>BTCW01000013.1:6265000-7515000 GCA_033239725.1 Echinochloa phyllopogon | reverse complement strand
CCGGACATGACTTGGGTCGCGGGGAAGGTGTCCAAGGTGTACCTCGAGTCCCGGGCGTGGGAGCAGAAGGTCCAACTGCCCACCGAATTCTCCGTGTCCGTGGCGCCGCGGTGAACCGAACGCGAGCGCGCACCGACATCGCCGGCGGTGCGAGTTGCCAATTTTTTTTCTTTTTGTGGAAAAAAAGTAGTGTCTAGTGGCTCGTTGTGGGGTTGGGGAAAGTAGGAAAACCGAAATTGTTGGAATTTTTTTTGAAATTCCTGTGAAATTTCAATTTTCCAAAACAGTCCTGCTGATTCCGAGAACATTAACGCCGGCGCCCATAGTTGCCGACTGAGGCCTGTTTGTTTTACACCCTAAACTTTAGCGTCGTTACATCGGATATAAATATATTAATTAGGATTATTAAATATAGATTAATTTAAAAATTCATTACATAAACGAGAAGTAATTTTCGAGACGAATCTATTAAGCCTAATTACATCATGATTAGATAATATAATGCTATAGTAAACGTATGGTAATTATGTATTAATTATATCAAATTTAGGTTTGTTAGGTTCGTCTCGCGAAATAGACATGACTTATGTAATTAGTTTTTTAATTAATTTATATTTAATACATCTAATTATCACTTATTTAAAGCGCTAATAGCTCCGGGTCCGAACACCACGTGAGATTCGGCAAGGATGAGGATAGATGATTTCTTTGTACATGTGCATCAGTCATCATCACCATAGATAGGATTGCAAAAATGCAAAATAACAAAAAGATGTGTAAAAGCGGCGGCACTACTGCCAGCACATGACAGTAGCTTTGTGCTTCCGCCCTTTTCGCACGATTGGTAATAAGAAATCTACAAAGAAGTGACCGGTCGGCTCCAGGATATGAATTGACAAATGTGTGTGGAATAGTCCGGGTTCGTTTCACATGAAGCAAGACATTGTTTTCTCTCTTTTGGGCCCACAAAGGCTTGAGCCCATGGCTACTTTTCCATTTGTTTTGGACCAAAACAGAGGCCCAGAATGACGAAGGCTGAGATTTTGAGTGAGCTGGGCTGATTAGATAGCCCACGCGTTTTCTCCGCGTTCTTCTAGTAGCAGCACGCGGCCCATGTAGCGTGTAGGAAGTTGGAACTCGCATGCTCTGACGTCGGCAGGACGTAAGCACGTAGCGCAGCTGCGAGTCAGCCTGACACCACCTGACCACTGAAGCGTGTGCGGTGCGCCATGTGTCAAGGCCTAAAATAGGGGTGGGGATGTGGGGTGACTTCGTAATCATTGCCCCACTGTATCATTTCGTTTGTATGTGTGAAAAATTATTCAAAAATTGATTAATTAAGCTCAAAATGTTCGTCTCGTAGAGTACAACTAAAGTGTGCAATTAGTTTTTGATTTCATCTACATTTAGTACTCCATGTATGTTATGACATTTTGATGTGATGAGAATCTTCTTTTTGCATAGTGAATTTTGGGGTTTGCTTTTTGGAACTAAACAAGGGCTTAGATCCTAAATTTCATCTCCAAATTCCACTATGCAAAAAGAAGATTCCCATCACATCAAAATTTCATAACATGCATGGAGTACTAAATGTAGATGAAATCAAAAACTAATTGTACAGTTTTGTTGTACTTTATGAGACGAACATTTTGAGCTTAATTAATCAATGTTTGGACAATTTTTTACAAATACAAACGAAATGCTACAGTGACGCAATGCTTACGAAGTGACACCATTCTTCTAAATTTAGCCTCCCAAATTTGGTATCTAAACAAGGGCCAAGTGTGTCAACGCCTCGTGGGAAAATTCTTCACCGCTAGGGAAGCGTCGTTGTCTGCTGCAGTGCTGCACCTTCACACATATACAGTCAGCTCAATCGTAGACACACTCGTCCCTATAAATACACATATACAATGTCAACGCATTAGTTTAATCTTCTTTGGGTTTAAAAAATTATTTACTCTATATATTTCAAAAAATAAATTCTATATATTGATCTGGACGACGAGAGTTTGTTATCAGAACAACGGGATATTGAAACTATAAAATCCACCCTACTAAGCTTGTACATATCGATGAATTCACCATGTTGTAGTAACTTTTAGAAGTAGAGAAGAAAAAATCGATGTGATAAATTTACAATCTCATCTGCCTTTTCAGGTGCAATCTCCAAAAGGTGTCAAGATTATACCTCTATTTAGAAACATTTATAACTATTTAACTTCAATAAAGGCTATACTGGTGGTTCCAAATTAATAAGAACAGATCAAAATCGATAAAGTATGTTCGTATTAGGTGGTTTTTGTTGAAAGATTTAGGATTGGTTGTTTGCAGAAAAAGGGCTCGTAGCACGATTCTCAACTTCAGGTGACATACGTGCAAGGTTTTACAAGTATTTTAAAGTATATACTATGCCCTTACTTAGATATTCTGAAGAAAGAGAATTAACACTGGATAAGTACATGTTCATGATGAATTTTTTTAACGAGGATATTGGCTGGACACATCCAAAAGATTGAAGAAAAACCGGAACCCTTCCGTTTTCTGAAAAAGCCATCCCGCTGCATTTTTGACAATCCTATTGTGAGGTTGATTTGACAATCCAAGCCATCACTTAAGACTGCCCACTTTGATTTACTACAATCCAAACCCTGTGTTGGTCCAGCATGCACGGTTGGCACAGGCACGAGACTTGGTCCTTGTTTAGATCCCAAATTTCATCCCTAAATTCCACTATATACAAAAAAGATTCAAATCACATCGAAATATCGGCACATGCATGAAGTACTAAATATAGATGAAATCAAAACTAATTGCACGGTTTTATTGTTCTTTGCGAGACGAACATTTTGAGCCTAATTAATCAATATTCGGACAATTTTTCACATGTACAAACAAAATGCTACAGTGGTGCATTTATGTTGTTTTGTAAAGTTTGGACACCCAAACTTTGCATCTAAATAAGCCTTGGCCTTGTTTAGATCTAAAATTTGCCTCCTAAATTCCACTATGCAAAAAGAAGATTTCCATCACGTCAAAATATCGGTACGTGCGTGTGGTACCAAATGTAGAAATAAAAAACTAATTACACAATTTTGTTGTACTTCGTGAGACGAACATTTTGAGCCTAATTAATCAATGGTTGGATAATTTTTCAAAAATACAAATGAAATGCTACAATGACGTATTTATTACAAACATCAAACTTTGACCCCAAATTTAGATTCAAAATTTAGATCAAGGCCTTGGGTGATCGGTGACGAAGATACCTACGTGTACGCCACAGTTGCGTCATCTCTTGTTCGTGCGACTTGGACCTGGCACTTTGGTGAGAGAAAGAGACTTCATGGCTGCTGATTGCGTGGGATCATGGGAACAATCTGGATGACTGAAAGGGTGACGCAAGGGGATGGGATCATGGGAACAATCTGGGAGTTATTTTATAGTGCACCATACTGCCGGTAAAAAAGACTACTATGGAATTATCCGACCGTCAAAACTAAACGTATACTATTATGGCTGTGTTTGGGAACGATTCTCTCAACCACGTTTAGATTATTAAGTAAGCCAAGATTTTTTTGCTTATTGCTTTTCGCTTTTTTAGTATAAATCTCTAAAGCGGCTTACCACAAAAATAAGAATGAGCGAAAATAAGCAGGGTGTTTGGTGGGATTCTTGTTTATTTTTATAGATAAGTGGATTGTAATGGTTTCCAAACATGGCCTATAAACTTGAACTGCAGTATGGATAGTATACGGGAAGTGGTATAGTTAGTATAAGGTTAATATGAGAAAAATAATACGGTAATGCTCGGGTGCGGGCGTCCGATACGTCGGATGCTCCACCTCCAGCGATTCATGTTGCGGTTTATTTGTTGAGTAGGTACCAAATAATATTGCAACATTACTGGTCTTCAAAACCAATGCTGATGTTACGTCTGAAAATGTATTTTTGTTGCGATAGACATGCGATGATGCTGCAGTAGAAGTTTTAATTAGATTTAGTTGTGATTTTATGATGTTGTAAAAATTTATTCTAAATGTTTCAATAGATTATTATCATGTTGCATTTTCTTAGTCTAATTTACTAATTATATATATTTGTTTCATTGATATATTCAAGAAAAATAATATGTTTTTAAAATGTTGTAATTGTAATTTAAAAATATTACGGTAATAATTTTTATATGTTATAAAAGGTAAGTGTTGATGTTACAAATTTTTATTTGTACATGTTGGCATTTTTAATGGATGTTGCATGAAACATCGTGTTATGTTGCGGTGTGAATTATCTAGTTTAGAATCAGATGATAGAGTTATGTTTATATATGTCTTTTTAATGTTGCAAAAGATAAATTTTAATGTTGCAACGGAGCGTCATATAATTTTTTTATCGGACGTCCAGTAGTACTGAAAATAATATTGCTTTACATGTGTGCTCTAATTTATTTTTAACACTATCATCTCTCCCATAGTATAATGTCTCATGTCGTCTCCTGTTCAGCTCTCCTGCGGCGTCGTCCGTGATGGGCGGCACCGGCGACAAACGACGGCGGCGGCCCCCAGGTTCCCCCTCCTCGAGGCCTCGCTCTCGCTCCACACGCACGAGCTGCCGCTGTTTCTGCTGCGCCTCCGGCCGCGGCCTGTGGCGGCGGCGGCTTGGTTAACCGTAGCCATATCCAGCGGCTAATGTCGAAGGCGGCGCGATTAGTGTTCTCCTTCGAGCGTCCCTTGGTGGGAACAGTGGATCTGCCTCCTTTGCCTCACCGAGTCACAGTGTACCCTAGTTGGGTGTTGATCTTTATGCGACTGGATCGTTGAATTCTAGGATTGCCGCCCAATGTTTGGGTTAGGGAGAGTCTTCTCGTGATTTTGGGGAGATTGCGCTAGGAATTAGTCAGCTGTGGAAAGCCGTTCTATGTTAGTCTCTTGTTTACTGCATATTGGACTGAATTTTAGGCCGGGCGCTCGTTCATTGGGTGGATGTTTGATTCTTTTTTATGACTATTAGATTTACTGAAGTAGCACTAGGGTGTGCTGTTAGCTGTTACACTTTTGTTTGCTCAGAGTTTCTAGTTTGGAGCTGTTGGGCTCTGAATTTTGATTTTCTCCCTCATTTGTATAGTAATTACATCATTGTGCTGTAAAATAATACTTTGCAGCTAATTGGCGTGTTCAGTTGGTCAAATGATTCACTGATTTACTCCCTGAATTTAGTTTGCCATCACGAATCATTATCATTGATTCAAGTATATCTGTAAACACTGAATTTTCAGAAATATCTTTCAACCTGCTAAGGAACTAGTTTTATGATACTGCAATTGATGCATGTGCACTACAGTATATGCCATTTTGTTGCCTCTCCTTTGTGATATTTTCCATTAATTTTCTTTGCATTTGTAGCGTAGAAGTCAGACCTGGTGGTTTGGTATTGATGAACCAGATCTGAAAGCCACAAGCCCATTTCGCAATTGTACTAGTGGGTTTTGGTCTTTCAAGAAAGAATACTGTTAAGGGTTTGAGTACAGTCTTTGAATGTTGATATGTGATGAGGTATTCCCCTAAAAGAGATACAATTATGGATTGTTTCAAATTTTGGTTAGCTGTTATCTTAACTGTATTTCTGTAATTTGATGGCCATAAGTCAATGCTGAACTTCTATATCAAGGTATTGTATCCCATGGATTTTACCTACTACAAGGATGCCCGACCAAAAATAATAGTTGGAAAAATACGTACTGGACCTGTAGATGTGGTCTGCTTCTTGATCAGGCACTCTGGACATACTGTACATGCTGGAAAAATAATTACAGGCCTGTTGACGCGCTTCAAAATATTTGTTTGGCTTGGCGGCTCCGATTTTTTTTCCATTGATGGATGAGGATCGATGGGTGTTGCCGATTTTTCTTCAATTGTTGGCTTGGCGGCTCAGAGTAACAGGATGCCGTTAATTGGGGTTGTGTTTGTTTATGGATGATGATCTTCGTAACTGGATTGGTCTACAGTGTTGTTTTGGATCTTGTGTGTAATATCTAAACCTGGAATGGGGTTTATGTAGTGTTATGTGCACTGATGTCTCAGCTGTAATGTATGCATTGTATCTTTTTTATTGCAATGTTAATGGAAGTTCTAGATTGTCGCCCCATTGTGCTATCGTGTTCCTGATGCAAAGATACTCGCTAAGCTAGTCATGACTGAAAAAAAAATACGAACAATGAGATAAATTGAAAGTGTACTGTAGTATGCTTATTGCCGTGCTCTGAACTGCTGCTGGATATGTTAAAGGTGCCCCCCGCTGCTTAACAAGAAAATCGAAGCAGGTACTACAAATTTTTCAGTCATCGCTTGTTGTCAATGGGCGGAGCCGCAGAGGAGTGGTCTCGTTGGATTTTTGAAGTCGCTGCGCGGCAGAAATCTGGACAGGGTCCTCAGTCCTCACGGAGAGGACTTTGGGACCGTCCCCATGAATTTTGGGGACCTATAAATACGGCCGCACCCGTGCTCGGTTTGAGAAGCAGAAGCCATCAAGCAAGAATCAGTGCAAGCGAAGCAAAGCAGAGGCCAGAGCAGAGATCAAAGCAAGCAGCTCCGGTGTTCCGTCTCATCTCCGGCACGCCGGCGACCGAGGCCTATCAGGAAGGCAACATGATGCAGCAAGCTGCGAAGGAGGCGATCCCACTGATGACGCCGTACAAGATGGGCCAGTTCCAGCTCTCCCACCGGGTGGTGCTCGCGCCCATGACGCGGTTCCGCTCCTACGGCAACGTGCCCCAGCCGCACGCCGCCGTGTACTACTCGCAGCGCGCCACCAGGGGCAGCCTCCTCATCGCCGAGGCCACTGGGGTGTCCGCCACCGCGCAGGGGTACCCTGAGACCCCCGGCATCTGGACGCAGGAGCAGGTCGAGGCGTGGAAGCCCATCGTCGACGCCGTCCACCACAAGGGCGCCCTCTTCTTCTGCCAGATTTGGCACGCCGGCAGGGCCTCCACCAACGGTGAGTATGAGTTTGAAACTACAGCGTAGCCTTGTGAATAGTGTGATTGTTGCTGGTACTACGTCCGTGCCAAATTACTATTCGTTGTTGATTTTTTTTATCTTTGACCATTCGTCTTATTCAAAAATTTTATCCAAATATATAAACCAATAAGTTATACTTGAAGTATATACGATGATAAAATAAGTCACATAAAATAAATGATACTTTAAAATTTTTTGAATAAGACAAATGATCAAACATTAAACGAAAAAGTCAACAACGAATAGTAATTTTGAACGGAGGTACCTCCTCCGTCCCTAAATATAAACATTTCTCTATTTCTACGCATCAGGTTTCACCGTTCGTCTTATTTAAAAAATTTATAAAAATATAAAAATTATTATGATATACTTAAAATATATAAAATGATAAAACATGTCATAACAAAATAACTAATATTTTTATAATCTTTTTAAATAAGACGAACGGTCAAACATGAATAGAAAAAGTGAACGAATACTTATATTTAGGGACGGAGGGAGCAGTAGTTCGTTACTGATTTGTCTTTTGATCCAACTGGCAGAGTTACAGCCCGATGGGCAGGCGCCTATCTCGAGCACGGACAAGCAGATTCCCCCGGAAAACGAGACCGGCATGGTGTACTCCAAGCCACGCCGGCTGGGGACCGAGGAGATCTCCGGGATCGTCGACGACTTCAGGCGTGCCGCGCGGAACGCCATCGAGGCGGGCTTCGACGGCGTGGAGATCCACGGCGCGCACGGCTACCTCCTAGAGCAGTTCATGAAAGACACCTCCAACGATCGCACTGATGAGTATGGAGGAAGTCTTGAGAACCGATGCCGCTTTGCCGTTGAGGTCATCGATGCCATTGTCCGTGAGGTGGGTGCGCATCGCGTGGGCATCAGGCTATCACCGTTCGCCCACTTCATCGACTGCGTGGACTCCGATCCGATGGCGCTTGGTAATTATATGATTCAGCAGCTCAATAAGCATGAAGGTTTTCTGTACTGTCATATGGTGGAGCCTCGGATGGCCACTGTCGATGGCCGCCGCAGGCAGATTCCACATCGGCTCTTGCCATTCAGGAAGGCGTTCAATGGCACGTTCATCGCCGCCGGAGGGTATGACAGGGAGGAGGGAAACAAGGTAGTAGCAGAGGGCTACACTGACCTCGTCGCGTATGGAAGGTTGTTTCTAGCCAATCCAGACCTGCCTCGGAGGTTTGAGCTGGACGCGCCACTGAACAAGTACGACCGCTCCACGTTCTATACACAAGATCCCATTGTTGGTTACACGGATTATCCTTTTCTTGAGGATGACAGCAGCAACAAGAAGTCCGCTACTCAAGCTTAATCTTGCAGTTCATTAAGATTTTGTTAAGGCAAATAATGCGCATGATTCGTGCATCATTAGCTCATTATTGATTTTCACTGTTCTTTATTGATTTTGCATGTGACCAGTTGACGTGCCCGTACTTTGCTACGGACTTAAAAAATTTATAGAAAAAAATTATTATTCAACAATACCATGCCGATATGCCGTCACATTCAACTTTTCCATCTTAGGTGCACAAGCCGAGTCGCAAAGGTATTTAATGTGCCTCATATATATAACATGAGGATGGAATTTCAATTTTTCAAACCATACCGTGGCAGTCTTTTGAAGATATATTTATAGCAATACAAATCATAACATTGAAATAAACTGGCTTAATAGAAAATGCCACAACAAATGTCCATGTGTTGCTACAGGTAAAGAGAGCATACTGAAAGTCTGTACTTGACTTGAAGGCCTCTTTTTCTGGCATCTATATTATCAGCAAAAGGACACGGATAGATGGATGGGTTTACTTGGAATACATGTATTTGCTGCAACGAGCATTCAGTAATAAAATCTAAGCATTAAGCAAAAGGGTGCAATCAGCATGTTGCACCTTCAGTAAAAGATAAATGTTCATGAAAATTATAAGTATGTGAGGATAAGCAAAGATACTGCCGCCAACATGTACTGAACACAAGAAGTTCAAAATAGAAAACACAGTAGCCACTGATCTTCACCCCCTCGGATTGTGACAAAAAAAACTTTATTGTCCGAAGCAATGACCTTCTCATCTCAACTCCCCCTTCGCTTTTTATTTATTTAGAAAAATTGACAAGCACCAGACCTAGTTGCACCATATGGCAATCAAATAAGTGGATGCACTCTAAGCTTGTCCAGACTTAAGCAGGTCTATAGCATTATGAAAAATATCAGGATCATTTTCTGAAATTCCAGCATGGAAAATGCTAGAGTTTAATTCAACTGTCAAACTCATATGAGAGCTAAGCATTATCTCGACTTTTTAAAAGTTTTTAGTAGGCATTTTTGTAGCATTAATAATGTAGCAAATCATCTCAATTTTTGCTCAAGTCTGCCAGCCAGCCTAATCAACTTCTGTACTTTCTAATCCTCTGATTTAAATGGAACTTGACATCATAGAGACTACAACGAAACAATGACTATTGTCCATCCAAAAAATTGAATATGTACCAGTACAAAATTATAGCAACAACAGAAGGACTAATGCTAGAATCATTGTGGAATATTTACGGGATGCAGGTAAATTAAATAATGAGTAAAATACATGAGCGGTCATTAAACTTGTCTTGTGGTGCCATGTAGGTCCCCGAACTCTCAAAATGCATATTTGAGTCCCTGAACTTGCTAAACTGTGTCATCTAAGTCTAAATTTCCAAAAATACCCCTATGTATGATGACATGACTGCTAATTGAGCATGAAATTTTATACTATTTCTCTAACTAGATCGGTTGTTTCCATCACAATAATTAGAGAATTTTATTTGATTGTACCATAGCGTAATTATAGATCAAGAGATGGACAAACATCGGTAACATAGGTGTATTTTTAGAATTTTGGACCTAAATGACATACTTTAACAAGTTTAGGGATGCTAATGTGTATTTTGAGCGTTTGAGGACCTATATGACACCCCGAGGCAAGTTTGAGGACCGATGGTGTATTTTACTCTTAAATAATATGACTGAAATAGACACAATCTCGTACCATTCAGATCCTCACCAGGTACCTAACACATAATCATAAATTGAAAACTTAGCATCCTTGGCTAATAACGCGAAACAACTTTAATTTCTATAATATGGCATTATGTTGCAGTAAGGGATACCGTCTATATTAAATCAAGTCGGCTGTTATTTACTGCAATGATTTGTAATATGATGACAAAATATGATTATACATAAAGCAGCTGATAGACAATCAACTTTATATGCAAATGCAATAGGAGCTCGGTGGCAAAGATAAATTGTTTTAGGTGGGAAATTTGTTTCAAAGTTGAAGAACTCTTTCAAAAATCACAATGCAATATATTGTCATAATCAACTTGAAGCCATGTGTACACACATTGGATGCGAGTACTGACAACTGTCAATTGGATTGGCCACAAACTTTTGAATGTATGCACACAGCACACCAATGGATTGGCCAGAATCTTTTGCTCAGAAGTAAAATGCCATGACTCGGATGGCAAGTTTGATTATATGCATATCTTACTTACTCAGATAAGTGATAACATCTGAAGGTGAAGGATCATTAATTAGTTAATGCTGCATGAGTAAAAAGACAAATATCGTAGCATCAGCAATATCAATTCAGTGTGCAGCGACTAACCTTCCTACTGCACTCAAAATGGTTCACGATGCCGTCGACCATGTCACAGCCGGAGAAGCAGTTCTTGACGAGCTTGACCGTGACGTACCTAACCTGAACCGGCAGCTGCGCCGGAGCACCCTCATGGCCTCAAGATGCCCGCCATGTTTGAATGCTGGCCGTGAACTGGATCGCCAGACGGTGCCGGATCACTCTCACTATGCACACATCCACCATCTGGCTTGTCTCCCCGCTTACCCACGGCTTCGCTGCCATCGTCAGCCCCTACAATCCTATCCGCTGTCATTTTACCTGTTCACGCTCCGCAGGCTGGGCGCCGAGTCGGCGGCTGGTGCAGGCCTAATTCAACCAGCCACCGGACTCCGCTTCACGGGAGCCTTAGCCCGCCGCCGAGCTGGCGGGTCGCCCTGTTAGCAACCCAATCGATTGCTAAGATAGAAGAAGAAGAAGGGGACCAGGGATTAGGCTAGCAAGCTTGGTAGATTCAGATCGGAGTGTTTGCTCATATGTTTTTCTAGGTACCTTTCTATCTCCACTCCTGGACGCCTATATGCTTGAGCTCTTCCGGCTCACACACACGACGAGCAACAACTCATGCACACGAGATTCACATTACATGGGCTGGGGCAACTCAGGCCCAGTAACCCGAACATTTGGAATAGCAGGCCGAGTGGAACAATGAGGCCCATTAGCTTCCTTCGCTCTTGCATCGGTAATGTCTTCAGTGTTGGCAGCAGCATGTGCAGTAACACTCCCCCCCTCCGCGTAAAGATCCTGCTTGTCCCCAAGTAGGAGCGCCTGTGAACTGTTGATGCAAAACTTCATAATCTTCCCAGGTCGCCAAAGACTCCTCCCACCCAGACCATTTGACCATCACTTGAGGCACTGAAACCAGGCCTTTTGTAACCAGCTTCTTAGCCAGGACTTTCTTAGGATATTGAAGGACTGAAGAAATGTCAGGTAGATGAGCAGACACCTGGACAGCAGGAGGAATTGCCTTCTTCAATTGGGAAACATGGAACACTGGATGTATAGATGACGAAGGAGGCAGATCAAGTTTATAAGCCACTGCACCGATCTTGCTAAATATGTAAAAGGGGCCAAAGAACTTGAAGAATAGTTTCTGGTTGGCCCTTGGTGCCAGAGATGATTGCACATACGGTTTGAGCTTGAGGAAGATCTTGTCCCCAACTTGAAACACACGCTCAGAGTGATCTTTATTGGCTTGCTTTTTCATACGTTGCTGGGCACGGTGTAAGTGTTGTTGAAGCAGGTTAGACATCAATTTCTTGTCTTGCAGCCACGGGTGGAGATTAGTAATGGGGGCAAAAGAATGTACAGAAAGGCCGAGACTTCTGGGTGTATACCCGTAGAGAGCTTCAAACGGAGAACAACCAATAGAGGAATGGACAGCAGTGTTATACCAGTATTCAGCGGAGCTCAACCAATCCATCCACTTGGCAGGACAAGAATGGACAAAACAACGAAGAAACGTCTCGAGGCATAACTCGTTCAGTTTGGCCGTCGGTCTGAGGGTGATAACTTGAACTCATACAAAGTGAGACTTTGGCAAATTTAAAGAGTTCCTGCTAGAAATGACTAGTGAATACTTTGTCCCGATCAGATACAATGGAATCGGGAAGCCCATGCAACTTGTAGACCTTGTCGAAGAATGTTCTGGCCACTGAAGCTGCTGTAAAGGGGTCAGAAAGAGGTAGAAAATGGTTGTACTTCGTGAGTTTGTCCACTACCACCAAAATGCAATCCTTGAGCTGAGACTTGGGCAATTTCTCAATAAAATCCATAGTAATGATCTGCCAGGCTGCAGTGGGAATGGGGAGGGGTTGCAGAAGACCAGGGTACTTTGATCGGTTAGGCTTGGCTTGTTGACATATTTGACAGCCCACAACAAATGACTTGATGTCTGTTTTCATGCCCTTCCAATAGAATAGTTGCTTGATTCGCCAATAAGTGACTGGAAAACCGGAGTGGCCTCCAACGGGAGCATCATGGAGTGCTGAAATAATCTGTGTTTGGAGACCAGAATTGGTGCCCAACTAGATTCGAGACTTGTAACGAAGTATGCCTTCACTGAGTGTAAAGGAAGGAACAACATCTGGAGATACGGCCAACTTGGCAATAAGATCTTGAGCTAGAGAATCTTGAGCATAGCCATTAATGATAGCATAGGTCCACGAGGGAACACAGGAAGAGACCGCAGACAATTCTAGAGGTTCATGCGGTCGTCTAGAAAGAGCTTCAGCAACTCTATTGGAAGATCCTTGCTTGTACACAATTTTATATTGGAGGCCTAAGAGTTTGGTAAATATTCGTTGCTGCCACGGCGTATTGAGTCATTGATCAGACAGGTGGATGAGGCTGCGCTGATCTGTGTAAATTAGGAATTCCCCATGTTGTAAGTAAGATCTCCATTTCTCCACTACAATGAGAATTGCTAAATATTCTTTCTCATAAGTGGAGAGGCCAAAAGTTTTTGGGCCTAGGGGCTTGCTAATAAATGCCAAGGGGCGACCACCTTGAGTGAGAACTGCACCAACTCCTGAAGCACAAGCATAAGTCTCAATTACAAAAGTTTTTGTGAAATCCGGAGTTGCCAAAACTGGTGCAGAACTGAGAGAAGCCTTGAGGGCATCAAAAGCTTCTTGATTAACCGCTGTCCATACAAACAATGCATGTTTCTTAAGCAGAGTAGTTAAGGGCTTGGCAATGACAGCAAAATGGCGAACAAATTTCCTATAGTAACCTGCCATCCCCAGAAATCTACGAAGCTCTTTGACATTGGCTGGGGTTGGCCATGTAGTGATTGTCAGGACTTTGCTGTGGTCTGTAGAAATTCCCTCAGCACTAATAATATGTCCCAAATAAGCAATTTCTCTCTGAGCAAAGGAACACTTAGATAATTTTACTTTCCAATGGTCCTGTTGGAGAAGGAGTAGCACAGCCTGGAGATGCTGAAGGTGTTCTCCAATGATTTGCTATACACCAAAGTGTCATAAAAGAAAACCAATATGCATTTGCGCAGTAAAGGTTGTAAGGTTGAATTCATGGCGCCTTGAAAAGTTCAGGGTCACCACACAACCCAAAGTACATCACCTTGAACTCAAAATGGCCAAAGTGGGTTTGGAAAGCAGTCTTGTATTCTTCACTGGGCTTCATATAGATCTGATGAAAGCCAGAGTTGAGATCCAATGAAGAAAACCAACTGCCACCCGAAAGCTCATCAACCAACTCATCAAAGATTGATATTGGGAATTGGCCGCGTATAGTGAGTGCATTCAAGTAGCGGTAGTACAACCATCCTTCTTGCGCACTAGTAATAGAGGAGAAGAAAAAAGGACCGCTACTGTGCTGAATCAATCCTTTCTGCAATATTTCTTGAATCTGAGACTCTATCTCAACTTTGAGGGCAGGGTGATAGTGATATGGCCTGATATATACTTGTTTGGCACTGGGTACAAGAGGAATTGAGTGATCACATGCCCTTGGTGGAGGTAAACCTTCAACTGGTTCAAAGACTGAAGCGAATTCAGAGAGCAGAGCTGTAATAGCAGTGGGAAGGCCCTTAGTGGCATCTGAAATCTGCTCAGGAATAGCAATGTGACAAAGTTGAACCAAGAGATCCTCATGTGGAGGTGGCTGGAGACCATGTAAAACTACAATGGAGCCATTTTAAGGTATAACCATCCACTTGAACTTCCAATGTACTTTCATTGGGCTATATGATTCCAACCAATCCATACCCAGGATAAAGTCATAATGCTATAGAAGGATAACCTTGACATCAGACTAAAATGAACATTGGTGAACTGACCATTGTGCTTGAGGAATGAAAGAAGAACAATGCATGATCCCACCATCAGCCGCTTGCACTTTGACATCAAGAGGAAGAGATACAACTCCCAACAGGCGTGCTGCTAGGCTCTGACTGACAAAGGTGTGAGAACTCCCAGAGTCCACTAGAATCACCATATGTTGTCCTTGAATGAGGCCCTCCAATTTCATGGTCCTTGGACCTACGGTTCCAAAAACATCATCCTTGGACAGAGCTAAGAAAATGTGCTCAGAACCACCAGAAACTGACTGTGTGCTATGCTAGTCAGTAACAGGGACAGGGTCATCAACAGCAAACACCTCCATAAGTGTCTGGACGATATGAAGTTGAACTGTAGGGGCACACCGGTGGCCATGGTGCCACTTCTCAGCACACTTGTCACAGAGACCTCGAGCGCAATGATATGCCTTGAGAGCAGAGAACTTGTCAACAAGAGTCTTGTCAGGGGCCTTCTCATCAACAACAGCAACATGTGTGGATGAAGGAGGCTTGTCAATACGTGGTGGAGGAGGAAGAGGTAGAGGTCCCCGCGGTGATGCACGATTGACCATACCATAATCAACTCGACGGTGCTCCCGAAGTCTTGATGGTTTGGCGACTTCTTCCTGCAACATGGAAAGGGAACAAGCAGTTTCGAGCATAGCAGGGTGTTGCACAAGAACCGTAGAACGGATATCCTCACGCAAGCCATCAATGAAGCGCATAGTGTAGAATCGCGGATCAGTATCGTAATCATACGCAATCAACTGGTCGACAAGTTTAGAGAAATGTGTGACGTATTCAGCCACTGAACCAGACTGGCGAATACTAAAAAGCTGCCGGATCAAGAGATCTTGCTAATCACGGCCAAAATGCTCAAGGAGCAATTTACTGAAGTCAGACCAAGTGGCTGATTTCAGACGCTTCTCCATGGACTGAAGCCAAAGAGCAGCAGGGAGTTTAAAAAACATGGAGGCTAAGCGAACCCAAAGAGCAGGATCAATCCTAGGCATGTCGAAATAATCAATACACCGAGACAACTAGAGTTTAGGATTGGACCCATCAAACAAGGGGAATTACTGTTTGGGTAATTTCACAGAAAATGGGATTCCTCATGAAAAACAGGGGAACAACACGCTCTTGAGCAGAACAAGATCTAGAATGACAGGGATGACGAGGGGAAGGGGGAGCAGAATGAGAACACGCACCCTTGACCGGGGGATGGGTTTGGATATACAACGATCCAAATCCACCATCCTGGTGATCTTGGTCGGCGCGGTGCCCAGCGGGGCCGTCAGCGCGGGGATCCGAAGCAGATGGGCGCTCGAGCGCTGACATGGTAGGGTTGAGGAAGAGACCCGAGTCGGCGGCGGCTTGCTCGCGGATGGATCGATCCCAATAGCGCGAGAGCTCGCGAATCTCCAATCGCGCGTCCTTGACCGTTGCCTCGATTCGAGGCTGCCACTCCTTGAAGGCCTCCGCTGCCTCTTCCAGGCGATCAACGTGCTCGGACTAGCGTCGGTCGATGTCCGACAAGCGCTGCTCCCACTTGAGGTCGTTCTCAGTGAAGCGCTTGGTGATCTCGTCGATGATGAGCTTGGTGTTGGGGTCCATGGTGCCGCGGTGGCGCTGGAAGCGGGTGAAGTGTTCGTGGGGCGAAAGGGGATCCAGGATAGTGAATCTAATACCAGGATGTTAGAAACCCAATCGATTGCTAAGGTAGAAGAAGAAGAGGAACATGGATTAGGCTAGCAAGCTTGGTAGATTCAGATCGGAGTGTTTGTTCATATGTTTTCTTACGTGCCTTTCTCTCTCCACTCCGGACGACTATATGCTTGAGCTCTTTCGGCTCACACACACACACACACACAAGTCATGCACACGAGATTCACATTACATGGGCCGGGACCACTCAGGCCCAGTAACCCGAACATTTGGAATAGCAGGCCGAGCGGAATGACGAGGCCCATTAGCTTCCTTTGCTCTTGCATCGGTAATGTCTTCAGTGTTGGCAGCAGCATGTGCAGTAACATGCCCATCTAGGGCAATGCTCCTCCACCTCTGCGGCTAGAATGACGGCGAATCAGGGCGAGGAAACGACGGCGGCGCTGCGGCAGGGCCGGACCCAGGTAGCACTGAGTGAGGGCACAGACCGCCACTCAAAATTTGCTAACAATGATAGTTGATTTTTTTTACCATGTTTGCCTCCGCTCCAATAAAATAGTATGTTCCCATAGATAAAGAAATATATGAGTGTGTCCCAGTTAATTTTTCTTCTATGTCCGCCACTGGCCGTGGCACGTCTGCGACGCCTGCTTCGTAGGGGTGCCGACCTCGACGACCGTGGGCTGCTGATCTGCGGCGTCGACGAGTACCTCGCAGCGGTCCTAAACTGCTGATGGTGATCTCGTCGTAGGGTGAGGATCGCATGTAGGCATGGACGGCGGCATCGGCAATGACTGACTTCCGAGCGGTGCAGTTCCTAGCTGACGATTGACCACATCACCAGCGCGTTTGCTGCGATCCTGGGAGCGGCGATCAGTGGGGCGACAGCAATCAAATCCGTTCTCTGCTCTCCGTAGAAATCAGATCAACCACGTTAGGCCTTGTTGTTTAGTTCCCAAATTTGATGTATCAAATTTGAAAGTTTGGAGTCTCTTCGTAATCATTGCGTCACTGTAGCATTTCGTTTGTATGTGTAAAAAATTGTTCAAAAATTGATTAATTAGGCTCAAAATGTTCGTCTCGCAGAGTACAACAAAACTGTACAATTAGTTTTTGATTTCATCTACATTTAGTACTTCATACATGTTATGACATTTTGATGTGATGAAGAATCTTCTTTTTGCATAGTAAATTTAGGAGTTGCTTTTTGGAACGCTCTTAGTTGACAGGCAGTTTGGGGATAATTAACTATTTGCCATCCTTACGGAAGGCACTTCTTCAAAAGGGACTTTTACAATGGTGCCTACAGATTTGCCACTGTCCCGACGAGAAGGCAATGCATTTGCCATTTTTGCTGATGTGGCACGCCACGCCCGCGCGCCAGTCTGGATAGAGCGCGTGAAACGACCAAAATACCCCTATGTTTCTATGGGTTAACCATCCATTCTCCTCTCTTGCCACTGACATGTCGGCCCCGCATGTCAGGACCATCTTCCACCTTCCGCCGTCTCCTTTCTCACGCTCTCTGTCCGAGCCCCGTTGTCATCCAAGGAACAATCCCCGCCGCGTACGGTAGGCGCGTTCGCGTCCGCGCTGCACAAGTGCACAACGCTGGTGCTGCCGATCGAGCTGGTGGGGCGTGTGAGCAGCGTAGCGCATACTGTGTCCGTCGTCCTGGCCACCCGACGACCCCTGTGCGACGCACTGTGCGCGCGCATGGCTGCCTCGCCTGGACGCGCGCGGAGGCGACGTATCGAGCGCGGCGGTTAAGTTGTACCAGTACCAGAGGAGAGCAGCAATTACTGTCATGCTGCTGGATGCTAATGTAACTAGTCAATCGATCACCACAATTTTCAAAGGCTTGGATAAACTGTTCTATCTAGTACGAATTGATGTGGGGTCTGGTCGCCTGGTGCTTGCTTAATATCTATGATTTGACTATTAGTAACAAGAATCGAGGCAAATTATCTAAGTAGTAGTATATAACAGTAGGATAAAACCACGGCTAGTTATCTCCGGCCTCAACACTGCTCGATGATTTGGAACAGATGAGTTTTTCTTTGGCCCCTGAACTAACGCTGGCTGCATCTGTGATGCGATGGGGGTTCACATGCGGTTGTCGTCAACTCAGAGCAGAGGCCATGCATGTCACAGAGCTAGTAGCTAGGAAGGTTGTGCTGTCGATTTGTGGAAGGCGCGCGTGGGACAAGCGGGAAGAACTGTATGTACTGGACAGTAGCCGGGGGAGTGAGAGCTCGATCGAGCAGAGAGGATGGAAGGGGATGGATGAAAGGAACGAAGTGTATGTACCTTGCAAGCAGGGTCCTGTTGGGGTTATGGGTCTCTGAGAACCGCACCTTCGGAATGGTCTGTACAAGCTGGCACAAGAGAAGCAGGAAGATGAGTTCTATCTGAATGAATCGAATGTCATCCTCAACAGAACAACAGAAGATGCGCAGGCACAGAACCTTCAACTTACTCGGAGAGTTAGAAAGGCAAGTCGAATGAAGGTCGGTAAATGTTGACGCATGCAAGTAAGTCACGATTCTAGATCGCCTGGAACGAAGGTCAGCAGGGAATGTTTTGAGTGCCTTTTGGCGGAAGGCTACCTTCGCTCGTCATCACAAGGCATCACCATTGGGATAAAAGATCATGCAAACAGGAAAGGTCGCGAAGCTCAGGGTCCGAAGGCGTTGCGAAGGCATTCATCTTAGTGGTTATCCTTTAGTTAGAAGAGGAAGTAAAATGGTATACGACATTGTATAGGAAATTATCCTTTTGCCCGTCCCCCGAATATTGTAAAGTACGGATAGAGTAGTCTGCAAGTGGGACATGACAAGAGGGTATTGATGTAAAATGACGACCTTGTAACCCCCTATAAAAGCAGGGCCTAGCCCTCCTTTTGAGGGGAGCTTTTGGAGAAGAATCAAGGGAGACGATTTGCATTTTGAACTGCTGGTTCGTATTACAATAGAGAGAATACGTACCAACAGGTCCTGTGCTTCGGTGACGGCCCTGAGCTCGGCGACCTGCTTCCACTCCGCGGCGTCGCCGTCCTTGTGGTGGTGGCCGGCCGTTGGTCACAGCAGCTTGCTGCTGGCAGTCGTCCATGGCGGTGCGGTACGATCCCGATCTCGATGGATCGCCGTCGTCTTCCTGCTGCTGCTTCTGCCTGGTGGGGCCGGGTTAAAGCTGCTCCCCGGGCACCGGTCCTCTGGATCTCCGGTACGGCACGCGCGCGACGGAACACATACATACATTAACGCGTTGGGAGTAGCGTACGCGGCGGGGATTATTCCTTGGATGACAACGGGGCTCGGACAGAGAGCTAGAGAAAGGAGACGGCGGGAGGTTGAACATGGTCCCGACATGTGGGGCCGACATGTCAGTGGCAAGAGAGGAGAATTGATGGTTAATCCATAGAAAAACGAGTATTTTGGTCGTTTCACGCGCTCCATCCACGCTGGCGCGCGGGCGTGGCGTGCCACATCAGTAAAAATGGTAAATGCGTTGCCTTCTCGTCAGGGCAATGGCAAATCTGTAGGTACCATTATAAAAGTCCCTTTTGAAGAAGTGCGTTCCGTAAGGATGACAAATAGTTAATTATCGCGGCAGTTTGGCACCGATAAAGTCCGGAGCCAATCAGCCCGCAGCCTGACAGCCTCCCGTGCGGTTGGTGTGCAGTCGTCGAAACACGGCCGAATTCAACGAAAGGTTTGTTTCAAACATATAAAAAAATCAAGGAAAGGAAACATCCTGTCCGCTTCTGCCGCCCGCGCATGGCTTGAATCCTTGAAGACCATGTGGATGACGGAACGGGTGACGCAAGGGCGCGGCCGGCAGGTAGCGAAGCCGCCCATCACGCCTGCAGCGAGGACCGCCCACTCCGACACCTATAAAAATACAGCCACTCCACTGTCCAGCTGGAGAGTCAAAACTCAAAGCAGAGAGCAAACAAAGTCACATCCCACTGAGCCATCAAAGCAAGCCGGAGCAGAGACAGCTCGCAAGTCGCAAGTGACGGCGGTGATCCGTCGCACCCGCGGCACGCCGGCGACCGACGCCGATCCGGCAGGTAGCATGGCGCGTCAAGCTGCGGAGGAGGTGATCCCGCTGCTGACGCCGTTCAGGATGGGCCAGTTCGAGCTCTCCCACCGGGTGGTGCTCGCGCCGCTCACGCGCTGCCGCTCCTACGGCAACGTGCCCCAGCCGCACGCCGCCGTGTACTACTCGCAGCGCGCCACCAGGGGCGGCTTCCTCATCGCCGAGGCCACGGGGGTTTCCGCCACCGCGCAGGGATACCCGGAGACCCCCGGCATCTGGACACAGGAGCAGGTCGAGGCGTGGAAGCCCATCGTCGATGCCGTCCACCGGAAGGGCGCGATCTTCTTCTGCCAGATTTGGCACGTCGGCAGGGTCTCCACCAACGGTACGTCTCAAACTCTGACGGCATCGATATTTAGCTGTGCGATTGCTTGAGCTGCCACTAGTTTGGTTGCTGATTTCTATTGACCCATCAACCGGCAGAGTTGCAGCCTAACGGGCAGGCACCTATCTCGAGCACGGACAAGCCGACCTCGCCTGCTGCCGTGTCCAGAACGGAGTACTCCAAGCCCCGCAGGCTGCGGACCGAGGAGATCCCGGGGATCGTCGACGACTTCAGGCGCGCCGCCCGTAACGCCATCGAGGCGGGCTTTGACGGCGTGGAGATCCACAGCGCGCACGGCTACCTCCTTGAGCAATTCATGAAGGACAGCGCGAATGACCGCACCGATGAGTACGGCGGCAGCTTGGAGAACCGGTGCCGCTTCGTCGTTGAGGTCATCGATGCCATCGTCCACGAAGTGGGCGCCCATCGTGTTGGAATCAGACTGTCGCCGTTCCTCGACTACAAGGACTGTGTGGATTCTGACCCGGTGGCGCTAGGCAACTACGTAATTCAACAGCTCAACAAGCATGAAGGCTTCTTGTATTGTCACATGGTGGAGCCTCAGATGTCCATTATCGATGGCCGTAGGCAAATTCCTCATAGGCTTCTACCATTTCGGAAGGCGTTCAATGGCACGTTCATTGCTGCTGGCGGATATGATCGGGACGAAGGCAACAAGGTAGTGGCAGAGGGCCAGGGCCGTATCTACGAATTGGAGGCCCCGGGGCGAAACACGTAATGGGGCCCTAAAATTTAAAATACGGCATAACTAAAGCATAGAAATATATTAAATATTAATTTAAAACAATAAAAACAGTACTCAAGCAATAAACTAACCTCATGTTCTACTAAAAAGCATTATTCTTTTAGTATTTCTTGAGATGAAATCTTCAATCATATCTTCATACTTTATATTCTCCAAGACATCATTTTCAAGAGCTATTATCCCCAATGCATTCAGTCTTTCTTGTGTCATTGTAGCTCGCAAGTAGGATTTCAACAACTTGAGTTTAGAAAAGCTCCTTTCCGCAGATGCAACAGTCACAGGAATGGTTAACAAAATTCTGTATGCAATAATGGCATTAGGGAAACAACCATGGTGTTTCAAGTACTTTAGAATATCAAGAGGACCCATAGATTTCTTAATATGATCCTGGATGAACTTTAACTCCACATATAATTCTTTTCCATCAATATCTGAATGTTCTCCACTCTTAAGTGCAACCTCTAAATTAACACAACAGGACATCAAACTCTTATCATCCAAGGAGCATAGCTTATCCGAATTAAACAAGAAACCAAAAGTATTTTGGAACTCTTGATATTGTTCAAATCTCTTATCAAGTGAAGATATAGCTTGATCAATAACAGCTATAAAGTAATTGATCCTAAATGATTCTTCAGCTGATTGCGAAGAAATAGATGCATCATCGGCACTCTCATCAAATTGTCGTTTTCTTTTGATTTTACGCTTGGTGCGGAATTTTGGATCGATACCCATCTCAAGTGCAATTTCCTGTGCAACTTCCAGTGCTTTTGGAAAGCCAATTTCTCTATACTTTTTGAAAAAGCAGAGTAGCTCATGTACTTTCTCAATGGCGGTATCAATAAGCATACCCTTGGCCTGTAGCTGTTTGCTAACCAAATTAACAACAGATAATATTTCATACCAAATAATTATTGCCACCAAAAATTCAAAACTACCAAGTTCATTGTCGGCCAAGGATTGAGCTTCACTACTTGTCAATGCATCATCGTCCTTTTCAGCAACTTCGAGTAAAGCCTCCCTTATTTCCTGAATCTGAAATCTTATAGCCTTAACACTATCAACACGACTCTCCCAACGAGTTGACGACAAAGGCTTGAGAGTCAATCCAGTAACGTTGTCCTTAAGTATTTGCCATCTCTTAGTAGATTTAGCAAATATCGTATATATGCGTTGCATGCCTCCAAAAAAAATCTTTTGCTTTACCACAAGACTTGGCCATATCACATAGTGCTAAATTTAAACTATGACAACCGCATGCTGAATAAAAGGCTCTAGGATTTATATCCAGAACTTTCCTTTGTACTCCTATACGATTTCCTTTCATATTTGACCCATTATCATATCCTTGTCCTCTCACATTGTCTATATCAAGATCAAGATTCTTCAATTCATCTTTTAGAACGTCAAACAATCCTTGTCCAGTTGTATCATTTACATCCAAAAATCCTAAAAAGGATTCTTCAACGCAAATAGAATCTAAAGACATATCAACATACCTTATGATCAAAGAAATTTGTTCTTGGTGGCTTGCATCAGGAGTACAATCCAATATAACTGAGAAGTACTTTGCTTCTTTAACCTTTCCAATAATTTCAGATTTGATGGCAGCGGCGAGCAAATTTATTAACTCATTCTGGATGCCATGACCAAGATAATGAACATGAATTTCATCATTCGTGATGCGTCGGACATGCTCTTGGATAACTGGATCAAATTCAGCCAACGTCTGAACCAACCCTAAAAAATTGCCATTGCTATCTTGGTACAACTTGCTGTTAGTGCCACGAAATGCTAGATTATGTGCTGCAAGAAATTTTACAATCAAGAGAATTCTATATAGAACTTTTCTCCAATGCTCTCTTTCTTTTTCAAGTTCTCTTTGAGCAACTCTGTCAATTGTTTGACTATTTTGCAACCTGAGACGCAATTCATACCAAGTAGCCATATTCATAACATGCTCCGCGCTAGTTTCATGCTCTTTAAGTCTAGTGCCAAGATGATGCCAGTCACTGAAGCCCTCATTTGCTAACTGACCTTTTCCATGACCCTTTCTCAATAATTTGCAACAAAAACAAAATACTCTGTCAAGCTCTTTGCTGTATACAAGCCATTCTCTGTCACATTTTTCTCCATTTGAGAGAACTCTAGTGTATGATAATGCAGAAAACCTTCTAGAGAATTTATCTTTAGGACCTTTCTCAATAGAAAAGTCTCTTCTAGGACCCTTTTGCACCAAAATATCAATCATTTTAGAATCAAGTGCATCCCAGTTTCTTGGATCAAATATATCAGGCTGGAAAGAATTTTCGGTGTCCCTGTTACTTTCAATATTTGGTGATCCATCTAAGTTGGGATCAACTCCATCATTACGGTCACTAATTTCATCGGCAATAGTAGCATCGACCCCTTGAACAATTTCTGGAGTGTGAGCCTCTACTGCAGTGTTAGCATTATCACCATGGCCCTCATCAACAGTGTCATCTGGAGTTTGATTTTCAGAATTAAATTGAGATTCTTTCACAATAAATCTATCAAGAGCACCCTTTTGCGATTGAGCCGCTACTTCTAGTCTTTGTTTCTTCTTACGTTTCTCAGACCCAGAATCATACTTCCTATTTCTTGAATACATGATGATGCAAAAAGAAATATATTCCTGTTTTGATAAACCAATATACCAGATAAAACTAATTATTTAAAGTTTTGATAATAGAATAATTCTAGATTTAATTTAACTATGCGAGAAAAAAATAGATCAGAAGTTCAGAACTAAAAATTAGAACTTGTACCTGTGCTTGATGATGGGCGTAGGCGGTAGGGCGTTGAGATTGAGACTTGAGAGAGCGATGGGGCTGCTAGTCGATCGGGAGTCAGTGGCGAACTTACCGAGACCAAGAGCGAGGCGGCGTTGCCTCTGCTCCGCGTCCCGGCCGTCCGCCGCCGGTCACGCCGCACTGCGCCTCTGGGCTCTGGCGGAGGCGGAGGCCGCGGAGCGACCGACCGACGGCCGGCCTGCACGGGCCTCACGGCGGTGGACGACGAATCCCGGAGCGGCCGAACGGAGGCTGAACAGAATTGCAGAAGCCAAGCGTCCGTCCGAGCGACTGCGCCTCCGGCCTCCGTGTCCGTCGATTCGTATGTCGTACTGCCTATCGTATAATCCCTAAAGAACCGATCTAGTGTGTTAGGTGGGCTGCGGGCTCTGTGCAATTGTGAGTAACAGATGATGGACCAATTGTCTAAAGAAGTGAAGGCCCAAAACGTGGGATAACATAATTAGCTAACCTAATTAGGGTGGGATTTGGGGGCCCCAAATATTTGGGGGCCCTGTGCGGGCGCCCACCTTGCCCCTGCTCATGTACGGGCCTGCAGAGGGCTATACCGACCTTGTCACATATGGGAGGCTCTTCTTGGCCAACCCAGACTTGCCTAAGAGGTTTCAACTGGGAGCGCCATTAAATAATTATGATCGCTCCACGTTCTACACACAGGATCCGGTCATTGGCTACACAGACCACCCTTTTCTTGAGGAGGACATTAATTATGATAAGTCCGCTACTTAAGCTTAATCACAATGTTTATCAATTAAACCAGGTCTAATAATTGGTGCAACACGAGCTCATCGTTTCCACACCATTCTTCATTGATTTAATTTATGTGCTGTTTCATTGTGTACTAAAACAATGAATGGTGTGGGTGCACGAGATGACCCTCTAGATAGATAAAGTTTCAGTTTGTTGGAAATAGCATAATTGATACTAAAATTGAGTATACATATATCATTGGTAAAAATGTCATGAGTCTACATCCACCTGCCAAGTTGCTGTATGGTGTTTACAATTTACTCTTTATATTTTAGCAAACAATAGCTTGTCAAGCGGAGGAAGACATGGTCGAACTGGAGTACCTTGTGCTTTCACTTCTATAGCTTGCATTGACATATGTTAGCAAATTTGATGCCCACAAGCAGCTATAATAAGCAATAGATTTGATGGTTTCTCATATAGATTTGATAGCTCCTCACATGTATATATGGAGAACATGATGAACATGTTAATCATGTGACTACCCTTCTTTGGTCCGGACATAGTCATGGACATGGACATAGACATGGTACACGGACACGGACCTACTTGATTTATGATGAAGCTCTTCAAGATGATAAGTTTGAATAGCTAAAGAGGTCCATGTTCAAACTAGTCTACGCTATGCTATATGAAGAGTAGCTGTTTTTTTTGGTTTAACACAATTCTGTACTCGATCTTGGTGCCAGCGCAAGTGCTAATGCAAATTTTTCAGCTCGCAATGTTACGGCAATTTTTATTTGAATACATATTGCAAGTGCTAGCACGAAAACACACTTCACCGTCACTCTTTTACAATGCAAGTAGACAAAAAAATGATATAGAGACAACAATCACTATCAGAAAACTTCACATCCGCACCCCTCATATGCCTCGGTGCACTCAAGATCCGGTGCTAATATAACGTTAGCATCGGATCTAAAATTGGGACGCCCACCGGTTGGTGTTACCAACCGGTGCTAAAGCCCCCGACCCTTTAGCACCGGGTCGTAACACCAACCGGTGCTAAAAGGGACCATTTTAGCCCCGGTTGGTGTTACGACCCGGTGCTAAAGGCCTTTTAGCACCGGTTGGTAAATACAACCCGGTGCTAAAGGGGTGTCACATGCTACTACAAAACAAAATTATCTTCATTCTATCACATGTGCTTTGTAGGTGAGATGGTTAGGTGGGTACGTGCGAGCCGAGAGATCCTGAGTTCGAATCCCCCCGGTGCTAAAAGTAGCACCGAAAACATAGCACCGGTTGGCCTTCCCAACCGGTGCAAATGGGCCATCCTCCGGTAGTGAATCTGATCAAAATTGGTAACCAAGAGTTCTTAAAGAGTGGCTGGGAGAGCACCAGCATCTAAGGTACGAACTCTCAAGCTTGATTCTAATGTGTCCACTTGGCACTAAAAGCTAGTGGAGAGAGCACCTTGCATCTCCAATATATTCTTCTTCTTCATGTGTGGGATGTTGTAAAATTGCCCTGTGTTATGCTTAATGATATCCATCATGCATATGTATGTTGTGTTAGGAAAATTTTGTTAGCACTTTCTTCTAGATACTCCTTAAATGCCTTTTCAACCTTGATCAGGATTAGATTAATATTGACATGAGTCCTTTTTCAAAACAAACCCTTTATCGCAACAAAAAACCAAGATCGAAAACATTAAGACTAGGTGATTTTGGAAGTTGGCATGTAAGACTATATCCAATGCGTCAGCTTGGATAGCTTGTAACAAGGTAGGGGCGTTTACATCAATACACGCTTCTTTCCATGAAGAATGAAATACTAGTTTTTTTAGATAGAATAATATTATTGAGAAATGTTGGGCTTTGTAACTGTGTCAATCCCATTGATGTATAAGGCTTGGAGACTGTTCAATTTCCACAGAGTTAGTTACAACATGAAGATAATTAATTCACGAAAAATTATATTTGGAGGGATCAAGCATGTAGCTGCTAGGATTGCACTCTTTTGTCAGATTTTTTGAATTTCCGTATTGCACCCTTCATAGGAAATAGGGAGTATGCGTCATGGCATTGTCCTATCGGATGTGCCCATATTCATCAAGTAGGAGGACGTGAAGACACATATTGGCGTAAACGATCCAGCAATTGTACAAGCTATCCAAGTTGAAGGATGAGACATTAGTGGCGGAGGCCTGTAGAGGCCAGGCGCTGGCCCCCCTATCCAACGTAAATTCTCACTAAATGAACAGTAAAATGAGTGCTGTATACTATTATATAATACTAAAATATATAGATTGGCCCCTGTTGTTTTGTTGATCAGGCTCCGCTAGTGGAGACATACGTCTAACATGTCAGCCTCCAAACTCACACGACACGACCTTAAAGTCATTATAGGCTTTATTTCAGAAAGGGCACTCCTAAAATATTGATCAGACCATAACCAAGGCTGAAAATACATACACAGAGTATAGAGAAGAAAAGGTTGATAGAATTTTCCTAACACTATAGGAATGCCATTGCGTACAGTTGCGTCACCCCTTACGTCAAGTGGGGCGGCTTACTGCCTTAATGGCGCTAGAATCAACCAGCGCGGACCTCATCCTGGCTGCTTTCTTTTCTTAGATCTTCTTCAAATGCATGACGCAAATGGTGACGAAGGTCGACGATGGGTCGCTGAAATCTATTCTTTATAATTAGATTAAAAAACAATTATTATCAGTATTGGGTCCACCCACCTCACAGAGGACCCATTTGTCGTGTTAAAAGTTTAACAGAAGAGGGGTGATGGACATTTTTTCGACGTTAGAAAAGGATTTTTTTTTCCAAACTCAATACTTTTTTCACCCAAAAAAAGTCCACCTAAATATACCCACATTTATACCCCATCTACACATAATTACCCCGTATTGCTAATAGATAATAAATTAAAGAATTTTTCTCCATATAAATAAATGCCAACTATTTCAAATATGATGTGCCTCTAAATTTTAGATTTGAGAATACCTAAAACTCTCTATACATGAGAGAGCGAATATAAAGTATTTTTAAAAACGTTTCGTATGACTGGTCTGTTTACTTGACTAGTGATAGTGATATTGTTTCGGTAGCTGATGATTCATCAGTACACGTCGAGTAGGAGACCGTCAAAAGAAAATGTCAGGAAGATTCCGGAGCTAGTGCGCCCACTCCAAAACGTATATGTATATGCCCGTTGGAAGAGGCAAAGGCAGATGCGGAAACAGAGCAAAAGCAAGCTATAGTGTAGGTGTTAGAAATTTAGGCGTCATTCGGTATATTTTAATTCCAGAAATTAGCAACAAATTCATGACAACAGTGAGTGATCCAGTGATAACATAGCATGTGCGAGTGTTCAAGTTAAATCTCCTAAATAACATGAACAATATGAGAAACCAGAACAAAACCAGGTTTAGGGTGTACCACGAGGCGGGATTGGTACCGGAGGCACCGGGTGCGCCGTTACCAGCTGGAGGAATAGACATCCTCGACTGGCCTGCTTGAAGTAGTCGATCTGATTTGGTGCAGTGGCGAGTCGTTGCAGTGAAGTCCCTCGTACGGCCACTGGGACGTAGTCGTTCACGTGAGGGAGACGGTCACCAGGAAGTAGTCGTACGGGTGATGAAGGTAGCAACCGGGAAGTAGTCATTCGCAGCAGCGAGCAATCGCGTACTCGTACGCTCCCCAAAAACCTTATCGCCCGCCTATCCCGAGTAGGATCACTGGACAGGGAGGTTCGGAGGCAACTGCTCACGCCAGCAGAGTGCGCGCAAAGCTTGCATTGTGAATGCAAGAGAGCAACAAACAACCGGAAGAAGAGAGAGGTCTCCTGAAAGGAGTACCTAGAGAGTATGAGAGGTGTATCTCATACCCAACATGGGAGGGGCACCTCCTCTTGTATAGGCGCTAGGAGAATGTGGTTCATTGAACCTGGACGCTATTGACGTGCATCATCAATTACTAGTAACGGATGAAAATAAATGTCATCTATTACGAGTAACGGTCAAGACTTAATTCACCGTTTTAATTGAGTCATCAATTCTCGTTAACAACTCTAATTGAGTCAAGAATGAGCCATCAATCCTCCTTTACCATCACATTCACCTTCCCATGCAAGGCTTAAAGTCAATAACTCCCTAGCATTATCTAGTGGATACTTTTAATTCTTATTAGATTAATTGTGACTAAATGGGCTAAGACCCAATTAATCCAACAATCCCCACCAACAATTTCAAGGTACACAAGAGAATGCTCTCAAATCAACACTTGTTTTGATATACGAGCCTTATGGCGGAGACTATTAAGTTGAACATCCATTTAGGGCTAAAGCTACACTTATTCACAACTGACTAATGGACCATGCCTTGAATTGGCAGTTTCGTGCAAACAAGCTTGACTAGAGCCCCTTGCCAGTACTTGGCTGCTGTAAGCATCCCCTCGGATTGGAGCGTATAAGTCATACTCCGTGCCTTTCATGAGTATCTAGAGATCACCCTATCTCATAGATTGTGACTAGCAATCGAACCCATATAGGTGTAATCCTTTCAGATGTTCTGTAGGCCAACATCTTTGCCCTCATTGAGCCACTCGGATCACATTAAAGTTTTCACCAACCGGCCATACAGATTCAGAAGAGAAATGCACCTCCATTGGAATGAGCATTTTTTAAAGGTTCTCTTCTCTCGGTTAAACAGTAGCTTGTTTCACCATCCTAATTCACGGGATCTCCGATCACATAGGACAGGTTACCACTACTGAGTAACACACATGGGTCTCAAGCCCAATTCCCTGGATGCATTGTCTATCACGTTACGTGAAAGACCCTTTGTGAATTGATCTGCCAGGTTCTTAGCCGTTTGGATGTAGTCCAAGGCTATCACTCCGGAGTTTCTCATTTTCCTGACAGATTTCAGCCGCCTCTTTACATGCCTGGAGGACTTCATGTTTTCCTTTGAACTGTTCACCTTGACAATCACAGTTCATGAGGATAGCTGGTATCGGTTTCTCAACTACCGGCAAATTCATAAGGAGATCACGAAGCCATTCGGCCTCAACAGTGGCGTTGTCCAATGTAGTGAGTTCTGCCTCCATAGTTGACCTCGTTAAGATGGTCTGCTTGCAAGACTTCCAAGAGACAGCGCCACCTCCAAGTGTGAACACATATCCACTTGTGGCTTTAATCTCATCTGCATCGGATATCCAGTTTGAATCACTGTAGCCCTCCAGTACCCTAGGGTACCTGGTGTAGTGAATTCCATAGTCCACAATACCTTTCAGAAAACACATTACCCGTTCAAGAGCTTCCCAATGAGCATCTCCCGGATTTGACACAAACCGGCTCAGTTTGCTCACAGCGAACGCGATATCGGGTCTCCTAGCGCTAGCTAGGTACATCAGTGAACCAATGATCTAGGAGTATCTCAGCTGATCTCTCATTATTCTTTTGTTCTTCCGTAATATTTTACTAGCATCATAGGGTGTTGAAGTTGACTTGCAGTCATTATAGCTGAAACGACTCAAGACCTTCTCCACATAGTGGGATTGTGTGAGAACAACCCCACCATCACCTTCTCTCACTAGCTTAATATTTAGGATCACATCAACCTCTCCCAAATCTTTCATCTCAAAACTTTGAGACAAAAACTCTTTGACTTTCTTAATCACATTAAGGCTTATCCCAAATATCAGTATGTCATCTACATACAGACACAAGATCACTCCTTCGCCCCCACCATAGCGATAGTACACACACTTGTCGGCTTCATTCACAACAAAGCCAACTGACGTTAAAGTTCTGTCGAACTTCTCATGCCACTGCTTAGGAGTTTGCTTAAGGCCATACAAAGACTTTATCAACTTACACACCACTCCTTCTTGACCTTCCACTACAAACTCATCTGGCTGATCCATGTAGATCTCTTCCTCCAACTCTCCATTTAGGAAAGATGTCTTAGCGTCCATCTGATGAACGAGAAGACCATGGGAAGCTGCCAGAGAGAGTAGTACTCGTATGGTGGTCAATCGGGCAACCGGCGAGTAAGTGTCAAAGAAGTTCTCTCCTTCTTTCTGAGTATAACCCTTAGCCACTAGCCTTGCCTTGTACTTCTCAACAGTACCATCAGGCCTAAGCTTTTTTTTAACACCCACTTACATCCTACAGGTTTGCACCCATACGGACGTTCCACGACCTCCCAAGTACCATTAGACATAATAGAGTCCATCTCACTCCGAACTGCTTCCTTCCAATAGTCACCATCTGGAGAGTAATATGCCTCTTCAATGATTCTACGGGTGTCATCCACGAGGTACACAATGAAATCATCACCAAAGGACTTTGCAGTCCTCTGTCTCTTGCTCCTTCTGAGAGCTTCACTGTCATCCTCCTCAGAATTTTCCACATGCGTGTGTTCATTGTGTTCTATCGAATCAACAGGTTCTTTAGGTTCTTTATTAATAGACAGTTCATGACTAGATGTGCTAGCTTGCTCTTTCAATGTCCTCAAAGAATGTAGCGTCTCTGGACTCAATAATTGTACCAACATGCATGTCAGGTACTCCAGATTTTACTATTAAAATCTATAACACACGCTGTGTTAGCATAGTCAAGAAAGACACAATCGACAGTCTTGGGTCCCAATTTACGTTTCTTGGTTGTGGGCACATTCACTATGGCCAAACATCCCCAAGTCCGTAAGTATGACAGGGTTAGCTTTTTTTTCTTTTCCCATTCCTCAAATGGTGTTATCTCTTTGTTGTTCATAGGAACACGATTCAGGACATGACATGCAGTCAATATAGCCTCACCCCACCATTCCTTGGAAAGTCTCACTGTATCCAACATGACATTAACCAAGTTAGTCAGAGTGCGGTTCTTTCTTTCGGCTACCCCATCTGACTGAGGTGAATAGGGAGGTGTCCTCTCATGAATTATTCTATGTTACTCACAGAACGCAGTGAAAACATTAGAAAAATACTCTCCACCACGATCAGATCTAACTCTTTTGATCTTTCTCTCAAGTTGATTTTCTACCTCAGCTTTATAGATTTTAAAGTATTGTAACGCTTCATCTTTATACTTCAACAAATAAATGCAGCAAAATCTAGTACAATCATCTATTAAAGTCATGAAATGTTTTTTACCACCTTTTGTCAACGTGACATTCATCTCGCATAGATCGGAATGGATTAAGTCTAGAGGTGCCAAGTTCCTCGCCTCAGCCGCGAAATGAGGCTTGCGAGGTTGTTTTGATTCAACACACACATTGCACTTAGAATTTTTGACTAAGGTGAATTTTGGAATTAAACTCAAGTTTGCAAGACACATCATACAACCAAAATTAACATGACAGAGTCGCGAATGCCAAACATTAGACTCATTATTAACATTTGCAACGTGATTCACAACTTTATTACAATTATCTGACAAAGAAAAGCAGAACAAGCTTCCGCTATTATAACCTTTTCCAATAAAGTTTCCAAACTTAGAAACTATACATTTGTTGGATTTAAAGACTAATTTAAAACCGTCTCTACACAGAAGAGACCCAGTGACTAGATTCTTCTTAATGGTGGGGACATGCTGCACGTTACTCAGTCGAACGATCTTTCCCGAAGTAAGTTTCAGATCGACCGAACCAACAACAAGAACACGCGCATGCGATCCGTTCCCCATCAAAAAGGAGGAAGTCCCTCTTGCCTGATAAGAAAAAAAATAAGGATACATCCGAACAAACATGAATATTAGCACCTGTGTCAATCCACCATTCAGACGAATGACATACTGATAGAACTGTAGGTAATAAATACCTCGATGCTCCACCAGTCTCGCTAATAACCATGTTGGCATTATTGCCATTGTTCTTATCCTTGTGGTCCGGACACTTTCCAGCGAAGTGATCCGGGCTCCCACATCAGTAACACTTCCCGGTCTGCTGCTTTTTCTTCTTAAATTGGGCAGTTTGATTAGCCATTGTTCGGTTCTGTTGGGGCTTGTTATTCTTCTTATAGGATGCATTGAAGTTCTTCTTTTACACCAAGTTGGCACTAGAAGATCAGCAATCCCTTTACCATGTTGGTCTTTTACCCTCGCCTTCTCTTCCACATCAAGAGTGCCAATGAGATCGACAATAGTAAACTCTTGTCTCTTGTGTTTCAGAGAGGTCACAAAATCCTTTCAAGAAGGTGACAACTTAGAGATAATACCTCCGGCCACAAACTTGTCAGGAAACCGACATGGAGCATCATTGCTATAGTTCTCGAGATATCTAGCCAGCGCCTGGATCTCATGGGCCTGTTCTACCACAGGACGGTCTTCAACCATCTCGTAGTCATAGAGCTGTTCCATGACATACAACTCGCCACCAGCATCAAAGACCCCAAACTTAGCCTCAAGCGCATCCCAAACAGCTTTGCCACTAGGCAGCAAGAGGTACGTGTCCACAAGGCTTTCAGAGAACACTCATGATGGCACCTCTAAACAGGTTATTGGCCGCCACGAAAGCCCGCTCCTCCTCTGGAGTGAACTGTTCGGGCTTCCCCTGCATGACATGCATGATGTTCATCGCTGTCAACCACAACGTAACCCTCTCGCGCCAACGTTTGTAATTAGAGCCATCGAAAAACATTTGGTTTGATTAATGCGGCAAAACCAGCTACCGAAAGCCTATTATTAACATAAAGTTTTTGGATTGTTAGAAATTTAGGCGTCATTCGGTATATTTAATTCAAGAAATTAGCAACAAATTCATGACAACAGTGAGTGATCCAGTGATAACATAGCATGTGTGGGTGTTCAAGTTAAATCTCCTAAATAACATGAACAATATGAGAAACCGAAACCAGAACGAAACCAGGTTTAGGGTGTACCACGAGGCGGGACCAGTACCGGAGGCACCGGGTGCGCCGTTACCAGCTGGAGGAATAGACATCCTCGACTGGCCTGCTTGAAGTAGTCGATCTGATTTGGTGTAGTGGCGAGTCGTTGCAGTGAAGTCCCTCGTACGGCCACTGGGACGTAGTCATTCACGTGAGGGAGACGGTCACCAGGAAGTAGTCGTACGGGTGATGAAGTTAGCAACCGGGAAGTAGTCGTTCGCAGCAGCGAGCAGTCGCGTACTCGTACGCTCCCCAAAAACCTTATCGCCCGCCTATCCCGAGCAGGATCACTGGGCAGGGAGGTTCGGATGCAACTGCTCACGCAAGCAGAGTGCGCGCAAAGCTTGCGTTGGGAATGCAAGAGAGCAGCAAACAACAGGAAAAAGAGATAGGTCTCCTGAAAGGAGTACCTAGAGAGTATGAGAGGTGTATCTCATACCCAACATGGGAGGGGCACCTCCTCTTATATAGGCGCTAGGAGAATGTGGTTCAATGAACCTGGACGCTATTGATGTGCATCATCAATTACTAGTAACGGATGAAAATAAATGTCATCTATTACGAGTAATGGTCAAGACTTAATTCGCTGTTTTAATTGAGTCATCAATTCTCGTTAACAACTCTAATTGAGTCAAGAATGAGCCATCAATCCTCCTTTACCATCACATTCACCTTCCCATGCAAGGCTTAAAGTCAATAACTCCCTAGCATTATCTAGTGGATCCTTTTAATTCTTATTAGATTAATTGTGAGCTAAGACCCAATTAATCCAACAGTAGGTACTACTGGTTTAATTACTTGATTCTTGCAAGATGGGGCACCGAGATCAAGAAGTGATCCCGCTGATGACCCCGTACAAGATGGGGCAGTTCGAGCCCTCCCACCGCGTGGTGCTCGCGCCCATGACGCGGTGCCGCTCCTACGGCTACTTGCCGCAGCCGCACAACGCTGTCTACTACTCGCAGCGCGCCACCAGAGGTGGCCTGCTCATCTCGGAGGGCACGGGCGTGTCCGCCACCGCCCAGGGCTTCCCGGGGTCCCCCGGCATCTGGACGCGGGAGCAGGTCGCGGCGTGGAAGCCCGTCGTCGACGCCGTCCACCGACGCCGTCCACCGCAAGGGCGTCATCTTCTTCTGCCAGATCGCGCATGCCGGCAGGGTCTCGACCAACGGTATGTGACATGCTCGTTAATTACGAAATGCAAGTTTACCATCGGCTTGGTCAATTGATCTTGTTCTTGATTCTTTATGATCCAATTCATAGATTTTCAGCCAGATGGGCAAGCTCCGATCTCGAGCACAGACAAGCAGGTCACCCCTGACGCCGAGTCCGGCATGGAATACTCCAAGCCGCGCCGGCTACGGACGGACGAGATCTCGGGGTTTGTCGATGACTTCAGGCGTGCCGCCCGGAATGCAATCGAGGCCGGGTTCGATGCGTGGAGATCCACGGCGCGCATGGGTTCCTCTTTGAGCAGTTCATGAAGGACAGCGCTAACGGCCGCACCGATGAATATGGTGGCAGCCTGGAGAACCGGTGCCGCTTCACGGTGGAGGTTGTTGGCGCCGTCGTCCGCGAGGTGGGCGCACACCGCGTGGGCATTAGGCTTTCACCCTTTGCTGATTTCATGGACTGTGTGGATTCCGATCCGATGGCGCTTGGGCACTACATGATTGAGCAGCTCAACAAGCACGAGGGCTTCCTTTACTGCCACATGGTGGAGCCTCGGATGGCCATTGTTGACGGTCATAGGCAGATTCCTCACAGGCTCCTGTCATTCCGGAAGGCATTCAATGGCACGTTTATAGCTGTTGGGGGATACGATCGAGAGGAAGGCAACAAGGTGGTGGCGGAAGACTATGCTGATCTTGTTGCATATGGAAGACCCTTCTTGGCTAACCCGGACCTCCCTAGGAGGTTTGAGCTGGATGCGCCATTGAATAAGTTTGACCGGTCCACTTTCTACACGCAAGACCCTGTTATTGGCTACACAGATTACCCTTTTCTTAAAGATGGCAACAACAAAAACAAGGCTTGTACTCATAATAATGTATTTGATCGGAACTAATAATGTGCATGATTTATGAAACATGATTTCATCATTAATTTCCACCATTTTTATATTGTTGTGAGCTTGTGGCAGAGGCAGTACATTTATGGTGTTTTATTCTGTATTGCTGTGAGTTGAAGTAAATTTATATCCTGAAATTACAAAAAAAATCCATCCTTTTTCTTGAAGATGGCAACAACAAGCGGAATCATTCTGATCATCAATTTGAACAAGACTAGTAAAATGCATGTAACATCTTACTATTATTAATAGAAGGCTCATTTTAAAGCATCCATATTAATTCTGACGAGACGTGCTAGAAAATAGATAAATCATAAAAATTCTCACAAAAATCAGAAACATCTGACCATCAATTTGGTAGACTCTAATCACCGCTCATTATAATAGCCATTGGATCAATTATGATTTCTAAAAATTTACCCACTCTGCCATTATGAAAAATAGCCTAAAATAACCCCCAAGACTTGCATATAAATTACCCCTTTGCCATCATAAGTAATTAACTTCAAATAAGCTACTTCTAAATTCCCATATCGGCTGATATCTTCATGTATTGTGGGAAGAAGCTTTTTTTATTTCAGTTGATCGCCTATCACCTACAATATGATAATTTTAGAAGAAAATCCATTGGTTATTTTCATATGTTTCTAACGATGGGGGAATAAAAATTGAAAATTATAAACATATTTGTATATTTGTACTACTCTAGCATAGTAGTACTTCTAGACACATTATGGTTGTACTTTTCCAATTAGTTTGATAAAAAACAAGATCTTCTTTAATAGAGGCATATATATTTAGTGAACTATTATATTTCATTAGCATACCCTTTTCTTAAATATGGCAACAACAATAACAAGGCTTGTACTAAATATTAATATGCAATCCGTGTATTTGATCATAACTAATAATGTGCATGATTTTATGAAACATGATTTCATCATTAATTTCCATGATTTTTATATTGTTGTGAGCTTGTGGCAGAGGCAGTGTATAATTCTGTATTGCTGTGAGTTGAAGTAAATTTATATCCTGAAATTATTAAAAAAATCCATCCTTTTCTTGAAGATGGCAACAAGCGGAATCACACTGATCATCAATTTGAACAAGACACTAGTAAAGTGCATGTAACATGAGTTATTAATTGATTTTCACCATCCTTCATGAATTGTGGCGAGGTTACTACATGTTGTTATTTTATCTGTAGTAGTGTGAGGAGAAATAAGTGTACATATACTTATGTGCTAAAATAAAGAAAATATGTAATATTCTTATTTTCACATCTTAGGCTTCGGCAGGGGTGAAAACGCATCAGACTAGCTTGGATATTACCTTCCCCAATCCATTTTTTTTATCAGAGAGTGAAGTGGATAATACATGGTCAACATGGATACAGATGCAAAAACAGATACACATGGTTCAACTCTACTTATAATTCAGACATAAATGATCTATGAAGTGAATTTTAATTAGGCCAAATGAAAACATGGTGCAAGAATCCATTTATTAATTTGATATTTATTTTACGGGAGTAAAATTTGGATACATTATGAAGTTTGGTAGCGAATAAAGTCGATCAAGAAACTAAATTGATTAGAGCAGGAGTCAATTAACCCCTAACATACTAGGGAATCTAAACCATAGAGTTCTGAATGGGCTAAACTGGATATATATGTACATCCTGCTGTATGCGTAGGCAAAATTTTACACGAATGCGGACAGCGGTTAGTAGATTTCTCCTTGGATGCTTTGGTTGACAACATCTGCCTCATACATTTGTGAATTGCTTCAAAAAATACGGTGGCAACAAACATGAGAAGACAACACGGTACTGATATTGAGAAACAGATAGGATAGAACTCATTTGAAGGAAGATGTATTCTTGTAAACATTATATACCTTGATGACAACATGGCATAGCTTCTTTATATTAGTATCAGGATACATTTTTCTAAAATCTAAAATGGAAAAGGGAAAAAGTTTAATAGAGAAACTATAAGATATTCAAACTAGTGAGGTGGGTACCTTTAAAGTTGTGAAAAAAATGGAGGGATATCCCTAATAAGCTTTCTAGAAATACCTTTAATTAATTGAGGAGGTGAAGGCCTAAGAGGGTCCTAGTGATTGAACCCATATGGGTTAGGCAAACATCATTGTAACTCCAGATTCTAAACCATTTGTTAGCCTTCAAGTGGCTATAGCGCTTTTAAATTTACCAATAATGATCTCATAGGTTTTGCTCAACTCACTGGTTGTATATTTTAGTGTAACCAAATAATAATAAACCCGCGCTTGACTCAAAAGACATAGAAAGGTAAATTGGACTCACAACCAACTTGGATAAGTACCCAAACAAACTGAAACCATATAGAGATGGCTTTTTATGTTTTAGAAATTATATGCATAAGAGGTAATGGATTATGCCACGAATGGAGGGGTAGAAAAAGAAAAAAAATACTAGTAAGATAAGTAGCACAATTATATGGTATGTATCAAGAATCCAAGTATACATCTATAATCACATCATCTTTACTACTTTATTATCAGTTTGTACTTCAATTTGATCTATTTCCTATAAATTAACTATGAACACGTTTATTTTTATTTCCCCCTGTATCCAATATCATGCTATATCAACTCTATATTATGCGGACTGTGCTTCTCAATTTTCAATGGCACCTTTCTAATTCCGTGACATTGAACTACAAATTTTCCTCTTGTTTTGCACTATGTCGTATTCTAGCCTTCCTTGATGATGGTAAAAATTACTAAAGCACTAAGAACATAAATAAATAATATCCAAACAACTCAAAGTAGTGCACCAATAGAGGGGCTATATTTTTAGAAAAACAATGGTACTGATTTCATATTTTTTTGATTTGAAATAAATTAGTTATGAATTTTTTAAATTAAACTATTTTTATTTAAATTTTCATAAAATAGAAAACCACTTTGAAACCATCTAAAGGACCAAATTTGCCCGGTTTTAATAGTTGGATGGTCCTTTGTGTCCGGTTTTATCTTATAATTAAGGGTTGAAAATTAGACTTTTGTGATGGTTGAAGGTTGTAAACTGGACTTTTCCCTTTATTTCCCCACCCACCTTATGGACGACTTTGTAATCTCTAGTTATTAGATCGAAGGTTGGTATATATAGTGGCAGAGATATCCAATGTCTTTACCAATTCTTGCATCTATTGATATGGGTGGAACATATATATGTCACTAATCCATGTTTCACAATCAGACTTTTTTTTGTTGCACCATCATATCATGCACTTTTGGATATGTGATCGGAGCTCCATTTCATTTTCTAACATCTTGGTTAACGTCTTCCTATACCACACCCATCCCCTTGCATTGCTGCCGAGTGCGCAAAGACCCTTGACCAATCGAGCCATCTATGCTATTAGGGGGATGGGGATAATTGTTACTTTGTTTTTTAGTGAACACTTGTTTTTTCCATGATAAGAATATATCAATCATCTGCTTCTATTGAGTCTTGTATTATCTTTTTTTCTTCTTTTTTCACCTAGATATATGTTCCATTTTATTATTTTATGTAAAAGATCATTTGAATCGCAACTTTGATCTATTAAATGAATGAATACAATGTGCAATACACTATTCATTATTTAAATTACTATTTTATTTTTGTTGGCACTTGGCTTCAATTTTTTTCGTAATGGTAGAGATGGATAATGGAGAAGCATGTATACCAGTACTTTTGTTTGATTTTGTCATAGTGGTTGTGGTCAATAATTTATAGATAGGTACAATGACATTATTTTGTTAATTGTTTCATAAAGGCAGTGGTGAGCAATTTATAAATTTGTATTGAGCTATGGAAATATTTTAGGTTTTGTTTTCATAAATGGTAATTGTAGGCAGTTTTTAGTTTTACTTTTTTCACTGTGGTTAGCACGGCAGTTTCTAGTCCTTGACAGTGAATGTGGACGCTTTTTTTTTGTTGGCCAAATACCAAGACAATAGGTCTCCTAGACACAAATAAGCGAAAGTAAAAAAAATGTAAGTAAACCATTTTTAATAAAAACAAAGAAATACATACCAATAACGTAGATAATAAATGTATGAAGATGAGATATGCAATTACATAGATAGGTCTACTAAAAAAACTAAAAAACCAAAAATCATGAGAATCAATAATCCTTCATGGGTTGTTGAACATGTATAATAAAAATCCTTTATTAAAAGATAGGATGAAGGACTTCGATGACTCTAAAATCAGAGCAATAAAATATAATTGCAAGGTCTCAATATATATATATATATATAATTTATTGTGTTTACTTATTTTATTATGGCGGAACTAATTTGAGCTGTTAAAACACAATATGAGATGTTTTCTTTCAAAAATAGGCCGGAGCTCTGCCAACTATGGAAGTTGAATTGTATGAAGTAAGGAACGATCGCATGACCAAAGTCATTGCTTAGTGTTAGCAATTTTATTTTATTTTTTTGAGCAAAGCGTAGTGTTAGCAACTTTGGAAGGATTTATTGCATTTTAGCACCGGCCACTGGAGTCCTACAACAAACAGAAATTCAAGTGTTATCACTACCATTGGTGCGCGTGCAACTGCAGGGTGTTCACAGATAATCCGCCACGAGGATCTCTACGGGTTCGATTACGTACAAGACGCGTCATTTCTTCCTCAGGTAGTCAAGATGATCGGCGATTTGGCGCTAGCGCTTCAGCAGCAGTCAGCGCAGCCCCGCGTCTGCTTTCTCTGCAGCAGACTCGAGGCTGGATGACTGTAACACCCAAAATACTCAAATTTAAAATTTTTTTTGGCATTTAATTAACTATTTAATGCTTTCACCTATTTTATAAAGGCTAAATAATAATTTTCTAAAATTTAAAATCAAATATAAGTAATAGAAACATTTATTGTTGCATTCATGCTGCTGCATTTATTTTTGTATTGCTTGTGATTCAAACAAGAATTTAAATTTATTTAAATTCAAATTTGAATCACTTTGTTTGGAGCTCTAGAAAAGTTGTTAAGCCCATAGTTCGTTTCAGCCCCCTTAACTTTTCCCAAGTCCAGCTTTGCTCCCCCAACTCTTTTCCCGGTCCAGCCCAGCACCCCGTCCCCTTTTTCTTTTCCCCGGCCCAGTTCTTTCCCCACGGCCCAGCTCCCCCCCTCTTCCCGAGCCGGCCCAGCGACCGCGGCCCAACTCCCGCACCCCTCTCACTCGGCCCAGCCAGCCGCGCCCTCTCCCCCTCCCCCTCTCACCGACCTTCGGGGCCCACCTGTCAGGTGCTGACGCCAGCGCTGACGCAACCTCCCTTCTTCTCCCCCGCGCGCTTTCCTTCCCCGGCGCTCCGGTGATGGCGCGTTCGCCGGATTTCTCGCACGCCGAGGCCCACAGCACCCCCTCGCCTTCTTAATTCGGCCGAGCGCCGCACCCTGCTCCCCTCACCCCCCCGTCGCCCCAACCCTAGCGCCGCCTTCTCCTCTCTGCGCCACTGTCGCCGCCATCCGAGCGCCGCCGCGGAGCTTGCCGCTCCGATTGGCCGCCGTGGTTATCGGTCGGGGCAAACCAGCACCCCCACGAGGACCAGCGCGCCGAGCCGCGTCTACTCCGCCACCTCTCGTCCCCGAATCAACGCCGGAGCGCCTCCACTGCGTGCGCCCAGCGCCGCCGACCGCCGCTCGCCGACGAACTCTCCTCGCCGACGCTTCTTCCCCCACTTCGACAACACCAGGAGCATCGCGTGAAGGTGAGAATCGTTTCGGGCTACTTATTGCTCAATCACGCACCCCCAAACCCCATCTCCGCCACTCACCGGAGCTCCGCCTCCGCCGGCCGCCGCGAATCCTCATTCATGGCGCCGCACCGTCCAATTGAACCACCCCGTCGTCTCCGTGCAGTGGTAACGAATCTCACCGCCCGCTCCCTGCATATGTTCCCGCTCCCGAGCGACTCCGCGCACGCGCACCGAGCCCGCCGCCCGCCGGTGAGCTTCGCCTGTCACCACCACCCTCTAATCGACGACGAGAGCACCTCCAGTGAACTCGCCATCACCTCCCAAAGCTGTAGGATCAAACCGGGTGTCGATTCGTGGCCCCTAGCTCGAGTTAGCCCAACTCCAGCGAGGCCGCCGCCGCGCGCTCACAGCGCCGCCGCCTCCCCTGTCCGCCGCCGGCGACTCAACCTCCCCCGTTTAACCCGAGCCGTCCGATCCCGATCGCACGGCCGCCACGCGTCCCCGCCTTGAGTCAACCTTGGGGGTACCGGTCAGCGCGGCCTTTTTGCTAAAGAGCCCCTGACTTTTACCGAAATTAACCCGTGGTCCTTTTTAATTCGAAAATAATTACAAATAGGTCATGTTTTATTCGTTTAGGCCCCTGGAAATTTTAAAACTTTGCCAGCAAGCCCCCGAACCTTAGAAACGCTATAACTTTCACGTTTTAGCTCCGTTTTGCGTGATTTTCGCGCTCATGTGTTCGTAGCGAAGAGTAGATTATTTCTAGCTCCTGTTTTTGTACTATTTTTACTGTTGGTGTACTGTTTCTAATAGAATTACTATTGCTTGCATGTGATGATTGTCTTGGAATGCGTGCGTGATGTTCGTGTCCAGTCGGTGAGCCCGTAGCGTTGGACTACGAGTACGTTGAGGACGTGCCGGAGCAGGATTTTCAGCAGCTTCCGTACTCCGAGGAAGGCAAGTTATAGCACGGACAATCCTTGCTACCTATCACACTTTTAATACACTGTTCATTACATACGCATGTGTCTAATATTGTTTACCATTAAGGTTATTCCTAGCATTTATTTCCCTGTCCTTGTTTTCCTATGGGTTTTTGCATATGGGTAGTATTTTGCTAGGCGCAACTACTGTCACCTTTGCTGAACTGTTAAACTTGTACTAATGGTCCACTTCAACCTTAATATTAAAACTTGCTTTTTAGCAACTTGGATCAGGGAGCTGGGGCTTGTGTGTTTTGCCTGGCCCAGTGTCTCTCCCTAAGGACTGGTTCGTAAAAGCGGCAACCTGGGAGCCTGTCGCCGCCACCGGAACTATAATGGCTCTGGTCTTGGTTGAGTAGCATGTACGTCTCTAGCTTGGCAGTGGTTACCGAGTGGCCTACGGCGTTGTAGGAGGCAAGGCACGGGGTGATTTCGGATTCCACCGAGGATGGTAGCCCCGTCGGCTAGGTCCCGTTAGACCCAGTCCCGTGTTGGGAGCCTCCGTGAGTGCGGGGAGCTCCGCACGTTGCACCATTTACTTTGTTGTTGGCATGATTTGCCGGTGCGTGGATGCCATTGACCCCCTCACGTTGCGCCCTGAGGGTCAGTCAATCTCGGTGCCTAGGTTCTCACCACCTTGTAGTACTCCAGCGGCTACTGTCTTGTTAGGGTGTCTTGTGAAAGCCTCGTAGCGTCCCTATGCAGTCACACCTCGGAAGTGTCGATGTGCGTGGTTGGGTGCAAAGTTCTTCTGAACTTTTACGCGACTGGTGGGAAAAGGGCGAAACCTCTGCAGAGTGTACGATCTATCATGATAGCCCGGCTCAGGGTCACGAGCGGCCTGGATCCTTTTATGATTAGAAGATGATATTTATTGCTGCTTATTGTTGACTTACATTAATTAATTTGGGACACAACTGGGTTTCAACTAAAGTAGTAATTATGTGTAAAACGAACCAACTAAAAATGCTAATGCAGTTAAGCCAGTGTCAAGCCTTTTTCTGCCTCATCCCCCGTGCTATACTTGCTAAGTAATTCTGTTACTTACACTTGCTGTATTTATTATTTTTGGGCAAAATCCCGGACGGGTAACAGATTGGAGTCAGGCTAACTATGAGGTGGAGTTTCCGGAGGATTTGCCGTACTTCTGAGTTGGCGTTCCCCCAGTCAGAGTCCCTGTGGGATTGCGGCTACGCTTAGAGAGATGTATTAGTCTTCCGCTGTCCGTGTATTTCATTTTTGCAAAACTCTGATGTAATCGCTACGCTATGTTGAATAATGAAGCATTGTACTCTGATTTTTACCATATTTGTTTGCTATATGTGTCGTTGGACTTCCTGGGCACACATATGGCCACATTCGGGTTTTGTGTAAATCCGGGTGTGACAATGACTCAAATGGTGACGATGATGGTCAATGGAAGTAGCAACAGAAAGCGATGAGTCAAAAAAGAGAGGGCTCCTAGCCAACCCTCCTAGGCCTTGTTTAGATCCCAAATTTGGGAGGCCAAATTTGGGAGTATGATGTCATTTCGTAATCATTGCGTCACTGTAGCATTTCGTTTGTATTTGCGAAAATTTATCCAAACATTGATTAATTAGGCTCAAAATGTTCGTCTCGTAAAGTACAACAAAACTGTGCAATTAGTTTTTGATTTCATCTACATTTAGTACTCCATGCACGTTATGACATTTTGATATGATGGGAATCTTCTTTTTGCACAGTGTAATTTGGGGGTGGAATTTGGAATCTAAACAAGGCCTTAGTTCCGGATTCCGGATGACCGGAATTAGGACCGGCGCGCCCATGAGCAATAAATGCGTCACTGTAGCATTTCGTTTGTACGTGTGAAAAATTGTCCAAAAATTTATTAATTAGGCTCAAAATGTTCGTCTCACAGAGTACAACAAAACTGTTCAATTAGTTTTTGATTTTATCTGCATTTAGTACTCCATACATGCTATGACATTTTGATGTGATGGGAATCTTCTTTTTACATAGTGAACTTTGGGGGAAGAATTTGGGATCTAAACAAGGCCTATAGTGTCCATAAAATTAATTACAGTTTCACGTAAGATGTAAAGGTGACGTGATAGGTATTAAGACTGTGTTTGGATACTTGGAACTAAAATTAGTTGGACTGAAATTAGTTCTTAAGAGACTAAAACAACTGTTTGGATCCTAGGGCTAAAATGACTAAAAACAACTTTAACTCCACACGCAGAGACGTTTCTACCCTTCCTGGAGAGAGTGTGTGGGGGCGATGCGGAGGAGGGGCATCCAGGGGAAAAAGGCCATTTTAGTTCCTCTTAGCATCTCTTTTGGTGATTCTAGTGCTAAAGGTTTTTAGTCCTTTTTAGTCCCTAGGGTTTAGATCTTTAGTCCCTATTGAAACTAAATTTAGCACTTGGAACCAAACAAGGCCTAAATGGGAGAGAGAAGAAAAATGGGAAGAAACCAGTTTCTATGAGAAAATCAATACTCCCTCCGGTATCGTATTAGAAGTCATTTAGGACAGCGATACGGTCACCAAAGCACAACTTTGAATTCACTTTTCTATAAAAATATTTTTTGAAAAGTTATATGTGTATATTTTTATGAAAGTAATTTTTAAGACCAATCTATTTATATGATGTTCACATTTCCAAACTGAACTACTTAAATGTTATTCATGATTTATATTCCCAATGTTTGACTCAAACCTTGTACAAAAGGACTTCTAATACGATACCGGAGGGAGTACATTAGAAAGAGTGTTGTCTATACTATTTGTGGAGAAGAAAAATAATTGGTGGATAGGACTCTAGAAAAGAGAAAGTTGACTAACTAATTTACTTTTTACATACGATGCATTGGGTATTATAGTTTTTAAAGTGTTGTCTATATGACATGGTATGGCATGGATGGTTGGTTTGGGTTGTGTTGGTACGTATTCTCTCAATTGTAATACGAACCAGCAGTGTAAAATGCAAATCGTCTCTCTCGATCCTTTCAAAAAGCTCCCCTCAAAAGGAGGGTTAGGCCCTGCTTTTATAGGGGTTACAAGGTCGTTATTTTACATCAATACCCTCTTGCCGTGTCCCACTTGCAGGCTACTCTATCCGTACTTTACAATATTTGGGGACGGGCAAAAAGGGTAATTTCCTATACAATGTCGTATACCATTTTACTTCCTCTTCTAACCAAGGGATAACCACTAAGATGATTGGCTTCGCAACACCTTCGGACCCTGAGCTTCACGGCCTTTCCTGTTTGCTCGATCATTCGCCCTATTACCGAAGCCTTGTAATGGCGAGCGAAGGTAACCTCCCACTTAAAGGCACTCAAAACATTGCCTGCTGACCTTCGCTCCAGACGACTTGGAACCATAGCGTACTTACATGGGTCAACAATCGTCGACCTTTGTTCGACTTGCCCTTCTACACCTCCGAGGATGTCGAAGGTCCTGTGCCTGTGCGTCTTCTGTTGTTCTGTTTGAGGATGACCTTCGATTCATTCAGAGGGAACTCCTCTTCCTGCTTCTCTTGTGCTAGCTCCTACTTATCATTCTGGAGGTGCGGTTCTCGAAAATCCATAACCCCAACAGAAGCCTCTCGATTGTTCGGTCCTTCGATGTCTTGGGCCGTTGCAATCGTTCCATTGTTTATGCTGCCCACGATCGTCACCTCCGGAATATTGTTACGGCCCATGTTTAACCGTTGCTCCGAAGGTGTCCCCCCATGCCTATAAAAGGAACGTACACGGTAGAACAGCGACCCCCTGTTAATCCATTTCTTGCTGCCTCGTAAATTGTGCCGGCTTTTGATTGGGCCGCAGCTTCGACTCTCGATTTGAGCGACCGTCGCGTTTCTTGGACTTCGCCGCTCTGGATTCCGTGCTACCCCTTCGTCTTCTACGGTTTGACTTGGTCTTGGCTTTACTTTTGCCATTGTTTAACTTTTGCTTGTTTTAACTTGTGAACCCTCTTTGCTCTTAACTTAGGATGGCTCGCATAAAGCAAACTGCTCGCGACACCACTCTAGCTGCCACGGACGAAGCCCCTACCGCTGATGTGCCGGGCGTCGAAGGGAGTGTTCCACTGGCGGAGCCCCCGCCGATCGTTGCTTCTTCCAAAGGTGCCGGAACCACAATCGCCGAAGGTTCTTGGTTTGCTGGTAGTGACGCCGGCGAGGAATCTGGCGAAGACAGCGCTGAAGACTCAGGTGAAGATTTGTCGAAGGTGGTTGCTGACCCCAGCGAACTTGTGGGAGGTAAACTTCCACTTCAGAAAACCACCCGATTTGGGCAGTCCCTCGTCTCGGCCACTCTTATTGGATTTTATGAAGATAAGTCTTACATTCAAAAAGGCCAAGGCCGGGCCCCTATATCAGAGGAGTACCCAACTCCCCTTGCTCATGAAGTTGCCGTTTTTCGGGATTTTTTTGTTGCTGGGCTCCGCCTCTCGTGCGACGGTCTGGTCGGTACTATTCTCGATCGTTATCAGATAAAGCTGCACCAACTAACCCCGAATGGAATCACCCAACTTTTCAAATATTTCTATGCTATCCGAAGCCAAGGTGTGGAGCCTGATGCTGACGCTTTCTGCCGACTGTATGAACTTCATCACCAAGCTAAGAAGATTACATTCGGAGGTGATGAGGAGGTTTACAATGCTCAGTTTGGCTGCTTAACTTTCCGACCTCATCGAGCGAAGAAGAACTTTGAGAAAATAGAGCTAGTGCCGGCCCAGAAAAACAAGTGGGACTGTGATTGGCATCGGTACTGGTTCTATGCCAGCATTCCCGGAGGTCCGGAACAGGTTACCAAAAGTGGAGTGCAGAGTCATTATGGGCTTCACAGCAAGCCCAAATTGTTGAACGTTCTTCATTCTCCGCCCTTCACTCGAACTTGAAACTTCGAGGCCAACATCAATGTTTTCAAGTTAATTGCGAGACTCTGCACTGGGCGTGATTTGTACGAAGAATGCCTAGCCACTGGTGTTTTGGCTTTATCTCCTGGCTGGAGGCCGCTTGGTTTCAAGACCATCGAAGTTTGGACCGTCGGGCATTTCCGCTTCTCGGTCTTCGAAGTTGCCAAGCCTTCAGATCAATCAGATGCTACATATGTTGCGGAGATTGAGCGGCGAGTTAACGATATCTTGGGTTACTATACCCTTGACGAGTTTGAAGCCGCAGAATGAATTCTTCATCACAGTGGTCGGTTGAAACGGGTTTTTGAAGTTGCTGGAATAAAATATTCTCCTCGTGTGAAACCTGTGAAACCTTCGAGACACGGCCAAGCCATTATCCAGCCGGGAACCGAGCCCGTTGGCGCTTCAAAGAAGAAGGTTACCAAAAAGGTAAAGGCCGGGGACAAGCGTCATCGAGATGCGGCTGTTGACCCCCACACAAAACGCGTTAAGGTTGTGTTGAAGCCAGATGCCACACCTTATCTTGGCGGCAGTTCCGCTGCAGCCGCTCCTCCCAATGTCGAGAGTGCACAGACTTCGAAAATGAAAAATCATGTTGCCTCCGTTCCTCCGAAGGTTCTTCCACCCTGTCATGTGCAAGGGACAAGCTCTGCTGACGCGCCTAAACGAACTGCCGAGTTGCCCCCGGCATGCAGTAGGAAGACAGTTATGGAAGAGGTGCTTGGTGATCTTGACTTGGGGGATCTTTATGTGCAAACTTGGCCAAATTTCGATTTGCATGCTCCCGAAGGTCCTCCTCGTGATGTGCGGATGATGGATCCCTTGGATTTGGTTGATGTGAATATGGATGATTTGTTTTCTTCTCCGACCGAAAGCCCTAATACTAACAAACAGGCTAATGAGCTTGCCGCACATGCCCTAGTTGGGATTTCAGAGGCTGAACGCTCCGCTGTCGCACCGACAGGCGAGTCTATACCGCTGCCTGACCCTGTGCCATTACCTCCTCTATTACCTTCTCTATTTTTTATCAATGTGGGACTATTCGAAGGTTCTTCCCATGAAGTTGATATTACTGGTACCCAGGGAGATTCTTCTTTTAGCTCTAACGGGCCCTGCCCTTACCGTGGCGGGCCCCTGTCTCCTGGCGAAAGTGGCTCTGGGTCTGAATTTGCCCTGCTTTCCACAGGTGATAATTCCGATGCCGGAGTTCCTCAGCCTTCGGAGAAAGCGGAGGCGAGCCGACCCGATGCGGAGGTTTCAGTTGCTCATGGTGTGATTGCTGACACTGGAGCTGCTGTTGCCACCCGTGAACAGGTGCCTGGTGCCGGTGCTTCCTCGAGGGCGCCTCCGGACCTTCACAACCCTGCTCCCTCAGGTTGTTCCTTAGACGATCTGAACCACCTTGCTGATTTTACTGCTTACCTGTGGTCTGTTATGGAGGAGAGTAACCCCGATGTGTACTCTCGCTTGATAAAGTACGAAGATGAAATGGAGAAATTATGCGCTGAGGAAGCTTGCCAAGTTGTTGCCCATCATGCTTTCAAGGTATTCGAATTAGCTCATACTTTTGTCGTTGATTAATGACCCTTTGATTGACTGGCTTCTTCTTTTCTTAGGTTATGGCGGGAGCTCGCATTATTGATCGCAAGCTAGTTGCCCGCGCCAGACAAATGAAGAGCGTCGTGGACACTTATGACTGTATGAAGGAGGAGCAAGAGAGCCTCAAGAACCAATTGCAATAAGTCCGAGAATCTAAGAAAGAACTCGAAGAAGTGCATCAGGACCTTCACAGACGCCTTACCGTTGCCTCGGTTCAGGCTCAAGAAGCTCAGGATTCTTCGGGCTCGCAATCAAGAGCTTGAGAAAGAGCTCCAATTACTTCACGATCAAACTAGCAGTGATGCTGAACTTGTGACCTCCCTAAAGGATGAGCTGAAGCTATCTCAAGCTTTGGTTTAGACAAAGGACAAGAACTGCTCCCGATTGCAAGAAGAGCTGAAGATTGTGAAAGGTGCGATGGATCGTTCTCGCGACTTGGTCGCTGAACGCGGGCTTCGAGTTTATTGATCCTATCAAGCCACCCTTCGCCGCTTCGGAGCAGAGCCTTTCCCTTTCCCCGAAGGTGGAAATGAGGCACGATTCTTTGACTGGCTTGATGCTGAATTTAAATCCTTGCCCAACGTGATGGAGGTCGTAGGCGCCTAAGGGGCGACATTCAGTTGTGGCAATCTTCTTGCAATGTTGGAGAAAGAGGGTTGCACCTATCTTAAAACCTTCGGCAAGCAATATCAGTTTGGCTTGGCTCTCACTCCTGAAGCTTCCTCACGCATGGTACAGGCTGTTCAGCAGATCTTTATGCGTGACTTTTGGAAGGTGTACGGTCGTGATGCTGCGAGCCAGTATGCTGCCGACCGTCTGATGAAGGTAACTGCTTTCTCGAAGCTTGGTCACTTTTATTATCGCGTTCTTTACTAACCCCTTTGCGCATACTCAGTTTAAAATGCTACAAGCTCGTCAAGAACAAGGTTCTGCTGCCGTGTCCTCGACTGCTGAAGGCGATGCTGCGGGGACTGCTTCTGTTCCGAAGGTGCCAGGGGCCGTTACTCGGCCTTGATTTGATTTTGTAATGAATTTTGACTGCTGTAATGGGCTTGAACTTGTGGTTTGGTGATGTAAAGAATTTTGGCTGCGCAGGTTCCTAGAGGACCTGCGCGGTTGGTTGTGCCTCGTACTCTGCGAAATGGCTATTTGTGTGTATCCGGCCGTGTATGAGTCGCCTATCTTGAACGGTTCCCCGGAGCTAATTTTTCCAAGTTCTGGGACTATTGTTGCCGGTACTTTGCAGATCATGCCTTTCTTGTGGATCAAACATTCTTGGGCGAGCCGGCTGCTTCTTTGGTTGAGCTCCTTCCGGCCCCTGTCCTGCTCTGTGACGAACGAGAAAACCGCGATGACCTCTCTGATTTTCCCTACATGTACAATCTTCGCTGTTATGCGTCTCAGCGTCTTTATGTACTCGAAGTATCTTTTTGAGTTTTTATTTTTGTAACTTGGCTTACTTGACCGCATAACGTGATGGAAATTCGGATGCGAACACAAATGCATACTCCGAAGGTTTTTCCTTTTGCTAGCTCTTTTTGGGCATAACGGGGTGAAGGAAGAACTCATAAATCACGGCTATTGTTTTCATTTTTCGTCCGGTTGATTGTCCCGGTTTAGCTTCGAGCTATCTCAAATGAGCCTCTAGCATTTTTTGCAGGGCTTTTTCCTTTGCGAGCTCTTTTTGAGCTTCGAGAAGCGTCACCTCCCCTTTCTTAGCGAGGTGAAGGAAAAAAATCGTGCGTCGAAGCTAAAGTTTTTGTTTTTCGCCCGGTTAATTATCCCGGTTTAGCTTCGAGCTCTCGCAAATGAGCCTCTAGCATTTTTTGCAGGGCTTTTTCCTTTGCGAGCTCTTTTTGAGCTTCGAGAAGCGTCACCACCCTTTTCTTAGCGAAGTGAAGGAAAAAATTCGTGCGTCGAAGCTAAAAGTTTTTGTTTTTCGCCTGGTTAATTGTTCCGGGTGCGAGGAAAGCCAAGTGATTTTGCCCTGGCATTCTTCGCTTGAGCTTTCTTGGTGCTGCCGAATCTGCTGCCTTCTCGAATGTTGCTTTTTCGGCTATGTTGGGGAAAAAGAACTTTATAACTTTAACACAGTTACAGAGGGCCCGCCTCGTTAAAAACTTCACCCCCGGAATGGGGTTTCCCCTGTGAGGAAAAGAGTACGGGACCCTGAAGTTGAAATAGAAAGAAAACTCTAAAAAACAAACCTAACTTATTCCTCTACTATATTTTACACGTAAAACCTTCTCAAGCTATCTACATTTCAAGAGTGCGGCAGCTCCTTTCCTTCTTCGTTGGATAGGTAGAAAGAACCCGGCCTGTTGCTTCTAGTAACCAGGTAAGGTCCCTCCCAGTTGGCCTGGAGGTTTCCGGCCTTTCCGGCCTTTAACTTTAGCACCAAATCCCCGATTGTGATGTCCTTTCATATAACATTTTTATCTCTCCACTTCTGGGTTTCCTGGTGATACTTTGTCAAGTTTTTCACAACCTTTAGCTTGTTGCTCTCGCTTAAGTCTTTGTCAATACTCTCGCTTTGTTCTTCTTGCTTTAGGCTCATTCTGGAACTTTTGAACTTTAGCTCTTCCGGGCTCATGGCTTCTTCGCCAAATAAAAGTTTGAAAGGGGTGAACTGCGTTGCTCTGGACTTGGTGGTGTTGTGCGACCATATTACTTTGGGCAACTCTTCCACCCACTTGCTTTTGTTTTGCTCGAATAAGCGCTTCTTGACACCTTCGAATATGATACCGTTGGCTCTTTCGACCGCTCCGTTAGATTGAGGGTGATAGACAGAGGCAAATTTTACTTTTGTCCCAATGGAATGGCAAAAATCCTTGAATACTTCACTCTCAAATTGCATGCCATTGTCTACCGTAATTTCCCTAGGTACCCCAAAGCGGCACACTATGTTTTGCCAAAAGAACTTCTTGATTGATTCGGAAGTGATATGGACCTGAGGTTTAGCTTCGATCCATTTTGTAAAGTACTCGACTGCCACTACTGCAAATTTGTAATTGCCCTGCGCTGTTGGTAATGGTCCTACTATGTCTACTCCCCATCTTTGTAATGACCAAGTGGGTGGGATTAACTGAGATGGAGCTCCTGGGGCTCTTTGCTGTTTCACAAACTTCTGGCAAGCTTCGCAAATTTTAACAATTTGCTGGGCATCCCTCAGAATCGTAGGCCAATAGAACCCTTGTCCGAGTGCCTTTCCTACTAAAGCCATTGGTCCAATATAGGATTTGCAGCAACCGTTATTGATTTCTTTGAGCAACTCCAGACCTTCCTCTGTTGTTATGCATTTCAGTAATGGAGTTGTGACTCCCAACTTGTAGAGATTCTCTCCTACGATCTGATAGCTTTGGCATCTTTGTTCCGTTCTTTTTGTTTCTGTGACCGTCTCAGGTTCACAGGTGCCTCTCAGGAACGCCATGATTGCGGCTCTCCAATCTTCACTTTGAATTGCGGCTATCCAGGACACTTTGCAAGCTGTATTTCTGACCGAAGGTGTTCTTAGGGTTTCGAAAAACACATCCGGAGGTAATTTCTCTGCTCTGGCTGCCGCCTTGGCTAGTGCGTCAGCTTCGCCGTTCTTGCCTTTAGGCCAATACTATATTGTGTAGCCCTTGAATTGCTTCTCTATTTTCCTTACTGCTTCCCAGTATTTAATTTGCTCTGGTTTTCTAGCTTCGCAGATCTTTTCTACCTGATCGGTGATTACTTGTGAATCTGCTTTGATTGTGCAAATTCTTGCTCCCAATGCTCTGGCTTTTCGAAGGCCTAGCAGTAACGCCTCGTATTCTGCTATATTGTTTGTGCTTTTGTCTTGTTCTTTACAGAAGTCCAGCCTTACTGCATATCTGAGCTTGGCCCCGTTTGGGGATGTTACAATTGCTGCTGCCCCTGCTCCATCTCTTCCCCAAGCTCAATCGCATGTGATGAACCATTCGGGGCTCTGCGGCTGGCATTTGATCACAATTTGGAGAGGTCCAATTGGCTATGAAGTCTGCCAAGACTTGAGATTTGATTGCACTTCGTTTCTCGAAGGTTACGGGCAAGCTTGACATTTCAACCGCCCACTTTCTGATGCGGCTAGGAGCTTCTTTGTTAGGAGCTTCTTTGTTGTTGAAGATTTCCTTGAGCGGTTGATCCGAAAGGACCACTATTTGGTGTGCGCTGAAGTAGTGTCTTAACTTCCTTGAACTCATTACAACTGCATATGCAATTTTTTCCAACTCTGAATATGATTTTTTGGAATCTGTTAACGCCTCTGAAACGAAGTATACCGGGGATTGTGTCTTGATACCTTGGACCTATTTCTCTTGAATTAGTGCTGCGCTTACTGCTGATTAGGTTGCGGATATGTACAATAACAAAGTGGCTCCAAGTGAACTTGTTTGTGGAGCGCAAAGCTTTAAAGAATGGAAGGCTTCTCTCAGCAGATTTTGCAACGAATCTGTTCAAGGCTGCTATTCTCCCTGTTAACTTTTGAACATCATTCCTTGTCCTTGGCTCTTCCATGTTTATGATGGCTTTCACCTTGTCTTTGTTTGCCTCAATACCTTTGACGGATACCAGGCATCCTAGTATCTTGCCTTTTCTCACACCGAAAACGCACTTCTCCGGGTTCAACTTGAGTCCTGCTTCTCTCAAGTTAGCGAAGGTCTCTGCGAGGTCCGCAATATGGTCTGATCTTAACCTGCTTTTGACGACAATGTCATCGACATATGCTAGCAGATTTCTTGGGATTTGGTCCTTGAATACCACCGAAGACATTCTGGAGAAGGTCGGACCTGCATTCTTTAGCCCTTCCAGTATTCTTACAAAACAATACGTTCCCATGGGTGCTATGAAACTTGTGCATTCTTCATCTTCTTTCTTCATCAAAATTTGATGATAACTCGAAAAACATTCTAAGAGAGACATCATTTCGCTGTTGGCAGCTTCGTCCACTACTCTGTCGATTCGTGGCAGAGGAAAATCATCTTTTGGGCAAAACTTGTTTAATTCTGTGAAATCGACGCACATTCTCCATTTATCGTTCTTCTTTTTTACTGGCACAGTGTTTGCCAGCCAAGTCGGGTATTTGACTTCTCTGATGACGTGAGCTTCGAGCAACCTCTGTACTTCTGCTTTGACTGCTAGTACTTTGTCATCCGACATTTTCCGAAGCTTTTGCTTTCTGGGACTTACGGCTTTGCTGATGTTGAGACTATGTTCGATGATGGATCTGCTAATCCCTTGAAGGCCTTTAGATGACCAAGCGAACACATCTTTGTTGGCGCAAAGAAACTTGACCAGCTTCTCCTCTTCATCCTTTTCTAAATCTGCTCCTATGATTACATGCCTGTCGAGCACCGTTTCATCTAACAGAACCCTTCTGGTTTCTTGGTCTGGCTTGACCGAAATCTTCTCCTTATCTATCTTTGATTCAGGATCTTGTTGAATCGAAGCTCGCTCTAGAGTCTTGTTGAGAGTGTGGACATTGCGATGCCCTAGAGTTTCTCCTTTCTCGATATTCCTTGCCATCTGTTGGTTACCGAAGATTGTGATTACCCCTTTCAATGTAGGCATTTTCACGCATAGATAGGGCTGAAGTATGACTGCTTCAAACTTGTTCAGGAAACCTCTTCCGAAGATAGCGAAGTATGGAAAATAGATGTCCACTACGTCAAAGGTAACATACTCTGTTCTGGCATTGTTCAAATCCCCGAATGAAACTGGGAGCTCTATTTTTTCCAAGACTGACACTCTCTTTCCGCCGAAGCCACAAAGAGGGTTGTCTGCCGGTTGCAAGGAGTTTCGGTCCATTTTCATTTCTATGAAGGTGTTAGCGAAGATGATGTCAGCCGAGCTTCCGGTGTCTACGAGTATTCTCCCTATCATCCATCTTGCGATGTTGGCCTCGATTACCAGAGCGTCGTTGTGAGGATAATTTGTTAGTTTGAGATCTTTTTCTGTGAAGGTAATGGGGATATGCGACCACTTTGATCTTAAGATCGGTCCTTCGACTGAAATATTGTTCACGTTTCTGAAGTAATCTTGTCTTTGCCTCTTATTCTCGAATTGCATGGATGAACCTCCTGAAATTGGCATGATCATCCCAACTGTTGGTAAACTGTTGGTTTGGTGCTCTCTTCCTTCGTCTTTTGGCTGATGTAATTCTTGGACTTCTTCATAAGCAGTGTTGTTCAGGGCCGGGGCCAAAGGTGTTTGATAGCTTCGAAAAGGAGGAGTCACTTGATTTTTGAAAGCAAATGCTGGTGGATTTGTACTGGCTGATTGAACAAACGAAGCCTGGTGTGGATAACCCTGGTAGTTGTGAGCCAGCTGAGCTGCCCAGTTGCTGCTAGAGTTACAATTGACACTTTGACTGACCAGCGAAGGTGTTGCCTCAGCTTGTGCTTTCTCTGCTGCCTCTTTCCAAAACCTTTTTACTTTCTGGGCAATACTTGGTTCCGTGCTCTGAGTTCTCTCCATGAAATACACAATAGAATCTTCTATCTTGAGATTGCCTTCCGCGGCCTCAGCCTCTGCCCCTTGTACCTCTTCCGCCGCGGCCTCTGTTATTTTCTTTCTCATTTGATCCCCAATTTGAGTTTTCTTCGAACGAAGGTTGCGCTGGCTGGATATAATTTTAGTTTTCTGACTGAAAAGCTTCGACTTGATATATGGTTTGCTGAAATGGGGCATGCCCTCTTTTATGATTGAAACTCTGATTCTCCCAACGCTGTGTTGGATTGCTGTTATGTCCTTGGCGAAGTCTTTTGACCTCCTCAGCTCTTCGGCGATAGTCTTTGTCTGCTCTACACCACTTCTCAAAAGCAATGTAAAGTTCACTCATACAGCTCGGTGGATCTAGAGCGAAATGATTGGCGCAAGGCACAATTTTTAGTCCTTTAATACAAGCTTTGATGGCCACCTCGTCGGGTACCTTGGGAGCCTGAGCTCTTAACTGCACGAATCTATGAAAATATGTCTGGAGAGGCTCTTTTCCCCTTGAACGCAACTGAAAAGGTCACTACTAGTCAGGGAGTTTCTGCTGATGCCCTTGAAGTTTTTCATGAATTTTTCCCTTAACTCTTGCCAAGACTGAATCGACAATGGTTTTAGGAGTGAGCACCAATTCAAAGCTGCTCCTTCACATGCTATCACAAAAGATTTGGCTAAGACAGTGTCATCCCCACCTGCTAAAGCTATTGATGCTTCGTATGCCATTAAGAACTGTCTAGCATCACCAGTGCCATTAAACTTTGGAACCGGAGCTCCGCGGTGAGTCAAAGGCCAAGCTGTTAAATGAAGGCTGGGTGCTAGAGGATCTAAAGTGTCAATTGCTCTTGGGGTGATCATGGTTCTCTGAGAAGCGGAAGTTCGGATGCCTGTTGGAGTACCAAAGAGTGGTTGTTCGTGATTGCTCCAATGTTGATCCAAAGAGTCCAACTCATTCTGCCTCTGAGCCATTTCTTGCATTTCTGCTTGAAGCCTAGACAACCTTGCTTTTGCTGAAATTAACTCCTGCTTGAGTATGCTTGCACGCTGTGTAGCTTGAGTTTCTACTAACATTTTTTCCTTCTCCTTCTGTAATCTTGCCAACTCTTGCGTGGTGGCCTCTAATTATTGTTCTTCGGTTTGCGCTTGGTTTGTTTGAGAGGGTTGAGTCGAAGCTACCATTTTCATCTTTTTGGCTCTTGAAGTTTCAGCTTCGGTTCTTTTCTTCTTTGCGGCTTTGTCAGACTTGGAAACCTTTGATTTGTCTATTGTCACATAGGTATCTAGATCTACGATTTGAAGAGACTCTGGGACCTCCAACTCAGCCTCTTCTGTCGGAACCTCTTTGCTTATCTCGGATAAATTTTTGGTCTTACGTGCCATGTGAGTATGCTTTCCGTGCACGCACAAACGGTGGGCGCCAACTGTTGGTACGTATTCTCTCAATTGTAATACGAACCAGCAGTGTAAAATGTAAATCGTCTCTCTCAATTCTTTCAAAAAGCTCCCCTCAAAAGGAGGGCTAGGCCCTGCTTTTATAGGGGTTACAAGGTCGTTATTTTATATTTTACATCAATACCCTCTTGTCGTGTCCCACTTGCAGGCTATTCTATCCGTACTTTACAATATTTGGGGACAGGCAAAAAGGGTAATTTCCTATACAATGTCGTATACCATTTTACTTCTTCTTCTAACCAAGGGATAATCACTAAGATGATTGGCTTCGCAACACCTTCGGACCCTGAGCTTCGCGACCTTTCATGTTTGCTCGATCATTCTCTCCATTACCGAAGCCTTGTAATGGCGAGCGAAGGTAACCTCCCACTTAAAGACACTCAAAACATTGTCTGCTGACCTTCGCTCCAGATGACTTGGAACCATAGCGTACTTACATGGGTCAACAATCGTCGACCTTTGTTTGACTTGCCCTTCTACACCTCTGAGGATGTCGAAGGTCCTGTGACTGTGCGTCTTCTGTTGTTCTGTTTGAGGATGACTTTCGATTCATTCAGATGGAACTCATCTTCCTGCTTCTCTTGTGTCAGCTTCTACTTATCATTCCGGAGGTGCGATTCTCGGAAATCCATAACCCCAACAGGTTGGGATTGGCTGACCGACCCATCACCAGGAGTGCCCGCTCCAACAGCTATAAATACTCACACCCAACGTGTCAAAAAAAAATACTCAAGAAACAGAGCAGAGCAAGAGCAAAGCAGTGCTCCCTGATTTACACCGCATCCGCACCGCGCGTCGCCGACCGATCAAGCATCCGAGATGGTGCACCAGGAGGTGACACCGCTGATGACCCCGTACAAGATGGGGCACCTCGAGCTCTCGCACCGGGTGGTGCTGCCGCCCCTGACCCGGTGCCGCTCCTACGGGAACGTGCCGCAGCCTCACGCCGCGGTGTACTACTCGCAGCGCGCCACCAGGGGCGGCCTGCTGATCGCGGAGGCCACGGGGGTTTCCGCCACCGCGCAGGGCTACCCGGAGACCCCCGGCCTCTGGACGCAGGAGCAGGTCGAGGCGTGGAAGCCCATCGTCGACGCCGTCCATCGCAAGGGCGCGCTCTTCTTCTGCCAGATTTGGCACGTCGGCAGGGTCTCCACCAACGGTACTAGCTCGCTTAAAAGCGCAAATTTAACCATCATATATTAGTGTGGATTATTTTATTTATGCTGCTCCTAATCTTCTGTCAACCCAACTCGCAGAGTTGCAGCCTGACGGGCAGGCGCCGATCTCCAGCACGGACAAGCAGATATCCTCGAACCCCGAGCTCGGCATTGCGTGCTCCAAGCCGCGGCGGCTGCTGACCGAAGAGTCGTCGACGATTTCAGGCGTGCTGCACGGAACGCCATCGAGGCGGGCTTCGACGGCGTGGAGATCCACGGCGCGCACGGGTACCTTCTCGAGCAATTCATGAAGGATAGCGCCAATGACCGCACCGACGAGTATGGCGGCAGCCTGGAGAATCGGTGCCGCTTCGCTGTTGAGGTCATTGACGCCATCGTCCGTGAGGTGGGCGCCCACCGTGTGGGCATCAGGTTGTCGCCGTTCGTCGATTTCATGCACTGTGTGGACTCTGATCCAGTGGCGCTTGGAAACTACATGATTCAGCAGCTCAACAAGCATGATGGCTTCCTCTACTGTCATATGGTAGAGCCAGCCTCGGATGGCCATCGTCGATGGTCGCAGGCAGATCCCACACAGGCTCCTGCCATTTCGAAAGGCCTTCAAAGGCACATTCATAGCTGCCGGTGGGTATGACAAACAGGAAGGCAACAAGGTAGTTGAGGAAGGCTATGCAGACCTCGTCGCATTTGGGAGGCTCTTCTTGGCCAACCCAGATCTGCCTAAGAGGTTTGCAATGGATGCATCACTGAACAAGTATGATCGCTCTACCTTCTATACGCAGGACCCTGTTGGTTACACGGACTCCTTTTCTTGAAGGCGACAACATCGATGAAGAGCTATTAGCTACTCAAGATTAATCACTTAGTCGTTCATCATTTGATCAAACGATCATGTTTTCATGACCAATAACGTGCATGGTTCATGCAGCAAGCAAGAGTTCATCGTTGATTTCCACTACGTACTCTTCATTTATTTTGTTAGCAGGTAGTACATATTATATGTGCTGAAATAAATAACATTTCTATCGAACGTGTACCTTTTTTTCCTTTTACGCCTAGCCTGGTGACTACGTACTACTAATATACCTTTTCAACTGTGCTACGTACTACTGCTTGGCCTTCGAATTAAAAGTACGTCACTCATGTATCATTATTTTTGCCGTTTGGCTGGTTTGTGCTGAAAGAAAAATACTGCTGGTAGCTGGTGCTGTTTGTACAGAGAGAAAAATACTGTCGATTTTAGAAGTATTCCATATTAGATACTTTGGAAGTTATATAGACTTTTCCGCTATGTCATCATCCACATCAGCTGCCATGTGGTAAAAAACACATTTAAACCCGCTTTGGGCTATTTAAATGGTATTATATAGTTGATGGGGTTAAACAGCCGGTTTTATAGTTTTGGGGGTGAATTATTCCAACCCCAATAGTTTGAGGGTTATATAGACTTTTTCTAAATTGAATTGAAAGCAGAAAAATAGATAAAGGGAGCTTTTTCTGGCTTTTGGTGTGCTGAGAAAATACAAATTTATAACAAAAGTTAACAGCAAAAAGTCAGCAGAAAAAAAGGCAGAAAGCCAACTTTTCTGCTAAAGTTGCAGCTGAAATAAATAGGCCCTCAGTCTATTGCCGGGTTCTAAAAGAATTTAGCGTTGGTTATCGATGCTTCTAAATCATATTGCTACAGTACTATCACAGTAAATTGATTTGTTAGGTTGGTATTTGTCACTTGTGTTTTCTATCAAATTTCATGGGTTAGATACATGTGTGGCCAATTCTATCCAACACTGCACTCAAGTCAAATAAACTAGCAAAGTGGCCCGCGCAAACGGCGCGGGTAGCTAGCCATTTTATGAGAATGTTTTAAGTTTTTATAACTTTTTATAAATGTTTTTAGTTATCTAATATTTTTTTCTTTAACTTGAGTTTTTGTTAGAAGAATTTTTTGGCCATTCATTGTCATTACATTTTAGGAGTTACAAAAGAATTATCACTTTTAATTGTACATTATTTTGGGCCTGGGTCCAATAATTACATATTTTGTAGAATAAGTTTTTTAGTCTAAACTTCATACAAAATTATTCATCTCTAAATTTTTTAGCATAAATTTTACTCATATATCTTCTATTTAGATTTGCCAACGAGGATCTATATGTATTTCATTTTTATTTTATTTATTTCTCATGTCTATTTTGTTTTCTTACGTATTTACTTCTACGTGTCCAAGTAGGCCATATTGGTTGGGGGGGTATCTCTTGAGGTATCCTTTTACGTGCCTGATGTTGCTTTGACTCAATATACATGCGGAGTCACTTCAATTCAAGTTTATTTAGTTGAATATCCAATATTTTTCCAAATAATATGTTTATATAGTATGTACAACATATGCGTATTTAAAAAATTAAAAATGACACAAAATAATATACTATTAAAGGAACTCAGCCCGAACAAAAAGAGTAGCCCACATCTTTCTCCGTACCTACCCCGCTCCCAGCCTAGTGGCGAAATGGTTCAATCTAGCCTCTTAGGCCTTAATTCAATTTTGTAGCCCCTACATCTAGATTGATTCACTGAGCGACACAATTCCTACTCACCTTCTTCCATCTATATCACAGTGTCGTTCTCGTTTCAAAAATACGGGGACAATTTAGTCCATATCTTCTAAAACATTTCTTAAGTAGTATACTATTTTCCAAGCTCCATGTTTCTTAATCTATTGATTCGGAAACTTTGTGATACTGCGTCCTGTTCCTTCCTCCATTTGAACCAAAAGCAAGCAAGTGTTGTAGTGGTAGCTTAGTGGTGGGCACACGTGTCAAGGCCTCAAGGGTTGAGGGCAGCGAACGCATAGTAAGGTTGCCCAAATCTTATGCCCACCCTGCTCCAGATGTCTTCTTTGGTGGCATGCCGTTTTTTAGATTTGCGGCTTCAAGTTTCTTGCATGTGTTGTTGTTCCATATCGATCTTTATTATGCTTAGTATGAATTGCCTTTGTGACTTAGGATTTATGGTTTGAATTCTACTCCGTATATTTTTTAGGCCAAAACTTTATTGTCAATATGTGCAGTCTCTGGATTTTTGTGCATGTTCAATTTTACTACACTATAAATCCATCAGGCTTACGTCAATGGTTCCATTTTCATCACCTAAGTTTGCAAGAACACAATGACATTTGACTTTTTACATTTTTGCTATGATGTCTTATCACTGGGTTGCACCTGTCTACAGCTGACGGTTTTCCGCTAAATTCACCGAATACATGTCAGTGTGCTTCGTTGGCGTCTACCTTGTTTTCCCTGAAGGATTATTTCCAGGCTTGACTGCAGCGACGATTTCTTTACTACATATCTTACTTCCATGCCCTCTTGCATGGGCATCGATTCGTTCCTTTCGCGGAGTGCTCTCTTATTCAACAAGAACTCTATTTATTTTGAAATTACATATAGTTAGTCGTCGTATTTAGCTTAAAATCTATGAATTATCATAGACCGTTAGATCATCATTAAATGCTAATAAGTTATTTTCTTTTTTAGATTAACATGGAGATTTCTATGCACTCTCAGTTAATGTGGTGCTTTTTTAATATTATTGTATTATTACGGAGGGAGTAGTTCATATGAAAATCAAACGAATATTTTTTCTTATTTTAATTCCAAATTTAGCATATTATGATTCGTGATTGACATTTACTCTTTTGGTTAATTTAGATCATTAGATCTTCATAAAATCCAACGGTCTATATCTTTATTTTCATTCTATATAGCATAATAATATAGATTTTTTTGAATAATACGGACCGTTAGATCTTCGTAAAGTGTGATGACATATATTATATTTAGCCTGGTAATATAGATTTTTTCGAAATAATATGGATCGTTAGATATTTATAAAATTCGATAGTGCATATTCTTCTTTTTTTAGATTAACATGGGAATACCTTGGAATAATACAGACCTTTAGATCTTCATAAAATCCAAGGGCATATATTCTTCTTTTTTTGAGATTAACGAAATAACATGTACCATTAGATCTTCATTAAAATCTGATAGCGTATATTCTTCTCTTTTTAGATTAACGAAATAATATTGACCGCTAGATCTTCATAAAATTTGATGGTGCATATTCTCTTAACGTGAGCATTTTTTGGTCCTCTCGGTGAATATGGTGGCTTTTTTAACACTAAAAAAGATTGTGCAAGACCAAGTTGATTACACTAATTGGATTGATGTTCTATTTATATATATTTTTAGTGTGAATGTATTTGTGTTCTAATCGTTGATGAAACATACATGTAATAGGAAACTGACACGATGTGACCTTTTCTTTTCTTTATTGGACCTGACAACGACGAACCTTTTGTGATATCACCTCTTCTAACTTTGGATTGGAAGATTCATGGAAAGATGAGGTGAAGTCCGATTAGTGGTAGGAAATACCAAGAGGCCTTTTTACGCTACCAAATAAATGAGTAAGTCTTATATTTTTGGAAGTTTTGGCTTGATCGGACTTCCCTACCTATACATGTTTTCACGCCATAACTTATTCAAAGTGTATTTTATAAAATAAATATATATTCCATATTCTTCTCTTTTTTCGGTTAACATGGAAATTTTTAGATTTGTTTAGACCGTTAGATCTTTATAAAATCTGATGACTCATATTCTTCTCTTTTTTAGATTAGCATGGTAATTTCAGATTTGTTTAGACCGTTAGATCTTCATAGAATCAGACGGTGCGTATTCTTCTCTTTTTTAGATTAACGTGGAAATTTCTTGACCCTCTCGGCGAACGTGGTGACTCCTTTTAATACCATTGTATTAATATAATAGATTGCGTGTGCTTCATGAACCAACCATAATTTCCCACATCTAGGAGAACAACAATTGAAACGCTGGACTGAAGCCACAACCATATTTGTACGATGTTCAACTCAATCATAACAGTGAAAAAACAAGATGAAATAAAGATACGAAAGAGCTACATGTTCGAACATAGTTGACATTTTATTCTGGATACAACACAAACCAACCATAAATGGAGAAATAAAATTTTTGCCAAGCAAGAATGAAGCACTTTATTAAATACAATCAAATAATCGAACTAGATGATTAAGCATCATTTGCAGTTGGCTGGCGTCGCCCCTCCCTGGGCGGCTCGGGAGGCCAACCCTAGCGCCGCCGTCCGTTCCTCCCCTCCTCTCCCTCCACCTCGCCGCCGCCGGAGGACCTCACCGGAAGCCCGGCAGACTGTCACACCCGGTTTTAGAAAATAAACCGAGTGTACCCTGTATGTGTGCCAGGATCAAGTTTCACACATACAGTGAGCCAGTATTAAATAACAGGTACAGTATCACGTAAATTAAACTATATAAATGACTTACAAGTCTATCAGAGTACAGCAAATCCTGGAAACGACGGCTCCAACTTCACAGGCAATCGACTGGGGGTTGCGTACGCCTAGAACTCAGCACCATCTTCATCAGCTTAACACAAGTTCTTCTTCTGAGCAGCAATTAGAAAGGTTGAGTACACTTATGGTTGGTACTCAGCAAGGCCACAAGAAATAACCAGAGTAAATTAATTATCAACTTTAAGTAAATTAATCATGCGAGGATTCAGGCCACTATTAACCGTGAGTACGGCTGATATATCAGTTTTACACTCTGCAAAGGTTGTACACTTTCACCATAAGCCGCGTAAAAGTTCAAAAGAACTTTAAACCCAACTATGTCGTGCGGATCAAAAACACATCACACTACCGAGGTGTGACTGCATAGGGACGCTACGAGGCCTTTACAAAGATTCCCTAATAAGTGCAGTCCGCTAAGCTTTCAAAATCCAAGCAAAGCATAATCCTCCCTAATGAGGTCTGTCTCTTAGCTAAGCTCACAGCTCAAGAGGACTGGGTTATACCTCATCGAAGTCTCCCCCACTTGCCCTTTCGGTAAGACATGCACAAACTAGAGTCTCTAATTATTCAGCCAAGGCCAGAGCCCATTGGCACTCATGGTTGTACTGTTTTCCCGGGTGGTCACTCCATGTTCCAATTAAATCATCATGATAGTGTAATTAAATCATAGGTAGAAAGATGGTTAGGGACACTTGCCTTCAAAAAATACCACTGCTCAAAGTCTTCAACTCTTGCTATTGCTCTTTTAATCTTCAAATCACTCGAACTGTGCTTCTTCTTCTCATAGCAATCATCGAGTAATCACACAAGCATACAGCTATACAAGAAAACAAACAATTACAACAACTAAGAACAATACACCAATCAAAATAAAAGCTTTAAAAGATCGCACTAAAAGATAGGGCTTGGTCAATTCTCGTCACCATCTGATATAGTCTGATTGTTTATTTTATATCTCAAGTTCTAGACATCCGATTAACGTGATTCCAATTGGGTTAGCTTCATAATTTGATAATATATCTTCTGGAAAAATTCCACGATTTTAGGAGCTACTGTCTAGAAACTACACAAGATTTAGTGCACCTTTCAGAATCTATTTTTGAGGGTGAAAATCTCCACTGTGACTTATTGCTATTCTTCACCTCCATCTGATAGCTTATATTAGAGGGTTTCGATCCTACACCAAGCTAAATAATACTTCTAATCGTAATTCATGTCGATATGAGTCTATCGCAACAAAAACGGATTAAAACGAATCTAAAACGTGGAAACTATGAACTAAACAAGATTTCTGACGCTTAAAACTAGCAGGGGCTTTTCTACGAAAGAGTATAGACTAAACGAATATGGTAGAAAATTACAAGATTCGCTGAGGGTCTTACTGAAAATGTGGAGGCCAAAAACGACGGAAGGCTCGGCGCGACGACGAGACGAAGAATGGGCGGTAGTGGAAGATATGGTGGAAGAAGACTACCTTAGGGAATCCCAAACAAAGGGGCCTGCCTATAAAGGAGTCTATGGTGTGTCTTTTTCAGAGGAGAGGTGGTTCGTATATATAGGGAGAAAAACTCCTCATCTCCATGTCCATTAGCAATATGGGACTAATCGATAAATTACCCCTTTTAATGCTAATGGGCTTTAGAGATATCCCACAACACTAATGGGCTTTGAAATTTGGCCCAATAAAGTGATGGGATGGATTTGGGCTAAAATTGGATCAACTTTGGGTCAAGGCTGGTCTAGTAATATTTATGGTGATTTTTATTCTCGGAATAATTATTTTCCTGGTTATAAAATAATTCCAGATAAGTCCAGAATTTATATTTAAACCATGAAAATACTTTAAAAAATTCCAAATATTCTAGGAAAAATCCTAGAGATAGATTTGGACATGAGGAACCCAAATAATGTATTTGAACCTCACGAAAAGGATTTTAGCCTACTCCAAAAATTGAAATTTGCTCTAAGGGAAATAGGAATAAATGCTAGAAAACTCTGGAAAATTTCCATTACGCTTCTAAACGCGTTTTTAAAAACTTTTCACACACAAAGGAAATAATTGCAAGAAGCACACATTATTACCGCCTATCTTATTTTAATTTAGAAAACAATTTTTTCTATAGTAAATTCCCTATTAATTATATAAAGCTTGAGAAAATTATTGTATTAATTAGGCTAATTGTTCACATCCTAAAATTTGAAATTTTAGGGTGTGACACTAACCCAGGGATGGCGGCGGCGGGGCGGCTCACCGGCTGTCTCGCGTGGATCTGGCGGCGCCGTTCTCAGGCGTGGTGGCGGCCGGATCCACGACGCGCGGGCCATCGGCGGCTCAGGTGAGGCTTGCGCAGCCCGACGGGTGGCGCACGGTTGGCGGTGGCCGGCCTGGGCCTTTGCGTGGCCGATGGCGCGGGCGTGCGCCTGCGGCATGCCTGGGCGCGCGGCGGTCGGGCGTGGGCCGGCGCGAACGGGGCGCGGCGGCCTTGTGCGTGGGCACACGCTAACGCCAGCGTGGTGGCTGCGGCTCCCATTTGGTGCGCCGCCTTGGGGCCGGCCGGATCTGGGAGCTCTGCCGGCATCGGGGTCGTGCGCCGGCGGGTGCAGTCGTGCGGTGGCCTCGGCTCGCACGGCCTCTCTGGTGGCGTCTCTTGCCGTCCCTGGCGGCATGGAGGCTACGGAGTTGTAACAGATCCAACGCCTCCGTCGCTCCGCGTCGCTCCCATGCGGGCAACTTGGACGGACTTCGCTAGCAGCCGCGCCGCCGCCTTCCCACATGTTGGTGCCGCTCCTCTGCTGGAGGAACCTCTTCCTCTGGGTGGCGGTGTTTTGTCGATGGCGGCCGGCGTGCGTCTCGTCTTGCTGTGGCAGCATCCCGAGCGAAGATGTTGGTGTCATTCCGGTGAAGGCGACCTTTTTGTTGGCCGGGCGCAGTGGTGACGGTTGTGGCAGCGATTTGGATGAAATCCTTGTCTGGCATATTTGCCGGATCGGTGGCACTGGAAGTGTCCATGACACACACCTTGTTGAAGGCGCTGTTGAAGTCGTTGGTCAGGTTGTTGCGCCTGTGGGTGATCAATAACTGGGTGAAAACCTAGCCTGGTTTCTCCAGGCCGGCGGCGGCAGTGCAAGCGCGTCGTCGAAGTTCTTGTTCGCCAAGGCCGGGTAGTTCTACCGTGTGGACACCCTGTTCAGTATTCAGCTCAGGGTGGAGGAGGCATTGGATGGCGTAACAGTTTGAACGTTGGTTGGCAGGCTGTATCTGCACCACGTCTTCGTGTTGTTGCCTTGAAAGAAGCATCAATGGTGGTCGGTGTCCAACGTTTTCAGTTCTTTGTAAGTTCTGACAAACGTGTTATAGCGACCTTGTTGGTCGTGTAGGACTACTGGAGCCCCTTGATGGGATGTAATTTTCATGTTAGTTTTTTTGGCGATAGCCGCTTTGATCAATGCCGGATAATATATTTTTCACTATCTAAAAAATTTGCAGTTGGCTCATTGTTGTCCTCGTCCAGAAACGGATAGCCCGTGTAGCCAACATCAGGATCTTGTGTGTAAATGGTGGAATGATCATACGTTATTCAGTGAAGCACCAAGTTCAAATCTCTTGGGCACTTGGGCAGGTCCGGATTGGCCAAGAAGAGCCTCCCATACGCGACAAGATCGGTGTAGTACGTCCTCTGCCACTACCTTGTTGCCTTCCTCACGAGCCAGCGGCGATGAACATACCATTGAACGCCCCCCGGAACCAGATAAGACCAATATATAGTCAATCAAATCATATATTAGTTGAAAGACCACACGCACTTTAAGCATGGAACCTACCATTGGTGGAGACCCTGCCGACATGCCACTCTTTGGCAGAAGAAGAGCGCGCCCTTGCGGTGGACGGCGTCGACGATGGGCTTCTACGCTTCGACCTGCTCCTGTGTCCAGATGCCGGGGGTCTCCGGGTATCCCTGCGCGGTGGCAGACGCCCGTGGCCTCCGTGACGAGGAGGCCGCCCTGGTGGCCCGCTGCGAGTACTACACGGCGGCGTGCGGCTGCGGCACGTTGCCGTAGGAGCGGCAGCGCGTGCACCACCCGGTGGGAGAGCTCGAACTGGCCCATCCACCTGTACGGCGTCGTCATCGGAGGGATCACCTCCTCCGCAGCTTGACGCTGAGCCTTGTTGTTCTAAATTTGGAGTCAAACTTTAGCATTTTGAGTTGCGTGTGACACTTTAGCATTTCATTGGTACGTGTGAAAAATTATTCAAAAATTGATTAATTAGTCTCAAAATATTCATCTCACAGAGTACAACAAAATTGTGTAATTAATTTTTAATTTCATCTACATTTAGTACTCCATGCATGTGCCGATATTTTGATGTGATGTGAATCTTCTTTTTGCATAGTGAACTTTGGGGTGAAATTTGGGATCTAAACAAGGCCTAAATGCTGCCTGCCGATCGGCGTTGGCCGTGTTTCTTTCCCTCTCGAAATATATTTTCAAAAAAAATCTTACATGCATGGAGTATCAAATAAAATCTATTTGTAAAACTTTTTAAAGATAGTTGTAACTTTACGCGACTAATCTAATGAGCCTAATTAGTCCACGATTTACTATGATAATGCTACCATAACTATTCTCTAATCGTGCGGTCAAAGATCTTATTGGATTTGTCTCATCAATAAATTCGAGGTTGTGAAAATAGTTTTGTAAACTGACTTTATTTAATACCTTTAATTATGGGCGTGAAAATTTTTTTTCCAGCCAAACAGACAAGGCCTGCCGCGGATGCGACGGAACACCGCCGTCACTTGCGACTTGCGAGCTCTCTCTGCTCCGGATTGCTTTGCTGGCTCCGTGGGATGTGACTAGAGGCGGGCCGGCCGTGCCTGGACTTCTATGCACGCGAGGCACGTATCGGCACAACACAACAAGATGCTTTTATCCAGTCCAAGCACGGTCCATGGTACTGACGGTCTTAGCTCTAGACGTGACATTGTCACTTTGTTTGCTCTCGGCTTTTGAGAGTTTGCACCACCCGGGCGTGACGGGCTTCGCTACCTGCCGGGCGTGCCCTTGCGTCACCCGTTCCATCATCCAAATATCCAATGCGCGGGCGGCAGAAGCGGACAGGATGTCTCCTTTCCTTGATTTTTTTTTTGATGAAACAAATCTTTCGTTGAATTCGGCCGTGTTTCGACGACTGCACACCGACGTTGGCTCCGGACTTTATCGGTGCCAAACTGCCTGTCAACTAACGTGGTTGTTCATCTGATTTCTGCAGAGAGCAGAGACTGGATACCAACCGCGTGGCAATTTTGTGGCTATGGATGTGGACACCAATACGCAAGAGAAGCTATAGCGTGTAACAACAGATGGCATTCTTATTGTTCAAAAAAAAACAGATGGCATTCTTGTATGGGGCAGACACATATGAGAAGAATGATGTTTATTCAGTTCTCTCAGCATATGAGAAAAATGGTGTGTATTCAGTTCAACAGAGGTGCGCCTTCGGTGGAATGGTTCGTGAAACTTGAAGATTCCACCGAAGGTGAGTTTTTTCTTTGGGTGGTATATACATGATTTCTTTCCAATCGAAGCTGGTGTGCTGAAACTGAATACTGATGGTGCCTTTTAAGTTTTAACCTTCACACTAAAGGAACATGCACCGTAACTGTAACTAGGATGAAACAGACTGTTGATGGTGAGTCCAGCGTGCTTATTGGTATATGGTATGACTGGTTAGTACGTGTGTTTGAGCTTGATCAGCTCCAATACAGCCAAATTAGACAATTTTATCCAAGTTGAACTCAAGATAAATAAATGGATAAATGTTTCACTTGGACAAATTAAAATTCACTTCATGTAACCAATTATGTATTTATGTGTGGAGTACAAGCAAAGTGGAACAAATCATACTGTATATAACCGGATGAATGAAACCTAATATGTGAAAGGAAGAATAAGTTCAACAGATATTTATTTAATTTTCATTTCAAACGTACATATGTTTCTCCTTGTACAGTTATACCAGCTAACAGTCTAGGAAAAGCAACATGTGTGTACTAACTCACATACAAAATCAATGAAGAATAGTGGAGATCAATAATGAGCTAATGATGCATGAACCATGCGCATTATTTGCCTTGACTAAATCTTAATAAACTGCAAGATTAAGCTTGAGTGGCGGACTTCTTGTTGCTGCTGTCATCTTCAAGAAAAGGGTAATCCGTGTAACCAACAGCAGGGTCTTGTGTATAGAATGTGGAGCGGTCGTACTTGTTCAGTGGTGCGTCCAGCTCAAACCTCCGAGGCAGGTCTGGATTGGCTAGGAACAATCTTCCATACGCCACGAGGTCTGTGTAGCCCTCTGCTACTACCTTGTTTCCCTCTTCCCTGTCATACCCACCGGCAGCGATGAATGTGCCATTGAACGCCTTCCTGAATGGCAACAGCCTGTGTGGAATCTGCCTGCGGCCATCGACAATGGCCATCCGAGGCTCCACCATATGACAGTACAGAAAACCCTCATGCTTATTGAGCTGCTGAATCATATAATTACCAAGTGCCACCGGATCGGAGTCCACGCAGTCCATGAAGTCGACGAACGGTGATAGCCTGATGCCCACGCGATGTGCGCCCACCTCACGGACAATGGCATCGATGACCTCAACGGCAAAGCGGCACCGGTTCTCAAGACTTCCTCCATACTCATCAGTGCGATCGTTGGAGCTGTCTTTCATGAACTGCTCTAAGAGGTAGCCGTGCGCGCCGTGGATCTCCACGCCGTCGAAGCCCGCCTCGATGGCGTTCCGCGCGGCACGCCTGAAATCGTCGACGATCCCGGAGATCTCCTCGCTCCGCAGCCGGCGTGGCTTGGAGTACACCATGCCGGTCTCGTTTTCCGAGGAAATCTGCTTGTCCGTGCTCGAGATAGGCGCCTGCCCGTCAGGCTGGAGCTCTGCCATTCAGATCAACTGGAAATTAGTAACCAGCAGCTAGCAATAGAACCAGTAATCACACTACACTATGCTAGCTCGTAGTGGAACTTGGAAACGCACCGTTGGTGGAGACCCTGCCGACGTGCCAAATCTGGCAGAAGAAGATGCCGCCCTTGCGGTGGACGGCGTCGACGATGGGCTTCCACGCCTCGACCTGCTCCTGCGTCCAGATGCCGGGGGTCTCAGGGTACCCCTGCGCGGTGGCGGAGACCCCCGTGGCCTCGGCGATGAGGAGGCCGCCCTTGGTGGCGCGCTGCGAGTAGTACACGGCGGCGTGCGGCTGGGGCACGTTGCCGTAGGAGCGGCAGCGCGTGAGCGGCGCGAGCACCACCCGGTGGGAGAGCTGAAACTGGCCCATCTTGTACGGCGTCATCAGCGGGATCGCCTCCTTCGCAGCTTGCTGCACCATGTTGCCCTTCCTGATCCTGATCGGCCTCGGTCGCCGGAGATGCGAATACGACGGAACACCGGAGCTGCTTGATTGCTCTCTGATCTGGCCTCTGCTTGCTTCGCTTGCTCTGTTTCTTGCCCGTTGGCTTCTGCTTCTCCAACAGGGCAGGGGTGCGGCCTTATTTATAGGTGTCGGAGTGGGTGGTCCAAGCGTGATGCTTATTGGCTTCCTTCTCTTTTTTTCCCCAGCCGTTTCTTTCTGAACTGTCCAGATTGTTCCCATGATCCCATATTCCAATCCCCTTGCGTCACCCTTTCCGTCATCCAGTGTTGTTTTCAGCCGTGTGGTTGCGGCAACAGCAATCAGCAGCCGCGAAGTCTCTTTTCTCACGATGGTTCGTTGTATCTGGCCGTGTTTTGTCTGCAAACCAACTGCACGTGAGCTTTCAGACTGTCGGACTGCTCGACTCTCGCCAAAGTGCCGGTCCAAGTCGCACGAACAAGAGTTATTTTTCTTTTGAGAAATCGCACGAACAATAGATGACGCAACTGTGGCGTACACGTAGGGAACTTCCGCCCCGTTTACTTCAAAAAATTCTCTCTCCAAACTTCGTTATTCACCTATCACATCAAATTATATCAAATCTTTCTCCCCATGCATGGAGGTAAATAAAACTAATTACATAGTTTTGATGTACACGATGAGACGAATCTTTTGAGCCTAATTAGGTCATGGTACGACAATGTTTACCACAAACAAACGAAAAGTACTTCAGTGCGCTACATTGTCTGATGTGACTTTTCTACAACTTTGTACCCCTCTTTTCAGGAACTAAACACCCATTCGTCACTAATCACCTAAGCCTTGTGCCAGCGCAAATTTACGGGCATGCTGAACCGACAGGGTTTGGGTTGTAAAAGAGAGTAAAACGCGGGCTTGGATTGTCAGATCAATCTCGCAGTAGGATTGTCAAGAGAGTAAAAAAGCAGCGGGATGGCTTTTTTTTCTCAAAACGGAAGGGTTCCGGTTTTTCTGCAACCTTGGATGTGTCCAGCCAATATCATTGTTAAAAAAAAGTTCATCATGAACAAGTACTTATCAATCCAGTGTTAATTCTCTTTCTTCAGAATGTCACCCGAAGTTTGAGAATCATGCCATGAGCTGCTTTTCTGCAAACAACCAGTCCTAAATCTTTTAACAAAAACCACCTAATACTAACATACTTTATAGATTTGCTCTGTTCTTATTAATTTCGAACCAGATTATATCCATGTTGAAGTTTTCGTTGTTTAACTTCTGTGACATAGCATCTCATTCAACTACACTAGTCGCCAACCCGTGCATTTGCACGGACGAGCCATAGAATGATATATTATAAATGTGTGTTTATAATAGTATGTAAAAAATATTTTCATTCAAATAGAACTTCCGTGCATTTGTATATGTTAAATTATTTTATTTACACAGACGGTAGAAAATAAAAACATATGATAAAGTTTATAATACACTTCCAAACATATATGATTTAAATACCAAGAAAATGTAAAATAGTCATAAAAAATCATAAGAAACCATAGTTGCAAAAAGTTATAGCTTTGTGCAATTTATATGCATTGAGTTAAAAACATAAATAAATAAACTTAAAAGCGGTGAAAGCAAAGCTTTTAAACTGCCCAACCTTGTTATTATCGCTTGGCGCGCCCAAGGAAGTATAAGGTTGGACATGGTATTTGACTAATGCCCTATTTGTTTCAGATTATAATTCATCTAAATTATATAAGCTAGATTATAATCTAAGGATAGCATGGTAAAAGATAGCCAATACTCTCATGCCAAAGAAGTGGTTCGCTGAGCCAGCCCGGGTTTGAGTCACGGGCTCACGGCACCATCTTCTAAAGATAAAAATCAGGGGCTGTCTCTTCCCCTAGTCGAGTCTTCGAAAAGGCAATTATATTCTAGGGTCATCTTGAGACCACAAATAATGCAAAATAAGCTGTCCATATGATGGTTCTTTTACTATACAACATATAGCTCATAATCTGGCTTATATAATCTATAGAGCAAACAAACAGAGCTTGATATTCTAGGCAATTATCTCCATGCACGGCTTATATAATCTTATGACTTTGCCTTGAACAACGATCTCAGTTGTGCTTTGAACAATAGGTTTATAAATAAAGATTATATATTAATGGCTCAATCGTGCACATTCGCATTTTGATATCCTTTGGTTGCAAAGTAGAGAATCGGAGATGAGCTAACAAAAATTCACCTACAGTCGGATCTAAACGAAACGAACTGCCTACCATGTTTAACCTTCTATTCTGTGGAGAACAAATGAACATCATGCTGAGCCCCCAAAATTTTTGTATATGCACTGTTAATACTCATTTGTGATGCTTGATAAATAAACATGTAGAAACATTTACTAACCTCTAGATTAAGTTCACTATCACCTGTTACATGATCGAAATGACTTGAACTTGTTTACTACACTCTAGGGAAAAGGAAAATGCTTGGTATAGATGTACCTATAAACGCTCATGTCCTAACTTCTCAATGAATTTTGTTGTCTTTCCCCCCAAAAAAATGAATTTTGTTGTCACATATTCATGTGTTGCAGTGACTTGGACTTTATTTAAAATCACAGATAAAAATAGCCTAACTCATATGTCATATTTTATATTCTGTACGCACTATCATGGGGTACATCAACTACTCCTGTTTCTGCATAGGCTTAAGTATGATCAATTGGAACTGACCCATGACAGCTATTATATTGTCTTTAATTTATTGGAGTAGATTGCTTGAGTGCATTTGCGCCTATCAGAAATAAACTGTCTTAGACATGCAACATTTTCTTACAAATACTTGGAACAACGTAAAGCCAAAGAAACTTACAAATTTAGGTTTCAGCACATTCTTCGGTTCGCATACCAGACATCCTGGTAAAGTCATCTTATATAACACCATTTAATATTTACTGAGAGGTGAGTGGTTATATATTCAGCATAGCATCAGATTCGATCTTCTTGTGACACAGGCATAAGTGATCTGCAGCCGGAATTCCCCTAGTGCCATGTCCAGAAGGTATGAGCCTATAAAACATTGTTCTGACCCAGACCAGATCAGAAAAAGAACTTAACATCAGATCATCAAAATATCTAAAAAAAAATACACCTAGGGCATGTCCACACGGGAACTTTGAGATGGATCAATGCGAGAAGAGGGCACAACACAGGTATGCTGCTCGTAAAACTGAGTCTACTCCAATTGCTGCTATATCCTGGGAGGAGGATAGAACACACGATGGAATTGAGAGAAGTCAAGGACAGTTAGGGCGTAACCATTGCAGCAGAGTTTTTCTTCTCTCTACCTCTTTTAACAGGCTTTTTTTTCTGAGATGCGTGGCGGTGGACTTAAAGGGGAGGAGTCCCATATTCACGTGAGGGAGTCCTGCTAGGAAGTCTTCAAATATGAGAGAATTAAAGATTTCTTTATCATTCCGTAGTGGCAGAGTGGGTAATTTACATATATATTTAGGGGGTTATTTTACTCTATTTTCATAATGGCAGTGGTGGGTAATTTTCTTTTAAAAAAGACAATATATCCGATGACTATGATGATCAGAGCCAATTGAATTTACGGTTGGATGTTTCTGATTTTTGTGATATTTTCTAGGATTTATCTTTTTTTCTAGAGCTTCTCGTGCGGATTAACCTGGAGCCTTTAAAAGGAGCCTCTAATTAGTAATAGTAAGATTTTGTAAAAAAATTTATTCAACAACATGATCAATTAATTTTTGTAACAAACTTGTTGGATTGAGAATTTGAGATTAAACATACAATCTAAAGTACTTATTCATGAAGTTATCCAAAAACATTGTTTAATTGGGACTGAGTAGATCTATTTTTAGAAAACACATGCCATAATAAAGAAAATACTTGATGGAAGGAAGTAAAAAAGGTTAGAGAAAGAAAGAGGTGAATGGGGATCTTGATCAAGACATGATGGAAGGAAAAACTTGATCAAGACTTGGATCTTTTTTAAAATTTATTTCCTTCTAGATTTCACCCAATCAACCATATATTTGATCGATGAGAACCAATCAGGCATTATTACACTGTGATTACAACAATATTAAACCATCAGCCACTAAAAAATGTGTTAGAAATTATTTCGGCAAAAACATATTTCATCCTTGTATTGCAGAATATTTTGATTCGGTTAATAAAGAAACTATTCTCAAAAAAGTGAAGCACCATGCATGTGGGGACAAGGGACGAATTGAAGACATATTGCAAGTATGCTTTGTTTGGATCGAATTTTCTAGAGATTTCACACATTTCTATCTATGCTTAGATCTAGTTCTTTTAAAAACACTTCTCACCTAAATAATTTCTACCCCACCCCTCACAGAGGACTCATATATCATGTCTAAAAGTGGAAAATACGTGAAAAGCTTTCAAACAAGAAAAAATGATGTTTATAGAGAGTTTATGCCGTTTTGGCATTACTTTTCTCAACATGAAGTTTTTACCACCACACATACCCACCAACCAAATAGTATAAAATAACCCCAATAATAAAGGCAGCACGTGCATATCGTACGGACATATTTGCTAGTGTACATATAGGATCAAGTATTGTTTTTTATATTCTCCGTGAATTTTCTTTTTCTAGGTTTTTATATAAAACTGTGGTCTCGCAATATCAGTCACAAATTAGCTGCAAATGTTTTGTTTTTTTCGGAAAAAATAAGCAAACGTTCTTCACTAATTACTTGGTACGTCACCTCCATTTTCTAAAAAAAACAACAGTACCACGTGTTCAGATGATGATCGGCAAAGAAAGATTTCTACGCCTACATTTTTCACGCACTAGTGACGTCACCTCTTGCTCATGACGATTGGCACCAGAGTCCACACGTACTAGCTGTGTCATCCTGTCGTCGGTGTGCAAACGAAGACAAAGGCGTCGTGGCTGCTAACTGCCAAGCCCCACAACTGGGACGAAACGGTCAACCGGACGATGACGGGAATGGTGACGAGTGAGCAGGGGGGAGGGGGATGGGAACCAACCACCCGAATGAGGCAAGTCAAAAGGAAACGGCATCAGGACTCAGGAAGGAAGCTGCAAAATCATCACGCCACTATCGTCCACCCCAACACGTATAAATACTCCTACACCCCAGGCCAGCTGAGACACAGAAGCATAGCAAACAAGCAACGCGAAGCAGAGCCAGAGCCTAGAGCACGAGGGCCACGAAAGAAAGCTTGTTTCATTCCTCCCGATCCACTCGCATCAGCGCAGCACTACACCGCCGGCCGATCGAGATGGCGCGTCAGGAGGCGATGCCGCTGCTGACGCCGTTCAAGTTGGGCCAGTTCGAGCTCTCCCACCGGGTGGTGCTCGCGCCGCTCACGCGCTGCCGCTCCTACGGCAACGTGCCGCAGCCGCACGCCGCCGTGTACTACTCGCAGCGGGCCACCAGGGGCGGCCTCCTCATCACGGAGGCCACGGGCGTGTCCGCCACCGCGCAGGGCTACCCGGAGACCCCCGGCATCTGGACGCAGGAGCAGGTCGAGGCGTGGAAGCCCATCGTCGACGCCGTCCACCGCAAGGGCGCGCTCTTCTTCTGCCAAATGTGGCACGGCGGCAGGGTCTCCACCAATGGTACGTTCCATGCTTAAGAGTGCACGTGGTCTTTCAACTAATATCTGATTTGTTTGACTTTATATTGGTCTTATCTGGTTGCTAAACTTTTGTGACTAATTGTGAACCAAACGACAGATTTTCAGCCTGATGGACAGGCACCCATCTCAAGCACGGACAAGCAAATCTCCCCGGATGCTGAGCCCGGCATGGTGTACTCCAAGCCGCGACGGCTGGGCGTGGATGAGATCCCTGGGATTGTTGATGACTTTAGGCGCGCTGCGTGGAACGCCATCGAGGCTGGGTTTGATGGCGTGGAGATCCATGGTGCCAACGGGTATCTTCTCGAGCAGTTCATGAAGGACGGTGCCAATGACCGAGATGATGAGTACGGTGGAAGCCTTGAGAACAGGTGCCGCTTCGCGGTGGAGGTGGTTGACGCCGTGGTCCGCGAGGTGGGTGCGCACCATGTGGGTATCAGGCTATCGCCGTTCCTAGACTACATGGATTGTGTGGATTCCGACCCAGCGTCGCTAGCCGACTACATGGTGCACCAACTCAACAAGCACGATGGATTCCTATACTGTCACATGGTGGAGCCCCGAATGGCCGTGGTTGATGGCCGCAGACAAATCCCACACCGGCTTTTGCCGTTCCGGAAGGCGTTCAATGGTATGTTCATTGCCGCTGGCGGGTATGATCGTGAGGAAGGCAACAAGGTAGTGGCAGAGGGCTACACCGACCTCGTCGCATATGGGAGGCTCTTCTTGGCCAATCCAGACCTGCCCAAGAGATTTGAATTTGGTGCTCCACTAAATAAGTACGATCGTTCCACTTTCTACACGCAGGATCCTGTTGTTGGGTATACGGACTACCCGTTTCTCGACGAGGACAACAATGAGCCAACTGCAAATGATGCTTAATCATCCGGTTCAATTATTTGATTGTAATTAATAAAGTGCTTCGTTCTTGCGAGGCACAAATTTTATTTCACCATTCATGATTGCTTTGCGTTTTGTATCCAGAATAAAATGTTAACTATGTTGAACATGTAGCTCTTTTGTATCTTTATTTCATCTTGTTTTTTCAGTGTTATGTCTGAGTTTGAACATGTTTGTACAAATATGGTTTTGAGAAACCTGGTTGGTTCGGAAAGCTAGCAGAGTAGAATACACATTTTATTTGACTTGAATAGTTTTATATGAAGCACAAGTCCGTTGACAACCCAACTACTTACAACTCCACAACGGAACATTCTAAGTGACAAGCCAGAGACAACACGGGGCTACTCTAAGCGGAAAACCTAAAACGCCATAAATCCATCACAGAACCTGCAAGATCAAGCCACTAGCAGGGTCCAAAGCATCGACATCACGACAGACGGAGGAACTTCAAAAACAACGCCTTCAGGAAGACAAAGGCGTCGAACCGGTGCCAACGTTAGGTCTTCACCTAGAAGATCTTCGCGAACCGCCATCCCAGAGCAACGCCCCCAACAGGGAAACATCATTGTCCGAACCAGCACCGCCGGCTCAAAGCTTTTGCTTGTGGATCACCACCCAAAGAACCAGCAGTACCTGCCCAGACACGACCACCACCAAGCAGCATCCACGTCGTCGCCGCCGAAACCGACGTACAGGGCCCATAAGATCTAGAACCACAACCAACTCCCTGGAGTTAGTTGGAGGACTCCCTGGAGTTGGAGGAGCAGGGACTCACCATTGACCCGGAAGCCACCCACCCTTGGGGATGACGCCTAGCGAACCAACGAAGCAACTGCTCCCAGCACCACCCCTATGGGACGACACCGAGTGCATCCAAAAGAAGTTGGAACCATGGGCTCTGCAGTAGAGAAGCAGAGGAGTAACGGGGACGAAGACGGGAGGGCGTCACCAAGAGCCGGACCACCAGGGACGTCAATGCCACGGACGAGCCCCTCCCACCTCACCTCTAGGCCCAGGCCGACGCAGAGGGAGAGGAGCGAGGCCGGAGCTAGGACAAGGGTTGACGCATCCCCAGACGCCGCCACCGTCAGGAGACGCACAGCCCCAACCCTCCGAACGAAGGCACACGCCGCACACTTCGCAGCTGGGACAACGGGCTGCCACCATGACGGCTGCCGACGTCACCACCACGCCACCTACGACCAGCACCTCCGAACACCACCTGCACATGACCCCGGAGCGATGCCCGACGGGCCAGATGCCACCGCCACGCCTGCGGGAGCTAGCAGATCTAGGGGTCGCCCCCAGATCCGGCCTCCCATGGCGGGACCAGGGGCCACCGCACCGGCGGCGGGCACCTCGAGGCCGCGGTGGCCCACGCAATATCGCGACCGGGCCGGAGCAGGAAGGCAGCCCAACGCAGGGGCCGCCCACGGTGGGAGCCGGCGGCATGCGCCCGGGAGCTGCAGCAGCCCGCGCGCGCGGCGGTGGGGGGGCACCACGCCAGCGACGATCAGCCAGGCGTCGCGGCAGGCCACGCGCAGGGAGCCCCAGCGGAGGAGAAGAGAGGGGAGGGGGGACGGGCCCCGCCGCCACCGTCATGGCCGTGCGGCGAGAACGACGGCCAGCTCGGGCGGCGGCGGGGTGGGAGAGGCGTGCGGAAGGGGGCTGGGGAGGAGGCGGAGAGCGACCGGGCGTCCCCTTCTGTTTTTTCGCACGCTGAATGGTATTGGCCACACTTTATTTATCTATACTAACCCATGAAATTTAGTAAACCATAACTGAATGGATTATATTTGATCTCCTGTCACAAATACCACCCTAACAATCAAGTTACTGTAATAGTACTGTAACAATATTATTGTAGAAGCATCGACAGACAAGGATAGCCTAGCTATGCAGTGGCGGAACTGGGCCGGCCCGCCCAACGAAAAAAAGTACCCCTACAACGGAAGCCCGTCAATCACACGCGTACACGCACAGTAGGCCAGTAGCATACAGCCCAATAGGCCAATACCAGCCCAACACGGGCACACGGCAGTACACCGACGCGGGAGCTAATTCACGTACATAATCACGTTGATTCACTTCTAGCACCGTGCCGCCGCCTCATCTAATCCACACACCTCCTAATCACGTCGCGTCCAGCGCCGCGCCGCCGCTTCATCTAGTCATTTGCCGACTTGCTGTCACTTCCGCGGTTCCTCGGCTGTCGCCGGTAGGCAGCCACGCGGCCATGGAGGCAATGGACGGACAGAAGAAAAACGACGCCAAGCAGGCGGGCCGCGGGCGTCCAGGATCCTCCGGATGTTCCTCCTTCGATTGGACGGAAGATGGATTTTTAAGAAATTGCTTGGTACTCTATATTGAGAGAGATTGCAATAAAGATCGACATGGATTCGATTATTGATGATTTCAATACAGTGAAAAACTGCGCAGTGAAATTAAAATGAACATGTAAGATATATTGACCACTTTTACAAACTATTCTCGTATTTTCTCTTTGCCCATGTATACATGATTAATTATTAATTTATTATAGTCATGACTAGCTAATGCATGTTTGAAACATTAAGATAAAATGTTAAATTTTTGAGCCCGTAAATATTTGTGTGGAGGCTTGGCCCCCCTTAAATTTATCTCCAGTTCCGCCACTGTAGCTATGCATGTATTGTAATGGGAACAAAAATCAATCCCAGTGAACTCGTGTTTTCCCTTTCACTGTTACACATCCCATACGTCTGGATGAGTTGCATCCGTTCAATTCTGTTGGTAAATAACGCAAAAAATGACCCACGAAGCGAGTTTGGCCAAAGCAGGAACAAAAATCCTGGAGGAAATAGGCATAGCCAGTTTCCTTCTCCAACTTTCAACCGAGCCCCTAAAGTCCTCAACCTCTCCAGTCTCCACATCACAGTTTTATCATTCGTCCTATGTGCCTTGCCAGGTTAATGTAACTTGCCAAAATTCAGTCATCGATTTCAAGGCTGCTATGTAGACAAGTAAAATGCCCCAGCCTTCTGGACTCGACCAACTGCAACACGAGATTGGGTACAACTATGGTGGCATTTCAACCCAATCCTGACCTGGAATAATATTGATGTAATTACATGCACTGGAATAATATTGATGTGATCAAAATGAAACAAATCGCTCCAGTATTTCACTGTTTCCAACAACTTGGTAACATATACCACATGTTTCATCAGGATGAAACCCCTCTCTCTCCTCAATTTTATTACCACAAAGTGGTATCTTATTTATGAAAATGAAAATGCCAATGGGAATGGGAATGGCCTAAATGAAAAGGGAATTGGTTTAGAATTACTAGCAATCCATTTATTATCTTCTAGTCTGATTCGGATCAAAATCAACCGCAAACCACACTAATTGAACCAATGAAACCAAATTAATGGAGAGTTAGCCCAATAAATAATAAACCTAGGTCTCCTATTCCAGCCCAACAACTTAAGCATTCGGGCTTTCTGGTGCGAGTATCTTAGACTACCCACAGCGTGGGTTCTGACCGATGCTTGAATCATGAAAAAGAAAGTTCAGCATCTAGTCATATCCCACTGCGAGGGCGATGCTTGAAACAAAAGTACAGGCAAGCGAGGCATGTACTTACGTGCCTCGGTGCTTACCGAGTAAATTAGTATATCACATAGTCTGCTGGACGATGGTCTGAGGAGAACAGGTAAGACATCGTACGAAGAGAATAGTAGTGAGTAGGCCCACTATGTTTTGAGCATCGATGTTGACGCTGTGAGCATTTTAGGATCGACAGCATCGGTAAAGATGGCATGGGTGTAAATAGTTTTCAGCATCGGTACAGTGTGGGTAGTCTTAGAGCAACTCTAGCGTACCCTCGAGGTAGGTCCATATCCTACGTTGGGGTCGAGAAAAAATGCACTCCAGTAGATCCTCTAATTACCCATATTTTGAAGAGGTCTTCAAATTTATAGGGCTATTGTTAGAGTTAAAGTAAATTTTAAGGCCCTCAAGAAAATGTAAGCCCCCATTTAAAATATGAATGATCTGATTTGAGTGCTATATTGCTGAAGTTGCTTTTAGTTCCGTCCGTCTCTACTAAGGCCTTGTTTAGTTCCCAAATTTGGTGTATCAAATTTGGGAGTTTGGGGTCTCTTCGTAATCATTGCGTCACTGTAGCATTTCGCTTGTATATACGAAAAATTGTCCAAAAATTGATTAATTAGGCTCAAAATGTTCGTCTCGCAGAGACAACAAAACTGTCCAATTAGTTTTTGATTTCATCTACATTTATATTTCATGCATGTTATGACATTTTAGTGTGATTTGGAATCTTCTTTTTACATAGTGAATTTGAGAGTTGCTTTTTGGAACTAAACAATGCTGAGTGCATCTTGGCTGGAGAGGCTGAGAGAGCGGCCTAGCATGCATGGGTGGTGGGCCAACTGGCTACGCCGCCGGCCAGTCAACAGAGCGCGGTCGCGGTGAACTTTGAACTCGGTGTCTCGGTAGGTTATATTCAAAGCAATTTATCTCAAACTCTCAGGTCTCAACTCGGTCTCCTCTTTTCTGTATGTTGTTTGGTAGCATTTGTTGTTTAGAGAGCTCTGTGTGGCTGCATCCAATAGCTCAATGGGCATTTACATTTCTTGACGTACGCGAAGAACTGATTATTTCCGGTCTTTCTGGTCTGCCAGTGGATTCAAAATTTGAAACCATATAGACACCTGCTTGTGTAGCGAACTTATATATATATAAACATCAACATGTCCTGTGGCTCAGTCAGGTTCAGGCAGCCTTAGCTCAGTGGTATGTAGATGTTGATTCACTTATTTGGTTCTTATGCTTGCCCGCGTTTTGTTTGTTTAGTCCTTGATCAATCTGAAACTACCCCTCTTCCTTTTCATGGTTTTGCAAAATCTTTTCATGACCACTATCGTAGGCTCGGATTTAGCGGCCTTGGAGGTGGCAGTAAACCCTAAAATCAAGTAATAACAGTAGTTGTACAAAAATCAATGTTTTTAGATAATAGATAGAAATCCGACATCCATATCAATGTTTTAAGTAGTAAGTTATACTACCTCCAGTTTTATTTACTTAACGTTAGGACAAAATTATTAGTTCAAAAATGAACTGAGTAGGCTGTCTGAATGTCAAATATTAAGAAACGGAGGCAGTAGCATAGGTGGTATTTGGATCCAGATGCTAAAGTTTAGAGCTTTAAATAAGTGATAATTAGACATATTAAACATAAACTAATTATAAACTAATTGCATAAGTTATGTCTATTTCACTCAACGAACCTAACAAGCCTAATTAAGGTATAATTAATACATAATTATCATATATTTACTGTAGCATTACATTGTCTAATCATGATATAATTAGGCTTAATAGATTCGTCTAGTAAATTAGTCCTCGTTTATGTAATCAGTTTTTTAATTAATCTATATTTAATATTTCTAATTAACATGTTTTAATTCGATGTAACGAAGCAAATTTTAGTAAGAGGGAAACGAACCGGCCCTTGATCGAGAGCTCCATTCAGCCACTGTAGCTCCAGTGTTTAGAATACAGACAACAATGTATGGCAAAGGGCCGGGCTAGATGTTGGAGAAAATTCAAGAATCTTGGGTGACGAAATTTTCAGATGTTGGAGGTTTCTGAAACACTTCGGTGTCGTATCAAGCTTGACGTCTACTCCATTGTGAGTGTTGTTTGAATTTTAAAACACAGTGCCTTGGATCGCCAAACTACCTACTCATCAAGTCATTCGAAATTTCTATTTCCTCCGGTCAACTGAAGTATCCATTCATCATTCAGATTCTTCCGCTGCTGCCTCAGTGCCTCTGTTTGATAGTTTCCAATTAGCAACTGCGTGGTTTTATACGATCACCTATGAGCATGAGCACATGCGTTTCGTAAAAATTTACTCGAAATTTCGCCTCTCAAAAGATGCTGTCTGCCTCAGGCCCTGTTCCTAAATTTGGGACTTCCAATTTAGAGTACGAAATTTCATGCGCACTGTAGTATTTCGTTTGTATTTGTAAAAAATTGTCCAAACATTGATTAATTAGGCTCAAAATGTTCGTCTCGTAAAGTACAACAAAACTGTGTAATTAGTTTTTGATTTTATCTACATTTAGTACTCCGTGCATGTATCGACATTTTGATGTGACGATAATCTTCTTTTTGCATTGTAAACTTTGGAGTTGCTTTTTGGGCTTGATTTGGACAATTAGACCAGCCCTTGTTCCCAAATTTGGAAGCCAAACTTTGACCTTTTGAGGTGCGTGCACCACTGTAATATTTCGTTTGTATATGTAAAAATTATCCAAAAATTGATTAATTAGGATCAAAATGTTCGTCTCGCAGAGTACAACAAAACTGTGCAATTAGTTTTTGATTTCATCTATATTTAGTACTCCATGCATGTGCCGACATTTTGATGTGATGGGAATCTTCTTTTTCATAGTGAACTTTGGGGTGAAATTTGGTATCCAGGGCATTGTTTAGTTCCAAAAAGGAACTCTCAAATACACTATGCAAAAAGAAGATTCTCCGTCACATCAAAATGTCATAATGGAGTACTAAATATAGATAAAATTGAAAACTAATTACATAGTTTTGTTGTACTCTACGAGACGAACATTTTGAGCCTAATTAATCAAGTTTTGGACAATTTTTCACACATACAAATGAAAATGCTACAGTGCTGCACAGCGCAGCACTGTGCAGATTCTGGAAGCCCGGGAACTAAATAAGGGCTTAGATCCTAAATTCCAACCCCAAAGTTCACTATGTAAAAAGAAGATTCCCATCACATTAAAATGTCGGCACATGCATGGAGTACTAAATGTAGATGAAATCAAAAACTAATTGCACAGTTTTGTTGTACTCTGCGAGACGAACATTTTGAGCCTAATTAATTAATTTTTAGATAATTTTTCACACATACACATAAAATGCTACATTGATGTACGCACAAAAGATCAAAGTTTGGCTCCAACTTTGGGAACTAAACGAGGGCTGAACAAGGCCCAAGTGACACAGTGAGCAGCAGTTGACTAGCTGACTGCCACCGCTCTGCCGCGCACTCCCCGACTCCGAGCTTCTCATCCACTTCCCCGACTCGCCGCCCGCGCGAACGCGACCTGACGGCGACGATGCATCCCCACGCCGCGGGCGGCGCCGGGAAGGCGACCGCACCGTACGGGTCCTGGCAGTCGCCGATCAGCGCTGCCGCCGTCTCCGCCGCCGGGAGGACCGCCGAGGGGCTCGCCGTCGCCGGCGACGGCCGGCTCGTCTGGGTAGAGACGCGCCCCGAGGAAGGAGGGTACGCGCAGCCCACCCGCTCCCCATTCTCACAACGTCCACTCCGAAATTTTAGAACTCAGCGTTCTGCACCCACTGTTTTATCTGATTTTGTTTTCGTCGTCAGGCGTGCTGTCCTCGTCAAGGAACCGGCAGAGCCAGGCGGCAAGGCTCAGGATGTGACGCCGCAGGGGTTCGCCGTGCGGTCGCTCGCGCAGGAGTACGGCGGCGGTGCATTCGCCGTGCAAGGGGACGCTGTTGTCTTCTCTAACTACACCGACCAGCGTCTGTACAAGCAAACAATCGGAGGTAATGAGCTAGACCTACGCACTATTGGCCACTTAATTTTGAATGTACTTGCCACTCCGTGCTTCAAACCCAAAATGCTGCCTGTATCTGTCTCACTGTCTGAAATCGTGCGACGATGTCTTGAGAGAATGCTGAAATGGAGACTGAGATGTCAGAGTGCAAAACGTGGGCCATGATCGGTGCACAACCTGGGCAGCATCTAGGATCTGCATTTTTCAGCGTGCCTTGCGCTTGTATTCCTTCTCTTCTTATTAATATAAGCCGGTAACTTCCGGGTCTTTCAAAAAAAAATATGCATTTGTCAACAGCACTAACTAAACTTTGTCCCAGCAATCACACAAAAAAAACTTAAGCTTTTTTCCGCTGTTTACTTGATATATGCATCATGTTGGGATCCTTATGTATTATTAAGATTCAAAATAGCACTGGAAATAGGAATTGTCTCGTTTTTATTTTCTTTCCTGAACTGTTGCCTAACTTTGTTCTGAAAAGTTTGATTCTGTGGATCTTTTTGTCTTAGGTCATGACTACTAATAAAGCGGTGTCAATTTATTCTCCAAACTCATGAGTAAGAAATCATAATCTGTAACTAATCTTTCGAGACCTTTTCATTGTTGGTTTCAGATAACTTGCCACTACCGCTGACACCAAATTATGCCGGATCAGTAGTACGCTATGCTGATGGTGTCTTTGATCCTCACTTCCAACGTTTCGTAACTATAATGGAAGGTGATTATTCCTATTCGATGTATCATGTCAACAGTGCTGATTTTCTTACATAGTTAATATAAGAAGGAATCAAATTTGACCACAGATCATCGCCACAATAGCTCAATTCCTGTCACTACAATTGCTGCTGTAAGAATAAGTGATCAAGATGTCGAAGGTAAGGCACCCTTATGTTATGTACCTATTGCCTAGTGTTGTAAGTTGTTCCTATAAGAATTAGTAACCTCTAAGGCTTATTCCTAAACTTTACATCTTTCTTTGTATCAGAACCTACTATGCTGGTCAGTGGCAGTGATTTTTATGCCTTCCCACGTGTTGATCCAACTAAAAAACGCATGGCATGGATTGAGTGGAATAACCCGAACATGTCATGGGATAAATCAGAGCTATGGGTTGGATATTTCAACGAGAAAGGGTAATATCTTATTGCATCTTTGTGTTTTCGCTTCCTTTTGACGAGAGAGAGAAATGTTCTACACATTTATACTTGTAACTCCAACGGCTGCTGGAGTCCCCTTTTTCTTTGCATTAATTGAAAGGTGTTGCTAGATCTTGACATGAAGTCTTTCATGCCTACTAGCTACATATACTGAGGATTAGTGTATATTTCGTTACACTCTGACTCTATACTTGTAATTGGTCCAGATAATGATCATCTATTCAGGATTGTACTTAAGGTAGTCTAGCTATTGGCTTTTTCAGAACATGGGTTACTCAAACATCATATGTATTTGACTTTGGATCTAATGATCACCTTTTAGGTTATTCATCTGTTCCAATCCTATTTGGGGATCAATGGTTGAGTTGATTGTTGCTTCAAGTATGCATCAATGTTTCATGACCTTCTTCCAAGAATTAGAGATTTATTGCAGTGCTCATTGTGTGCAGAGAGGTAACAAAACGGATCTGTGTTGCTGGTGGAGACCCAACACTAGTAGAATCTCCCACTGAACCCAAGTGGTCTTCCAAAGGTATTTGCAATTGAGTCCTGATTTTTTTTCTTGTTTTACATGCATTTTAAGTGTTACAATTCAAGGACATGAATAGGAAAGCAACTTTCAGCATGTTGAAGGTATCCACTAGGTTTTTTATTTCACTAGAACAAATTCAAACTATATTTAAAAGTCTCATTTTAATCCACTTTGCTCTAGGGGAGTTGTTCTTCATAACCGATCGGCGGAGTGGTTTTTGGAATATTTATAAATGGGTATATTTTTTTATGACACTTGTATTTGTTTCTATTCAGTTGCCTATTGATCTTATTGCATTCCGAGGTTGGAAAATGCATATATGTCTGTATTGATGTGGGCTCATCTGTGTATATTTGCCTGCAACCCCCATATTGATCATATGTTCTATATGTCGTATGTATCACTTGCACCTCCTTTTCCACAGTCTGATTCCACTATTAAGAAATGTTATACCCTTTTACATCAAACACTATCTTTCACAAGAACAATTGTTAACTTGGTAACTCCTGTAGCCAACAGTTGTTTGCGTTGATAGCCTCGGGGTGCTAACTAAGAATAATGTTTTTAAGGGCAACTAAGAATAATGTTATGAACTCATTTTGTGTTTTTTCGAAAATTATCTCTTCTTTTTGTCTTGTATCTGTAACAAAATCAACAGGACATCACTTGATGCTCTGCCTCCAAGTAACTGAAACTGCTCAACAAGTCAGTGACAGTTGAGCTCAACACCTTCAGCTGGTTTACACCAAAAAGTTAGACCATTACATCAACAAAGCATAGGACACAACTGTTGATGCCATTAAAAAACTGTCACTCTTCCTGTTATCAAATTTATGTGCTGATTTGTGTATGACAGAATGAGCAGAACAATGTGGTAACAGCACTGTATCCACTTGATGCTGAATTCTCCAAGCCCATGTGGATTTTTGGTGTCAGCTCTTATGATTTCCTTGGAAAAGACGACTCAAGTCACAAAATCATTTGCTGTTACAGGTTTTCACATTTTCTTATAGTTGAATTTTATGCAGTTTAGAAGAATCAAATCAACAACCCAACATGTTTTCTTTTATGCAGGCAGAATGGAAAGTCATACATTGGGGTGCTTGACCATGATTTGGAGTCCTTTTCAAAAATTGGCATCCCCTTCTCTTCTGTAAATAACATAGTAAGTACAATATCGGATGAGTTGCCTTGATAACTAATTAAAGTGTGATAATTTATCATTTTGTAAGATTAGGTACTTAATGTTCAAACTTATAATGAGATACTGCTTTATCTTAAAAATTGCTGATTTGCTAGGTTTCTGGAGATGAATCTTTCTTTATCGAGGGTGCATCTGCTACTCTTCCATTATCAATAGCAAAGGTTCACTTAACTGCCTTAATTTATTGGTTTTCTCATACCCTCCTGTCAACTATTAACATTGAATCCTGCACTGTATATTTGAGCATTTCCCTTTGTTTTCATCAGGTGACACTTGATGGAAAGAAAACTATGCCAACCGATTTCTCTATAGTTTGGTCCTCCTCAGAGGATGTTGCAAAATATAAATCTTACTTCAGCTTGCCTGAATTTGTGGAGTTTCCAACTGTGATCCCTGGTCAGCATGCATATGCTTATTTCTATGCTCCACATAATGATATTTTCCAAGGTTCATCAGACGAAAAACCTCCGTTACTGGTCAGAACCCATGGTATTCAATTATATCTTTTCTTGTCCTCTTTCCTTGGATCTTATTCTTAATGTCATTTATGTTCACAGCTTCATTTTATATCAGAATCAGAAAAATCATTTGTTATTGTTAGAAAAAATTGTTTGATTTCATGTACAAATTGTATATCAGTACATAACAGTAACAATTGTTTGCCTGTTACTTCAGTCTTTTTCTTTGTTTGAGTGAAGTATCTGATAATTCAGCCTTTTCTTTACATAAACTGTTTGTGCACTTGTTTGATAAAGGAGAAAGCGATGGTCCAAACTAAATTTGATTTACCAACTCCATAAATTGCTAGAGTAGTGAAGTTAATCTTTTGCTTCAATTGCTTGGCAAAGCATCAGAGTCAAAAAATATCTTAGCATTTAGGCCCTATAGGTCCAGGTCGAGTTCTTTGGAAGTGTGTGGCGCGCCTGTTTTAGTTTGAAAGTGCACGCGTGTGTGTGGCGTTTTTTTATTTTTCGTACTCGGGTAGGGTCTTTCCAGACTCGTGTACCTTAATGAAATGACATGCAGCTCTCCTGCGGTTCGAGAAAAAAAATCCTTAGCATTATTGTAATTTTTTTATACCACTTCAATGTTTAGGTGGACCTACAGATGAAGCACGAGGGGCCCTGGATCTTAGTGTGCAGTACTGGACAAGCCGAGGATGGGCATTTGTTGATGTTAACTACGGGGGCAGCTCAGGTCTTTGTCTCTTTTCTGTCTAGGCTTATATATCTGATACAGAACTTCATTTTGTTTGTACGTCCAGTTCTGATGCATTAATTGTTTGATGATAAATGTTCATCCTCTTATTTAGAAGAGCCTTAATCTGTTTGTAGTAAAAGATTTTGGTGTTAATAGTCATTGATGTTCCTGCACTTTATTGAAGGCTATGGGAGAGAATTCCGAGAGAGACTTTTAGGGCAATGGGGCATTGTTGATGTAAACGATTGCTGCAGTTGTGCTACATTCCTGGTATGGCTCCTTCAGACTTGCAGACACAGTTTGTTCAATTTTGTAGAGGCTGTACTCAGCGTTTACAGTGGTTAGTAAGAAAAAGATGAATGAACATGCGTATACCATTCTGATTATTAAGGTGGAGACTGGAAGAGTGGACGGGCAAAGGCTTTGTGTAACAGGAGAATCTGCTGGTGGATTCACAACATTAGCTTGCCTTGCTTTCAGACAGACCTTCAAGGCTGGTTCATCATTATATGGGGCAAGTTTTGATTGTCATAGGATTTTCTCTCTTTTGGATTCAGCTTAATATACCAGCTAAGAGCTTATACACAGGTTATGCTATGTTTGTAAGCAGATAGCTGACTTAGCTTCATTGAGGGCAGGAATGCACAAGTTTGAAGCGTACTACATTGATAACCTTGTGGGTAAGGAACTTTGCACTCATCTATATTGGAAACTGAGTATCCATTTTTGTTTCCATGGTTCTATTAAAAACATTACTGTTCCTCCAATTTTCAGGGAATAAACAGGCTTACTTTGAGAGATCGCCAATTAACTTTGTTGACAAATTTTCATGTCCAGTGATTTTATTTCAAGGATTGGAAGACACAGTAAGGCTACAAGCTTACAAGACCTGAGCTTACATAGTGGAGATTTGCTAACCTAAGTCAAGTTTCAGAACATCCCTGAAAATCCCTAACTTTTAATAGCATTTATGGAATTTATTGGTTATGCTTCACTAAAAACCCATAGTCTGAGCATTCACATCCACTTAATGAAACATCTAATGATGAGCAGATTTCAAACTATATCATGAGCTGTTGCCTGTCCAGTCTTCCGGTCTCCACAAATCTTGCTAGGAATAACTTGCCAGCTTTCCAGCCGTCTCATTCTTATCATGAGAATTTAGCTATTGCTTTCAGCATCTCCTCACCTTACAGCTTTCACCTATATGATCTTCAGGTTGTATCACCAGATCAGGCAACAAAAATATACAAGGCGATGAAGGATAAAGGCCTTCCAGTCGCTTTGGTTGAGTATGAAGGGGAACAACACGGTTTCCGCAAGGTCTATGATTTCTCTGTTTTCTTTCATATATCCTAAATCCTTGTGCACCACACCTTCTGTGAATCACATCCACTCTGAGCAGTAAAACGCCAATGTGCTCACAAGATCTAGCACATAGTATGCTGATAAACCTACCACCTGCAGTTGTTCTCTATCAAGTCAAGCTTTTTAATTATTAGTATAAAATCAAATTGTAAGTGCATAGCAGATTGCTCATGTCATTCCTTGGAACAGGCTGAGAACATTAAATTCACCTTGGAGCAGGAGATGGTATTCTTCGCAAGATTAGTGGGGAAATTCAAGGTGGCTGATGACATATCTCCAATCAAGATTGAAAACTTTGACTAGCCCTTCTTGTAAACGTTTTAAATATGCAGCAATCTGCGTTCTGTTTACCCCACCATCAACTGCTGAACTAGTCAGCTTAGATGCAACTTGGTACAGGCTGCCCTTCCTAGCTGTTCTAAAACTGAATCGAACTTTTAGGCTGTCTACAAGACTATGACTACGAGCAATAATGGAACAAGCTTTCCTTAGCTTTGATATTGATCTGTTTCCATACTCCTCGATCTGTTGACCATGATTTAGTTTTTCAAACGTGAGTTTGCATCTTTGCATGATTCCTGGCTTGTTTGGGATGAATTTTTTGATAATTTGGTGGGAGCACGGCATTATCCCTCTCGCCATCAGCTCTCCTATTTTTCTCATAACATAAAACTGTAATTCATGAAACTGCACATTTGTTGTCCTAGCTGACTCATGGGGCAGGGCTTCTCTGATGTCGAGGAAAAGTCATGCAGTAAACCTTGATTCCTCATATTTTCAAAAAAAAAAACCTTGATTCCTCACGTTCAGCTACAGCTTCACACTCATCTGTTCTCTCACTCAGTGCACGGGGCCATGGGTAGCTCATGGTTCGCGATGGCAGCGCCTTGTCCATCGCCTTGCCGCGGTGCTCGAGTTCGCATAGATCGGTGCTTGCCTGGACGGAGATTGAATAATGTCCCGTCGATCTCCATGGCCTTGCCTGTTCAGCATAGTCTGCGGACTTTGCTTAGCTTTTCCCTGATGTTGATCTGTTAATTTTCATGTTCCACGATTTGTTGGCATGCGAAGAGAGAGGCATTAATTTCTGGCCATAATTTAGCTTTGCCAGCGTGAGTTGGCTAGGTTCATGGGCTGCTTGGGATGGAATTTTAGAGAGTTTGTTGTAAACACTGCAAATCCTCTGGAGTTCCTTTTATACTCTTCTATTCCAAAGAGGTCCATAAGTGCTTTGAGATTTTGTGATAGGTTTGATAGCACGTAAGAAGTGTGTCATATCTTCAAGTAGAATGTTGCATAAGTCCAATTTTATCGTTAGAAGTCCTTGAAGCATATCAGCAAACAGTGTTTTTTGGAATAAAAATACATGAAATTTGATATGAAATGGTCTGATTTCTGCTGGATTTGGGAGAAATTCCACGTGCTTGTACTATCTCAACAGATAGGGTTGAAAGTGGTGTGGATAATTTCTGTATCCGATCTTATCTAAATTCAAAATTTAAAGATATGGGAATTCAAATCCGATTATAGACGTGGAGTAGGATATGGTTTTATCGAAATCCGGCAGATATGGATTATTCGATAATTAAATGCAAATTATATGAGCCTTATAAAAGGGTATCCGACTATTTTAGAGAGTCCATCTTATCTTACTATTATTAATTAGAGGCTCCTTTTGAGACATACACGTTAATTCTCATAAGACGTGCTAGAAAACTAGATAAATCATAGAAATTCTCACAAAAATCAGAAACATCTGACCATCAATTCGGTAGACTCTAATCACCACTCATTATAATAGCCATTGGATCTATTGTGATTTCTAAAAAATTACCCACTCTACCATTATAAAAAATAGTCTAAAATAACCCCTAAGACTTGCATATAAATTACCCCCTTGCCATCATAAGTAAAACTTCAAATAAGCTACTTCTAAATTCTCATATCAGCTGATATCTTCGTGTATTGTGGGAAGAAGTTTTTTATTTATCGCCTACCACCTACAATATGATAATTTTAGAGGAAAATTCATTGGTTATTTTCATATGTTTCTAACGGGATAATTAACCAATTGCCATTATATGGGGTGAGTGGCAAAAGATTTGTCACCCATGTGAGATGAGTGAATGTGAGAGGGATTAATTGACCATAGCTAAAACTGGCAAATAGTTAAATATCCCGTTTCTAACGATGTGGAATAAAATTTAAAATTATAAACATATTTGTATATTTGTACTACTTTAGCATAGTAGTACTTCTAGACACATTATGGGTTGTACTTTTCCAATTAGTTTGATAAAAAACAAGATCTTCTGAAATAAAGGTATATATATTTAGTGAACTATTCTATTTCATTAGCATACCACAATGTTAATGTTACAAAGCTTAAATAATACAGCCCGTGCATAAGATGCACGGGTTGATAGACTAGTTATAGTATAAATTGAGTATAGCTCAAACATATACGTAATATTTTGTAGCTCACAAACTCTCGTCTATATATATTATCCATATATACATTGGTAAACCTTAAACACCAGCTAGCGGTTGATCGACATTCTTGTGCACATCGTGAACACTGGTCACCAGACAACAACGACTCTATCCCTTTGGCTTCGAGGGGCAACATGCGGCTGATCAGCACTACTTACCTGTTCGTCTGACGGGTGGCTGGTGCTGATTTGTTTTGAGAGAAAAGTATTGATGACCGCTGGCTGGTTTGTTCTGAGAGAAAAATACTGCTGACCGGTGGCTGATAAGCCAAACAAACAGGACGGATGAGAACGTATTATCGGTCTATTTTAATCTGCTTTCACACTCACTTGATCCGAGTCCGCATCATTTCTGACATAAAAAAAATCTACATCCACAACTAAATCCATATAATATTCGCTCTGCTTCATATCTGACAAAAAAATAGGTGAGGATATGAAAAATATATTATCCGTTTTGATCCCTATCAACAGATAGCGCTTATGCTCTGAAAAAATAAGAGCTGTCTAGTCTGCACCCGAGTATTTTATGGTCCTCTGGCACTCGAGTGCCAAATGACCAGGAAACACTCGATTTTTAGCATATGTCAAATTGAGTGTTTGTGGACATCATAACACACGAATTCTAGGCTATTAGACTATGATCTAATGGTTGGCATAATTTGTATCTCTCAAATGCTATTTTGAAGATACAAATAAGATATAATAATTTGAAGCTAATATTACATGACACATACACATGATTTACATACCATATTGTATAGTAATAATAGTAATGCCGGCATGTATATGAGCAGGTAATGAAAAGGAGAGCACTAGTATTTCTGTACATTTAACTTTGATTTGTTCTTAAAAAAAGAGAGATAAAATATATACAGATCCACTAGGATATCTCTTAGGAACAATGATTCCTGCTTTAAACAAACAAAAAAAATACATATTTAGGCCCTATCGTCTTACGCAAATCATCAATGGATCAGACCAAGATATTCTAGAGCAAAATATATTGACCTTCTTGAGTAGATCATATCTTGTCATGTCAGGCATACAAGTAATTCACCTCAACCTCCTGACTATGCACACAACAGTAGCAGAGAACCAAAAGACAACAGAAACTTTTCTTCAAACTAGGAACACAACTACATATAGAAAGACGAAGCCATCTTCTTACCAGCTGATCTGCATGAATAGAAACTGGGCTACTTTCCTCCTTGTGGAGTCCCAGGAACTCTAGAGCCTTGCTCCCCGAGTCGATAGTGGTGACTTCAAGGAAGAGGACTTAAAAAGCCTCTCGATGAGCTCAGAAAGCATATTGCTCAAATGCCAAATCTTTTCTATGGGATGCAGATTAACATATTAATTTGGGTGTTAGTCACATCCCTAGAGAAAAAAGATGTATACAAAAACCTCAAAATGAACCAAAAATATTAATAGATTTCAAATGGAAAATATTTTTATGAAATGCAGACTAACATATTAATTTGGTTGGTTAGTGAAACCCCCAGAAATGAGCAAATATTATAAGATGTAACAGATTACCCAAAAAGAAAGATACAAGGTTAAGACAAAGATTTAAGAGCATGAACTGATCTGATCATAATAAGTTACTTGACAAAAACATGGAATTTGCATCACATTGTCTAGTGTAAGAACAGTAAAATCACCATATAATCAACATATTGAATTGATGTGTGTATATAGAAAAATTGCACATATATAGGGAGTGAACAACACAGACACCTGATAACAAAGAAAAAGTAATTGTTTATGGTAAGGATTCAATTGGTAAGGGTTATCCACATGGCATGGACATTTCTATTTGAATTGCTTACTCCAAGTAGACCAAGATTGAAAAAAAATGTAAATGGAATGTGCTAACACATTTAGACAGCATGAATTAAATCAACCTCACAGGGGTGAAAGAGAGGTGATCAAACTCACAGGGTAGCCACGCCTTCACACGTGAGCCATCTGCAACACCACTTGACAGTTACTCATGTAGCAAGCATGAGTTCCATCTAGTTCATATGTACAATAATTACATAATTACATAGTTACATATATTGATCTGAGAAAAAGAGATTCACATAATTACATAGACAAACTAATATACAAGAACCAGCAAAGACCAAGGAAGAAAGAAATATGCAAATAACAGAACTAATCTGGTAATCAGGATATTAAGATAGTGCATATTTGAGATAAAAATAGGAAATTTTCAGATTGAGCATGTATTTAAGATTTACCAAACCCAGATATAGAATACAGATTTAGATTAAAGATATATTTCAGATCTTTTGCTATGGAATACTGATTACCAGATTAATTTTGAGATGAGTGGAACCTCCAAATATGAGCATATTATCCAGATATCTTAGATTTTACATGACTACTTACAGATCAATCAAATAAATCAGATTTATTTGTATGGATTACAGACTAACAATTTAATTTGGATGGTCAGTGGAACTCCAAAATACTAGCAGATAGTTAACATAGTTTAACAAATTAAGAAATTAAGCAAATTATATATGGAGTTAAACACTAGATACCTCACATGGTTATAATGCAATACAATAACAAGCAATATATGTGTTAGCTCACCTAAGCTAATGATGTGATGTTCTAGAAAAAATTTGAGGAGAGACACAATGGATATGCTGATAAAAGGAAACAGAACAGCAAGTTAGAACTGAGGAAGAAAAGATGGAAAACAACAATATATCGGTCTTGAGCAAGAAATAAACGAAAAATTGTAATATAATGGAGCATATGCACACCAATAATAATTTATAGAATGACCAACAGTTCAAAAAAATGCAGATACAGAACTTACATCTCTCATAACTAAGTCAAACGGTGCCTGGTTGGAACCTTCGATGCTATCGATTAATGGTTACGATTACAATTGAGATAAAAATTCCATAAGAGCCTGGTTAAAATTTGTGGTTGTGCATCAATTAAATGGATAACTGAAACATGCAAAGATGACAAACAACTTTACATACTATACTTACATCCAGTGGTGAAGCCACGTTGAGCTACCATGGTGCCATGGCACCAGAGTAAAAAAAATAACAGCACTAACTAGATCCAAATTTAGTATGTAATTCTGTTAAATCTTATATGCTTCTTAAGTAGTGCACCAGGGGCAATTTACAGTTACCTTCGCCCCTGCTTACATCATGATGGTTTTGGAGCATACCGGAATTAACACTTGGTAGCAGAGAGCGTTGAACATCATCATAATAAGCATCTTCCGACTCACCACTAGATAAACCAACTACACCTGCAGGGCGTTTGCGAGCCATCTAGAAACAAATAAAGCAAGATAAGGAAATATTTTGAGTATACTGCACTGACTGATTTATCTAGTTCAGTACTGATAAATGATAATGTTAACAAGCCAATTAGTAAAAAAGCATATATAATATGGACAAACAAATAAACAGCTGCCTTAAGTGCAACATAAATAATTATCCATGTTTAACAACTAATCCATATGAACTTTCATAGTTACATATGCTAGTACCGAAATACATCATCAAATCTTCCAGAATAAAGAAATCTCAATGGCAAAAGTACAAAATAAATCCATGTACCAGTTACATGTCAATCATAGCAAAATACATGTCACCATTATATAATTTACACTCGAATCAGTGGTGTATTACTAGTACTGACATCATGTAAATTTTGTTTAAACTGTGAGAGGGAGATCTCATAATGCTTTGTCATGGCCATAACCGGGAATTATAGGGTCACAAGCGAAAAAAGAAGACTTATGTTTTCACCTATGCTTTGACCACAAACCACTCCGGTGGACCTTTTTTTTTTCAGCCTATGGACTTATCGAAGTTGACCTACACACTCTGGTTTAGTTTTATGGCTCCAAGAAAGTAGAATAAGAGACAATAGAGAGGCCCACAACCAAATTCCTACTACTTAATTTCAAATAAACAAAGCATTAATTAAATGGTGAGACATGATCCTACTACTTAATAAAGAAAATTGACCAACATAATGTCAACTAGTAAACAAATATAAACTTAAAGTAAATTCCTACTGCATATTATTAAAATAGAACACAAGCAACTTTTTAAGACAAGAACACTACTTTGTCACCTAACATATAAGCTAGCAAAGAAACAGATAATAAGTTCCTACAGGCTACAACTAAACCAAGCAAGTAATAAGAAAACAATTAATTCTCTTTGACATCAGACGTAAGTTCTCATTCTTAGCAAAATAATCCACAATCTATAACATTTGCTTGAGTTACAGAATCATTCGGAAAAGAATTAATCTAGTGCCAAACTATGTCGTTAATGCATATGCACTGCCCTGCTACCTTTGCGGACTCCTTCCAAAATATTTATGACATAACACATGATACGGGTAAAAATTAGATGAATTAATCTGCAACAAAGCTCTGAAAATACGCTTATATGTACAAATCAAACCAAAAGCGATTGAGATACAAGTATTCAGAACAACTGAAACACAAGCACCTTATAAACCAATCTCAAGTTGGGGCCATCAAATCTAACAGAAAAGCAAGCACATCTACAGACATGGAAACCTAGACCATACATATTATTTGAACATGGCAATCTCAATTCGAAATAATCACCATGAACAAATATACCACAAACCTAACAAAGCTACATACAGCCGCATATCAGAAGGGCAATCATGTACAAATATCAATGCATAGATCAACTAAATCAGACAGGGAACCGAATCAGAAGAACCGAGCTAGGAATCGAATCAAAAAATCAATCAAAATCAACGGCAAAATGATTAAACAACTCATACCCTACCCTAATCACATCTGCAGAATCGAATCTCAAAAAAAAAAAGACTGTGGGAGGAAAACTAGAAATGAAAGGACGCGGCTTGGGGCCTGGGAGATCCATCGAGCATCGATCTACATCACCATATGTTGGGCAGCTGGGGATGCGATGACAGATGGAAACGCAGTCAAATCTTTGGGGACGCCTAATGAAATAGAGTCAAGACGGAGGAAATGAACATGAAGAACACGCACAATTATCACTGCGCACAATTATCGTTGGGGAATCAGAAAATCGTCTAGAGAAAACATCACGAAATCGATGCAGCAGCATCCTACAGCTCTTAATCTACAACACTGGATTCGAATCACAACAAATCAAAGAGGGAAGAAGCCAAATCGAAAGGAATCGCCAAACCCTAGACCTATCCATTACCTGTGAACGGAGCACGACGACGAACAGGAAGAAATGAAGAGCCGCCTCCAGAAAAGCCGTTGCCCCCGCTCTTCCGTAAAATAAAAGGCGCGTTTTCCAAGATCCGAGCAATAATCGGTGTCAAATGGACCCCGTGTGTCAGTGAGACAAACAAACAGGCCAGAAAACTAGTAGACAACGAACAGATCAGATGCGAGATAAGGAAGCCAGTGCAGATCGGACGGCCAAGAAATTCGAGTGTTGGGAGGCCATATAATGCTCGAGTGCTGTATAGATTAATCGAAAAAAATAAGATAACGCTAGATGAGCTTGCAGTCAGCATCGTCACCAAAACGGCAAAACCCCACAAAACTCTTTATAAAGCAGAGCCCGCACCCCGAAATGGCGACACGCCTCGCGTCCATCTTCTCCACCTCGCGAAGCCCCGCCTCCGTTCCGGCCCACCTTCTCCACCGCGCTCTCCCCCGCTTCCGGCACCGGCGAGCCTGTCCTTCGCCGTCCCGCATGTCCTCCTTCTCGGCCGCCTCCTCCGCGCCGCCCGCCACGGCGGCGCCGTATGGGTCCTGGAGGTCGCCCATCACCGCCGACATCGTCTCCGGCGCCGATAGGCGCCTCGGAGGGATCGCCCTCGCTGGGGACGGACGCCTCCTCTGGATCGAGGGCCGCCCCGAGGAGAAAGGGTAACTCGCATCCACTTCCGAGCTTTTTAGTGACCAACGCGTCGATATTTGGGCGCGATAGCGTTTCTGAAAATTTTGATGTTGCTAACTTTTTTTTACATATTTTGGTTAAACTCCAACCTGCTTAAGTAGCCTACCCCAACTTGCTTGTGAATAAGAAGCTTTATTGTTGTTGTATATTTTGATTAAACCAATATACCCCATGCAACATGGAAAGTGTTCTGCATTTGTGTTTCACAGCCTTGAGTGATGTTGGATGTATTACATTGTTGGTAATTGGGTAAGTCTATTATGTTTTGTTTGTGTTGTGATTATGACTTTATGAGTTAATCGTGGGTTATTTATTGGTCACTTGGCATAGATGTGATTGTTCTTATAGTTTGCAGGGGCATAAAGCTACATTGGTGTAGTTCTATGTCCTGTGGGTATTAGGTGGATGTAGCTGTTTGTGCATGGAGATTATACAAGCAACAATAAGACATTGTCAAAGGAATGTGTGATTGTATCTATCTTCTCTGTTCGGTTGGAGCAATAGCATCACTTGAGTTAAGACTTGAGGGACAAGAAGTAGATTGACCAATGTGGTTTTGTATGTATGAACCAAGTTTTTTAAGTAGTTGCCTAGGCGTCACCTAGGCAATGGCAGATCTAGGTCGCAGCGAGGGTCTAGTAAAGTGTTCGCCGGTGAAAAGGCGTTAAGAACCTTGGTATGAACAAGCTAAAACAGGACATGCACCAGAGTACAACTAGCAAATGGACTTGGCAGGATTAGTTTCTCGATGCAAGTTACTATAGAATGAAGCCGTTTTAAGAAACTTGAGCATCCAGATTACATTTTATTTCATCTGTCTGCATGTTTGAGCAATCTGAGGACCCAGATTGCATTTTGTTTCTGCTGTCTGCATGTTTGAGAAATCTGAGGATCCAGATTACATTTTGTTGCTGCTTTCTTCATGTGTGATCAATTGCATTCTAATTAAAATGATACCAGAAAAATGATGTATAACAGAACATATTGTTACACTACTTGGTGATCATTGAATCCATGTGCGTGCACACATCAATGACAGCTGATTAGTACATTCAAGTCCTTGGTAGTTCTCAGTTATTCTATTTTTGGACTAATACATTTCAGATTATATTTGACTAACTTTGTATTCAGGCGCATGGTTATTGTAAAGGAGGAGGATAAACCTGTCGATGTGATACCTCAGGAATTTGCAGCACGCACCCTGGCTCAAGAATACGGAGGTGGCGCATTTGCAGTTTACAAGAATGTTGTTGTGTTCTCAAATTACAAGGATCAACGTCTATACAAGCAAGTAGTTGGAAGTAAGTACTAAGTAGTCTGTTATTATCTTACTGTTGAGGCTGGTTTAAAATAATATCAGTCGATTGATGTTTATTAAGAACATAAACAAAAGGCAGAATATACATTTTCGTCCTCAAACTATCGACCAAAGCTCAATTTCGTCCCTGAACTACCAAAATGACCATTTTAGTCCTCGAACTTTCTTGTACAGCTTATTTTCGTCCTCCGTCCTACATGTCACACCACGTAACACGCCCTGTCAGCACCCTGTCAGCTAGGTATCATTTTAAGTGCCCAGTGCATGGCACAAGTCATTTATATTAAACATTTTCATGACATGTCACTTTGAATTGGAAGCATTGTATGAAAAATTATTTTTATTATGTGAATAAATATGGTTGTATTCATCATCATATGATAACAAACAAACATTACAATATTAACCTGAGACCACAAGCGATTACAGTAGAAAAATATAAATATATGAATCATCTAGACGGTAGAAAAAGGTATTTTACAAAACCTAGCTGCATGAGTGCTGACTAAGCATGCCAACGTGACATGACATGTAGGACTAAGGACGAAAACGAGCCATATGAGAAAATTAAGGACTGAATTGGCCATTTTAGTAGTTTAGGGATGAAATTGAGCTTCGTTGATAGTTCAAGGACAAAAATGGCTATTTCGCCTAAACAAAATGTAAGGATGTGGTGTTTAGTAATCTGGAAAATGATGTACATTTACATGCCACCACATACTAGTCCATCCATTTTTGAACACTTGAAACAAAATCATGCTTACTAAGCTTTTTATATTTGTAGAAAATATGCTATGGCAAGTATGCTTACCAATTATATAATTTTTAATCAAGCGTGATTATTTTACCATGTCAGTTGGTGGCCCCCCTGTGCCTCTTACACCGGATTATGGTGCGCCGGATGTCAGTTATGCTGATGGTGTATTTGATCCTCACTTTGGCCGTTATGTTACTGTGGTGGAAGGTACTTGACTAATTAAATATGATTTCAGTACATATGTAGTTACACAACAAACTACTAACATGCTCACATCTTTTGATAGATTGTCGCAAAAGTAGCTTGAACCCCGCTACAACAATTGCAGCTATAAACCTGAGCGGTGATGATGTCTGTGGTAAGATTTCCAGAGAATGTTATAACTTATAACCAACCAGTGCCAAGTTAAATCTATGCTTGCTTTTGATGTTTATTATCCGTCCTCCCTTCACATTGGTGGCCTACATATTTTCTATATTGAAGAACCAAAGGAGCTGATCAGCGGCAATGATTTCTATGCTTTTCCTCGCATTGATCAAAATAAAATGCGGATGGCATGGATTGAATGGAGTCATCCAAACATGCCCTGGGATAAATCAGAACTTTGGGTTGGCTACTTCTCTGAAAGCGGGTAAATGTCATCATCTTCTGCACGGCATGTTAGAACAAGTCTTTTGTTGAATTCAGTTACTTCATGATAGAAGCCTATTTTTTTTCCTGCACCAAATAAACTGCATAATTAGGCAATACATTAGGACATTTGTGCACATCGACAATGCTATCTCATAACAAATAAGGACTATTAATTTATTATGGCAGCTTCTAATTACCATGAAAGGCCAGTTCATTTATTTAACATTGTAGTCACTGCAACAAATTTGCAGAAGTAGCTGTAGAAAATCTGGCACTTCCTCCTTTCATTCCCATGTTAGTTTGACTTGCTTTTACTATAATCAATGGATAAATTATCAGACTTGAAGGTTGCATAGGAAAACACTGAATTTCTAAAACCATAGAGATTATATAGGCCTGATGTTGTAAACTTACATCATGGTACTGTGATTTTTGGAAAGCACTGAACATGTTGATGTAGTTGAATTCCCCTTTCTGATTGTTGCTGATTTAGCCCCATGTTTATTTTTGGGTGTTTTCAGAGACTTGGACAAACGGGTCTGTGTTGCTGGTGGCAATCCACTGTTAGCTGAATCTCCTACCGAACCTAAATGGTCTCCCAAAGGTACCATATTCCTACTATATTTGCATGGTCACTTAATAAAGATTTTAAAAAATGTTACTTATGTGTATGGTTGAGTGATAGCAACATCAGCTTTGTGTCTCTTGTTCTTTTTATTTTTGTGGGAAGAGACTTTGAAATTTATATTCTGAAGCTTTAACATATATTTTCATACTATTTGTTCTTACAAGTCTTAAATCAGCTGTCCTATCAGAAACCAATTATGTCCTGGTGAGATTTCATGTAACTTGTTCCTGTTAGTTTTACACTATACGACATCCAACATTTTCTTAAGCTTTGTTTGATCCATATAAATGAACTAGTGTAGTCCATTTTCATGATATGCGGTCATACTTATTTTCCTTTTTTTCCTTGAAAAAATGGAAGCAAGGTGCTTTCTTATTAACCAGCTGAATGTATGCATTGCTGTTTGATGGGCCCTTTTTTGTCTGCAGTTTACAATGTCTAAGTGTCTAGTGACTGAATTATTTATTTCCTATGGAACCTTGATAAATAATAGCAATATATTTTCTTGCATGGTATTGTGATTACTTACCACTGCCATACCATAATTCGTCTAATGCATTCAAACTTCTAGGAGAATTGTTTTTTTGTAACGGACAGAGGGAGTGGATTTTGGAACATTTATAAATGGGTTAGTTTTCTCTAAACTGTTCGTCTTTTCTCACAGTATGTTCTATCTGTATTTTGGCTGATTGGATTGTTGCTGTTAGTGATAAATTTGGAGTTCATAACTCATGTGACTCATGAATGAACTAAATTTATTGTTATATTCCCTTTTTCTAACATATTTCATCATCTAAACTGTATTTGCCATATAATTTTTCTACACTACTTTGTCATCAGGTTGAAGAAACCAATGAGATTGTTCCAGTGTATGCACTGGATGCTGAATTCACAAGACCATTGTGGAATTTCGGCATCAGCTCTTATGATTTTCTTGGAAACAGCAATCACATCATTTTCAGTTACAGGTATTGGTAGTAGTGAAAATGTGTTTATTCCGTTCTTGCTTTTGTTTGTGAAACATCTTCAGTCACCATTGCAATAACTATGCCACACAGGCAGCAAGGAAAGTCATATCTTGGTGTGCTTGATTGTGATTCGGGCTCTGTTTCAATGCTTGACATCCCTTTCTCTGATTTATCTAATGTGGTATGTGTCCAAATCTTCATCACAACAGTTTAAAATTTTAAAGTACATATGTTTGATTTGTGATCTATATTGGCTTGTTACTTGCTTGATCTGTCAGGTTGCTGGAGATGATTACTTCTATATTGAAGGTGCTTCTGCAAGTATTCCACTGTCAATTGCAAAGGTTTGTTGGATGTCAAATCCATATTTTTGGTTATTTGCTGATGATTTGCAGATTTTGTGTATTGACTGTTAATTGATACATGTGTTATTTCTTCAAGGTGACATTAAATGAGATCAAAACCAAAGCAATTGATTTCTCAATAGTGTGGTCCTCCTCGTCAGATGTACAATACAAACCTTTCTTCAGCACACCAGAGCTTGTTGAGTTCCCTACATCCAAGCCTGGCCAGAAAGCTTATGCCTACTTCTACCCGCCTTCAAATCCCAATTTTCAAGGTTTGCCAGATGAAAAACCTCCATTGCTTGTCAAAACACATGGTAAGTGATTTATTCAAGCCTTTTGATGTCTTAAAATAATTATTCACTTTGATCACTTGGAAGAATTATGCAGAAGTGGGTTTGCTAAGTAGGTCATCGGATTCTTTCTTTTCAGAAGAAAACCAAAGAATCTTTAACACTTTTGACAATAATTTTCAGGAGGACCAACAGCTGAAACGCGTGCAGTTCTGAACCTCAGTGTCCAGTATTGGACAAGTAGAGGGTGGGCATATGTTGATGTTAACTATGGAGGAAGCACTGGTTTGTCCTTAACTTCCACTGTTTAGTTTAAACCCTTTGTGCAAGCTTTGAATGTTTATTGTTGGGTTGCATAACTAAAATTCAACTCATTTTAATAACTATATCCCTACCAAATGTTGAAAGTTATTGAAATATAAACTGAAGGTTATGGAAGAGAGTACCGGGAGAGACTGTTGGGGAAATGGGGTATTGTCGATGTTGATGATTGTTGCAGTTGTGCGAAATTCCTGGTACATCCTTTCATGAATGATTGTAACATCAAATTAGCGTTTTGACTTTTGAGTGATTATAACAATATATTTTATTGTTCTTTTTATTAAGGTGGATAGTGGGAAAGTAGATGGGCAGCGCCTTTGTATTACTGGTAGTTCAGCAGGTGGATACACTACTTTAGCTTCACTTGCATTCAGAGACACATTCAAGGCTGGTTCTTCTTTGTATGGTGTAAGTTTCAACTTTCTGTATTTCTACTGTTTTTTTTTTGTTTGCAATACATATAAACCAAATATTTATCTTTGCTGAGCAATTTACCATTCACACCTTAATCCATTCGTCTAAGTATCAGCTATATCTGGTTTACTGTATTTATCTGCCTGCCTTGTGCACTCACTTATAGCGATATTGCTTGGTATCACTTTCTGAAGGTGCTAGAGCAATGGTGCATGTTTATGCCTGGTTACTCGCATTAAATATGATCATCAACTGTCTTGATGAAATAGTTTCTTTTCTTTTTTTTGCTCCAGTTATAATTTTAGTTTTCGGTTGTACAGCTATAATCATAATAACTAACTGTTGTGGTGTTACCAAATTTGTGATTAGATTGGTGACCTGACTTTGTTGAGAGCGGAGACACACAAATTTGAGTCTCATTATATCGACAATCTTGTAGGTAAGAAAGGGTACCTGTCGTTTCTGTGAATAAGATGTTTAACCCAAGACCTTGTGTGATTTATAGTTATTTATTGGCCATGTTCCTTCAGGAGATGAAAAGGCGTATTATGAGAGATCACCTATCAACTTTGTCAGTCAGTTTACATGTCCAGTGATTTTATTTCAAGGGTTGGAGGATAAGGTATGTGCTGACTATGAACCAAAGTGGATATCATACTGCATTATTTGGTGCTATATCGCCATATCGGTGTTTTTTCTCAAGTTACATGATGAGAGGACTGTAGCTAAATTTGTCATCCATGTTAATATTTTCCAGGTTGTGCCACCAGATCAGGCACGCAAAATATACAATGCCTTGAAAGAGAGAGGTTTGTCTGTTGCTTTGGTAGAATACGAAGGAGAGCAGCATGGGTTCCGTAAGGTTGTAACCTTGTGTATTTCGACCTACCTATGTTTGAGGCTTTCAGCACAACCCTATCGACCTGCATGGGTTTTATAACTTTTTTCTGAATTTTGAACAGGCCGAGAACATCAAGTTCACCTTGGAGCAGCAAATGGTGTTCTTTGCAAGATTAGTTGGGAACTTTGAGGTAGCAGACGATATAACTCCAATCAAGATTGAGAACTTCGACTGATCGAGTTTTAAGTTTTGTATACATCCCAATTACATGTTTAGAGCATGTACAATACATTAGCCGTTAGTTTCTTTTGGAATACAATATTTTTAGATCACCGTTTTCTGTAGGGTTGATCAAAATCTCATGGCATCTTCTCTTGAACCGCTTCGTAACCAAACGTTTTCAACTATATATCGCCGTTAGTATATGATAATTCAAGCGTGGTTCAGCTGCACAAAGCTCACGTACAATATGTGCCGAATGGGATTTTTATGCAACTGCTGATTCATCGCCTTAAAATTAAATGTACGAGTAGTCTCTAAACTTGTTGTGTAGTGTTATTTAGATCCCAAAACTCTTAAAATGTATTTTTTTTATCCTCGAACTTGTCTAGACGTGTCATCTAGGTCCCTAATATTTCAAAATTCATTTTCAAGTCCCGAACTTGTCCTAATGTGTCATCTAGGTCCTCAAACTCTCATAATACCGGAAAAAAGAGATCTGGTGCAAGAATATGGTGGAGTTTTCCACATGTTTAGACTTATGATGATACCATAACGATTTTATAAAAATATATTTTAAGGAGTTTATGGACCTAGATGACACTCATGTACAAGTTTGAGATCCAAAAATTCACTTTTAGAGTTTAGAGATTCATATGACATGTCAGGACAAGTTGAATGACATAAAAATATATTTTGAGAGTTCAGGGACCTAGATATATGTTTAGTGACCACCTATTTATTTTGAGAGTTTAAATTAACCGATGAATTCAGAGGCAAAGGTAAACAAAAGGTCCACTCAGTATCTCGTACCCATGTTTCTATAAGGAAAAAATCTATGACACCCCCTCACCTATGAGGGTTGGACTACATAACCCCCTAACCTATGAAACGGTCTATATCACCCCCTGAACTTTTCAAAACCGGTCAAATTACCTCCTAAAGCAATTTTGAAAAATATAGTAAATCACAGAAAAATCATAAAATGGAAAATTCAATTGTGTTGGACTGCAAATGAGTATATCTACACAGTGAACATGTAATATGATATGCTTCAGTACATTTTTTTACAGCTACGAAGAAAAACATAGATCTAAAGCTACAGCAAAAAAATGTACTAAAGCATATCATATTATATGTTCACTGTATATATATACTCATTTGAATTCCAACACAATTGGATTTTTCATTTTATGATTTTTCTGTGATTTACTATGATTTTTCAAGATTTCTTTAAGGGGTAATTTGACCGGTTTTGGAAAGTTCGGGTGGTGATATAAACCATTTCATAGGTTGGGGGGTTATGTAGTCCAACCCCCATAGGTGAGGGGGTGATCTAGACTTTTTCCTTTCTATAACTAGACACAATTGCTGTACTCTAGGACGCCTCTTTCATCTGGTTTGTTATTTTTAGGTTATGCCATCAGATCAGGCACGTAAAATATACAAGGCCTTGAAAGAGAGAGGTTTGACTGTCGCTTTGTTGGAATACAAATGGGAGCAGCACGGGGATACGCAAGGTTGTAGGTTAGGTAAACTGCATTCCTTTCGTGTTCCTAGGGGCGGATCCAGGTTATGATGAGTGAGGGCCCATACCGCCACTAAAAAATTGATAATAGTGATAGCTGACTGTTTTTTACCGTGAGTGCCCCCTCTCAAATGTTCCTACACGTTCATCCCGCTGCCATGGGTTGCAACTTCTTTCTTGGTTTCGAACAGGCAGAGGACATCAAGTTCATCTTGGAGCACCAGATGGTGTTCTTTGCTCGATTGGTCGGGAAACTCAAGGTGGCAGATAATATAACTCCAATAAAGATTGAAAACTTCGACTGTTTTCCTATAGAAAAGAGGGCATCAACTGTTTTCATTTTGTGGAGTGGAGCTTAATTCCGAACATAATAAATAAATCAGGGGACAAAATTCATCAAGTAAAATATATGGGCGGATCTTAACCTGTCATGTGATGTCACTTAGGTCCTCAAACTCTTGAAATGTATTTTTGGATCCTCGAACTTGTCCGGGTGTGCCATCTATGTCCCCGATCTTTCAAAATATATTTTTCAAGTCCCTAAACTTGTCCCAACTTATCATCCGAGTCCCCAAATTCTCATAATGCGACGAAAAAATGGAGAGATCTAGTAAGAGAATCAAGAGAAATCTTCGTATTATCACGTGTTTGTACTAGTGATGATACACATGAGGCTACGACGAGTTTATGAAATATATTTATGGAATTTATGGATCTAAATGGCACCTTTGTACGAGTTTGATGACTTAAAAATGTGTTTTGATAGTTTAGGGACCCAAATGACACATTGAGACAAGTTCAATGACATAAAAATGTATTTTGAGAGTTTAACGACCTAGATAACACATCGATACAAGTTTAGAGACCACCCATATATTTTACTCGAATTTATCTATATTGACTCACATTATGGCAATCATTAATTCATTATTAGCTGCAGGGGCGGAGCCAGCACGGGGGCTGGAGCCCCCTACCCCACGCAGTCCATAAAACCCCCTATAATTTCTAGCCATAGATGAAAGGGAGAAGAAGAAGAAGAAGAAAAGGAGAGAAAAGAAGAAAAAGACTTGGAAATCAGGCCCTAGCTTGCATCTTTAGCTCCGCCACTGATTGGCTGATATGCTAACATGGCATACCACATGGAACAAAAGATGAAATTGAACCTAAATAAAAAAAATTGAGTGTTAGATTGTCATTTGGTAGTTGGAGAAATTTGAGCCTAGAACAAACTCGAGAGATCAAATCAACTATTCTGACTTGAGTCAAAACAACTATTCCGACTTCTGTTAAGTACTCTTCATCAGTTTTACTCGTAACTAGCAAGAGCGTCCATGCGGCACACATTTTTATTGATGATATGTAGGTACTAAAAAGTATCACTTGAGTGGGTCATGGTAAACAGACCAATCGTGCGAAGCGCTTTAAAAAATACTTTATATTCACTCTCTCATGTATAGAGAGCTTTAGGTATTCTCAAATCTCAAATCTAGAGGCACATCATTTTCGAGATAGTTGGCATTTATTTATATGGAGAAAAACTCTCCAATTTATTGTCTATTAGCAATACGGGATACTTGTGTATAGACGTGGGTATAAATGTGTATAATTAGGTGGCCCTTTTTTGGATGAAAAAAGTATTGGGTCGGGAGAAAATCCTTCTGTAATGTCAAAAATGTCCCTCTCCTCTCTTTTGTCAAACTTTTGGCATGAAAAGTGGGTCCTCTATAAGGTGAGGGGTGGGCCAAATACCGATAACAATTGTTTTCAAATCTAATTCGAAGCTGCTAGCGTCCGGACGTCCGATCTGGGCACTAGCGTCGGACGGTGGAAACTTTCACCGTAACATTAACTTACGCGCAACATTTTGACAATTTTTTTCTCCTTCCTCTTTTACTCGAGAGATAAATCAGCTCTACGCGCTAATAAATAGAGATATTACTAGAGAAAAACATATTGTTAAAAAATATGAATTCATGACCGTAACATCATAAAAATATACTTGCAACATAACAAAATCACATTTGCAACATCTCCCATTGATAAAAGAATCTCAACTCACGTCGCAATGTTGCGAAAATCAATGTTGCAACATCTTATATATTGATAGGAGTTTTGAATCATGGTTTGCAACATCGATAAAATATATTTGCAACATCACAAAAACAGTGTTGCAACATCGATAAAATATATTTGCAACATCACAAAATCAGTGTTGCAACATCTCCCATTGATAAAAGAACAAATCACTGTCAAAACGTCATAAAAATCATCATTGCAACAACTCATATTGGTAGAAAAGTCTCGAATCATACTTGCAACATTACAAAGCACAACTGCAACATCACTAAACCATAGTAGCAACATCTCACTTACAAATAATGCAATATCTCATATTAATAATAGAATACTAAATTATGGCTGCAACGTCATAAAATCACTATTGCAACGTCATAAAATCACATATATAACATCATAATTCATCTATGTTACATCCCAAATCAGAGATGTTGGCAGGTCAAAAGGAAAGTGCAGTTTAGCACTCTTCATCCACGATTCATGGTAGATGCGATCCTAGAATAGAATGGGAGATCGATATCTCACCGTGGAGCCCAAAGTTGCCGAGTGGATCCCGCCCCACAAGTAGATGCGCTGCCACGCCGCATGTGGGTCGTCCTCGTCACAATGTCGTCCGCGGTGTGCTGTCTCGTCCAGTCCTCCGTAGCTGAGCCATGCTTCCGCCTACATGTGGATCTCGTCGGCCTCAAGAAGAAATCACTGTTGCTTTCTGGGAATCGACAGTCCTGCAAACATAATCAATCGATCTCCAGTCATCCATCATCCGGCCGCCGTCCTCATCTCGGACCATGAGCGGCAATAGATGGGAACAGCTTAGAGAAAGGGATAGAGGGGGCTTGATGGAGGAGAACCAACAGCTTCACTAGGAGTAAGAAGGAGCCTTCAATTGGGGGAGCAGAGAGTGGAATTTTGGAAAAAAAAGGGTGAGCAACACTACGACACCTGAAAAACATCAATCGAACTTGAAGTTGTACTAGTTTAGTTGAAATGAAACTTCAGATCCGCTCACGCGGTTTGGGTGGGCCTGAGCGTCCGTATGATGATTAGCATTATCGAATATAATTCTCTTTATAGCATAGATTAGCACTAAAATGAAGAATTCGAATAAGTCAACTTCACAAATTGGCTCAAACAAAAGCAACTAAGGAACGAAGGGATTCATCTTTCAGGTCCATTTCAAACGCAACATTTTTTAGGATTCTTAATGCGATTTTTACCGAATCGTCACAAAAGAGCACCCTCGCTCAGTCGCTCCTAAACCAACAGATGAATGCCTAAAAAATATCAATCGATGATGTTCTGTCAAAAAAAAAAAAACCCAAAATCAACAGATCCACCCAGTGCAGGAGGTCTCCCAAGTCCCAAGTCCCCCGAGTAGCCGACCTCACCTCTCTCCTTCCCCGTACTCGCCCCTTTGGCCCGAGCCAATAATCTCTTCGAACGCGCCTGTCGGCTGCTGCGCCGCCCCAACGAGCCGCGCCAATCCGCGCCCTGCTCGGCTGCGCCGGTGATCTCCCGCCGCCGGAGGCGAATCTTCGTACCCCGTTCGCGCGGATCCCGCCGCCATGACGGAGGTACCCCCCCCCCCCCCCCCCCAACTTCCCTCGAAATCCGAGGCTGCGTCGAAATTCCCCGTGTGCTCCGATTCGGGCGAAATCGCAGCGTTGTTTGGGCTCGTTAGGCGATCGTCTTCGCCATAGCGGAGCAAAATTTTGCGGGGCTGGGTGGTACTATCTTAGACCTTGCCTGGTCTTGCTTTGTGTCTCCGGGTCTCAGAGGATTAGGGTTAGCTGCGCGTGCTTGTGCTTGTGGATGCCCAATGCCACGGTAGAGTAGAAAGGATGGCTTCCGCGAGGCAGAGCTGCGGAGATTACGGCCCTTTGATGGGCCTATGATGTGGCGTAAGCCACGCATCTTAGGTTCTTCTGGTTGGGAGTTGGGACATAATTGCCAGTTAGGGCTTATTGCATTTATGATGTTAGCTGCTGCTCTATTATTTGTTCTCAATTTTGATTTGCTTTGTAGTGATTTTAGTTGGATGCTAGGCAATGAGAGCGCCAATGTAAGTTGCTGAAACCCTAGTCTCATTCCTAGTAAATTGTAATATGAGAAATAATGCTTATCATTTGTAAAAAGAATAGCAGGGTTCTTTGTCTTTTCAAAATGGTGTATGCAATCATCTGCTGACTGTTATGCTGTTAAACTCTGCTATTATTGAGAACGTCCGATTGTGCAAATTAGCATTGGGAATAATAAATTCTCATTTACCTGCATTTTTTCAGTATTGGGTGAGCCAAGGAAACAAATGGTGCGACTTCTGCAAGATTTTTATAGCTAACAATCCCTTCAGCATCAGAACACATGAACTTGGTAAGCGCCACAAGGACAATGTCACCAAAAGATTGTCAACTATGCAAAAGGAGAGTGATGCAAAGGACAAGGAACAGCAGCAAGCTGCCCGAGCCCTTCAGCAGATTGAAGCAGTAAGTCCTTGCATTCACATTTTTTTCCTGCTATAATGTTATCCAATATCCGTCTGCGATATACCGATATGGATATGATTGTCTCATTTTCTCATGAACTAGAATGCTTTTTACACTGAAGACATTACTGCATTGATGCAGCATGAGGGTGTTGCTTTTTGGCTTCGTATTGATGCCTTCGTATTGCTGTGCTTTTGTAATTTTCCTTGCAATTGGTTGAACTATGGAATCATGGTCATGGCTGATTAACTGATTATGTTGAACTTTTTTTTGCTGCAGAAAGCTAAAAAGAGCTATCAAAAGGATTTGGAGAATAGCCAGAGGAATGTGGATGGAGACACTTCTGCAGCACCTGGAGATGGTTGTGTATGGTTTTCCTGTTTCTATATGTCAACAATTCAGTATATTCTTTAGTACCCTAGTTCAATACGTCGTTTGTATTCTGTAGATCTAGCATCATCTCCCTTGTTCATATAGCTCACATCACCAGACTTACAGTGATGAACCAAGAAGTAGCCTGATAAGTGGCCATATTACTGTTAGTTTATATAAAGGGCACTTGTATATGGAGATCTTACACAATTAAATCAACCATTCAAACATTGTTTCTTCTAGCCCGGAAGTATATCCTTGCTTTCATACTTTCTGTTGTTCTAGCTTACACAACTAAATTATCCATTATTTCTTCTAGCCCACAAGTATATCTTTCCTTTCCTACTTTCTGTTGTTCTTGCAAGGTTTGTCCTTACTGGTGAAGAAGACATAAAATAAAATACTTCTGCCAACCCACAAACTTAATTGTTGTGCTACAAACTGTTTGCATCATCATTTCAATTAAGTCAAAGATGTTTCATGGCTGTACCTCAGTTGCTTTTTTTATATATGTATCTGACCTGGCTTGTATATGAATTCTTGTTATGTACCAACCTTAGCAGATATGCTGGCTAGAGATCGCTGCCTTAGCAGATATGCTGAATTGATCACTGCTGTAGCAGATATGCTGACTTGATCACTGGATACTACTGACTGTCTGACAGTACAGCCAGTCAGCCAGCCAACACCTTAGATCCTTTTAGACTATACTTCCAACTCCCAGTTGATATGAACTATGGAGCATTCTTGTACTGATCAAACTGTTGGCTACATCAATGTTCTCTTTCTGTTTGGTAACGTTTCCTTAAATCTGGTATGTGCAGGATGGGTATTTGACTCAACATCAGGATATTATTATGACAAATCTACTGGACTTTACTACGATTCGAACTCCGGCTTCTACTATTCTGATGGTTTAGGTAATTTCATCAAGCAGATATGCGCATCTAAATAATTGCTTCCATCCAGTCTTTCTCCAAGCTGTTTTTTGAACACTTATCTCGATGTTTATTTTTTAAAAAATGGGCAGGGAAATGGGTTACACAGGAAGAAGCGTACAAATCTGTGGCTTCCAAAACAGATGTTGGTCAATCCTCAACTTCACAGACAAAAGCACCTCCCGCTGCGGAAACAGCTGCTCCCACTATTAAAGGAGGCCCAGCTCCAGGTCGGGTTGTCACAAAACCATTGAATCCGATGAGACCTATGAAGGGGAAGGGTGCTCCTGCTCCATCTGCTGTTGCTGTTAACAAGAGGAAGAGGGAGGATGGCAAGCCCAAGGTGATCTCCAAGGAGGAGGAAGCGGCCCTCAAAGCCCGGGAAGCGGCGAGAAAGAGAGTAGAGGACAGAGAGAAGCCGCTGATGGGATTATACGGAACTTACTGAGGTGTTTGCCATCCTTTTAGACTACTGTTCCTGAATGGGCCAAACAGTTACACTACCTGATGCTGTAAGAAATATTGACCGATGAATGGTGTTCTGAGGAAGGACGGGGCGGGTTTCAGAGAAGGAACTCGTTTGCTATTTGCGTTAACCATTCGTGCTTGTCTGTCTTCACAATGCCTAAGCGGCTAAGCCGTTCTTGAGTGGGCCATGTCCCCTTCTGCAGATGTAAAAGAATATGTTCAGTATATATTCTTTTTGACGAATGGAGTGTATCATGCTCCGAGTGTGACATGGGGCCATGGGGGCGACCATTTTCAGGGCGATCAATACTGCGTAGTTCTGTGCTTGAGAATTGAGATCTGAGAGCATGCGACGAGGAGTTGCCATGGCTGCACGGGAACTCTCCCCGGTGATCACCGACGGTACGGGATCCATCCGTTTTGGTCCAAGGCAAAGCAGGCTGTCCTGCTTCCGGTCTCTCATCAGCTATCGGCAAAGGGAATTAAACGATCCAAAACGACTCCACGGGGCAAGGCAGGTCACGGCCGGCGGTGCCGCTGCCGCCGCAAGCCGAACGAGGAAGAATTCGACGCCCCCAAGCCGGCCGCCAATTCATTCGCAGGTAGCCCAGCTATAGGTGCCCAGCCAACCAACACGCCCCGTCCTGACGGTGACGCGTGTGGTTCACCGTGGGGATCGCGGGCGGGGACGTGTCGCCCGTTCGTGCTCGTGAAATTCTTTCTTCTTTATTTTTTCCCCCCTCTATCTAATGAAGATGCGCGGCACGTTCGAGTTCGATGGCAGCCGCGCACGTACGCGACGCGGGCGCCTTGCTTTTATCCACGAGCGGGAAAGAATCAAAGGATACGATCCCCGCGTGGCTCTCGCGATCGCCTGGGGCCCCGTCACGTCGCCTTTATTTGACCAGCGAAACGAGACGGTGGCGCAGCGAGCGCCGTGCGGCACCGAACGGATCGATACCCGGACTGCCCGGTCCGGTCAAAATAAACAGGCGCAGCGGGGGCTAGCTAGCCGGGGCCGTAGAACCGCAACTACTACTACTACCACCACCACGTACGCTGCAGGCCTCACACAGCCCGGACCGGACTAAAAAAAACACACAAAAACGGAGATACAGGGCCGGCAGTCGGAGTTGTCGGGACGGGATCAAATTCGCGTCATTTGGCGTAAGGTTAAGAGTTAAGACTTGCTAAAACGTGTTGTATGCCTGTATATAAACTGTGACGGCATTTAGAGCCGTCACAACCTAAGACACTAGACATAATTTTTATAGACTCCATATTATCAAAAAACTAGTAGTAAACACTATACTCCTAATATAAACACCACTCTTCTATATTTCAATTTAACGCTAGATATCAATTTAACCACACTATACTCATATCTTGTCTTGAATGTTGTCTAGATATCATCTTACATGGTTTTCTTCTTTTTCTTTATTTAATTATTTGTTACATTATTTTTTTATCGTAGACGATAGTTCATTTTATTTTATAAACATCGTCCTAGTTATTTATTGGGTTGGAACTACCCTTCCCAATTGGAGGCGGATCGAGAATTCGCACCGTTGACGCCGTGGGTCCACGAGCGAACACGACACCGTTCTGATTTCTGAACGGCCGACCTTCTTGTCGTTAAGCTTTCGTTAAGCTTACCGTTCAACTTCAATAGTGGTTGCCGTGACTCACTGTTCCTCACCTACTGCGCTGCTCGATAACCCCGGCGGGCTTTTTTCTTGGGGTTACGATTAATGTCGATGAGACGGTGACCTTTAGTGGAAGGGAAATGTAGTGCTCTGCTTAAGCCATCAGACACCACTAGCGACGACATGAGTGGCACCAAAGCGCCACTACAAAGCTCGAATTCTCTTGTTTAAAAATCACGGAAAGGTTGAAGAGAAGATAGGCGTTAATTAGTTTTCTGTCTGCTAATTCGGGCCTACGCAGACGTACTCGCTGCTAGCCGCCGACCAGGATACGACTGGCACTAACAATGCCTACAACCTATACATACAACATACAGAGAGGGAATAAAACTTCATCCTAACAAGTAATAACGACAACTAAATTGTCACGCCGATATTGTCCTACTAGGGTAGTGCTTGGATTGAAGTACCAGAATTCCAGGTGCGGACGGTAATATCTATATACTGCCTACCTCCTTTTTGACGTTTATATGCAAGCAAATAAGTGTGTTTTTCAATTAATTAATAACTTGTTCTAAACACCGTGTATTTAAGAACCGAGTGAGTACAGGACAAACATATCTTGTGGGAGCCTAATCATTGTCACATACAATCAGCCGAGGATATCTTCCCTGTGGATCTTCATATAGTGCAGAAAATGATGCATATCTGTCATTTTCGTTGGTTATGTCTTTGTACAGATCAAAGATGTCTAATTGGCACCGCGCCTTTTCTCTTTCTCCCTTTTTCTTTCGGAGAGGGAAGGGAATAGTTCCTATTTCATGGATTTATACTGATACTTCTTTTAGCTTGCCACTGGACCTCAAACTATAGTAATCCTAAACAAATATTTAAACTGCAGTAGCCAATAGCAGGGGCATCAGGAGCATATATTTGGAGCCTCCATCAGTAGAGACGTAGAGTTTTAGAAGAAATATATGCTAAAAAAAATACTGCGATGAAACATAAACTTTTCTACAATTGGAAGTTGATGGTTCACAAGGGAGCACTAAACTATTGGGGTTTTGGAACGCTAAACTTTTGGTGCTAAGTTCATATAACTGACGAGACGGAAGGGGAGATGGAGATGACACTGGTGGCCACAAACTCACTTCGGTCAACACTAAGCTCTGCCACTGATCAGCACTACTAGGCGCCCCGTGTGTATTCCTTTCCTCTGGTAAGAGGAAACGAATTTCGGTGGAAGCACCTTTAAAAAAGAATGGCAGTGGAGAGAAGTGCGCGCAGGATTCTGATTCTCGTACGAAATCCAGCATGAATGATGGAACTAGCCGTATTTACTAAATACTATTTAAACCTTAAAATCTCAGCCGTATTCACTTAAATAAAAAGTTCACTGTAGAGCTCGTGTAGTCATGATTTTGCTCGTGACCTTTTCAAGAGCATCTCTAAAAGTGCCCAATAAACCTTTCAAATAACTAATTTTAGCAATAGAAATAGAAAATAGTGTTTCAACGGGTGTTCAATACCGTGTCTAATTTTTTAGCATGCCTAAAATCAAAGCTATTCTGAGTAGGGACGAAAGTGGTGTGGATAATTTACGCATCCGATCCGATCTGATCTGAAATTTAAGAATATGGAGAAGAGTTTTTGATATCTATGCGGGTATGGATAATTCGAATCCGGTTGTGTGTGGATGCAGAGTAGGATATTGTTTTAGCAAAATTCGACGGATATGGATTATCCGATAATTGAACGTGGATTATCCGAGGCTTATAATAGGATATCTAGCTACTTTAGTGAGCCCAACATAGTACAATCAAGGACAACCCAGATAAATATATAATAATTTGTAACCCATGAGTCCTCAGCTATATATATACTATGTACACGTCCGTTGGAAAACCCTAAAACACCTTAAGGTTGATTGGTAATCTTGTGTTAATCGCGAACACCGGCCGTCGGACAGCTACTTTACCCCTTTCGCCTCGATGTACAACATTAGACTCATTGGCATTGTTTTCATATTATATTGTTACGTTGTGGCTCTGGTTTGGAAAATATTCGTCGTTATAAAAGCTACATATAATAACGTATTATCCGTCTATTTTAATCCGCTTCCACACACACTCCAATCCGAGTCCGCACCATTTTCAACATCCGAAAAAATCCGTCTCCATAACCGAATCCGTGAATATCTGCTCCGCTCCACGTCCGAGAAAAAAAAATGTGAATGAGGATATGAAAAAGTATTATCCGCTTTGATTCGATCGGCTTTCATCCCTAATTCTGAGCCAAATATAGCCCTGGTTTCTACACTTCTAATCCTCTCAATTAGGAAAATGAGACACAACAAAATAAATGGAGTCCCTAAAAAGAACAAGAAAAATGGAGAGCAAAACTATAATAATCCGTGTTCTTAGAAATTGACTCATTATTGCCTCTTTGTCCATAGCCTCCAATGCATACAGAACGTTCCGTATAAATAAGACAGCATGACTTGTTTTTGCTAATGTGAGAAACCCAAGTCGTCCCGTGATGAAAGAAACACCTATACAGTAGAAAGCTACTGTGGTTTTATATGCAACCTTCGTGATGCTACGCATGCTACAATTTCATAATCGAAGCACTTTTTTATAGGCAGAATCTAACTTTATCACAAGTTTCAAGGAAAATAAACTTGCCATGCCAATGATCAAGAGCACATTAACCCATAGGAATTAACAATATTCTGGCATCATCGTACTCCCTCCGATTCATTATTAGAAGTCGTTTCAGACAGTGATATGGTCATCAAAGCACAACTTTCACTTCTCTTTTTTATAAAAATATTTTTGAAAAGTTATATATGTATATTTTTATGAAAGTAATTTTTAAAACCAATCTATTTATATGATTTTTACATTTCGAAACTCAACGACTTAAATGTTATTCATGATTTATACCTCCAATGTTTAACTTAAATCTGGTTCAAAACAACTTTTAATATGAAACCGGAGGAGTATAATCTCTTCTGCGAATAGGACACGACAGTACAGTCAAGCTCCACAAAGAGAGAAACCAGCACCAACAAGAACAGTGTTGGCGGCAAAATTGCACTATGCAACAAGTACATGGTTTCACACTATGCAAAAAGAAAAAAGGAAAAAGAAAAGAGAAGAAAAAATAACGCCTCCTGTATGAACAAGACCCGGGCAAAGCAATACGGCTAACGACTCGGAATCTTCAGCCTTTGGTCGCCGGCGCCGCCATGCCCGCGGCCGTAATGCCACGAGTACGCGCCGAGACCTTTGGCCAGCCGCTGCAGCGGGCTCAACCGTGCGCACCCAGCGACGCTATCCGCCGCCGCGGCCGCGCTCCTGTTGCCATGCTTCTTGGCTTTGCCCATGTCGTCGCCTTTGCCGCCGGCTTTGATCGCCATCGCCGGCTGCGCGAACGCCTTCTTGACGGGCTCGTCGAACTGTTTCGCCGGCTTGAAGACAGGTTCCTGCTTGTTGTCACGGCCGCCGTCGGACGAGCTCCGGAACAGGAGGAGGTCGCTGAGCCGCCACTTCCTCCACCCGGCGCTCCTCGACGCGGGACGCGCGGCGAGTTTCTTCGGCGGCGAGCCTGGGGTGGCGCCGCTGCTGGCTTCTTTGCCGCCGAGCGGGGAGGGCGCCTTGGTCGCCTCCAGCAGCGCCGCGGCGAACGGGTCGAAGTCCACGCCGGAGCCGACCCTGCTCCGCCGCCGCGGCGACCGCATGCCGCCCTTCGCCATCGGCGACCGCGGCGACGACGCGACGCTCCCGCCGTCGAGCAGCCCTGGCGGCGGCTTCAGTGGGCGAACCTTGGGCTCGTCGGCCGTCTTGAGACGCGGCTTCAAAGGCCTGATCTTCCCCTCCTCGAAGAGCTCGTCGGCCGTCGTCAGAGTCTCCGCCGGCGCGGCCTTGTCGGCCACCGTGCCGAACTCGAAGTCCGTGTCGTCCCACACCGCCTCATTCGCGGCGGCACCGACGCCGAGGCCCCTTTTCGGCGTGCCGGGCCTCTCCTCCCAGCCGAACGGCACCGACGAGCCGCCCGTGGCGTACGACCCGCGCGGCTGGAACTCCTCGTCATCATCCCCTTCATCGCCGCCGTTCCCCTCGGCGAAGTGCGCGTATATGGCCACGGCGCGCCGTGGGCTGGCGGGCGCGCTGGTGAAGTGCTGGAAGAGGTCGAACGGGTTGGCGCCGGTGAGCCGCGGGGTGGCCGGCGGCAGGAGGTCGAACGGGTCGGGCGACGGCGGCGCCGTCAAGAACAGGCTGCCCGCCGCTCCCTCGTCCCGGACGAGGCGACCGCGCGGGCTTGACGGCGCCGTGGCGTACGGGCTCGTGGCCGCGCTGCCGAGCGGGAAATCCTTCGGGGGCGGTGGCGGCGGCGAGGCGGGAGCCGTCCTCAGCTCCATTTCGGTGGTCTTGGGATGGATTCTTGGACTTGGAGAGCCTGTGGTGGTGGCTGCCCCGGGTTTAAGAACGCTGTGGAGAGGATGGAGATGGAATGGAAGCTAAGGAAAGTGGGAGGAAGCAGGGGAAATCTGGGAATGGGAATGATCTTCTGAATATAAAATGGGATGAAATTTTAGGAAGTTTTATATTTGGCAAAATATACGAGGGGAGCACGTTTGGAACACGGAACATAGAGTTGCCATCGTAAGAAAGATGCTGTTTTCTAAATTCTTGTTTGAGATAGACTCTTGAAAATTTGAGCCGGATTCTGCCAATATTTTTTTTTGTTTCGGTTCTTTGTATTTTGCCGACAAATTTTATCTGCTCAGATGAAGGCAAAGTTGGACCAAATCACGCATGTTTTTTGTGCTTGTCAGGGACCTAAGAGTAAGGCTGTCTGACAGTGATGGGCTCATGCGAGCTGCTGCATAAACAACCGCTTGGCTAGCGTGATTCTGATGCACTAATGCGTGCCTTCTCTTATGATGACACGGATTTGAAATAAATTATGGTCCGCTAGGATTTGCAAAAGCAATGAACATCTTACTAGTAAATGCCCAGTCTTTGAAACAGCCAAGGCAGGTAGCACATGCTCGTGGATACGAGGTGGATAGCCTAGGTTTCTTTTACCCCTTAAGATTAAAATTTTCCTATGGTTTCTCAAAAAAAAGAGTTACACTTACTAAGGATAACCTAGTTAAAAGAAATTAAAAAGGAAATGAAAAATGTTGTTTTTATTACTGCATTGAGACTATACAACATCTTTTATTTGATTGCTTTATAGCTAGATTCATATAAAGAATAGTGAAAGTAACGGTTGGATTGAAACCACCCAGAAATACGCAACACATGTTTAGAATGTGGCTTAATGATTTTGATACGAGGGCAAAAGAAAAATGCTTGGTAGCAGCAGGAGGCATGTGCTGGGCCATATGGTTAAGCCGAAATGATATGGTTTTTTATAAAACATATTTATATTCTTCTTTGCAGGTACTTTTCAGGGGAACTCACTGGATTAGTTCATGGACGCTTCTCCAAAAGGAGGAAGAAAGAAGATCCATAAAAACGGCGTGTTGCCTCTTGGAGTCCTCGTCCATGAAGATTTTCGACAGACACGGGTGAAGGTTTAGCAATAGATTGAGCTTTTGAAGTGATTGTTTGCTTTGGTTTTATTATCATCAGCTTTTGAGCTTGTGTCGTGTGTGTTATATGGAGACAGAAGTCTCCAAAATAACAAAATTGTAATAATTTTTAGCACTTTCGTTTGCTTAACGAAATCATAGACTCCCTTTTTCTTTAAAAAAAAGAAATAGACGGCCGCTTTCTCGTCGAAACAACTCGTGGGCTCTGTATCCTGTAGGCCTGTACTTTCTTCACATATCGCTTCTGATTTGGTGCGGCCGCTGATGACGCCAGTCCTGTTGATCTTGCACTGCTTGTTAACATCAGCTATTTCAGCTTCCATCGATCTTTGATCTTGGAGCTACTCTGTTTGTGACGAACGCAATGCTTGATATTTTGTAAGATACCAATCCCACAGGAAAACGGTATTAAACCTAGTTAGGAAATACGAACGCATGAATTTCTCTTATTTCCTTGTGAATTTATTTGAGTTGATTTGTATGAAGTTCTGGTAGAAGAGGATAATTCCCATGCTCTGAACTCAAGTACCAATTTGCATCTTCTGAGGCCACAAGATCATTGAAACGGTAAGCGCAGAAGTCAACTCCGTGGCTACGTCGTCAAGGAAAATGAAAATACTTTTGACCCTACAACATAGCTGTTTTCCTTTGGAAGTTCACAAGAATCTCGCGTGCTTCGCTGTCATACATCTTCATGCATCATTTGCTTCCTTGGGAGCACAGGACTTACCCCTCAAAGGAAGGCATTTTACAATCTGAATCAGTTGACTGTATCTGCCTTTTCTTACAGAGCCATGTTTTGATTTCATGGAACAAGATTCTTAAAAGCATTATATTTTTGAAGACAGAATATAAAATGCTGCCAAATAGTGCCGATGGAATAGAGATAAGCGTGATCTTTATATAAAAGAGGATTACAAAGATGACTCAGCATTTTGACTTCTTGCTTGAAGAAACGGTATTGGCTGAATTATTTGAGGAGTTGACAAATAAAAATGCAGGTGTATTGAACATTTGACGAAACAAAATGTCCCTGTACGTACGTGGGCACAGCTAATGCCATGGGAATTGCGGCGCATGTTGTTGTTTTCTTCCCTTGAGCTGAAAATTTCAGCCTATATATGCAATATTGTAATAGCATCATCCAGCTGGGTTTGAGCCTTTGAGGACTGCTTCAGTAGTTGAACTTTTCCTTAATTGAATGCCTTGCTATAGTGGTAGATAATTGATGACCAAGACCATTGCTGAACTTTTCACAATGACATTCTAGATTAAGTATAAAAAAAATGACATTCTAGATTATGGACGGCCAGCCATTTGCCTCCATCGCCGACACTTTTTGATGCAGACAAAATATTATATCTCCCAAGTAACTGCTTCATCTAACGTTACCCTTTTTTTTAAAAGAAGAAACACAGGTTACTGTCTGGTCTATTTGTACCGCAGCACAGTGTCTGGTCCGTATTTACACGGAAGAACGATGGTAAAGTTTATTTTCCAAACAGTAAATAAGTGCATACTGTACTGCATACTGTAGGTCTGATTTTTTTTTTCCCGAGCTACTAGTCCTTTTGAAGGTGCCCCCTGATTCTGAACACAACACTTGGCCTTGTTTAGATCCCAAATTTGGGGGTCAAATTTGGAAGTATGGCGTCGCTTCGTAATCATTGTGTCACTGTATCATTTCGTTTGTATGTGTAAAAAATTATCCAAAAATTAATTAATTAGGTTTAAAATGTTCGTCTCGTAGAGTACAAGAAAACTGTGTAATTAGTTTTTGATTCCATCTACATTTAGAACTCCATACATACTATGACATTTTGATGTGATAGGAATCTTCTTTTTACATAGTAAATTTTGGGGGTAGAATTTAGGATCTGACCCAAATCTTCAGTTGACAGAATATCATCAGACGTACAGAACGGCCTGAATGCACCGGCCGGCGTCTCTGTCCCCGCCGGGCCTTGTTTAGTTTCCGAATTTCAACTCTAAATTTCAAAAAAAAAGATTCTCATCATATTAAAATACCAGCATATATATTTTTAGATAATGAAAAATATATTATCCGGCCTTGACCAAAGCGGCTACGGCCAAAAAACTAACATGAAAATTACATCCCATCAAGCGGCTCTAGTAGCCCTACGCGACCAACAAGGTTGCTATAACACATTTGTCAGACCTTACAAAGAACCGAAAACGTTGGACACCAACCACCATTGATGCTTCTTCCAAAGCAACAACACGAAGATTTGGTGTAGATACAGCCTGTCAACCAACATTCGAACTGTTACGCCATCCAATGCCTCCTTCGCCCTGAGCTGAATACTGAACAGGGTGTCCACACGGTAGAACTACCCGGTCTTGGCGAACAAGAATTTCGACGACGTGCCTACACTGCTGCCGTCGGCCTGGAGAAATCAGGCTAGGTTTTCACCCAGTTATTGATCACCCACAGGCGCAACAGTGAACGGTCTGACCAACGACTTCAGCAGCGCCTTCAACAAGGTGTGTGTCACGGACATTTCCACCGCCACCGGTCCGGCAAACATGCCAGACAAGGATTTCACCCAAATCGCCGCCACAACCGTCACCACTGCGCCCGGACAACGAAAAGGTCGCATTCACCGGAAGGACACCAACATCTTCGCTCAGGACGCCGCCACCGCAAGACGAGACGCACGCCGGTCGCCGTCGACAAAACACCGCCACCCAGAGGAAGAGGTTCCGCCGGCAGAGGGGCAGCACCAACCTGTGGGAAGGCGGCGGCGCGACTACTAGCGAAGTCCGCCCAAGTTACCCGCATGGGAGCGAAGCAGAGCAACGGAGGCGTTGGATCTGTTACAACTCCGTAGCCTCCATGCCGCCAGGGACGGCAAGAGTCGCCACCGGAGAGGCCGCGCGATCCGAGTCCACCGCAAGATTGCACCCGCCAGCGCACGACCCCGATGCCGATAGACCTCCCAGATCCGAACGCCCCCAAGGCGCCGCACCAAATGGGAGCCGCGGCCACCACGTCGGCGTCGGCGTGTGCCCACGCACGTAGGCTGCCGCGCCCCGTCCGCCGGCCCACGCCCGACCGCCGCGCGCCCAGGTAGGCCGCAGACGCACGCCCGCGCCACCGGCCACGCAGAGGCCCAGGACGGTCACCACCAACCGTGCGCTGTCCGTCGGGCCGCGCAAGCCTTGCCTGAGCCACCGACGGCCCACGCGTCGTGGATCCGGCCGCCACCGCACCTGAGAACGGCGCCGTCAGATCCACGCGAAACTGCCGGCGAGCCGCCCCGCCGCCGCCATCCCTGGGTCAGCCGGGCTTCCGGTGAGGTCCTCCGGCGGCAGCGAGTGGAGGGATGGGGTGCTAAATATAGATAAAATCAAAAACTAATTACACAATTTTGTTGTACTTTGTAAGACAAATATTTTGAGCCTAATTAATCAATGTTTGGACAATTATTTACAATACAAACGAAATATTATAATATCGTATTTATAGCAAAGTTTCAACTTTGACAGGTCAGAGTCGGGGGAACTAAACGCCTTGTTCGGCTGCACGTCGGGGTCGGCGAGGCAGGTTGGCCCAGTTGAGGCCCAACCAGTGGAGGACCCAGGAATCGATTCTTGGGCGAACTAGTGCTAACATGTAGTCCATGGATGTTCATAAACCGATCGTACGTACATACACGAACAAACTAACGCACACTTAATTACATGTAAAAAACTTTAGAAGACGCATGTACTACTACACAAAAACATCAACTCTAACGTGCGGCGCGGCGCGGGAGCCCGGGCAGTCGCCCACGCTCGCCGGGCGCTGAGTCCAACCCTGGGCCCAACCACCACATGTTCTTGCCGCGTTCGTGGGCGCGTCGCGTGGAAGACTAGTCCAGGAGGCGTTCCGGCGACCGGCGTCCGCTCTGGGCTGCGGACCTTGTAAATTCCATTCCGGAGGTCATTCCGTTTTTGCTCTTGGAACGGAACATTCCGGTATCGGCCGATACCGGTGTACCGTTCCGGACTTTATTATATTAAAAATATATGAATATACATATACATAAATATTCATATAAATATATACTTACGGCATAATTACGCTTCATCACACTGACATTTTTACCAAACTCACATATAATTCATTAAGTTCACCTGACCATAACCATATTTCATACTCCATAGCTCATACATGGAAAATAAAAACACAATCATTTGATTTTAGCCCGGTACCGAAATGAGCGGAACAGGCGTTTCGGCCGGTATTGGCCGAAATGGCCGGAATTGACCGGTATTGACCGGTATTTGACCCGGTACGAGATTTCAGCCCTTCTATGCCAATTTAGACACCAAAACGGGGCATTCCGGCCATTCCGCCCGGTACCGGAATTGGAATTTACAACTACGGCCGCGGTTCCTCGCTTCGCTTGGACGTATCGCCGTCGTTTTCTTCTGTGCCCGTCCCCGTCCCCGTCACCATCAGCCTTCTTTCGCATTGACTAGTCGGTGTTGACTGGAAAGACGTTTCCAAGGCGATATGAGGTAGAGGAGCACCTAATCTGCTGCGAGTTTGTTAGGCCTTGTTTAGTTACTAAATTTCACCCTAAATTTTACTATATAAAAAAAAGATTAAAATCACATTAAAATATTGACACATGCATGGAGTACTAAATGTAGATGAAATTAAAAATTAATTACACAGTTTTATTGTACTTTGCGAGACGAACATTTTGAGCCTAATTAATCAATGTTTGGACAATTATTCACAAATACAAATAAAATACTAAAGTGACGCAATGATTATAAATCTCAACTTTAAAGTCCCCAATTTGATAACTAAACAAGGGCTTATACATACTACTGTACTATATTGCAGTGTATGTAGGCCACCTCTCTTTTGACGAACGCCAAGACCGGCAATGCAATCCCAGCTCAAGATTCGGAATGGAGAACTGTTAGCGTTAAGCGATGGTTCACTGGATTGCTCGAAGGGTGACAGACCCCTCAACTTCTTCCCAAGAGAGACCTCACATCAACTCTCCTTTTTCTCCATTAAAAATCTGGCACATGAACGCACACACGATGCTCGAGTCGTACACTTTTGACGAGTGTACCTAGCCCAGGCCTGGTTTAGTTCAAAAAGCAACCCTAAAGTTTACTATGTAAAAAGAAGATTTCTATCACATCAAAATGTCGGCTCATTCATGGAGTACTGAATGTAGATGAAATCAAAAACTAACTGCATAGTTTTGTTGTACTCTGCGAGACGAACATTTTGAGCCTAATTAATCAATTTTTGAACAATTTTTCACACATACAAACGAAATGCTACAGTAGTGCAATGATTACGAAGTGGCTCCAGACTCCCAAATACCCCCCTATTTTGCATCTAAACAAGGCCTAGGACATTTACACTAAAAAACACTTGCTCCCTCCGTATCATATTTAGAAGTCGTTTTAGACAATGTTTTAGTCAAACATTGGGAATATAAATCATAAATAACTTATAAGTCGTTGAGTTTGAAAGTGTAAAAACTATATGAATAGATTTGTTTTTAAAAATATTTTTTATAAAATATACATATATTATTTTTAATAAATATTTTTGTAAAATAAGAAGTCAAAGTTACATTTTGAAGACCATATCGTTGTCCAAAACGACTTCTAAATGTGATACGGAAAGGAGTACGTAGTATGTGCAAATCATAAAAGCATGGATTAGCACACTGATGACTGATGGGTTTGGACATATCCTCAAACTTGGCCGCTAAATTTAATCAAGAGATGTCATCGTAGCCTCACTCCTCATCGAGAGCTCATTCACATCTTCCTCATGAGTCATGGCGACATCCACACGTGCTCTAACTCCTCTGTGTGGCAAATTGGCTTCGATCTTCGCAGCTGCTGATGCATGGAATGGACTTTAGACACAGCTAATTTCAAACCCATTTTAGATTCTGGAGATACACTTACCAATAGAGCGGCATACCTTGAATTGAATTTCTTTCTAAAAGGGCAAATTCTAAAATTGTTAAAGTTGGAGTGACAAATCATGAAAGGGCAATCATGAAAATGGCATTTGATAAATGGGCCTCTATTCAAGGTTTTGTTCTCGGGGCATCTTCTAGCCTGATAAGCCCCATCGAGCCCATATAGGCCTTTGCCTTCATTATAACAACCAATGAGACCATTGAAGCCCACATAATGATGATGATAATTCTACGCTTAAAACCGTTTAAGCCCATGTACGACTACCTAAAAAACGTAAATGCTTTCGTGCCATTTTGGCTGGCTCCGTTGCCTTTGGATTTTTTCGATTTGGATTGTATGGACTGATGGATTATTGCATGCCATTGTAAATAAAAAATACCCATTTGTATGCATGTATGCAATGATGGTTCTCCAAGCATATGTAGCTTGTGCATGTCTTTTTGACACATCTAGAGTACCCAACTTTTATCCACCGTGAAGTCTGAATCTAGCTGACCCGACAAGACCATCAGCATAGCCAGGGGAGGATCAGAATAAATTGCCATTATAGATATGGGAAGTGCTCCGGTGCTCCCTTTTAATTTCTGACACGGATCCTAAAGCAGTCCACCAATTAATAATTATTTTTTAACCCAAAATCTAAACGGAGAGAGAGCTCTCAATTTAGATGTAAATGGAGAGGCCCTCAGTTACATCCTCAACAGACTAAAAACATCAAAAAAGTAACTTCCCGGCTCACGAGATTAGCGCGGCGGTGATTGGCGGTAGCGGATCCGGCTGCGCAAGCCGCCGGAGACGGAGCAGGCGGGCAGGGCGGGGGCACCCGTAGAAGAAGACATGGTCGGGGGCGTTCAGAGCCGGTGCTTGATGAAGACGACGACGGTGTCGGATCGCAGCTCGCCGGACATGAAGAAGACGATAAGGCCGGCGGCGAGTCAGGATGCAGGCAGGCGCGCCTGCAGGCCACCTGTAGATCACCTGCGATGCCCACCTGCTAGTTTTTTCTCTCCCGCAGGAAACTGCGTACCTACGTAGGCAGGCTCGCTAGCTCTATCGGGCGTTGCAGGGGAAAGCTAGCAGACCAGCCGGTGCCTGCAGATGCCTGCTTCTAGGCTGCAAAACCATGCGACGCATCGTCTGGAGGGACAGATCGAGTGGTTGCGGCCTCTAGAGCGTTGCGGGAGATGGCCGCGCACCCGTGGCGGCGGTGGAGCTGCGCCGAGCCCCTGATGCAGGGTTGCTGGATGCAGAAGAAGGAAGCAGCAGCGGTGGTTCTTGGGTCATATGCGCTAGGTTGCGGACTTTGCAGACTTCGTAGGCTTACGCGGATTTTGCAGGATTGCCGGCCAAAACTTGTCGGCCTTAGCAGGCATGCCTGCTGAATTCCACTTGAAAAATAAGACCGCCCGCAGGTGCCTACTGGGACTTTTTTTGCAGGCGGGCCTGGCAGGCTTGCAGGTGGACCTGCGCCCACTTGCATCCTGAGCTGCGAGGTTAGGGATTTAGGGTTTCTGGGTTTGTGGGTGGGGGATTTTCATGGCCGGCGGCCTTAGAGGAATGGCTAGGGAGGGGGTCGACCCAGTGGCGGTGGCGGATCGAGGGCGGTAAGGCCAAGCGGCGATGGCGCCGCCGGCCGGGGCGGCGGAGGACAATCGATGGGTGGTGTTGGGGCGGGAGCAGGACGGTGACATCCCAGCGAAGCCGAGTTAGCGTGGCGGGGGTTGGCGGCGGCGGAAGCTGCCGGAGACGAAGTAGGCAGGCGGCGCGGGGGAGCTCGTCGAAGAAGACGATGAGGAGGTCCGAGCGCAACTCGTCAGAGACGTAGAAGACGATGAGCGTCTTATCAGATTCCAGAATGGGGAGGGGGAGGGTGGTCCGTGCCGGCGAGGTGGAGGCGGCGGAGGGGGATGGGGCGGAGGGCACTGGCGAGGCGGAGGCAACGGATGGGATGGGGAAGAGTAGCGGCATGCGGCGGGTGCGAGAAGAGAACATATATTCTTTTTCCTATCGAGCCGAGCGGATAAGTAACGGACGGAGGGGCTCCTCACCTAAACTTATCGGGAGAGGGCTCTGTCGCTAGTTACCTCCTTTTCTTAATTGCTTTTATTTGGGTCCTGAATGGACCTCGGCCCTTCCATTCATAGGCCACACCCATCCATATAATGATCCACCCACCTTTCCCGGATCCCCTTCCTGTTGTCGTGTGAGGACCGGAGCTCCATCAAGGCAACGACATTCTACCTCCCGCACGGCCCATTCGTGCCATCCACTCCTCCACCTCGGGCAAGTTCCCACGGTGGTAGTTGTGGGATATACATCCTCGGGTATTTTCAAGATAGAAAATCGAGTCCTAGTAGAACTACTCATGTAATTCAACTAGACTCATATATTGTAACCTACTAGGAAACTTACCATGTAACCCTGCCCCCTGGGATATACTCCCTCCGTCCAGTGAAGAGTGCCATCCTGAGATTCAAAAAAAATCCCACAAAAGAATGCAATTCTAGCTGTAACCAACTGTTTATTTCTTAAAATAGATAATTATCCGCATGCACTAACAACCTCTATGCCAAGTTTAGTAGGATTGAGACGGTTACTGAGGATAGCATGGTCATTTACCAATGTCATTAATCTGTCTAAGAAAAACTAGAATTGCATTCTTCACGGGACAGAGGGAGTATAAAGGAGGGCAGGGGTCCCTAGCTCGGCAGAAGCCTACATGCAAGACCATACAACTCAACCACACGTGCAATACAATCAAGCACACAGGACGTAGGGTATTACGCTACTCGCGGCCCGAACCTGTCTAAATCTTTGTATTGTTCGTGTACTGTCATTCCTAGAACTCGGCGAGACCCACAAATCTACTCTCTGGGGTACCCCCAGGCAGACGTGCTCGACATAAATCGTCGACACTTGGCACCCACCGTGGGGCTACTCGTCGCAAGTTCGCCATTAGGTGCGATGGGATCAAGCTTCAACACATGCAGCATCGAGGAGGGCGCGACCATCGTCTTCGACGTCTGGATCTTCATCGCCTTAGGCAATGGCAAGTCTGCAAGCCACCTTGTGGATCGCCCGGGCCCATACTTGATGACGGCGACTCCACCGGAGCCGCTCCGCGATCTCGTCGAGAACCAACTCTTGACGACCTTTCGGCTTCGACTACGACTTCGACCTCGACACGTACTTTGATTTCGACCTCGACATGTACTTCGACTTTGATCTCGACTTCAACCCCGACTTCTACTCCGACTTCAACTTTGACTCCGATTCGGGTTCATCAAGTTGAGTCTGGGTACATCTTGAACGACGACCTCGACTACTCGGCTCGACCCGGAACCAGTCGGAGACTAGTCTTTCAAGCTCAGGAACTAGTCAGGGGCATGCCCCGACTAGTCAGCTTCATCAACGACTACTTCATCGCGCACGATGACTACTTCGACTACGGCTAGTTAAAACCAGTCGAGATCGGCTGCATCGACTCATCGTACGACTACTTCGATTACGACTAGTTAAAAGTAGTCGAGATCGGCAACGCCAACTCGTCGTCGACTACTTCAACTACTCGAGTACAACTACATCGACGCTCGGCAACACCAACTCGTCGTTGACTACTTCAACTACTCGAGTACAACTACATCAACACTCGGCAACGCCAACTCGCCGTAGATTACTTCGACTACTCGAGTGCAACTATATCGACGCTCAACAAACGCCAACTCGCCGTCGATTACCTCAACTACTCGTCTCGACTAGTTAAAGATCAGTTGTCGCGCCTTCAACAACTAGTCGAGATCGGTCTCGACTAGTCGACTTCAACGACAGCCGTCGCGGCTCCATCGCCGACTGCCACGGTTTCGTCAACGATCGTCCGCAAATAAAGCTAAGTCTTATTTAATAATTATTTTCTTTATAATAATTTAATCAGCTTGTTTAAAAATATGCTTGGCCATGAGTCGAGTACTCTAACAGAGTACATCCCTCAACAAACAATAATTCTCGAGTGCTACACCCTCGCATAGCCTCTCGCCGACGGGTTACAATCCCTCGCGCAACCTCTTGTACAGGAGAAAAGTCCTAACCGACTACTTTATTATTTCTCTGCACTCTTAACGACCAATGCCGCTCGATAGCATGCACCTTAATCTGTGAAACTTTGGTAATTCGCAACACCTATGCACCTTAAAGGACTGGTTAAGCGGGACCAAGTGTTTAAACGTAACAGGGCTACTACTCGAGTGGTTACGAGTCTAACAAGAGTAACGAGCAACAAGTTTAAAACATGCGTTACAAATGCTATTATTATCCTTCGTGGATATTTCTTGATCGGATACTACTCATCCTATGTATTTAAATTGCAGGGTTCATATCTGAGTACTCACAACAGTGAGATTTGGCACCACCTCGCCTCTTCATGACACCACGGAGCCGCTCGAGTACTTTTACTAGTCGGTGCTTACATGCTGATTACTTCAACCAGTCACTTGAAGCTTGGGGCTGTACAGTACAAGCCAAGAGATGAAGACAAGTACTGGATCTAGTCAGTACTCAAACGGCGCGGCCTTACAATGCCAGTCGAGTACTTTAAACTAGTCGGTGCTTGCATATTACAACAACTCAAAGACTATGTTCTTGACCCTTGGACCGAATTTAAACCATTCAGTTCAAGGCTCAGGGGCTACACTTAAGGGGTACACATTTTTTGTGCCTATTGTTGATCCATTCAAGATCTTCGACTAGTTTTAACAGATCTACTCGAAGCTCGGGGGCTACACCCAATGGGTGCACCTACTCGGTGCGCGCCATTGAACTACTCGAGATGAATATAGAAGACTGCTTTTGAACCTCCGATTACTTAAAAAAGTAGTCGGAGGCTCGGGGGCTACACCCATTGGGTGCATCTAAAGATGCACTCCAACGAAAACTACTCGTTAGAGAAAGCTTGAGCGTCTTGGACTGTTGACACCAAAAATTGGCACCAGGAAGAGGCTGACATGTGGACCAGATTCGTTGAAAAGGTATCATTCGGCAAAGGAGTTTTTTCCCAAGAGCATTCGGCAAGAACGTTCTGCGGTCGGGAACGCATCGTCATTCGGCAAGGACGTTCTGCGGTCGGGAACGCATCGTCATTCGGCAAGAGAACTGTTCCGCGAGAGGCGTTCGGGAACGCGTGATGACGTGGATCAAGCATAAGGAAAAGGCCGGTTTAACTTGGAATGCAAGACGGATACGATGCACCGACGTTTATCTTTTTAGGAAATAAATAAATGTAATCGTAATCGATTAGGAGTCGTGTCGAAACCTGGGTATAAATATAAACCCATGGTAATTGTAAAGGGAGACCAATCGAATCAATCATACAACAAACCGGCCCCGTGCCAACATCGAGTCCTTTAGTCGAGTCGTCGAGTTCTTCGAGAGGAGTCATCGATCCGTCGACCTCCGTAAGTACCGGCAACCTTGTATCATGCTTAGTATCATGCGGTGGATTTAAGCCTTGATGCAAGTAGTCTTGTTACCATGCTTAGTATCATCCGGTGGATTTAAGTTGTGGTCTCAAGAAGGTTCCTCTATTAGGTCATGAGCCATGCGGTGGGCTAAGATCTAGTATGGACCAAGTTATCGGCTCTGTTAGATTTCGGCAAGATCTAACAGATTCATTAAGTTACCCCGTGTTGCTTCGTTTTTACTCTGTGCTTAATTCATGCAACACTCCTTTGCCCAATCTAGGTCGGTTAGAATCGGCTCTGCTTCACGATGCGATGACTCATCCCCTCATAGCCGAATCCGAAACCGACCTAGGTTGCCACGCGTCGCGGGTTCGAACTTGTTGGTATCGTGTAGATCTTGACAGAACCGGGTATCATGCGGTGGATGCAGGTTTTTGGGTCGTCTTAGAGCTAATCATCCGGTGGATTAGAATTCGATTCGATCTGATAGATTTATCTTTATCGATTAAGTTTGTTCCTTCGCCGCGGACCCCGATTCGGCTAAGCAGCCGCATTCGGCAGTGCTCTCACGAGTGAACGTGTTCGTGGGTTTGCAAGTGGACAATGAATGCTTTTAGCCTTTCACGATTAGATTGTATCATGCGGTGGATTGATTTAATCTGATTGGTGGTGTGGCCTCAAACGAGTTGTATCATGCGGTGGATTAACTTGTTTGTTGCCATGCTTGACGGGTGCTGCTTTCGGCCTATGCATTCTTGTTTACTGCGGATTTATGGTCATGCTTTCGCCCTTTTATTTATCAATTATGCTTTGTTTCTCGTTAATCGGCTATGAGTATGCGTTACAATGTTCATTCGGTTGAAAGCCGATTTTTCGTCATGCTTACGTCACGCATTCGGCAGTGCGCTCCCTGCGTGCCTTGCCGATTGCCGAATGAGGCTTTAACTGCCGACAGATAGCTTACATGCTTCTACTGATCTTACGTCATGCTGATGTTGTGCGTTCGGCAGTGTGATTCTTACATGCTTCTACCGGCTGCCGAATGATATTCTGAATAACGACAGATAGCTTGTCCGTAGCTATATGTCTCTCGAGATTGGCTTCAATGCCGCAAATATGGAACTGTCTGGTCTCACCCGGCACGTTCCAGGTTTTGATCTAAACGTTTTTGTCCCTTTGTTAGTTTTCAGGCAAACTGACTGGCACGCTTCCGGATTCAAAAGCCCGGGCCACGTGTGAAGCCAGCTAATTCGGCTTGCTGTGTGCTTGGCGTGAGGTGCGGATTTTACGTCAACACACTTTTTGGCACGCCCGGTGGGACTCTTCAAGTTTACAAGATGCCTGAGTTGAGCGACATCATGGACGTTACTTTGGAAGAATTGTCTGAAGAACATCAACAGATGGTAAAGGCTGCTGCTGACCAATTCATTAACAAATGTTTACTATCTTTCGCCAAGAACAGGAGTGGTGCACCGTTTCTCAAGTCCGATTTGCCAAGAGTTCTCCTTCCTGGGCAGTCTGATTTTACTAAAGAAGAAGAGAGGGAGAGATTCTCGGGCTTGTTATACAAAGCTTTGGGGGAAGCAATGACCAATCACAATGCTGCGTTCTTGAACAGTTTTCGACATATAATGGTAAGCATTTTTGGTCAGCATGTGGATAAACCCTTCGAGCAGATACATGGGCAATTGGGTGGCCCGACATACTTCAATGTTCAAGCACCAGTTCAGAAACCACATGGTAAAGGAAATGCTGATGGAACTGGAGGTTCTGGTACTAAAGATACAAATGGACAACCGATTCGGCAAGATCCTCAGCCTGCACTGCCGAAAACTCGCACATACGGTGATATGGCATTCGGCACCACAGGGAATCCGCCTGCTTCTGCTTACAAGATATCTCCCTTGAACAACAGACTGCAGAGGGATTTATATGGAAACGGATATTCAGAGTTTATGGATTACAATGCTATCGACGCTCTCCCGAATCCTGGGTATGTTGGTACTGCAGGCATGCTTGCTGGGAGACCAGGGAATCAAGATACCAGTATTGACCTCATGGTGCAAAAAATGACCGATGTTTTGCAAAATCAATTCGGTCTGAAGCCTAAAAATCAGGGGTACATGTACTCGTCTCCTTTCCCGGAATGGTACCAAAGGGTATCATTGCCGAATAGAGTTAAGGTGCCTACAGAGTTTACTAAATTCTCAGGACAAGATGATACTAGCACTGTGGAACATATAGCTCGATATCTGATGCAGCTTGGAGAAGCTTCGGCAGATGAGGCTTTCAGAATCAGATACTTTCCTTTGTCACTGACGGGTCCAGCTTTTACATGGTTTGCTTCTTTGCCTGCTCAGTCGATTTGCACTTGGAAAGACCTGGAGCAGAAATTCCATGCTCATTACTACATTGGCAGTACCGAGAAAAAGTTGGTTGATTTGACCAGCTTAAGGCAGAGGAATAATGAAACACCTACGGAGTTCCTCAGGAGATTTAGGGAAACAAAAAACATGTGCTTTTCTCTGAACATACCTGATGACCAGCTGGCTGGTATGGCTGTAGCTGGCATGCTGCCTGCCATTCGGGAGAAGCTATTCGGGATGGAGTTTGATGATCTGGGCCAGTTGTCGCACAGATTGGCCTTGATGAGTAACCAGGCATATGGTTTCAAGAAAGATGCCAGATTTGCTAAAAATAATGATGTAGCTGACATCTATAACCAATTCCTTGAAAGAGCAGATCAAGAAGATGAGTATGAAGATAGCGAGGAGATAGCCGCAGCAGAGATAGTGTGGAGCAAAGAACCAGTTACAGTGGCTCAAAGATGGATCAAACAGATGAAGGGAACATATGATTTTGATGTGACTAAGGCGGACAAATTGTTTGAGTTCCTGGTGAAAGAAGGCCGAATCAAATTGCCAGAGGGGCATTCTATGCTTCGGCCCGATGGAGTGAAAGATAAGAGGTACTGTGGGTTTCATGATAGAAATTCTCATTCCATTAATGAATGCAGAGTCTTTAGGATGAGGATTCAGAAAGCTATCCAGGAAGGACATCTGAAATTCGACAACAAGATGAAAATGGACAGTAACCCTTTCCCTCAGAATATGATCGAGTTCTCGGTTAATATGGTGAATGCTGTTCCATCTGGAGAAAAGGGAAGATTGAAAGTTTTAACCTCAAACAGGGCAAGACAGGATGGTTCAGTTGATCCCACTCGGCAGATCACAATTGAACAGATTCGCCAGAAAGATCTTCGGTTCCCGAATAGCCGATTTGAAGTGGGAGAATCCTTTAAACCTAGAGTTACTACACGTATTCTCCTCAACAAATGGCAGCGTCAGCAAGAAAAGGAGCGTTTTCAAAGGCGTGAATACGAGGAGGAGAAAAGAAGGCGCGAGGAAGAAAGGTTTGAGGAAGAACAAGAAGAGTATGCTCGAGAGCAGGAACGTGCGCATTGGGGGTGTGCATTCTTCAGACACTGTTGGAACGAAGGTTTGAAGCTTCCCACACGGAATAGTTGTCCTGAATGCAATAATAGGTATGATGAATATAGGCAGGGAACTGTCAATCGCCGATCTGTCCATGAAAGAATTGGCAGGGTGCATCCTAGTGATGATCGGCGTTTTAATGATCAACCAAGAAAGAGACATGCTGATTACAAGTGGTTTGATCGTGAAGAAGAAGAAGATCATGCTTATGTTTGGCAAGAAGGACAATGGTGCCCACCTGGTTTGAAGAAGAGCCAGAAGAGAAGAGTACAGCGCCTGAGGAATCGGGAATTGAAGCAAGCAAAGGTCAAGGTGAAATCAATATGGCTCCCAAAAGACAGGCCTGACGAACATGGTCATTCGGCTCCCACATGTATGGTATGTTTTCTGCCGAATGAATTCATGGCTCCAGCTAACCAAATTGTACAGGAAGAGATATTGCCCGATATAGATGATACCGAACGATTTGGGTTAATGGCACAATTGATGTTGAACAAACAAGCTGTTTTTGAGAAGCCAGCCCAGAATCGGCACATGAAGCCACTGTACTTGAAGGGATATGTTAATGGCAAACCGTTGACCAAGATGTTTGTCGATGGAGGAGCTGCTGTCAATGTAATGCCATATACCACATTCAGGAAGCTTGGTATGGGCCCTAGAGATTTGACACCAACGAGCATAATTCTAAATGATTTTGCTGGAAATCCTTCGGACACCAAGGGATGCGTGCACGTTGATCTGATGATTGGGTCCAAGACTCTGCTTACGACTTTCTTTGTCATTGAGGGCAAAGGGGCATATAGCTTGCTGCTTGGAAGAGATTGGATTCATGCAAATTGTTGTATTCCATCTACTATGCATCAACAACTTATTCAGTGGATAGATGATGAGGTGGAGATTGTCCAAGCAGATGATTCAATAAGCGTGGCAAATATGGAACCAGCTTTCTGGGAATATCAAGGCATAGATTGTTTCTCAGGCAAAGACTGGGGAGAAGGTCCTGTGGCACCAGCCAGCAGTGATCAGCAGCCGATCGAAGCAGTCGGCTCTCATAGTAATTTTTGATGGAAAATCCAATTGATGGAACTGATGGAAAATTAGGACGTGGATTTGTGTCGGCCGATAAATTGGAAGAAGTGGACATTGGAGATGGTGACAAGCCAAGGCCGACATTTATCAGTGCTAACTTGGATTCGGTTTTCAAAGAAAAGTTGGTGACATTGTTAAAAGAATACAAGGACTGCTTTGCTTGGGATTATTCGGAGATGCCCGGTCTAAACCGTTCTATTGTTGAGCATCGGTTGCCAATCAAACCTGGTTACAGGCCTTACAAGCAACCACCCCGGAAAATCTACAAGGAAGAAGTGTTGGCCGATGTGAAAAAGGAGATTGAAAGATTACTAGATGCAAATTTCATTCGGCCATGTAAATACGCGGATTGGATCTCTAATATCGTTCCTGTCTATAAGAAAAATGGAAAAATGAGGGTTTGCATAGATTTTAGAGATCTAAACAAGGCTACACCCATGGATGGATATCCAATGCCTATTGCCGATTCGTTGGTTGATGCTGCTGCTGGATACAAAGTGCTCAGTTTCATGGATGGTAATGCAGGATACAATCAGATTTTTATGGCATTGGAAGATATAGTAAAGACAGCTTTCAGGTGTCCTGGACACATAGGGTTGTTTGAGTGGGTTGTCATGACCTTTGGATTGAAAAATGCTGGTGCAACTTATCAAAGGGCTATGAATTATATTTTTCATGAGTTGATCGGCAAGATTGTGGAAATATATATTGATGATGTGGTGATCAAGTCATTGGATCATGAGTCCCATTTGGCCGACATAAGGAAAACTCTAGAATGCACCAGGAAACATGGGCTTAAGATGAACCCGAACAAGTGTGCTTTTGGAGTTTCGGCTGGAGAGTTTCTGGGATTTTTGATACATGAAGGAGGAATAGGAGTTGGTAAGAAAAGCATGAAGGCAATTGATGAAATTGTTCCTCCAACTAATCTTAAAGAGTTACAATCGCTGCTTGGCAAGATAAATTTTGTGAGAAGATTCATATCAAACTTGTCACAAAAGGTGTTGCCCTTTTCCTCACTGTTGAAAATAAAAAAGGATCAAAAGTTTGTATGGGGTGACGAACAACAGAAGGCTTTTGATGAAATAAAGGAGTACATGAAGAAGCCACCAGTATTGGTGCCTCCACAATTGAACAAGCCTTTCAAGTTGTACGTGGCGGCCGATGCCCAAACTATTGGATCGGCCCTCATTCAAGAATTTGAAGGGAACGAAAGAGTAGTTGCATACCTTAGCCGAAAGTTACTAGATCCAGAGACAAGGTATTCGGCTATAGAGAAGCTTTGCTTATGTGTTTATTACTCATGTACAAAATTTCGGCACTATTTGCTGAATGCCGAATGCGTTGTACATTCAAAATTTGATGTGATTAAGCACATGTTGTCAATACCAATTTTGAATGGAAGGATTGGCAAATGGATTTTGGCCTTATCTGAATTCGAATTAAGGTTTGAGTCAGCAAAGGCTGTCAAGGGGCAGATTATTGCTGACTTCATTACTGAACATCATGATACATCGATAAATTTGCTTAACATTGTTCCTTGGGTATTATTCTTCGATGGATCTTCATGCAACAAAGGTGGTGGAGCAGGTATCTTGTTAATTTCACCCAAAGGAGAAACATTTGAGTTTGCTGTTCCCATTCAATCTGCTGTTACTAACAATCAGGCTGAGTATGAGGCATTGCTCAAAGGGCTCCAATATTTGAAAGAAGCAAAGGCCATTGCAGTTGAAATTTTTGGAGATTCAGAATTGGTCATAAAACAATTGAATGGTGAATATGAGTGCAAAAGTGATACCTTGAGGAATTACTATGAAGAATGCAAAGAAATATTGAAGAGCTTTCGGTCAGTAATTCTACAACGCATTCCTAGAGGGGATAACGGAGAGGCGAATAGATTGGCCCAAAGTGCTTCGGGTTATAAAGAGCTTCAAGAAGTTTTTGTTAATAATATATATGCCTTCGGGAGTGATCTGGCAGAAGATGATTGGAGAAAAGAAATTATTGATTATCTGGAGAATCCATCCCGAAAGGTTTCTAGAAAGCTCAGGTATAAAGCTTTAAAGTTTGTTCTTCTTGATGATAATTTATATTATAAATCCTTGGATGGGGTGCTGTTGCATTGCTTAAATCAAGAAGAAGCAAAAAGGCTGATGAGTGAAGTGCATGATGGGCTGTGTGGAGCACATCAATCGGCTTACCGAATGAAATGGGTTATTAGGAGGACTGGGTATTATTGGCCCACAATGCTAGAAGACTGCTTTGAATATTGCAAGGGATGCCAAGATTGCCAGAGATTTGGAAACATTCAGAGAGTTCCAGCATCGGCTTTGAATCCCATTATCAAGCCATGGCCATTCAGAGGATGGGGAATAGATTTGATTGGCCAAATAAATCCTCCATCGAGCAAGGGGCATAAGTTTGTACTTTTAGCAACGGATTATTTTACCAAGTGGGTTGAGGCAATTCCATTGAGAAAGGTGGCATCAGAAGATATGATTAAATTTGTCAAAGAGCACATCATTTACAGATTTGGAATTCCTCAGACAATTACTACAGATCAAGGGACTCAATTTACATCTTCAGAGTTCAGAGATTTTGCTGAAAGTATGGGCATCAAATTGTTGAATTCTTCTCCTTATTATGCCAAGCTAATGGTCAGGCAGAGGCTTCTAACAAGATTATGATTAAAATTATACAGAAGAAGATTGATCAGAAGCCGAAAAAGTGGCATTCGGTACTCAATGAGGCTTTATGGGCTTACCGAATGGCTCCACATGGGGCTACACAGACGTCTCCTTATGAGTTGGTGTATGGGCATCATGCTATCTTGCCATGGGAAATACAATTAGACTCAAGGAGAATAAAGTTGCAAAAGGATTTAAGTTCTAAAGATTATAATGATTTGATGATGGACGAATTAGAAGATTTGCATATGATTCGTCTTAGGGCCTTGGAAAATGTTGAGAAAAATAAAATGCGAGTTGCTAAATATTACAACAAGAAAGTGAAAGTCAGGCAATTTGCAGAAGGAGATTTGGTTTGGAAAGCAATACTGCCGATTGGAACTAAATACAGTGCATTCGGCAAGTGGTCTCCAAACTGGGAAGGTCCTTTCAGAGTGGCCAGATGCGTGCCTGGGAATGCATATATCCTAAAGACTTTACTAGGAGAGGAATTTACTGCTGCTATCAATGGGAGATACCTGAAGAAATACTATCCTAGCGTTGAGATTGATCGTTGATTAAGACACAATGGAAATAGCCGGCATTCGGGAAGAAGCCGTCTTCAGAACAAATGTTGACAGAAAAGAAAAAATGGCCAGTACTGAATGTATTGCCCTTAGCACAAAATATGTTACATCAAGAGTTCATGCAAAAGATAAGTTTTGTTGCCGAAATTCCATAAATCCCTAGTACAAACTACTGAAAGAGCCTGTTCAAAACAGACTGGGGATGAATGGAATCGGCAATGGCAGCACCATGGCCATCAAGACGATCAATGGAGGCGTCAATATCATCGATGTCTTCTGGGTTGCTGTTGGCAAAACCAACCGGCATCCTGGAGTAGTCTGTGCCGGTGTGCGTCGACATAGCGACGAGACCCGTAGCGACGCCCAGGCGAACGCCATGGGAAGCCACTTCGTCGACACGACCTGCCACCGCACCAAGGCGTGCCTCGGGTGTGTCCCCTTGGGCGTTCACCTTGTCCGCCAGCTCCTCCACCAGCGCCTTCAGTCGATCAAGTTCAGCATCACGCGCTGCAAAGTTACAAGGGGATAACAGATTAATATCATTTGGAGGACGAGAATTGAGATTGAGCAGATTGCAGGACTCACCATCAATGACTTCAAGCAATTGCTTGCGCTCGTGCTGCCATTCAAGGTCAGCAATCCCGGCTTGCTTGGAGATAACCTCCAACTCGCGGCGAGTATCGTCACGCTCCGCTTTGAATCGGCGGGCGTCGCCGTCCGTGTAGCGGGAGTCATCCGATTCGAGAGATCGATTGGACGAACTCGAAGAGCTGGACGCCGCAGGAGCAGCGGCTGGAGTCGCAACTGGCGCACCAGTGGCGACAATCCATTGGATTACCCTGAGAAAACAAAGAGATTCGTCAAGGAGAGGGCAAATCTCGAGAAGAAACAGAGAGAAGCAAGCAGACAATCTTTACCTCCGGCGAGCACCACCGCGACTCCCTTCGGCCTCATCGGCGGCCGGGCGCCTCCTGTTGTTGTCGGCCATTGGAAGTTTCTCGGAGTTACTGTGGATGGGGGAAAGAATGGCTTGGGCCGGCAAAAACTTGGAAGACGAAGAACTTGGTGAAAACTGTGGGCTGCCTGGGTGTTTATTTATAAAACCCGCAGAGGAGATCGTGGCGCGCTTCCCAAAATTTCGGAAGGTGGAAAGCCCCACGAACCGAGCAGTTTCGGTGTCGTTTGGGATTCATGCCGAATCAAGTTCGGTTCTACTGAATTGGATTCGGCTGTGTTGTGTTAGGTCGTTTTTCGGGTCTAACGCTGTTACGATTAAGCTTTGCCGAATGAGTTATCCACAATGGAGAAAAAGCAAAAGATTGGGGAGACTACAAAGTTGGTAAGACATTCGGCTAATTAAATGTTCGATACAACTACACACCCAAGTACTTGGAGATTACATCTTTAGCATCAGATATCATTCTATTAATGGTCTCCAAAAGATTTTTGCCTGCTTCTTGGGATTTTGTCAGAGCGGAGAGCTTCGTTTTGAGCTGTTTATCTTCAGTTAAAATTGCCGATGCTTCCTTTCGTATCCTCTCTGTCAGATCAGGGAGTTCGGCTAACTTCTTCTCGTCGGCTTCGATTTCGGCTGACAGGACCCTCAATTCGGCTTCTAGCTCAGCTTTTCTGGTCTTCTTCAGATCAAGTGTTGACTGCAGTCTAGCTGACAATTCTTTGTTACTCTGAGCTTGAGTATACAGATCTTTCAAGGATTGCTTAGCTATGGCTCTTCTTTGTTCTAAAGCTGGTTGTAAAAATTGACTTTTCAGAATCTGTCTGACTGCAGCAAAATGCTGATCCAATTGAGAGATTGGTTCCAAAGAAGCTTGAATGTCAATAGGAAGGTTGTGTTCAATGGGCTCGAGCATGTCTCTCAGAAGATCGGCATCCTTGACTTGATCCTGGATGTCTTTGTTCAGGAAGGAGAAGATCTCCTTTAGTTTTGCCTGGATTTCTTCTGATAAAGCCTGATTAGAAGAAATCTCTTCTACTTGTTCGGCAACAAGATCATCCAAAGGAAATGAGTAGCTGGGTGATGAAGTTGTTTTCTCCTGGAAAAAGATATTGCCGAATTAATGATTATCCATTGAATAAAAAACTGGGAAGACTGGGTGATTATCTCTACCTCATTCCTGATCTCTTGAATGGAGAGAGAGGGCAGCTCGAGCTCAGGCAAAGATTCTTGTATATCATGCTGAGGGGAGCTTAGAAGATTTTTTGATGGGGAAGAGGCTTCTGGTTGAGGAATATCAGGTGAAGCTGAAGCTAGTTCTTGATGAGAAGAGGAGCTCTCCAAGATTGGGTCCATTGAGATTTGCTCTGAAACTGAAAAAGAATCAATGCCGATGGAGAGGAACTTTAAAGACAAAATGGTGAGAAATTTTACCAATCAATGAAGCATCGGCAGGAGCTGTACTGATTGCTAGCTGCTGTTCTCTGGTCTGAAGTCAGGAAGAGATAAAGCTGAGTAAAACACCAAAAGCATTATAGTCAAAGAGAGAGGGTTCTGACCTTGATTTTGCTACTTGTTCTTTTCTTCTTTACAACTGAGGGAGCAGCTATAAGGAGGGTTTTCCTCTTGACAGATGATGGTCTAGTGAGTATTGGATCTGAAGAAGATTGTCTAGCCATCAGCTGAGCCAAGGTAGGAGATTGGTGCCCCAAAGCAGATATTGGGCCTGCAGTTTTGTATAAAATTGCTCTGGCAAGGGGGGCAGGTGTTATGTCCTGCAAAATAATAGAGTCAGAGTCGATTGAGGGTTAATGTTATTAAGACAGATGAAGAGATAAGTACATTACCTCTGCAATTGGTTGATAATCAGGCATTAACTCAAAGCAGAAGGGATGGATTGGCATGTTGAAGATATGATCATGGAGTTCTTGCCACCAGAGAGTAAAAGAAGGATGAGCAGATGTTATTGGCACAAAAGGCTCAGGTGCATAGATAGTTCCACAGCATTTATAAGTAAAAATCCTTCTTGTTTCTGTGGAATCCTTGACTATCTCCCTAGGCCTGAGGAATTCCTGAAGAAATAGCCTAGGGGGCACTTGGCCACATCCCAACTGCCTAGCCATCATGTTTGGCTGATAATATTCATAAGTGCTCTGAACTAACCTCCCTCCACAGAATTCGGCTGGCAAGATGCAGGGCTGGATGAAAGCATTGAAAATTGCTATAGATTGTACATCAGTACATCCAGTCTCAAAGCTGAATTCGCAGGGGAGAGTGAGATTGTCGTTGTCCAAATATGGGAACCAAAGGGGATGAATAAAGCCTCTGAAGAAGAGCTCAAATAATTCACCGATATTCTTATTGATAGATACAGTGGAAGCGGCTTCTCCATAGGTTTGACAACCTTTGGTTCTCCGATTTTCTCCTTCTTTGTAATTGATTGAAGGAAAATCTCGGCTGTTGAGATCAATGGCGACGATTTGATGCATATACAGCTGCAGCCACATTTGGACAAACCACCAAGGGCCATTGACACAGGGGATTTTCTTGCTGGTGTGCATCAGGTGGGTGGTTTGATTGAGCATATGATAGACACTGCCCAGGAGGTATTTCCCGAGTGGAATGAGTTTTCCAGCAGCCAGCTCTTCAGCCATCACGATGTGATTCAGGGTTGGCTCATTGGCTTTGCCACAGAAGACTGATCTGCATAGCCACATGTTCAAGAAGGCTCTGTATTCAACATCGGTCAGAGGGCCATCAGACATATAGTTCTGGATGTATCTCTTGTATCCAACCCCTGTTTTTACTCCTGTCTGTTTGGAGGAACCTTTGTGGACATATGGATATATGGTTCCTGTGACGTTCAGGCCGGTCATCATGTAGACATCGGCCAAAGTGGGAGACATTGGGCCGTGACCGAAGAGAAAAGCATTTGCACCATTGGACCAAAAATGGCAAGCTGCAATCAGAAGATTCTCGTTCTTTGGTGTTTCGGCTAATGACAGTTCCAGACAATGAGAGATACGCAGATGATCCCAGTTCTGTGTTTGGGGGCTTTTGTCATCAGATATCCTCTTGTACCAATTTCTCCAGCCGGCAATTGGAGGCAAAGGCCAGTTCTTGAAGGCATCTTGCCACTCATGAGGTTTTGTCAGTGAAATCTTGAAAGGGATCCTCTGAGACTCGGCCGCGATGATTTCGGAAGGATCTGAATCTCCTACAGGGCCGAGGAAGTAGGATGGAGCTTTTTCCTCAACGGGAATGAGGATTTCGGCAGCTAGGGCCTATCAAGAATGGAGAAAGATGAGAAGAAATTTTAAGATGCAAATCGAAAGAAGAATGCCGAATGTGCTTGAGAGGATTGAAGCTTACCTGGAGAGCAAAATCTTGGTTCGCCATTTGAAGATTGAATCTTGGGAATCGATGACCTAGGGTTCGGATCCGGATGAGAGCTCTGAAGATTCAAAAAGGAGAAGCGGGTGCCGAGCAGAACTAACTTGGGGATGTTGAGTGCTTCTGGTCAATTCCGAGATAAAGTTACCTCTTATCCCGAAATTGAAGGGGCATGTGTTGACACCAAAAATTGGCACCAGGAAGAGGCTGACATGTGGACCAGATTCGTTGAAAAGGTATCATTCGGCAAAGGAGTTTTTTCCCAAGAGCATTCGGCAAGAACGTTCTGCGGTCGGGAACGCATCGTCATTCGGCAAGGACGTTCTGCGGTCGGGAACGCATCGTCATTCGGCAAGAGAACTGTTCCGCGAGAGGCGTTCGGGAACGCGTGATGACGTGGATCAAGCATAAGGAAAAGGCCGGTTTAACTTGGAATGCAAGACGGATACGATGCACCGACGTTTATCTTTTTAGGAAATAAATAAATGTAATCGTAATCGATTAGGAGTCGTGTCGAAACCTGGGTATAAATATAAACCCATGGTAATTGTAAAGGGAGACCAATCGAATCAATCATACAACAAACCGGCCCCGTGCCAACATCGAGTCCTTTAGTCGAGTCGTCGAGTTCTTCGAGAGGAGTCATCGATCCGTCGACCTCCGTAAGTACCGGCAACCTTGTATCATGCTTAGTATCATGCGGTGGATTTAAGCCTTGATGCAAGTAGTCTTGTTACCATGCTTAGTATCATCCGGTGGATTTAAGTTGTGGTCTCAAGAAGGTTCCTCTATTAGGTCATGAGCCATGCGGTGGGCTAAGATCTAGTATGGACCAAGTTATCGGCTCTGTTAGATTTCGGCAAGATCTAACAGATTCATTAAGTTACCCCGTGTTGCTTCGTTTTTACTCTGTGCTTAATTCATGCAACACTCCTTTGCCCAATCTAGGTCGGTTAGAATCGGCTCTGCTTCACGATGCGATGACTCATCCCCTCATAGCCGAATCCGAAACCGACCTAGGTTGCCACGCGTCGCGGGTTCGAACTTGTTGGTATCGTGTAGATCTTGACAGAACCGGGTATCATGCGGTGGATGCAGGTTTTTGGGTCGTCTTAGAGCTAATCATCCGGTGGATTAGAATTCGATTCGATCTGATAGATTTATCTTTATCGATTAAGTTTGTTCCTTCGCCGCGGACCCCGATTCGGCTAAGCAGCCGCATTCGGCAGTGCTCTCACGAGTGAACGTGTTCGTGGGTTTGCAAGTGGACAATGAATGCTTTTAGCCTTTCACGATTAGATTGTATCATGCGGTGGATTGATTTAATCTGATTGGTGGTGTGGCCTCAAACGAGTTGTATCATGCGGTGGATTAACTTGTTTGTTGCCATGCTTGACGGGTGCTGCTTTCGGCCTATGCATTCTTGTTTACTGCGGATTTATGGTCATGCTTTCGCCCTTTTATTTATCAATTATGCTTTGTTTCTCGTTAATCGGCTATGAGTATGCGTTACAATGTTCATTCGGTTGAAAGCCGATTTTTCGTCATGCTTACGTCACGCATTCGGCAGTGCGCTCCCTGCGTGCCTTGCCGATTGCCGAATGAGGCTTTAACTGCCGACAGATAGCTTACATGCTTCTACTGATCTTACGTCATGCTGATGTTGTGCGTTCGGCAGTGTGATTCTTACATGCTTCTACCGGCTGCCGAATGATATTCTGAATAACGACAGATAGCTTGTCCGTAGCTATATGTCTCTCGAGATTGGCTTCAATGCCGCAAATATGGAACTGTCTGGTCTCACCCGGCACGTTCCAGGTTTTGATCTAAACGTTTTTGTCCCTTTGTTAGTTTTCAGGCAAACTGACTGGCACGCTTCCGGATTCAAAAGCCCGGGCCACGTGTGAAGCCAGCTAATTCGGCTTGCTGTGTGCTTGGCGTGAGGTGCGGATTTTACTCGGTGCGCGCCATTGAACTACTCGAGATGAATATAGAAGACTGCTTTTGAACCTCCGATTACTTAAAAAAGTAGTCGGAGGCTCGGGGGCTACACCCATTGGGTGCATCTAAAGATGCACTCCAACGAAAACTACTCGTTAGAGAAAGCTTGAGCGTCTTGGACTTAGCTCCAACTACTCGAAGATGTTAAAGCAGATTCAAGACTTGAAGCAAAGATGCAAGATGCTCGGGGGCTTGTGGGATATACATCCCCGGGTACCCTCAAGATAGAAAACCGAGTCCTAGTAGAACTACTCGTGTAATCCAACTAGGACTCACATATTGTAACCGACTAGGAAACTTACCATGTAACCTGCCCCCTGGGATATATAAAGGAGGGCAGGGGTCCCTAGCTCGGCAGAAGCTTACAGGAAAGACCATACAACTCAACCACACGTGCAATACAATCAAGCACACAGGACGTAGGGTATTACGTTACTCGCGTCCCGAACTTGTCTAAATCTTTGTGTTGTTCGTGTACCGTCGTTCCTAGAACTCGGTGAGACCCACAAATCTACTCTCTGGGGTACCCCCAGGCAAACATGCTCGACATAAATCGTCGACAGTGGTCTCCTCCCGCCGGTGGCCACGCTCGCGCAAGGAGGTTCTCGCTGGCGCCATTCTATTTTGCATCAGGGCTGCTTGGTGCCCGTGTTACGTCTACAATGACCCTGTTCGTTTGACTTATACTGATGGCTTATGTTGATTCGTTGTGAGATAAAAATATTATTGTCTGATGGTTTATTGTCAAACACTGTCCTACCGGCTAATTGCTTGGCCCACACCCCGCTACTAGGTTACCACTGTCTGGTACTTTGTTGATGACGGCTCCTCCTATAGCTGAAGTCAGGGCCGAGCCCACGAAGGCCCGAGTGAGGCGGGGCGACTAGCTATCGCCCGCGCGATTTTTTCGCGGGGGTCGCCTGAAGACCCCGCTACGCCCACGCAACTGCTTGCTTTTGGCCTGGTTTTTTCCAGGCCCATCTCACATAAGGCCCATCTTCCACGCCTTTTTTTTTTCTTTCCCTTCGTTCTGTTCGCTCGTTTATCTTTATGTAGCGGCTTGTTCGTGTTTCTCTGGCACTAGTGCGGCGGCTTGTTCGATTGGGATGTTCTCTATTTTTATTTTCTTTATTATCTTTTTTTTCACAAACGTTTCTATTTTTTATTTTTTTATTTTTTATTTTACCATGTGCAATAATTTGTTCGCAATGTGAACTGATATGTTCTCCATGTGTAGTAATTTGTTCGCAACATGAATTTTTCGTTCTCCATGTGGAGCAATTTGTTCGCAACGAGTACTCATTTGTTCTACATGTGCACTAATTTGTTCGCAATGTGGACTTGCATGTTCTTCATGTGCAGTAATTTGTTCACAAGTGGATTCTTCTTTTCTCCACGTGCAGCAATTTGTTCTCAACATGGACTCATTTGTTCTCCATGTGCAGTAATTTATTCGCAATTTGGACTTACATGTTCTCCATGTGCACTAATTTATTCGCAATGTGGATTCTTTTGTTCTCCATGTGCAGCAATTTGTTTGCAACATGGACTCATTTGTTCTTCATGTGCAGTATTTTGTTCGCAATGTGGACTTACATGTTCTCCATGTGCAATAATTTGTTCGCAATGTGGATTGATTTGTTCTCCATGTGCAGTAATTTGTTCGCAATGTGGATTCTTCTGTTCTCCATGTGTAACAATTTGTTCGCAACATGGACTTATCTGTTCTAGTTTGATAAAAAATATTCGCAAAAAAATATCATCTAAATATAGTCAAGTGAGATCTTGTTTTGAAGATTTTATCGTAATAAGCATTATGGTGCGATCGGAATTTAATTTGGATGTTTGGTTTAAGAGCAATGACTTTTTTTAAAATTTTATCGTATGCAAGGGACATGACACGTGCGCTGATTTTTCTGGTGCACCACTCTTCAGTGATAGACGTACGTGTGAAAACGGTCCAATAGTTGAGCAAACAATTGGCCCAACATCAGCCCAATAAAAAAAAGCACGTCCGCTTTTTCATGCGATAGGCTTCTTTGCATCACCAGCGTGATGCCTAGATGCGCCCCGAGTGAGGGCCCAGGAGCTTGCAGAAGAGAGAAAGAAGAACGATAAGCCGATGAGCCACGCCAAGAAGGGGTTTAAACGAATTGGATAGGAATGGATACGTACGAATACAAATATAGATAGTTTTTTCTATTGGATTCCGATCGAATACGAATAGTGACCACTTTTGTGTCGGATAAGACATGAGTTTATATCGACATCATAAATATCCAATTTATTTATTCAGATACTAAGTATATGGATATAAATCCCTCTAGTTAAATACAAATTCAGATATAATATCCGTATAATTTATACCTAACCGGGAAGGAGCTACGGACGAGAACAAAGAAGAGAGGTAAGCACAAAGATATTATTGTCGGCACATGGAACTAGGGGCGGTAAGTGAAAGGACCAACACTAGGCCTAGAGGGGGGTGAATAGGCCCTGTAAAAATTTCTGCAAAATTGCTTTGAAAACTGTAAGAAGTCGGATGATCTGACGCAGTCTCGGATCTTCCGACCCCCGGAAGATCCGACACTGTGTAGGATCTTCCGACGGGATAAAAACTTTACTTCATAATTTGAGTTCTAGTACACTTTTTAAAGATTCTACTTGAATAGAAGTGTGACAATAAGTGTATAGAGCCTTCTAGATAAGATCAATGCAATAGAATAACAGCAAGCAAGTAGATCGGATCAAATCAAGCAAATCCAACAATAAAACAAATGAGCACAAGGAGACAATGGATTTACTTCCGAAGTTCACTCCACAAAGGAGCTACATCTCCGTTGAGAAGCTCACAAAGAGCCAGGCTGTCACACTAGCCCCAAGTCTCCCTCAATCAACCACAAAGGAAGATTGAATCACTTACTATTGGCTCTCACAAAGAGAGGGGTAATACAAACTTCCGGGCCTCAACCACAAAGGAATGGGAGCTCACCGGCACCTCTAACCGTCTAGGAGCAAAGCTCCAAGAGTAACAAACGTGAATCGACGAATCAAAGTTACTTTAAGTGCTTCAAGAGATGAACAAGTGAGGGCTCAAAGTTAGCACTAGCTTCACACCTTCAATCTTCTCTCTCACTCAAACCCTAAAAGAATCCTTGCAAGAATCAAGCTTGGGAAGGAGTAGAGGAGTGAAATGAATGCTCAAGTGGGTGCTTGTCACGAGTTAGGTCAGTGGAGGCAACAACAATGAATGAGGGGGTGAGGGGGTATATATACCAACCCCCAAAATGTGACCGTTATGTGTTATGCGAAGGGGTATCGGATCTTCCGACCACGCGTCGGATCTTCCGAAGAATGACAGATTAGTGTTAGAAAACTCTAGACAAATTCCAGGCATCGGATCTTCCGACATAGTGTCGGATCTTCCGATGAGGGCCGGAACTTCCGGCAAATGACAGAACATAGCAAGAAAGCCCTCAGAACAGTTCCAGGCATCGGATCTTCCGACACCCTGTCGGATCGTCCGACAGGCGTCGGATCTTTCGGCCCCGGAACAAATCCAAACCGAGCTGGCCGGAACTTACAGTCGGATCTTCCGGCCAGGGGTCGGAACATGCATGTGACACACAGAAAAGGCTGAAATCTGGCTAAGTCCCGGAAGATCCGACACAGTGTAGGATCTTTCGATGGAAGTTCCGATGCTAGGATCGGATCTTCCGATGGGAAACAACCCGAAACCGAGCCAGCCGGAACTTCCGGTCGGATCTTCCGGCCTAAGTTCCGACCAAGCAAACAACATTTGAATGTGACTTTGTGTGTCTCTCAAGTGGATTTTCATCTCAATCATAGCACTTAAAACAACTAGAATTTGTCGAACACGTCCCCCTTGATAGTACGGTGGTCCTATACTCAAATTCAAACCGAAAATCAAATTAAATTCTTCGATCGAGTCCACCACCATAAGAAATTGAATTGGGGACCTCCTTTTCACATTTCTTTTCTTTTCTTTCATTTTATTCCTGCACAACTCATTCAAAGCATTATATCCAAAATTCTATTATCATTAATCACCAAAATAGATTAAGTGCCTAGATGCACTTACAGTAAGGCTATCCACACTGGGAGACGTAAACCGTCCGCCAGTACGCGATAGCACACCGCAGCACTGCAGCGGGGAGCGCTAACCGGAACGCGATCGATGCGGATGGCGCGGCGTACCCCAAATCGAGCGGAGGTAGCACCCGGCCGCTACCCCGCCACGGTGGCGCGAGACCCATGCGGCCCAACCGCTGGCGCGCGCGGAGATGGAGGGAGGAGGCAGAGAGGTAGATAGAGAGAGAGGGAGAGGGAGAGAAGGTCGGATGCGCGTGGATCCGGCCGGTGCACTGCCGCTGGGAAGGGGGGAAGGAGGCCCGCCGCCGACGCGCACACGAGGGAGAAGGGGCCGCCGCCGACGCACCTCGCCGCTGGGAAGCCGTTGTCGCCCCGCCGACGTGCTCGGGCCCGCCCGCTCGGCCCTCACGCTGGGCACCGCCGCCCTGCGCTTGGCCACACCGCACCACCCCGCGCTTGGCCACACGCCCCCTGCCGCTGCCGCGAGGGCACCTGCCCGCGAGGAGGCGCCGCTGCTGTCACACCCGGATTTACACAGAAACCCGAATACTGGCATATGTGTGCCCAGGATGTCCACAGAACACATACAGCTGACAAATATGGAAATGAGAGTATATATGCTCGAATAAAATAGTTTACATCAAAGTTTACCTAAATAAAACACAGCGGAAGTCTAACTCCCTCGACGGGTAGAGCCTCAAGTCCACAGGGACACCGATTGGTTGACCACAGCTCAGAAGTATAGAACATCCTCAAGAAACTCAGTAGCAGCAGACTCATTTACTCCATCTGTTACCCATCCGGGATTTTGTTGAATAATGATAAGTGTAAGTAAAACATTTACTTAGCAAGTATAGCACGAGTGTATGAAGGTTCAAAGTAAGGCTAGACACAGCTGAACTGCGTTAGCATTTTTAGTTGGTTCGTTTTAACATTGTCCAAGTTACTACAAGTGAAAGGAACCTAGTTGCAACCCAATTAATAAAGTATAAGTGTCATTAAGCATAAATAAACATCATCTACTAATAAAAAAGGATCCAGACCGCTCGTGACCCTGAGCAAGGCTATCATGATAGATTTATACTCTGCAGAGGTTTCGCCCTTTACCCACCAGTCGCGTAAATGTCTAAAAGAACTTTGCACCCAACAACGCATATCAACACTTCTGAGGTGTGACTGCATAAGGACGCTACGAGGCTTTTCACAAGACACCCTAACAAGACAGTAGCCGCTAAGGTACAAGGTGGTGAGACTTTAGGCACCGAGATTGACTTACGCTTATGGAGTCACACCATAAGGGGGTCAATGGCATCCAGAGCGCGGGCATCACACCCAACAATGCGCAACGTGCGGAGTTCCCCATCGCAGGGACTCCCAACACGGGACTGAGTCTAACGAGACCTAGCCGACGGGGCTACCGTCCTTGGTGGAATCAAGAAACAACACATGCCTTGCTTCCCATAACGCCGTCGGCCCCATCGGTAACCACTGGCAAGCTAGAGACGTACAAGCTACTTAACCAAGACCAGAGCCATAATAGTTCTAGCGGTGGCGACATGCTCCTGGGTTACCGCTTTACGAACCGGCCCTTATGGAGAAACACTAGAACAAAGCACGAAGTACATGCTCTAGTTCCCTAAACCAAGTTGCTAAAAAGCAAGTTTTATCATTAATGTTGAAGTGAACCATTAGGTCAAAATTAATAATTAAACAATCGTGATGGTAGCTGCGCATAGCAAAGATTCTAGCCATATGTATAAACCCAAGGTAATCAAAGGACAGGATAATGAAGACTAGGTACAACCTTAAAGGTACATCAATTTAAACACATACATGTATGAAATAATTTATTACAAAGTGGATAGGTAGTAAGGATTGTCCGTGCTATAACTTACCTTAAATCCAGTATAATCACTCATAGTCTTCAGCTCTTGATCTTCAAGCTCTTCTCCTCGATAGCACTCGAAACATGTTCCTTCTAGTCGAGCACACAAGTAGCTAAACAAGCAAACAAACAATAATAACTAAGAACAGTACACCAAACAGTAGAAACAGAATAAAAGAAGGCTTTAAAACTAATCTACGTTTCACTATGAATACATGAGCGTAAGAATCACACTAATCGGAGCTAAAACGAGAAAGTTACGACGTTTCTAAGGTTCGGAGACTTGCTGGCAATGTTTAAAAACTTTCAAGGACCTATTCGTAAAAAACCGAGGGCCTATACACTATTTCATATAAGAACCTGAGGGGTAACGCGTAAAAAGGCAAGGGCTTTTCTACGAAAGAGTATAGACTAAACGAATATGGTAGAAAATTACAGGATTCGCTGAGGGTCTTACTGGAAATCTTGAGGCCAAAAACGACGAAAGGCTCGGCGCGACGATGAGACGAAGAATGGGCAGCAGTGGAAGATATGGTGGAAGAAGACTACCTTAGGGAATCCCAAACAAAGGGGTCTCCCTATAAATGAGTCGTTGGTGCCTTTTCCGGAGGAGAGGTGGTTTATATATATAGAGAGAAAACCTCTCACTTCCAGGTTCATTAGCAATATGGGACTAAAGGTGGTTTGCCCCGTTCCAATGTGAATGTGCTTTGAAATTTGGCCCAATAAAGTGATGGGATGAATTTGGCCTAAAATTGGGTCAACTCTAGGCTAAGGCTGGTCTACTAAGATTTAGGGTGATTTTAATTTTCGGAATAATTATTTTTTTGTTATAAAATAATTCTAGATAAGTCCAGAATTGATATTAAAACCATGAAAAATATTCTATAAATTCTAAAAATCCTAGAAACAATTTCAGAGATAGAGTTGGACATGAGGAACCCAAATAATATATTTGAACCTCACGAAAAGGGTTTTAGCCTACTCCAAAAATTGGAATTTGCTCTAAGGAAAATAGGAATAAATGCCAGAAAACTCTAGAAAATTCTCATTATGCTTCTCAACGCGTTTTTGAAAACTTTACACACATAAAACCACTAAATGCAACCGGCATGAATGCAGAGCACTCAATATTAAACCTATGTTGTTTTAATTTAACTCAGAAAACAAAATTTTCCTATACTAAATTCCATGTTAATTACATAAACCTTGGACAAATTTTAGAAATTTCAGAAAATCCTCATTTTAATTATGCTAACAAACCAGCTGCCATCGTTGCGGCCCCCGCGAGGAGCAGCTGTCGGGGCCTCAGGGGGGAGGGGAAGGGGCCGCTGGCCGGGCGGAGAGAGGGGGAGAAGAGGACCAGCACTTCTCCCGCCACCGCGTGGCGCCAGAGCTGCCGTCGTGCTGCTCGGCCGGAGGGAGCAGCGGAGGAGGCGGGGGAGGGGGCGGGCTAGGGAGCCACTATGGAGCCGCGGAGGGTGGGGGTAGAGGCGGCGGTATGGAGGGGAGGAAGCAGCGGCGGTGGTGGGGGAGGGGGGCGGTGGCGGCGCGGCGAAGGGGGGGAAGGAGCGACGGGAGGGCGTGGCGGGAGGCACGGCGAGGGGAGGGAGCGGCAGCGACGGTGGGGGCGGTGGCGGCGGCGGCGCGTGGAGGGAGAGGGAGGCGCGCGTGGAGAGAGAGGGAGAGAAGAAGGCAGGGCGGCGCGGGGAAGGCCGGAAGGGGATGCGGCGGGGGAGGGGAAGGGAGGGAGAGAGAGAAAGAGAGGATGGGGAGGGAGGAGAGGAAAAAAATAATATATCATGTGGTCTCACGTCCGATAGTTGGTATGGAGTATGGATCATATGGGATGACGAGTGCAGGAAAACTGAAACTGTGTCGGAGAATCTTGATGACCAAACACAATATTGTCTTTTAGGGGATGAGAATGGAGCACAATGAGTGCAGATAGCCTTATGAGACCTAAAATTTAGGCCTAGCAATTTTAAGAATTGGGTTCAATAAGGACGGGACTAAAATACTACTAGTTTTTTAATAAAATAATTTAGCGCCAAGTAGGATTGTGGAGTGAGGATGAGGCCAGATCCGTCCCTATATGGAACCACACCTGTCAGACTAGTCGGTCGTTCCGTAAAGCACTGCAGTTACCACTTAGAAATGGGCCTCCAATCTCAGAGTTCAAGCCGCAGGTTTCCTCTTCTCTCGGTGAAATTGGCCCCGCTCGAAGCCCATCTAGGCCTACTGGCTACTAGCCCTCCTCTCCTTTCTCCCCATCTCCCCGGAGACGACGGGTGGCTGCCCGGGCCTTGGTTCCTCCCTTCGCCCCCCTTGTCGGCAGCTACGACCAGAGAAACGCCACGTCTCGCGCGCTCGTCCGCTCCCCGCCGATGAGCTGCCGTGCGTCGCCGTGGAGCCGCCCATCGCTCCCCGTCGGGCCGCACTTCTCCACCTCGGCGCGGCCGCGCTCCCCACTCGGTGAGGTCCACGAGCTGCAGCCCCCGTCTAGATTCGTGGCTGTCTGATTTAGCTTCTGGCTTGATGCCTGCCTAGTGGGTTGTTTCCCCGATGTTGGGGCTTACGTCCAGTGGCAAGCAGGTGCTGTTCAGTGCGCACATCGCCACACCGGGCCACTAGCTAGCTTTGTCACGAGAGTAATTTTAAATTTTGCCTCTGATGTTATGCCTATGCTTCTGACTTCGGGAGCATGTACAGCCGTACAAGCATGGTGTCTAAAATCTAATGTCAAGTCATATGGAACAGTTAGATTTTTGAAAAGTTGGAACTAGATGCCCGTGCTTGATGGATTTGAAGCTGCTGTAGCTTATTGGCACGTATACTTCACAATCGTAGGACAGTGAAGCCCCTGGTGTTTTGAACTTGCATTTTGCAGTACTTTTGTATTCCGATTGGACAATCTGTACGAATTCATCTGGGTAAATACTTTTGACAGCCTAATTCATCAGCCCTTGGTTCCTGACAGGAAGTAGGAATCTGTGGAAGAATCCGATTTTGAAGAACTCATGGACACTCGGTGCTGGTGTCTCAAATATGCTTGCACTGCCATCAAGGCTGTTCAGGTGCATGGCTTCAAGTGGCTCTGGGGATGGTGGTTTTGCTCGGCCTACATCGACTGATGAAGCAGTAGCATCATTGCCGTTATACTCTTGGCCAGATAAGCAGGTTGACAGATTTGGGCTATCTACAACTTAATACGCCTGCTGTTCACTGATATTTTCTTTCACCTATTCTCGAGTTGGTGGTTATCTTTATGTGGGCACTGGAGTATTGTGTCAGTTCACCTTCAACTAGCCTACTCTAATTGTTAAAGTGTTGCTAATTTAGAGGAAATGTTAGTATCACAAGAGAATAGACTTAGGCATACATCATTCAGACACAATATTTAGTACATGCATATGCAACTCATGAGATACAGTTTTAGATAAACACTGTAATAATACATTTATTTGCGGGGGCTTGCCTATTTTTCTTTCATTTCCCATTTCAAAAAAAAAATAAATCTTTTCATTTATGTGAGCCTTGCTGAGGATAGTCATCTGTTATGATTTAGGAAAGTTAGATCTATAATATGGCTATTGGAACTATAAGAGTCTATGTTGCTATTACTGAACATGCTTTTTTGCTCTTATTTTTCAGCGACCACGGGTGTGTATTTTAGGTGGTGGATTTGGTGGCCTGTACACTGCTCTAAGACTAGAATCTCTTGTGTGGCCCAGTGATAAGAAGCCTCAGGTAAAATGATGATGCTCAATTACTAGAATGCTCTTCCAGATTTCCTATGTGCTATCCTTTTTATCTTGAAGGGTGGTTATTGCACTCCTTAAGAACTGCATAAATTTTACTGATGGGATTTTATTTAACCTGTCTTATGATTGCATGATGGCATCTTCTGCCATTTTGACATTGCATTTATTAAATTGCAACAGTTACTAAGAAAGCAAAATAAATTACAGGTTCTGCTGGTTGATCAATCTGATAGATTTGTATTTAAGCCAATGCTGTATGAGCTCTTGTCAGGAGGTACTGCAGTTTCAATCATATAAATGATTTTGATTGTATATAGTTTATTGTTCCTTTTCACTTTATTTCGATTCTAAACTGTTATTATTTGATTTGGTTGCTAGAAGTGGATGTCTGGGAGATAGCTCCATCTTTTACTGAGTTACTGAAAAACACTAGTATTCAATTTGTGAGGGACACCGTAAAGCTTCTGCGCCCTTCTGATCACTTTAGAAGAGAACCTGGAGAATCATGCACCGGTGGAGTTGTTCATCTGAAAAGTGGCACTGTCATTGAATATGATTGGTAAGAATCATATTTGCAACGGGTGCCAAGTTCAAGGCTTTCTTTTAGGAACAAATTTAAAGTAATTTGCTATAATTCAATTTTTTCATATAAAACAATGTTTAAGGATATTTGACTGTTGACACATAAGAGCAAACTGTCATTCGCTGCTACAATGTTTTTATTATGTAGAATCGTAAGTACCTGTGGCTGTCTCACTAATATTTAATGTTGTAAACTTGGGATTGCCGGACTGTGTCCCTTTTTCCTGATAACACGTTCATTCCTTCAGGCCGCTCCTGAACCATGATACTAATGAATATTTCTTTTTTGTTTAATGAGAAGATTGTCAATAATTGATGATATCTAACCATAGAATGCAATAGTGACATGTATAGCTACTTTATTTATGTATATGGCTAGATTAAGATTTCTTGCTGTTTCAAATTTGTTGGCTTAGTTAAAATAAGCTTGTTGCTGACATTTGTTTTGGAATGGGCAGCCAGGCTCGTTCTAGCTTTAGGGGCTGAAGCTAAAATTGATGTTGTTCCAGGGTCAGCTGAATATGCACTTCCTTTCACAACGTTAGAGGATGCTTTGGTAAGCACAAATCTTCTCATGAAAGTTTGTATGTACTCATTGCAAATAATCTGTTTTTGGAACTACTGATATTATCCTGTACAGCAGTGAAAAGACAAAGAGCATCTATTTTCTACTGTGTGCTTCTCACTAAAAATTTAGAATCTGACTATCGACATTTTCTGACAATTTATGCAACAAGTGAATCATATCAAGAGCTATAAACGAGCATCAGATAGACTTGTCAAAACAAACTAGGTGGACAAACACGACTTCACAGTGTTCCTTTCGTGTTGGGCTTTATCCCATGTCACTCCATGTCCCATGAGATTGGCGCTACAAAACTTTGAATGGGAGTCTACTACTCTCATCTCTGTAATGTGTCTTTGATTAATGAAATCCATTGGTTCTCAAAAAATAAAATCAAGATAAACTTAGGGTCACTATTTGATATATGTAATGTTTGTCATTGTGACTGTAATAAGCTGTTTCTAGGATTATAGATCCTATTGTGCAGCATAGATAGATTAATTGCTCAACCATGAATCCATGATCATCAATTCTTGTTGCTTTTGTTCTGACAATATATGTAACAAGTGAATCATACCTTTTGAAGTAATTCAATATTTTTAATTTAAAAAGAATTAGGGGACATTCGTTGATGTATGTCATGCATTTTTTTATGGTTGTTATTAGCTATTTCAAGAATTATGGATCCTGTGCATAGATAGATTAAGTGCTCATCCATGAGTCCATGATCATCAATTTTTTTCTGTTGTTTATTTCTTAAATGTTATTTTGTAGAGAGTTGAAAGCAAGTTGAAAATGCTAGAGAGGAACAGGTTTGGTAAGAGCTCCCCTACTATTGAGGTGGCAATAGTGGGGTTGGGCTATTCTGGTGTTGAATTAGCTGCGACTATATCTGAAAGATTAAAGAACACTGGAACTGTGAAGGCAATAAATGTTCAAAAAACCATATGTCCCACTGCTCCAGAAGGAAATCGTGATGCTGCTCTGAAGGTGAGAAACTAAAATTCTATACATAACAAATTGTTTTGGTCAGGTTCATCTTAAAATTCTAATTGATAGCATATTCCATTTGAATGCTCTGGGATTATCTTGTGTCTGATCCAGTTGAGGGCTGTAGCTTTAGTGTAATATTGCTATCCTTATGATACAAACCCCTTCTCCTTTTGTGACATGTCACCGAACAGTACATTTTCATTGGGTTATTTATGGATACTATGTAATACAACATGAATCAGTCACGATATTGCTTTGCTATTTCACATAGTAGTGTTGGCCCATGATGATATTGTTTTCATATCTGAACTTCCTCAGTTGAGGAAATTGTATATTCTGAGCTAGCAGCTAATCGCTGAAGAAATTTTGGTTCCACTACTTGTCAGGTTCTTGAATCTCGGAATATTCAGCTTTTCTTGGGATATTTTGTGAGCTGCATTAAAGAGGCTTCTACATCTGATGATTCAAGTAGCACAGTTACGGATTCTGAAGCTGACAGTGGTCATCATGAGAAACTAATTTTGGACCTCCAACCTGCTGAAAGAGGCCTCAAAGGCCAGATTCTGGAGGCTGATTTGGTGCTGTGGACAGTGGGTTCAACATCCCAGATTCCCCAGTTACAGCCTCCAGATGCTCCCTATGTGATTCCTTTGAATGGTCGGGGGCAGGTAGAGACGGAGGAAACCCTTCAAGTAAAAGGCCATCCCCGGACATTTGCAATTGGTGATTCAGCAGCTCTGAGGGATCCATCAGGCAAACTTCTCCCGGCCACTGCACAGGTAAGAGATTGCTGGCTTTGCTCCAGGCTAATGCTGCATTGGTAGTTACTATGTCACTAATGAAACTCTCATCTCTAGGTTGCTTTTCAACAAGCAGATTTTGCTGGGTGGAATCTCTGGGCGGCAATCAATGATCGGCCTCTCCTGCCATTCAGGTTCAAATCTGACGACACCTTTGCATCTGTTCATTTATTCAAAGCATAGCTAATTTGTTCAGTTTGTTGCCAATAGTATTCCATCTCAGTAGGAACTAGGAAGGGCTGAACTCCGCAGGAGACCTCAAATATGCTGAATCTTTTGCAGGTTCCAAAACCTTGGTGAGATGATGACACTTGGTAGAAATGACGCTGCAATAACAGCAAGTTTCATTGAGGGACTGACCTTGGAAGGACCTCTAGGACATGCTGGTATGAACTCTTTCAAGCATGTTCTTTCACTTTCGCCTACGCGTGAATAAAGTTGGAACTTTGCTCTGCAGCTCGGAAGCTAGTGTACTGCCTCAGAATGCCCACAGATGAACACCGGGTGAAGGTTGGAATCAGCTGGTTCACAAAGACTGCCATCGATTCATTTGCCTCCGTGCAAAACGCAGTAAGTGATATGCTCACAAGTTCATGACAGTATGGTTGTCCGATGGATTGTGAGTTGTGACTTGACAATTCCTGAATCGAATGTACTGGAGAGCAAGATTGAGATCGATAATATGTACGTAATTGAGGATGTTGTTAAATAGCTGTACCATACTTTTGAATTAAGATGCTATGCTCGTAGAGTAAGCATTTGTCCTAGTAATGAACTGTGGTATTTGCAGAAGTGGTACTTTATCTGTGGTATAAAGAGCGGGGATGTTAGCCAAGTTATGATTTGATCTGTGTCCTTGCATGTTAGCTTGGCGGGCAGAATTAAACTGAGTGGTGGGAATTGAACTATTTCTTGTAAAAATTCCAAAATTCTTGGGCGATTTCTTGCGTTTCGAACGGAATGGTGGCATCGCTGTCGGTGCATGGTGGAAATTCAAAATGTACAGCATTTCTTATTTTTCAAAATGGAAAATATTCTGAACCACATTGTGAAACAAAAATCAGATTTGGAGTGCCGTTGTATTGAAGTCAACTCTCACCTACTCTCAACAGCCTTTCTTTATCTTGCTGATTTCGTTCGCCTCGCTGTGTTGTGTAGGTGGCCAACTCATTTCCTCTCCCAACCCCCATGGGCTCCAACACCACCAACCCCTCCTCGCCGGCCGCGGCCATGGATCCCGACTCCGAGGTCGTCTTCGACTTCCCGCCCTACCTTTGCCAGTACAAGAGCGGCCGCATCCACCGCCCAGGCGGCGCCCCCACCGTCCCCGCCGGTACGGACCCTGCCACCGGCGTCGTCTCCAAGGACATCCGCGCCGGCCCCGCCTCCGTCCGCATCTACCTCCCTCCCGGCGCCACCGGCAAGATCCCGGTCGTCGTCTACTTCCACGGCGGCGGCTTCGTGGTCGGCTCGCCGGCGCGGCCGGGCACGCACAACTACCTCAACGACCTCGTCGCCCGCTCCGGCGCCATCGGCGTGTCCGTCTACTACCGCCTCGCGCCGGAGCACAAGCTCCCCGCCGCGTACGACGACGCGTGGGCGGCGCTCCGGTGGGCGGCCACGCTCGGCGACGGCGAGGAGCCCTGGCTGCTCGACCACGCCGACCTCTCCCGCCTCTTCCTCGCGGGCTGCAGCGCCGGCGCCAACATCGCGCACAACACCGCCGTGCGCGCCTCGGCCCCCGGCGCGCTCCCCGACGGCGTCACGCTCCGCGGGCTCGCCCTGGTGCACCCGTACTTCACGGGCACGGAGGCCGTCGGCGGCGAGATGGCATTCGCGCCCGAGATCCGGGGGTTCATGGACCGCACCTGGCGGTTCGTGGTCTCGGAGACGGTCGGGCTCGACGACCCGCGCGTGTGCCCGTTCGTGGACGACGCCGCGCGCAAGGTCGCCGCCGGGATCCCGTGCGAGCGCGTGCTGGTGTGCGTCGCCGAGAACGACTACCTGCTCAAGGAGCGCGCGCTCTGGTACTACCGGGAGCTCAAGGCCAGTGGCTACGCCGGCGAGGTGGAGCTCTTCGAGTCCAAGGGCGTCGACCACGCCTTCCACTTCGACAAGCTCGACACCGAGCAGGGCGTTGAGCTGCAGGAGCGGATCGTCGCTTTCATCAACAAATGAACACGGCTCGTGCTGTCGACAAGGAGCGATGGAGATTGCTCTGAAGGAGTTTTCTAATAGTTTTATGCTACCAATAATCATTTTCACACTTCAGTATTGTAATGCGCCGAAATTTATTTGATCTATTAGTGATCCCAATTAAACTTTCAATCTTTTGAATCGTTTCATTAATCGCATTTTTATACTCCGCAATTAACAAACCATATATGTCACGGATGTGAAGTATTATTTTTGGATGCCAATTAAACATTGAGATTTGCTCCATATCTTAAACATTAGATTTGTCACGGATCTAGAAGCTTCGGAGCGTAGCCATTGGAATTTGGAAATGGAAACATCGAATCATCAATCAACCACGAACAGATGACACGAGTATTCTGGATCAAACACGGCCACTTAGCGGGCGGTAAAATTATTCCCTCTGCACTGCACGGTGCTCACTGCTCACTTGCCTAGGAAACTCAGGACGCGCTCCTGCATCTCCCGCGCCTTGTCGCCTCGCGGGTTCATGCAGTAGAAAACGTGCCCCTCGCCCATGGACTCGAGCAGCTCCACCTCGCCGGGGTAGCCGCAGGCCTTGAGGCTCTCGTAGTACCAGACGCCCCTGTCGCGGAGGTCGTCCTTCTCGGCGACGCAGACGAGCACGCGCTCGGCGACGACGCGCGCCGCGCTGCCGCCGGCGGCCTCCGAGAACGGGTTGGACAGCGGGTCATCGAGCCCCGGTGAGCCCGGGTACAGGAACCGCCAGAACGCGTCGGCGCGCTCCTTGCGCGCCTTCCCCGCCGCCGCCTCGTCGCCGATGTCCGCCGCGCCGCTGAAGTAGGGGTGCACGATCAGCAGGCCCCTGACGCGCATCCCGAGCCCGCCGCCGCCGTGGTCGCCGGCGCGCGCCGCCACGACGTGCGCGATGGTGCCCCCCGCGCTGGCTCCCGCCACGAACACGCGGGAGAAGTCACCGTGCTCGGCCAGCCATGGCTCAGTCGCGCCGCCGGTGGCGTGGGAGGCGACCCACTTGAGCGCCTCCCACGAGTCGTCGTAGGCAGCCGGGAGCGGGTGCTCCGGCGCGAGGCGGTACTCGGGCGCCACCGCGAGGACGCCGGCCTCCGCGACGAGCGCGTTGAGGTAGTTGTGGGTGAAGGGGTCGGCCGCGGAACCCACCACGTAGGCGCCGCCGTGGTAGTACACGACGACGGTGAGCTTCTTGCCCTGGGTGACGCCGGGCGGGAGGAAGAGGCGCGCCCAGAGGCCCGTGGCCGGGTCGACGACGACGTCCTTGGACACGACGCCGGTGGCCGGGTCGGTGCCGGCCGGGAGCGAGGCCGGGTTCATGAACCGCTCGATGCGGCCGCTCCTGTACTGGCGCACCATGGGGAAGAAGTCCGCCGCCACCTCCGCGTCCGGGTCCGCCATCGCCGCGCGCGCTGGTTCCCGGCGTCGGTGCGGGTTCGAGGCCGGCCACGCGGCGCTATGTAGTGGGGGAGGAGCCCGGGATGGGCGGAGCGCGCGGACCAAACGGTTGGTGTAGTGGCGCAGACGCGCAGTGAGGCTGGACATACGGTGATAGCGGCGACGCTGCAGCGATGGTTCGGTTGGTGCGGAAAGACTGGTGTGTCCATGGAAAAGGATGGCTGTCCTGCTCGTGAGACCCCGCGCCGTAGTGTCACTGCTCACTAGTGTGAGGGAGCAGTGGCTGGTGGGTGGGCCTGTGGGCTTCTAGAAGGCCGCCCAGTGGCTTGTGGGGTTGGGTTGAACCTGGAACGTGACGCGCGGCTGACGCAAGGTATCAGATGCTGATGGCGGCATCGGGCCAGAGGGGCCAGTCGACGGTGAAACTTATTACACTAACAGTAAAAAAAAATTTCATCGCATTAAAATACCGATAAATACAGAAAGTATTAAATATATATGAAATCAAAAACTAATTACATAATTTGTTAACTCTACGAGACGAATATTTTAAATCTATTTAATTAATATTTAAACAATTATTTATAAATATAAACAAAATACTACATCGATATATTAATAATAAAATGTCAACGGAACTAAGCGAGGCCTCGCTAAAAATCCGGCCATTCGAAGTGAAAAACGAGCGTCTCGGTAGTCGTCCGTCCCAGGCCTTTGTAGTTGGTCAGCCAAAAACTGGGAGCGTTGTTTTATCTGACACTGACGGTGGTCTTCGTCTTCGGCTGCCCCACCTCCGCTCTCCTGAGAAGACCGGAGCGAACAGAGCTGATGGGTGCGCCGATTCACAACGAGAAACGTCACACGTGTGACCTGTCGCGGCACGGATCAGGGCTTTAGGCGCTTCACCGGTGCAATGAACTTTAAATTAGGACTCCACTTTCAATCAGTGGGCTAATTCCATTAGCATGCCATCATTTTGTTCCTGTCAATGTCAGAATCATATATGGTACATGATGCGCCTTGGTTGGTTTATTTTAGACTCGCTGAAATTTTGATTTCCATGACTTTCTGTTGTGATATACTTTAAATTTAAATTAGGTCCGTCACTCTCATTGGAGTATCTCTCACCCACTTCCATCAAATCAATCAATTCGCACTACTACTTAAATGACCCCCAAGTGTATATTTTGAATGGATCACGCTGATTTTTCTTTTCTACCAGGAAAGTCTATTTTACAACATTCAATTATCATAAAAGTCTGATCATACAACTTATTATGAATAATTCAATTTCAATTCAAAAAATATGAAACCAATTCCAAAAAATGTAACCTATAGTTATTAAAAAATTCATGAATAATTCAGTTTCAATTCAAATTGTTGGAGGGTGTGAATTAAACTTTTCCTTTTTTATTTAATTTTCTAAAATAGGCAAGCTTATATTTAGCCTAATTTGCACAATCCAGTTATTTACCGTCGGGATTTTCTCATTTGCTAATTTGCTTTCGCATACAGAAATGTCTAAATCGAATAGACAAGAACTGCTCTTGATTTAGCTTAGGAGGATCTCCCAATTTCAAGCATACGAGGAAGGCGAAGGGAATATTTCAAGAAAAAAAAAGAGACCTCTAACTCCAGTAAAAAAAAATCAAGCGCACAGATAGGAAAGCAGAGCAGGCTTCATAATTAAGACTCCTCTTAAAATCAAAGTGTTCATGTGGTATTTATATAAAGAAGTAATTTTGACTTAAGATAATTTAGCTAGACGTCGGTGGCAGGAGGACAGGAAATGTTGCTTTTGTTCTAGGAATAAAACATTCAAACACTTGTTCTTTGACTGTATGCTAGCTAAATTTATTTGGAGAATTTTTCAAGTTTCTTTTGATGGTCAACCTCCAACTAGCGTTCATGATTTATTTAATGGCTAGTTGGAAGGGGTGCATAGGAAATTGAAATATCATATGTTAGTTGGGCAAGCGCTATGTGTTGGGCAGTATAGTTGTAACGTAATGAGGTGATTTTTGACAATGGATTAGTTCCTTTGTTTTTACAGTTTGTCTTTAAGGGTCGCATTGAACCAGATTCTGGACCTTACTCCAGAAAGAGGAGGATCGCCTAGTGATGTAGGAAGGGTGCATGATCATTGAAACTACAACCATGGAGGATTTTGACAATGGACTAGTTCCTTCATTTTTGCAGGTTGTCTTCAAGGAGGTCGCACATATTCTGGACCTTACTCCAGAAAGAGGAGGATCGCCTAGTGATGAAGAAAGGGTGCATGATGATTGAGACTATAGCCATGGAGATTTTCGCTAGGCATGACTGGCATTTCATTAATAGACTTACTCTTTGAGTGGAAACCATTTCGTTTGTCTTTTATTATGAATCAAAACTTCATTTTTCTGGTTTCTTGGAGTGTGAGTTTCTCGAGATTTGTAATAAGGAACAACTTTATGCATTAGTCGATGCAGCGGCTGCGATATTATTAAATAATATTCCCTTTTATAAAAAAAAGGCTTCATAATCAGGCTCCGTTTAGTTCCAAGGACTAAACTTTAGTCCCTGTCACATCGAATGTGAAAATATTAACTAAAAGTATTAAATATATGTTAATTAAAAAAACCATTACATAATTGAGAACTAATTTACGAGACGAATCTATTAAACCTAATTAGTCAATGATTTGACAATGTAGTGTTACAGTAAACATGTGCTAAACATATGCTAATAATGGATTAATTAGGCTTATTAGATTCGTCTCGCGAATTAGCTCTCGTTTATGTAATTAGTTTTATAATTAATATATATTTAATATTTTTAATTAGCATCCGTATATCGGATGTGATATGGACTAAACTTTAGTTCTTGAAACCAAACACCCGTCAGTTGTTCCTAGCGTTTGCAACCATTCTCGATCACCATCTATATCTTCTGTTCTTTACAGCTCTCCACGGCACACGCACAACACTTCGTCATAGGTTGCCATGCCACATTGCGATGACAGAAACATTAGCATGGACACGCCGGTGCAGGCAGTGTCGGTGCCGGCGGGGACGGTGTTGGCTGCCGGACGAATGGGTGGAAATCGTGTAGCACCTCGCTGTCAGGGTCCATTGCATTGGGATAGCCTCTTTGACCTGCATAGTGGGCTAGTGGCGTATGCTTTTTTTTTAGAGCAAGGTGGCGTATGCTTTGCTCAACTGCTAAGCTTAGCTGCTTTGCGTCATGGGTGGAGTACGATCCAATGCCCACATGGTGGTTGGTGGCAGTGTTTGATGATCGTATTAGTGCGAGGTAGAGCCATAGAGAAGCGTCTCGTGTATTTTGCTCGCTTTCGGTTTGTACCAATCATTTACCTGCTTGCCCTAAAAAAATCGTTTACCTGCTCCATTTTTATTAGTATACTCCGTACTAAGGATTGTTTATTGCAAAAAGGTAAAGCCGTATTCCTAATATCTATTTAGACACAAGTGGTTGTTGTTTGGTCTCCAATGCAACTTTATATGCAAGGAATCGAATTTGGCCAAACTTAAGTTGGGATTTCGCTACTGTAAAAGTCTCCGATTCAAGATCTACCAGAGGCCAAAGGCATTTTTTTCTTCTAAAGGAAATATCTATCACAACACTATTTATGCCGTGGAACATTTGGAAAAACAATGGTAAGCTCTTCAGTTAACACTTCTCTGTGGCCATGGTCGAACAGTTGACGTTGCTCTTTGAACACATTGGAAGCAAGATGCAACAAAAAGAACAACGTAGAGCTGTGGCGTGAGTGCATATTTAGTGTTATATTTTTGAGAATATACTTAGCATGTATTTCATTAAAAACAAGAGAGTTACATCCACGTAGCATAAAAAACCCTTACGATGCAAAAACAACGAAAATTATAAAAACAGTGGAACGCGACCCAAACCAGAACAACAGGAAAGAAACCCTACACCTCACCGCCAACCACACTACAACGTCGTCCCGACAACCCTGCAAAGACAACCGGTACCCACGACTAGCCACTAAGACAATCGAAGCAACAAAGCGTAGGTGGTACGGAGGAAACGGCCGGACGACACATCCAAGGAGAACACGACGCCAACATCGTCGTCGTCAGCCATCCTTTGAAGGACTAAGTTTTCGCTCGGTGAATCCGCGAAATCAGGGGGTCAATGCCAACGCCTTCAGCAAGGTGAGCTACGCCCATGGACGTAGCTGCTGCCAGCACTAGCTCCAAAGCCAAGCCGAGCTTTCGCTCCTGACACCCGGCCCCAACACCACGCACCCACTTAACAAGCCGCCGGTAGAGCGACGATGATGGAAGACCACGACCCTGACAATGAAATAGAAGGGCACAAGCGACCAAGAAATCGACCTATATCTGAGGAACTCCCGACCAATAGTGTGACCACATGACTCCGGTGGGCGACCGATAGCTCGGACGACCAACGGGGGATACGCCACCGTGAAATCCACGCCGGAGGTGGCCGGATCAACAACGAGGGGCTAGTTCGGTGGAGGCGCCGGGTCCCAACCCTATAGCTCCTCCCTCTCCCCACATCCCCTCCAAACCCTAGGAAGCAGCTAGCCGGCGGCCCCTAGGGGCCTAGCCCTTGCGTGGGTAGCGAGGCACAGAGGGCAGGTGGGTGAGGGGGCGCCAGCCCGCTATGGCCTGGGGCCTGACCCAGGGCTGAAAGGGGCACGTCCATGGCCGACGGTGGCCTCGATGGCCGGCGGGAGTTGTTCACCGGAGGTCCTGGTCGGGTCGGAGGTGGCCCAGGGCGGAGCTGCCGTACCGCGGATCCGGCAGGGGGCGCCGACGGTGGATCTACTGGCGACGGTGGGGGCCGCCCGGTGGCCGGGGCGCCGTCACCCCCTCGAGCCGTCTGGGAGGGGTGACATGAGGGAAGAGAGCTCACGCAAGAAGATCAATGTTAGGGTAGCTTTTGATTTAATTCTAACTCTTCCTTTACATATACACAAATTCTATATGTAAAATTTTTACCCCTTTTAATTTGTAAAGTTCAGTCGTCTGAATTGAATGCTTATTCATAGGTTCTCCAGTAGATAATTGAGCTTTGCAACCGGTGCATTTCTACTGGTTGCTGAAGAACCGACTGCGAATAACAACTGGTTCTTTGGCAGCAATCCCGGATCGATCATTGAGTAGCCATGAACAGGATCTGATGCTATTAGTCACGAGCAGCGCAAAATTTAGTACCTGGCCCACGGTTGTATCATAGGCTAGATATATGTATCTTTGTGCTAGACATGCTGGCCATTCTTATAGCTAGAGCTAAGGACAATGGGCAATTTTCAGGTGTTGTTCCCTATTTATTGGATAATGGTCTCTCTATTGCAGATGATACTTCATTTTTCTAGGAAAATAATATTGAACAGGCAAAAAATATGAAGCCCCTTCTATGTGCATTCCAGTAGTTATCTGGCCTCAAAATAAATTTTTATAAGAGTTAATTCTTTTGCTACGGAGATGCAAAGGATTTGGAAATTTCCATTTGGCAAAATGACAATTATAAGAAGTACAGACTCATTAAATGGACTATATTTTGTATTCCAAAAGATCAAGGGGCACTAGGCATTCTTAATCTAGATCTACAGAGCAAGCGTTTACTTAGCAAATGTTTTTTAAGCTCATAAATGAAGACGAGCTATGGCATACCCTCCTTACGATTAAATATTTGGAGTTAAATGCATCATTAGTACATAAATTTGACAAGTGGGTGCATTTAGGTTCATCCTCTCTCTAATTACTCATTTAGAAGCAACAACTTGGCATATTGGTGCAAATAAGTCAGCATGATGATAAATAGCCAAAAACAATTGCCACGTATGCAGCGTCATTTTTTTGCAAAAGTCCTTACTCATTATGTAATTTAGGTTAGTTTAGTAGTATCTTTTTGGATTTTGTTTGTAGCATCTTTTAGACAATGATATTGTAATTTTTAAAAAATCTTATATTATACAAAAAAATATTTATTTTTGGTGAGGTGAAATAAAATAATATAACGAACAAGGTATATATTTGGCGTCGACCGTATGCATCGTATAAGCGCAAAAAATTGAATTTTTGATTTCTAGCTCGGTTTGCAGTCCCTACCTCTAACAAAGTTTGAACGGTAATATAAATCCTCAAATTATTGTGTTGTTTCGAAATATTGTTAATCCTGTATTGGCGTCATAAAACTTGATGTTTGTCGGAACCAATATATATCAAAATGAGTCCTAATAAATAATAAAATAACACCAAATGTACACATATATTACCTACATGGTGTTTTTTGCCCACGTGTCATGTCGGTGACCTATTTGCACCCATATGCCAAGTTATTGCTCATAAATGAGCAATTAGAAAGATGATGTATCTAAACGCACCCACTCGCCAAGTTTGTGTATTAATGATGAATTTAACTCAAATATTTGAGGTATAAAATAATCACACAAGTTGAATATATGTCTGGGGATTCTTATTTTGGTCCAGACTAATGAAAGTCAAACAAGACTTTCTGAGAATGGCCAAATTCAGACTTGGTAATGGAACTCAAATAACATTCTCGGAGGATGTTTGGTTAGGTAATACTCCCTCCATTCTTAAATATATGACATTTGGGACAAGCGAATTAGTTCATTTTTGAACTAAATAGCTTGTCCTAAACGACATATATTCGAGATCGGAGGTAGTATTGCTTTTAAAAGCCCATATCCAAATCTATAAAATATTGTTAGACTGTTAGTGTGGTCCTTTGGTCAAACCCTATGAACGTATCGTTTAGAAGATCTTTGGTTGGTAATAACTTGGCGGCATGTCATCCCTTGTTGCTCCACCTATGGACATTCAGCTAACAGATCAAAGAGAGATTTTCATTTGGGCTCTAAACTAACATGAAACCTTCATAGTTCGCTCAATGTATAGAAGGCTAGCGGATATCAACATTGTCCCACGTAATCATATTATTTGAAAGTTGAAGCTTCTGCTTGAAATTAAAATCTTTATGTGGTATATAATTAGAGAAGTAACCTTAATCAAGGATAATTTAGCAAAAAGGCGACGGAAAGGAAGTGTTTTATGTTGTTTCTACAATCTAAATGAGTCAATACAACACCTATTCTTTTCTTGCCAAAATGCTAAATTTGTTTGGAGATTGGTACATGTTTTGTTTAAGTGGTCTCCTCCTTTAAATGCCAACCATATGTCAGGGATAAACCACAATCTCCAACATGTACGCCACCAATTATTTTCGGCACTCAACACTCCAAAGCTCGGTTGGAGCTTGGAAACGGACACTCACTCATGGCGGAGAAAACGTAGGACGCGCGCATGCAACAGCTTCGCTTGCTCGCACTCCGGTTTGGCGTAATGGAAGACGTGCCGCTCGCCCATGGACTCGTGCAGCTCCACCTCGCCGCGGTAGCCGCTGGCCCTGAGGCTCTCGTAGTACCAGACGCCCCTGTCCTGGAGCGTGTCCTTCTCCGCGACGCAGACGAGCACGCGCTCGGCGGCGACGCGCGCCGCGCTCCCGCCGGCGGCCTCCGAGAACGGGTTGCACAGCGGGTCGTCGAGCCCCGTCGTGCCGGGGCACACGAACCGCCACAGCGCCTCGGACTTTCCCTTGATCACCCCGGCCGGCGTCGCCGCCTCGCTGTTGAAGTAGGCGTGGATCACCAGCAGCCCTCTGATGGGCAGGCCGTGGCCGTGCTCGCCGCCGGCGCGCACCGTGCGCGATATTGCCGCCGGCGCTGACCCCCGCCAGGAACACGCGCGACAGGTCCCCGTGCTCGGCGAGCCAGGGCTCCGGCTCGGGGCCTACCGCCGCCTCCTCCGCGTGGGACGCCACCCACTGGAGCGCCTCCCACGAGTCCTCGTGCGCCGCCGGCAGCGGGTGCTCCGGGGCGAGGCGATACTCCGCTGAGACGACGATGACGCCGGCGTCGGCGGCGAGGCTGTTGAGATACTCGTGCGTGGTCCGGTGCGCGGTTGACCCCACGACGAAGGCGCCGCCGTGGTAGTAGACGACGACGGGGAGCTTGCCGTGGCGCCCGGCGGCGGGGGGCGCCGGGAGGTAGAGGCGAGCCCAGAGGCCGGAGCTCGGGTTGATGACGACGTCCTTGGACGAGACGCCGGTGCGGGCAGTGTCGACGCCGGCGGGGACGGTGTCGGCGGCGCCCAAGCGGACGACGCGGCCGCTCTTGTACTGCCGGATGAAGGGGAAGAAGTCGTGCTGCACCTCGCCGTCCAGGTCCATTGCGTCGGCCAGCCTCTTCGGCGTCCAGGCCCTGCTAAATGGTGGAGAACACGACGAAACGCCCACAAAATACAGTGATGACTTGACTGCTGAGTCGACATCAGTAGCGTTCGATCAGTTAGCTGTCAACTGTCATCGCCTCACTGATAGGTGTTTCCTCTTTTTTTCCCTCGAGACCACGCAAACCACGCGCATCTTGTGTTTGCAGTTGTCACTGAAGTTTGAAAGCATGGTTCATTGCAACTATTTAAACCAGGAAGGTGACCCGCACAAAGAGCATGGGTAGCCAGTCATTTTATTGAATGATATTTTTATTTCTTTTTATCTTTTGAAATATTTTTCCATTTGTTGTAATATAGTTTTTTGTAATTCTCGATTTTGTTAACAATATTATTAGTTGTGGTGCTACTTAAATTTAAGGTCATTTATTAGTTAAGAAATACGTATACAAAATATAAGCAATTTAGTCGTGACCAACCAAACATATATAGCCTATTTTTTGTTTTTAGTAAATTGGCACAATCAAGCATAGCCCATCCGAACATATCCATGAAAAATGTTCCATTGCCATGCTCTGTCTCTCTCTATAATCGAAATAGATTATGTCATGGACAATGTTAACAGTCTCGCACGATGGGAGTAAACATCTCGCGTCATGGAAGGATTCATTGCTTCCTGCCTGGTGGTTCCATGCATTTTTTATCTTCTCCTTCATGTAGACACCACTTAGGACCTTAGGGGTCATGCATGGGGGAGGATGGTTGCCGGAGAATCCATGGCCGCCAACCATAGAAGATGAATCCGGGGAGGTAGACATGAAGCTAGGTGGTGGTGGTGGCGGGTTGCTCGGTGACATGGTTGGTTAGGGATAGTAGCTGGACATCCGGTGGGGCTAGGGCCAAGGTGGGAGTGTAGAAGCCACTCGGGTTAGCATGGGGGGTGCGACTGATAGCGGGAGCTGCTAGAGACGGGAAGGCCACCACCGGCAGGTGCTAGGTTGTCGTGGATCTACTATGACGGCTGGCCTCCGGTCGCATGCTTTACCCTTAACAACTCCCATATATGGTATATTATAAAGATGATATACATCTGCATATTTATTGTTAGACCATATTTATTTTGCATCAATTTGTCCTTTTTTATTTATAATATTATAGATAACTATCGATAATCGCATGCATTATGCATCCTTTATCCGTGCCCTTCTATTCCTCGTTAGCTTTGTGTCTCCCTCCACTCTGGCCATCAACCACCTAGCAGCTCCAGTGTTGGGGAAAAGCGAACCATAGGAAGGAAAATGCGAACCATCGACATAGTGAGCATCGAACTGTCGTTGTTAGAGGAAAAAGCAAACCTTGCAGACGCGCTGTACCGTGGCTGCTCCGTGGTTTGTGTCGCTTCGCGGGAGGAGAGGGTGCTGGATTTTTTTTCTGGTTCGTGGGCCCCATACAACGGTGTTAACATAGCAGGGTGCGAACCATCCTTCCGTTCGATTTCTGCTGTCAGATCCCACCGCATCAGGACTGGAGCTGCCCTAGATGAAAATCTCTCACGGCCATGTCTCTCTCCCCGTTGATTCTCTATTGTAGATCAGGAGGGCAGTTGGCGTTCGGGTGGGTGAGCGGCGGGTTGCAGTGGCCAGGTTGCTTGACGTGGTAGGCGGCTGGGTGTGGTGGCTGGGGTAGCGAGACGTGCAGGGTGGTGGGATGCGGCAGTTGGCAAGAGGCACGGAGCCACACGGTGGCCGTAGAGATGCAAATATTCCCGTTCCTCTGGATTTGCCAACATCTTATATAATTTATACCATTAGATTATCATAAATCAGTTATATATTTTTCACAATGTTGTTTCTACGCTCGACCTCAAGTTACGCAACTTGCGGTCGATCCAACCGTCCACGTGCGTTCACTGACCAAAGCCCACGCGCCGACTCCCATTCTCTTTTCTCCAGCGCATCACCTCTCTATCTTTTCATTTCCAATTTTCCTTTATTTCTCTTTCTCCTCCGCCGCCTATCCATCTCTTTCCTCGACAGAAAAAGGGGAGGAGCAGCCTGGTGCAGCACCGCGCCGCGCTGCCGGCTACGGATCCCGTGTGACCCAGCGGCCGTAGATCCAGCGCGTCCGGTAGTGGATCCTGCACCGGCGGAGGTCATGGGCCTTGAGGAGTGAGGAGCGATGGCCTACAGCAGCGGTAGCGTACGGTGGCGCGGGCAAGCTACTGCTACCGGATCCGGTGGAAGCGCGTCGGAGGAGGGATCCACGTGTGGAGGAGGTGACCTGCAGTGGTGCAGCGGCGCTTGCTGCGCGCACAGCCAAGGCTTTCCTGCCCTCGTCCGCTGCTCACTGGGGAGGACGAAGGTCCGTCCCATGTCAGCCTCTAGACGCTGGTAGGCGGCTCAGGGCCATGCTGCTGCAGTTGTGGTGGCGAGGAGGGGGGCCGACCTCCGGCGACCAGCACGGATCGAGCGAGGTGATTCGAGTTTCGAGGCAGGAACTAAGCTCAGAGTGGTAGGTCCAAGCATGCGCCACCAGATCTACCCGTCGTTTAGCCGAATTCAAGTGGGCGTCGTAGGATCTGCAAGCCAGAGCCCTGGATGTAATCGAGCACCGAAGCCATGGATTCCTCGGAGTACTGGAGATGGCGGTGCTGCGGGATACGGCCACTGACAGTACAACAACCTAGCGAGTTACTCCCTCCGTCCAGGTACTTCACAAGGTAAAAATTGTGTTTCTCCCTATGTCCCCTTTTAGCATGGCCTTGTTTACTCTATGAAATTAAACTTGCTGCATTGGTCTTGGGAATTTGATGCGGCAAACGTATAAGATGATCCAATTATGTAAAATTTGTGTTTGATGTATATATACATATAAATAGCTTGCAGAACAATTCTATTCATAATTTGTGTCAGGCCAATTTAGTGTTTTTCTATGTAGGCTAATGGACTATTCTGTTCGACTGACTGCTGGCTTAAAACCGTGTCACCGGTGGAATTAATGGTATTGGATTAGCTCCCTCAATGATGTATATCATAAAAGACCGAGCATACAACAGAGTGGTCTTTGAAGAGAAACAAAATCTTATTCTTGCATATTGAAAAAATCTTTTCTAGTATACCAGAAAGGTTTGTAGAGCATTGATGTTGAAATGTGCACAGATCATCAGAGTGGAACCGCATCTATTTCATCTATCCGGACCTCATTATTTTTAGTTTTTTTCCGTTTAGTGCTTCAGGCGCATGCATATGTTGTGACATTGTAATGTTAATTTAGTCACTACTATTTGTTTTGACCAACATCAATCCTGTAGTTACGAAAAACATAATATGAGTTCATTGGAGAGTGTGAGAGTACATCATGCTCTAGCCATTTTGTACCTATACAAGTTTCTAAGCAATGGAGAACTGATGCCAGTGTATGTGTGGCAGGTCAACTAGTCTTATCTCAGAAAATTTTCAGGCTAAGGTATAAGTCAACCATGGCTAAATCTAAATGCTTTTGATACTAAATATTGTTCTCATTGAGTGCCAGCTAGCTAGGCCAAATACATTTTTGGTTGACCTCTTGCATTGCATGACTGAGAAGCTATATGTGTTCTTTATTAATGAGCTTCATTTTTTTTTTGCAAATTGTAGTGGACATCATCTAGCATGCTGAATGCAATTAAGCATTATTTCTAGTTTCGCTGTCATAGTTTATTAGATCGATTAGAGTTGTAAGAACATGCATGCTTTAGTCTCTTTTTATTTATGTGCCTTGCTAGTTAAAATAAATATTAACATATGACAGAGGTTATTTTCTTGTCCATGGAGGTGGGCAAATGGTTAGGAGTTTGCTTGGCCAATGCGGGGTAAGGGTTCAATGTGGTGGAGAGGATAACGGGGTCAAGGTTGTTCAGGTGAAAGGAGCCTTGTGCTCGAGAGGTGGTTAGAGCTAGAGAACATAACCTGGAGCATGGCGTGGAGCTTTGATGCAAGTACAATGTGGGAGAAATCTATTTTGTCAATCGGTTCTGGTATGAATTTTTGTACTTACTATTTACTACCGTAGATGAATGAACCGGTTGCATCTCACATTCTGTACCAAAGCAATTACCCATGATTGGCTACTATCTTAAGTTTTTGTTGCTTTGGGAATCTTCATAATGCTCCAGTAATGACGGATTACCTTCAAATGTAAGGACCATCGCTTTACTGGACTTTATGGCATTATCCTCTAATGAAATTATCGAGATAAAACTTTGCATAGAAGTTCCTTAGAAAAGTTGTATATAGAAAATTTATGCTGAGGTTTACAAAAGAATTCTCTGAAAATATTATATAGAAAATATTCTGTAAAAATATTTTTTTAAAAACTTTTGGTATAAAGTTTATGCAAAAAAGTTATTGACAAATTATTTTTTATAACTTTTTATGCAATTTACCTAGAAAAGTTTTATTTGGGCATTCTGGATAACAATTTTCTTTAACAAACTTATTGAAACAGTTTTTTACTGTATAATCTTAAACAGTTTTTCAAAAAAGTTTCTATGTAATTGTTTTAATGAAAAATTATCGACAACAGTTTATGGAAAAATTTTAGTCAAAAATATTGTGTACAGTAATTATTCTTATTTCTAGTGAAATTGTATGGATGAAGATTTATACAAAATTATTTAGAAAAAGTTAGATACGGAATATATGTATGGCGAATAATTTACATGAATTTATGTAAATTTATTGTTTTACAAAAGTTGTTCGAAAATATTAGAAAGAAGTTATGTAGTAATGTTATCTAAAATAAGTTTTTATAAAGTTCTGGATAAACATTTTTCTGAAATGTTATTGAAATGTAATAACATTGTGCTGAAATATTTTAGAATAACTTTTGATAGGAATTTTGAAGATAAGTTGTGTATAAGATTTTTGTGGGGAATATACCTTTTTATAGTTTCATACTATTTTGAGAAAAATTTAATATGAAAGGTTTAACTAAAAATATTATCCGGATGGAATCTTTCATAAGTTATGTGATAACATATAAGTTTTAGCCAGATTAGTTTGGTATAAAAATCATGTAGAAAAGTTAGTTATTAATTATGAGAACTTTCTACAGAAAAGTTTTTGCAAAACTTGTGAAGAAATAGTTCTTTACAAATGTTACCTGATAATTTTTTGTTTTGATAAGTTCTAGTGAGACTAGTTGATAGATAAGTTTTTATAAAAAAATTTATGGATTAAGTTTTTGACAAATGTTACCTGATAAATGCTTGTAGAACGTGTACACATTATATTGAGGCTTCTCCGTGAAAAGCGACATAAAATTATTAATATAAACTTGTATGTATAAATTTGTTGGTATAAGTTTATAGGAAAGTTGCGTAGAAAAAGTTTGTATATATGCTCTAAAGGAAAGTTTTTCATCAAAGTTATTCATAAATTTTATCTAAAGCTTCTAAACAAATATTTAGTAAACAAATTCTCTTAAAAAAAATTTGTACAGAAAGTTCCATGAAAACATTGTATAGAGAACTTATGTAGAAAAAATTTCTATAAAATATTATGCAAAGAGAATTATGTAGAAAAATTCTAGTGCACATATAAATCTTCATTACTACTGAGGAATATTGTTTACTTCCGACAAGTCGTTAAATTTGTTTTATTCGAATACTAGCTAGCTGCGATCTCTATATGCACAGCACGTCTTAGAGGTTAGCTATACATAGTTTTTTTCATCTAAAGATTCATATGATAGCTCTATATTTGTCAATGTTTATATAACAAACTTTTAGTTGGAGAAAGCATTTTTTAAATATATATACTTTTGCCACAATATTTTTCAGGATGGTTTTCCAACATCTAAGCGCCACGAGGATGCACGCGAAAATTTTCCATTAAACAATAATTTAGCATTCCGGATTGAATATTTATGTGGATTGTGTAATTTAAAATGTTTTTATGTTGGTACTTTTTTTGTATATTTTTGTTTGAAACTTGCTTTTACCCCCCACCCAATTAAACTCCTATCATCCCACGGTCCCGAATGATTTTGAGCACCTAAAAGAGAATAACGTCGGTGTGGAAAAAGAGAATGCAGCAATAATCTCAAGCGCAAGGAAAAAAACTGCGCACAGATTCCCAAAAGGGAATGGCGGCAAGCAGACAGGAAACCTTGGTGCAGGAAAAAACAGCGCATAGATTCCCAAAAGGGAATGGGCGGCAAGCAGACAGGAAACCCGTCCTTTTTTGATTGTCGGAGAATCGACCTCACGAATCGCTGTGTGCGGTCGACCGTAAACCAGAGGGCCTCTATATTTTTTCTAGTTTAACGTGGCAATATCTATCAAGTCTCAACGAATATATATGGCAACTTATTTTAACACAATATATATATATATATATATATATATGTTTGAGAGGACACTACTTCTTAATCAATTGATTAAATGGATGATCAGAGACTAAGGATGTATAAAGCTCATCGAATACTCTCCATTTGACTATTCACATAACTTATTTGTAGTTTAGGTCACAGAGTTATGCCTAGTGCAAGTTTTTTAATCAGAAGCTACAGTAATGGCTACAGTAGCCTAGTTCCAGTGCAATCGTTTTTCCTAAATTGTTTTTATTTGTTTATGAATCAGATTCAGCATGGACTGGTATAATTATACAATGGATCATTAAATCGTCATAAAATCTAACATTATTTATTCTTTTATTTTTTGATTAATTTAATAATTTATAGAATGTTAGATTGTCATAAATAAAATCCAATGGTGCATATTATTTTTCTTTTCCATCAGCTTGCCAAAAGGGCCACACGCTAAGGCGAACTGATCTTAGGCCAGTTGATAATGTTTCTTGTGGTGAAACATGTCCATTTGGGTTCGAGTTCTCGATTCAGCATTGGTGTCACATAATCTTGGATTTATTTTATAATTTAACTGACACTATTATTTCGGTGGTAGGCAATGTGCCCGTAGGCCTCGAGGCGCCTGTGGCGACTTCATGAATCTCGACATCTACCTGTCCAATCTTTCGGAGGTGCTTATAGGGTAGGGTCCGCGTGCTTGTACTCCTTGGGGTGAATGTGGTGCGTTGTGAGCGACTATGTCTATGCTGGTATTTCACAAAAAAAAAAATCCAAACGCTAAGTTTATCATCCCGCAGACACGGGGGCATTGTTTGCTCAAATTGCTAATGGGGTTGTTTCTCCATTTTTCATGCACGCTTTGATAGTTATGGATTCATCTGATGCATAGAGCCCACTTAGGAAATCATCGGTAGTGCACTGTAAGTGTGGATCTTGCCAGCAGCTCTGCTATGCTCTCCGTCTTTGGATTGGTTTCATGCTCGATGGTGGCTGGTGGCCACAAATCCCTGTCTCAAGGTTTCGCAAGACATGTATGCCACAAAGCTGATCCAACTACTGGGTGAATGGGGGCGATGATGATTTCCACGGTGCTGCACGGTGGCTGGTTAGCAACTGCCACTTCCTCTACTCATATTCTTCTTTTGTTTGGTCCCTCATGCATCCATTGATTTTGACACATGACATGGTCAAGAATCAAGATCCCACCGGCTACCCAGCGCTACTACTTTTCCAAGCTCACTCCTATATGTTTGAGGTGTTTGTTTATGTCTTCTATGGGCCTATGGCCAATATCCATGGAGAAGTTGTCACAATGGAGATTGAACTGTGCTCATGCCACTGCATGGATAAAGCTTTTCGTCTCCGTGTAGCCGACACCAATTGAACTGCTATTGTTGGCTATCTCCTTGTTGCATAGGATATCACCGGGTGGCATAGTAGATGTCTATGACAGAGACAGGTACCGGCAACCGGCTTTGCCTTACCGACTGGAATAATAGCAACGTCTTTAAAGATTTAGATGACTGCTTTTTGTTTCAACTGTCGTAGTAGACTCTTTATTTAGACATATTTTACCCAATTCGTATGAAAGTGTCACGCCCGCGTTTTAATCTCTGGAAAATCACTAAAGAAATCACCCGGTGAAAACGTTTTCAAAATCTTTACCGCCGAGCTCCCTCTTCCGCCAATCCTGTCCGCCTTGTTTTTCCCCCCTCTCTTCCTGTTCGCCTCGCAATCACCGCCCCTCTTTCCGTCCCATCCCGCGTCGCCCTCTCTCGGGTCGACCGCCGGGCCGACCGTTTCTGGCCGACCGCCGTCGGCGCCTGTCCTTCCCGCCGCGAATCCCGCCGTCCCCTCTTTCTTTTCCCTCTCTTTTTCTTCTTTTTCCCTTCTCTCTTTTCTTCCTCCCCTTTTCTTTTTTTCCTTTCTCTTCTTTCTTCTCCCTTCCCTCCCCTGTCCCGCTCGCCGCCGGCCCACCTCCGCTCACCCCTCTGCTCACTCCTCGCCCTCCAACACGCCACCACCGACCGGCGCCGTGCCACCCCTCCTCCGCGACCCCACCTTCCTGCACGCGACCGCCGACACGCCGCCGGCCGAACCTCACCCCTTCCTCTCTGCTCTGCTCGTCACCGCCATCGCCGGCCACGGCCACCGCCGCTCCGACCGCCGTACGCAGCGCTCGCGCGTGCACGCCACCGCCGGCTCGGTCGCGCGCTCTCAGCTCCGCTCCGCACCACGCCACCACCGCTGTCGTGCCGCCCACCGCTGCTCTGCTGCGACTGGACGCCATTGTCGTGCCGCCCACCGCCGCCGCTCTGCCGCAGCCGTACCTCACTGCCGCACGCGCTTGGACCGCACGCACACGCCAGGCCGAGCTCCCCGCGCACACGCCAAGCGCCGACACCACCGCTCCGCACGCTCGCCGCGCTCGCCATCCCGTCACGCCGGGCACGGACACGCCACCGCCGTCCTCGCCGCGGCCCCATCCGCTCGGACACGCACGCCACATCGCGACGCACGCATACGACGAGCACAGCACCACACGCCGCCGCTGGCCCACCCCCGAGCCGTCCCGTCCATCGCAAACCACGCCGGCGCCATCAATTCCACCCGCCGGCCATTCCTACCGCTCGCCGAGCACCCCTCTCTCGTCGGCCCGTCTCCTCGCCGCCCCTCCCCGCCTATAAATAGGCCCGTCGGATTCCTCTTCACCACCTCCCGCTCATACACCTCGCCAACCGCCTCCATCGTCGTCGCAGCGCCGCCACCACACTCGCCATTGCCGCCGTCGCCACTGCTCCCGTGGGCAGCCCTCCACTCCCCACCTCCGGCCGTGGTAAGGGCACGGGTGAACTTGCCATGAGCTCCTCTCCGTTTTCCCCCGGTCAATTCGACCCTGCACCGCCACCATCACTGGCGATTGGATCGCCGCCGGCCGCCGAACCCCCTCCCCTGTCGTCCTCTCTCTGTTAAAACGAAGGGGATGGCCACTTTATGGAAAACCCCCTGAAGTTTTCTCTATTCGAACCCGCGGTCCAAGCTTAAACCCTCTCTCTCTGACGCGTTTACGCAAAACCCCCTGGGCTTTCACCAAATTAACCCGCAGCCCTTCAGTCACTATTCTCTCTCTCTATTTATTACGCCAGAGGCCCTCGGACTTTTCCATAATTACAGAAAGGTCCTTATTCTTTATAAACAGCCCCTAAACTCCACCAAATTCGTCATTTCATGCGCCAATTTAATCCTGTTTGACCCCAAACTCCACCACAATAATCACTAGTATATTTCCACCAACCCATCCAGTCCATTCTCAAAAATAATCATGTCATTATCATTCGCTCTCATTTTCCGTTCTTCTTTCGGAGCTCAATAAAAGCGTTTTCTTTTATTTATTGGGTGTTTGTTTGTGTGTGCCGTAGACTCCGCTGTGAACGAGGAAGGACTCGAGGAGGAGCAGTGCTACGAGCAGGAGCTTGGAGACCAAGACCCCTGGCAGGAATCCCCCGAGGGTTGGGAGAACGGCAAGTGCAATCCCACCCTTTGATGCATACTTTTGTCCCAGCTTTTATAAACACAACCCATGGCCTGATTTATAAAACTTGCATAATTTTTCCGCTAAACCCGGTTGGATAGCCATTCCTTGATTGCTATGACTACTTCCTTGACAACCCAGATTAATGTTTAAATACGACAATGCTCTGTTTGAATATTGGTCACTGCTAGAAATGCTTAGGAATATTTTACCATTATACCCCCATTACAATCACTTGGTGTTTACAAAAGCAGCGGTGTGCGTGCTTTAAAATAAAAGAGATGATTTTCGTGAATAAAATGAGTACCCGTGTGGGATGAGACAGGCAGTATTTCTGTGTGAAATACTGAGGTGAGCTCGAACCTGTGTGGTTGAGCATGGTGGGAGTTGTCTATCCTATCACAAGTTTTGGGATGATGTTGATGTGTCATCTAGCCTAACCCATTTTTTTTTGTACCACCACTCGACCGTTGTATGTGGCAACGGCCTAGCATAAATCCCACTAGTTAAGCTGTTGGTTATGTGGTGTGCTGGTGAGCAACAGAGGGCCATTGAGCCGGGGATACGATCTATGTGAGGTATGCCCCTGGGTAGAACCTTGTTGGTAGGTTGCTAACCCCTCCCTGGTCGCATCTGTGATAACTTGTCAGTCTAGCTATGGTGGGTAATGGCTTTGATAGGAGCTGCACTGGCACTAAGGTGTTCATGTTGTGGTAGCCTACTTGTGGTTGTGTACACCTCTGCAGAGTTAAAACCTATCCGGATAGCCGTGTCCACGGTATTGGGCGAGTTACGGCTTGGTCACTTCACTAGTCCCCTGTTTTGGTGTAAGAAAGTGTTGGTGTTTGGTCGAGCTGAGAAATGTTTTGACATGGGCTACGACAGATGGGAAATCTGGTAGCAACAAAATCCCGTGTGAAAAAGTATTATATTTACTATCAAAAGAAATAATTGTGAAAACCCTTTGCGAAAACTAACCCCCTGCATGTGTAATAAAATTTGCTTTGCTGCTAAATAAACCATGAGCCATCCTTGTTTCAATACTTGCATACTTCTGTTATACCCCTCCGTGGTTGTGGTTGCGCTTGCTGAGTACTTATGTACTCACCCTTGCTTAATCTGTTGCAGAGGCAGACCCGGACTTTGTGCCTGAGGATATCGTCTAGTGGGGTTCGTTCTGCACCCAACCTTTGCCTGTGAGTTAGGGTCACCCGCTGGAAGCCGCATGCGTTGCCACTCTGATGAAGACCTCTATGTTTTCAACCTTTTTATCTGGAGCTTAGTGTTAGTTCTGTTTGTCGTGGCCCTGCAATGCCACCGTTACCCGTAATGTTGTTTTTGTACTGAACCAACTGTTGTAATAATGTGAACCAGCATCCTGGGACTGGTATTTGTATCACATTAAGTTCTCTCTTTCGAGGGGACGCTTCAGAAAGTCAGATTATTATTTTTCTTGTTAACTTAATAGTTTATGCTTGGTGGTATTTATTAGTCGTATTCAATATAGACTCTTCGGGCTAACTTAGATCATTAGATCTTCATAAATTACAACGGTGCAAATTCTGGACAATTTAAACCATTAAATTGTTATAAAATCCAATCGTTTATATCTTTTCTTCTTTTCTATTTAGGGTGGTAATGTAGATTTTTTGAAATTATATGGACCATTAGATCTTCATAAGATGTGATGACATATATTCTTCTGTTTTTTATATTAACAGAATTATATGGACCATTAGATCTTTGTAAAATCCGACGGCATACATTCTTCTCTCTTTTTAGATTAACATAATAAAATGGACCATTAGATCTTTATAAAATCCGACGTCATATATTCTTCTCTTTTTTAGATTAATGTACGAATTTCTTAACCCTCTCGGCGAACGTGATGACTTTTTTAACACTATTGTATTAGGCCATGTTTGTTTCCCACGCACTAAACTTTAGCGTTGTCACATCGGATATAAATATGTTAATTATGAGTATTAAATATAGATTAATTTAAAAATCCATTACATAAATGAGTCGTAATTTACGAGACGAATCTATTAAGCCTAATTACATCATAATTAGACAATGTAATGCTACAGTGAACATATGATAATTATATATTAATTATAACAAAATTAGTTTTGTTAGGTTGGTCTCGCGAAATAGACATGACTTATGTAATTAGTTTTATAATTATTTTATATTTAATATATCTAATTATTACTTATTTAAAACGCTAAACCTTAACACTTAGATCTAAATACCACCTTAATATAATATAATAGATGGTTGATCGCCCACTTTCCCCGAGCCGTGCGGTCGCGGACCGCAGCCACCGCCGTCGTGACAAAGAGCCGCACGCACATCCAAGCCACAACCACCACCACGACTAGGACTTGCCTAAAGCTAGGATGGCGAGAGGGGCTTGGCACTGGCTGCACCTATGAAGTTGCTTAGGGCAACCGCAGTATATATGATAAACCAGTCCATAGCGATGAGGTCCACGACAGGCAGTTTATAGTTAGAGAAAACGTTATAAGGCTCTCCGCACTTACGATTCTCTATTTTCTTTCCTAAAAAATATTATATCCTGATCATTGAGATTCCTTTCATTATCTTAATTTCTCCCACACTCATCTCTCCTCTATAATCTCCTCTGTCCCAACTATCAAGCAGGGCCCATTTATTTTTAATATTTTCTCTCCCTCGCCACCGCTATCCTCTCTCCCTCCCTACCGCTCTCTCTTCCTGTCCCTCTCCTGCTCTCGTTCGCTCCACCAACCCCTCCTCCTCCTCTCTCTCTCTCTCCCTTCCTCTCCCTCCGGTGGCTGGTGTGAGGGGCCCGACGTGGGGCGGCGGTGGCCCGCGGGGCGTCAGGGGTGGGGCGCGGCGCGGCGGCCCCGAAGCTCCCTCGCGCGGCGGCTGCGAAGCTGCCCGCGCGGCGGCCGGGGCGGTGCGCGGTGGCCCCGGAGCTCCCTCGCGTGGGGGCAGGGCGGGGCGAGGCGCAGCGGCCCGCGGAGCTGCCCGCGCGGCGGCCAGGGCGGGGCGTGGCAGCCCCAGAGTTCCCTCGCGCGCTCCCGGCGGCGGCCTTTCGCGACGCGAAGGGGAGGAGGGCGGGCGAGCTGGGGGTGCAGGGGAGGCCGCGAAGGGCGTGGAGGGGCGGGCGACGACGGCGGTCACGGGGCGTGTGGACGACGCCGCGCCGCTGCATCCTCCTCCCCGCCACCGGGCGTCTCTGCCAGCAGCTCCAAGGCGACGACGCAAGCGGGAGCGGCAGCCGCCGGTGCTGGCCCGAAGCGCTCCCCACGCGCGCTTCCCGTGGGCCGCCGGGCGGCCGCCTCGGCTGGTGGAGGAGGTACCCGGCGGGCGTCGCCGTCGTGCTCGTCGAAGTGGGAGGCGGGAAGGCGGCGGCGGCGGCTAGCAGCGACGCGCAGTGGGAGGCAGCGGCGGCCAGCAGCGAGCGCGGGAAGACAACGATCGCGGCGGCCCTCCCCGACGCCGGATCCGCTCTTCCCGTCCTCTGTCAGCGTGCGGTTTGGGCGGTGCGGCGCGGACTGCCAACGGCCGCGGTGGCGTGAGTGAGCCCGGCGCCAGCATGACGGCGTAGCGGACCTCCCCCACCTATGCTGGATTTGGTGGAGGCGGAGGGCTCCGCTGCAGCGCCTCCTTCCCCTAAACGCTCCTGCAGGGGCCGGTACGGGAGGCCGGTGCGGGCAGCCTAACGTGTGAGTAAATAACGTGGGTCCCATGAGACATAAAAGAAATCGCGTGTCCCGATTTTCGTTGCCTTCGCGCGAGCGGCGAGTCTTCGATCCATCCGCAAGTCCCCTACGCCGCCGCCGCCGCACTAGCCCTCGTCGTCGTCCTCCGGATCCTTGATGCCCGCAGGGTTGTTCTTTCTAGTGGTCTTCTTCTCCGTGGCCCCGCATCGCCCCCATCTCATTCCTGTACCTTGGGTTGCGGTCCAAACGCGATTGGCGCAGATCTGAGCACCTGAGTCTACATCAGAGGCTGCTGCAGCAATGCACAACTGGAGATGGCCTTGGAGGCCAGCGACAGGTAGTGGCCGGAGCCACCGAACGCATGCACATGGACCATCAGTACATGTATATCTAAGCTCTATGTTTTACAGTAGTTTATATTATATGTCATGGGCACTGGTGTGGTGTTGCTTATATGAAGTTGCTCTATGTTTTACAGTAGTTTTGTGGATCGAACCATTGTAACCAATGTGGTTGTTTGTTAATTGCATGAGTCTGGCCGTCTGGGGCAATAATCTTCAAATCTTGGAGCATTCAACAAAGGTAAGATTGCTGGCTCCAAGCTGCCGGAGGTGATTAAGGCAGAGGCTAACGGTAGCAAAGCAATTGGATATGTCTTCTTATCCCAATTATATTATCACCATGAATTGTTTTTAAGTTTTGCTCCGATGGACCTCTTGCAGGAATGCTGGAGAAAGGCAGGCCGCCGAAAGATGCTCGCGAGCTCGCCGGCAGAGAACCCTCGACCGAGAGAAGCAGCAGCAGGCGGGACAAGTTGGATCGGCAAGAGCAGGATTAACCAGAGATGAGCGGTAATGTAGAAGATAGACTTCCTCGATTTTGATCTGATGGAAAAAAAAAACGTTCGCATCGGGATTCGGTGCGCAATCAAGCACGAGCGATGAACGCCGCCACGCGATCCATCAACCTCTCTGCCGCCGCCGTCCCCGGCTGCCGGAGGTGGAAGACGTGCCCCTCCCCTGGGGTCTCCACCAGCTCGGCCTCCCCGCGCCACCCGCTGGCCAGCAACGCCGCGTGGTACGCGCGCCCCTTCGGCGCCAGGAAGTCCTCCCCCGCCACGGCCACCAGCACGCGCGCCGCCGGCAGCAGCGCCAGCGACGGGGCCCCCACGGACGTCGGCGACAGCCTCGGGTCGTCCACGCGCGCGTCGGGCTTCCCCGTCATGAACCGCCACTCGCGACGGATGCGCTCCTCCAGCTCCGGCCCCATGGTGTCCGACGCGTCCCAGAAGTAGGGGTGGAACAGCAGCACGCCGCGGATCGCCGGGCGGCCCTCGGCGGCGGCGCGCATGGCGACGTTGTGCGCGATGTTGGCGCCGGCGCTGTCCCCGGCCAGGAACACGCGGGAGGGGTCCCCGTGCGCGGCGAGCCACGGCTCCGGCCCGCCGGGCGCGGAGCCGCCGCGGCAGGCGGCGGCGGCCCACGCGAGCGCCGCCCACGAGTCGTCGTAGGCCGCGGGGAGCCGGTGCTCGGGCACGCGGCGGTAGTCCACGGACACCGCGACGGCGCCGGCGCGCCCGGCGAGGGCGTTGAGGTAGCGGTGGTACGCGACGGAGGCGGCCGACTCGACCATGAACCCGCCGCCGTGGAAGTACACGACGACGGGAAGCTTGTCCCCGGCGTTGACCGCCGGCGGCAGGTACAGGCGGACGGAGACGCTGGTGGCGGGGTCGATGGTGACGTCCTTGGAGGCCACGCCGGTGGATGCGTCGTGGAGGGAGGCCGGGACCGTGTCGTTACCGAGGAGGCGCTCGACGCGGCCGCTCTTGTAGAGGCGGATGAACGGCAGGAGCTCGATGGCGACCTCGTCGGCGGCGGCGTCGCGGGGAGCCATCCGGTTGCAGTTGGTGAGCGGTCGCTGGTGGGCGTCTTGGCGATGAGCCGATGGCTTCGAGTTTCGATTCGACGTGTCCCACTGATCGAGAAGTGCCGAGTCGCAGTTTTGTAAACCAGGTGTGGATGTGACGTGGAGACTGGTAATCCACGTGGTGACGTGGAGATAAACGCATAAACTGAAGAGCGTCCGGCGTGCTCATACCTTTGGTTCGGGCGTGTTTGGACGAAGGAGATAAAGTACAGTCTCTAAAATAAATAATAATTAAAAACATTAAATATAAACGAATTATAAAATTAATTGTATAAGTCAGTCTTACCTTGTGAGACAAATCTAACAAGTCTAATTAGTATACGATTAATATATAATTATTATATGTTTACTGTAGCATTATATTGTCTAATCATGGTGTAATTAGACTCAATAGATTCTTCTCGTAAATTAACCTCGTTTGTGTAATGAGTTTTTTAATTAATCTATATTTAATACCTCTAATTAATATTTTTATATCTATAGAACTAAACTTTAGTTAAATGAATCAAACGCCCCTAATTTCTTGTTTGATTGATGACGTACGTCGGGAAAGCTTCAACAATCTGCTCCGGCTACGCATCGCAGCTGCATGCAGCCAGCAGATTCCTTCTTCTTCACCTTGCCCAACCAATCCTATGCAGCATGTGTAGCTCTGTTGATCAAGCATGGAGGAGCCTGAACTTGTTGCGACAGCTGATCTATGTTGATCTTTTTTTGTGTATTTTCTACAAGCTTCGTAGCTAAAATTAGCATTTGTCGTTGTAGTTAACATACTCCTGTTTGTTTATCGGATTATCAGATGGTATTTCTGAGGAATCATTTCTGTGATGGTTGGTCACTGCATTTCCTGTGACGTGTATGAGATAGAAGGAATCGAGAAGGATGTTGAGAATTTGGACGTGCGCACTTTATTTCTTCTTCGTCTCTCTCAAGATTTGGGCAGTAAAGGCCCACTTGTTTTCGTTTTCTGAATCCGACTTTCCGACTCTGTTGCTGCTCGACTGCTCCCGTGTCCGAAAATCCAGTTTCTGACAGAACTGAGATCGAAAGATAAACATGTTTTCTTTCTTTCTTGATTGATAGCCTAGGCCGTGTTTCTTTGTTTCTTAAAAATTTTTTTGTCAAAACATCTTGCATACATGAATTATTAAATAAAGTCTATTTATAAACCCCTTTTAAGGATGAGTGTAACTTTGCGTGATGAATCTAACGAGCCTAATAACCTATAATTTACTACAGTAATCATCCTCTAATCATACAGTTAAAGACTTTATTAGATAGGTCTCACGAATCAACCTGGGGTTTTGTACCTTTAATTAGTGGTAAAAAATATGCGTGAAAAAATTTTTATCCCCAAAGAAATTCTAGTTCCGACTCAAAACCCATCGCTTGAGCCTGCTCCCGTGTGTACGACAATCCAGTTTCGAACAGCACTGAAGATCTAGGATGCAAACCAGCCGATAAACATGTTTTCTTTCCTTTCTTGGGCCTTGTTTAGTTACCGACTTTGGGACATAAAGTTGAGAGTTTATCATAAATATGACATTGTAGCATTTCATTTGTATTTGTAAATAATTGTCCAAACAATGATTAATTAGGCTCAAAATGTTCGTCTTATAAAGTACAACAAAACTGTGCAATTAGTTTTTTATTTCATCTACATTTAGTACTTCATGCATGTGCCGATATTTTGATGTGATTAAAATCTTTTTTTTGTATAGTGAAATTTGGGTCCAAACTTTGGACACCCAAAGTTTAGATTCCGCCATAAATGCGTCACTGTAGCATTTCGTTTGTATTTATGAAAAATTGTCCAAACATTGATTAATTAGGATCACGTAAAGTAAAAAAAATTGTGCAATTGATTTTATTTACATTTACTACTCCATGCATGTACCGATATTTTGACGTAACGAGAATCTTTTTTTTACATATTGAAATTTGGGATAGAATTTGAAAAATAAACAAAGCCAAGGCCTTGATAACCAAGCCAGGTACCTTCCAATTCCGACTCCAATACCACTCCAAGTGTCGGATTGCCACTGCTTCAGCCAGCTCTCTTTAAAGGCAGATCGGAGGAAGGGCAATTCCATTCACGTCTCACGCCCTCCACTCCCCCCTCTCAGCCGCCGCCTCCGCCGTTCTTGTTCTTGCAAACTTGCGTCCCGCGAGCCGCAGGGGTAGGCGGCCCGCTGCCGCGAGGAGGATGCCTGGTGGTCTCAAGCCCCGTGCGCCGGCGCGGAACCGTACGGAGGAGTCCCGCCTCCGCGGCGCTGACGGCCGTTGCCGAGTCGCGTGCGACGAACTCGGCGGGAAGATGATGGACTTCGCCCCGGCCGATCTCTCCAGTCCCGATCCGCGCCTGATGCTGAGGAAGAGGCTCCGCGAGGAGATGGAGGCGCTCCGCGGCATCCTCAGGAAGGCAGAGCTCTTGGCCGGCAACAAGACCGCCGGCAACGCCCCCGCGGCACCTCGCCGCGGCAAAGACGGGTGTTCCTTGGCGACCGAAGCCAGCGCAAGGGCCACGGAGGCGGAGTGCACAACCAGCATTAGCAAGAGAAGGAAGACGATGCCTGTCGCCGAGATCGTTGAACCTCGGATGTCGAAGGATGGAATCTCCGACCTGGTCACACGGGTGTCGTCGCTCTCGGAGGACATGCCAGCGCACATCCTCGAGTTCCTCAAGAAAGAGTGCACCGGCCGCGAAGACAGAAGCAGAGGCGAGATGGAGATAGACATCGGGTCCATGAGTCACTCCGCCATGTTCGATCTGAAGAAGCTGCTGGACGAGTTCGCTGAAGAGGAGAAGCGCCGGGCATTGACGAACGCGTCCAGATCCGTCAGCCGCTCGCCGCAGCGTGAGCAAGAGGATGGCGAGATCGTCGAGGAGATGGATAGCGATGCGATCACAGATACATGTGGCCACGCTTTGGTGGCAGGCAAGGTTCTTTGTTCACCGCCACGTAAAATCGAAGACGGCGACACAGCAGAGGAGGTGTTAGATATTGTGTCGAATATTTGTACGAGTCCGGTTACAACGGGACTTGGAGTTGTATTTAGCAGTATAGGGTAGAGTTCGTGACAAACTCTGTAACCTCGGTCTCCTCATAAATATGAGAGGGGGGCTGCTGTTGTAACCATGACGACATAGCGACAGGCTCGCAGGGGGGAGGTGGCACGTTGCCGGGACCTCGGAGCGACTGGTGTTGCGGTTGGGGAGGAGCGCCCGTAGTCATGCCCCGGGGATGTAGGCACATGGCCGAACCTCGTTAATAAAGATCGTGTCTCCGGTGTCGTCTGTGATTTTGCAAGTTCGTCTCGGTAGAAACAATTGACGCTTCCGCTGGAGGAGATTAGCGGGCAGCTCATCGCTGCGTGGGCTAATTTTCTAACAATTGGTATCAAGAGCTTTGGTTGGATTGGATCTAGAGGCTATGTGGAAGATCACCTTGAGATTCGAGGATTATGCATCCACGCGGCGTCGTTTCAATGCACATGTGGTGCGGGAGGATACAATGCAAGGTGGAGCATGGCTGTGGTCAAGGTATATATGGCTGCAGCGGGTCGACGTGAGTCGGCGGTGGCTAGAATTCTAGCTGGATGGTGTTATCGAGATGTCTTGAAGCAATCTGCAGGGCGTAAGCATGACGTGAGTTAGATGCAAGTTGAAGTTGGAGTCAGATATGCATGGACACCACGAGGCTGTGTCGTACACGACGGCTGGGCTGCATGAGTTCGATCGTGGACTCCTCGGGCAGCTCGGATAAGAAAAGAAGGGAAGTGCATGAAGGAGTTGGGCTCGGTGGCACATTGAAAGAGGTGGTGTAGGTGCTGCAATATGGCATGTGTACACGTACGTCCTCTGTTGGTGCTTGGAGCATGATGACTCGAGTGCATGCACTTCAACCAGATTTATTATTGTGTGGTTTGAGACTGCTGGTGGACCATGAGGTGCATATTTTAAGGGCTCGTGTACAACACAAGCGACCATGAGGTGCATATTTTAAGGGCTCGTGTACAACACAAGCTCAACATGCACGCAGAGCAGGGAACAACCGGTTGTTATTGCGCAGGTGTGCTCATGGAGGTTCGATGACATCATGTAGGGGTTCAACGACGAACCCGATAGACAATCTGCAGCAAAGGCGGAAGTCTAGCGATCGACAAACCACGTCGGTCGGATCAGTGTATAGTGACAAAGTGTCGTGCTGGAGTGCAGCAGGGTTGTGCGCACAACGGAGCTACAGGGTACGACTCGCCGTTGCGGAAGCTGATGGAAATTGCAACAGACGAAGGAGGAGAGACGGTGGTCGATGGACCAGACCTCAGGCCGGTGTTGCGGGCTCGTTGGCAACGAGCAGATGCTGTCGATGGTGTTCAGTCGTGGTGCACATGGCGACTGATGGAAGTTCGATAGCGGATCAGTGGGTGCTCAGGAGCGGCGGAGTCAGGTGGCAGGCTGGCATGGTCGAGGTGTGGAGCAGTTCACTGGTGGGCCGAACAGTTCGCAGGGCATAAGGCGGACAGTTCAGGATGGCTGGCGGAGAGTTCACGAGGAGGTTGAACATACCGTGATGCATGGCGGAGAGACTGGCGGCGACAGGCTAGTCAGACCGCAGGTCAGAGATGATGACGGGATCAGCGATGACGACATAGGAGCGTGACGGCTGATGGGTTGTTGTTCTCTGTGGCGTGGCAACACGCGGCGTGAGCTCAGTATGCAGGTTTGCATGGGATGAGCTTGTGTGCTTCCAAATCAGCAAGGGCGTGAATCGATTCGAGTTGCACGTGCGGGGTTCTGAAGCATGAATCGAAGGGCGCGGAGAAGCTTCAAGGGCTGAACTGGAAGGAAGTATAGATTGTGGATATCTGTACTTGCAACTGGAATAATCTGGTTGGTCAAGGCTGCAGGAAACTACGGTGTAAGACGTCAAGCGTAGTATGGCAGCGGAAACGAAGAGCAAGCTGGTGTGGCAAATTCCAATATTTGACTCGGATAGCGACAGTGAGGTTCTCAGTATCATATGATGATAGGAAGAGAAGAGTGCACAGTTGTAGGTGGAGTCATGGAGATTAGAATTGCAGGGATAGCAGTGTTTCTTCGGGCGGTGAGTTTGAAGAGTCAAGCTCATCGGGCAGCTCGTGTTGAGCGGCAAAGGCAACAACTCAAGTCTGGTGTACATGGAGGTTCGCACATGACAGCTTCGAGATGGCGGAATATTCGCCAAGGTGGAGTTTGTTAGATATTGAGTCGAATATTTGTACGAGTCCGGTTACAACGGGACTTGGAGTTGTATTTAGCAGTATAGGGTAGAGTTCGTGACAAACTCTGTAACATCGGCCTCCTCATAAATATGAGAGGGGGGCTGCTGTTGTAACCATGACGACATAGCGACAGGCTCGCAGGGGGGAGGTGGCACGTTGCCGGGACCTCGGAGCGACCGGTGTTGCGGTTGGGGAGGAGCGCCCGTAGTCATGCCCCGGGGATGCAGGCACATGGCCGAACCTCGTTAACAAAGATCGTGTCTCCGGTGTCGTCTGTGATCTTGCAAGTTCGTCTCGGTAGATCCAATCGACGCTTCCGCTGGAGGAGATTAGCGGGCAGCTCATCGCTGCGTGGGCTAATTTTCTAACAGGAGGAAGTCATATGCGGCGGCGCCACCCCAGATGCAACCGAGGGGAGATTGCTGAAACCGGAAACAGCCCAAGCGGCAGCAGCAGTTCCAGTAGCTCTTTTGGATCCTCCAGCAGCAGCTGCTGCTCATCTAGAAGTTCTGGCAGCAGTTCGTCACATTCCGACAGCAGTGACGCCGACTCTGACGACGGGAGCGTGACATGCAGACCTGCTCCTGCCGTTCTCCCCAAGAATGATGCCTCTCCCATGGCAGTGCCACACAAGGTTCTCTGTTCGTCACCGTGCATCAGCTCGTTACATGAAGACGACAAGATAGAAGAGTTGTGCGGCGGCGCCTCCCCTACCGCAGCGGCGAAATTTGTGGCTGAAACTGTGAAGTGTCCAAGAAACAGTTACTCGTTAGGATCTGCCGTCCTTACCAAGCCGTTGGAGCAGCGACCGGCTGCACAAGATCACAAGCTCCCTCTTTCTCAAGCCGAGTATCGTGATATCGTCGCCAAGGGTCGTCAGAAGTAGAGCAGGCTACGCAATCCGAAGAGGCAGAGGGCATATGAAAAGCTGGAAGAGATGGAGAGGAACGCAAAGCCAATCAGCGACTGGATACACCCGATGCATCTGAAACAGTTGGGGATCACCCAGGTGGAGTACGCTGTGACCCCTGAGCGGCGTGTTCCTTGTCGTGGGAGCCCGGTGCAGAGGCTACTTGGGCTCTTCTTGAAAGCAGAGTAGCAACACTATGGTGACGAACTGACGATGAAGATATCAAACTGCAAAAGGAGAGACAAGTTCCAGAATACGTAGGCGAAGGACATTTAGGTAGAAACGATAGATGATGTTGATGTAACTTGCTAGGAATATAACCATGCAATCCTGATCCTGTATAGTATTATTCAGAGCTTAGCAAGCCTGCCAGGCAATGACCAATGTACTAAACCTGATGTATATGAAGAATATTTCTTTGAAACAAATCGACAAAAGAAATAGTATATTCTGTTTATACATGTAAAAGTGAGATTAGTACGGTAGTTTTCACAGGCAATCCTGCTAAACCAGTATTCCGGCAATTTAGCACAATTCAGCTCGTAGTGTATTTTGCCTGATGCATTAGCATTGGCATGGCACCACTGGATAGGGATGAACCTACCGGTACTTATTGATAAGGGTCATCAAACTAAAGTCAATCCCAACTTTAAGTTTTTATTTTGTTGTTTACAAGAGTGCCACATCATCTAAAGCGATCTTAATTGGTGAATGAAACAACCCCTTCTAATGCATCATGTTATATTCTTATTTCATAGGCTGCCATATTAACATTTAATTCAAAAATCAAAAGGAGGCTACGTCCAAAGCACGGAAGTTGAGGTGGCAGTGTAGAATGCAAAAGGATGAACAACCTGGGAATAACAAAATATTTCCTCAATGAAATTGAGGCCTTGTTTGATAGAGTTTCTCCTACTTTTTTTTTGTATGAAGTGATTCTATAAGAGAAATGATTTTGTGACTGAAAAATGATTCTTTAAGTTAAATCCAAAGAAGAAAATGCTTCTATGCTGATAGTGAATCAAGAGAAGCTAATTTTTATAGCACACCAGTTCATTAATCATTATGAAGTCATTCCACGTAATCGGTTTAGAATCACTTCCCTACAAAATATTGTTTAGAATCAATCTCAGAGTTGCTTTAGGAGTTTTGCCAAACATATTGGAAGACACACTAGGTCATACATTGTTAAGCTTATTTGGAGGAGGATTTTTTTTTGAACGAATGGCACGAGATTGTGCCTATTTCATTGATAGAGCAGAAAAAGTTACAGACCGGCTAGCCGGTTTATGTACAAAAAATTACTCTCGCATGGTTATCAACACTAGGTCTTTTGCCCCGCCGCAATCCAGGCGGCCGCCTCTTGCTTGATCTTCTAAAGAGCTCAGGCGCGCTAGTTTCGACGTGTCTGAAGACACGCGCATTACGTTCTTTCCATAGCTCCCACATAAGTAGCATGGCGATGCTTGCTTTGGCTTTACGGGGGGTGGCCGATGGTGCCATGAGGTTTGCCCACCACTGTCCTACCGTTGCGCTGGGTCTCCATTCTTGTGGCCTTAGTTCCAGTTGCGCCACCCATTCGGCGACCATGTCCCAAATGCGCTTCGTGAATCTGCATTGCGCTAGCAGGTGGTGCGCTGATTCGCTGGTCTGGCGGCATAGGAGGCATGCCGAGGAATGTCTCCATCCTCTCCGCGCGAGTCTGTCCGACGTCCATACTCGATTCTGTGTGATAAGCCATGTGAAGAGATTGTATTTTGGTGGCGCCCACACCTTCCACAAGTTGCTGGCTCCTTGAGATTTGGTGCATCCAAGCCTTGCATGCTGAGGTCGCCGAGTATTCTCCCGAAGCTGTGAGTTTCCACCGGATTTGATCCTCCTGATTATTCATGAGTTGTATATTCCACAGAAGGGTCCACGTCTTTATGTACTCTTGCAAGTGCCCTATTGTGAGGCCTGGGTGAAGCTGTAATTCCTGAATCCATGTGTGATGTTGAAGTGTGTACGCCGCTGTCATGTTTTTATGTCTGGAGATTTGGAATAGTTTTGGAGCCAGGTCTTTTGGTCGGCAGCCCTGTAGCCATCCGGAGTGCCAGAAACTCGTCCTCTTTCCATCGCCTAAGGTGATTATCGTATAGGCCGCAAAGAGTAGGTGATCTGTGTCATCACACGGGAGTCCTGTCCCAACCCATGCTTTTTGCGGTGAGGTCCATTCCTGCCATAGCCATCTGAGGCGCAAGGATCTTGAAAAACGGTCAAGATCAAGTAGCCCAAGTCCTCCATTTTCCTTTGGTAGGCACGTCCTGATCCAGTTGACCTTGCATTTCCCGCCCGTCAGTGCCTCGCCCCCCGCCCATAGGAAGCGCTTTCGTTTTTTGTCCAACTCCTCAAGGACTTCATTTGTCACCTTGAGGACTGTGAGTAGGTATATCGACTGCGAACTTAGAACTGATTTGACAAGACAAGCGCGGCCAGCTTGTGTGAGGTGCTTTCCATACCATCCCGACACTTTAGTTGCCAATTTGTCGATGAGAGGCTGGAAGTCGATTTTCTTCAGACATCTGACGGTTAGAGGGAGGCCTAGGTATTTGATGGGGGAGCTGGCTCTTACCGCCGGTAGCTCCTCGAGAATATCGTCAATGTCAATGGTGCCATAGCTGATGGGGGTGATGCTTGTTTTCAGTAGGTTCGTGTTGAGGCCGGTAGTGTTTCCAAAAGCATGCAACAATATCTTTATATTGTGGACAGCTTTTTTGGTGGGCTTCACGAATACTGCTGCATCGTCAGCGTACATGGAAATCCTGAAGTGCACCATTCACCCGCCAGTATTTCTTAGGAGGCTAAGGTCTGTGGCTTTGGACAAAAGCCGCTGCAAGGGGTCGATAGCAAGAATGAAGAGTAGCGGTGATAGGGTGATAGGGGGTCTCCTTGGCGCAGTCCGTGGCCATGCGGTATCGATTCAGTTGGCATTCAGGAGAATTTTGGAGGTGGATGTATTTAGGGATGCCGCAATCCAGTTCCTCCATCTCTGCGGGAATCCACGGCGCTGAAGCAAGTCCAACAGCTAGTCCCAGCATACGGAGTCGAAAGCTTTGGAGATGTCGAGTTTCATGAGTAGCGTTGGCATTCTATTTCTGTGGAACTTTCGTGCTATGTTCCGGATATAGAGGAAGTTATCGTGTATGCTTCTCCCTTTGATGAAGGCGCTTTGGCAGTGCGAAATGAGGTCATTCATTCGTCGAGCCTGATGATTTTTGCCACCCCGTGAATGAGACTGATGGGTCTGTAGTCTTGTATGGTCTCCGCACCTTATTTCTTGGGGATTAAGACCACATGCGCTGTGTTTAGTAGATTGAGATTGGCGCATCTCATGTTGTAGAAGGTGTTTACAGCCGCCATTATGTCCGATTTGATTGTTTCCCAGCATGTTCTGAAGAACAGTCCAGTGTAGCCGTCTGCCCCCGGGGCCTTGTCGCTCGGCCGTTGTTTAATGGCTTCAAGGACCTCTTTCTCTGTAAAGGGCGTGTCAAGTGCGGATAGGTCAAAGGGCCGGCAATTGTATTGCTTCCCAATTGAAAATTGAAGTCGGTTGTTCTTGCCGGCGGAGTTGTCATGACATTCGAGAAGTGATTTTTGATTATATCCTTCTTGTCATAATGGGAGATTGCCCACCTTGAACCCACCCAAAACCGCTGAATAAAATTCTTTCGCCTTCTCGCATTCTCTTTGAGATGGAAAAATTTTGTGTTGGCATCGCCTTCGCGCAAATAGGAGATTCGGGAACATTGTTTCTTGCGCGCCTTCTCGACTGCTGCCCGCCCAGAATTCTTCTTTTCAGTTTTTGATGTATCTTGTGCTCATCCTCGGAAAGCTGCCTGTCTTCTTGGGCAATGTCGAAATGGAGGATTACTTCCTGCGTCATTTGTAGTTTGAGTTTGGCGTCAGACAGTAGCATTCTGCTCCTCTTTATGAGCGCTTTACCCGTGTAGAACAGCTTGTGCCCAAGCCTATGGAACGGCTCTGTGTGCGTGATTGGAGCTGTCCATGCCTCCCGGACTACCTCCTGGAAGCGCGGGAGTCTCACCCAGAAGTCCTCGAATTTGAAGCTGGCCGGTCGTCGCGGGCCCGACGTACGTGGCCGGTCATCGCGGGCCCAACATACGTGTCACACCCGATTTTCGAGGGAAAACCAAGTGCGTTTCATATGTGCGCCAGGATCATGTTTACACACATATGATAGACAAAAGAGTGTAATATCGAAACACAGTGTTCTAAATTACAAGAGATTTATTATAATATTCATATTACACTCTCGGGAGACACGAAGGTCTTTATCGCAGAACAAGCGATAGCTAAACGAAGCGTCTTCAGCTTCCATCTTCCACAGGCAACTTGACTGGGGGAAACGCAAGCCTCAGAACTCATCGTAGTCGCTGAAGTATTCTTCTCCATTTCCTTCTTCTGATTCAGCAATGGCAAGTGTGAGTACACCTAACTAGGTACTCAGCAAGCGGGGGGAAAATGCAAGGCCACAAGGATAGGCTATGGTTCACAGGAGTGAGCTTTTTAGAGTTGATCAAGTTTTATTAGCAATTTCCTATTTACTAGATGTAAGTTTATACCAACCCACTTAAGCATTTAGAAAACATCTTATTCAAAAACCCACGAGTAAAACCACGATTTATACTCCATCTTTAAGTTTAATTATCATGTGAGGGTCCAAGCCGCTCTTGACCGTGAGCACGGCTGATATATCAGTTTTACACTCTGCAGAGGTTGTACACTTTCACCATAGCTCGTGTTCCCCATGTTGCCCGGGTTAGCTAGGCCCTTAAACACTTCCAAGGTGAGTGGCTAGGGGTCCACTTCGAAGCCTTTACAAAGGTATGCAAAAGTCCAACAACCCGCAAGAGTTACAGCTAGGGCGGACCACAACCCTCCCTAGTGGTCAGCACCTTAGGAAAGGCTGCTACCCCAAGAGGACCGGGCTGTACCCCTGCAACCACAGACCCCCTCTGCTCCTTTCGGATAAGGCCATCAGTACAATTTCACACCTAATTAATCGGCTAAGGTCAGAGCCCATTTTGACACCATGGTTGCACTGTTTTCTTGGGTGGTTCTCCATGTTCCGATTAAATAATCGTTCTCTTGTATTAACCAACATTTATTATCAAAGTTATCATGATTAACAATTTTATAAAGATTCATTTTAACCATTCCCAAGGTATTGCAACACTAAGCATGAACTAACCCAAAAATCTTATTTAAAACAGGGGTTGGTACAAGGGAGCATGGTAAAAGACTAGATAAATCCTTAAAAAGGTATTCCCTTCATATTAATGCAATAATAGTAAACTTTAGTTTGACATGCAGTTGTATAGGACAAAAAGAATATGCGGGGAGGGCCACTTGCCTTGTTCTACAAAGGAATCTTCCTCCTCTTCGTAGAATTGTTCTTGATCCGCGTCGACGGGTGACTCGGTTGCAACTGGCACGAGGTCTACGATCAACACAATAAAACAATAAGAAAACAGTACATCAAACATTCTTAACAGACTAAAACAAGCATCTAAAACTAATAAGCTCGAAAAGACGAACGCTTGGACACCAAGAACGCTAAAAACGGAGCTAAAACGGAAAAGATATGGCCAAAACAAGTTTTAGGGACTTGCTGGCAAAGAAACTAAGTTTACAGGGGCTAAACTGAAGAAAACCAGGGGCTAAAACATAAATACGCATTAAACCCGAGGGCTAACGCGTAAAATACAGGGGCTGGGCTTCGGGATACAAAAACAGAGAAGCTTAGGGTGCTTTCTGTAAGAATCAGGACCTAAATCTAATTATTTTTGAACTAGACAGGACAGCGGGTTAATTACAGAGAAAGGCAGGGTCTCTTTTGCAAAAAGGCCTGCGCTGACCGTTATTTGGCCTGGTTGACTTGGGTCGCGTGGGATGTGGGCCGTTGATCTTGCGATGGACGGCTGACAGAGAGGGGGTGACTCGGGCGGCGGCGGGAACGCCGGCGGGCGGCGGCGCCGGGCCGGGAAACTCGCCGGCGAAGCTCGAAATCGAGCTACGAGGCTCGGTTTGGAGCGCGGATTGGTGCTAGAGGACCGGGGTGAGATGGCGAACACGATGGGGGTGATCTCGTCGGGGATTGTGCGGCGGAGCCGGCGGTCGACGGTGAACAGAGGCGGGCGGCGGTGAACAACTCCGGCGAGAGCGCTAGGGAGTGCTAGCGTGTGAAAGAGAAGGCGGGAAGAGGCTCGGGGTGTTGCTGGGGAGTTGGCGAACGCGTTCAGGGGGTTCTAGTCCTCCAATTCACTACGGTGGCGGTGCTCAACGACGGACGGCGGCGGCGAAGCACCGGTGAGAGCCGTCGGGGTACTTACAGAGCGAGACAGAGAGCTAGAAGGGGATGGAGAGCATCGTTACCTCCTCGTGATGCTTCCTGCGTGGTTGGACGGGGTGGAGCGGCTCGGTGTCGGCGGATCGACGGTGCGGCGGCGCTCCGGCGATGGCGGCGGCGGAAATTGGAGCTGCTCCGAGGGGAATGGGTGGCGCGAGGGGTCGAAGGGGGTTCTTGGGAGCTCGGTCGTCCTCTTTATAGGGCAGAGAGGGGAGTGGGGAGGGTCGGCATGGTGGAGGTCGAAGTAGCCGACCATCAATGGCGAGCGGCAATGGGAGGGCTCGGTGGTGCGGGCGTTTCGAGTGGGAGAGGGAGCGATTGGAGTGGCGCGGCCGTTGCAGCGGCTCAGTGGAGATAGGAGGGGAAGGGACGCGGGAGAGGGAGCGGCGCGGGGGAGGCCGAGCGGCTCGGTCGGGCGGCGGAGCAGGGGAGGGGCGTCGGAGGAAGGGGAAGAAGGAGGGGCTGACGAGCGGGGCCCGCCTGCCAGTGACGCGAGGGAGGGAGGGAAAAAGTTCGGGCCGCTGCTGGGCCGAAAGCGACGAGCAGGCCGGCGGAGCGGGGGAAAAGAAAGAGAGGGAGAGAGCGAGTGGGCCGGCAGGGGAGCTGGGCCACGCGCGCGGTGCTGGGCCGAACAGAAAGAGAGAGAGAGAGATGGGCCGCGGGAGAGAAAAAAAGAAAAGGAGAACGGGCTGGGCCGAGGGGAGAAAGAGTCTAGGGACTGGTTTTGGACTTTTTCATGGTTTTGAAAACCTCACACACATCAAACATTGCAAAAACATTTTATAAGGCAAGGAACTGCGCATTTGAGGATCTAAACTTGATTATAGATGGATCACAAGGATTAGCAGAAAATTATTGCAGTGCACAGGAATGAAGAGATTAAATGGAAGATACGTGACTTAATTAGATTTGGAGAATAGTTATTTATAGAATGTACTGGACAGATAGTTTCGGATGAAAAGATGTGTGTTTACTAGCATGCTACGGCAAGCACATACGTCAGACCATGGAACTTAGTATGTGATTAGCGTGTGTAGGAAATGTGCAACAGTTAGCCTCTGCATGCAAGCATGGATTAAATCAGTACTATATTAGTAGTACGTGATTACTAGCATGCGCAGGCTCCTTGCTGTGCATAGCTGATTTTTTTGTGCTACGTTTGAAATAGTACGGACACAGAGTGCATGCATGTAGTCTCTGGCCGGCTCAAAGGAAGCACGATCAAGATGATTTTCGGCAGTGGCTAGATATACAAAACATATTGAGAAAGGCAGCATGCGGATGCTTCTCACCGGTGTGATGGTCGGCGGTGAAATGATGATGCACAGCGCAGCGGTACTGGTGCACGACGGCGATTGACGCCGTGGTTCAATTTGTCCTTGTATAGCAGCAAGGTTGGAGTAGCAACGGCGGCACCACTGCAAGCTGCTCCTCGGCGTAGGCTCGATGAACTCTTCCCTTGGACGAAATGGAGTGAGAGAGGATTCTTTGCTGAACAGAAACAAGGAGAGGCTGCGGGGTTGTCTTTATATACAGGTGCATCGAGGAAGATGCATGAGAGGCCATCTGGAGTTAACAGTGCGTGATGGTGGAGCTTGTGTTAGTGCCACTAGCAAGCTGCCGTTCATGATTCTGGTTGTGGGAATTGAGGTGGAGATTAATTAGTGGCAAAGGACACTTGTGAAAATTAATTTTATGGCCGGCCATCATATAGCTCATAGAAATGGACGTCGTATGCTGGAAGAGGAAATGAATAGACACATGCACAGATAGCTGGCTTGTCTTATCACGGTTTGCATGTAACCACGATGGAAGAGAAAGAGAGATTACAATTAGTTTAATGCTAGATGGTTGGACGTGAAGGGAACTGGCTGGCTTTTGGGTCTTGGCCCATGCGTGTATTATGAAAAGAGACAAGAGAGATTAGCTCAATGGGTTAAGGCCTTGATTAGTAACAGAACGTGAAGGGCCAACTGGTTTGCTTCTTGTAGTTACCGTGCATGGAAAAATGGCAAGAGAAAATAAAAGATAGACTGATTAAGAATTGAAAAGAAAGCTGACGTTTGATGTTTTCATTATGTAATGGTGGAAATTGAATGAAAGTGGAGCCAGATGCAGGAGAATTAAAATCGTCAGGCACCAAGGATGTGAACAGGTAAGCATGCATGCGGTTTGAATTTTAGTGGTGGCGCTGTATGCCCATGTTGAATACGAGAGAGGAGATGAGAGAGCTGGCCGGGAATGTTGCATGCTTGATTGGTAAACGTGTTTACAGAAAGGGCCAAAGGAACATATATTAGTAAACGAAAGGAAATAGTCCATGGAAAAATAATTAGAGAGATCAAGGTGTAACAAGCTCTCGGCAAGTGCAACATATATCAGGAATAGAAAAAGAAGTGGCGCCCATGCGGTAGAAAGTATCAGGAGAGATTATTTGAATTTTGGGTTATAGAGAATGATTGGGATTGACAACAAGATCGAACTAAACTGAGGTTTAATCGCTCTTTAAAATTAAATTCATTTTTCAACCAAAACACAATGCAAGTCAGCATGAATGCAGCAATTCATTTATCATGCTATAAAATTATTTAAATGATGTTTAAGTACTTTTAGACTCAAATTAATTGATAATTTGATTGTGTCCTTAGAAAATTAAATCTAGCCATGTTGCTATGATTTATTTGTGATGGAATTTTAGGGTGTTACAAATCCTACCCCCTTAAAGAGAATCTCGTCCCGAGATTCAGGAAGCATAAGGGGCTAAGATTAATTATTTAAGCTAATTATTATTATTATTTTTAATACAGTTGTGTCCATCATTCCACAAAAGCATTCATTCATCACAAAGAACTAAATCAAGCATGAGTTCAACCAACCAACCATTATTACATCGCATCGTCCTCGCAGGAACGGATTTATCGAATAAAACTGTAAAGGAGGGGTAGGCATCTAAACTCCTAGCCAAGACGGGTAACAGCTCCTGGGGCGCTGTAGCGAAGCTTCTTGCGCGGTGGAGATGCAGTGGCGCAGTGCGGCATCATATCCTCTGCGGGCTCCTGTCCTGCGGGCTATGCCTCCACTGAAGCTTCTTCTGCTGGTACCTTTGTCTGGTGTTGGGAAACAAACGGTCTAACTGGGAAACGACCTCCGGTGGGCTTGGGATATGTCCGGACCATTCGATAAGACAGAGCAGAACTCAGTATAGAATAAATCAAAATGATGAGATTTTTAACAAGGAACAAAATAAATTAGATTTTTTTTTGCGAAAATAAGGTAATTTTGAAAGATGACATGGCTTTCTAGAAGTTGAATCCTTAATTTTCGACCAGTTCTATCTTAAGGCTGCGTCCTACAGTCAACACGGCTCTGATACCACTCCTGTCACACCCGATTTTCGAGGGAAAACCAAGTGCGTTTCATATGTGCGCCAGGATCATGTTTACACAAATATGATAGACAAAAGAGTGTAATATCGAAACACAGTGTTCTAAATTACAAGAGATTTATTATAATATTCATATTACACTCTCGGGAGACACGAAGGTCTTTATCGCAGAACAAGCGATAGCTAAACGAAGCGTCTTCAGCTTCCATCTTCCACAGGCAACTTGACTGGGGGAAACGCAAGCCTCAGAACTCATCGTAGTCGCTGAAGTATTCTTCTCCATTTCCTTCTTCTGATTCAGCAATGGCAAGTGTGAGTACACCTAACTAGGTACTCAGCAAGCGGGGGGAAAATGCAAGGCCACAAGGATAGGCTATGGTTCACAGGAGTGAGCTTTTTAGAGTTGATCAAGTTTTATTAGCAATTTCCTATTTACTAGATGTAAGTTTATACCAACCCACTTAAGCATTTAGAAAACATCTTATTCAAAAACCCACGAGTAAAACCACGATTTATACTCCATCTTTAAGTTTAATTATCATGTGAGGGTCCAAGCCGCTCTTGACCGTGAGCACGGCTGATATATCAGTTTTACACTCTGCAGAGGTTGTACACTTTCACCATAGCTCGTGTTCCCCATGTTGCCCGGGTTAGCTAGGCCCTTAAACACTTCCAAGGTGAGTGGCTAGGGGTCCACTTCGAAGCCTTTACAAAGGTATGCAAAAGTCCAACAACCCGCAAGAGTTACAGCTAGGGCGGACCACAACCCTCCCTAGTGGTCAGCACCTTAGGAAAGGCTGCTACCCCAAGAGGACCGGGCTGTACCCCTGCAACCACAGACCCCCTCTGCTCCTTTCGGATAAGGCCATCAGTACAATTTCACACCTAATTAATCGGCTAAGGTCAGAGCCCATTTTGACACCATGGTTGCACTGTTTTCTTGGGTGGTTCTCCATGTTCCGATTAAATAATCGTTCTCTTGTATTAACCAACATTTATTATCAAAGTTATCATGATTAACAATTTTATAAAGATTCATTTTAACCATTCCCAAGGTATTGCAACACTAAGCATGAACTAACCCAAAAATCTTATTTAAAACAGGGGTTGGTACAAGGGAGCATGGTAAAAGACTAGATAAATCCTTAAAAAGGTATTCCCTTCATATTAATGCAATAATAGTAAACTTTAGTTTGACATGCAGTTGTATAGGACAAAAAGAATATGCGGGGAGGGCCACTTGCCTTGTTCTACAAAGGAATCTTCCTCCTCTTCGTAGAATTGTTCTTGATCCGCGTCGACGGGTGACTCGGTTGCAACTGGCACGAGGTCTACGATCAACACAATAAAACAATAAGAAAACAGTACATCAAACATTCTTAACAGACTAAAACAAGCATCTAAAACTAATAAGCTCGAAAAGACGAACGCTTGGACACCAAGAACGCTAAAAACGGAGCTAAAACGGAAAAGATATGGCCAAAACAAGTTTTAGGGACTTGCTGGCAAAGAAACTAAGTTTACAGGGGCTAAACTGAAGAAAACCAGGGGCTAAAACATAAATACGCATTAAACCCGAGGGCTAACGCGTAAAATACAGGGGCTGGGCTTCGGGATACAAAAACAGAGAAGCTTAGGGTGCTTTCTGTAAGAATCAGGACCTAAATCTAATTATTTTTGAACTAGACAGGACAGCGGGTTAATTACAGAGAAAGGCAGGGTCTCTTTTGCAAAAAGGCCTGCGCTGACCGTTATTTGGCCTGGTTGACTTGGGTCGCGTGGGATGTGGGCCGTTGATCTTGCGATGGACGGCTGACAGAGAGGGGGTGACTCGGGCGGCGGCGGGAACGCCGGCGGGCGGCGGCGCCGGGCCGGGAAACTCGCCGGCGAAGCTCGAAATCGAGCTACGAGGCTCGGTTTGGAGCACGGATTGGTGCTAGAGGACCGGGGTGAGATGGCGAACACGATGGGGGTGATCTCGTCGGGGATTGTGCGGCGGAGCCGGCGGTCGACGGTGAACAGAGGCGGGCGGCGGTGAACAACTCCGGCGAGAGCGCTAGGGAGTGCTAGCGTGTGAAAGAGAAGGCGGGAAGAGGCTCGGGGTGTTGCTGGGGAGTTGGCGAACACGTTCAGGGGGTTCTAGTCCTCCAATTCACTTCGGTGGCGGTGCTCAACGACGGACGGCGGCGGCGAAGCGCCGGTGAGAGCCGTCGGGGTACTTACAGAGCGAGACAGAGAGCTAGAAGGGGATGGAGAGCATCGTTACCTCCTCGTGATGCTTCCTGCGTGGTTGGACGGGGTGGAGCGGCTCGGTGTCGGCGGATCGACGGTGCGGCGGCGCTCCGGCGATGGCGGCGGCGGAAATTGGAGCTGCTCCGAGGGGAATGGGTGGCGCGAGGGGTCGAAGGGGGTTCTTGGGAGCTCGGTCGTCCTCTTTATAGGGCAGAGAGGGGAGTGGGGAGGGTCGGCATGGTGGAGGTCGGAGTAGCCGACCATCAATGGCGAGCGGCAATGGGAGGGCTCGGTGGTGCGGGCGTTTCGAGTGGGAGAGGGAGCGATTGGAGTGGCGCGGCCGTTGCAGCGGCTCAGTGGAGATAGGAGGGGAAGGGACGCGGGAGAGGGAGCGGCGCGGGGGAGGCCGAGCGGCTCGGTCGGGCGGCGGAGCAGGGGAGGGGCGTCGGAGGAAGGGGAAGAAGGAGGGGCTGACGAGCGGGGCCCGCCTGCCAGTGACGCGAGGGAGGGAGGGAAAAAGTTCGGGCCGCTGCTGGGCCGAAAGCGACGAGCAGGCCGGCGGAGCGGGGGAAAAGAAAGAGAGGGAGAGAGCGAGTGGGCCGGCAGGGGAGCTGGGCCACGCGCGCGGTGCTGGGCCGAACAGAAAGAGAGAGAGAGATGGGCCGCGGGAGAGAAAAAAAGAAAAGGAGAACGGGCTGGGCCGAGGGGAGAAAGAGTCTAGGGACTGGTTTTGGACTTTTTCATGGTTTTGAAAACCTCACACACATCAAACATTGCAAAAACATTTTATAAGGCAAGGAACTGCGCATTTGAGGATCTAAACTTGATTATAGATGGATCACAAGGATTAGCAGAAAATTATTGCAGTGCACAGGAATGAAGAGATTAAAAGGAAGATACGTGACTTAATTAGATTTGGAGAATAGTTATTTATAGAATGTACTGGACAGATAGTTTCGGATGAAAAGATGTGTGTTTACTAGCATGCTACGGCAAGCACATACGTCAGACCATGGAACTTAGTATGTGATTAGCGTGTGTAGGAAATGTGCAACAGTTAGCCTCTACATGCAAGCATGGATTAAATCAGTACTATATTAGTAGTACGTGATTACTAGCATGCGCAGGCTCCTTGCTGTGCATAGCTGATTTTTTTGTGCTACGTTTGAAATAGTACGGACACAGAGTGCATGCATGTAGTCTCTGGCCGGCTCAAAGGAAGCACGATCAAGATGATTTTCGGCAGTGGCTAGATATACAAAACATATTGAGAAAGGCAGCATGCGGATGCTTCTCACCGGTGTGACGGTCGGCGGTGAAATGATGATGCACAGCGCAGCGGTACTGGTGCACGACGGCGATTGACGCCATGGTTCAATTTGTCCTTGTATAGCAGCAAGGTTGGAGTAGCAACGGCGGCACCACTGCAAGCTACTCCTCAGCGTAGGCTCGATGAACTCTTCCCTTGGACGAAATGGAGTGAGAGAGGATTCTTTGCTGAACAGAAACAAGGAGAGGCTGCGGGGTTGTCTTTATATACAGGTGCATCGAGGAAGATGCATGAGAGGCCATCTGGAGTTAACAGTGCGTGATGGTGGAGCTTGTGTTAGTGCCACTAGCAAGCTGCCGTTCATGATTCTGGTTGTGGGAATTGAGGTGGAGATTAATTAGTGGCAAAGGACACTTGTGAAAATTAATTTTATGGCCGGCCATCATATAGCTCATAGAAATGGACGTCGTATGCTGGAAGAGGAAATGAATAGACACATGCACAGATAGCTGGCTTGTCTTATCACGGTTTGCATGTAACCACGATGGAAGAGAAAGAGAGATTACAATTAGTTTAATGCTAGATGGTTGGACGTGAAGGGAACTGGCTGGCTTTTGGGTCTTGGCCCATGCGTGTATTATGAAAAGAGACAAGAGAGATTAGCTCAATGGGTTAAGGCCTTGATTAGTAACAGAACGTGAAGGGCCAACTGGTTTGCTTCTTGTAGTTACCGTGCATGGAAAAATGGCAAGAGAAAATAAAAGATAGACTGATTAAGAATTGAAAAGAAAGCTGACGTTTGATGTTTTCATTATGTAATGGTGGAAATTGAATGAAAGTGGAGCCAGATGCAGGAGAATTAAAATCGTCAGGCACCAAGGATGTGAACAGGTAAGCATGCATGCGGTTTGAATTTTAGTGGTGGCGCTGTATGCCCATGTTGAATACGAGAGAGGAGATGAGAGAGCTGGCCGGGAATGTTGCATGCTTGATTGGTAAACGTGTTTACAGAAAGGGCCAAAGGAACATATATTAGTAAACGAAAGGAAATAGTCCATGGAAAAATAATTAGAGAGATCAAGGTGTAACAAGCTCTCGGCAAGTGCAACATATATCAGGAATAGAAAAAGAAGTGGCGCCCATGCCGTAGAAAGTATCAGGAGAGATTATTTGAATTTTGGGTTATAGAGAATGATTGGGATTGACAACAAGATCGAACTAAACTGAGGTTTAATCGCTCTTTAAAATTAAATTCATTTTTCAACCAAAACACAATGCAAGTCAGCATGAATGCAGCAATTCATTTGTCATGCTATAAAATTATTTAAATGATGTTTAAGTACTTTTAGACTCAAATTAATTGATAATTTGATTGTGTCCTTAGAAAATTAAATCTAGCCATGTTGCTATGATTTATTTGTGATGGAATTTTAGGGTGTTACAATACGTGCCAGGAGGAGTGGACAGTGGTTAGAGTGCGAGGAGGATAGGACATGCAGGGCGTGGTCATCGTAGGTGATATTCCAGTCTTGATTACTGAAGAATCTATCAAGCCGGACGAGGACAGCTCAAAAACATGCATTTCCAATCCTGTAGGTGAATTTCTTTTAGTTCACAGAAGATGAGGACAGCTCAAAAACATGCATAAGGTGGAGGTTTAGGTTGCAGTTGTTTTTGTCTTGTGCTCTCTAGATGATATTGAAGTCCTCTAGGAGGAGTCATTTAGTTCCACTTCGCAGCTTGAGCCGTCGTAGGTGCTGCAGGAAAATGAGGATTGTTTCCATATAACTTACAACCAATATTGGAAAAAACAATTAACAAAGCCTAGCCCATTAATTAAAACTCAAGTTTCCGAAATGTAGCCATTTTCCCCCACCGGGACCATTTGCTTGCCTGACGGCAAAACTAGCCGTCGTGTGGCTACCGGGGTCACTATGGAAAACCAGCAGAGTTTAATTGGAAAAACTGAAGAAATAACCAGCGCGGTTCTTCGCGATTATCAGGACGCGTGGCCACCGAGCTTCCACGCGGCGCTGCGATTTTGCAATTCTTCGTCTGTCAATCCCTCCTGATGCAAGTGGCTATCCAATAGTGTTTTTTGGATCAGCTACTCTAGTTCATTTCATCCTCTAAATTATTTACATGGCATGTTATTGTAATCATTTTTCTAAGTTTTGGATCGATCTAGTGACCCAAAAACAGATGTACTTGCATGCCAGCCCCTCTATTAGCCTACGGAGCCGTGAGCGCTGACGAGTGACTCCGATAAAGTTGTGCCAGTGCCATGGCGGCGGCGGCTCTTGCTGACGATATTCCGGCGGGCATTCTGTTTGCCCCCGAGGACGAGGTGGCGGTGGAGCACTGCCTCCTCCCTCGCATGCTGGGCTGGCGGCTCCCGATCGATGGCCTGATCCTCGACGGCGACCCGTTCAGCGCACCGCCATGCGGCCATGGGAGCTTCTGGAGAGGAATGGGCACAAGGTGGACACCTTCATCTTCGCTCTGGGAGTCTGGGGCAGGCAAAGAGCAGCAAGCTGTCGCGGCAGAAGCGCACCTGCGCGAGCGGCGGGTTCTGGAACAGGGAGAGGACTTCCGTCGACGGCGAGAAGCTGCATGACATTGTCACCGGCCCCGGCGGCGCGGAGGTGGCGTGGCGCAAGAAAGCGCTGAGCTTCCAGGAGGGCGGCGAGAAGGGCAGCCCGGGGTGGGTGATGATGCACGAGTACGCGATCACCGCCCGGGACCACTTGGCCGAGTCAATTCAGCGGCCATGGCAAGAAGCGGAGGAGGGGAGATGAAGATTCGTGCGCCGACGAGGATGCTCTGCTCGACATGTCAACGACGCAGAGCATCTGTTCTTCTCCCACGGCGATGGTGGATCACGCCGATGCCAATAGTATCGATGACGTGGACCAGCACTCAGCGGCAGCGCCGGTGACTACGCCGGCGCCCGGCGAACCAGGACCTCACCTCCGACGTCACAGTCGGCACGTCCTGGGATTTGGGCTTTCTGGACAATTTTGACATCGACAAATTCTTGTATTCGATTGGCGAGTTGCCCTCAGCTGACCCTGGTATGAACTCTCTCAGAAATGAGAGTAAAAGAATAGGATAGCAAGAAATTGGGACTGGGGATGGGATGAACACGGCAGGATTCCGTGGGAATGATGATATAATCTGGGTTTTGTTCGGTGATCGATTGAGAACCAAATATTCTGAACGGACTGGGCCGCAGCAACACACACATGGGCATCCACTAATGTGGCCCAAAAACGAAGATAGCAGAATAGACTGAATCATCGTTCAATTCTTCGGACAGCGTTCTTGCAAAAGCTTCTCCCTCTCGTCTGCCTTCTTGGTCGTGACTGTAACACCCCGCCCTCCAAAGCCGTCCCGCACAGTTCTATTGAGGGGTGTGCACGCGTACACATAGCACACCGCCCTCTAAAGCCGCCCCGCACAGCCCTTTCGAGGGGCGTGCACGCGTACACATAGCACACTGCTTACATTTTCGTCTTCGCTTCGTGTAAAATGGTTAATCTGAAGGTGCTATGGCTGGAAGACAAGGGCTTATTAAGTTGACATACACCCCGCACAGCCCTTTCGAGGGGCGTGCACGCGTCCACATAGCACACTTCTTACACTTTCGTCCTCGCTTCGTGTAAAATGGTTAACCTGAAGGTGCTATGGCAGAAAGACAATGGCTTATTAAGTTGACATACACCCCCTCAAAGAACCCGACATCCTCATCGGCACAACTCACCCACATGGGCAAATGTCCAGAAACGTTCCCCCTTAGCGCACGTCTGTATGTCCAGTGTCCAGGAACGTTTAGCGCACGACCGTACGTCCAGTGCCAGCACCATAGTCCATGCCGTATGCCCTACCCGGGCCACACACGCCATGCGCCCTATGCCCGCACACTGACCCGTACGTGCAACCACGAGGGTCGGCTCTGATACCATTTGTAACACCCCGCCCTCCAAAGCCGTCCCGCACAACCCTTTTTGAGGAGCATGCACGCGTACACATGGCACATGCTTACACTTTTGCCATCGCTTCGTGTAAAAGGGTTAACCCGAAGGTGCTATGGCTGAAAGATAAGGGCTTATGAGTTGCCTCCACCCTTGCTAAACACGTGCATCCTGCACTCACGGGCCACTACTGGGCCATACAAACTGGACCGGGTATGACAATGACAGACCCGTGCGTCTTGCCGGCAGTGACGGATCCGGGAGCATATCTTGGTGCCAACGCTGCGGGCCCAAGCTTCTGTCAGACGGTTGCGGCAGCACCACCACAATGGCGTCGATGTCGGTCTGGTGGCACCATTTGCTCCGGTTACACATCGCGGCTGCATGAAGGCGGCAGATTCCTTCTTCACCGTGCCAACCAATCCTATGCAGCATGTTAGCTCAGGTGGTCCAGCATGGAGAAGCCTGAACTTGTTGTGACAACTGAACAATGTTGTTTTGTTTCTGCATTTTCTACAAACCTCGTAGCTAAAATTTGCATTTGTCGTTGTGGTTAACAAACTCCAGTGTTTGTTTATTGGGTTATCAGCTGGTATTTCTCAGGAATTATTTCTCTGATAGTTGGTTGCTGCATTTTTTCTGACGTGTATGAGATCGAATCAAGGAGGACGCTGAGAATTTAGGTCCATTGCACGTCCACGTGCAGTGCAGTTGTTTCTTAGTCTCCCTCTTCATGAAGGATGGTGCGAGAATTTAGTAATCCATCTGCTCTGGCTATGCTTCGCGGCTGCATGGAGCCGGCAGATTTATTCTTCACCGTGCCCAACCAATCTTATGCAGCATGTTAAGCTCTGTTGATCAAGCAAGCATGGACAATCTGACGACTGATCTCTGTTTTTGTGTGTGTGTGTATTTTCTACAGACTTTGTAGCTAAATTTTGCATCTGTCGTTGGAGACTTGTACCATGAAGACGAGATAGTTAACGCACTCCTGTGTTTATTTGAGCTGATATTTGTCAGGAATTATTTATGTGATAGTTACTACATTTCCTCAAATCCATCGCACGGCCACGTAATATTTATTTCTTCTTCGTCTCTCTCAAGAAATTTGGAGTAGAAAAGTATTTGGGCAGCAAGATCCGCCTCGTTTAGTGAATCGATAATGCTACTACTAAGACGTCTGATGCCTGGTGAAAATATCGAACGCCCACGCGCGCCATCGTAATCGTTATCCAGACTCAAACCGAAGCCACCCTCTCTCCCGTCGATTTTTTTCCGTAGCTTTTTCTACTCCTCTGACGTCCACCACTGTTCGTGCCTACCCACGGCCGCCGCCGCCCACGCCTGCCCGGCTGCCCCCATTTGCCGGCGGGGCGAGCCTCCCTCCACCACGAGCTCTCAGAGCCGGCAGCTCGCTCCACCGCCTCAAGCACCTCCGCTACGCCATGAGCTTATTACATGGCTTCCTCCGCCCCGAGATCCCACCGCCGTCATCGCTCGGCTCCCTCCACCAAACTTGGGTCCGCCCTGAGATCTCGCCGCCGGAGCGGCTCCGCGCGACGCCGGCGACGCCCTGCTCTTCCACGGGCGCCGTCGCCGCGCCGGTCCTCTATGGGCGTCGTCGCTGCATCGAGCTCCTCCGCGCGTCCAGCTCCAACGCTGCCGCTCCTTCTCCGCGTCGAGGCCGGACTCCCTCGTCTCCGCTCCGCGGGTGCCCGTCGCCGCCGCCGCTCCATCCTCCGCGGGCGTCGCCGTCTCCGCCGCCGGCCATCTCCTCCGCGCCGACGCTCCCAGCTCGCCATCCTCTTCCTACTGTTCTCATTTTTTTACTAAGGTTTTGCTGCATGTTGTAAGAGCATGTTTCATGTGTTTCGGATGTTCCAGAAGAATGTTGCAACTGTTTGTTATGAATGTTGCAAAAGTAGATCTGGGATGGTGCGATATTGCATATGTTTCGCATGCATGTTGCAAGTGTTTCATTCGGATGTTGCATTTTAATTGGAAATTTTTTGACCGATGTCGTGCGTGGCTGAGTTGTGAGCATGTGTTTCTAGTGTTGCAAACAATGACTATTTATGTTGCAAATACTATTGTTTGATGTTGCATACGCTATTTTTTGATGTTGTAAAAATTTTACATGTTGCATGCAACATCATATCCATATTGCGGCGGGATTTTTTTCTGTGCTACATTATCATCGGAGATGAATACTTGGTTGTGGTTACGCCACGTCACCGTCCGATTTTTTGGTTGCGGTCGGACGTCCGGGGGCCAGCTTGACCGTGAATGAATCCGACTTTGCTGCTCCTCCGTGTCGTTTCTGGGAGCACTGAAAATCTGGGATGATTTCTTTCCTTTCTTGATGATAGTCAAGCCAGGTACTTTCCAAATCTGTTTGGTTCCCGGCAATCCGACTCAAACTCGACGGAGACAGCGCCGGTTCGCCGCTGCTTCCGCTCTATTCTTAAGCCAGATCGGAGGAAGGGCAACTCCATCCCACGTCTCACGCCCTCCCATCCCCCTCTCAGCATCCACCGCCGCCGTTCTTGTTCTTGCGTAGCGCGGGCCGTGGAGGCAGGAAGCCCACCGCCACGAGGAAGATGCCTGGTGGCCTCAAGCCCCGTGCGCCGGCGCGGAACCGCACGGAGGAGACACGCCGCCGCGGCGCTGCTGGCCATCGCCAAGTCGAGCGCGACGAACTCGGCCCGAAGATGATGGACTTCGCCCCTGCCGATCTCTCCAGCCCCGATCCGCGCCTGATGCTGACGAAGAGGCTCCGCGAGGAGATGGAGGCGCTCCGCGGCATTCTCAGGAAGGCGGAGCTCTTGGCCGGCAAGACCGCCGCCGGCGGCCTCGCGGAACCTCGCCGGGGCAAGGACGGGTGTTTCTTGGCGGCGGAAGCCCGCCCAGCCGCCAGCAAGAGAAGGAAGACGATGCCTCTGGTGGAGGTCAAGCCCAGGATGTCGGCGGACGAAATCTCCAACCTGGCCACACGGGTGTCGTCGCTCTCGGAGGACATGCCGTCTCACATCCTCGAGTTTCTCAAGAAAGAGTGCACCGGTCACGAAGACAAAAGCAGAGGCGAGATGGAGATTGACATCGGATCCATGAGAAGCTCCGCCATGTTCGAGCTGAGGAAGCTGCTGGACGAGTTCGCTGAAGAGGAGAAGCGCCGGCGCCAGATCGAGGAATCAACGAACCCATCCAGAGCCATCAGTCGCTCGCCGCCGCCTCAACATGAGGATGGCGAGATCGTCGAGGAGGAGCATAACGATGCCGTCACTGATACACGCGGCGACGTTGTGGTGGCAGGCAAGGTTCTCCGTTCACCAGCACCAACCGAAGACAGCGAGATTGCAGAGGAGGACATCATATGCAGCGACGCCGCCCCTGGTTCAACTGAAAAGCTTGCTGAAACCAGAAATAGCCCAAACAGCAGCAGCAGCTCTTCTGGGTCCTCAAGCAACAGCGGCTCCTCATCTGGAAGTTCTTGCAGCAGTTCGTCAGATTCCGACAGCAGCCACTCCAACTCTGACGACGAGGGCGTGATAAGCAAACCGGCTCCTGCAGTTCTTCCCAAGACTGACGCCTCACCCGTGGCAGTGCCACACAAGGCTCTCTGCTTATCGCCGTGCATGAGTTCATTACTTGAAGGCGGCGCCTCCCCGGCCACACCAGGAAAGTTTGTTGAAACCATGAAAATTCCAAGAAATAGTTACTCATCAGGATCTGCCGTCCTTCCCAAGCCGTTGGAGCAGCAACCGGGTGCACAAGATCACAAGCTCCCTCTCTCTCAGGCTCAGTATAGTGATATGATCGCCAAGTGTCGTCAGAAGCAGCGCAGGCTGCAGAATCCAAAGAGGCAGAGAGAATATGAAGAGCTGGAAGAGATGGAGAGGAACGCGAAGCCAATCGGTGACTGGATACACCCAATGTACTTGAGGCAGCTGGGGATCACCCTGTCGCAGTATGCTGTGACCCCTGAGCGGCGTGTTCCTGGCCGTGGAAGCCCGGTGCAAAGGCTACTTGGGCTCTTCCTGAAAGCAGAGTAGCAGACGCTGTAAACCATGAATATGACATAAGCAACAAGTTAGTGAAGGCCTAGAGGAATTAAATTAGGTATAAACACCCGAAGATGTTAGTGCAATTCAGCTGTATGGCACTATGAGCTTAGTGAACTTGTCAGACATTGATCAATATACTGAACCTTGTTAGGCATTTGCTCAATCCTGTAAACCTGATGTATGTAAAGAATGTTGCCTTGAAATCCAATTCGAAATCGTGCTGCATTATAGTTCATGTACTGCATTACGTGCACAATGGTGAGTAGTAGTAGTGGAGCAGCAAGTTAGTGGAGTTTGTCACTCGTCTGAAACTAGAAGTAGAATCATGTAACCCTTATCCTTAATGGTATTATTCAAAGCTTAGCGAGCCCAATGTCCTGAACCTTATGTATATGAAGATTGTTTCTTTAAAACAATACATTCAAAAATAGAAAAACAGGGATGTTCTATTTTTATGTTAGTGCAATAATACATAGTTTCCACAGGTAAAATTCTGTTGATCCGGTATGCCCCCAATTTGGCAGAATTCAATTCGCTGTATCTTTGCCTGGCTAGCAGGCATGAACATACTTAATGGTACCGATTGATAAGGGCCATGAGACTAATGAAAACTAGTAGCCCAGCTCAGTGTATCAACCACAAGAGCTGAGAATTCTGTCACAACTCATGGCTCAGTAACGAGAACAAAGCAGTTTTATGGGATGTACAACGTGAACCTGGAAACAGTAGCAGAACTCTCAAACACCTCAACATAACAGGCACAACACCAAAGCTTGCAGCTTGGCATGGACACAGAGTCACAGACACACACGTACACTCGCTCGCCACAGAGAAATGTATGCATGCATCACCTGGGCTTTATGAACATACGCTACCACACATTTCTGGCAAACTATACCTATGGTGTGACTGTGTGACAGAGGTGTATCCATTACGTGGGAGAGAATGCTAAAAGGTGTCACAAACCATAGAGTTGATATGGAGAACCAAACGCCTACCTCAGAAATTGTACCCAAACATAAACACACACCTAAAGTGTTATATGATCACATTAACTCAGTTTTTAAGAAATGGCTTCCCATGATTATTTTTTCCTCCTTTCAAACCAGACACGCATGAAAAACTCCATGATCAACCAGCTCTTGGCAGAGAAAGCAGTTACGAAATATTATCCGATTTAGGAGAAATAAAGTATGGAACAGAGAGACAAGAGAATTAACCTAACTCGTCTAATTTCTGGAGTAAGCCACCAGCATAACCTAAAAACCCACCACCCAGCTCAGACTATCTTCAACTATCAAGTAGACTAACCTAAATACTAGTAAAGAATGAAAAGAAAAACTGGTTTCCTGAGTTCATGAAAAATGTACGAGATTCAGTTGGGAGGATGCACACTGGAAATGAGATCCTGTGGGCACTAGGCAGGCAGCTCATGCACTGATGACACCTGACATCCATGGCACGATGACAGGAGCAGTCGGATGAGAATCTCTGTACGGCTCAGAGTACCGGTCTTTGAAGTTTAGTTTAGGGTGGTCAGCCTGCAAAACAAAACAATACAGCCAAAATTACTTATCAGGTGGAACATCCATTCTCATAATGTACATATAAACACAATACCAGTATTTTAATGACTAAATAAGATCACAGTTTTTTTAAAAGCTTTGTTTGGAAGAGTTCAAATAACAGCAACTCACTAAAAAAATAAGTATCTAAAAAGATTTTATCCAATAATAAAATGACCTGGATTAATTTCCTCACATGGCCAAAACTCAGAAATCAAAAAAATGAATGCCAAGTCATAAAAATGTAAATTCAAGAAAACTAAAGTAGTATTTTATAATTTCAGACCATCATAACAATCATTACATCACAAACCATGTATAAAATGGAAAGAGAATCAACTTCTGTGTTGTATGAATATGAGGAACTAGATTTTGTATTATATTGATAAGTCAGACAAAAGCCCAAAACTGACCATCTGAAAGAGAGAAGAAAAGGAAACAGACCACCTGGAACAGGCAACACAAACATGTTGTAGCACCATCATGCGAGACATACTGACTAACAAGACTGTTTTATCTAAAAGAAAAAACTGAACGGTAGGCCACCATAATCATGCTGGTTGCTCTTGCAGTACCTACTGTTTCTACTCCCAAAACGATGATAACCAACTTAAACAAAGTCACTACTCACAATGCTTTAAGATGTATACAGGACAAATTGTAGAGATGCCCAGTAACCAGGGCGGACCCAGGACTGGTGTTGCTAGTGCTGCTGCACCCCCTGGACCATGTATCCTCAGGAAAATCTTATGTTTGAACTGTGACTTAGAACAGCTAGGCAGTTTAACTTAGAGCAGTTCAGTGCCTATCGACCAGAAGTCCAGAATACAAGAACCAAGCCCGCCACGGCCCCACCCCACCATCCCCAGGGGTTCCTGCATAGTTTTAAAGGCGTCGCCTAGGCGTCCAGGCGGACCCAGCTCGCCTTGGGGAACAGTTATGCCTTGTTGCCTTTGCGAGAAGACGTTCCTAGAATTCTTGTATCACCTTTATCGCCTTTGAAACCTTCCTAGCTGCGCCCCTGCCAGTAACTACAACTCCATGTGCCCTACCATTATTAATAAACCAATACCATGCACCTTAATATATGCAAAGAACATACCACAGCTAGGAAGTTTTTTTAGGGCAACCACAACTTGGAAGTTACATCGCAGGAAACAGGACAATTAGGGTAATACTGGACTAACATCACCAAATGTGCACGAGAACTAGCCTTAGGCCTATTGTTTTAATAGTCAAATACTTAAATATACAGATATATATGACTACAGGAAATACCTGTTTCAACCAGCATTCTTGATGTTTGTGTTCATATTTGTCTGGCGAGTAGCATCCATACTCAGATGGACAGTAAACCCAAATATTGCACTTTAAAGCTCCTGGTTTGGCCCTCTTAGCCTGATCTATACAAGCTCGACAGCAATCTGCAGCACTTTCTTTGTGGTGTGTTAGGCCCCATCTAACAGCAGTGCCACCATAATCAGTATGCAGTTCAGCATTGCATTCAGGGGGCAAAGGTGGACCAGGTATTATCTCTTCTTCTGCAAAATTAACACCAAACAAGAACCATTATTGTCTTTAGGAGCAATTTATAAGTTAGCATACAATTTGGGAACCATTAATGATCCATCAGACATAATAAAAAAACGCTAGCAACATGAGCAGTGCAAAGAAAATAACCTTCTTGTTCATTCTCTGGCTTGTCATCATGTTCAATATGATAGACAGTGGGAGGTATCCAAAGACCAATGTCCTCCAATAGCGCTCGCCAGTTAAACTCCAATACCCGCTTTAACATCCCTAAATTTCGAATTTATAAATGATGAAGACACCTAAAAGTATAAGTATGCCATCGTACTATCGTGGTAACTTCAATCAAGCTCACATACTTGATTCTTCACTGGAGAGGCCAAAATCTGATAAATTCTGAGTAGATGAACTCCTGAAATACTTAAGCTTCTCAATACGCCATGACTCTACAGCTTCTGGCATATATTTGAAAAATGGAAAGAAAATGTCCAATATTAGGTATCTATAAAATAAATCATGTCTAACACTACATATATTTAATCTTGCAGCTAATACGTACAAGGCACATACTTCTACAGATTAAATGGACAGCCAGTAAACAATTTCCGATTTGTCTAATGGTCTAACCCATAAACTCCTCTCTTTTTTATATATAAAACAGGCCTCACCTATAAGCCTACAAAAAATGAAACTAAGAATGAAAATCAATATGGTAGTAATAGCTAACTTTCCTAAACCACAGTATCTCATTGCGCTCCCATGTCATTATTTTTTCTCAACACAAGATTATTTTTCCCCAAAAAACATAGTGCGATTTATTTCATTAAGGAGAGACTAAAAATAAAGAGAAACATGCACACTAACTCACACCCGTATAAGGTACTTACCAGATTAATTCATGTCTTAGAATAAGTTCATTTACAAAAAAAACAAAGGAAATTGCACTTTGGCTTATCCTGTTGACTGCTCGAATGCATTCCAAACAATTAGGTTTGAGGTACCAAACGGAACTTATAGGGAAAATACATTGAGGACAAGACACATAAAAGAAGCAGCACATGAACGGCAAGTCAATGAAATGATGAAAAAGCACTCTGTCAATGTAAGCTGCAGAACCCAGAAGATAGCTTTTGGCCTAATCTTTCAAAAAGGTACCACAGAAATGATATGGCCCACTGCTTTCAAAAGTATGGATGCAATTTACTGTTTGTGTGAAATCTATTATATTAATACAATAGTGTTAAAAGGAGCCACCATGTTCGCCGAGAGGGCTAAGAAATTCCTAATCTAAAAAAGAGAAGAGTATATGCCGTCGGATTTTATGAAGATCTAACGGTCTGTATTATTCCGTTAATCTAAAAAAGAGAAGAGTATATGCCGTCGGATTTTATGAAGATCTAACGGTCTGTATTATTCCGTTAATCTAAAAAAAGAGAAGAATATATGTCTAACGGTCCATATTATTCCATCCGCCACCACCCCTCCGCGGTCGCCGCGGGAGCCCTCCGTCGTCGCCGCCGCCGCGGGAGCCCTCCGTCGCCGCCGCCGCCGCGCAGCCGTATGTGGCCACCGTAGGAGGCCTCCACCGTCTCCGTGAGGCCGTCCCCGGCCACTGCTGAAGCCCTCCACCGCCGCCGCGCGGCTGTCCATGGCCGCCGCGGGAGTCCGGCGTCGGGAGGCCGTCCACCGTCGTCGTCGTCGCGGGAGCCGCCTGCATGCCTTCGGAGTTTGGGGTTCGGCCGCGCCTCGCACCGCCGGAGGAAGTTGCTACTAGAGAGAGGTGGGGAGATAGAGGGAGAGAGATAGAGTGGGGGAGTGCTGGCGTCGGTGAAAGAAAAGGAGAAAATATATGGTTGGGCTCACATTTTGGTAGTTGGTATAGAATATGAGATATAGAGGATAACAGATGCAGAAAAAAATGATATAGAGGAGATACAATAGTGTTAAAAGGAGCCACCACGTTCTCTGAGAATGCCAAGAAATTTCCACGTTAATCAAAAAAAGAGAAGAGTATATGCCGTCGTATTTTATGAAGATCTAACGGTCTGTATTATTCCCTTAATCTAAAAAAGAGAAAATTATATGCCGTTAGATTTTATGAAGATCTAACGGTATATGTTATTCTGTTAATCTAAAAAAGAGAAAGAATATATGTCTAACGGTCTATATTATTTCGTCTGCCACCACCTCTCCGCGGTCGCCGCGGGAGCCCTCCGTTGCCGCCGCCGCCGCGCAGCCGTCTGTGGCCACCGTAGGAGGCCTCCACCGTCACCGCGAGGCCGTCCCCGGCCACTGCGGGAGCCCTCCACCACCGCCGCACGGCTGTCCGTGGCTGCCGGGGGAGTCCTTCGTCGTCGTCGCACGACCGTCTGTCGTTGGGAGGCCGTCCGCTGCCATCGTCGTCGTGGGAGCCGCCCGCATGCCTTCAAAGTTTGGGGTTCGGCCGCTCCGCGCACCACCGGAGGACGTCGCTACTAGAGAGAGGTGGGGAGATAGATATAGAGAGATAGAGTGGGGGAGTGGTGGCATCGGTGAAAGAAAAGGAGAAAAAAGATGAGTGGGCTCATATGTTGGTAGTTGGTATAGAATATGAGATATAGAGGATCACGGGTGCAGAAAAAATTGATATAGAGGAGAGAATCTCAATGACTAGACAGGAATATTCCTTTTAGATGATGAGAATAGAGTACGACGAGTGCGGACAGCGTGAAGCCCCATGTTCCCTTCCACGTTCCTCTATATAGGAGATAATGTTAAACAATGAGCGGATGACACCACGTCGATCGGCACATACCTAATGAGAGGTGCTCGGATTTAGGGCGTTCAACAAGGTTGTGAGCAAAATAGGAGAGAACGATTCTCCCTGTTCGAAGGGAGCGAATCACTGTCGGGATTGAGCACCATGGCCGCGCTCAACACTCATGCAAGATCATCAAATGGTCTGTCCGCGCTCAAACCCTTTTGATGGTCTTTGTTAACGAGTTAGTGCAAGAAGGAGCAAAGAGAAGAAAAAACAAAGCGGAGAAACTGAGGTGGTGTAGCGTTCAACAATGAGTGGAGGATGTCACGTTGATTTGCACATGTAACTAATGAAAGGTGCTCAGATTTAGGGCGATCGCCAAGATTGTGAGAACAACGAGAGAGAAAAATTCCCTATATCTGAAGGGAGTGAATCGCTGTCGGGATTGATCATCACCATGGTCATGCTCAGCATTCATGAAAGATCATCAGATTGTTTGCCCACAATCAAACCCATTTGATGGTCTTCATGAACGAGTCAGTGTAAGAAACATGAGCAGATTTACAAAAAACAAGGCGAAGAAACTCATGTGTCGTACAACTTTGATGATGGACGTGCTTGACGTGCACATGTGTTGACATGGAAGTTGAGTAACAACAGGTTGGGCAAAGAAATCCTCCTCTTAATGTTTGATATACTCATGCAACTACAAACTAATATCGATCATTCACTGGATCGGGTATCAACCATGTCTATATATTACTTCATCTTTTACCGGAGGAGAAAAAAGGTAAAAGATTGATCCATAACTGTGATAGACACCCATTGGTTACTGCAGCCTAAGTTCTCATTGTATAATTAGCAAAATAGCAGTATTTTTTCCATAATATTTCTCATGATCAATACTTCAATAGTAGTTCACACAATCTATTGTTTTAGAGCAACTCCAGCAGATCCAACAAGCCCCTATCCCAAGTTTAGAGGGTCCAGAAAAAAGTTGTACTCAACAAACCCAACAAGCCCCTGTCGCAGGTTTAGAGGGTCCAGAAAAAGCTGCACTCCAGTAGGCCCTCTACTTGCTCCCCCTTATTTAGGTGGCGTTCAAATCCACCCTCCATTCTCGGGGGTCTATAAAAAGCCCTATATTTACGAGGGTTATTGTTGGAGTTGTAGCATTTTTGTGTTCCTTAAAAAATAGAGGTAGCCTCTATTTAGTATTTGGAGAGTCTGAAAGATATCGGTGGAGTTAATCTTAATAATATAATGTTATTACCGTATTAATTGAAATAATTAGTTTTTGGTAAGATCTGACAATCTATATTAACTCTTAAAGTCCATTGATTAGAGTAAATAAATAGTTAAATTCTAAATTAAATAAATAAGGAAAATATAAGTTGATTAAAGAATCAATGTAAAATACAATTAGTAAATATAAGCTTGCATCATTAATTCATACCATGTGCCACGTATATAATAATAAAAAAATACATTAGTTTGGACACACTTGAACAAACTGTGTTAGCAATGAAACAATATGGATATTTAAATAATATTATATTTAAGTTAAAGAAACCTAAATATTAGTATAAAAGACTAGCTACCCGCGCAAATTTACGCGGGCCACCTTGCTAGTTACCAAAAGAACTAGAAGGGAAATCAAGAAACATGGAAATTCTAGAAGTAAGGAAAGGACCCATATTCTATTCTTCCTCGCTAAAGAAAATGATCAGCTATAAGATCATCTTATGAACCAAGAGCTGGTAGAGGTGAGACTAACAAAGCACGGGATTAGTTAATGGCACAACTGGCCAGACACGTAGGCACGGTTAACCCAAGCTACATGACTGCAAATCATAGAGCGGCACAGCATTCCAACCTCAGTACTAAAAGGGCAGTGCAGCTATCCATATGCACCAGGCAATAATTCCAACTTGGTAGCAAGTCAACTAAATAAGACCCGACTACTAGTAGTACCAAATCAAACAACCGCAAAAATACAGACCTCTTTGTTCAGTGGCACTGCGATTCTCCCCCAAATCACGCAGCCTCTGCACAATCTCATGCGAAACTTTCTGCTTCAACTCCAGGGGCAGCTCCTTCCGCCTCTTCTCTTCCCTCGCGAACGCCTTGCGCAGCTTCTTCACCTTCTCACACACCCAACGCGGAAAACCCAAACCGAAATGCTTCAGATAACCACCACAACAAAACACCTGAACACACTGAACCACATGCATAAAAGCTCTGCTGTACAACAGGCTATACCGCTTCAATGAGCTCGGCGGGCTCGGCGGCGCGGCGAATCCGGATCGACTCCTCCACCCACCTCATCTGCTCCTTGGAATACTTCGCCTCCCCGCCTAAAACCACAGTCGCGGCCTCAATCGCCTGATTAATTTGATCAAAACAACCAGTAACAGTGAGCTGGGGAAACGTAGCTTACGCCTTAGTGCAGAGGCGAAGCTGCCGGGAGCGTAGAGCGCGCGGGCCACGAGCAGCGCGGCGACAAGGTTGCCAAGGCAAAGGGCGACGGCGAGGCGCCGGCAGGTGCACCACCTCGCCGCGGCGGCCGCGCGGCCACGGAGCGCCGTCGCCGGCGCTAAGCCCCTCACCATGGCTCCGCCGCCGCCTTCGCAGCCATCCTAGAGCCGCAGAGGCCGGTGAGCTCGGCGCCCGCGCTAGGGTCCCGCTCGCCGGAGCCCCCCGCCTCGAGCGACGAGCTGCAATCACACCGCGGCAGGCACGGGAGCAGCGCGCGCTCACGGGAGGAATGTGCTCGATGAGTGCGTGCGCGTGTCGCCGCACCGCAGGCGCCGACCCCTTTTGGAGTTTTTGGGGCTTGGGAGAATGTGGGAGGCGACTTGGTTGGACGGTAGCTTGACCGGGGAGGTGAGCCGGTGAAGCGACTCGCTCGACTATTTAACCCTGCTCCCCGACGAGTGGGTCCAAGCTGAGACTGAGCTGCGGGTCCCACGGATCTTCGTGGAGACTGGACGCGCGGCGCGGCGGAATGTGGCCCACACGATGGATCACGAAGGCACGGTTCTTGTAGCGGGTTGGTTTGGAAAGAAGGTGCGTGTTTATACAACTGCAAATTGATGGGATTAGTCGTTGTTTAGCGTAGGATCTCCGGTTGATTTGCCTCGTACAGTACATGAGAGAATCTGGCATGCTGGAATGTTTTATGCAGATTGTTGTTATAGTAGTGTTTTATGGCGTAGAGTACATTTTTTAGGCTGCTAGTTTCTCCTGCAAAAGCAACAAGTATCGCTGCACAATTTGCAGAGTTGCAATGATCCGGTACTCTGTCATTTGCTGTGTCAGAAGAAGTGGGTTCTTCACTGGAGAAGGAGATTATGGAGACGGGAGAGGTATCAACTAAGCAAGGTTTGAATTATTATTATAGTTAAATCATTGAGCAGGAATAAAGTGTGCCAGCGATGTCTATCGAGGACAGCGCTCATTAGCTGGGAGACCTCTCCGTCCTCTGGGCGTCTGTGTTAGCTCCAGCGGTGGTTCGAACCGTAAAGCTCAGGGCAGTCGAACAAAACCTCGGCTCGATATGCCGGTTCGTGGGACCCACATATATGATAAAAAACCAGTCCCACCTGTTAGATGCGTCCGCCCAGAGTCTTCGTGAAACGCGGGAAGGAACGCCTGCGCGCTTCGGAAGTTTTTTATTCGCAAGAGTCGAACAGAGTCTGGAGTTCGATTTTTGGCTCTGACACACAAACATCGATGTTCACAGTGTGCATGGTTCGCTTTTGCCAGCCCACAGTTTGATTTACGACTACACTGGAGTTGCTGTCTTTTTGTTACCACATAGATTAAATGAGCTGATATGGCCATCATTTAATGAGGAACGAGAGTGTTGCTGTCTACTATCTCGTCTACTGCTTTGGCTCGTGCTCCCATGTAAAACATCAGAAACCAGAGTGCGTATTTATTATCACACAGATAGCTAAATAGACAACAGCTGTCTAAATTATTGTAGAGCTGACTATTTAACTGTCTGTATGGGTTAAATAGACAGCAGTTGTCTAAAATGTTGTACATGCCCTTAGAATTTCTGATTGCAAACCAAACATCAAACTGTCACGGAGAAGGTACCTGCCATCCAGCTCCTTTTATGGAGCAATTGGTTTTAGAGGTATTCATTTCTTTCTTTCTTTTTAGTGGGAGGAAGACTGGGTAGTGGATGGAGAAATACAATACCCCATGTATCACTTCGATTTTCCCACAGGCCCAGCCATAACCCAAATTTCACATTCAGGCGGCAAGCAGCCTTGAGACAGTTTTAGCCCAAATAGCACATTCAGCCTCTCCTCTGCCAACGCTGCCGCCGATCAAAGGAAGGAGCACGAACGTCGCCGTGCAGACCGTGCTCCCTGGAACATACTACTATAGCCCGTTCAGTAGATTCAAACTCTCCGTGTCATCGCTTGCGAGGCCGATTTGCGACCTCAGCAAACAGTGTCTTGTGAAACATCGGCTCCGAGATTAGCAGATCGGCAGGTTGAACCCAGGCTGTGTTTCTGGGGAGCTGTGGCAAACTGACATGGAGGTTGGTGCCGAATGTTTCAGAACAGAGAACTTGAGAACAGGAGGGAGTGCTTTATGTTTCCCCTCGGTGTAAATTTGATACTTTTGACACATGATTTCTGACTCTGTTGCTTGTCAATGCTGCGAATGGTAAACCCGGAATACACCACTAGTGCCTGATTGCAAGGTAGCTGAGTGTATACTGTATATATTCGTCTAGCCTCCATTTCCAAATAGATACTACTACCAGAAATTCCGGGTAATTGCAGATCCACTACATTTAGAGGAGTGCCCACTTTTGACCATTTTGTGCATGTTCAGTCTGGGTTGCAAGATCGCTTCTCATCAGCAACACATGCAGCAACCGGCCCAGATTTCAGCAATCAGCTCAGTGGAAAAATAACAAGAAAACAAATACACTTCAAACCTCAGTCGCATTTTGCGATGCGCAAATTGCCTGAATAGTTCGGCTGGTTAACATACAAACAATCGACGAACCATATCAGAGAGCAAAGCGAACCTGTGTAACAGTATTATCAGAACTGCTATAACTCCAATGCAGTTCAGAGCGAGCAGAGGAAATACATCATACAACTCAAAAGTCTCAAACACGGCAGCTTAACAAAGCAGGATACAAGACCTTTGAGCAATCTGAAAATGAACAAGTTTAAAGCCTCAAGTCTCAGCAACGTGTCTCGAGGTAGCAACAATTTCAGCCAGCTCGCTGGGAATCCGGCAGCCTCTGCTGCATTTCCACAAACACATCGCGTGCGCTGCCATGGATTTGTGAGGCCTTGACAACAGATCACACGCGAGGCCCTTACGGCTGAACAAGCAAAGGCATCATCACGGAATAAAAAACGCGGTGAAGGATTCTAGGGGACGAGCGGCCTATTGGTCCTCCGCGGCGGTGGCCGGGGCGGGGTGGGCGGCGAAGATGCGGCGGAGGTGGGACGCGAGGGCGCCGGACTTGTCGGCGTCGGCCTCGCGGCGGAGCGCGTCCTGGAGGTCCCTCATGCGGAGGGAGAGGTGGTCGCTCTCGCGGCGGAGGTCGGCGGCGTCCTCGGTGAGGTCGCGGAGGCGGTGCTTCTGGCCCAGGGACCGCAGGCTCATCATGAAGACGCCCGCCATCAGGAACAGCTGCACGAACCCCTCCTTCCGCTTCCTCGCGTTCGCCAGCAGCCCCAGCGGTCGCCGGCCACCGAAGCCGTCGCCGCTGACGTCTGCCATCGTCGCCCGCGGGGCCTGGGACTGTGGACTCCGATGGGCTCTGGCCTCGGCTATGGAGTCGTTGCGCCGTCGGGGCACGGGGTGAACGGGAGATGCGAGAGGACTCGAAATGGGATTGTTTTTAGCTTAGGGTGCTGATTGCATATTTGCGGCGTGCTCGGCCACCGGCATCACTGGGCCGGAAGGATGCCGCGTTTCTGGGCCTCGTGGCCTTGTGGACGTTGTAAGAAACACGCTAACCAACCATCTCTAAAAAATCAGAGTTTTTTAGGGCAACCACACACAGCTAAACAGTGACAGTTATCTATAAAAAACAAAAGCTAAACAGTGACAGTGTGACACTACACACGTTTTTGTAGAGAACGTGTCCCATGAATCGCCTTGTCTCACCTATGACGAGGCAAGCAAAAGGTCTTGTCATCTCACAGTCATAAACAGGGCCACTACATATGAACAACCTTTTTGCGAGTATACTACTGTGCTGTGCTGCAGGCAGGGCGCGCTCAATTGTTGCCGAGTCGTCGCTTCATTCGACAACGATCAGTCGATCATGCAGAGCTCGTTAGAAACAGTATACACAGCTCAGATCTGCGACGAGACATCTCACTTTCCTCGCCACCGTAGATTGCATTGGCGGCCGGCCGGCCGGGCGGCTTTTCAGTGTCTTCGTCAGTGGCGACGACAATCCCATCAGAGAATCCGATGAAAGGCAGGACAGGAAAGGGAGCCAGGCACCGTCGTGTGTGCGCGCGCCAGACTGCCGGTGTCCGGTGATCAATGATCTCCCCTCCGAGTAGAAATGATTTTTCATCACACACACACATATATATATATATATATATTCGAGTAGGAATCTTTCTCGGTTCTTTCACCCTCCATCATGCATGGAAATCATGGCCATGGGAGCTAGCTACATCGGCTCCGTGACCTCGTAGGCATCGGCACTTCTTTGTCGTTTGCTTCCTGATCAAGCACGTGAAAACCAAGTAAAAAAAACATAAATTCTGCACCAAACGAAATGGTGGGCGTTGAACAAACAGATGTTGCCAAACTTTATAACGGCAGGGCTTGCTTTGGCTGCCCTATGCTATGCATCGATGCCCTGGAAATCGCAGCTGCATCTGATCAGGGCGGCACGCAAGGAGAGAATCTAGGGGCGTCGTCAGCGTCACCCATGTCGTCATGTGGATGGCCCCGTTCTTTCTGTTGAATGGCATATCCTTATCCAGTTATCCTGTAATCCTAGCTTAGCTAGCAAGAGTGTGTGTGTGTGTGTGTAACTACAACACGCTATGAGCGCTCAAAGCATTCTGCTACCGCTACACTCGTGTATGCATGGAGAACAATTACTCGATCATGCACATTGTTAATCGGTGCGGTCAGGCCATGTATGGAAGGCAGAGAAACTGAAGTTGCAATTGCAATTACTGAATTATACCTGTAGTTACACAGCATATGCCCCGCCCCCCATGCGTGAACTATTTTTTTTTCAAGTCCCCAGCTTGTCAACTTGCGTGCTTCAACCGGTCCATGAAGCGACAGCGTCCGAAGAGGGAAGATATATGACGAATTTCAGCATCATTTTTGCAGTTCAGGTTCTAGTTTTGCTGCTAATTCTTTATAAGCAAGTCCAACTTCGAAACGTGTAGGAGCGCGTGGAATGAACATCCTGTTGGATTACGTATACCATCAACAGCTAGCAAGCACACACCTGAATACCTGATGGGGAGTATCGGAAGGCTAGCTCGGGACACTGGCTTTGGAGTTGAGCCGATCGAGCGCCGCCGGCCGCGTCGTACGACCAGGGACGAACTCACTTTGGGGCTTTCGGCCCCAGCGCACGCGCTGCTGCAGTGTCTCGTCTCCCCGTCGTCGTCACGTGTACAGTCCCAGCACCATCCATCATCATGCTCCCGTCTCCCTCGCGGTAACAATAGCAGCCGCAGGCCCTGCCGGCCGGCGCTCCACTACCAGAATAGTTGATATCTGCACCGGGTGGGAAAGCCCTTTAGCACCGGGTTTCCAACCCGATGCAACTAAACCGAGGCTAAAGGGGTACCCTTTAGCACCGGGTGCAGCCACGACCCGGTGCTAACTGCACCCAGTGCTAAAGGGCCTGCCCCGCAGCGCCTTTAGCAGGGCCTTTAGCACCGGTTCCAGACACAACCCGGTGCTAAAGGGCCTGCCTTTAGCACCGGTTGCTGTCTACAACCGGTGCTAAAGGCCCCGGATTTCTTTTTTTTTTGCTTTTTTCAGTAGCCATGCATGCACGTCTATATACGTGTATATACGTATATATATTCTAATATGTGTATTCTAATGCGTATTCGGCCGACTCTATATTCATATTAGCTGACATTTCATCAAAATAGAAGACATATATATTACAAAAGTAGATATTCATGCATGTCAACTCGAGTTATATATATTTAAACTGTATTTTCTACTTAATTAAGATTGACGACTTGTTGAACTGTCCGGCATGTCCTCCAGTACTGGCGAGTGGAATTCTCCTCGGGGATTGACGACCTCGTCCCAGATCCATCCGACGAGCTGTTCTGCAATTGCGTCAATTCTTTCTAGCTCTAGAGACTCTTCCTTCAGGCTCAACATCTATAATTTACAAATAATTGAAAGATATTTAATCCGCCGAGTTGGAGACAATAATTGTGCACTTAATAATAATGGAAATGTGTTTATTATTACGTACCATAATATCGTGTTGTGTAAGCTTTTTATGTCCCCAATTCCACATGTAATCGCAAACATAGTATGCACATAAATTATTTCCCTTCCCCTGTTTGGCACACTGTCGACCAAAAGAAATTAAGTAAAATTCATATAATATATTAGCCGAGGCCTAAATGTACAAATTACTTGCTTATCGGAAAGCCAATGTTCCATTTTAGTGTTTCATGTTGAATACCCGGGTGTTCTTGACGAAATTGATTCCAGGCCCTGCGAACAAAAAAATTGAGTTAAGTCATTGCGAGTGTAAGGGGTGAATTAAGTAGGGGAAAATATACATCACCTTGTCATCATGTCCATGATGTTCTGTAGTTTTTCTTTTGGAGTGTGCAATGAATCAAAGACGTTCACGACACCCCGGTCAGGACACAATATTATTAGGAACCAGTGGAATCTGTATACATTATAATCAGAAATGAAATAGTACACAGACAGTATAAGAAGAAGCCTGTGTATGTACTCACTCGATGTTGTACGGGATTAGTATGGAGTCGCAGTAATTTTGTTTCTTAATATACTTGTATAGGTTTCCATATGTTTCCTCAGGATTCATCAATATCATTTCTTCACTTATCCTTCGAGGATCCACGAAACCAACGTCATATATTGAGGATCTCCGACATTTTTGAATCTCCATTCTGCATATGTTAAGCAATAAATAAAGCCCGCGTCAGCATAGATTGGAATTATTGTTTTCAAACTGTGAATTATAAGCAACAACAAAGTACTTACAGTGTCCAACAGGTGATCAAATCCACGTCCATGGCGTCGCGGTGGTACAACTCATATATATCCTTAAACCTCAGCCAGACCCAATCATCGTCACCATTGTAGAAATCATGGTCCTTCACGCCTACTTTGATCATGCGCTGTTTATTCCTTCTTGATTCTTCCAAGTACCACTCATGGAATCGGCGCATCTTCGTCCGTAGCTTGCTCTCCATTTCAGGAGGGACCATAGGCTCACCAAGCTTAAACGACCACTTCAACGTTGTGTTTACAGGCACCTCTTCTTCCCCCAGGACTTGCGCTCTGGATAGTCCAGTCTCGGCCATTACTCGTTGCATGTTAATCTCGTCCAGAGATGGCAATGGACCCAAGGGCCGCTGAGGTTGCTCGCCGAGCTGAGGAACCTTTTTGGATGGGCTCGCCTCCTTATCTGCAGCCTTCCGTTTCCGGCGAGATTTCAGTAATGAGCGTTCATAGTCTGTTACTATTACTTCCTTCTGTTGACCCTTGCTCAAATTACCGAGGAATGACTTGACGACAGTGGGATCAAGCTTCGGCTCCGGCTCCGGTTTTTTCCTCCACTCGGCCATTTGCCTCTTTGTGTCTGCTTTGACCGAGGCTTCGAGCTCCTCTAGAGTCTTCTCACCCGCTCTTTTCTCTGGTGCGGGCTTCTCTCTGGTTTTTCGCGCCTTCTTCCCTGGTGGAGTGGGGGCAGAGGCTTTAGTGCGGCGTCCCCTCTTCGGCGGAGGGAGAGGAGACCTCCGCGGCGGAGGAGACGGAGACCTCTTCGGTGGAGGAGACGGGCTTACATCAGGAGCTCCCGGAGAATCGTCATGATCCGGTGGATCTCTTGGAGACGGTGGAGGTGACGGAGGCTTGTTGGTAGCCGCAAGTGTACCGGGTATGACAACGTCTACCTTGCTCCATAGAATGATGCAGTGAGAACACTGACCGAGTTTTGTTTCTCCGTCACCTCCGGGGATGTCAAGTTCCAAGTCTTCCCAGTTGGTGATGACTTGCTCCACCTCAACAGGTACGTAACCATGTGGAATGTCATTGCAGTGCCATTTTTGCCCTTCTTCCACACGTTTGGTCATACCGCATGCGACCTGATAATTTAGTAGTCACAAAGAAAGTTAGTAAATGAATGGTATTTACGGTGAAATGTATGCAGTACGAACTAAGGTCGCATACGTACCACCACAGCTAAGTTCTTCTGCCTGACGACAAGCTCGCACGCGGTCCGTTGAGTTATTTCATCCACGGGGTAACGGATCGCTTCGGCGGCCTGTGTGGAAGCGTGACTGCTTTGATATTGTTGTGGAGGGCTAATAAGGGCCGCATCTTGGAGAGGTGCATGCTCTGTGGAACCGGTCCCGCTTGCGGCTTGTTGGAGAGGTGCATGCTCTGTGGAACCGGTCCCGCCTGTGGCTTGTTGTATCTGCAGCCATGCTACCTTCATCCGTCGCTCCATCTCTGACTACATTTCTTGGAGCTTTGAGCCCTGGGCGGCAACCGTTTGCTCTAGATCCCTCACCCTCTGCTCATATTCGGCCTTCTTCCTCGAACGGCTCCTATAGGTGGCGGCGTGCTCTTGGAAACCTTTCTTCCATGAGATGCTTGTGCCTACGCCGCGCGTCCGTCCAGGATGCTCCTTGTTCCCTAAGGCATAGGTTAGCTCATCTCTGTCTCTATCAGCAACAAGTTCTCCCCTCTCAGATGCCCTGAGGATATCGAGGAGACGCTGAGCTAGTTCTCGCAAGTCCTCAGGAAAAACTAAGGAGCCGTCGATTGGGCTTAGGGTGCCTCCATGACCATAGTACCAATGCTTGGTCCTTGTGGGCCAGTCATGTGTCGCTGGAGTGATGCCTCTAGCATATAGATCTTCTTCCATCTTCTCCCATTTAGCGATGCTTGCCTTGTAACCTCCTGAACCCATCTTATGAGAGCACTTCTTATTTGCGGCGTTTCCAGCGTTTCTAGCGCTAGCCGTTGCACCCTCTTCGGAGGTTTTGTACTCAAGGAATGCTTCCCACTCGTCATCAATGATTTTCTTATACTTCTCAGGATCCGGGGCCTCTCCGGTTTTGAGAAAATGCGAGTACAACTTCTTCTTGAAATCCTGAAATAGAACTGCCATCTTCTTCATTGTCCAATCCCTCAGTTCTGCTTCATGAGTACTAGGCCAGTCGAATATTGCCTTTAATTCCCTCCATAGCATCTCCTTCTCTGTATCGGGGAGCACGTACTCCTCAGTGGGGTCCGTGGACTTCCATTTTCTGATATTAATGGGCACATTGTCCCGTACAATTACCCCGCACTGAGATACAAATTTCTTGGCCACTTTTGGGGGCTCAACTGGCTCCCCGTCATCCTCCACTCGAGTGATGTGAAACTTGACATCCTTCAGCTTCTTCGTGGTCGATCGTTTTGATTTCTTAGCTCGACTTGTAGAAGCAGAGGCGGCCTACACAAATTACATATATACGAGATGATATAGAGATGGTATACATAATTGACATGTACATTATAAATTTATGTTATCTATATACACACCTGACTAGACGAGGGCTCGTTACCGGCCCCTTCAATAGTGCTACCCTGGACACGTTCGCCCTGGACATTGGCGGCCCCTTCAACATTTTCGGCCCTTGCAACATTGTCGCCCTGGATATTGTCGTCCCTTCCAATGATCCCCAACACATCATCCATGGACATTGGTTGGGTTACAATATTAAAAAGTTGATTCGCAAAGAACGTGTCGTTGTCCTCTTGCATGGGTGGGACATGGTTGTTGTTGTCCTCTTGCATGGGTGGGACGGGGTTGTTGTAGTCCGCCATCTATAGAATTAAAAATAATTGATAAGAAATATATACAAAGCATACATATTCCCAATATTTCTAACATTTTCGCTAAGGGGGTCGGTGCGTGAAAAACGGATTCGCCAAGGGGTTCGGGTGCGCGGTGTGAATTGATTCGCTAAGGGTTCAGGTACGCGACGCGAAGTGGTTTGTTAAGGGTTCGGGTGCGTGACGTGAACGGGTTCGCTAAGGGGGTCGGTGCGCGAAAAACGGATTCGCTAAGGGGTTCGGGTGCGCGGTGGGTTCGGGTACGCGATAGAATTTCCGATAATAAACATTTTCGATAGTATACATTATACAAACATATATACATTTAAATGAAGCACATATATTTCTAATATACATAGAATTTCCAATATACATTTAAATGAAGCATATATACATTTAAATGAAGCATAGAATTTCCGATATAAAATTTCCAATATACATTTAAATGAAGCACATATATTTCTAATATACATAGAATTTCCAATATACATTTAAATGAAGCATATATACATTTAAATGAAGCATAGAATTTCCGATATAAAATTTTCAATATACATTTAAATGTAAATATTTCAATACAATGCGTTTCAATAAAATAAATTTCCAATACATATAAAGCATATATATTTCTAATATTTCCAATACAACACATTTCCAATAAAATAAATTTCTAATATTTTCTAATATTTTCAATACATATGAAGCATATATATTTCTAATATTTCAATACAATGCATTTCCAATGTATGGGTTAGCGAATTCGCTAACCAAATGCGCATGGCCGAACACGTTCGCTAAGCTAATGTGCATGGCCGAACGTGCACACACAAACACGTACACACGGCACGAAGGCCGGCTCACAAACATGCACGCACGGCACGAAGGCCGGCTTCACAGAGGGCTCACCGTGACGGGCGGCGGGCGACGGCGGCGCGGGGACGAGCGTCGGCGGCGGCGAGGGGACGAGGAGCGGCGCGGGCGCGGGGACGACGGGCGGCGCGGGGACGAGGGGCGCCGGCGCGGGGACGACGACGGTGGCGGGGACGACGGGCGGCGGCGGCGTGGGCGCGGGGACCACGGGTGGCGGCGGCGTGGGCGCGGGGACGACGGGCGCGGGGACGACGACGGCGGCGGGGACCACGGGTGACCACGGCGTGGGCGCGGGGACCACGGGTGACCACGGCCGGGCAGGGGACGACGGGCGCGGGGATGACGGCGGCGGCGGGGACGACGGGCGGCGGCGGCTGAGGAGACGAGGCGGCGGTTTCGATCTGTGAGATGAGGGCGAACTGAGGGAGAGAAGTCCCCGACCTATATAGGTCCCCCGTCTTTAGCACCGGGTGCAGCCACGACCCGGTGCTAAAGGCCCTTTAGCACCGGTGGCTACTATTTGGGAATCTTATAAATATAGTTTTTAAAATATAGTTATTAATACTTGTTTTAATTCAGTTATTAATACCTATTAAATATATATATTAAATGAGAAAATCTGATAAATTACTAGAAAATCAATATAAAATGCTAGAAAATCTTATAAATTAATAGAAAATCTTATAAATTACTACAAAATCTTATAAATTACTAGAAAATCAATATAAAATGCTAGAAAATCTTATAAATTAATATAAAATCTTATAAATTAATAGAAAATCTTATAAATTACTAGAAAATCTGATAAATTACTAGAAAATCTTATAAATTACTAGAAAATCTTATAAATTACTAGAAAATCTTATAAATTACTAGAAAATCTTATAAATTACTAGAAAATCAATATAAAATGCTAGAAAATCTTATAAATTACTAGAAAATCTTATAAATTACTAGAAAATCTTATAAATTACTAGAAAATCAATATAAAATGCTAGAATTAATAAAAACAATCTTATAAATCAATAGAAAATCTTAGAACATAGGTGAAACATAAATGCAAATATAGTCATTACAAATTGGGTGGAACATAGTGCAATTAAATTACATGGCATCATCGTTTACTCGGACACTAATAAACTTCCTCTTTACAAATGTTCCTTGATTGTGATCACGCCGTAGATACGGTGTCTCCTCCGCCGCTAACAGGATGCTTGGGTCATCAGCCGCTGAGAATGGAGGCCGGCCATCGAGCATATCATAATCTTCATCCGTCTTGTCCTCAACTCCTACGATTTTTCTCTTTCCAGGAAGAACTATATGACGCTTTGGCTCGTCTTGTGATGGGTCCAATTGCTTACCCCCACCTTTCTTATCCGCCCCTTTCTTCGGTCTGCTAGTCATGTCCTTCACATAAAAAACTTGTGTGACAGCTTTGGCCAGGACGAACGGTTCGTCTAGAAAGCCAATCTTGTTTAGGTCCACTAACGTCATTCCATAGTCCGCTTCAACTTTAACACCTCCTCCAGTCAGCTTCACCCATTGGCACTTGAACAGTGGGATCTTCAAAGGTCCGTACTCTAGTTCTCATATCTCCTCTATGATTCCATAGTATGAGTTTGTATTGCCATTGGTATCTCTCGCGTCGATCCGGACACCACTGTTTTGGTTGGTGCTTTTCTTGTCCTGGGCTCTTGTGTAAAATGTATACCCATTGATGTCGTATCCTTGGAATGTCAAGATCGTGCTCGATGGACCTCTAGCTACAAAAGCTAGCTGCGCATCAATGCCCTCGACACCCATAAGACGTCTTCGCAACCAATCAGCGAAAGTACTATTGTGCAGACGCTGAATGAAGGCCGCAGACTTTGTTGAATTTTCGTCCCTGAGAATCTGCATGTGCTCCTCGATGTACGGAGCAACTAAGGTTGATTGTTGCAAAACTGTGAGGTGCGCTTTACGAAATGTCTCAACGTCCTTGATCACCATCGATCTTCTCCCTAGTGTGCCCTTTCCACCAAGTCTCCCCTCGTGATGTGATTCGGGCACACCAATCGGCATAAGATCGTCGAAAAAGTCAACACAGAATTCAATGACCTCTTCTGTTTTGTATCCCTTAGCAATGCATCCTTCTGGACGAGAACGATTACGGACATACTTCTTTAGGACAGCGAAGAAACTCTCAAATGGGAACATGTTGTGTAGAAATACTGGGCCCAATATACGAATATCTTTGACGAGGTGAACCAATAGATGTGTCATGATATTGAAGAAGGATGGTGGAAATATCATCTCAAAGCTGACAAGACATTGCACCACGTCGTTCTGTAGCTGATCTAAATGGTCTGGATTGATCACCTTCTGAGAAATTGCATTGAGGAATGCACATAGCTTCACAATGGCTTTCCGCACGTTAACTGGTAGCACACCCCTGAGTATGACGGGAAGCAGCTGTGTCATCAACACATGGCAGTCGTGAGACTTCAGGTTTGTGAACTTCTTCTCTATCATATTTATTATTCCCTTAATATTGGAGGAGTAGCCAGACGGAACCTTGATACTGTTCAAGCATTCAAACATGCTTGCCTTCTCTTCTTTGCTGAGAGTGAAGCTGGCAGGACGCAAGTACTGACGTCCTTTGTCTCTCTTTTCTGGATGTAGATCAGTCCGTTGCTTCAATCGTTTCAGCTCCTGACGTGCTTCCAGTGTATCTTTTGGCTTCCCATAAGTACCCAGGAAGCTTATCAAGTTCACGCAAAGATTCTTCGTCAGATGCATCACATCAATCGCGTTACGGACCTCTAAACGTTGCCAATAAGGTAGCTCCCAAAAGATAGACTTCTTCTTCCACATCGCGGCACGACCATCCTCGCCCGTCGGAGCAGCCTGGCTTCCGTCTCCCTTGCCAAACACCACGTGTAGGTCCTTCACCATATCAAATAGCTCTTCTCCACTCCGGTGTCTCGGCTTTGTACGGCGGTCAGCATTCCCGCCAAAATGCGCACATTTCTTTCGTAGCTCATGCTTCGCCGGAAGGAATCGACGGTGACTCATGTACACAACTTTACGACAATGTTTCAAATACATGCTTTCGGTTTCCTCTAAACAGTGAGTGCATGCTTTATATCCTTTGTTTGATTGTCCTGATAGGTTACTTAGTGCAGGCCAGTCGTTGATGCTTATGAAAAGCAGTGCTCGAAGGTCAAACTGCTCCTGCTTGTCCTCATCCCACATGCTAACACCTTCATTCTTCCACAGCTGCAAAAGTTCGTCAACCAATGGTCTTAGGTACACATCAATGTCGTTGCCAGGTTGCTTTGGGCCTTCGATGAGCACTGGCATCATAATGAACTTCCGCTTCATGCAGAGCCAGGGGGTAGGTTGTAGATACAAACAGTCACGGGCCAAAGTGCTATGACTACTGCTCATTTCACCAAAAGGGTTCATGACATCGGTACTTAAACCAAGCCTAACATTCCTCGCATCAGCATCAAACTCTGGGAATGCTCTGTCGATGTTCCTCCACTGGGATCCATCGGCGGGGTGTCTCAACATGCCATCCTGTTTACGTTCTTCTTTGTGCCAGCGCATCAGTTTGGCATGGTCTTTGTTCCTGAACAAATGCTTCAGACGCGGTATCAGAGGGAAATACCACATCACCTTCGCAGGGATTTTTTTCTTAGAACGCTCTCCCCCAACATCACCAGGGTCGTCCCGCCTGATCTTGTATCGTGCGCAGGTGCAAACCGGACAACGATCCAAGTGTTCGTACTGTCCGCGATAGAGGATACAGTCATTAGTACACGCATGTATCTTCTGCACCTCCAAACCGAGAGGGCAAACAACACGTTTTGCTTGATACGTCGTCGATGGCAATTTGTTACCCTCTGGAAGAATCTTCTTTACGAGTTTCAGTAGCTCCTCGAAACCCTTATCAGTAACACCATTTGCTGTCTTCCACTGCAGAAGTTCAAGTGTGCTACCCAACTTCTTTAGCCCCTCTTTGCAATCTGGGTACAGGTCAGTCTTGTGGTCCTGCAACATGCGTTGTATCTTTTTCAGTTCCTTATCATTGCCGCAGTCTTTCCCGGCATCACGCAACATTTGCCCGAGTCCATCAGTAGGTTCATTTTCCTGAGCAACATCTTCCTGAGCATCGCCTTCCCGCGCAACATCTTCCTCATCGGCATCACCCATTGCAGCATATGCAAAGGAACCGTAGTATTGAGCCAATAACGGAATGTCGTCATCGGCCTCGTCTTCTTCATCTTCATCCATTAGAACTCCTCTTTCATCGTGCTTCGTCCAAACAGAATAATTCCTCATGAAACCGTGTCTCATCAAATGCACCTGAAGACAACCTCTTTGTTTGTACGATTGTATATTTTTACAATGGGTGCATGGGCAGAACATGAAACCGGACGGCGTCCTGTTAGCCTCGGCGGCATCGAGAAACGTCCTAAGGCCATCACGGAACGCCTGAGCGTGGGGGTCCCCGTACATCCATTGTCTATTCATCTGCATTATTAACCAATAACAAATATACAATACAATTTAAAGATAAAAAATTTTAATATATAAATAAATACAAATTATAATATATATTCCATTATATAAATAAATTTCTAAAACTACATTACTATATTCATTAAATAAATAAATATACCTTCCGTTAAATAAATAAATAACTATTCTACCCTTTAATAAATAACTAATAATATATATTTCATTAAATTAATAAATAACTATTCCAACTTTTAATAAATAAACCTCTCTAATAAATAAAATACATAAGCCTTATAACTATTCAAAAGTCATACAAAACAAAATACTAACTAGCTTGCCTTCTCTCTCCATTTAAAACACAACATGAACACTCTTTCCACCATGAACTCAAGCTCTCTCCTCTCTCTCCTCCAAGAACACAAGCTCTCTCTAGCTAGCTTTACTTTGATTCACAAATCCCTCTATTTCTAAATCATAGAAGGATTTCAAGCTAAATAAAACATTAGAGAATGGAAGAGTGTACCTTGTAGTGCTCCTTAGATGAGTAGAATCTTCACAAATTTTGAAAAAAATTTGGGCAGCACCTCCCCTCCCACGGCCGAGCAGCATGAACACAGCGCCTAAGTGTTCAGCTGGCTCGGCCGGGGGAGGAAGAAGGTGCTATATACAAAAGACATTAGCACCGGGTCGTGGCAAGACCCGGTGCTAATGTGCACCCTTTAGCACCGGGTGCAGCCAGCAACCGGTGCGAAATGGCCTCGGCACATTAGCACCGGTTGCTGGCTGCACCCGGTGCTAAAGGGGGCGCATTAGCACCGGGTCTTGCCACGACCCGGTGCTAATGTCTTCGTCCTGACACATCTTCGCGCCGCCCCCGCTCCTAGCCGTTGGACCCGGTGCTGAAGCCCCATCAGCACCGGGTCCAAAAATAGCCGAGACGGAGGAGGCGGACGGATGTGAAACATTCTGGTAGTGCTCACTCATATGCGGCGGCGGCGCGGCGGGTGGAGACGCCCGGGAGGCCCTGGCCTTGCAAGCACAAGCGCGAGGCAAGGCGGATCGAGGTGGCGGAGTCCGGTGGCGATCGGGCGCGACACCGACCGCGGGTGGTGGGCGGGGCCCGGGGGGCACGGCCTCGCTCACATCGGCGCGTCGTGTGGATACAGACCGACCGCGCTGTGACTCGACCACTTCCCGTCGTTTTCCCGCGATCCGCTCGACGCCGACGCGCCGTGCTGTCGCGGATGGAGGGGAGGGCGGGGCGGCTAGCAGCTCGGCGTTTCGGCTCCCTCACCACCACCGCCGGCAACAGCGAACGTACACCGGCTGCAGCGCAACAGAAAAGACGCCACAACAGAAACGCGCGCAAATCTATCGGCGGTTAACTGCGGGTTGTGGTACGCAGGCACTCGTAGCCATCTGGAACCTTTCACGCGCGGGCCGGCACAGTGCGCCACTTCACTGCTCCCTCCCTGCCCTGCCCTGCCCTGCCCGGGTCGAACGCGCTTCCTGCCCTGGCGGCGTAACACACGGCGCCTCACTGGCTGGATGAACCGTTTGGGTTTGCTGTGGTTGGCGCGCGCGGGCGCCAGATAGACAGGGCCAGGAAATGACTCCCGGACGTAGAAACTGTTTCCCTGAGCACGCTGCAGGGCAGTGCTATCCCGGCTCTACAGTGTGTACCATTAGTCTAGCCCTGTCTGCTGCCACGTGGCCTGTTTCGCTTTAATCGGCCGCTGTTTCATTGTCATCGCACATCGCTGCCGGCCTCTCCATGCGGGACTCGCCGGTAGTCCACACGTGCTCTAGCAGATCTAGCTACGCCTCGATCGATCAACAAGATCGATATACATGGACTCTGTTGTTCATGAGAGAGAACAAAAGGGCCCATGTGGAATATCCACTGACAAATTAAAAGGGCTATAGACTTCCAGGGAGTACCTCGGTGTTGTTGTGGACGACGTCTTCTGCCTCTGCATGACTGCTTGGTAAATCACACGCAGACAGAGTAGCACGGTAAATACCAGGCAGACACAGTAACGAAATTCGATAATAAGAACACGCAAACAAGGCTACGCAGGCTAGCTAGTGTCGCAGAAGCAGAACACAGCTGCCTGATCGGGCACAGAGCGGACCGCAAAAAGGCCAAAGGGCCGGACGAACTGGGAGCTCCTTCCTGCCGGTGCCAGTGCCAAGCGCCGTAATTTCCACCCGGGAAGGGCTGTGTTTCTTTATTCTTCGGAATTTTTTTAATTTCCACGGCCGTGTTTCTTTATTCTTCGAAATTTTTTTAAAGGAAATCTTATATGCATGGAGTATTAAATGAAATCTATTTGTAAAACCTTTTTAGGGATGAGTGTAACTTTACGCGACGAATCAAATGAGCCTAATTAGTCCATGATTTGCTACAGTAATGCTACAGTAATTATACTATAATCGTGCGGTCAAAGGCCTCATTAGATTTGTCTCGTAAATTAACCCAGGGTTGTAAAGATAATTTTATAAACTGATTTTATTTAATACCCTTAATTATTGATCAAATAGGATGAAAAAAAATTTCGACAACATAGAAACACGCCAACGAGCAGCAAATCTGAGTTGGTTATCCGCTCTGCTTCCGTGGTTCCGTCCACCTTGTCCGGTTGCTTTTGTTCTCTTGTTCCTGCCCTTGCTTTGCTGCTCTCATTACTGCATCTATCATGTTGGCAGCTTTCCCACTCCCTTCTTTCTTGCCGGAAATTCCCGCCCCAAAGTTTACTATTCAAAAACAAGATTCTCATCACATCAAAATATTATAGCATGCATGGAGCACTAAATATAGATAAAATCAAAAACTAATTGTACGGTTTTGTTGTACTCTACGAGAGGGACATTTTGAGCCTAATTAATCAATTTTTAGACAATTTTTCACACGTACGAATGAAATGCTACAATAGCACACGTACTTAAAAAATCCAAATTTGACTCCAATTTCAGGAACTAGCTTTCGCGGCGAGTGAAGAAAAAAGCAAGGGTCGGGTGCTATGCTCACGTCACGTGTGAATGGATCCGAGTACTGTAAACTTCAGCAAACTATGCTGGCCGTTCCAGTACTACGTACTGCTCCTACTTCAGTTCTTGAATTCGGTAGGTCCTATAGTTTGGATATGGATCTCAACTTCGTTCCCCCGGTCGATTCCACGCGATGTTTTTTTAATATCACTCCACGATTTAACTCGCATCCACATATTTGGTGTTACTAATCACTCAGATTCTCTGGCGCTGCCATATCTGATTCATGGCTAAGGGCACGTACAACAGCTGTTTTTTTTGTCACATGCCACATAAGTAAAATGAGCTGATGTGGTCATCATTTAATGAGAAAATAGAGTGTTGATGTCTACTATCTCGTCTATTGCTTTGGCTCCTGCTCTTATGTAAAACAACATAAACCAGAGTGCGTATTTATTATCAAATAGACAGCTAAATAGACAATCTATTGTAGAGATATCTATTTAGCTGTCTGAATGTGTTAAATAAATAACACGTGTCTAAGCTGTTGTATATGCCCTAAACATTGTTATGCGCCTAGTACGCCGCAATTTGGTGCTGCTGATCTATGTTTTTGCCAAACTATGACTCATGTGTGGGGAACAATCTTTTAGTCATGCTTACCTTCGGCAAAATCGGGCGAGGAGGTGCGCCATGTTTGTCCAACAAACCAAACATGTCGCACAACGGGTCAAGCACAGCTCATTAATTTGGTTTGTGGATCTAGACCTCTGCTAGCTGTGCTCAATTTACCTCAAACAAAAGCCAGTGTTTGAGACCCAGTTAGCTGGAACCTGCTCCAATCATGGATTCACGGCCCCGGTTCGTCGGATGACACTAGCTTTTCAGTCGTGTTTACCAAAGTTTAATCCAGTGGGTGCCAGATGGGAACTTTAATTTGTCTCACGTATGACGTCAGAGGCACATGTGGCTAATGATTTCCTTTCAGAACTACTAGCTAGTCTACTGCCACCAAACCACGCTAAAGATAGCCCTAAAAAAACCGCGCTAAAAATAGCCAATCTCTGCACCTGTGAGCCAAGACAAAGATTATTGGATCTTGCCGATGCCTGCTTGAAACATGTATTATGTTGAGCTAGCTAGTTGATCCTACAGAGTAGGAGCATGCAGAAAGGACGAAGGTAATGTTTCGTTAATGCAACGGTTGATGACATGTACTCCGTATTCTCCCTTATCCAAGAGCCTGAGTGCTCTATCTTTTATTTGTTTTACGCTAGCATATTGATCATCAAAGTCAATTCATGATGATTATTCATCTAAAAGGAAGCCATATTTAGGTTAATCTAGCTATTTTCTGGTTTTAAACTCAATCTGACTTGGGCGTAGCCCTGTTTGTTTCCCCTCAACTTATACATCTAGATTATATACTGTAAGCCATAGGCAATATGGTAAAACACCACTCAGATAATTTGACATCTATTATGGTATTTTATGATATTCACATAATTGGACCCTAGTTCGAAGTGTCCAGTGTAGCCTCTCTTTTTCCCCTTTTAATCACCAGTAGTTCAAGGAACAAACAAACAATCTCTTTTTGTGACGCACGCACAATTAGAAACTAATTAATATAGCAGCACCCTTGGCAAAGAGCCGAAGGAAGTGCATCACATATGTAAAAAGGTAACTTTGACATGAAAGAAAGTTCACTGGCCGGAGGCCTGAGACAAGGAGCGCACCAAAGGTGAAATTAAATGACCTCTAGTCTAGTGGCTACAGAGCTTGAGTAGCACTAAGTAGACCCGAATTCGAATCTAAATCAGGAGAAGGTTTCTTCTTCTTAATGAAAAGCAGTGGGATGGTTTTACCTCACCGATGTAGTCCTCCTAGGAGCGGGGACAGCGTATGACCGGCAAAAAATCTAGGCACATGACAGCTCATATTGGTGCTACAAGAAACAAATTGCTGTAGTGTGTAGTCGAGTCCTCTGCCTGATTAAAAAAAATCAACATTATTTGTTTCCTCTCTCTCCATACCGTTTCCTCCTCGCGGTGGTCCTCTTTCTTCATGATTTATTTGGAGCAATGGGTGCAAATCCGGATGGTGGTGCTAGCAGGCTGCTTTCAGAGCACTCCCAAGAATCTTTGCGTGACATCCCTCGGCAGCCCCTCAAAAAAGCACGCTGCAGCTGCTCGAAGGAGGGCACCAGAGTTGGCTAGTGGCAGTGAAACGTACCGCAGTTTGGTGGTAGAATATTCCAGAAAGGTAGAATATCGACATAGCGACAAGCAACTGAAGACCTTTTTCCCTCACAAAATCACGATGACAGTAGTACGCCGTTAGTCGAGGACTCTCGAGGGCGAGGCGCGTATCTTCGTTAACCTCCGTGCGCATAGATGGATTTGTTTCCTTCCTCACTGCATGAGTCGCTTATGATCACGGGCAAATTCTTGATGATTACAAGATTTGTCTCATACGGAGTACATGATCGGTCCAGGTGACGAGGACAAGCAAGGGCACGTACGGTGCCGCGGTCACGTGCACGCATATCATGCCGCGCGCGGCCCAAACGTGTGCATCCTCCAAAGTCCAAACCCTTCGCCTGCATGCGTGCATGGCCGCGTTCGCGTAGTAGGCCACGCAAGCAAACGTACCCGACGCCGCATGGCATGATGGGCCGGCACACCCTCTCCTCCTCGGGTTCCATCCCTTCGCCGCGGCGGGTGTCGGGCGTCCGCATGCGCTCCACTTGGATCCGCACGCGCCGAGGCGATCGGAGTTAACTGCAAAGCTCCAACGCGACCTGCTCGTGCTCGCGCTCGCGCCTCCTGCGCACGGCTGCACCCATGCCCATGATGCTACACGCCACGAGCGCATGCGGGCGACACGCCACGAGGCGGATCGCGGCCGGCCGGCGGCGTCGCCACGCACGCGCCGCCCGGGCAACGGCCAGTGTACTGGCCAGGCGCCTAGTAGCTAGCGCAGTGACCCCGTGGCGGCACGTACGCATCGGGTGCGATCAATCAATGCGCGCGCGGATCTTTCTGATGCGTAGAGCGAGCCGGTACGGGTGCGGCCAGCGGCCATGTGATCTGACAGCCCACCGCGCCGGCGCGTACAGACCGGCCGGCGTCGTCGCCGTCGATACGGTCGCGCGCGTAGATCTGCCGCCGGCCCCGGCTCTGGGCAACAAGCAAGACGCGAGATGCGCAGGTTCTTCACCATGCATGCATGCTCCGAGCGGTTGTGGCACACACAAGCGTGCTTGCAGGGCAGCAGGTGGCCGGCCGGCGTCTCTTCTCGGAGAGTCCTGCCGCCACACCTATCATATCGCCTCCTTTGTCCCTTTTTGCAATCAGCCGAATTTCTTGCACGGGTCACGTAAACTAAGCATGGAGAGAATGGAGAAGGGGTCACCCTGCTCAGTCTGTACCATACGTGTGCCCGACTGCCCGTCCGGCGCGGCGTAAGAATCTTTCGTAACAATTGGTTACTAGTACAGAGTAAAGACGGCTCATGCCTCATTGAGAGCGCAGAAATCACTGCGAGCGCTCGGAGAGGAAGAGTGTGAAACCTCACACGTGCACACTACTCGCAAAGTCGCAATAACGCAGCAGGGGGAGGAAGGCACGGAAACATACAAACGGCTAGCACGAGGCCGCACGGTTGCGGGGATGCACCGCACGTGGCAACATTTACTCGCGGCCCATGAGCCATGGCCCTCTGTTCCCACACCGGGCCGTCACGTACGCCATGCGCACGCGCACGCCCATGCCGCCACCACGCTCGCCATCTGACACGCGCAGCTTTGAATTCGAAATCCGGAAGCCCCAACCGTCCGATCCAGCAATCATGACGTCCTGCTTCGCCGGAAACGTCACGGAACGGAAAGAGGTAGAGAGACCCGGTCTGCGCCGGCGCCGCTGCTCCATCCGTTGCCCCCAACGGCCGGTGCGGGGCCCCCGTGTAACGGCGCGCGGGGCTCGGGCGCCCCCCAGCCGTCGGATCCGGATCTGACCTCTGACCGGCCCTCGATTTCGGACGCGAGGTCAGCACCGGAAAGATCAAAGATAAAAAGGAGGCCGTCGGGGCTCTCGTTTCCGTGTGTGCGCGAGGGGAAGGAAAGGGAAGGAGGGGAGCAGCAGCCAGGAGGGAAGCGTCCAAAGCAGGCGGGCTCTTCGCTTTGCTTCGGTTCGGTTGGCCCCGATGGGGAAGTACATGAGGAAGCGCACGGGGAAGGCGCCGGCCGCGGAGCTCGCGCAGGTGGTAGTCGGCGTCCGGACGCGGTCCCGCTCCGCGGCTTTCGCGAGCGCTGCGGCGGCGGCACCGGCGCCGAAGAGGCCGAGGAAGCAGCAGGCGACGGCGCGTGCGGAGGTGGAGGCGGGGCTTGGCGACGGCGGATGCGCCGCGGCGGCGGAGGCAGGGGCAGGGTGCTACCTGCACCTGCGGAGCAGGAGGTTGTTCATGGCCGAGGTGCGGTGCCCTGTGCCGGCGGAGGAGAAGGCGGCGTTGCCTAGTGGGGCACCGTCTGGGGAGCCGGTGGCGGTGGTCGCCGGGATTTCGAGGTGTTCCAGCACGGCGTCGTCGGTGGACGTCGTCGTGGCGGCGGCTAGGGAGAGGACCGTTGGCGCAGCGGAGGTGGGCGCGAACCCTAGCTAGTGGAATTCGACATCCGGCTCGAGCTCTTCACCTGCTTCTGGCGCTGAACTATGCGTCCTCATCGTGGTTTCCTGGTCTTACTGCAGGCGCACGAGGACGCCGACGTGCAGAGCTCCGTCAGCGACTCCGCCGGGTGCGGCCGCGAGGGGTGAGTTCTCAGTTATTTTCCCCGGGATTCTGCCGAGCTACGAGTCCTCTTCTGCACTCGTGCCACGAATTTTCTAATGGTTTTATTCTGAAATTCTCGTAATTCAGGAGGGAGGCGACGCCGTCGAGCCGTCCGCCGGTAGATCTCAGCGACGACGAGTCGAGTCAGGCGGGGGACGACCGCGAGCGCTGCCATCGTGGGTCTTCGGCTACTGTGACGGCTGCGGGAGCTCGCAGAGCTAGGATGCCACTGGAGGAAGAGATCGAGGAGTTCTTCGCGGCCGCGGAGAAGGCCGAGGCCGAGCGCTTCGCCGCCAAGTAAGTCGGAGTTCACCGTCGTCGTCGGTGCACATTTCGTCCGCCGTCGTCACGACCGTCGGGGGTCGTTAACTCTGGGCTCTCCTCTCCACCGCAGGTACAACTTCGACGTCGCCCGCGGCCTGCCGCTCGACGCCGGCGGACGGTTCGAGTGGACCACGGTGGCCAGCGACTGAACGATGAGTCGATGACGTACACGCCGGCCGGAAAAAGCGTAAAGCGGGAGCCGAAAAGCGGCGGCGGCGGCGCAGAAAGCGAGGGACTGCCGCGTGCGGTGGGACGAAAGAGATCGGACGCGCTAGCTCCAAAGAGAAAGCACAGTACAGAAGATACAGCAGAGCAGAGCAGAGAGACACCAGTAAAAAGACACGAGCATTTTCGCTTATTACAGGCAGTAGGCGTTTATTTAGCTCCGCACTAGTATCTCCAACCGATTTGAATTGTTGATTGCTGCGCTGTTCAAAATTCTTCGTATCGTAGTCCCTGCCGCTAGGATTCGTGTAGCCCGTTGCGGCACTGCGAGTGGCGTAAGTGTAACTCCTGTTTCAGTGTTTCTGTTCCCGGTTGGTGCCATCGGGACAGCCGGCATTCAATGTACTGCCCTGCACAGCCTGCAGCAGCAGACGCTGCGGCTGCGACAGTTAACCACCGCCGCCTTGGCTCTAGGTCTTGTTTAGACGGAGAACAGGGGTGCGGGGATCTAGGGGTTTGAGGTCACGTCGTAATCATTGCATCCTGTAGCATTTCGTTTATATGTGTGAAAAATTATTCAAAAATTGATTAATTAGGCTCAAAATGTTCGTATCGTGGAGTACAACAAAACTGTGCAATTAATTTTTGATTTCATCTACATTTAGTACTCCATGCATGTTATGACATTTTGATGTGATAGAAATCTTCTTTTTACATAGTGAACTTTGGGGTTGCCTTTTGGGAACTAAACAGGGGCTTAGTTATAAAGTTTGGTGTCCAAACTTTAAATTTTCATACTATAGCGTCATTGTAACATTTCGTTTGTATTGTGACTAATTATCCAAACATTAATTAATTAGACTCAAAATATTCTTTTGTCCCTACGCTACCAACTTCAGTTACCTCTCAATTCGTCAGCAGCATCTTCGTCCTTCAGTTCTCGTTGCTCTTGCACTTGCAAGGTGGCTAGGCCCTTCTTTGTTTAGTTCTCAAGTTCTACCCCTAAATTCTACTTTGTAAAAAAAAGATTTTCATCACATCAAAATGTCGGCACATACATAGAGTACTAAATGTAAATAAAATTAAAAATTAATTATACAGTTTTGTTGTACTCTACGAGACGAACATTTTGAGCCTAATTAATAAAAAAACTAATTTGGATAATTTTTTTTGATTATTCATAAATACATATGAAATGCTACAGTGCCACATTTATGACAAAATCTCAACTTTAACATGTCAAAGTTAGGAAAATAAGGCCTAGAGTTCCCAGTTCTCGCACATATCCGACGCTTTAGCCGGTGTGTGAAGCTGTGCTTGGTGGTTGCATATGGGGCATGTGTTACGGCTAGATAGCACTTTCTGATCCAAGGGCCATGGCGTGCCGTGGCGAGAAGGTTATTAGGTGAGAGTCAGGCGATCGAGGCCTCTGCCGCGCGCGCGCCCACCGATGGAAGCTACCATCCCTGCTCCCTGGCAGCATGTGCGAGAGTTGGAGGAGAAGGGATTAAATTACGAAGGTGCAAAGCTTTGATTACCGCGAGTGATATGGAGAGATTAAAAGGTGGTGTTACGATCATGGAGATGGTATGGGATCTGGCGCACATGTTTGTGGGAATACGGGATAAGGCAGGCAGGAAATGGTAAATGGAGATGCGCGCGCAGGGAAGAAGCAAGGAATGTTGCTTGCATTGGGATCTGAGTTTTTGCAGCGGCAACCGTCAAGGTTCTCTAGGTTCTGCTGCATGCCTCAGCTTCCCACTGAGATTTGCGCTGTAATAATAATAAGGCCTTTCTTATATATGTGCGGACGACTACGGAGTGCAGATCGAGCAGACATCAGAGACGCTTTTGTATGGATTTTCCACGCTTCTCGCTTGATCTACTCCATTCTGGACCTGGCTAGGTAGCCTACTGCTACACACCTACTGTACATTATTTGTGCTCCTTCGGCCTACTGCCGTTTGTCTGCATGGAAACGTACCCTGTACACGTGGTCCATCAGATTCTGAAATGCGGATGCGCGCTGCTAAGCCACCCGCAGACAAGAAGCGACAGCGAGCGCGCAGTAAAAGTCCATGTGTTTGGTACTTGGGTTGCGTACGTACACCGGCCTCACCGTTGGGACGAATGAATAATGGAATAAGGACCATGCGAGATCGAGAGGGTAGAAAACTCTCGTACGGGTGGCGTATTAGCGTGCGTGCGAGAGACGGGGAGCACGCGGGCATCTCATGGCTCCTTAGTTTACGTTAGGCCCGAGCCGAGATCCGTGGACGGAACCAAGGCACTAGCACGTGGATCGGAGGACCATAGGCGAGCGCGAGGCGTGTGGTTCGTGCAAGAGAGGAAGCACGTACATGAGGTTGTCAGTGCCGGGGTGGTGATTTCGCCTGGGGAGATTAACGTGGCCACCGTGCACCGTGCGTGTGGGGGAGAGGGAGGAGCATGGGCGAGGAGGATCCCGATGGCAGTGAACATTCCGCTACTGCCGGTGCGCGAGCGCCGCATCCGCACGCAGTGCAAGGCTGGGTTCCGTTTCAGCGCCCCGAGAACGGGCGTGCGGTGGCGCTGAAACTGGGGGCTCTTGCCGGGGCCAGCTACACTACCCATCCATCCTGCTCGGACGCGGCGTGAGAAATGGATTTCCGCCGTCCTATCCCCCCCTGTCCCCGCGCGCAGGAGCAGACGAGCTCCGCCGGCCCGCGTTACACGCCGCGCGCCGCGGATGGGGTCGGGTGGAGTGCACTCCTCCAGATCCCGTCACGATTCGTCGTCATCGCAAAAGTAGAGTTCAGCTAGGCTGTCAGCTCAGGCTCAGCAGAGTTGTGGTTTTGTTCTCGTCAGAAAGCGCATCCGAAAGAACATACAGCGCCTGCGCGAGGTACTGTACTGCGAGTGGTACATGGGACAGAGGCAGAGAGCAAGGGCGCGAGGCAAGTCGAACCAAACGGTTGGAGGGGCACCGTTGGAGGTTGCGGGCACGGTCCTTTTCACACTTACCGCAGCTGTCGGGCAGTTGGCAGTTCAGGTTCAGGTCCACCGGCCCGCGCGAACGGAGCCATCGTCTGCATCAATCACACACGATCTCCTGTCTCTCCATAATACTACTACTATATGCCACCATTTCGCCCGCATGGCTCTTACATCTCACGGCCATGGATAAAACCTGAGCTCCTGATTTGCCCAAAGAGAAAACAGAGAAAAAGTACACCACCACGAACAATTCAAGAGCACACACAGGACGGAAAAGGTTGTTTCGCCCCTGCATATTCCCCGCTGCTCAATTATACGGGCCCAGCCCAAATAATAACCAGGTGAAACAGTGAAAAGCAGGCTTCCCCAGTATGGGCTCAAGAGCCACCAAAGGACAAACCGGGGGCCCGGTCTCCCACGACTCCGCAAGCAACAAGATTTGTAGAAACATGCATGCTAACTTTTCATTGACCCTAGAAGTTGTAAAGACTCTAAAGTCTACCCCGTAAACTCTAAACTTTCCAAAATTGTGATCATGAATTCACAGTATAGATGTTTTCATACATGGAAAGGAATGCGAACTGTTTCCCTCAGGCAGAGTTCAGAAAGCAATAGCGGGGACATCGCGAAAACGAGTCAAAGAACGCGACAAATTGCCGAGATAAGCCTCAGGGAGTGTGCCAAACTTCAGATGTGTGTGCTGTCAAACAATTCCTATGCTCATGTCGTTAACCCGCAAAGAAACAAATGTGAAAAGGATTCCAAGTTGGCACGATCCTCCTGATTGTTCTTTAGAACAACCTACCGAACCACCGAAGAATAAAAGTTAAGGACGACGCATATACCGTCGGTATCAAAACCTCTGATAGTTGGTGAATGTAGCAATGGTTCCAGATGACTTTGGAGCAGGTCATGTCGATGGACGCAAGAAATACGGGAGGGAGATAAGAGTTTAGGCAATTCTGTTTCAAGCTCGTGTAAGCAATCTTGGACTTGCATGAGCTGCTTTTGGTGCGAGTCCCTGCGGGCTTTGTTGAACCACGACACGACATTATTGTTTAAACCTATTTTTCTTTGTTTGTACGATATATTTCGTGAGATATGGGAGGACTGAATTATTAATATTCGTACTCTGTTGCTTCAATTGATGCATACCAGGACACGTGACATCGCCTTGCTGCTTACAATAAAGGGCTGACGTGAATTCGGAAGCAAGCACGGGCATGTCAGTAACTGAATAATATGGCATATGCGTGTGAAATTTCCCAAAGCTGACGCACGGCCAACTTATTATGATTCACACGAAGAGCTGACCAGGAAACTTGGATTTGGTCTGTAGTATGTCTGCACGTGCGGTAACATAACAGCTTTACATTTTAAGAACGTAAGTTTGAGGGGGGGGGGGGGGGGGGGGGGACACGGCTTGAGTACAAAGTCCATTTATACAAATGTCGCAAGTTCTCCCTACTTCACTTTCAATTTCCTGCATGGACTTAGACATCAAAGTTATCTTATAATTTCTCTATTCCAAATCATAGATCGTATTTAAAAATCAAAACAGTATAATTTGATACGACGAGAGTAATAACTTTTGGATTTTTATTTGTAATACTAGAATAAAATGTCAATCAAACCATACATACACTATAGTTTATCTTAAAAATCAGTGATAATACTAATATCTTTTAGGTAGGTGCCAGTAAAAATACCTGATGTTGTTTAAAAAATAACCTGAAAAATGTATTTAGATGAGACATAATATAGTTATGCCAAATGGCACAACCTTATAACCCTTTTACAGTATTATAAAGCAAATGGCTTAATAGAAAACTTACTTACAAATTGCAGTATTATAAACCATCTATATCGTTCGATATCGCAATGTAGTAATAAAATCAATAGTTTCTAGGCCGTGAATAATAAAAAAATTGTGCGTACTATCTTTTCTCTTCCGATGTATGGTAGGTATGGGGCGTTCTGCTGTATTGTAAGTAGTATTTGTGCAGTTCAAGAATATTTTATACACATCTCTCCTCGAAAGAGATAAAATCATGTAGTAGAAAGGTAAACGGTCAAACTTGAAATCCAGCTGAATCATATCTACATGGGCTGACTGTACGCACCGTTACTCTACTCGAGTTTATCCTAACACTATCCTATCCCCCGTTGGTTAGCGTTGACCACCGGCCACTTAAATTAAAAGCACAAATTTCTCCTCCTCGCATGGCGCACAAGCAAACTCCTATACAAACCTCAAAAAAGCCGATCAATAATAATCCATCCCAATAATAGGTAAAAGACGAAAAATAAAAATCCGCGACGAACCAAACGCCGAAGCGAGCAAGCGAAGCGACCCACCCCGTCCCCGTCTCCGTCTCCTCCTTCCCCATCCCACCTCCGTCGCCACCAGAAGGGAGTGAAACAGCGCAAACCCTTGCTCCGATTCCCCTCTCCTCGGTTTCCTCGACGGGAGTAGCAGAGCAGGTGCTGAGGCGGCGGAGGCCATGTGGCCCGGCTGCGGCGGGCGGTTCTACTGGGCGCCGGAATCGGCGCCGCCGGGGCAGGCGAGGGGCGTCGCGGTGGTCTTCGCGTGGGTGTGGAGCGACGAGGCGCAGCTGCGGCCGTTCGTCGAGCTCTACGCCTCGCTCGGGTGGCGGTGCCTCGTCTGCCACCCCGACCTCGTCGCGCTGTGAGTGCCGCCGCCCCTCCCCTCTCCCGCACTTCCTTCGCTTCTGCTAGTGGGTTCGATTTGGCCGCGCCGCTACTAGTTTGGAGTTTGGATTTGTGGAGCCTCCGGTTGTAGTTCTATAGCTTCTAACGTGGCTTGTCCGTGTGGTTATAGCTAAGCTTAGGTCTAATTTCAGAGATCGCTTGCTAGTTTGCGTCTTCTATAATATTGAGGGTGGAGGATTTAGGTTTATCCGTTTATGATAATTTGCGGGGAGCGGATTGGTTGGGCATGGCACTTACCTGAGGTGTGTTGTCGTGTTGAGTTTGGTCACTCCCTTGGCAATGATTCATCACTGGGTGTTAGTTATCCTACTAGTATTTGTGCAATTTCTACTCTATCATGGTTTGCATCGGAGTCATGTTTGTTAGCTTTCCTGTTTGGAGTTCTATTAGGCCTGGGTATACTAGTTAAGCAAGTGGACATTGGATGGTAAAATGATTTGATCGTGGTAATTAGGTCATTGAAGTTGGCATAATTTTCAGGGACCACTTTTAGGAAGCAAAGCTAACTACATCCGCACATAATGTTGTGTAACGGTATCATCCCTTCGGTTATCTTTTAGTTTTTTGTTGAGCTTTAGCCAAGTTCTTAGCATTGATCCCGCATGTGCATCTTTTGTTTTGGCCTTTGAGAATATACATATGGATCAACATGTAGTGGGTCCATCCAAACCTTTTTTGTTGCTTGAACATTATTCACGTGGAGGCGTTGTAGTTTTTTAGCCAATTTGAACACAGGGGAACAAGTTTTATTGAATAGCACTAGCATGATAATTGTCAAAAAAATAAATTCTGAAGGTACAGGGGCTATACTGGCATCATTTTTATTCACTGGCAGAGGTGGGAACTTTATCCATCAGGGATTTTGAGCAATAATACATTGGATGGAGCCTTTTTTTCATGTTTTAGTAATTTCGCCTTTTGCACCTTACTTCAAATCTTATACGCACATGTTAAAGTGCAATATATCAGTGGCACTGTGTGCACGATTGGGTCCCTTTGTAAACCTAGTTATTGGTCCTGTACTAATTACTTTCTTCTTCCAGATATCTCTCTGAGAAAGCAACATCACTGGCTACTGGTGTTATTAGTGAGCTGGTTAAGGTAAGTTTTCTCTCTCTTCCTTATCATTGCGCTCATAAATACCATGCTTTACATAAAGTTTACAAATGTTTTTTTTTTCAAGGGTGAAGTCGTATTGCATGCTTATTGATTATTTTAACCAGTAACAGTACTGTACTAGGCCTTTTCCTTTATTCGCGCTGCTGTGTGATGGACTTGGCAATGTCTCTTTAACTCCTTGTTGTCATTAGTACTCAACGTGTTGCTTACACATAAAATTTGTAGGTGTCCAAATTCTTGGAACATAAACACATTATAATTGAGATGTTTGATTTTTATCTTATTATACTTCACTGCTTTGTACTATCCTTCTACGCTGCCACCTCTGGGTCTAGGTGACGTTACTGCTGATTTAGAACTGAACTGCTTGCTTGTTTTTCTTGGATATATTTCTGATATTGCTGGAAGATTGTTCAAGTTGTTGGGAAATGAGAGTCCTGAATCCAGAAAATCATCATTCTACTTGCTGCTTTTTCATTTTGTACACATTCCGCCCCCTGCAATAACATGGAATACTGATGTTTCAGGAACTAAAAATAAAGCCTTTGCCAACTGTTCTTGCTTCCTTTTCTGGTGGCTCTAAGGGATGCATGTACAAAGTTATTCAGGTGCATGCATTATACTATCTTTTTATTTGATCTTAACCGTCATTTGTAAATATGATTATTTGACACCATCTGCCCTTTTAAAAAAAAGTTTCTGACTGTTGAAATGACTGAACTTCTTGGACTTTCCAGTTACTAGATGGAAGGTGCGAAGGAGATGCAGCCATGGTATGCGTGCCTTTCTTCTCTTTTCCTTAAATTCTACATACATTTCTATTAATTACAACGAGACTATGATATTGGCACCTGTGAATAAATCTTGAATTGCTTTCAGTATTTCTGTGGAAACTAATGTGTGTCAGACTGTCAGTTGTCATATGAATTAGGTACTACTAGGTGGTAGTTTATTACAGCCATGTGTTGGCAATATATCATTTATTTGAGAATGTTTGCTTTGTTCTTCATCAGTGACACTGATACCCCCTTTGTTAATTTTATGTAGTATTCTGTTCATGATTTGTATCAGCAGTAATGATCAATTTTGTGAAGTCCATCATCATCATTGTATTTGTCTTTCATCGTGGATCTGTCTTGAGATAAAATATTCCCTGTGTATGTTTGGCTCGTTGTTTCAGTTTAACATAGTTTTGTTTATTTAATATATGTGTGGTTCACCATTGGGTGGGCACTAGCTATTTGGGCTACTGCTCAGAATTTATTGGCTAAAATGTTAAAGAGTTTCTTGGCATAAAATTTCCATTCCGCAGAAGGACTATTGGTTAGTAAGAAACTGCATCTGCGGGCAAATTTATGACTCTAGCCCCGTAGATTTTACCAGTGATGTGGGCACCCAGTTTCTCCAAAAGCCTGCAGTTGGAAATTCATCTCAGTCATCCATATTGCGTTCATGGATGGCAAAGGCTCTGGCATCTGGCATGGATACTCTCTTCCCAAGCAGAATTGAAGCTCAGCGTGCAGAGTACTGGCACACACTATACTCATCAGCAGTAAGTTTGGTTCTATCTATCATATTTGGTATCCCTCCGTCCCAAATTAGTATGATAGATATTATTATACTTTTAAATAGGGTTGGTCAAAATTAAACAAGTTTGACTTATGGCAAACCTTAAGTGAATACTTATTTGGGACGGAGGCAGTATGTACCATTGTCAGCAAGTCAGCTTCATATGATATTTTCATTTACTGTTCATGCAGGGATTTGGCCCTGTTCTTATATTTTGCTCAGAAGATGATAATCTCGCTCCAAGCCATGTTATCTGTGGTTTTGCGAGGCGTCTGATTGAACTAGGCACAGATGTGAAACTTATGAAATGGAGCAATTCCCAACATGTTGGTATGTTCTTATCTTATTATCTTCACTTTTGATGATAAATAGCTCAGGGCATTATTATGTTGTTTGTAACTTGAAATTTGAAAGAAACCAATGCAGCTTCTCTCCAGGACCCGTCATTAATCCCATGTCAAATTCTCAGTACATCTAATTGAGATAATTATAAATCACATATCTACCATTTGCACGAGCAATTAACACTTGAACATTATGATCTATTTATACTCAACTTTGTTGTAAGGTTGACTTCAATGACGTGTCCAAACACCTGGATTAGGGAGGTTATTGGTACGCTAGAGTGGTAGAAGAGAATGAATGGTTCCTCTGGTACTGATTTCTTGGTAACACGGAATATTTGGTATGGAAGTTTAGTCATAAATGTCAATGAAAGGGGTCCTCAAAACAACAACAACAAAAAAGTCAAGGAAAGGGGTCATCAAAACAAAAACAAAAAAAATGTCTAGGAAAGGGGCAACTGGGAGGGAGATTTGCACACACACCACCCCTACACGTAAATGGTTACACTATTAATCTTAAGGCGCAGCATTACAGTACTTACAGTCGCTGTTGTAAATGTGTGGGTCAACTCGAAGCCTCAGTATTTTCTTCTCTGCTGCCAGACATATCAAATTGCTTTTTTCCTGATTATTTGCAGGTCATTACAGTTCACATGAAGCTGAATACAGGACGACTGTAAATGATATGCTGAAGAAAGCTCTCATTACCTTCTGCCACCGAAGCCAGCTGTATGAGTCAACTATGGCTGGTGATCAGGAATACAAGATAGCACACTCAGTCTGCAGTCTACACAATGTGGCAGCCAATTCAAATGAGAGCTTAAGAAGGGTTGCTAACAGTCCTAGCGATCACTTCTTCTTGCCAAGTTCAAAGGATCATGATGAATCTAGGGAACCAGGTTCTCTGATTGAGGACCAGAGGCGCCACTTATCCCATCCACCCAGCATGGAGCCTAAAGGAGTCCTTGGCCAGATCCTGTTTGATGTTTGTGTTCCGAAGAATGTTGAAGGATGGGACATCAAGCCGACGGTATCTCCAAATGGACGGCCAACATTCGCTTCAGCCCGGCAACTTGGTCCTTTCAATCCCATCAAGTACTTCAGACGTTCAAGGCTATAGTTTGTTGCAGGAGTTGAGAATTTTGTGTATATATCTGAGGCAAGATGTCTAATGACAACTCTGAGCAATATTTCACCTATGTAAGTTCCCTTGAATTGCTTCTATTTTGCTTTTGCACCGTTTGGCGAGAGAATGTACATATGCTTTGTATATCATATGAGCGTGTATTAGGAAGGGGATTGTGGACATAGGTTCTAGGTGGGCTGTAAGCTGCATACTAACAGTGAATAGTGAAGGGAATGCATTATTATGCTCTCGTAGTTTCCTCTTTAATTTTCATGTTCATTAAATCTAATGATCTGAAAAATCTTTCTTATCTTCCATTTTACCGGTCATAGTTGCTGTTAGCATCTTACTATTGATCCTTTTCTTTTCGCTTGGTGCCCTCATATTGTTACTTTACTATTTTCTGTTTAGTGCTGTTACTGACTGTACTTCTCTGTTTCACCTCATACTCCTAGCTTTCTGAAACAAATACAAAGATGTCAGCGAAGACCTTTGTATGCCTGCACTTTTTTAAATGTTAGTTTGTGAAGCTCCATCATTCCCTTTTATGAAATTATTGGATTTGCATGGACTAAATGCTTGTTCAGTTCATAGAGAGGGGCCGTTGAGCACCTGTGTCCACCTTGAACTCGAATCTGTACATCCACATTTGTTCTTAGAAAAAACTCGATCAGAGGAAAGAGGCCCACCGAAACCTGGCCGGGTAGGAACCTCGCCACCGCTGCTGGGATTCATCTGCAGCCGTTGCACAGGGAGACAGGCACAAATGAGCACCCAGGTTCGAGCCCTGGGTGGGTGGCACCTCCACGCTCTACTACCTCATCTGCCATACACATTTGTTCTCAAAAGCTGGAGTTCTTATTTTCTTCTTTTTCTTCCAAAAGTCTTCTAACCTGTTCGGCTGGCCAGCAGTATTTTTCTCTCTGCACGGACCAGCGCTAGCCAGCTAGTGGTATTTTTCTCTCAGTACAAACCAGCATCAGCCAGCCGAGCCGAACAGGTCGTTCACGAGCATTCCTTCACAGTTCACACCTACTCTTTAGAGTTTAGACAGGGACATGGTTCTTGGAATGACCTTTGAGATGAAGTTCTATTGAAATGCCCCCGAAGTAGTGATAGCACAATTTTTGAAGGTAGGAAGGATCCAATTGAGCAATCGCAGTCGTCATGCTTAGGTCTAGCTGGGGGAACCTCGAGAGAATTTCTAGAGATGACTTGCAGAGATGCAGACACATCAACCGAGTACATCTCTATAGTCTGTGCTTGCCTTTTTCCTCCATATCTTTTTGATAAGATTGTTTTATATTAATATTGTGAAGCCACAAGATGATATCGAGAATAATATCTACTTTTGAAAATGTAAAATTCTCCAGGAGCATTTGTCTTGAACATGCCTTGCGGGGACGGGCAAGCTGGATCTGGACTTTAGACTTCGACTACTTTTGGCTTTTTGTTGGATGTTCCTTCGAAGAAAAACGAGAAAATAAAATATTTTTGCTCTATTTTCAAAACATGTTTCGGTTTCCTAGACAGATAGAATACGAACTTATGGACTGGCTAGCGTTGGCAGCACATGGGCACGGGTGCTCCTTTTGAACTTCAGGCGTTTTCAGACGACGTTTCTGTGCTCTAGTCATAGAATGAACTAATGGGTCATGACGCGTCCATATTTCACTGTGACAGATGGAGATAGTAGATTTTACTGCATGTGTTTAACATTGTGCCGCTACGCAGGTAGAGAACCTGTGATGTGCTCTTCGAGCATAAACAACTGACACTTGCGGAACAGATTGCTCTGGTCCACGAATGCCTGCGAAAGCCTACCAGAAGAATCTGATTCTTCACTAATCAAAGATTTCTGCGCGTCTTTGGAACAAAGAATCCTGGAGTTCAGAGGCTTTTGTAGGATCAATTCCGGAGCTTTTCTTAAACAAACACCATCGTTTCCCACCAAAGATGCAGTAATTTTTTTGTCATACAAGCACGTACACCGGTGAATATTTTGTAGACGCACGGAAAGGAAAAGCAGAGGTCCATCAGAGAACAAGGTGTAGATCAGGATAAGCTGTCATTGCTCAGGGGAAATCTGATGACCAAAATGGACACTGAAAGATTACGCCCCTTGGACCAAAAAAATATCTTAACCAGTCAATCCAAACTCGCACGTCCAGTTTTTTCATATATGTTAAATCACCAGGAATTTCTTAATATGATTTTTTATGACAAGTGTATAGTCCTGTATAATAATATATATTTTAAAAAAAGGCAATATCGATGCAGATGGTCATACACTCAAAGGCAAGCAAGCACGGCGTACCCTATGGACGCATTTGGACCGGTAGATCTTAAAAATATTCATCAACCATTAGATCTTGAGATTGATGGAGTCTTTATGTATAGTTGCATAACTGTCAACGAGCCCACCGTCTGCCATTGAAAAACCAATTAGCCGAACATATATATGAGCATCCTTGCCCTTTGGCCTTGATAAGTTGGAGTGAAAATAGGTAAAGCGAACCTAATCAGTTCGAAAGTTTAATACATGGATGCAATGCATTCCACGGCCACATCTATTTTAGAGTGTGGTAGTAGCTCGCTAGGTTTTATCTGGCTTCTTAGTATATGTCATTTGGTCGCCTTTTCAGTTCGGCACGTGTCTATGTTAGGTTGCGATAACTAAAAAGATAGAATTCGTCTCCCAGCACAACTGATCGACAATCCGATTATCTGAGCATACGAGTTAGTGTATATATGGCCTATCATTTTTTGAAGACCTTTAGCCCATCATCGGATCATGGCTACGGGGTGTAAAGCTATAGTGCTTGTACCTAGCTGATTCTGGCCGTCCGAAAACTGTATGCTTGCGCTTTGCCAAAAAAAGAAAAATAAGAAGATACACCTGCTTTGCGAAGCTGGATGTGAACCAAACAACCTCAAATTAAAGTAGTGTACTTGCTAAAATTTTATCAAGTATATTTGGATTCTCCAAGTTTGATCGTTCATCCTCTTTGCTGCTTCCGTTTCTTGATTTTACATATGTGATAACGTAATAGTACCGCATATATCCTACTCTAAAGAATGCATAATGCAGCTGCTTTTAAGCTGCACCACCGATTATTCCCTTGTAAAATAAAGCCCAAACGCAAGCTAGCAGCATCTAACGGTAGTCTAGCCACTACGGTCGCTCCATCATTATTATTTTAGTTTCACTAATTAAAGATTAATAAGCTACTCCCTCCATCCCAAAATATAGCAACATTTAGACTTTTCAAAAGCAACTATTATAATTGTAAACTAGTTATGAAGACTAATAACATAAAAAGTATGCCGGTATATTTAATGTGAAACCAATTACTAATTTGTAATTTTTTTATTTTTAAATAATTTATTTTAGAGATATTATCAGTCAAAGTTTAAAAGTTTGACTTTTCAGAGAGCTAAACTTAACTGTATTTTAGATCATTTTCAAGAGATTAGCTAAAAATACTAGTCAAATTTACTTATTTAGCTATTCTCAAAAATAGATTTGACTAACAAATAATAAAGTAATCCAATAGATTCTATAAAATGGCTAGTGAGGTAGGGTAGCTAAAAATAACTAGCGAAAGAGATGGGATGGAGAGCCATTAAATTTGAAGAGTTATTTACAGAGTCTGTTGGAAACATTTTTTCTCTAACAATATATAAATTTAACTTTAAAAAATAATTTGGCTAGTCTCTTGGAGATGGCTTACGGGAAGAGTACCAAATGTCCAACACGGCTAGCCAAACGCGCGCGTCCGTGGAAAACGTGCGGTAACCTAGCCGTAAAAACCCAGCGCCGTGCACAGCACAGCATACTCCCAAGCCGGGTATATATAGGAACCGAGCACAGCTGCTTGTTGCCATCCTCATCACTTCACTCATCAAGATCAGTTCATCATCTTCTTCCACTCACCACAAGCCAGCCAGGCCTGAAGCAGCCAACGTTAATAGCAAGGCAAAGCAGCGGCGGCGCCCGGCGAGAGAGGGATCATCCATGGCGTTCATGCGGTACCGCGCGCTGCCGCAGGGGGAGCTGACGGTGGAGGAGTTCCGGGCATGGCTGGCGCAGTTCGACGCCGACCACTACGGCCGGATCAGCCGGGAGGAGCTCCAGCACGCGCTGCGCAGCCTCAACGTGTGGTTCGCGTGGTGGAAGGCGCGGGACGGGGTGCACGCCGCCGACGCCAACCGCGACGGCGGCGTCGCCGGGGAGGAGGAGGTCGCCAGGCTCTTCGCCTTCGCTCAGAGGCATCTCCACGGCAAGATCACCCAGGTCGGGTACTACTGAGCGCTGATCTCAGATTCTCAGACGGAGATCATCCGCGATCGATGGGAGTGTATTTGTATGGGTGGCTGTGTTGTTAACTCTCTCTTTTTTTTCACTCTGTGATGGTTGCCTTGTTGATCATTATTGTTGAATGGTGTATGGATGTTTTGGCTTTTGCAATGTTTTATGTGGTAACACTGTGTTGGCACACGGTTGTACGTACACATGTATTTCCAGCATCAGAATTATTCTTCTTTGTTGAGGAATGCTACAGTGCAATCATGCATTTGGCATGTCGTGGGTCGTGGCCTTCGTGCTGTGTTCAGATGCATGTTTATCCTGAGCGTTTCTGCTGTGGGGATTGAATTCCTGAAAAAAGATAACTGTTTATAGATTCCAGAACGATATAGGCAAGTGGTTAAATGATTAATCAGCATATTTAAAGCACCGACTGAAGCAAATTGAACATACATATTCTAGTGATTTTTCTACATTTAAATAGTTCAGAATTATTTGTAGAAAATTTTAAAGGAGAGGCCATGTTCACCTTTGGTCTTGAAGAAGCTTCACACGTGTATGTGACCTATAACAATATAACAATATGTGTACGTAAACCAACCCTATAAATGAACACTCACGTCCCGGTTATGTGAATACTATCAAGATACCAGACCAACATATCTTGAGATTGATGAAATCACCATAAGTATATCAGTGTTAACAAGGATATTATCCACCATTGACATAATATCTAGCTATAAATATGACCATCTATATTGAGACGGACACTAACTACATCCCATGAGAAAAGAAAAACCAGCTTTTGTCAAGCTCATGGTTGTCGGTCATTCTATAATTGCGCTTTTTAGCCGCGAAGTGATAACCAAACGAGCTTGAAGTTGTGTACTCGCTACAACTCTAAAATATTCCGTGGATTCTCGAATTTTGATCGTTCAATTTCTTCCCTTCTCCCATTTCTTGATTACATAAATATGCATGTCATATTTGTTGTAGTACCCCACCCTACTCTAAAGAATGCAGAATGAATGCCGCTACACATACCAGCGGTTATTCCCGTCGAGAAAAGCCGAAAAGCAGGCTAGCAAAGTCTAGCTACTAGAGTAATCGATCCCCTATACATGGAGTATTTTTCACCTTTTTCACCTAACAATCTACTCGATGTTCAACACGTCTAGCCAAACTCCGTGGAAAACGTGTACTTGTGCAGTAACAACCGAGCCGTAAAACCCCAGGTGCCCTCTCCTGGACCGGTATAAATAGGAAGCGTGTGCTCATCTGCTTGCTGCTCATCACTTCACTCAAGTCATCTGCACTCACCAAAGGTCCAAAGCCAAGCGAATCAGCTAGCTTAAGCAGCCAATTGGAAGCCAAGCAGAGCGCGGCCATCGAGGATCCATGGCGTTCATGAGGTACCGCGCGCTGCCGCAGGGGGAGCTGACGGCGGAGGAGTTCCGGGCGTGGCTGGCGCAGTTCGACGCGGACGGAGACGGCCGGATCAGCCGGGAGGAGCTCCAGCACGCGCTGCGTAGCCTCAACGTGTGGTTCGCGTGGTGGAAGGCGCGGGACGGGGTGCGCGCCGCCGACGCCAACCGCGACGGCGGCGTCGCCGGGGAGGAGGAGGTCGCCCGGCTCTTCGCCTTCGCGCAGAGGAACCTCCACGCCAAGATCTCCAAGCTCGGGTACTACTGAACACCTATGATTCGACGATCGGATACTCGATGTGAGTCTGTACCTGTAACTATGTTGTAAGGGCGTGTATGAATTTGTGTTTGGTTACTCTGCTTGTGCTTGTGCTTTGCAGTGCAAAGACCGAAACATCCAAAGCATATTTTTTACTTTTTTTTTCTTCTCCTTCTCGAATCTTCAAAATTTTTGAATAAATTTACCAACTACGACTCACGGAAGCTCTGAATTATACAGAATAACAGCTAAGGTCTAACTGAGCTAGCAGAGCTTTCACACTGTCAGCTAAGGCCAGGACTGATAATGAACACGGTTATCATGTCGTAAGCTTTTCCAATGCTGTAAGTTGTATCATTTGTCAAATTCGTGGAATCCGTAATGGATTCAAACAAATGGGAGTGCTGGATTCACATCGATTACCTGAAATTTTGAATGCATTACCCTGGCGAATGGAAATGCAATTGGAACAGAATCACTTTATCAGTCACCATTTAGGCATTTACCTTTTGGAACTTTTTAAAATCTTCCTACAAAATGCTGAATTAGAAAGTTGCAATATCATGGGGGAAATCCTTTACTTGACTTTGAAGAAAGTTCGAATATCTTATTTTCCATCAATGTGCCAGTGCCACACGGAGTCCACCTGTCTCACTGATAGTGGTACATAAGAATTGTGCAAAATTACAATGGGAAGTGCTCCAGTACTCCCTTTTCAATTTCCAGCACGAATCCTAAAGAAGCTTACCTTTTAATTAATCATTGTCTTAGCTTTTTTTTTATTGGGTCCCGAAAGGGCCCGGCCCTACTCATGTCCAATCTAAACCCGCCCCATGATCCATACAAATCCGCATCCTGCATCCACCATTGTCGTCCTATTCCCCAGGTCCCATTCGTTTGCGAATTTTATTTCCAGTCTAGGAGCGCTTGAGGAGCAGCGGCGCCACCGAGCTGATCGAGGCAGCGATGCCACCGAGCTGACCGAGGCAGCGGCGCCGATCTCCTCCCGCCTGTGGCCATGGCCATGCTCGCACAAGGAGGTTCACCGGCGCCGTTCCATTTCACGTGCGAAGGTCCTACAGATAGATATACACCGCCGGCTGGTGCTCCTGTTGGAGGATGGCGAGGAAGTCCATAGCGACAGCTGCGCTTGATGGAAGCTGCCGCGGGTGTCGCCCACGAGGCAGCACCTTCTGAATGCATGGGAGGCATCGCATCCCGGCGACCACGGAAGGGGCGATACATAGCGGCTTCTGAATCCATGGGCGGCATCGCATCCCGGCGACCACGGCAGGGGCGATACATAGCGGAATGAGGAGGTTGTTCTTCAATCTCGGATCGGGTGATATTAGTTCGGAAGATGGAAATACATCGTCAGATTTCTCCATCAAAGGGAAATCATTCTGACAGTACTCGGCATTTGAACGACTACCAATTGCCCCTTCGGTTCCGAGGGGTATTCTCATTATTCAAACTAAAGAAACACAATTACGGTGCCCTCATGTTCAAACTAAATGAATACAAACAGTTGTTCAAACTAGTATGTCACAAGTTACAGAAAGAATCACAGACTACGGTCAGACCAGCAGGAGGCTGAACAGAAGTATCATGTGGTTGTATGTTGCTAGCCAGGCCGAGGTATCTCGCCACTAAAAAGGAGAATTAGTTCAGTATCTCTCCGCAGAAATAATCAGAATGAACAGAGGAGACCAGTAGCCTCTTGCCAGCCAGCTTGCCAGGCTCAGCACGACGGTCGCCTTCGGGTTAATCCTGGGCTCGTCAAGCATGCCATTCGTGTCGGGGAAGATGACCATCCACCTGTCCTTGTTTGGTTGCCACTTTGCCATTATTAGCGCCGGGAGCTTCTTCATGGTCCAGCCATGGATTGGATGCTCAGTAGGTACAGCCGCATGGCAATGCTGGTGCAGTGGGCGCATCGTTGACAACATCCTTTGGAGGCGACTCCGGTCTTGGCGTCGAAGCTGAAGGCCGGACACGGTACTGGAGACGACCTTGGCGCCACCACTACTGTCGACTGGCGGAGTCCATCTCCGCACGCCGCTAGCAGTGCAAGCGCACCCGATTGGAAGAAGAAGATAGCACTAATGGACATGTAGGAGGACAGTAGGAGGTGGATAGCGGCCGCCTCGGTCCGCTCTATAGCGCCGAGGGGTGGATATCGAGCCGGCTTGGCTTAGCTCGAGCTAGCTCATGGCTCGTTATCTCAACGAGCTATAGGTCCAGCTTGGCTCGGCTCGTTTAGCTCATGAGCTAGCTCAATAAAAAATAAATGTAAGGTAAAATCAAAGTAAAAAAAATTTAAGATTTATAAATTAGGCATAGTATTGAAAGGAGTATAATCAATGCACCACTAACCCTTTTAAATTTATGAATCATAAACCATCAATTGTATCGCATCATACCCCAGATCACTCTCACACCCAGTACAAAAAACCGGACCGAAACCCCGGTTCGACCGGAAAAACCGGGAACCGGCAGCCTCATCGGTTCGGTTCGAACAAAAGATCGGCCTAAAGAAAAAACCGGCGCCAACAGCTGCTCCCATGCGTTACTGGGCTACAATCCGGCCCAAATAGCTTGGCCGAAGGCCCAAAGGGGAAAATAGAAGGTAAATATGCATCAAAAGTGGGGGGAGTGGGATTCGAACCGTGGCCAGCGGGTTGAAACTCAACTCTACTGACCATCCCTCTCCTAATTCGCTTGTAAACAATAGGAATACTTATGATATATGACCATTACTGAACCGCGGTCGGACCGGTGGACCACTGGTCGAACCGTTGAACCAATGAACCGACAGCCCGACCGGTTCGACTCCCGGTTCGGTTTTTCGTACTTTGCTCTTACAGGAGAAATAGAAGCAAAGAAAAAGGAGTACCTATATTTTATATACTCTTGAATTGAGGAATCGCTAGATAAGGCTAACGTTGCATATTTCCTATTGGGCTCGGGCAGAGACGTTGGGCTGTTGCGGCTCGTTTTGGCTTGCGAGCAGCTCGCGAGCGAGCTCGAGCTGGCTCATTAATCTACTGAGCCAAAATATTGGCTCAACTCGTTATAATTTTCCAACGAGTCGAGCCGAGCCGAGCCACTACCGAGCCGAATCGAGCAAGCTAACGAGCCACGAGTTTTTCGTCCGGCCCTAATAGCGCCGCCGCCGCTCCTCAAGCTTTCGTGGACTGGAAATTAAGTTCCCGGAGAAATAGGATCGGCAAAAGAGGTGAAAGCGGTGGATGGAGATCTGGATGGGTAATTGGAGGTTAAGACTGGACACGAGCAGGGCCAAGCCCTTCGGGACCCAATTAAATTTAGAAATAATTAAGAAAACTATTAATTAAAAGATATTCTGCGTTAAGAGTAAAAGAAATTAAAAGGAGAGTACCAGAGCAGTTCCCAATTACAATATAGCAGAAAAAGGATTAATCTAAACATCAGCACTCTCTCTATTCCTTCCATTTTCTCACCAAATCCCTCGCCCCGGTGGCGCTCTCACCATCAGATTCAGATGTGCCTCCGCCGCATTAACCTGGTGCTTCAATTGATCGCTCCACCCCAGAACAATTGCTCCTCCGTCCGCTACCCACGCTGTTCGGACACTGTGCGATGCTGTTCACTTTTTCACTGTGTTGTACTGTTCACTAATGTAGCGACTCATCTGGCCCGTTCGCATGAAAATCAGACGGCCAAAATCACTTGCAGTTGCTAACTTGCAGTCGTAGAAGCAACTGCATTTGATCTCCGTCCGCCACCCACGCTCGTCCCTCCACTCTGTCTGTCACCACTGCGCGCCGCCAACCAGTGTTGCTTGACATCTTCTAAGCCCAATGGACCACACGGAAATCGACCATAAACCCTATCCTTCAACTCAAATCAAGAAGGGAGCTCATCAAAGCTCTTAGAGCAAGTTTAATAAACTTGACTATAAGCCAAGCCACCTCATCAGTAGACAAGCTTAAAAGATCAAACGTACAATAATTAGTCTATTCGCTTATTATTGTATTATGTTTCTTTATACCTACTTGCTTGCTTCTCTTGGTGGAAACTACTAAATATTGGTAGTAATTTCTGGAGAGAGAAGCAATTGAGTAGAGAGCTGATAGGGGAACAGGTGGGTGGGACCGAGCTCAATCTAAGAGAGCGTGTTTAGCTTGGCGCTGCATGTAGCCGAACAGGTTGTTAATCTCTCTCCTCCTTTCTCACTCTTTTATGTAGGATTTGATAGAAATAGTCTGCGTGATATGTGCACATACACGTACGTTGTAACGGCTGTTAGTTAGAGAATACGTGGGTCGTCGTGTACTTCGCTAGGCTAGCGCATGCATGTAGGCATGGCCTGTTAAACCGGATCGTGGATCCACTGATCATGTAATCGTGCATATCTGTTCTTCTATATATGGAACACGACCCTACAGAGGGTGATGCGTTTTGGTAAATTCGTTTATGGTATCCGAGCCAGCGATCCACATTAGCCGCACCCACCATGTCTGGCAGCCCATATTCCTCCACCAGCAACCCTGTCTTCCAATTCAACTCCATGCCTACGCCAGCAATCAATCACATGATCAATGTGAAACTCATGCAGGAAAATTACCTGCTGTGGTCGGCCCAAATCCTGCCTTACCTGAGGAGTCAGGGCCTCGCCGGCCATGTCGACGGCTCCATGCCGGCTCCGAGCCAGACCATTGCTGTCGAGCCAACTAAAGGCAACAGCCGAAGGATCGCCGTCAACCCCGAGTACACCACATGGTACCACCAGGACCAGTTGGTGCTCAGCGCCATCCTGTCCTCCGTCACCGAGGACGTCCTCGCCAACATGGTGGGGATCACCACCGAGCGCGATGCATGGAACAATCTGGAGAAGATGTTCGCGTCGACCTCGCGAGCGCGCATCATGCAGATACGCATGCAACTCGCCACCATCCAGAAGAAGGACCTCAACATCACCGACTACTTCCGCAAGGTGAAGCGTCTCGGCGACACCCTTGCTGCCATCGGCAAGCGACTTGAAGATGAGGAGATGATCTCGTACATGCTGCAAGGCCTCGGCTCGGACTACGATCCGCTCGTCACCAGCATCACCACGAGTGCCGACACGTACACCATCAGCGATGTCTACGCGCACATGCTCAGCTATGAGATGAGGCAAGAACGCGACAACACCATTGTTCAGGTATCATCTGTAAACAATGTCATCAGGAACTCTGGGCGTGGTGGTGGTGTTGGTCGAGGTGGTCGTGGGCGCAGCCGTGGCGGCGGCCAAGCTCAGGGAGGACGCATCACTCGTTCACCCTCCAAGCCACAGAACAACAACACCGCCCTCTGTCAGATCTGCCACAAGCCCAACCATGACGCACTCCAGTGCTGGCACCGCTTTGATCAGACCTACCAACCTGATGAAAATGTCAAGCAAGCCGCGATGGTGACCAATGGATACTCTGGCGACGCCAACTGGTACGTGGACACTGGAGCCACGGACCACATCACCAATGAACTTGAGCTTCTTACCACCAGGGAGCGCTACACCAGCGGTGATCAGATCCAAGTGGCCAATGGAGCAGGTTTGTCTATCTCTCATGTTGGGAATTCATCAATTGCTGGTTTCACTCATTGTAACACCCTAAAATTCCATCACAAATAAATCATAGCAACATGGTTGGATCTAATTTTCTAAGGACATAATTAAAATTTTCAATTAATTTGAGCCTAAAATATTTAAACATCATTTAAATAATTTTGGAGAAATAAGTGTTTGTGCATCATATTCAATTTGCATGTCTTTTGTTTGATTTGTGTGAGAGTTTTAAAATCATGAAAAGAAGTCCGGAAACCCTCCTTAAACTCTCTCTCTTTTCTTCCCGGTCGGCCCAGCCCATCTCTCCCTCTCTCTTTTCTTTTTCTTTCTCTCCCGCCGACCCGTCTATCTCTCTTTCTCTCCCGGCCCAAGCGCGCTGCGCCGGCCCACCTCCCTTTCCGGCCTAGCTGCGGCCCAAGCTGCTTCTCTCTCTGCCGCCGATAGGTGGGGCCCACCCGTCAGCTCCTTCTCCAACCCGCAGCCGCGCCCCCAGCCACGCCACTCGAGCTCCCCGCGTCGCTCCCTCTCCCGCGCCTCTTCCTCTCCCCTCCACCGAGCTGCGGAAACTGCCGCACTCTCGCCACCACCACTTCATTCCCCCACCGAAACGGCCGTCCCACCGAGCCCCTCCACTGCACACCGAGCCGTTAATGGCGGCCACCACATCCCCCGCCGTGGCCGGCCTTCCCTCTCCCTCCCTCCGCTCTATAAAACCCCGGCCGAGCTCTACACACCGCACTCAACCGCTCGCACCTCGCACACACCTCGAGCAGCTCGCTCCCGCGCCGCCGCCATCACCGGAGCTCCGCCGCGTCGTCGACCCGCCGCCGTGGCCGCCCTCCACTCCGTCTGACCACACAGAGACCTTCGCGCGGCGGTAAGCAACACACCGAGCCTCTTTCCCTCTACCTCTCGACCGCTAGCACCTCCATCCATCTCGCCAGAGCAGCGCCGCCTCTGCTCGTCGTCGATTGCTTCCACCGCCGTGCTAGCGCCGCCGAGAACCCCCGAGCCGAGTTCGCCTCCTCACCCTGAAGCTATAGGTGCCAACCCCGCCCCAAACCGAGGTCCATAGCCCCTGTTAGGCCTCGCTCCGACGAACCTCCGCCGCGCAGCGTGGCGGCGCCGCCGTCCCCTGTGTCGCCGGCGTCGACCCCCTCGCCCAATCCAATCAGAGCCGTTAGATCAAGATCCCACGGCCCTCAGCGACCCGAGCCTCTGGTCAAACAAAGTCAGTACCGGTCAGCACCGATACTTTTGCAAAAAGAACCCTCAGTTCTTTATATATCGCAAGCCGGTCCTTCCACCATAAAGAATCCTTGCAATTAGGTCCTGGTTTTTACAGAAAACACCCTAAGCTTCTCTGTTTTTATATCCCAAAGTCCAGCCCTGTCAGTTTTGCGCGTTAGCCCTCGGGTTTTAACGCGTATTTATGTTTTAGTCCCTGGTTTTCGCAGTTAAGCCCCTAGAAGTTCTAAAACCTTGCCAACAAGTCCCTAAACCTTGTTTTAGCCATATCTTTTCCGTCTTAGCTCCGTTTTTAGCGTTCTTGGTGTCCTCGCGTTCGTCTTTTCGAGCTTGTTAGTTTTATAGGCTTGTTTTAGTCTGTTAGAGATGTTTGATGTACTGTTTTTCTTATTGTTTGTTTTATGCTTGATCGTAGATCTCGTGCCTGTTGCGACTGAGCCGCCCGTTGAAGCAGATCAAGGACAATATTTCGAAGGAGAAGAGGATTTCTTTGTAGAGCAAGGCAAGTGGCCCTCCCCGCATATTCTTTTGTCCTATATAATTGCATGACAACTAAAATTTACTTTTATTGCATTAATTTGATGGGAACACCTTTTTAAGGATTTACCTAGTCTTTCATCCATGATTCCTTGTAACAACCCCGATTTAAATAATGTTTTGGGTTAGTTATGCTTAGCGTTGCTATACCTTGGGAATGATAAAATTTGGATCTTTATAAAATATTGATTATATCATGGCAACTTAATTTGATGGTTAATGATGGTTAATGCAAGAGAACAATTCTTTAATCGGAACATGGAGAACCACCCAAGAAAACAGTGCAACCATGGTGTCAAAATGGGCCCTGACCTTAGCCGATTAATTAGGGGTGTGATCGTACTGATGGCCTTATCCGAAAGGAGCAGAGGGGGTTTGGGGTTGCAGGGGTACAACTCGGTCCTCTTGGGGTAGCAGCCTTTGCTAAGGTGCTGACCATTAGGGAGGGTTGTGGTTCGCCCTAGCTGTAACTCTTGCGGGTTGTTGGACTTTTGCATACCTTTGTAAAGGCTTCGTAGTGGACTAAGGTGCTGACCATTAGGGAGGGTTGTGGTCCGCCCATGCTGCACAAACTGTTACAAGTGAGTTAATTGTTAACATGGCTAGTAATTTTGAGGCGTTTAATAAGGGTAAGAATACTTTCGAAGATCCTAATGCATGCCCTAAAATTGATGCTAGTACGTCAAGTGTACCAGAAAATATTATAGATCATAATTTGGGTGTGCCATTGAATTTCTATCAAGGCCAGCCACCTCATCCTAGTTCGGTCCAAGAACTGGTCAGACCGGTTTTCCCAACCGGTCAGACCGGTTTGCCCAATTCAGTTGGACAAACCGGTTCTATGGGTGTAGGTGCAACAGATGCAATGGTTTTATCCAATACAACTACTTTTGGTCCTGTTTTTACACCCCCTCGCACTACTGTTGTAGGAAGTGCACCTATGGAATCTAGTGTCTCTTTTGGACCGATTCCAAATACTACTCATAATATTGTGTATGGTGCTCCTCGTTTTCAGAATACAACTAGTGCAAATTATCAAGCCGATTTCTCTAAGTTCAAAGAGGATCTAGCTAATACAATTAGAACAAAGCTTGGGATAGATATGAGTAGCTCACGTTTATATCAAAAACCATATCCTCCTGAATTTGATCTAGTTACATATCCTAATGGTTGGCGTGTTCCTGAGTTTGTTAAATTCAATGGCGAAGATAATCATACCACTTGGGAGCATGTTAGTCAATATATTTTGCAGCTAGGAGAAGCAGCCTTTTATGAGCCATTGCGTGTTCGCTTGTTTTCATTAACTTTGACTGGAACTGCTTTCTCTTGGTTTTCTTCGCTTGCTCCTAATTCTATTCAAAGTTGGTCCCAATTGGAGCGTAAATTTCATGAACACTTCTTTAACGGAGAAGATGAAACTAAATTAACTGATTTAACATCTATTAGGCAAAGCCGAGAGGAATCAGTTATAGATTATTTCAAAAGATTTAGGGATACAAAGAATAGATGTTTTAATTTGTCAATTTCTGAAATTAGCTTTTGCAGGCTTGCGATCTTATTTGAAAGAGAAATTAGAAGGTTTTGATTTTCTTTCTATTAATCACTTGCAAATGAAGGTCATGAGTCTCGAATTAAAGTTAAAACATATTAAAGAAAATGCTAAGCCTCATCGTTCCAATGTTCATTTGCTTGATAATAATTCTGATAGCTCGGATGATGAGGATAAAGAAGTTTATGCTGCTGAATTTGATTGGTCATCAAAAGCTAAGCCTTGTTCTTGTCCTTCGTTGAAGCCGGTTCAGAAAAATCGGCGAGAAGAAATTAAATTTACTTTTGATGTTGCCAAGTGTGATCGTATTTTTGACGAATTGCTTAAGAATGGTTTCATTAAACTTTCTCATGCAATTCCACCAGCCGATCAATTGAAAAATCATGCTTATTGTAAGTGGCATAATTCTTTTTCACATGCTATTAATGATTGCAATGCTTTCCGACGACAGATACAATCGGCTATTAATGAAGGTCGGTTAGTACTAGCTGAGATGCAAGTTGACAAGACTCCCTTCCCTGTGTATACCCTTGATTTGAACACCAAGGTGCTGATTCGGCCGGAACAAGCCGAAGGAGCTAAGGGGAAGAATGTGGTAGTCGGAGAGCCAAGGCCGGGAAAAATTGATGATCAAATTCCGGTCAGAAAAGTGATGCTTGAAAAGACTCTGGATGGTAAAGAATCTCTGAAAATTACAATTAACACATCAAGGCCCGGGGGGCAAGAAAGTTCATCAATTGAGACTCGGTCCGCTGATCAGGCGAAACCGGTCAGACCGGTTTCCCAAACCGGTCAGACCGGTTTGCCCCTGGACCAACCAAGAACTTTCAAGCCTAGACGCTCGGAAGTGGGTACTTGGAAGGTGAATGAGCCTAAAGTCAAAGGCATGGTTCTGAAGCAAGGACATACTTTTAGTCAACTCCTGAACAAGTACACAAAGGCCGCTCAAGTCAATCGGCCAACAAAGAGAACAAGGTCACCACCGCGTTGGGATAGTTCTTCAGATAATAACAAACGTTGTGGTGATATTACTACTGTGTTTCCTCCACAAAAGATGTATGCAACTATGCCATGGGCACATCCGGCATCAGGTTCTCCATATCCAACATGGGACCAAGGAATGTGGATGCAGTGCTTTCCCATGCCACAACCACCTCAAGATTACATGGGCAATGGTCCTAGGATACCAGTACATGACCGATTGAGCTCATATCAATCAGATCCGGCGTTAGCCAGCAAAGCGGTCAGACCGGTTTCCAAACCGGTCAGACCGGTTTGGTCTGAACAGAAACAATATGCTCCTCCTCAGCAAAAATATCATGTCAAGGAGAAGAAGGAGGAAGTGAAGCTTATAGAGGACCCAAAGAAAGCCAAGATTGATTGGTTTGTTAAGATTGGTGATGTTCCAGTGGCTATGCAAGAGTTGGGTAAAAAGCCGATAGTTATTGGAGATTCGGTTGTTAAAAAATATGTCATGGCCAATGATCATGAAGCTGGAAGTAGCAAGGCTGTGAAGAAAGTGTTTCAACCAAGGTGGTGTCCTTCTGGTTTGACTCATACACAAAAGAGAAAATTGCAGCGCTTGCGAAACAAAGAAAAAAGGGAACATGAGGCTGAGAAGTTAAGAGATGAATATTTCAACAGATATAGGCCAATGATTCCTCAGAATAAAATTTGGCAAGCTAAGTCAGTTGTGCAACCAGTAGCACAACCGGTCAGACCGGTTTCAGAATCTGGTCCGACCGGTTTGGGCGCAACAGAAGCGGTCCGACCGGTTTCTGGAACCGGTCAGTCCGGTTTGGAACCAGAGGCAGAAAGCACATCTGTTCTCATTATAAATGAAGCTATTACGCTTGAAAATCCTCCAGTGGTTGAAGATGAAGAGATGGTTGATTTCGAAGCTTCTCCAGAGCATAACAATATGGGTGTTAATGCTGTCTATTTATCATTGGATTACGTTGTGGTGCCAGAGGAGGAAATATCTCATCTTCAGCTTGGGCCTCGTGATGCTATATTTCAGAAGCCGCAAGAATCAAACAATCACTTGAAGGCTTTATACATGAGAGGTCATATCAATGGGAAGCCAATCTCGCGAATGTTGGTTGATGGTGGGGCGATTGTGAATCTTATGCCCTATTCTCTCTACAAGAAGATTGGCGGAAAGGATGAAGAATTGATCAAGACGAACATGACGGTCAGTGGAGTTGGTGGCGGTGATCCTATTGGCGCCAAGGGTGTGGCTTCTATGGAGTTGACCATTGGAAGCAAGACCGTTGCTACAGCTTTCTTCGTCTCAGAAGTGCAAGGTAACTTTAGTTTAATTCTTAGGCGTGATTGGATTCATGCAAATCAATGCGTACCTTCTACCTTGCATCAATATCTTATTCAGTGGATCGGTGATGAAGTTGAAGTTGTACATGGTGATACTTCTTCCTTCGTTGCAACGGCCGATTCCGATTCTATTAGTGCGAATGAAAATATTAAATGTTTGTCGGGCTTAGATTTGACCGATTATGAGCTGATCAGTTGCACTAAGGATGGTTTCGTTACTGCTACATTAAAGCCGATGGAGAATCGGTTGAATTACTTGCTGTAATTGATAGAGCAAACAAATCAACAGAGACAAACCGGTCAGACCGGTTTAGGACTGAATAGTGCCAGTCGAGCCAAACCGGTCAGACCGCTTCTGGGAACCGGTCAGACCGGTTTACGTCTGCACAGTGGCTTCAAGAGCGAATTGATCATTTTCGAGAAAAAACAGAAGGTACATTTGAAGCCATTGAGGATCTGGGTGATATGGATAAACTGGGTCAAGGTTTTACATCAGCCGACCCTTTAGAAAAAATAGATATCGGTGATGGTACTATTCCTAGGCCAACTTTTGTAAACAAAAAATTATCGGCTGAGTTTAAAGCCGAATTAATGAATTTGTTGAAGGAGTATATCGATTGTTTTGCTTGGGAGTACCGTGAGATGCCCGGTTTGAGTCGTGATTTAGTTGAGCATCATTTACCGATAAAAGCCGGTTTTAGACCTTTTAAACAATCGGCTAGACGTTTTAATCCCGCTATTTATGACCGAATAAAAGAAGAAGTTAATCGTTTGCTAGATGCTGGTTTTATTCGGACTTGTCGTTATGCGGAGTGGATTTCTAATATTGTTCCCGTTGAAAAGAAAGATTCGGGAAAACTTAGAGTTTGCATTGATTTTAGAGATCTTAATAAAGCTACTCCGAAAGATTCCTATCCTATGCCTATAGCCGATGTTTTGATTAACGAAGCATCCGGACATCGTGTTGTTAGTTTTCTTGATGGAAATGCTGGATATAATCAAATATTCATGGCCAAAGAAGATATGCACAAAACGGCCGTCCGGGATTTATTGGTTTATTTGAGTGAGTGGTTATGACTTTTGGATTGAAGAATGCTGGCGCAACTTATCAAAGGGCTATGAATTTAATCTTTCATGATTTACTTGGTGTTATTGTAGAAGTGTATATTGATGATATTGTAGTTAAATCGGATGACTTGGATTCTCATTTAGTCGATTTAAAACTTGCTCTTGAGAGGATGCGACAGTATGGTTTGAAGATGAATCCACTCAAATGTGCTTTTAGTGTTTCATCTAGGAAGTTTTTGAGATTTATTATTCATGAGAATGGCATAGAAATTGATCCCAAGAGAATTGAAGCTATGAAGAACGTTGAAGCTCCTACTTGCAAAAAGAATTTGCAAAAGTTTCTAGGCAAGGTGAATTTCTTGAGAAGATTTATAATTAACTTGTCTGGAAAGGTAGATGCTTTTACTCCTTTACTTCGGTTGAAAGATGAAGCCGATTTTATCTGGGGGGGCAAAACATCAAGAAGATCAAAGAATACTTGTCTTCACCACCGGTGCTTAGGACGCCTAAGAGAGGGGTTCCGTTCAGACTTTATGTGGCAGTTGAAGATAGAGTTATTGGAGCTGTTTTGACCCAAGAAATTGATGCTAAAGAATATGTGATTGCTTATATAAGCCGACGGTTAATTGATGCAGAAACGAGGTATACTTTCATTGAGAAATTATGCTTGTCATTATATAATGCTTGTACTCAGTTGAGGCATTATTTATTATCTAGTACTTGCATCGTGTTGTGCCAAACCGATGTTATCAAACATATGTTGCAAAAACCGATTTTAAGTGGTAGGATCGGTAAATGGGCTTATGCTTTAGTTGAGTATGATTTGGCTTGTGAACCTTTAAAATCTATGAAAGGCCAAATTGTAGCTGATTTTATTGTTGGGCATCGGATTGATGATACTTGTGAATTCAACGTCGGTTATGTTGCTTGTACACCATGAAAGTTATACTTTGATGGATCGGTTTGCAATGATGGACAATTAATTGATGTTGTTTTGGTTTCTCCAAGTGGTGCCGTTTCTGAGTTTTCAAACCGATTAGAAGAAAAGTGTACCAATAATCAAGTTGAATATGAAGCTCTTCTATTCGGTTTAGAATTTTTGCAAGACATGGGAATTAAGCATGTTGAGGCTTTTGGTGATTCACTTCTAGTGGTACAGCAAGTGTCTAAGGTATGCCAATGCTATAATGGTTTGTTGAATGCATATCTTGATGGATGCCTTGATATTATAACTTCTTTTGATGAATTTACAATCAAACATATTCCAAGAGAAGAGAATGGCAAGCCTAATACTCTAGCTCAGAAAGCATCTGGCTATATCGTTGCAAAGAAATATTTCTACCTTCAAAGACCGATGCAAATAAAAGCAGAGATTCAGGTTCTGAACAAACCGGTCTGACCGCCAAAACTGGTCTGACCGGTTTTGAAACCGGTCTGACTGCTTTGTCTCCTGACAGCGGTAAAAAGGTCTTGGATGATGTTAACGGCTCCAAGTTTAAAGACCAGGACTGGAGAATACATATTATTACCTATTTGAAAGATCCTGGTCATGGTGCAGAAAGAAATATTCGGCGATTATCATTTAAATACATATTGCTTGATGATGAACTTTATCGTCGAACCGCCGAAGATTTGCTTTTGAAATGTTTAGGCTCAGATCAGGCTAAAGTCGCCATGGGGGAGGTTCATGAAGGTATTTGTGGTACACATCAATCGGCTCCCAAGATGAAGTGGTTACTTAGACGAGCCGATTTTTATTGGCCTACTATGATGGCAGATTGTTTTAAGTACTATAAAGGGTGTGAAGAATGTCAGAAATTTGGAGATCTACAAATGGTACCTGATGCATTGATGCATCCTATTATTAAACCATGGCCGTTCCGAGGTTGGGGGTTGGATTTTATTGGGCAAATTAATCCTTCATCATCAAAGGGACATCGTTTCGTGTTGGTTGCTACGGATTATTTTACCAAGTGGACCGAAGCGATTCCATTGAAGAATATGACACATAGAGAGGTAATTGAGTTTATTACACAAAACATTATTCATAGATTCGGTATTCCTCAAACTTGTACTACGGATCAAGGTACATCGTTTATGTCTAAAGAGGTACGTGAATTTGCCGAATCCTATAGAATAAAGTTGATCAATTCATCTCCATACTATGCTCAGGCTAATGGACAAGTCGAGTCAAGTAATAAGACTTTGATTAGATTAATCAAGAAAAAGATAGAAGAAAATCCTAAAAGATGGCATGAAGTTTTATCCGAAGCATTATGGGCTCATCGTATATCTAGACATGGTGCTACTAAAGTTACTCCTTTTCAGCTTGTATATGGTCAAGAAGCCGTTTTGCCTGTTGAGGTGAATCTGGACGCTTATAGACTAGCTAAACAAAATGACCTTGATGCTGTTGATTATCATGATTTGATGATGGATAATATTGATGAGGTCACCGACAAGAGGTTGAAAGCTTTGAAAGAGATTGAAAAAGATAAGCTTCGGGTTGCTAAAGCTTACAACAAGAAGGTGCGAGGGAAATATTTTCAGATTGGAGAGCTTGTGTGGAAGACAATCTTGCCTATTGGGACGAAAAGCAATAAGTTCGGGAAGTGGTCACCAAGTTGGGAAGGGCCATATAGAATTGTCAAAGTTATTTTTGGGAATTCTTATATGCTGGAGACATTACAAGGAGATCATTTGCCTAGAGCTATCAATGGAAGATATTTGAAGAAATTCTATCCAAGTGTTTGGCAAGACGCATGAAGATTAATGGCCGATAGGTTTTTGATATCGTCCTTAGCATAAATTTTAGCTCCTGGGTTGTAATTACTTGTATATTGCTTTTTAGTTCTCAAGTTCACTAAAAACGCAGGGGGGCATGTGTTGACAGCCAAAATTGGCAGTCACCCGGATAAACCGGTCTGACCGGTTTGTCTAACCGGTCAGACCGGTTTGAGTCTGTAATTCGAGTAGGTTTAGGATTCCGAGTTTGATCCCATATTGTAACCGACTCATGAGAGGTAAGACTTCCCCGGCCTATATATATGAAGGCTAAGGTCGATTGAGAGTTATTCCAATCGAATCAATATATTTGTCCTTTACTTTTTATCTCTCAAACCCTAATCTCTTCCAAACCCTAATTGCTGTCCTTTGCTCGTCTCCGCGACGTACTAAGGCGTTCTAGGTGGCCTGCCGACCCTAGAGCAACCCTAGATTGCTTGAGCTCCGACGGGGTCCCTCCCGAGCTCGAGTTTCTAGGTCTTCACGACCTCCTGCCAGAAAGCGGTCTGACCGGTTCTAGGAACCGGTCTGACCGGTTTGCCCAAGGGAGGTCGGGTGTTGGCCGTGGTGACGGCCGTGCTGCGATCTCGAGTGTGTTGCCGCATCTTTGTGTCAACACATGGCAACTTAATTTGATGGTTAATGATGGTTAATGCAAGAGAACAATTATTTAATCGGAACATGGAGAACCACCCAAGAAAACAGTGCAACCATGGTGTCAAAATGGGCTCTGACCTTAGCCGATTAATTAGGGGTGTGATCGTACTGATGGCCTTATCCGAAAGGAGCAGAGGGGGTCTGGGTTTGCAGGGGTACAACTCGGTCCTCTTGGGGTAGCAGCCTTTGCTAAGGTGCTGACCATTAGGGAGGGTTGTGGTCCGTCCTAGCTGTAACTCTTGCGGGTTGTTGGACTTTTGCATACCTTTGTAAAGGCTTCGTAGTGGACCCCTAGCCACTCACCTCGGAAGTGTTTAAGGGTCTAGCTAACCCGGGCAACTTGGGGAACACGAGCTATGGTAAAAGTGTGCAACCTCTGCAGAGTGTAAAACTGATATATCAGCCGTGCTCACGGTCAAGAGCGGCTTGGACCCTCACATGATAATTAAACTTAAAGATGGAATATAAATCGTGGTTTTACTCGTGGGTTTTGGAATAAGATGTTTTTTTAAATGCTTAAGTGGGTTGGTATAAACTTACATCTAGTAAATAGGAAATTGCTAATAAAACTTGATCAACTCTAAAAAGCTCACTGCTGTGAACCATAGCCTATCCTTGTGGCATTGCATTTTCACCCCGCTTGCTGAGTACCTAGTTAGGTGTACTCACGCTTGCCATTGCTGATTCAAAAGAAGGAAATGGAGAAGAATACTACAGCGACTACGACGAGTTCTGAGGCTTGCGCTTCCCCCAGTCAAGATGCATGTGGAAGATGGAAGTTGAAGACACCTCGTTTAGCTATCGCTTGTTCTACGATAAAGACCTTCGTGTCTCTCGAGAGTGTAATATGAATATTATAATAAATCCCTTGTACTTTAGAATACTGTGTTTTGATATTACACTCTTTTGTCTATCATATGTGTGTAAACATGATCCTGGCGCACATATGAGATGCACTTGGTTTTCCCTCGAAAATCGGGTGTGACACTCATCCTCTTAATTTGAACCATATCCTATATGCTCCACAAATCAATAAGCATTTAATTTCTGTTCGCAAATTAGCCTCTGATAATGATGCGTTTGTTGAATTTCATCCCAACTCTTTCTTTGTCAAGGACCGAGCCATGAAGAACCTTCTTCTCACAGGCAAATGTAGAAATGGCCTTTATGTTCTCCCCAATAATCACTCCAGTCAAGCACTGCTGTCGGCCAAAATTTCTCAAGAGCAGTGGCATAGAAGACTTGGACACCCAGCATCTCCAGTCACACTACGCATTCTTCAGGATAATAATATAGCTGTAGATACAAGTGTTTCTCCTTCCTTGATTTGTGATGCTTGTCAACTAGGAAAAGCACATCAGCTTCCCTTCAGTTCTTCCCTGCATGTATCTACTGCTCCCCTTCAATTGATTCATACTGATGTATGGGGGCCTGCCCTCTCTTCAGTCAATAATTCAAAATATTATGTTTCTTTCATTGATGACTTTAGTAGATATGTATGGATTTATTTCTTGAGATGCAAGTCTGATGTTGAATCAGTGTTCCTTCAGTTCCAAAAACATGTTGAACAAATGCTTGATTCCAAAATTCGCTCGGTCCAATCTGATTGGGGAGGAGAGTATCACCGTTTACACAACTACTTCAAAGCAACGGGCATTGATCATCGTATTTCCTGTCCACACACACACACCAGCAAAATGGGCTAGCAGAGAGAAAACATCGCCATGTGGTTGAAACAGGCCTTGCTCTGCTTGCTCAAGCACAAATGCCCCTTAGTTTCTGGGATGAAGCCTTTAACACGGCCTGCTACCTGATCAACCGAATGCCCAGTCGCACTATTAATTATAACACTCCTCTACACAAACTTCTCGGCACCAACCCTGATTACTCAAGACTACATGTCTTCGGCTGTGCTTGTTGGCCCAATTTGCGAGCCTACAATGATAGGAAACTGAATTTCAGAACCAAACAATGCACGTTCTTAGGTTACAGCTCCTCTCACAAGGGTTACAAATGTCTTGATCGTAGTACAGGACGAATTTTTGTATCCCGAGATGTTGTGTTTGATGAGTATGTTTTTCCCTTCTCAGATCGCTCACTGTCAGAACCACTAAAAACCTCACATCATCCTACTATTCTCCCAACACTAGCCAAGGCCACTGTATATTCTGAAAATTCACTTATAAATCCACAAATCCAAAACCAAGTCGAACTAGCTGTTGATGTTTCTGACATGAGTGGTATTCAAACTAATCCTGCTGCTAATGATGATCCCCCTAGTGCAGACATGTTTCCTGCAGATGGCTCAAACAGTTCAAGTTCGGCTGACAGAATTGTTGACAGTCAAGAAGAAGCAGAACCTGAGGTCAACAGACAACATCCTATGAGAACTCGACTTCGTGACAACATTGTACAGCCTAAGCAATTCACTGATGGAACCATCAGATATCCAGAGAGAGCACGTGGATTCTCAGGTTCAGTAACTGTCCAAAATTTGACAAGAGCACAATTGGCAGTTTCAGAACTAGCTTCATAACCAGATAGTCTTCAGAAAGCATTGGAAAGCCCAGAGTGGAAGAAAGCAATGGATGATGAATACTCATCTTTGATAAGGAATGAAACTTGGGATTTAGTGCCCCCAAAGAAAGGGATAAATCTCATTGACAGTAGGTGGGTCTACAAAGTCAAGAGAAAAGCTGATGGATCTGTTGACAGATTAAAAGCAAGGTTGGTGGCCAAGGGTTTTAAACAACGATATGGAATCGATTATGGAGACACATACAATCTAGTAGTGAAACCATCTACAATTCGAATCATTTTGTCTTTAGCCGTCATGCAAGGATGGAGCATGAGACAGATAGACATTCAGAATGCTTTCTTGCATGGAATACTTCAAGAAGAAGTGTATATGAAACAACCTCCAGGATTTGAAGATCCAAACAAGCCATCAAATTATATATGTCATCTCAGAAAAGCACTTTATGGATTAAAACAAGCACCGAAAGCTTGGCACTCACGGCTGACCGGTAAATTGCAGGACATGGGCTTTAGTCCTTCAGTTGCAGATGCCTCACTTTTTGTATACAAAAAGGATGGAGTGACAATGTATATGCTTATTTATGTGGATGACATAATTATTGTGAGTTCTTCTGATGCTGCTACTGACAAGCTGATACACAAGTTGAAGAGTGATCTTGTAGTCAAGGATTTGGGCACCCTCGAGTACTTCCTGGGCATTGAAGTTAGGAAGGAAAAAGATGGAATTGTACTATTACAGAGAAGATATGCACTTGATCTGCTTAAGAAAGCAAATATGGAAAAGTGCAAGTCAATTTCCACTCCAATGTCCTCCACTGAAAAGCTATTCAGAAACCAAGGAACACATTTGTCAGGAGAAGAACAATTCAGATATAGGAGCACTGTTGGTGGGTTGCAGTATCTGACCATGACCCGACCCGATCTATCATTTTCAGTAAATCGAGTATGCCAGTACATTCAATGTCCTACTGATGCACATTGGGCTGTTGTGAAGAGAATTCTTCGCTATGTCAAAGGAACACTGGATTTGGGACTGAAAATTCAGAAGTCTCCAACAACAATGCTGTCAGGTTTCTCTGATGCGGATTGGGCCGGGTGCCCCGATGATCGTCGTTGAACCAGTGGTTTTGCTGTTTTCCTAGGAGTAAATCTTGTGTCATGGAGCTCTAGGAAACAAGCAACTGTTTCAAGATCGATTACAGAGGCAGAATACAAAGCAATTGCCAATGTCACTGCCGAAATGATTTGGGTTCAGTCGCTACTGAAGGAGCTTGGTGTTTTTCAGCATAAGCCTCCTAGACTGTGGTGTGATAACCTTGGAGCCACCTATCTGACGACTAACCCTATGTTCCATGCTAGAACCAAACATATTGAAGTTGATTTCCACTTTGTTCATGAACAAGTGGCACGCAAAGCAATGGAGGTTCGATTCATTTCTTCAAAGGATCAGGTTGCAGATGTGCTGACCAAACCACTTCCAAGAGCTTCGTTCATCACTCATTGCAGCAATCTCAATGTCTGTAGCTCCCGTTGAGATTGAGGACTGGTAGAAATAGTCTGCGTGATATGTGCACATACATGTGCGTTGTAACGGCTGTTAGTTAGAGAATACGTGGGTCGCCGTGTACTTCGCTAGGCTAGCGCATGCATGTAGGCATGGCCTGTTAAACCGGATCGTGGATCCACTGATCATGTAATCGTGCATATCTGTTCTTCTATATATGGAACACGACCCTACGGTGATGCGTTTTGGTAAATTCGTTTAGGATTTCGATGTGCTGTCTTGGCTATAAGATAAGCTGATACGTATTATTGTACTTGCTCTTATAGTGTAGGGCGCGTGATTAAATAACCTACGGACAGTGGATATAATATAGCACAGTATATACCAATCATGTTCTAGTAAAAAAACAAGGACAATGTAACTTCTAGTCCCTACAACAATTAAGGACCATGCATACAATCATTATACTCAGAACATCTAAATAGGTTAGACATCTGAAGTACACCCTGGGTGCTCAAATACAGGGTATCTTGATTTGTCCTAAGTCAAATTATTGTAAATGTAACAAAATATATATTGAAGAGTATAAACAATTACTACATCCAATGCACAAGCATGGCGAGCTGGACTAAGCCACTACGTGCTCTCTAACTCAAATTATGTTATAGTCTAACGATCAATATACTAAAAACTTCTCTGAGGTCACATGAGGGTTGAAGGAGCCTAACAATGTTGATAGAAACACTCAATCATGATAGCCAAATAGTCGTGAACGACTTACGGAAGCATCATAATGGGTGGATTAGATAACACTATAATCACTCACAAGATCACTCAATAAGATCAACTAGCACCGGAGATTACTCGGACAATTCCTCAACTAGATGAACTTGAAGACTACTAGATGAGACAAAGTAGCATTGGAGGATACTCTACGGTTTTTTCAAGAAGAGCCATGTCTAATTCTTGTATTATATCAATTCATCAGCTCCTCCCCAAACAAGTCATATATCATTCCTTTATAGAGCGAGGAAGAGATACACATTTAACATCTTTGGAGAAATAAAAGAACACCTAAAAAATGACTCCTTAGTTAATATAACTCCTATCCCGAAAGTCCAAAAGATACACCATTGCATTAGGAACTTTACTCATTGTCCTTTCCAATGATGTAGCTTACAAATGATCGAAATGTCAGCATTGCGAGGATGAGGGTCCACAAAGACACCGTTAGAAGCGAAGGCAAGATAGCCTATGAGAGCCCTTGTAGCAGGAAGCCAAACAAAAAGAACACCAATCTACGCTTATAGGACATAGGGCCTTGTACTTGCATTCCCAAACGGTCCGAACTTGTCTAAAAATTCTCTCTGCCCCCTTATCCAAATGCTCTGATTACGAGAGCGATGCTGTGTGTACTTTCTCCAAGGACGGATATCTAAACAGGGTCCCTCAAGACCCCTGCTCTCGATGCTCGCCCACCGACATAAACCATATACATTAATATCATATTTATACCTATATTTTTTATGTTGTTTAGATTTGCAAAAACTATGAACAATTGATGTAGCCGATGACAAGGTACTTTACTATATACTACCTCCGTATGGGTAAAGGAAGCCGTTTAGGACAGCGACACGATTTTTAAAACACAACTTTGACGTCTTATTTCTATAAAAATATTTATCAAAAAATGATACATGCATACTTTTATGAAAGTATTTTTCAAAATAAATCTATTTATATAACTTTTACAATTTCAAACTCAACAACTTAAAAGTTATTCATGATTTATATCCCTAAAGTTTGACTCAAATCTTATCCTAAACGGCTTCCTTTACCAATATGGAGGGAGTACATGGTTTATCTTTTCATTGTCTCATCAAATGTCTCTTAGCTCCATGCTCTAAAAATTATATAATATTTAAGTTTTTTGATAAGAGAAACTTTATTAATCTTAGACAATTACATCGAGAAGATATAATTACACTAAGATCATTCACGGATTTTGCATAGCTTAGATGCACACAGCCTAAAAGGGAAAATTAAAAAAAGAACATAAACGACAAGATATAAAAAATTATGTCAAAGCAGAGTATCCACACGACTTAACCTTTAGTTTCATACACCAACAAAGCTGCATCTGAACTACGAGAAATGCTCTCTAAAAACAATGTCTGGAAACACCACGCGCATGAGCCATCATTGCCATGGTCACAACACGCGCACAAACCATTGTTGCCATGATCCAACCAATTAAGACCAGATCATTAATTTTTACCCTAGAGAGCAATTCAACGAGCTCCAAATAATGCTTTAGCAAGACTATTGCCGGGTACAACCAACTAAGGATAGACACAAAAAATTCTCTTGGAGTCGAGAAATCTGAAAAAAAAGGGTATCACCAATTCGAAGCCCATTGATGCTGCTTCCTCCGTCTTACCAAGTCAATACCGCCATACTACCCAATCTTGACCAATAACGACTGTCCATTAACTCGTGCTATTTCTATGTAGAGCATATGTAAAATGCCATAAACTTAAAGTTAAACTTTTCAACATTTACCCCAAAAAACTCTTCGAACTGAAAATCAAACTTCAGTCCTAGAAATAATAATAAGTGAAATTGACGTAATGGTTGTATTGTGAAATTAAATCTCTCGAGCATCGACCCATCAAACTGTCCTGCACTAGAGCATTTTTCGGTTTAGTTGAATCTATCCAGCTCTTGCTGCTTGTCTTTAAAACCGTTGATGGCCAAAACTCAAAGTGCAATTCACACAAAAATATTACAAAATCATACATCCATACGCTCTTGTTCCACCCACGTGTTGCAATACTGTCAACACACACCAATGTATGTACGTCCAACTCGGCCTCCTCTTTGCACCCCTCCCTAATCCTTACCACCACTTTCTAGGTCTCTAGCTATTGCCTCCTCATTCATCCACCATATATCTCTGTCGTGCCTCTCCACCCACCCCTTGCACTTTCTATAATAAGATAGTGGGTTTATTTTATCAATTTTCACATTGGCAATTGAAATTTCCATGTCAAAGTACATAATTTTGAAATAGTTCAGCTCCATGTATATACAACCTGTGAGTACTACATCTCTTTTTGCCACCATCACCTCATCGCTAGTGGAATTTCTTTGAAAGAAAGTATATATGCACACCCGCACATATAAACATATAAACCACCCCTATGAATGAGCAAAGTATTCCCTGACCATGTGAACACTATCTGTAACACTGGGCCAACATATCTAGGGATTGATGGAGTCATTATAGGTGTATGGCTATTAACAGGTACATTAAATATTATTACTTTAGCTCTAAACACGACAACGTGCGCCGAGTTGGAGAGACGGAGACTAACCGAGTAGGCAGGTTTCACCGTAAGAGACCTAACCAAACAAGATTTTGCCATGGCCACGGGCGGATCCAGCCCAGTTCACCCCAAGTAAATATGAAGTATTTATGCCCAAAGCAGTCATATTTAGCCCAATTAATTATAGTCAATCCAGCACTTCTCCATTTGGTTTAGCCTAGGCTAGGCTAGAGGCAGGCCCTTCCTGCCTCCGCTCCGCTACTAGTCATCACAAAACTGCGCTCTTTTACGGCAAAGATATAATAAACCAAACGAACTTGAAGTTGAAGCATCAAATATTCCGTGGTTCTCAGAATTTGACCACTCAGCATCCTCGCTTTCCCATTTCTAGATCGCATAAATATACGTTCATATTTAGTACTAGTACTGAATTCTACTCTAAAGAATGCAGAATGCCGCTACACACCATTCCCGTGTTGAAAATAGCCGAAAGGCAGGCTAGCAAAATCTAAAAGCTCAGTCTAATAACCCCCTAGCATATGCATATATATATATATATATATATATATTATATGATCGATCCCCTGTTTTTCATTTTTCACCTAACAATCTGCACGATGTTCAACACGGCTAGCCAAAATCTTCGTGGAAAACGTGCATTCGTGCAGTAACAACCGAGCTGTAAAACCCCAGGTGCCTCTCCTGGACCGGTATAAATACTAACCATGCGCGCCTGCTTGCTGCTCATCACTTCACTCAAGCCATCTACACTCACCAAGCTAGGCCAAGAGAAGCAGCTAGCTAGCTTTGGTAGCCAATCGCAAAGCTCCCGGCCGCCGAGGATCCATGGCGTTCATGCGGTACAGCGCGCTGCCGCAGGGGGAGCTGACGGTGGAGGAGTTCCGGGCGTGGCTGGCGCAGTTCGACGCCGACCGCGACGGCGGCATCAGCCGGGAGGAGCTCCAGCACGCGCTGCGGAGGGGGTGCGCGCCGCCGACGCCAACCGCGACGGCGGCGTCGCCGGGGAGGAGGAGGTCGCCAGGCTCTTCGCCTTCGCGCAGAGGAACCTCCACGCCAAGATCTCCCAGCTCGGGGTACTACTACTGAACCCCCGATGATCAGACGATCGGGACAGATCGATGTGAGTCTGTTGTAAATGTAACTATATTGTAAGCCTTAAAAGAGTTCCCTAGTAGTCTAGTGTATCTATTTGCATTTCTGGCATTACCGACTTTGTTCAGAAGTGATGTATGGTTTTTTTTATTGAAAAATAAACATTGTATCGGTCTTTGCATTGTGCTAATATGTTAACATTTTTCAACCGTGTATACACATTTCCTGAAAATCTAGTTGGTCCGTGGGCTATGTTATTCAAGTGGATACCCAGTACACCATGTATATAGCTCAAAAGATGTACCCCCTCCGTTCGGTTTTAGTAGTTGTTTGGCTTAAAATTATATTAGCAGTTACAAAGTCATGATTATTAGAATGTTCTATTATATATACAGAAAATGATAATCGATCATATAGCGCACAATTTATATACGAGCTCCTCTCCATCTAAAAGATGTTCAAAGGTGCCAAGAGGAACAATTATCTGCAGAATAGATCAGTCTCACGAATTTCACAGGATCCAGGAGAACCCTGTTCGACTAATCAGCGTGTGATCACGGCACAAGAAAATATACAAGAAACTCGTTCCAGCGAAACGTCTGCTCAACGGACATCTCACCCAAAACGGACACTCTACAGCTCATGTAAGCAAAAAAAAATGGCAGTCACGCCGCAGGTATACAGTAGGAGGTGCTGAGGGCCGGCGGGAGGACGCACACCAGGTGGGGTCCTGCCGGGTTGCAGCTGATGTTTACCTCGCCCACCTCCGGCAGGCCCACCTGCGGTGGGTGGACGTACCCAGACACCAGCGGGATGCATGTCACCGTGATTTCCATCCTTGAACCTGTGAACAAGAGTGGTGTGCCGAACGGCGTTCTTATTTAGAAATTTGAACTGAAAGTCGGCATTCTTTGTGCAACAGAGTGCTGGACACGGATTGAAACATCTGGTATCAGGGTTCATACCTTGCTCGTTTGACAAGGATACATGACCACATTTCCTCCCAGCCACCATCCAGTTCTGCGGGTTTGCGTCAACCTGGTAAAGTATTTCGTCCTGCCACACAAAGTCCAAAGTTTAGTTGTAAAGAAAACTGTTTATATGATTTTTATCCTTACTTATCAACTGCATAAAAACTATGGCACGTTGCAACAGGATAATTGTCATTATAGGACAGGTAGTACAACAGAGGTGCAAAGCTGAGCAAAGAATGTTTGACAGACTTACGCCAGATATGGATGCATCATCTCGGTTTTTCAGCCTTTCAACTCTCCATCTCATATTAACTAACTGCCCAACCCTGAGGCAATCGGTAGAAAATGGAAGGAACCCAACTGCTAGACATGGATCCAGGACAGGTCGCTTCAGTCTGAGTGCAATCTTGAACAGGAGCTCTTCAGAATCACCAGGTTGGACAGGAACTGGAGAATGTGCTCCAGTTGTTCTGTCACCAGAAATTCCATACTTGATATTCAGCATGCTGTCTGCATTTTCAACCTCATCCAGATCTGAAAAACATGAAGTCCAAAAGTTAGTACACAGAAAATTGTTCTCCTAAGAGACTTCATATTTCCTGCAAGTTTATAACAGACTTACCTTTTGTGCCACTTAACCGTATTATGAATAGAATTCCAGCTCTGGAAGAAGGAGCAATAACCAGAGGGAATAAACTTGACGCTGGTCGGCCATCTCCCTTGCCCAAGTGCTCAAATCCAGATTGAAGATCTAACTGTACATCCTTTACATGCAGAGTGGCCTTCACTTCCGAACGCAGTATCACCTAAAAGGGCATTAAAAAATACTCAGATCAAGAGGCGCTTAAAAAATATTGACAACTAACACTTGATCAATATTTACCATTGCCAGGATTTCTGCTGCTAACAAAATATGAGAACATATTATGGTGCCTTTTGCAACAAGGCCATCGACATATAATAGAATTGACATGTCAACCAACTTATGGTGCTACCACAGAGACATTATTGTGATACCATGCTTCAACAAATTTTCAAAAATGCATAATATCTTGACAGGAATATATCTTTTGGCAACAGAACAAAGGTGGGAATCTTGATCCAGTCATTGAGCAAGAAATTTCTGGCTACTGCTCTCATGAATTTGAAAACTGAAGATATATTTTAAAGAAGAGTGTGCCCCTGATGTCTATGCAAGTGACAAGCCAAGTTGAAGTTAAAATACACTTTTTAAGGGCATAGAATGACGACTACTTACATGTTTTAAACCAACATGCAAGTGTGCATGCAAATAATCGCTCATAGTTTCATGTACAAGCACATCATCAATCATAGTTGACAGTACAAGAGACCCATGGGAACCAAAAAGCCTAGGCGAAAACCTAGGCAATCTGAAGAAGTTTCATGAAAACTAATGTCATATATAGACCCACAACAATGCCAAGGCCATTGAAGAATGCATAATTTTACATGTACGCAAAGACTCACGGATGTGCTAGACGGGAGAAAACTGTACCTGTAGAAGTAGGGTTCCATCATTGCACTTGTCTACAACACGCGTGCTTACATGGAATGGGTTAGTGAAATGTACTGCAATGGTCCTGAAATCAAAATGGTTAAACTTATTGCCTTGCCCTATGTAAAAGGCAATGTATTGGAATTGAGAAGAGGAGCTACCTTTCAAATACTTGATTATGGAAAACTCCAAATTCAAGCTTGAGTGCAATCATTCTCATCCCATCAACTATGTTCTGCTTCTGAGGAGATGCTGAAAAAAGTATATGGGAAGAAATGTCAACTGACTTCATAACCATCGTAATGAATTTATCACTTGTTACGTACAAACCTGGGGATTCTCCTCTGGCAATAGTATCATCAATAGCACGAACAGGAAACCAAACAAGAGTAGTCACATCACTAGCCCAATCTGGAAGTTTTATCTTCCCATTTTCAATTGGGATCTTTTCAACCCGCTCAGCCTCAGCAAAACTAGCATGCTCCATATCACCTCTGTAATTTTCTATTTCAATCATCTGAGACTCCTCTATTTTCAGTTCAGCACCAGCATCTATATGCAGTATGCCACCTTTTAAAGAATAGTCTATTGGCTTGACGATTAGTCCAATCCATTGCAGCTCATTCATGAGCAATGCAGAGGACACCGCAGGAGTGATATCAACTAAAGCCCTTGGTTTTCTCACCTGCAATGGAGTGTCGGAGTAATGTGAACAAGGCTGTCTTACAAACAATATAATTAAATACGTTCCAAATTACAACAAAACTATGTATTAGGTGCTCTGCTTTTATTTTAAAAAAAGACAGCTAGTATCTCTTAGTGGCAGTTTAATGACATGAATAGCGGGGACTACAATTTTACAAAATATTTTAGCTCATTTTAGTGCAGTTACCTTCAAAACAGGTCTTGTTGGCTTCTCAAAGCTCATGAATTCATCGGTTTCCACTGGACCATCTTGAGAAAATCCATGTGATCTGAATGACAGCTTGCCAATATGTCCAGTAAGAGCACCCAACACATAGGAACCAGGCTTTTGAGGAGGAATGTCAAAAAAGATGGTGTTTCTACCTGGTTTGAGAACATGAGAATCTGAACTCTTTATTGCCTGCATGACATGTCAACATTAACCCTTTAGGTGACTGAATAAAAGTTTATGGACTCTTGCATGTACTTTATAGTACGCTCTTCAATCCCCAATACAAGTCCATTACACCATCATCATGGTTTCCAATATGACACCTTTTTTTAATAATAATATGAAAATGTATTATTTTAAGAAAAGGATTCACATCTTACAAAGGTATGTTTTAGGGCATCTCCACTGTATAGGAGCGACCCCGTTTCTATATAGAATCGCCTGTCTTGTTAAAAATTTCAGTGTATAGAACCAGCCTCATTATTACCGTGGACCCCACCAAAAGAATAAAAAAATCCAATGCTTGCTTCAATCAGTTAGATTTAAGGAGGACCTACGGTCAACCTTTTGTTACTGGCTAGATGCTTTTAGTTGAGTCTTGATGTAAGTAACTCTGTAACTTTGTTCCTAAATTTATAAAACGAGTTTTGTACTGTGGGGACCTCCCCCACAGTTTGCCCTAAAAAAAGAATAAAAAATCCATCCCTTCAACCACAGTCGTTCAAATCTACGAAAGACCAGGCACAAGCTGTTCTCTCTCCCATCGCATCGGAAAGCGAGAGATTTTTTATTTCATGGGACTCGGTCCCAAGCATGGGAGCTGGTTGTTAGTTTTTGAGTATAGGAACTGCCTCCACAATGTATAGGAACGGGGTCGCTGTTATAGGACCGGGGATAGACCCGCGCATTGGAGACACCCTTATGTAGCATCAACCTTATGTTGTCGGTCTTTAACTCTTTATGATATTTTTTAGATATTATATGGTCAACAACAACAATAATCTTAAATGGACTTATATTTTAGGTAGTAATAGTGTTGATTTCTGAAAGCCATCATGCAAAACAAACATGGAAACTGTACATCTATAACACGGATAAGTCGTATACCAAAAAGGATACGAGGTAGCAATTAGTAAGATGGCAATACCTTGATACCTTCATCTGCACTAGACCAAGCCGACAATCTTAAACTGAGTGACTCCAGTGTGATGTCATCCGGGAAGCCACTCCAAACTGCTACAGATAGTGTACCAGGATCTCCATCACATAATTCTAGTGGTGGACCAGCATTTCCAGCAAATGTAATTAGTGATGAGACATCAAGAGGCACAAGATGCTTCATTTCACTGTGAGCAAGTCGAACGACTTCTGACTGAAAAGCTTGCCTCTCTTTAGATGAAAACAAGGTGCTCTCCAGAGAAAGTAACTTTACACAGGATGCCAAATAACCAGCTTCATCATTAAGAATCTTCTGACATTCTGCAAGATCAGGAAGAACATCTGCCAACAGCTCTTCCCAGCCTTCTGCAGAATAGAGAGCACAAACTTTCTCATAGGATTTCACAGCCACTTCATAATTTCCATGTTTAAAGAACAGAGCTGCAATCTCTCCATCAAGCACAACTCCATGTCTTTTCCACCAAGAGCGGTGATAATTGTCAGCTGCGCCTTTGGTAAGCTCCATATATCTCTTCTGTAACACCAAAAAACGATACTGAATCATTACCTCTAAATCAATTAGTTCAAGAAGAGGGAAGCATTACAGTGAACCTTTTTAACCTACAATGGGTGTCTGAATCTATCATGGTGAGAACGAATACACTACCTCAAATTCTTCTACTGATGAAAGTGATGTCATAAAATCAGGATCTGATATCGTCTGTTTCAGAGCATGTTCAGCTGCAACATGAATTTCCGATAACCTCATGGGCCGATCAACTGGCAGAGAAGTTTCTGATGTTGCTGGACCTGACATTGTTCTTGCCATGAAGTTAGAAGCAGATCTGTTGGGAGAAAATTTTGAATTTGCATCTAAACCTGGACTGCCCAGACAAAAATATGCAAAAGTGTATAAGTAAATAATAATCACAATACAGTGTCTTTTACTGAAGATGGATGCACAACAAACGGGGTGAAACGATAGCTCTTACCCATCAGCTGAATCATATAACTCAGACAGATTTCCAACAGAAAGAAAAGCTCTGCGCCTATTAGCCTCACGTAGAAGTAAAGAAGGTTCTAATGGCAGAGGTTTCCTGTGAATATCGAAGAGCTTTTCCCTTGATTTTTTTTGAAGAACCATCTACATAAGGAAAAGGTACCACAAATTTAAGATACAGGCTGCGATGTGTTTTATAAGTAGGAGCACGGAGGATAGTAAAAAATAGATTAAAATAATTACTCAGAAATATCAGTCAGTATCATTATCAAATTGCAGTGCTTGCACCTCTTAAAATTATACAAACCACTGCACGTCATATTTTATTAGATATATAAAATTTCAGCAAACAGCTGTGGTTTACTGTCTGATGCTCACCACTCTTACCAGTATCCATATATCCAGATTCTAATTATGCGACATGAAACATAATTAGAAGCCAAAGAAAAGCAAAGCTGAAAAATAATTACCTTCTCCTTTTCCATTACTTCTGCTGATGAGTCAGGTGGAATTGAAGGCCATGTAGCTGGCTTTGGCCATGGTAGCATGCTTAAAGATGCACTGCAAACATTTAAAAATGACATTTTTGAATGCAAGATTGTATGGAATAACTAAAATGCAGCATCTGCAAGCTCTACTAAGACTTAAAAAGAAGAGGATTGCAATCTAATAATTTAACTGGCCAATGGAAAGGTGGATTCAGTAGATAAAATAGAGGTATTGATAATATACCTGTTGACCGGACTCTTTTCTATCTCAACCCCATAACCAATCAAGTAAGCAAGCCTCATAAACTGTGACATCCATGAAGTGTGAAATATAAGCAGAAAGTTTTGTATGCTGTAAACAAATTAGGGCAACATGGTCTAAAAGGTAAGCAAGAACTCAATGGCACACTAGAATTAAATTGTACAAAGAATCTAACAACAGCTTTGGGTTGTATATGTTTTGAATGCAAGATTGAAGAGTGACATAGGCAAACAGTTCTGTATGTCATAAACAGGTTTGGGGAACATAATCCAAAAGGAGCAAAAAGAACTTGATGGCACACTTGAATTCCATTGTACAAAAGAGCTAATAAACTACTAATAACTACATCAAAGCTGGCAAAGCATAAGCCGTATTAAGTACAGGAGTCTTGACAATGTTCACTAAAGCCTACATGCCTAAAACAAGCGTAAAATCAAACTGTCAAACAATACTTATTTTAGAATTCCTCAATTACAGACATGAAAACAGAACACTCAAAACTCAAGACAGAATAACAATATGCCAGACAAATCAATAGTCGAATAACAGAAGTACAACAGCTTGCCTTAATACGGCAGAGAGAATAAAGGTCACCCTGAAGATGATAGAATTCTTTCTCTGAGTCAACAGAAACAGCTCCACCATCATAATGCGAACTTGTAGACTTTATCAAACCCAAACATGCAGTTATCACCCATACTTCACGGAAGCAAAATGGAAGAGAATTCTGAAGAGGAAAGGGAAAGCATAATCAGGGTAAAATAAACAAGCACTTCACAATGGCAATACTCTTCCCAGAACATAAACAGTTAGTAGATAAAAAAACAGTAAGCCACGGTTACATACTTCATGCAAAGCAAGTGTCTTGGAAAAGCCAACAACAAAAGCATGTCCTCTGGCAGCAACCTCAATTGGACGAGACAATTTAAACAATAGCTGCATAAAAAGGTGAAATCAAAATAAATGATAAAGGCGATGTATGATTTTCTTCAGTTGGTCTAACAATCACTAATAATAAGAAAATAAAGAAAAAATGACTCTAGCTTGAAATTGGTACTTCTAAATAGCACAACACATCTGAGCATAATAACACTCTTTGACAAGGATTTGGCATGAAAATTTGACAAACTTGTAACAGATCATTTGAAAAATAAATGTATCAGTTACTTTCGTACTCAACCCCTGACTGTAATGATTTTGCCCACTTGTAACAAAAAGAGAAGAAAAAAAAACACAATAGGCTGAGATGCTTACACGGAAGCCATTTCAATACAGCAAACTAGCAACAAAACCAAAAGAATGCTTGTAAACACACGGTTATAAGATGTTTGCCACTAAATCTAGATTGCAAAGCTCTCCTGTGTGTTTAAGAAAAAAAAAATCTAGATTGCAAGCACAGCAACTAAATAATCCACTATGTACAAACCTTAGCCTGGCAAGCAAATATGTACTGTCTAAACTCAAATTCTCTGAATACATCATCCTGAACAATTTGGGTCAGTGCTTTGAATCCTGGATTAAGCAGTGCAGCCTGATCATCACCAGTATCTAATCCTCCAAATTCTCGATGTTTCCCTGGAGAGGTCACTGCATTCATTGGAAGAAAGTTATATCTATACTAAATGAGAGAAATGAAAATGCCAATCAATATAAGTGATATTGCATTAGAATTTCTAAAGCATCATTCCATACATATAGTTATTTTAGCAGGAATGTGATAAGCTCTAGTGCCATAGCAGTTTTGAAGTGAGATAAGTAACAAATAAATAATAAATAATCAGTGACATATCTCCAGAAAGAACACGAAAAATTTCACAGATAGATACACATGTTTATAGGTTGCAGATAGTACCAACAATTTGTGAGCATAATAGGAGTTAATGTCATCTATTTATCGATGATCAGAAGCTATATTCACTATTCTCTATTGTTAACATAAGATTTGCCTAAGTCTCAAATATGGACTATAAACGAGGACTTTGTGCTGCAGGAAGGACACATGTCATGCTAACTTCAATTTTCATCACTATTTGAAATAATTTTATACTCAAACCCTGGTGGTAGTTTTAAACCAACCAAACTAGTTATAAAACTCAAAACAGAATGCAGAGTTATTGTCAGATAAAATTAGAGATAAACCTGATTCTGAGTAGCATAGTTCAAGTTCGTCATATTCACGGAGTGAATCTTCATGGAGATTACTCATCTCAAACATGAACGCCAAGCTTTCCTGAAAATATGGGCAATTCAAGTATAAACAAAGCCACACTGACCAAGAGCAAAACGGTAGATAAAACCCAGAGCCACTGAAAAATATGGCAACAGTTGGCAAACATCACCATGGCTGCATTGGGTTACCTTCAGAATGAAGAAGTTGCAGAAGTTCCATATCGGAGTAAATCGTTGCTCACTTAACCTCCTGATTTCCTCTTCATAAAATTGGACCCGTCTATCTAATGTGTTTCTGATGCAGTCCACCATTTTAGAGTCAAAATCATCCCAGAATTCCACATCGGGTCCATGGAGATCAAATTTACAGCATCTATATCATAGATAAGCATTTTTACACTGTCAATAACTCAAAAATTGTTTGTAATACAGAAAAAGTTTAATACACTGGTCCTAGAGGGTTCAAAAGTGGAAACATCCTCATAAAAACAACTTCAATGCTAACAGCAAATAAAAGGTTGATTTGAAACAACAGAACAGAAAACGTGTGCATTCTCTGTACAAATGTTACCAGAACTATCATGGATAAGTATTAATAATACCTTTCCCTCTTTTTGGTGTTGAAATCAGCCTCAAGCCTAGCATATACTTTCTTTGCCATCTTAGTTGCTTGATCATTGCTAGGATGGGCCTTGGACACAAACACAATAAACCATTCGCGTTCATCGTTTTGCACAATTAGTTTTAGGCGAGGCTTAAGAATGGTCTTGAATTCATCAAGATCCTGTACATTTTTATAAACGAAGGAATCGCAAAAGTCATCCACATGGTACATTTGATAAGTATAATTGCTTAAAAGAAGAATCAAAAAGCAGCATTCAGTAGGGGGGGGGGGGGGGGGGGGGCGGGGGTACCTCACAAGTGACAAGAACAACAGTAGCATATGGTTCCCGGAACCAGAACAAGTATTGTTCTTGTGGAAATCGACTCCGCAACCTTGAGTCGGTTGTTTGTATAAACTCAGCTGGTAGATTATCAACAAAAACAGGATTCCTCGCTTTATTGTTTAGACAGGCCTTTTTTACTGGCACTCGCCGCTCAAAACTTTCCTTGACATTGAGCCACAAGTCACTAACATCCTCAACTGTTAGAAAAGGAAGTCCGCCGTATGAGAAGGAATCTATATGCATATATATACTTGGAATCGCTTTTCATCAGATGTACAACAAACAATTGAAGTGATTGCAAGCTACTTCAATTGTGATCCTACAAACGGGATTGCACCTACATGGTGTCTGCTCATCCTTCACTGCACATGTATACACGGATTGCAGTGTAGCACTAGCAAGGGTGACTTATGCATGCTCTTACCTACCATAAACCATAGGCCCCTGAATGAATTTACACTCAGTAGGAGCAGGAACAAAAAAGTTGTTTGGACGAAGTTATATGAGTTAGCTTGTAGCATATTCCAAGTCATGATCTGGAGTCTATGAAGATTAAGGTTATTGGAGATCATGGAAGATTTGAGATCTCTCCACATTGTTCTCAAGCTTAAGCACTCTAAATCTCACTAGACAGTCAGTGCCAGCCAGATGCAACCAGCAGCAAGCTAAACACAACCACGATTCCTACTAAACCATACAGCCACAGCAGACGCGCCCAGATCGCGCCCCGCGCGACACGTGAAGTCGCGGCAGCGCGCGACTGGCGCAGTCCGGATCTGAGTGGGGGCTAGAATTAAGGGTTAGAATACAGAGGGGACGCTAGAGGGACGGTACCGGCGATGACGATGCGGTCGCAGGAGGACTTTATGGTCTGGAACTGAGCGAGGTAGTTCGCCATGGCCGCCGCCAGAGTAGAGGGATATGAGATCTCGGGGAATAAAGCTTCCACGCAGTCCTTACTGCTCCATAAAGCGCTCTCCGCCGATGGGAGGTCGCCGGAGACGAGGGTCCGGCGAGGGCCCGAAACCGCGAGATGCGGAGGGGCGCGGGGCGGGGGTAAGCAGTTTGGAGGAGACGACAGGGCTATACGGAAAACGGATACGGATTTTTCATTGAAATCTCTGCTGCTAACCTACCGTAAAGAGCGTCCGCACCCTCCATGCTCCATCCCTCCTCCCACGTGCGATCCTCCTGACCATCAAAATTCGATCATACGGCTGTGATCTCTCCTCCTGCAGCTTCCTCGATAAACTTAACAGTAATTACCCGCCTGCCACCGCAAAAGAGCGAACCGGTCATTTTCTTTTCTACCGCTCCCCCTCCCGACCCCCACGTCAAACCCTATCCACACCCACCCGCCGGCCTCCCCCCCATCGATCTTCCCTGCCGGCGCATTCCATCTCTCACGCCGCCCCACCCTCCCCATCGATCTCGCCACCCTCGGTCCCTGGTCCTGCACTCCCTCTTCTACCTCATTGTGTGCCGCGGAGCAAGGAGAAGGGCCGGCGCCCCCGATGCCATCCGCGCGGCCGCCGACGAGGACCGTCCTCCCGCCGCCGCCGCCGCCGCCGCCGCTTCCGCCCGCCACGGCGCCCCTCCTCCTAAACAACCGTTGTCGTCGACGGCGCAGCCACTACTAGCCCTCTCGCCGGCTATCCTCCTCCGTCGGTGGCGGCAGGAGCTCGTCGGCCCTCTCCCTGCTTCGGGCCGGAGCACCTCTTGGCGGCAGCGTGATGGCAAGTGGTGGATGACGGGAGTTTCATCTGCCGGCGCAACCATGGCCCCACCTTGGGCATCGTTGCCCCCTTCCTCGAGCGGATCTGGTGGCGTCTGGAGCTCCCCAGCTTGTGTGCACTACTCCACCGCACCTCACGCACAGCGGTGCTCCCTTAGGCAGGTCCACGGATGGATCTTTGTCTTGATTCCTCCCCTCCGACCCATCCCCGCTCGGATCCCACTGGCCAAGCGAGGAGCCGCCGCCCACGCACGTGAGGTGTTTGACTCTTTGTGCCACCGAGCACGAACACGCATTTGTCATATGTTCTTGCTCACCCAGTGTTCACTTGTACGTTTTGTAGGTGCGTATGGTATGGCTGGCCTGATCAACGCATGCGCCGGCTCGAGGAGTTTACTCTCTGTTCGTCCGTTGTCTCCTGCTCGGCCGCCACCGGCTTCTCAAGTAGCGGTTCGGTTTTTGAGCCCGTTGTTTCGCTCTGCTAAGGTGTGCAGGAGCTGCGAGTTAGTGGCGGCAGCACTGGAGGTCTCTAAGGACGGCTCCTCGGCGGTTCTGGCCAACCACCGGCCCTCCAAAGGTCGTTCTTTTGTTTTCCTTACTCAAAAGCTTTCCAAAGGTTGTTTACGATAGCATACCGTGGAAGTCGATCAGTTTGACAGTGTCTGTCTCATAGTCAGTAATGAGTTGGGAGTAACTTTGTGTATTGCTTGTTTGCGTGTTTCCAAGTGCTATTGAGACGTTGCGCAATGCCGATGCAGTGTGTTTCGATGTCGATAGCATGGTCATCCTCGATGAGGGTATCGACGAGCTTGCTGATTTATGTAGGGCAGGGAAAGCAGTAGCCGAATGGACAGCAAAGTAAATTCTCCATTATGTAGATTTATTCATCTGGTTAGTATTGTCAGAAGATCTAACTTTTTCCTTATTGTTGTCAGAGCAATGACATGGACTGTTCCATTTGAGGAGGCACTGGCAGCCAGGTTTTTCTTTAAGTTGAGGAGTGCTTGGAGAAGAGGCTGCCAAGGTATGCTAATTGAAGTCTCAACTTCTGTCGATCTAGATAGCAATTAGTATTTTCCTTCTTATTTTTTATCTTGTTGGAGTGTGCACTCCCGCTATATCTTTTGGAGACGCTGGGTTGTTTTTAACCATTTTCTCTCTTTTATGCCCAGAAGAAAAACTGTTATTTTGTTAGAGTGTGCACTCCTGTATTTTTTAAGGGCTATTTACACCTAACAGCTATTCATTAGTGAACCTTTCCACTAACGAAATATTTAGTTAATGGTGCATGCTGCTTAATATATGTGACTTTACTGAAATAATATATCAATTTAACTATAAATATTGTGCCATAATAAAAATGCATACATCTTCATTATAATTTTCCTATGTCACTGCAGGCTCGCCAACCTGGCGGAGCAGACTTGTTCATCTGTTATGTCAGTGTTCAGATGAGAGAGCCAGTCGCAGCAGAAGCCGACTGGGTTGTTTTCAACTTTCAAGAGCTGATCGCCAAGTTGCCATAAGTTGACTGCTTACCGCAATTCTGAACCTTACAATTTTAATGCTCAATGCAGAAATAATTACAGCCACATTCAAGCTGTAGATGTCAGTAGCAATTCATGAATTTAGCTGGATCTTGTGCGGGTCCGGTGAGGGACTGAGGGCAGGTTTGGATCCCTAGCCACCCGACCAAGCTAGGCCTCCACCCAGTCCCCACGACACGTCGCCAGGTCTTTCCTCCCGCATTGGTTTTTTTTTTTTTGCACTGCTATTCTCCCCGTTCAACCACAATATGCTTTGTCCAAGGGCTGAACCATTCATGTTCCTTATACATTTTGCCTCTGTTAGTTTCCCTATTCCCTGCATGTTTATGAGCTTTGGGCTATGTATGCTATCGCCAATCGCCATGGGCCCTTATTTTTAACACTCATTCCTCCTCTGTTTTCCATATGCACAGATAGGTCCGGCTACAATTGGGATCGAATATACCACTCTGTATGGAGGATATGAGCGAGCAGGTGGGCCAAACAACTAGAAATTCATTTTTTTCACTGCTATCTCGAAGTAATGATCTGATACTGATAGAGAGCTGGATTATTTCTTTTCCTGTGAAAGAACATTGAACTGTAACCTTCAGTGGTGCAGCAAATTATGCCAAAAAACTTTTGGGAGTATCTTTCTGGGCAATGCTTGTTTAGAATCTTCACTTGTTGAATACAAATTTTCAAGTTGGCGTTTGGCTTGCCGAAGGTCCTTCCAAAAAAAAATCTTCGCTTATGTCAACATGCTATTATGGGCATCATTCATGTAGCTTGATGTATGTATGTATGTATGTATGTATGTATGTTTGGTAGATGAATTTTAGTTAATGTTGATGCAGCCTTTGTGTTTCCTAATTCCTAAACATGAACTATTCTTGTAAATTTTGCAATTTTACTCATCTATATAGGTTCTGTGTTTCTCCGTTTCTTCTAGCATCCCTTCTACTATCCTTGCTCAGTTGCATTTTCGTTTTATTTTTAGGTTAAGCCCTTCTGGATGTATCACCGGCTCGTATGCCAAGGATGAGCTCACGCTGGACAGTCTTCTATTAGAAGAATTAATGACTCATTAATGCAAAACTATCTGCTCTTAGTTTATGTCATTTGCCCCAAATCGACCGGCAAGTGATCACTAGGTGTAGAAGTAGGCCCCGCCGATGGTTACAACATCCCTTAGTTCATGGCTCCAGCAGTGGCGACTATCATCGGCGGCAAATGGTATGTATAGTCCGTTACAGCAACTGGTGTTCTTTAGTTTGATCGATCTGTTTTCTGATTGAGAGATTTACTTTGCTCCCCTGCAGTGTTGCTTGTGAATGCATATGCATATGCATATAATGGTCGCCTGGCATGCTGAGAGGAACCCTGTCCACCCCCTTTCATTTTTCTGCCCTTTGTCCTGCAGCGCCGACATGTGGGCTATGGGGTCATCGTCTGCCCCCGCGCGTCTTCGCTCTCCCAATCTGCCCCTCCCTCCCCGTCCACACATCCCCTCTTGTCCTTCCCAGTCAATGCCGCTGATGTTCTATGCTTCGTAACCAATACATAGCATTCTCTTCGTTTGATCGTCTCACTCTTAGGTAAACCTGATGCCCATCACTGATACGTAGATAGTGTTTATAATTTGCAAATCAGTTGACCATGATGGTTTCTATACTCTGTAATTTGTATACGCTATTGACGAGTTGGTCACCAGAAGTTGCAAATTCGATTGGACATCCTACAAAATTTGGACATGTGCTGAATTGCTGTTGTAGCTGTAGTATTTCTAGAACAATAAAACTCCCCTGGTACAGCTTGTGTCTATAAGTAAATGTAGGAGTACAATATAAAGTATCATGCTTGCATTATATGAAGAAATCTCTATCTGTTGACTATAAAGAATTAACTTTAGTTTCATTGCTTAAGTGGTATTGGTTCCATTCTAAATTGCTGTGTGGCAGTGGTATTGTGTACCATACTAAAATAATATTCATCGTGAAAATTTATTCCGCTCGTATGTTGGATATTTAATATGTTGTGCCTGCCGATCATGGAGCGTACGATCAATTTCCCGGAGTCCATAGGAACACCCTGCCTCCGCGTTTCTCTGCTCTGCCAGCGCTTCGAGATTTTCCTCCCCGCTCTGATCCCTGCTCCCACTGCTTCACCCGCCGCCTTCCCATCTCCACCCAAACCCTAACCCGGATCCCTCCTCTACTGCTATAGCCACCGGCCTCTCCTCCCACACCGCCAATGTTGCCTCCACGTCGCGCTCTATTATGTGGTGTTTTGTTGTGCTCGGCTAATTTCGCGCTCTATTATGTGGTGTTTTGTTGTGCTCGGCTAATTTCGCTCGATTATGTGTTCTACTTGAAACCCCTATCACCGGAACGTTTTGCTCACACAGGGCATGCGAGCGTGTGGCTCCATGTCATAGGATGGATACACTTCCTCCTGTGGGAACCGAAGTTTTTGAATTCTCACATGTTATTATTGATTATTTGATTTACTGAAACAAAACAAAACCCTTTCCAAAATGAGCCAATCATCATTGTCATTTGCAAATTTTTCATGTTAACTGGTTGAGTTTGCAATATTAAGGAGATGTAAGATGGGATCACGAGCTCTCCAAAAGGAGTATGATAAAACCTCATGATATACTTTCATTATAAGTTCTTGGGAAATAGTACAAGATTTATAAATTTTGGTGACTTTTACTTGCTTTGTGACTTGCTTAGCAGTGCCTATCTTTTGTTATTAGATTGCTACTGTGGTTGTAATTGAGAAATGTAGCTCTAAGCATCTACCTATCCCTGAATTTTGTCTTTTATTCTGTCCATTGCCGTGTTTCTAACTACAAGTTATTTCTTCCCAAAGATAAACATACAATTAGATTAGAGTACAGCCCGCTGGATCTTTGCATTGTGTTCCCACCTGTTTAAGCCACATGTGCTTGGATAGGATCAAGTAGATACTACTTTATATTGAATCCGCTGCTCTTCCAGCTCTTAGAATTGTTCGATTACTGTCACATGCTTTATATAGACTGAATAAAGAAATATATTGCTTAAACCATGCCAACCTTATCTCCTCTTGTAGTAGGATTATAGTCGCTATGATTCATGTGTTTTTAGTACCTTATATCTCCGCATGGAATGATATTTGTACTGCTCACTGTTGGTGCAGTACATCCTGGGCATATTATCAGCACAACACCTGATACACCTTTGTCTACAGCACAAAACCTGATGCACCTCTACCTACAGCGCGCGGTGGCGCTCGCCTGCTTCGCGGCGTTCCCAGCGCCAACCTCCTCATCCTACGCTGAGTTCCGGCAAGGTTAACGTCAAGTTCACGTATGCGCTAAGTTTCAAAGAAACGACATTTTGATGGTATATATCTATAATTAGATCTTTAATGGTATATATCCAAAGATGAATTCTTTGATGGTATAGATCTAATTTTCCCTTTTAAGTTTTGCAACCTACAAACATAAGACTATCTTTTTCATTTGAAACATAGTTGTGGTTGATTTTGATATAGCATGATATATTTAAGTATGCTCGGTAGTTGTGAAGCTTGATTATGCAATGTTTATTTATGTCTTAAAGAATATTTTTTTAGATCGATACTATTTTGTTTATGCTCTATGTATTGCACCCGTAGCAATGCACGGGCACTCAACCACGGTTGCCCACCATCCATGACTTTAAGGGAAAAACAAAAGTACTAACTTTTATGGACTTTGGTGCGATCCTACAGCTGTCAAATTTGAATTTTTCGTGTAGTCTATTTATCCTTGCTCCATGTATCATACCCGTAGCAACGCACAGGCATTTACCTAGTTCTGTAAAACATGGTGTTGTTTCGCTCCATCAAAGGATGCCAACAAGTGGGCCATCACATCCATATCCTCATGGATAAATTCGGATCAAAACTTATGAATCGAATACAGAGACCAATGTTATTATATTTTAATTTGAATTTGAATATGGGTTCAATGCGGATTCGAAATCGGACGCATATACTCGATTTGGAAGCAAGTACTCCTTGTGTCTCAAAGTACGGTTTGTTTTGATTTTTTCTAAATACATAGATTTAAAATTTTACTGTTGTTTTATCTTAAAATAATGATAAGAGATTTAGATAGTGGAGCTAAGTCAAATGTGTAATTACGGATAGCTTATCTGAGAGATAATGGACCACTAAGATAAATTATGTGCAATTTGTTAGATAAAAGTTAATGTGATTTCAAAACGAATTTGTATTTAGAAAATTGCACTTTTTTGTCCAACATCTCCAAATTGCAAGAAAATGCTTACAATTTAGAGGAATGCTTTAATTTTCAAAACAAATATAGAGGAATACCTTAGCCGCCGAGGCTGAGGAGGCAAGGAAGCTGATTAGTGCTCCTCATTTTTAAGAAAAAATTCTAAATTACTACCCTCAAGTATAGACAAAGTCTGGATAATACCCTAAAATATGTTTTGATTCATTTTACACTCACAACTATCTCAATGGGTCCAATCCACCCCTTCGTAAGATTTAACTTTTTTTATTTCTCCATGCACAAGTCATATTTTAAATTAAAATTTTTTAGGATGATATATGACTACACAAAGTATTTTTTAAAATATAAGGTGAATTTTTCATCATTATTTTGAAAGGTTATGATATCTAATAATAAATTGACCATATCGATATAAAATTTTATGGAAAATAATAATGAAAATTCCATATTATATTTTTTAAAAATACTTTATATGGCCATTTATCATCCCACAAAATTTGAATTGAAAACACCGTTTATATAGGGAGAAACAAAAAAGACAAATTTTACTAAGGGTAGATTGGACCGATTAAGATAGTTGTGGGTGTAAAATAAACCAAAACATACTTTAGGGGGTTATCCGGACTTTGTCCATACTTAAGGGTATTAATTTAGATTTTTTCCTTTTTTTTACAATGGTGGATCAAAGGCATCAAAGACAAACGATGTTTTCAGATTTTTTTGAACATGACAGAATTTTATTTTCAGTTTTAAGACTTTACATCATCTAATGCAGTTTGAGTTCATGAATGAATCATGGTTTTATAGTGTATAGACTAGTGATAGAATTTAATTGCAAACCACGTGATTAGATGTGGATAGATGAAATATAGTTTCAACCAGTTTTATAGTCTAGGAAACAATACATGATTCTGATGAAATTCTTTCCTCTCTTTTCTCTAACTACCTTATTATGCCATTGTATATGCTGATTTGTTACCCAAGATGCATGGAATATTTATAAAGCTTGAACTTGGAATGGCCTAATGAACTTGGAATTTTATTGTTAAATAGTGATGACACACTAGTTTTCTTATTTTCTTTTAAAAAAAAGATAACCGGCTGATCTGACGGAGCCAGAAACCTTCCCAGCCCATCCAACAGGGCCGCGAAACCCGCACCGGAGGAGGTCGGCTCAACTGAATCCTCCCCGCGCCCGGCGCTCCTCGTCGACGCCGCCGAGTCCCCGACCAACACGACGTTTCGCAGGCTCGCTCGCACCCCACGCCACCACCACCGAATCCCCCTCTCGCCGCCGCAACACGCAACCCACCCGATGCCGCCGCCCGACTCCGTCTCCACGCGCTCCTCCCTCCCGCTCGCCGCCACCCCGATGTCCGACCCGACCCCGACCCCAGCCTCCGCCGTGCCGCCTCCCAACCCCCTCGCCGCGGCCTCCTCCTTCCTCCACCACCACCTCTCCCTCCTGGCCTCCCACCTCACCGCCCCGCGTCCGGCCCTCGCCGCGGCGGCGGCCCGCGCGCCGGGGACCCAGGGCGCATCGCTATCCCTCGCGCTCGCGCCCGACGAGGTCGCGCGCTCGCTCACCGGCACGCCCGTCTTCACGGTCTGCAACTCCAACAACGAGTTCGTGCTCGTTTCCGACCCCACCACCGGCCTCCGCTCCCTTGGCCTACTCTGTTTCCGTTCCGAGGATGCCGACGCCCTTCTCTCACATGTACTCCCCACTCTCTCGCCCCTGTTGGCGTTGCGGTTTTGTTTTGGGATTTTTTTCACTAATGGTTTGGTAGCTTCTGTGGTTTAGGTGAGGACGCGGCAGCCGGTGCTAGGGAGGGGCGCGAAAGTGGTGCCTATTACACTTGATCAGGTTGGTTTCACTCGTTTTGTCTTGGTTGGGACCAATCATGTAAGACTTCATGAACAGTTTCACATATGTATCTCTAATCTATGGGTATTATAGGGTTTATTATGCAAGAAATTTATAGGGAAGAATGAGAAACTTCCTATCCTAATTATTGGAAGGCATCCTAGTAATAGCAACGTGAGAACTATATATATATATTAAAAAAAACGTACACTGATGGATGAAGGCTTCTCTCACAAATTTTAGTAGGGTTTATCGTTTAGGAATTGCTTGCGCTCTTCCTATTTAGGACTGCCTTACAAGCCATCCTATTCATGCTTTGAAGATGAGGTTAGCACCACCATAGCTTCAATCATTTGAGTGCATGCATCCACACTATAAGCAGACTGCACTTTTATGTTTCATAATGTAAACATATATCTTACACTGTTGCTTATGCATGCAGGTTTATATGTTGAAGGCCGAAGGTATCGCATTTCGGTTCTTACCTGATCCGCTTCAAATAAAGAATGCACTAGAGGTCTGCTTTTTGATTAAGTTACAGCTTATTGCTCTGTTATGTTATATTTACTTGGACCTATTAGAGTCTCCTCCCTCCTCTCCCATAGCTGCATCAAGACGTAAGTAGAACTCAGTTCATCTGTTAGACTACGTTGCTCTTCAGCTCTTGAAAGCATTAACTATGCTAGTATATGTTCCACAGTACAAACAAAGTATTTTGTATTTATGTTACTTCCTTATCATTATTTTTTTCTATTATAAATTAACGTGATGGAGCATGTATGCTGTCTTTCCATAACGTATCACTAAAAAGATTTTAATATCGACTTCCTTGAATATTATTGGCACACAATGGGTTGACCATGACCAATCGCAAAATTACTAGTGTATTAGCAATTCTCAATACATGTGCCTAGAATCTGTGCATAATTGATCTGGATTCCTAAAATGCACGTCCATATTTATTGGTTCATTATGTTTCAACACTAAAAAAATGAAGGAAACCACTGTTTGAAGAAAGAGTGAAATGCATCAGCAGTCTTTAAGCTTGTAATGTAGTGTCATCCAGGTCCATGAACTTTGAAAAGATTTGGGTCCTTAACTTGTCAAGCCATGTCAATTTGGAGATTCTGTATTGACAGGTCAAAATCGTAGGGGTATGTCGGGCACTTTGGGCCTAGATGACATATTTTAACAAGTTTATGGACCCTTGCAGTTTCCAAGTCTATGGATCTCTCCATGGCAAGTTCAAGGACTGCCCGCATATTTCACTCTGAAATTTCAAAACTTTGAGCAATGCCAAGTGACCCACCTATAGGCTACATACCAGAGTCTTCCTCCAGGAACTCGGTTAACCTGGCTATGAATGTTAGGTGGAGTGCATTTATGGTGCATAGTATCCCTTTACCATATGCAGATATATCTCATTACTAGACATGCACATAGAACATGTGAAGTACCATAGTAGAAGGTGTTAAATCTTTCTCGTTATCCTGGAAGGATTAGTTCACCTATAACGGTTCTCCAAGTGCACATTTGTAGTTCTACAATTATTCCTGTAATTTTAGATAAAACTTACTTTTGTTGATGACTATAGCTAATTTGAAACCTCGAGTACTGAACATGTTAATTTCATGGCCTCCAAAACTATGTAATGGCCAATCATTTATCCTTGTGACATATATTGCCCTTTTATTTTTCAGTTGAAATCAGGTTTAACTGCTTTTGATGGTGTTCCTGTTTTCCAGGTAATATCTCTGGCTCTTTTGTTCTACTAAGAAGTTTACTTGTAATATAGAAACAGTAGTTGAATTTGATTTCTCACGAGTCATGTTAATTAGATGATATGAGTTCTTGTTATGCATGCTGAGCGGAAACACATTCTTGCAGTTAGTAAATAATTTTATTTGTCATTCTTTAAATCACATTAATGGCTCACTATAAAATTAAATACCAGTGACTGCTAGGTTAGATTATGTACCAATCAAATTTTTGATAGATGCCTTGACTTTAGAAAGTACTTATGCATTTAGCTATTGGTAAAGTTAATGTCTAATTCATAGGCTCTGGGAGAAAAAATGGTTACAAACACGGAAATTGTATATCTTCTTCTTTGATTTACTTGCCCATACCTATTTATTGTGTGAGAATCAATAACACACCCATTCCAGTGTCATCTTGTGAAGCAGTCTAGTCATACTGTGCTGTCTGCAATCAAACTTCCTATTTTTTCTTTAGTATATATTTCTCAAGTTTTGAGTTTTATCGAAAAGTGTGAGCATATAACCATATTTCTTCATAAGTGGAACTGTATAAATAAATGGTTTCTGGTATGAAAGAGTGACCACAACACGACACACAGACACTAACAACAGAAAAGTAAAATTTCTTGCAGCACAGTATTTTGCAGTATTGTAGATAAATAACTCCCAGGCTGATTGGAGTTTGGTATAGCATTGCTTCATCAGAACAATTTCTATCTCTTTTCTGAAGATGCTCTACAGTTTTCTTTTGAGATACTCTTGCAATTCCTTTAAGTATTTTTTTGGTTCTGCTGTTTGCATGGCTTGTCTTTTTTTTTTTTGTATTAGACTATTAGCTGATTTTGACCATCATTGTTCTAGTCCAAACATCCTTAACTATGAAAACTTCCATTTTGTACAGTCAGATCTACTGGTTGTGAAAAAGCAGAAGAAGCGCTACTGTCCAATATATTTTCAAAAGGTTTGCCAGGCTACATTTTAATATTTTATATTGAGTAGTCTACACAGTCCTATTTTAGGTCTTCACCACTTGCCTCTTGTTCAGGAAGACATAGAAAGGGAACTTACAAGGACGTCTAAATCTTCAAGAGGGTCAGCCTTGTCGAAGCAAATTATGGTATGTACTTGTATAATTACTTAATTATATTGTTCATTACTCCATTTGCTTTCCTGAGCTTTCATGAAAACTACTTGATACTTCTATACCTTTTCAGGTTGGGAGTTTGGAGGATGTCCTAAAGAAAATGGAGGTAGGAAGTAGGATGGAGATAGAAATTGCTTATGCACTTGTACTAACCTTGTTATTCTTACCATCTGGTCCTTGATTCTGCAGATAAATGACAGAAATTCAGGTTGGGATGATTTGATCTTCATCCCCCCTGGGAAGAGCCTCAACCAACATATCAATGAGGTATCAGCGTGATTTTGTTCCACGGTGATGACTCGAGTTTGAACACAACGTCATTCACTTGAAATGCTGTGATGGCCAGCCAATCAAAAATGTCAAATTGTTGCCTGAGCTTTCTTTTTTTAATATTTATTTTGATTAGCTTTGTCTGGGAAAATTTTCATGTCAAGTGATAAAAATATGGCTGTGAAATAGCTGCCTCATTTCTAGTCATAAATACTAATACGGGTTCCCCAGGAAGAATGAAAAAAAGTTTGGATCGAGAATGGCAAGGGTGCGTTGAAATATTTTGTTTTATGAGAATAATCATTCTGTGCTTGATCATGAAAACATTGACACTTTTTGGTAGTCCTGATACATCCTCTGGCTGCCATTTATGCTTTAGAAGTTCCACTTTCCTACTTGTACCATCTTGATCTAAATCTGGAACAAAACTTGTCTCTTGACTTTGCTACTTGTTCTACGTTTAGTCCAATGTTTATTTTTGTGGTTGCTATGAAGAAACAAGTTACAGTTACGGAAGGGTAAAGTGCCGTGGAATTCACTTATGAAATGACACGGATTTAGTTGCCCGTTGACCGAATATTGTTACCACACTTTTCGATCGTAGAGATGGTCAACAAACAGAATATCTCGGGCCACTACTAATGTGTATAATATCTACTGCTAGGTTCCTGTTCGCGGGGAAGGTAGTTGATTCCAAGAATATTTTAAGCTAAGTCGTCATTCCAGCTTTCACTTAATCAACTTTGTCAAGTTTTACTCCGGGTAGTCGGGTACACTTATCTCCTGCCTCTACCTCTTGGTTTCTGGGAATCAAAGCTCGGTCATTCAGGTCACTCACGAATTGGAGTTTCTGGTTGGGGCATCACATTATATCTGTTAGAAACTTTGCTGTTCACGTGTTACCTTTCATCTGTTTTCACGTGAAATAACCAATAGCTTTCCGTTCCCTTCCATATACAAAAATAGGAAGGAAAGTACTAACTCGCCAATGCTCATTGCATCTCTGCTTACAAATTAATAACCGGCAAATCATACTGGGCCGTCCCGACATTTGGAGTGCCACTACGCTGCCGGAGTCGCATGCATGATGCATTGATGCTACCACCATTTCTGATTTTCTATACGCAAGATCGCTAGAATCACAGCTAAGCAAACTGATCTGTTGGCATGGTTGACCTCTCGACACCTACCCACAACAGAACAAATCAGTACTAGATTTCGACGAACGCGTGGCGTCGGCGCGCCATGGGTTCCGTCAGAGCGAAGCAAGGAGATCGGGATCTCTCGCCGGTGGCAGCAGAGAAACGCCGCCCGTCCGGGCTGGGGACCGTCACTGCCGTCTTCTTGCTCGCCTTGCCGCTGCTCCTCCTGATCTTCCTCTTCGGCGACCAAGCTGTCGCCTCCATCGCCGCCGATTACCCTGTTTGGCAGCGTCTGAAAGCGCAAAGTACTTGCTCTGTTCCTTCTTAGCTTGCACACACCCGTTGTTCCACGGTAATGTCCTCTGTTTCACCCGCCAATTCGTTTCCCAAATCGCAGGCACCGGCAATGCCTCGTCGTCCACGGACTGGGAGGCCAGCGGCCACGACGGGCTCCTCGGCGGTCTCCTCTCGCCGCACTTCGACGCGGCGGCGTGCCTCAGCCGGTACGGGGCGTCCAAGCGCTGGAAGCCGTCGCCGTTCCCGGTCTCCCCGTACCTTACCCAGAAGCTGAGGGAGTACGAGGCGAGGCACCGGTGGTGCGGGCCGGGCACCGCCAACTACCGCGCGGCCATGGCGCAGCTCATGTCCGGCCGCAACGCCGACCGCGGCGCGTGCAAGTACGTGGTGTGGCTCCCCATCCAGGGCCTCGGCAACCGGATGCTCAGCGTCGTCTCCACCTTCCTCTACGCGCTGCTCACCGGGCGCGTCCTCCTCGTCCACGAGCCCCCCGAGATGCGGGGGCTCTTCTGCGAGCCCTTCCCGGAGACCTCGTGGGTCCTGCCGCCGGACTTCCCCTACACGGACGGCTTCTCCCCCTACTCCAAGGAGAGCTACGTTAACATGCTCCAGAACAACATCGTCGGCTACGGCGACGGAGGCGGCGACGCGAGCGCGCTGCCGGCGTACGTCTACTTCCACCTGGAGCAGATCTCGCTGCATCTCCAGAACCACACGTTCTGCGAGGAGGACCACCGCGTGCTCGACAGGTTCAACTGGATGGTGCTCCGGTCGGACAGCTACTTCGCCGTGGCGCTGTTCCTCATGCCCATGTACCGCGGCGAGCTGGACCGGATGTTCCCGGCGAAGGCGTCCGTGTTCCACCACCTCGGCAGGTACCTCCTCCACCCGGGGAACCGGGCGTGGGGGATCGTCGAGAGGTTCTACGACGGGTACCTCGCCGGCGCCGACGAGCGCCTCGGCATCCAGGTGCGGCTCCATCCGTTCCTCCCGATCACGTTCGATGGCATGTACGAGCAGATCACCCGGTGCACGCGGGAGCACGGTCTGCTGCCGCAGGTGACCGACACCAGCGAGCCGAGCGTGCTCCGGCCGTCGAGCGGCGCGGCGAAGGTGAAGGCCGTGCTGGTGGTGTCGCTGAAGCCGGAGTACTACGACAGGCTGCACAGCGTTTACTACACGAACGCGACGGCGACCGGCGAGGTGGTGACGGTGTACCAGCCGAGCCACGACCAGGACCAGCACACGGAGGCGCTGGCGCACAACGAGCGCGCCCTGGCCGAGATCTTCCTGCTCAGCTACTCCGACAGGCTGGTCACCACGGGGTTCTCGACGTTCGGGTACGTCGCGCACTCGCTGGCGGGGATCCGGCCATGGCTGCTGCTGCAGCCGGACCGGAACACGACGAGGGCCGACGTTGCCTGCGTGAGGTCGGCGTCGGTGGAGCCGTGCCTGCACTCGCCGCCGTCGCTCGTCTGCCGGGCGGAGCAGGATCTTGATCCGGTGGCGCATTTACCATTCTTGCGCAACTGCGAAGATTTGTACTTTGGTCTCCAGCTGATTTAGCTCCTGGATATATCAATTGGTTTTCCCCCCCTGAGTTGGAATGGGTATCTATACAGTGCAAAATTAAACAAGAACCCTGTTAAAAGTGAAACTAATCGGGAGAAATACCACAGGAATTCGATCGAATCACATAATTTTATTCTTTTGGTTGCAGTTTCACTCGGGGTGAACAAGTTTGAGCCCCCAGCTCATGTCCTCGCAATGCTGGACATGAGGCACCAGTTTCCCCGTGTCGGCGCCGTGCCTCGTCCGGCAGTCGTAGAACGGCGGCCCGTGCATGCAGGGCTCCATGGACTTGGCTCGCTGGCACGGCGGGCTGGGCGTGGTGTGGTTCTCGGGCCTGAACATGATCCACGGCGTGAGCCCGCCGAGCCCGTGGCCGACGTACCCGAACGTGGACCAGCCGCTGGTGACGATCTTGTCGGTCATGCCCAGGAGGTACATCTCGGCCATCGCCTTCATGTCGTGCGTCGTGTACCCCGAGAGCTGGTGCTCCTCGTGGCTCGGCTGGTACACGCTCACCGCCTCGCCGGTGGCCGTCGCCGACTGCCAGTACTTCCACCGGATGTTCTCGTAGTACCACGAGCTCAAGCCGGTCATCAGAACAGCCTTCGATTTCGATCGCGCGGCGGCCGCCGGCGGCTCTTCCGTCACCACGTCGGGGAGCAGGTGCTCCTGCGACGTGCAGGCGAGGATCTGGTCCAGGATGTGCTGGAACGGGGTGTCCCCGTCGAACACCCTGATCTGGATGCCCAGCCGTTCGTCCGAGTTCTTGAGGTACGAGTCGTGAAACCTCGTGATCAGGCCCCAAACTTTGTTCGTCGGGTGGAACAGGTAGTGCGCCAGGAGGTAGAACACGGCGTCCTTCCGCGGGAACAGCCGGTTGAGCTCCTCCTGGTACGCCGGGTTCAGGAAGAGCGCCGGCACGAAGTACCCGTCCGTCCGCATCAGCAGCCACGGCGCGCGGCGGAGGAACCGCCGCTCGTCGTCGCAGAAGAAGAGCTTGTCGTGGTAGGTGCACGAGTGGTCGAGGTCGACGAAGACGTAGCGGCGCCGGGACGCGGACGCCGCGGCAGCGCCGTCGCCGCCGCTCTGCACCAGGTGCCGGTAGCTCTCCCGCACCGCGCCGGTCAGGTTCTGGAGGTCCCTGACCGGGAAGCTCTGCGGCAGCAGCCACGACGTGCCCGGGAACGGCTCGCAGAAGATGTCGCCCAGCGACGTCGTCCTGTCGAGGAGCAGGGCCCGGTCGGTGAGCACGGCGTAGAGGAACGCCGACGCCACGGCCAGGATGTTGTTCCCGAGGCCCCGGTACGGGACCAGCACGAGGTACTTGCAGGCGCCGGCGTCGTCCGTGCCGTTGCCGTGCCCGGACCTGAGCCGCGCCACCGCCGCCCTGTACGCCTCGGTGCCCGGGCCGCACCGCCGCTGCAGCGCCTCGTGCTCCCGCAGCCGCTTGATGAGGTGCGCGGACGGGGACCGCGCCATGCCCTTGCGGTAGAACGCGGAGTGGTACCGGCTCAGGCACGACCGCTCGTCGAAACCCGGGACCAGCAGGCCGCCCAGGAGCTTTTCTGCATCGGAAAATCAGTGCCTATCCGTAAAGAAAAACTCTCCGGTGATCAAGGAACACGATTCGCTAGTAGATATCCGTGCAATCGGAATCATTCCAAAACATGCGACGGGGAAGATTCAACATCACATTCAGAGGATGAGATGGATCGGAATTGCGTCGCAGTACCTTTCGTGGATGTGGTGGCCAATTGCCAGAAGGACGCGGGCGTCCAGGGCGCGTCCCGGCGGCTAACCGTGGTCATCAGGACGGGCAACGCGACGAGGCAGATGGCGAGCGCCGTGACCTTCTTCCTCGCGATCCATGGCCTTGTGTCCTGCTCCACCGTACCCTCTTGTGCCTCCGCGCGTCGGGCGTCCAGGCATTGCTGCGACGGCCGCTTGGTTATGCCAATGCCGGCCACGCCCTCCAGGGACATTGTTATCTGGCGGGCGATGCGTTCTTCTCGGGCCAGGGGATTAGGCTTGGCTTCTGCATGTCTTTTATTTGGAAGGGAACTAAAAATGGAAAAGGAATAAATCTGAAGAAAGGAAATGTATCACGCATATACACGTACTGATGGATTGATAATCTCGATCATGTTACCATTAGTGTTAACTATGTCAGATGGAAAGGAACTATCACTGCTTGTCCGTCTTATAAATCGAAGTGCTCAAAACACTTGATTCGCAAGAGCATTATGATTAGGATGTACTATGTAAAATATTTCTTGTCCAGTTATGGCATATAATCAGAAATTTGTGGACCATTAAATTTAGATTTTTAGATACAATGACTGAAATTTAGATTTATTTTATTTCACTAGAAATAGTTCAAGTTATATTCGATGCATGCAAGGCAAGAATGCTTTGGAATTTCGATTAATTTTCTTATAGCAATAGATGTGGCTAACCTATAGAGCATCTCTAAGAGATTAGCTAAAAAGACTAGTTAAATTTAATGATTTAGCTACTCTCAAAAATAGATTTGACTAACAAATAACAGAGTAATTCAATAGATTCTGTAAAGATGACCAAGGTAGGCTAGCTAAAAATAGCTAGCGAATGAGGTGGGATGGAGAGCCACTAAATTTGGAGGGTCATTTACAAAGTCTGTTGGAAACATTTTTCTCTAACAATAGCTAAATTTAACTTAAAACGATTTGACTAGTCTCTTCAAGATGGCTAGTGAGGTATTTAACAACGGTGGAGTGGGTAATTTAGAATTGGTATCAAAGGTTTTTGGGCTATTTTTTTATGACATAGATGGGTAAAGTGGAAGCAAATACTATGCAGTACACCTAATGTGTAGTATGTTGACATTATTTCTTAGGAACTCTAAACTAGTTAATTATTGGATATATTGTATCGATGATAATGGACCCAACACATGTACTCCCTCCGTCCCATAATGTTAGCATCAGAAGCATTTAAACTAAACAAATAGCAGTATGGAGAAATGATGCATGTGCCCCTAAGTTTATTGACGAGGTAAAAAGGTCATTGGTGTGGCGCAGGCAAAAAAGCAGGAGCCAACAGTGTTTTCAGTACATTTCAACACTGCCGCCGCGGCACAAGACAGCACTAAGTGCTTATATTCTGGGAAAAAAAATTGAGTGCTCCAAATGGGGACGGATGGAGTATATGATTTTCTAATCTTGAATATCTTGTTCAAGATATCTCCATGAAGATGCATTTTTATCTCTTCTTTTAGGGCCATTTTGTTTCCCTCCATCTAAACTTTAGCCCCGTCACATCAGATATAAACATGTTAATTAGAAGTATTAAATATAAATTAATTAAAAAACCCATTACATAAACGAGAACTAATTTACGAGACAAATCTATTAAGCATAATTACACCATGATTAGACAATGTAATGCTACCGTAAACGTATGGTAATTATGTATTAATTATAGCTTAATTAGGCCTATTAGGTTCGTCTCGCGAAATAGACATGACTTATGCAATTAGTTTTATAATTAGTTTATGTTTAATACGTCTAATTATCACTTATTTGAAGCTCTAAACTTTAGCACCTTGATCCAAACACCATCTAAGAATAGTATGTTTAATACTCTATATGTCATGCCATAAAAAATTTGTGCGTATCATTTAATGCGAATGATAGTATGTAGTTGGAGTCCGGGACTAGCTTAATCACGAGTACTTCCATGGTGGCCAATCACTTCCTGTATACTCCCTCCATCCCAAAAAAGAAGACACTCTAGGATTTAAAATTTATCCCAAAAACAAGTCATTCTACTATATTTAGTAAGTGCATGTGCATGCAACAACCAATTAGTGCTAAATATGGCTAATAATTAGGGGCAATCAAGGTCATTTTATTCTCTCCTTAATTTGTCTTAAATTTTTTAAAATTTATAGAATGACTTCTTTTTTGGGAAGGAGGGAGTAGGTCATGTTTCTTTGCGATAATTTTTTTCCACCGGTTTGACCAATAATTAAGGGTATTAAATAAAGTCAGTTTACGAAACTAACTTCACAACCCCGGGTTAATTCACGAGACAAATCTAATGAGACCTCTGACCGTACGATTAGAGAATGGTTACTGCAGCATTAATATAGCAAATCATGGACTAATTAGGCTCGTTAGATTTGTCGCGTAAAGTTACACTCATCTCTAAAAAGGTTTTGCAAATAGACTTCATTTAATATTTCATGCATGTAAGATTCACTTTGAAATTTTTTTTTCCGGGTAGTAAAGAACACGACCATAGTAATTGATAATTGCTTCCTACATATGATTGCTCTCGTGAAAGTATCTTCGTTTTTAAGTATGTCATTCCATTTCCTTTCATTTCTTTCTACCTAGTTGTTGTCGTGATTAGGGGTGGATGTCGAGCCAGCTCGGCTCGTTCGAGCTCGTTAGCCAAACGAGCCAGCTCGGCTCGGCTCGTTAAGGAAACGAGCAAAAATCTTGACTCGGCTCGGCTCATTAAGCTCACGAGCTGGATCATTAAGCTCGCGAGCTAGAGTTAAATTTAAAATTACCATAATAATATATATAATATAAAAAATTATAGTATTTATATGGTCTTAATACCTTCAAAATATACTCTGTCATATTATAATAATAGAATATAACCATAACATCCTCTAGAACTACGCATATAGTATACATATAGCATTATTAATTAATAATTTATTTATTAGTCTATTATGTCTTCTAGCTCATTTGGCTTACGAGCAGTTCGCGAGCCAGCTCGAACTCGCTCGTTATACTAACGAGCAAAAACTCTTACTCGGCTCGTTAGAAATATGCACCGAGTCGAGCTGAGCCGAGCCGAGCCGAGCCGGCTGCGATCCGAGCGAGCTACCGAGCTTCGAGCATTTTGTCCGGCCCTAGTCGTGATTAGAGGCAACAGCTTGTATGTACACATCTTTTTTTTTTCTAGCTGATCTCATCATCAAATGCAAACGGATAGTGTATTTCAGGTGGAAACCACTGTCGATATAGAATCAACGCTCAATCAACAGTTTTATTCGAGTTTAATTTGGTGTTGTTTTGCTGTTAATAGTAGCAGTTAGATTCTTGAGTATTTGATTGACTCGACTAAAATAGCAATGTTTATGAGCATAATGCATCACATCTATTTCTATTAATCAGACATTTTTGCTTTACAAGAACGAAGCGTTGATATTCTTATTATCGAACATGGTAATGGAGTCAGCCCTAGTGTGGCCAAATGTGAGAGGTGCTCTCTCTGTCTCTAGTATTTCTATGATATCTGTTTTTAGCATGCTTTATGATTAGTGTAGACCATGAAGTTTTCAATGAGTAATAGTAAGATAAAATACACGGTAGTTCTAATATATGGTGTTTACTATAAGTACTAGCAAGACAAAATGCACTTGTAGAAATAGTACTGAATTTGAGGATGAATTATTTTGAACATATATCGCTTTTACTATATATAGCCATGAATATGAGGATACTCACTTTATATTTTCTTCAAATGACACCACAGAGACGCTCATACACACACATATACTCACCACTATGAATACACATACATATACACTATCTGTTTAAATATATTAGAAAGACTAAACCAATAGATAGATCTCTTGACTAACCACATATGACTCACTGTCAATCAACACATCAATAAAATATGAATACTTATGTTGGGTCGAGAATTCAAACCTATTATATTAAAAAATCTAGCTCTAAAAACTCGGACACTCCACCCCTCATAATATATTTAAGATGCTGCAAAACTACAGATTTAATGTGACAATGTATCACGAACCTCAGGAACCTATCTATAGTTTGACGACTGGCGCCAACTAAACTTTGCAGCTTCGCGGCACACGTATCCAGACGATGGGTTCAATGTACTTTTTTTTAGACGCATGGGTCCTGTATATATATTTTTTGTTTGAGACGCACCAAGATTTGTGCTGCTAGTCGTCTTTGCTGGCAGCTTGATGGCTGTTCATTTGTCCCAAGTCCTAATGACCTATTGATGCTCTGTAAGTGCATTATTCACAACATTCTCCAACTGCATCGTTCCCTCTGCGCACGTCGCGGCCTGCACCTGCGATGCTCGGAGCAGAGCATTCTTTTTGGAGTGCTGGGCACGACGACACGATCAAGCAGAGTTTCCTACGCGGTTGACCTGTACTGAGACCTTCCCCTATGAATTTGTTGGTGCCCGGCGTTCTCGCGAGCCTGGCGCCGGTGGGACGGATCCGGAGAGTGACTCGGTCAGGATTTCGCGCGCGGACATGGCGAAGCGCGGGGCACGCCCCCGAGTTGTCAGGATCGTCTTGCTGCTCTCTGTTCCTCTCTTTCTGTTGCTCTTCCTCTCCGGCGACCGACGGCTGCTGAAAGCGTCGGACTCTGAATTTGTCAGCCTGGTGAACAGAAGAGGTAAATTGTGTTCTTTCGTTTTCCCAAACATGTCATTGTTTCTATGCACAATCAGGCTCAAATGTACAACGGGATTATTTGACATCTGAACATTTCTCTAGTTTACTCCGTATGAAAGCTAGTACTACTTGGGCAGGCTTTCACCGACATGGAATTTCTCGTAGCTCAATGCCCAGCAACGTTGCCATGTGCGTGGTAATAAATGAAGGCAGTCAACCACAAAATCGTCTGCAAGCTCGATGTCGTCAGTTCACTTTAACATTAGTTCTTCCCGCGAATGACGAATCTCAGATGCGGATTCAACGCCTGCTCCCAGATTAGCAGCAGTCATCGATGTGCTTCGCACGAGAAATTTTTTGATCTGGCCGCACATGAAGCCCCACCCCTCACTCGACCTCCGGCCCACCGACACCGACCTCCGACTCACCGGAGCTGCGGCGTTGCACGTACACTTACACGCTGCACCTTCACATAATACAGCACGCTAGGTAGGCACGCACCGGCCACCGGCCTAGCAATGCGGCAACGCGAGGCCAAGTTGGGCGTCGACGGCGCGGCGCCGCCGTGGAAAGAGCAGCAGCGCTCGGCAGCCTCCGCTGCGGCAGGCCGATGGCTGGACGCCGAGTCGGCGGCGGCGGCGCTGGGGTTCACGCCGCGGAGGAAGAGGCCACCCTACTGCTCGGCGCTCAACGTCGTGCTCGCCGCCTTCGTGCTGACCGTGCCGACGATGGTCATCCTCCTCGGCGCGCGCACCAGAGCGTCGAACGTTCGGATCAGCTCTGCCGATGTCGTCCGGCGAGGAGGTAGGCCAATAGCTAGCTCTGTTCATGCCATGTTCGTACACGTAAAGGTCGTGCTGTGCTGCACATTGTATAATTTGTATTGTATCGTGACTCGCAATTGCAATGCAAATGTAGTGGATGGAGTTCACCACTGGATCGATCATTTTGCATCTGAAGGTTTCATTTGTGCTGTCAGTTTCAGGTGAAAGATCTTACGACAAGCTCCTCGGCGGCCTCTTGGCAGATGGATTCGACGCGAGATCCTGCCGGAGCCGATACCAATCCGCCATGTACCGTCGAAGGCCTGGCAAGCAACCGTCGGCGTACCTCGTCGCCAAGCTGCGGCAGCAGGAAGCCCTGCAGAGGCGGTGCGGTCCGGGCACCGTTGCCTACAGCCACGCCCTGGAGCAGCTGAGATCAGGCAAGAGCGGCGGCGACACCGGCTCGCCGGAGTGCAAGTACATTGTCTCCATCTCGTACCGGGGCCTCGGGAACCGGATCCTCGCCACCGCGTCGGCGTTCCTCTACGCGGTGCTCACCGGCCGCGTGCTCCTCGTCGACCCCAGCAACGAGATGGGCGAGCTCTTCTGCGAGCCGTTCCCGGACACGACGTGGCTGCTGCCGCCGGGCTTCCCGCTGGCGAGCTACACCAACTTCAGCGTCAGCACCGCCGAGAGCTACGGCAACATGGTGCGGAACAAGGTCATCCGGACCGACGCCGCCGCCGGCGTGCCGGCGTCGTCCCAGCTGCCGGCGTTCGCGTACGTGCACCTCGACCACGACGCCACCGAGCAGGACAACTTCTTCTTCTGCGACGAGGACCAGCGGGTGCTCCGGAACGTCTCGTGGCTGGTGATGAGGACGGACAACTACATTGTGCCGGGGCTGTTCCTGGTCATGGGGTTCCAGGAGGAGCTCGGCCGGCTGTTCCCGGAGCCGGACACCGCGTTCCACCACGTCGTCCGGTACCTGTTCCACCCGAACAACCACATCTGGGGCCTCGTCACGCGCTACTACGACGCGTACCTCGCCGGCGGCGCGCAGCGCGTCGGCATCCAGGTGCGCGTCTTCGGCTCGCAGCCGAACTCGCCCGAGATCCTCGAGCAGATCACCAAGTGCACGCAGAAGGAGAGGCTGCTCCCGGAATTGCTCGCCGCGGCGGCGGACCCCGTCGTCGCGCCGGCCCCACCAGGTCATCGCCGGAAGACCAAGGCCGTGCTCGTCACGTCGCTCAAGTCCTGGTACTACGAGAAGCTCAAGGGCATGTACTGGGAGCGCGCGGCGGCGACGGGGGAGGCGGTGAGCGTGCACCAGCCGAGCCACGAGGAGTTCCAGCGGTTCGGGGCCAGGTCGCACGACGCCAAGGCGTGGGCGGAGATATACCTGCTGAGCCTGACGGACGCGCTGGTGACCACGGCCTGGTCGACGTTCGGGTACGTGGCGCAGGGGCTCGGTGGCCTGAGGCCGTGGGTGATGTACAGGCCGGACAACGACACACATTTGCCGGACCCGCCGTGCGGCAGGGACGTGTCCATGGACCCGTGCTTCCACGCGCCGCCGTTCTACGACTGCAGGCTGAAGCGGGGGGCGGACACGGGGAAGATTGTGCCGCAGGTCCAGCACTGCATTGACATGAGCTGGGGTTTGAAGATTATTCACCCCAGATGAGTCTTGCACGTTGGTGATGGCGTCAGTGCAAATATAGAACATTTATGAATCGAGACACTGATTTTATGTTAGGCAAAAGTACGTGAATGTAAACACTTGTAGATGATGAGCATGTTGACAAGAAGTTTTGCTTTTGAGTTGAAATACGAGGATCTGGAATTGCATGAGCACATCTTCTTATGTTATGCTTGATTATGCTTTTAAACTAACCTCTATCTCTATCTAATACTAAAGCCATGAATGTTTTCGTGGTAGTTTGACTTTTGATCCGTGATGAGACACCGACGAATGGACCCTCGTATAAAAAAGAAACCGAATAAGATCATGACTCGTGTCATCGTTCCTAAAAACATAAAAAATTTCCGTTCGTAAACGTAACACCCAAAAATAGTATATTTAAAATTTTTAGTAATTAAATGACTTTTATTTAATTTTTCCATAATTAATATAAGTTAAATGAATTATTTATGAAAATTAAAATCAAATATAAGTTGTAGAAATATTTTTGTTGCATTCATGCTGCTGCATTTAATTTTTGTATTGCTTGTGATTCAAATGAGAGCTTAAATTTATTTAAATTCAAATTTGAATCACCTTGTTTGGAGCCCTAGAAAAGTTCTTAGGCCCTCAGCTCGTTTTCGCCCCCTGAAGAATTTCCTCGGTCCACTTCTGCTCCTCCCTCTTTTTCTCCGGCTCAGCCCACTATCCTCCCTCGCCCGGCCCGCTCTCTCTTTTTCTCTCCTGCAGGCCCAACCAAGCACCGCCGCGGCCCACCGGCTTTTCTCCCGCGTGCTTCCGCTTTCGGCCCACGCCGGCCCATCGCTACGCGCCCTCTCTCTTCTCCCACTGCCACACGACCCCACCAGTCAGCATTCCCCCCTTCCTCCCGCCAACGACGAGCCGAAGCTCCTCCCCCGCGTGCTGCGCCGTGGGCCGCGCCCGAGCTGCTCTCCCCGTGCCCGGTGGGCCCTCCGCGAAGTTTCCCCTCCCCGCTCCCTTCCTTCCCCGCGCTAACCCCCGCATGGAAGCTTGCCTCTGAAAGGAAAGCTCGCCGTCATCGCCGCCGGCCGCCGCCTCAATTCGCACACATACGCCAAGGCAAGTTCCCCCCTCCCCGAGCTATTTAAGCTGCCCCCCGGAGCCCCAAACCCCACGCCAAGCATCCCAGCAGAGCGCTCCCCGCCGCCATCACCACCGAAGCTCGCCGCCGCCCGTCGACTTCCCTCCTCCGGCGCCTCCTTCGCTGATTCGACCCCGCTCCAGCCTTCTCCACGAGGTGAGGACCCACCTCGACGCGCTTATTCACCAAACCAAGCCCCAACCCGTGCCCTCCACGTCCATCAGCGCCGCCGGCCGCCGGATTGCGTCGGCCACCGCCTCGGTGCCCCGCCCGCCGCCCCTAGTCCCCCTGGTAGACTTGCCATGGCCCCAGATCCATCCTCGTCTAGATCCCGCCGCCAATGGCGCTCGGGAGCGTCGGATTGGCATCGCTCCAGCGAAGCGCCGCCGTCCCCCGAGTTGCGCCGCCGCGGACCCTCTCCCCGTCGGCCGCCATCTTCCCCAACCGCCCGATCCGCATCCAATGCCCCAGATCGGATCAAGACTCCGGTCAATAACGGTCAACCAAGTCAGCCCTGCCTTTTTTCTAAAGAGCCCCTGGAGTTTTTAAATATCAACCCGCAGTCCCTTTGTTGAAAGTAATTGCATTTATGTCCAAATTTTCTCAGAAAGCCCCTTGCCCTTTTTAAAAATATAACCCGCCGTCCTATTTTGGTCTTTTAGCGCGTAGGCCCTCGGGTTTTTATACGAAATTATGTTTTAGTCATCGGTTTTCTTCAAATAAGCCCCTGGAAACTTTTAAAAATTGCCAGCAGGTCCCTAGAACTTAGAAAACCCATATCTTTTTCGTTTTAGCTCCGATTAGTGTGATTTTCACGCTCATGTGTTCGTAGTGAAGTGTAGAATATTTCTAAAAGCTTTATTTGTACTGTTTCTACTATTTGGTGTCCTGTTCTAATAGATTATACTTGTTTGCAAGTACTGGCTTGTATGGATGCTTGTGTGGTAATTCGTATCCAGTCGGTGAGCCGTACGCTTTGGAGTTCGAGTACGTGGAGGACTTTTGAGAGTAGGACTCACAGCAGCAGCAGCAGCCGCCCTTCGAGGAAGGCAAGTTATAGCATGGACAATCCTTGCTACCCACTCACTTGTAATAAATTATTTTATACATGCATGTGTCTAATTTGATGTACCATTAAGGTTGTACCTAGTTTTGTTTATCTTATCCTTGTTTACCTTGGGTTATTGCATATGGGTAGAATTCTCGCTATGCGCAGCTACTGTCACTACTATTTAATTGTTAATTATGACATAATGGTTCACTTCAATATTAATGATAAAACTTGCTTTTTAGAAACTTGGTTTAGGAAACTGGGGCATGTGCTGTGTGCTTTGCTCCATTGTCTCTCCCTAAGGTCCAGTTCTTAAAGCGGCAACCCAGGAGCCTGTCGCCACCGCTAGAACTATTATGGCTCTGGTCTTGGTCAAGTAGCTTGTACGTCTCTAGCTTGTCAGTGGTTACCGGAGTGGCCGACGGCGCTATGAGAACCACTCGTGAGTGTATGGTTTGATCCACCGAGGGCGGGTGATCCGTCGGCTATCCCCCCGTGAGGCACAGTCCCGTGCTGGGAGTCCCTGCGATGGGGAACTCCACACGTTGCACATTGTTGGGTGTGACGCCCGCGCTTTGGACGCCATCGACCCCCTTATGGTGTGACTCCGTAGGCATAAGTCGATCTCGGTGCCTTGGGCCATACTACCTGTGTTGTACCATAGCGGTCACTGTCTTGTTAGGGTGTCTTGTGAAAAACCTCGTAGCGTCCCTATGCGGTCACACCTCGGTAGTGTGATTTGTGAGGTCTGATCCACCTCCGCGTGGTTGGGTTTAAAGTTCGTTTGAACTTTTACGCGACTGGCGGGTAAAGGGCGAAACCTCTGCAGAGTGTAAATCTATCATGATAGCCTTGCTCAGGGTCACGAGCGGCTTGGATCCTTTTTGATTAGAAGATGATGTTTATTTATGTTTAATGTCACTTATACTTAGTTAATTGGGTTGCAACTGGGTTTTCATTCACTTGTAGTAATTTGGTTAATGTTAAAATGAACCAACTAAAAATGCTAACGCAGTTAAGCCGTGTCTAGCCTATTTTGAGGCTTCATACCCGTGCTATACTTGCTAAGTAATTGTTTACTTACACTTGTCATTTTATTCAACAAAATCCCGGAAGGGTAAACAGATTGGGCTGGGCATGAGTCTGCTGCTGAGTTTCCAGAAGATTTACTGTACTACTGAGCTGTGGTCTCCCAGTCAGAGTCCCTGTGGATTGCGGCTCCATTAGTTTGAGAGTTTATTAGTCTTCCGCTGTTATTGCTTAGATCATTTATGAAGAACTCTGATGTAAAAACTTTATTTAATGAAGAATTTATTCCAGCATATGTTCTCTGTTTATCATATTTGTTCGCTATATGTGTACTACGACTTTCTGGGCACACATATGGCCGCATTCGGGTTTTTGTGAAAATCCGGGTGCGACAGTAAAACAAAAGAATAGAAACTCTAAACAAATTCTTATTGGGTAGCCATATGGACATCTAGTTTTGGTGCCAAAAAAAAGAGCTCATAGAGGAGGAGACGTGGAGTAGAGGCCATGAAGCACTAGAGGGCTAGAGGCCTCGCTGCGCTCTCCGTCAGACCTCCTCCTCTGAGATTCGCCGTGCGGGTGTTCTCCACGATGAACGACGTGCTTCCCGCCGAGCTCAACACTGTCATGGGAGAGAGTTCGCTGCTCTGTGCTCCAGAGTGAGTTCGCCGCCACCCTGGATCTCATGAGGAAAGGAGGAGCAAAGAGAGAAGGGACAAGAGGCTCGCCGGCGCACATGGGAGGGAGGGATCAAAGTTGCTCAGCACTCTAGGTGAGCTCGCCGCCGCCCCAGCCATTTGCTAGATGTCATGAGGAAAAGAAGAGCAGAAGAGAGAGAAGGGGTAAGGGAACATGGTTGGGGTATAGAATACCAAACGGGCCACCCGGCACTAACCCGGCGCTAGCCCGATTTGGACCGGCTCGACGCAGCACGGCCCTATACAAGCCCGATGTTTCTTCGTGCCAGGCCGAGCCGGGCTGCCGTGCCGATCTGCTGACCCAGGCCCGACACGATGACCTGTTTTCCGGGCCGGGCTGGCACGGCGACACTTTCGGCCCGTCGGGCTATGGCTGGCCCATCGGGCCTTCCCAGCCCGACGACCGGCGCAGGCGACCGCTGTGGCGGCGGTAGAGGCTGGCACGACACGGGAGGTCTGCTTGGGTGGCGGAGAGGGGGCACGACGCGGGAGGCATGTTCGGGCAGCCGGAGCAGGCGGGGCAGAGGAGGGGCCGAATCGGCGGCAGGAGAGGGGGGCCGACGCGCTCGGCAGCCATAGCAGGGGGGCAGAGGAGGGGCCCCTCGATGACGGAGGAGGGGGGCCGACGCGCTCGACGGTTGGAGCAGGGGGCGGAGGAGGGGCCGCTCGACGGCGTGTTGTCACACTCGGATTTTCACAAAAACCCGAATGTGGCCATATGTGTGCCCAGGAAGTCCACATACACATATAGCAAACAAATATGGTAAAACAGAGATCAAATGCTTCATTTATTCATCAAAAAGTAGTGTTTACATCAGAGTGCTGCATAAATGAAGTACATGGATAGCGGAAGACTAAATAAACTCTCTCTAAGCGTAGCCGCATTCCCACAGGGACTCTGACTGGGAGAACACAACTCAGTAGTACGGTAGATCTTCTGGAAACTCAGCAGCAGGCTCATGCACATCCCAATCTGTTACCCGTCCGGGATTTTGTTGAATAAATAACAAGTGTAAGTAAAGCAATTACTTAGCAAGTATAGCACGGGTTATGAAGGCTAAAAAAGGCTAGACACGGCTTAACTGCATTAGCACTTTTAGTTGGTTCGTTTTAACATTATCCAAGTTACTACAAGTTAATAAAACCCGGTTGAAACCCAATTAATAAGGTATAAGTGACATTAAGCAGAAATAAACATCATCTTCTAAATCAAAAAGGATCCATGCCGCTCGTGACCCTGAGGAAGGCTATCATGATAGATTTACACTCTGCAGAGGTTTCGCCCTTTACCCACTAGTCGCGTAAAAGTTCAAGGGAACTTTGCACCCAACCACGCACATCGACACTTCCGAGGTGTGACTGCATAGGGACGCTACGAGGCTTTTCACAAGACACCCTAGCAAAACAGTAGCCGTTATGGTACAACACAGGAAGCATGATCCAAGGCACCAAGATCGGCTGACTCCCAGGGCGCAGCGATAGGAGGGTCAATGGCGTCCAGAGCGCGGCAACGCATGCCAACAACAAAATAAAGAGCGCAATGTGTGGAGCTCCCGCACTCACGGTGGCTCCCAACACGGGACTGTGCCTAACGAGGCATAGCCGACGGTACCCCCGTCCTTGGTGGATCAAACCATACTCTCACGAGTGATTCCCATAACGCCGTCGGCCCGTCGGTAACTACTGGTAAGCTAGAGCCGTACAAGCTACTTGTCCAAGACCAGAGCCATTATAGTTCTAGCGGTGGCGACAGTCTCCTGGGTTGCCGCTTTAAGAACCAGTCCTTACGGAGAGACACTAGGGCCAAGCATGAAGCACACGCCCTAGCTCCCTGTTCCATGTTGCTAAAAAATAACAAGTTTTAACATTAAAGTTGAAGTGGACCATTAATACGAGTTTAACATCTAAACAAAGGTGATAGTAGCTGCGCCTAGCAAAATTCTACCCAAATGCAATAAACCCAAGGTAAACAAGGATAGGATAATGAAAAACTAGGTACAACCTTAAAGGATACATCATATTAGACACATGCATGTATGAAATAATGTATTACAAGTGAGTAGGTAGCAAGGATTGTCCATGCTATAACTTGCCTTCCTCAAAGTGATGCTGCTGCTGCGAGACCGGCTCCTGAAGGTCCTCGTACTCAAACTCCAATGGCCACGGCTCACCGACTGAACACGAATCACCACACAAGCACCCACACAAGCCAGTACATGCAAACAAGAGTATTCTATTAGAAACAGTACACCAACAGTGAAAACAGTACAAAAACAGGAGCTAGAAATATTCTACGCTTCGCTACGAACACGTGAGCGCGAGAATCACTCTAATCGGAGCTAAAACGAGAAAGTTATGGCATTTCTAAGTTTCAGGGGCTTATTTGTGAAAAACCGAGGACCTATACGTAATTTCGTATTAAAACAGGAGGGCTAACGTGCAAAAACCGCAGGGCAGGACCGTGGGTTAGTTTGTTCAAAACTACACGGTGTTTTTCATAAAGTTTTGGACCTACTTGGAATTATTTTTCACAGGGGTGGACTGCAGGTTGATTTCGATAAAACACAGGGGCTCTTTAGCAAAGTTTCCACGGCTGACCGGTATTGACCCGGCTCGGACGCGTGGCAGCCGTTGGATCTGATCTGGGTGGCTGAGATTTAAAACGCGAAGGGGTACGGTTTGATCTAATCTCGGCTGTTGACTGGAGATCGGACGGCCCAGGGCGAGGGATCGCCGGGGACGACGACTCCGCGGCGGCGCCGCTCGGCCGGCAGCAAGAGCTCGCCGGAGATGGCCATAACTCGGGCTGTGGGGCATGGATTCGAACGAGGGTTGGTCCTACGGCTTTAGGCAGAAGAGGCGAGTTCGTCTAGGGTGTTTAAGTCGGCCAGAGACCAGCAGGGGTGGCGGTCGACGGGAAGCGGCGGCGGGATGCGCCGGCTTACGGCGGGGAAGGGGTTCCGGGGCGCAAAATCGGGCGGGAAGTGGCTCGGGAGGGAGCTTACCAGTGTGCGAAGCTTCCTGTGTGGCGGGTTGGGGCAGCGCGAGCGCTCAGTCGGCGAATCGACGCCGGCCGGCGGCTCCAATGGCGGCGGCGACGCTGGGATGTTGGGGAGGGGGCGCTGCGGTGTTGGAGCTCGGCTTGGGGACTTGGTGGTGGTCGAGGGGCTCGGTGGGTCGGTTTATATAGGGCCGGGGAGGTGCGGGGAGGGCGTGGCTCGCACGCCAAGGAGGGCGGCGGCCGGCGATCTCCTTCCTTTCGAGGAGGCGGGTTACCATGTGGAGAACGCCCATCTATGGTAGGAGGGCCGCGCGGAAGCTTCGGCGAAGGCGCGGAGGGGCCACCGGCAGCGCGGGGGTGGGCTCTGGCTCTGGGCCGCGGCGGTGAGTCGAGCTGAGCTTGGCGTGGTCGGGCTGGAGGTAGAAGACGGCCCTTACGCGCGGGACCCGCGTGTCAGCGGTGGTGAAGGTGGGGAAAGGAGCGGGCAGGCTGGTGCGGAGTGGTGGGCCGCAACGCTGGCGAACTGGGCCGGGCAAAGCTGTGGGCCTTGGTCGGTGCGCGGGGAAGGCTCGGTGCTGGGCTGGTTCGGTGGTTGGGCCGGGAGCGGAGGAAAGGTAGGTCGGGAAGAGGGAGGGGGGCTGGGCCGCGCGCAGAGGGGGAGAGCTCGGCCGGCTGGAGAGTTGGAGGGGTAGGAAAGGAGCAGGCCAAGACTTGGGGGAGCAAGAGCAGACTTTGGCTGCGAGGGATCGGGCCGCACGCTGAGCTGCGAAGCGATTTGGGCCGAGCTGGGCCGCTGCGCGCGGGGGGGGGGGGGGGATGGGCTGGGCTACCTCAGGGAGAAGTTAGTGGAGCAGAAACAGACTGGAGGAAGAGTACAGGGGGCAAAAGCGAACTCCGGCCTAAACGACTTTTCTAAGGCTCCAAACAAAGTGATTGAAATTCGAATTTAAATAAATTTAAACTCTCGTTTGAACCACAGGCAATACAAAACTCAATGCAGCAGCATGAATGCAACAAAAATGTTTCTACGCCTTATATTTTATTTTAATTCTCAGAAATTATTTATTTACCCTATATTAATTATGAACATGACATTAAATAATCAATTAATTACTAAAAATTTTAAATAGGCTATTTTAGGGTGTTACAAACCTACCCCCCTTAAGATGAATCTCGTCCTCGAGATTCGGACGTGGATGCGAAGAGATGCGGGTACTCGGCCTTGAGGTCTTCTTCCCTTTCCCAAGTCGCCTCATCTTCTGAGTGTCGGTTCCACTGCACCTTGCACATCCGAATAACCTTGTTTCTTGTCACCCTCTCGGACTCCTCCAAAATCTTGACTGGATACTCATCATAGGTGAGGTCCTCTTGCACATTCAAGTCATCTATCGGGATCTGCTCTTCAGGCACCCGCAAGCATTTCTTCAACTAAGACACATGGAACACATTGTGCACTCCGGCTAGTTTCTCAGGTAGCTCTAGCCGATATGCCACTTCACCCATCCGTTCCAGAATCTTTAACAGTCCGATGTATCGAGGCGCCAATTTGCCCTTGACATTAAACCTCTTCACACCCCTCATCGGTGACACCTTGAGGTACACAAAATCATCGACCGCGAAGGTGAGATCCCTCCCCCTGACATCAGCATAACTCTTCTGCCGGGATTGTGCCATCTTCAAGTTCTGCTTGATCACTTGCACTTGGCGCTCTGCTTCTCTAAGTATCTCAGGCCCAAAAACCTGACTTTCTCCTGTCTGATTCCAGAACAATGGGGTTCTGCACTTCCTGCCATACAGAGCCTCGAATGGTGCCATCTAGAGACTCTTTTGGTAGCTGTTGTTGTACGAGAATTCTGCATAGGGCAGACTCTTGTCCCAACTGACACCATACTGCAAAGCACATGCCCTCAACATGTCCTCCAAGATCTGATTAGTCCGCTCTGTCTGTCCATCCGTCTGTGGGTGATAAGCTGAACTGAAATGCAGCTTAGTATCCATGGACTCATGTAACTTCTGCCAGAAGTGTGATGTGAACTGAGTACCTCGATCCGACACTATCCGCTTTGGCACTCCATGCAAGCACACTATCCTTTCCATATACAGCTCTGCCAATCTGGCGCCTGTGTAAGTGGTCTTTACTGGAAGAAAATGTGCCACTTCGGTCAAGCGATCCACAATCACCCAAATGGAGTCAAATCCTCTTTGAGTGCGAGGTAGACCAGTGATGAAGTCCATACCAACTTCTTCCCACTTCCATTTAGGTATCTTCAAGGGCTGGAGCAAACCTGCTGGCCTCTGATGTTCAGCCTTGACTCTCTGACATGTGTCACATAGAGCCACATAGGTTGCCACATCATGCTTCAATCCATACCACCAGAATCTCTCCTTGATGTCTTGGTACATCTTGGTACTTCCTGGGTGGATTGAATAAGCCGAGTCATGTGCCTCTCTCAGGATCATATCCCTAATTTGTGCTATGTCGGGTACACATATCCTCTTCCCATGCCACAAGGTTCCTTGATCATCCACTCGAAAACCAGGGGCCTTTCCTAGAGCAACGTGCTCAACAATCTCCTTGATCTTCTCATCTTTCAACTGACCCTTCCGGATCTCCTGTTCCAGAGTCGGTTCTACTGCCATCTCTGTGATGCTAGTCACAAATCCCAGACTCATCCTCTCAAACTCTAAGCTGAGCTCTGCTGGCAGACAGTGACTGGTGATCTTGTTCACATAACTTCTCCTACTCAGAGCATCTGCCACCAAGTTAGCCTTTCCTGGGTGGTAGTGGATTTCCAGATCATAGTCCTTGATCAACTCCAACCATCGGCGTTTTCTCATATTCAGTTCTGACTGAGTGAAGACATACTTGAGGCTCTTGTGATCAGTGTAGATGTCACACTTGTGACCAATCAAGTAGTGCCTCCAAATCTTCAGAGCATGTACCACAGCTGCCAACTCTAGATCATGTGTGGGGTAGTTCTGCTCATGTTTCCTCAACTGCCTTGATGCATAAGCCACGACTCTCCCTTCCTGCATGAGTACACACCCCAGTCCTAGACGGGATGCATCGCAGTAGATAGAGAAGCTCTTGGCTATGTCGGGCAGAACCAGCACTGGGGCTGTTGTTAGTCTCTTCTTCAACTCCTCAAAGCTGACTTGACACTCCTCAGTCCAGACAAACTTGGCATTTTTCTCCAATAACGCCATCAGGGGCTTAGCAATCTTGGAGAATCCTTCAATGAACCATCGATAATATCCGGCCATTCCAAGGAAACTCCTGATTTCGCTCACATCCCGAGGCGGATTCCAGCTCAACACATCACTGACCTTCCTCGGATCGACTGCCACTCCTCCATTGGACAACACATGACCCAAGAATGCCACTTCCTTCAACCAGAATTCACACTTGCTCAGCTTAGCATACAGCTGATGTTCTCGGAGTCTCTGCAGCACCAATCTCAAGTGCTCCTCATGTTCATCCTCATTTTTTGGAGAAGACCAGGATGTCATCAATGAATACCACCACAAACTTGTCAAGGTAATCCATGAACATGCTGTTCATCAGGTACATGAAGTATGCAGGAGCGTTGGTCAATCCAAAAGACATGACCAAGAACTCATACAACCTGTACCGAGTGGTGAAAGCGGTCTTGGGTATGTCTGACGGGCGGATCCTCATCTGGTGATAGCCCGATCGAAGATCTATCTTGGAAAACACACAAGCTCCCTTCAGCTGATCGAACAGATCATCAATCCTTGGCAATGGGTACTTGTTCTTGATGGTCACTTCGTTGAGGGCTCGATAGTCCACACACAACCTTTGTGTCCCATCTTTCTTATCCGTGAACAACACCGGTGCTCCCCATGGTGAAGAACTCGGACGAATGTACCCTTTGGCTAGCAATACGTCCAACTCCTCCTTAAGCTTTGATAGTTCCTTTACTCCCATTCTATATGGCCTCTTGGCTATAGGTGCAGTGCCAGGTTTCAGTTCAATAACGAATTCAACTTCGCGTTCTGGGGGCATACCTGGCAATTCATCTGGAAATACATCCGAGAACTGGCTCACTACTCTGATGTCTTCAAGAGCTGCACCTTTAGCTTGATTAACTTGATTGTGCTCTGGGGAACTGGCTGCTTGATATTCCACCTTCTCACCAGTCTTGGCTGTCAGTTGCACTGCTCTCTTGGAACATTGGATCACTGCATCATATCTGCCTAACCAGCTCATACCCAGAATTAAGTCAAACCCAAGGGTTTCCAGCACGATCGGGTACACCTCGAAGTCTACCCCCCTTATTGTGATGGTGACATGGGTACAACGTAAAGTGGCTCGTTGTTCCCCACCTGGTGAGCTAACTAGCATGGTGTTTGACATAGGTCGTAATGACATCATGTTCTTTTTCACAAAAGCAGCAGATATGAAAGCATGCGAAGCTCCAGAATCGAACAAAACTGTTGCAGGGGTTGAGTTGACAGGGAACGTACCCACGACCACGTCAGTAGCACCCTCGGCAGTCTCTACACCCATGTGATTAAGCTTGCCCCTAGTCAGGTTCTGCTGTCTACGATTTGCCTGGCCTTGTTGCTGATTCCCATTCTGGTTCTGCGGTTGCCTAGCCCACTAGTTGTGTTCTGCCCAACAGGATTCTGGCCCCTGTGGGGACAAGCGTTGGCGTAGTGTCCTGGCTCATCACAATAAAAACACCTCGGACCCACTGGTGCAGTGCTAACTGGGCCGGTGCGCTGGGCAGGCCTTGGCTGCACCTGGTTGCGCTGAACTGGGCCATTCTGCAGCTGATTCTGGGAATGCTGTTGCTGTGGCACCTGGGGGTACTGGGGGCGCTGCTGGTACTGGCCACGACTTAGCAAGCTGGACTGGCCCTGGAGACGCTACTGGCTCCCCATCTGCTGATTCCCCTGCGGAGGAGTGAAGCGAGGGCGACTGCTGCTCCCCGTCTGCTGGCCCTGGAACTTCCTCTTCTTCTCCTCTATTTCACGACGCTTGTGTTCCAGCATAAAGGCACCGTCCACCAGTTCCTGAAAGTTGGGGAACTTGGTGCACATTAGCTGGTATTGTAGAGCATCTTGCAGGCCATCACGAAACCTGGTCTGCTTCTTCTTGTCGGTGTCCACGTCCTCTGGGGCGTAACGGGCCAGCTCGATGAACTTGTCACGGTAAGCGGTGACACTCATCCCCTCCTGCTTCAGCGCCAGGAACTCCTTCTTCTTCAGGACCATCAGAGCTTCTGGTACATGGTGAGAGCGAAAGCGGTCACGGAACTCCTGCCAGGTGATCTGATCACGGTTGGGGTGAGCGTACTGGTATGAATCCCACCAGTCCAATGCTTGTCCCTGGAGCTGTCCTCCTGCGTACAACACCTTCTCCCGGTCGTTACACTGCGCGATGTCGAGCTGTCTCTCCACCGCCTTGAGCCAGTCATCGGCCTCCAGTGGGTCGGTGGCCTTGGTGAAGGTCGGAGGGCGTCCCTTCAGAAATTCGCCCCTCTTGTCTCTGGGTGGAGCAGCCGCCTGAGGATGTGGATTCTGTTGGTTCTGCTGGATCAACGTCATGGTCTGAGCCATTTGCTGCATCATCTGGACTTGAGCATACATCAGCTGTTCGATGGTGGGGATATGCTAATTCGGGTTCAGGTTCTGGTTCTGGCCCCTGGGATTAGCCATCTATAATAACAAGTAATAGATGGCGGTTAGATTAGCAAGAGAAATGAATACCCCCCTGCTATCTAGACATTAAAGTCCTTAAGCCTTATTCCAATAATCTAGATGGGGAAAGACTTGCGTCCACGCCCATCGCAATCATCACAAAGATCCAAATCAAGCAGATGCATAATAACAATAAATACAAGCACTTAAAGACATAATTCCACACATAAATAATTGAAGTCATGGGGGTCTCCTAGTAATTTGTCCACCGTACTATCTAGGCTGCGTTCCTACAGTCAGCACGGCTCTGATACCAATCTGTCACACCCGGATTTTCACAAAAACCCGAATGTGGCCATATGTGTGCCCAGGAAGTCCACATACACATATAGCAAACAAATATGGTAAAATAGAGATCAAATGCTTCATTTATTCATCAAAAAGTAGTGTTTACATCAGAGTGATGCATAAATGAAGTACATGGATAGCGGAAGACTAAATAAACTTTCTCTAAGCGTAGCCGCATTCCCACAGGGACTCTGACTGGGAGAACACAACTCAGTAGTACGGTAGATCTTCTGGAAACTCAGCAGCAGGCTCATGCACATCCCAATCTGTTAGCAAGTATAGCACGGGTTATGAAGGCTCAAAAAGGCTAGACACGGCTTAACTGCATTAGCACTTTTAGTTGGTTCGTTTTAACATTATCCAAGTTACTACAAGTGAATGAAACCCGGTTGAAACCCAATTAATAAGGTATAAGTGACATTAAGCAGAAATAAACATCATCTTCTAAATCAAAAAGGATCCAGGCCGCTCGTGACCCTGAGCAAGGCTGTCATGATAGATTTACACTCTGCAGAGGTTTCGCCCTTTACCCACCAGTCGCGTAAAAGTTCAAGGGAACTTTGCACCCAACCACGCACATCGACACTTCCGAGGTGTGACTGCATAGGGACGCTACGAGGCTTTTCACAAGACACCCTAGCAAAACAGTAGCCGTTATGGTACAACACAGGCAGCATGATCCAAGGCACCAAGATCGGCTGACTCCCAGGGCGCAGCGATAGGAGGGTCAATGGCGTCCAGAGCGCGGCAACGCATGCCAACAACAAAATACAGAGCGCAATGTGTGGAGCTCCCTCACTCACGGTGGCTCCCAACACGGGACTGTGCCTAACGAGGCATAGCCGACGGTACCCCCGTCCTTGGTGGATCAAACCATACTCTCACGAGTGATTCCCATAACGCCGTCGGCCCATCGGTAACTACTGGTAAGCTAGAGCCGTACAAGCTACTTGTCCAAGACCAGAGCCATTATAGTTCTAGCGGTGGCGACAGTCTCCTGGGTTGCCGCTTTAAGAACCAGTCCTTACGGAGAGACACTAGGGCCAAACATGAAGCACACGCCCTAGCTCCCTGTTCCATGTTGCTAAAAAATAACAAGTTTTAACATTAAAGTTGAAGTGGACCATTAATACGAGTTTAACATCTAAACAAAGGTGATAGTAGCTGCGCCTAGCAAAATTCTACCCAAATGCAATAAACCCAAGGTAAACAAGGATAGGATAATGAAAAACTAGGTACAACCTTAAAGGATACATCATATTAGACACATGCATGTATGAAATAATGTATTACAAGTGAGTAGGTAGCAAGGATTGTCCATGCTATAACTTGCCTTCCTCAAAGTGATGCTGCTGCTGCGAGACCGGCTCCTGAAGGTCCTCGTACTCAAACTCCAACGGCCACGGCTCACCGACTGAACACGAATCACCACACAAGCACCCACACAAGCCAGTACATGCAAACAAGAGTATTCTATTAGAAACAGTACACCAACAGTGAAAACAGTACAAAAACAGGAGCTAGAAATATTCTACGCTTCGCTACGAACACGTGAGCGCGAGAATCACTCTAATCGGAGCTAAAACGAGAAAGTTATGGCATTTCTAAGTTTCAGGGGCTTATTTGTGAAAAACCGAGGACCTATACATAATTTCATATTAAAACAGGAGGGCTAACGTGCAAAAACCGTAGGGCAGGACCGCGGGTTAGTTTGTTCAAAACTACAGGGGGTTTTCCATAAAGTTTTGGACCTACTTGGAATTATTTTTCACAGGGGTGGACGGCGGGTTGATTTCGATAAAACACAGGGGCTCTTTAGCAAAGTTTCCACGGCTGACCGGTATTGACCCGGCTCGGACGCGTGGTAGCCGTTGGATCTGATCTGGGCGGCTGAGATTTAAAACGCGAAGGGGTACGGTTTGATCTAATCTCGGGTGTTGACTGGAGATCGGACGGCCCAGGGCGAGGGCTCGCCGGGGACGACGACTCCGCGGCGGCGCCGCTCGGCCGGCAGCAAGAGCTCGCCGGAGATGGCCATAACTCGGGTTGTGGGGCACGGATTCGAACGAGGGTTGGTCCTACGGCTTTAGGCAGAAGAGGCGAGTTCGTCTAGGGTGTTTAAGTCGGCCAGAGACCAGCAGGGGTAGCGGCCGACGGGAAGCGGCGGCGGGATGCGCCGGCTTACGGCGGGGAAGGGGTTCCGGGGCGCAAAATCGGGCGGGAAGTGGCTCGGGAGGGAGCTTACCAGTGTGCGAAGCTTCCTGTGTGGCGGGTTTGGGCAGCGCGGGCGCTCAGTCGGCGAATCGACGCCGGCCGGCGGCTCCAATGGCGGCGGCGGCGCTGGGATGTGGGGGAGGGGGCGCTGCGGTGTTGGAGCTCGGCTTGGGGACTTGGTGGTGGTCGAGGGGCTCGGTGGGTCGGTTTATATAGGGCCGGGGAGGTGCGGGGAGGGCGTGGCTCACACGCCAAGGAGGGCGGCGGCCGGCGATCTCCTTCTTTTCGAGGAGGCGGGTTACCATGTGGAGAACGCCCGTCTATGGTAGGAGGGCCGCGCGGAAGCTTCGGCGATGGCACGGAGGGGCCACCGGCAGCGCGGGGGTGGGCTCTGGCTCTGGGCCGCGGCGGTGAGTCGAGCCGAGCTCGGCGTGGTCGGGCTGGAGGTAGAAGACGGCCCTTACGCGCGGGACCCGCGTGTCAGCGGTGGTGAAGGTGGGGAAAGGAGCGGGCAGGCTGGTGCAGAGTGGTGGGCCGCAACACTAGCGAACTGGGCCGGGCAAAGCTGTGGGCCTTGGTCGGTGCGCGGGGAAGGCTGGGTGCTGGGCTGGTTCGGTGGTTGGGCCGGGAGCGGAGGAAAGGTAGGCCGGGAAGAGGGAGGGGGGCTGGGCCGCGCGCTGAGGGGGAGAGCTGGGCCGGCTGGAGAGTTGGAGGGGCAGGAAAGGAGCAGGCCAAGACTTGGGGGAGCAAGAGCAGACTTCGGCTGCGAGGGATCGGGCCGCACGCTGGGCTGCGAAGCGATTTGGGCCAAGCTGGGCCGCTGCGCGCGCGGGGGGGGGGGGGGGAAATGGGCTGGGCTACCTCAGGGAGAAGTAAGAGGAGCAGAAACAGACTGGAGGAAGAGTACAGGGGGCAAAAGCGAACTCCGACCTAAACGACTTTTCTAAGGCTCCAAACAAAGTGATTGAAATTCGAATTTAAATAAATTTAAACTCTCGTTTGAACCACAGGCAATACAAAACTCAATGCAGCAACATGAATACAACAAAAATGTTTCTACGCCTTATATTTGATTTTAATTCTCAGAAATTATTTATTTACCCTATATTAATTATCAACAAGACATTAAATAATAAATTAATTACTAAAAATTTTAAATAGGCTATTTTAGGGTGTTACACGTGTAGGGGGGCCGACGCGCTCGGCGGCCGGAGCAGGGGGCGGAGGAGGGGCCGCTTGGCGGCGGGGCAGGGGGTCGACGCGGCCGTCGACCGAAGCAGGGGGTGGAGGTGGGGGCTGGCTCGGCGGCGGAGCAGGGGCTGCTCGGGAGAGTGTGGGGTGAGGAGGGGGTGGTTGTCGCCTGTCGGGTGAGGGAGGGGGGAGGGGGCGGCTGAGGAAGGAGGATAGTCGGAGGGGTGAGATTAATTTTTTGTGTATATATGCATGGGCTTCCAAATTAGATCGGGCCGCCATTGGGCCGGCCATTTTCGGGCCATGCATCGGGTCGGCACTACGAGCCGAGGTGGCGGCCTAGACACTAAAGCCCTTCGTGCCGGGCCGACCTAAAGCACTATCGTTCGTGCTTAGGGCCGGGCTAGTGCCGTGCTTTTTAGGGTCGTGCCTCATGCCGCCAATCGTGCCTGGCCCATTTGGAATTCTATAGGTTGGGGCGATTCAGCTGTTGGATGACGGCAGTGTCGCGGAAGCATGAAGACAGGGGGCAGACCATGAGATGTGTGATGGTGACCTGTCCGTGTATATTCGGCCCCCACGTAAAGATGTTGTCGGTGGCCACACCACGGCCGCCAGTGCACCGACTTCGAGACATCATGAAGAGGAGCAGCTGCTGCCGGTCGTCTTGGCTGTGGATATGGATGGCTAGGTGGGCGGCCCAGCCCTAGCACGACGGGGCACAATAGTCGAGTCGTGCCCTGGCACGTCGTGCCGCTTGGCTGGTCCAAGCACGACACGAGGCCTTTTAGGCTGTGCCGTGCCGGCACGACGACACGATGGGCTAGTGCCGTGCTGGCCCGAGCTGCCTCCAAGTTGTGACTCCACAGTGGTGGCGGCCAACGCTTGGCCACGCCGAGCCTCCGCAGCGGTTGTATCCAACACGACGCTTGGCCGTGTGCCGCGCTCGCGGCGCGGTAGCTGAAGCGGTGGCGGCGGCCAGCGGTAGCTGCAGAGTGAGGACGAAGAGAAGAATGAGGGGGGCGGCGGTTCGACGACTTGCCGGGGAATCGAAAGGGGTGAAATGAGAGGATGGTCAATTAGGGTTTGTACATATATACATGTGTTCGTGGGCTTACCGCATCGTGCCAGCCCATCTTTCATGCCGTGCGTGGGCCAGCACTACGGGCCGACATGGCGGCCCAAGCACGGCCCATTGTATTGTGCCGGCCCGGCCTGAACACTATTCGTATCGGATCGGACCGTGTTAGTGTCGTGCTTTTTAGAGCCGGTCCTCGAGCTGCCCATTTGGTCATTTATAGCTGTGGCGTGCTCGTGGATTTAATTTTGTCGAGGGTTCTATATCGATCAGCGCGGTGGCGGGGTCATCATATCAGCGGCGGGGAGTCCGAGGTACCCAGCCACAGCTGGCAACAGGCATGATGCTGTCGCGTGAGTCCGCCTGTTCAGCAACACGAACTCCTGTTTCGTGCCGGTGCAGGCCATGATCCTATGACCACGTAGGAGGCTAGTGCTTGGAAATTGTAATTGAACAAAGGGAGGAGCATCTATAGCTTGACTGATCGCGAGGAAGAAGAAAAAAGGAATTTTCTTTTAGTGGTAAAGAGAGATGAATACTTTCTACCTAAACAAAAATGATCAGTCCACACGATAAAGGTGGTGAAGAAATCAAAATCTAACATTAGTTCATCAGTTTTTTTTGAAGCTCCGTCCGCGGCAGACCAAACATTACTAAAAACCACCTAAAGCGGATATGTGTTTTGCGTTTGACCCAAGTTCTCAACAATATAAAAATAGCACTACATACAGTATCCTACCCATTATATCTTTTATGCTTTATTATTTAACACTTGCTGTTTTCTATAGCTACAACTATTTATTTTTGCATTACTTGCAGTAACATTCATAAAAAATTTAAAATTGTGCTTATCTCTCTATTATTATAAAATGCAGTATTGTTTATTTGGTTGGGGCTTCTGAGATTTTTTCTTTCCGTTGCCACGCACATGCATGATTGCTAGTTAGAATTAATATGTACATCCAAGATAATGAAGGTCAAGGTATATGTTGGAGAAGGAAATGTGCTTGGGCTGGGCGATGAGGATGCGAGGTATCTCATGGGTACACCGCAAATAGAGATGACAAGAAGCATGCAATCAAGGGGATGCGTTGACCAAATCAAAGTGGAAAACATGACTTTGCAAGCAATGAGTCGGCACGGGAAAAGGATCATGAAAGACTTGTTAGCGGTAAGGATCATGGAATGAGGTGACATGTGGTGGCATCAAAAAACTTACTTAGGATGTAAGAAATCAAGGAGTCATGCATAGAGAAGTAAATAGAGGTGATTTTCTTGTTTATCCTTACAACCATGGAACAGATGGTCATAAGTTGTGTTGAGATGGGGCTAACCGGTGAAGACCAAGAGTCCGAGATGAAGCAACAAAGTATTAGATAGAGATGTTAAAAGAATGCCGTCAAGGGGGCTAGGGTTGAGTTTTGGGGTATTTATGAAGTCTACCACCCAAGTGTTACTATAAATTGAGAGTGTATGTGGCTATTTTGTATAACCTTTGGAGAGAGTTTTGGGTGTCTCTATACTATGCTAGGTTGTAGTGAATAGCTGAAGTGGTGATATGTGTCATTAGGCTAGTTGTATAGTCACTTTTAGGAGATGCTCATAGTGAAGTTTATGGTGTGTTCCCCTATATATAATTAAGCATTAGATAGTCTTCCAAGTGATCACACACGTCTTTTGTTTGATGGCACAATGAGATTGTCTGTAAGAAGGTCTTTGGCTTTGATAAATGGTGGCTAGAATATATATAGTAGTAAAAGTCTCAAACATTTCATATACCTTAAGAAACATTATTGATGTATGAAAATTTAGAATTAGAATCTTTAAAAAGTTAGTAAGATGATGAAATGTAAATATAGTTGATGAACTAGAAAAATATAAGCTAATCTATCGTTGGAGTGCTAGTGCTATACTATAGATCAAACAACAGAAATTGATAGAATTATGAGTAAAAGAAGTTAAAACACACAAAAACATATCAAAATTTACAGATAAAATATTTACATTAGAGAAAATTAAATCTAGACAATTATCTACTAGAGAATAAATATATAAGAAAGTGATAGAATACAACATACTTTAATATAACGGCAAATGAAAGAAACTAGTTGAATAACTGTACATTTTTATGCAAATTTTTGAGTAATTTTTAAGTAAATATAGGATGCATGAGCAAAATGTCTGAAAATAATCTCATGCATCATATATTCATCGTGAAACACCTTAAATGCATGAATAAAACTAAATAGGTGGGTAAAACATAACGCATTTCTTACACAATTGCAAACATCCTAAGCTATTTACCTGATACAAATCTACGTAAACTACGCTCGTCCATGTATTACCCTAATTTTCAGCATCTCTGTGAACTTCCATTTTGATTGCATGTATAACTTGGTTAGATAGACACATATATAACATTAATTTAATATCATTAGCTGCAATTATTATAGGTAATAAATCAGAAAATGAGTGATGTGTTAGGGCTGGACATGTTAAAAAAACATAGTTTGAACTTATGGAAATAAAGTAAGAACAACATCCATTTTTATGAGACAAAATGTTTAAATAATATAAATAAAGTATAGATTTATACTCATTGTCCAAACTGTCGAGCATTAGAATAATATAGATCAGAAAATACTAAAAATGATTGGGCAATGAGCATGCCCAATAAACCCTTGGCCAAATGACTAAACCCAATTTGACAGACAAACATTCAATAAAAGTTCATTTCAAAATACTTGGGTGGAGAATTACTTGATGATTTGGCAAGATAATCTCATGATCAAGTCAAAACAAACTCAAAATTGGAAGGCGATCAATATCCAAGATGTTCCATTGGAATCCAATGTATTTTGACAACAAAGGTCCACATGCAAGTGACTAGAAATTGTATGGATCAATATAGTAGCAAAGAAAACAATCGGACGAAAAGGAAAGTTGGTCGACTGAAAAAGAAAGCTGGCTTGCTTGGCCCATTGGCAAAGCTACACCTGCTTTGATTTAGCATCTATTTGTACCACGACCCCCACGATCGGTATCTGGTTCATCATTTAATCAATTCAAAATAGAAGCAAAGAAACTTTAGGTAGATTAATCCAAAGAGAATTGAGTTCGTGTAGATGTCTAAATGATGGATTTGTCTATACTCTAGCTAGAGTAATATCTATGTCGTAGTTCTAGAGATATTAGTCATGGATCATATGTATGATATCAGTTGTGTTTTTGCGATGAACTTGTTGTCATAGCAATGTAATTTATATGTTGCGACTCACACTCTAACCTATGGAACTATAAGATATACATAGTCTAGGAATTACTCTAAATGAGTTACTTCTTATTCATATATGTTTATGTTAAATTTTTAATCATAATTATATGTTAAATATTAATATAGTATTAATTTTGTTCTTGCAACTTTAATCATCTTACTTGATGCTTAGTTGCTTTAGATCTTGTTTCTTGTTTCCACCAAATTTGATGTGCTTGGTACGAATACTCATAGGAGAAGCTATGTTGGTCCATGAGATTGTGGTAATTATGTTTATAATTTCAAGTTGTGCATCTCATTGGCTTGGAGGGGCTTTGTAGGATCTAGGATTACCGACTAGAGGGGGGGTGAATAGGCGGTTTTGAGAACTTCAATCACAACACTAGAGAAATTTAATTAGAACCACAAGGGAAATTAAATGTCTAGCTACTCTAACCCTATGTTGATGGTTTTGCAACCTAGGATGACAAGATAAGAATCAATCTCTATGAAATTAACTTGTTTCAAGAAAATAATCAAGATAACAAGCAAGCAATAAGAACAAGTGACGCAAGAACTTATCCTCTTGAATAGCTTTGGCCTTGAGAGCAATATTCTTCTTCTCTTCATTTGTTGTTTGACCATGAGCTTATTGCTTGAAGATGTCATGTGTGAGCACTTCACCGAGCACTTCCGTAGGAGTGTATTTCTTCAAGTCTTCTCTCACTAACATTGTGACAATGGTCTCATATTTCTCCGGGAGACTCCTAAGAAATTTGCGAGAGAAGTCTCGATCCGGCACATCATAGTCAAGGCATTTTAGCTCATTCACAATTTCATTTAACCGATTGAACATGATTGAAATGTCTTCATCCTTCTTCATTGTAAACTCATTGAATTTTCCTTGGAGCACATAGAGCTTGGCTTCTTTGACCGAGGATGTTCCCTCATAGATTTCCGCTAGCTTGTTCCAAACATCTTTTACACTTGTAATGCCCTTGAAACGGTTGAATTGATCAATAGATAGACCTTCATACAATATGCACAATGCTAACTCATTAAGGTCCTCATTCTCTAAGTCTCTTTCGGTCTTGACATCTTTGTCTAAGATGACAAATCCTTCCTCAACAATCCCCCAAACTTTTCTTCCGGCCATCCTTAGATAGGTTGTCATCCTAGTCTTCCAATAATCATAATTTTCCCCATCAAAGTAAGGAATATTCCTTTGCTTCATTTTGTTCTCTCTAGCCATTTTAATCCTACTCCGGGATGATTAAATCCTTGATTAGGGAGTACTTAGCTCTGATACCACTTGTAGGATCTAGGATTACCGACTAGAGGGGGGTGAATAGGCGGTTTTGAGAACTTCAATCACAACACTAGAGAAATTTAATTAGAACCACAAGGGAAATTAAATGTCTAGCTACTCTAACCCTATGTTGATGGTTTTGCAACCTAGGATGACAATATAAGAATCAATCTCTATGAAATTAACTTGTTTCAAGAAAATAATCAACATAACAAGCAAGCAATAAGAACAAGTGACGCAAGAACTTATCCCGTGGTATCGATGACTTGTCGGTCACCCCTAATCCACGTTGAGATGGATTCAATGTTCAACCGCTCCTCTATCAAGTCTCCACTTGATGTATGAGCCGGTTAGAACCAAAGAACCGCTCCAAATCTCGATTCCACTAGAGTTGCTCTTCACCGCTCCGATGAGGTGAGCACAATGACCTCTCACAACCAACCTCCACGGCAACTTCACAATCTTCTTGAAGTGCTCGATGGAATCACCAGCTCCAAGCCGTCTAGGAGGCGGCAACCTCCAAGAGTAACAAATCAATGACCTTGCTTGAAGTCTCCCTAGTGCCACAAAGCTCAAACTCTTGATGCAATGCACTAGGATCCTCTCAATCTCACAAAGATGCAACCACTAAATCAAGTGAGTGAGAGAAAGGATGGGGAATGCTCAAATGTATCAAGGAAGCTTTCAAATGGGCCAAGAGAGCCTTCCCAACCCCGGGGGTGGAGTATAAATACTCACCCCCTCGAAATCTAGCCGTTACGTTCAAAACAGGGCACTGGCGGACTGTCCGCCTCATACCTGGCGGACTGTCCGCCCTTCAAAACCAATGGCTACAACGTGTCAGATGGTGTCAGAACTAGCCGTTACGGACCTGCGGACAGTCCGCCATACACACGCGGACCGTCCGCCAGGCCATGAGAAACTATCACAAGTTTTCCTGCGGACCGTCTGCCTCACAAAAGTCTTCTAGAACGCTCGGAAACGCTTCTGTGTTGATGGTCCGCCAAAACGGTCTGCCTCACATTTGTTGTACTGCGGACAGTCTGCCACTCATGGTCGGACAGTCCGCCTCTCATTTTCCAGCCGAGCACATTTCATACTTAGACAAAATTATCACACGGAAAAAAGCCTGCGGACCATCCGCCACACCAGGACGCGGACTGTCCGGACCCCCAGACAGTCCGCCACTGGCCACGCGGACAGTCCGCCAGGACGCAGTGAGCCCTCCACAGGATAGTTTTTTGCTTCTTGTATTTCCCACTTTCACAAACGTTGTTAGCCCTCATGCATGCAATGCAATTGTTTGAGCAAAATGGCATCATGGACTCGTCAAGCCAAGGACATTGACCCCTCTTGATAGTACGGCTATCTAGCCTATAATCCGGTCAATGTTCATCCACTAAACACCGCTTGACCGGTAAAATAGAATACCCTATCTTATACCTTTGCCTTTAGCTCCTTTCGGTCCTTATCACACCCATCATGATCATGACATACCGCAAGAGCTCATCCAATCCCAAGGACTAACCTGTTCTCATATATCAATGAAATTGTTAGTCCATTTTGATTGTCATTAATTACCAAAACATAAATTAGGGGCCTAGATGCTTTCAATCTCCCCCTTTTTGGTAATTGATGACAATCATTTTAAGAAGTGGTATGAGATAGGTTTTGGATTTTGAAATCACTTACTCCTTTCATTTGAGATCAATGGAATAGATAGAGTGAATGACTTTGAAAAACCGAAGAATAGGAGAACTCCCCCTACATATGTGCATGAGTGCATTCATTTGACATATTTGATTATGAATTTTGGCGGAATTTCCCCTACAATTAAAAATTGAGACACAAGAGCATATATATATATATATATATATATATATATGTATATATAACAAAGCTTATAAAAAAACAAGATAGCATTAGCTTCAAATTTTCAAGCATAGATTTTGCCAACACATCATAGTTCACACCATAAAATTAAGAATCATAAACCATAGTTCACAAGCAAACCACACAAAGAGTAATAATTATTACACACCAAGGTTTATGCAATGCCAAAAGTAAATATGCAAATGCAAATGTTTTCATGCTCCATCCATGATCATTATCTTCAATGGGGCTTCCTCTTCATCACTTCTTCAATTTCTCCCCCTCTGTCATCAAATGACACAAAAAGGGAGCTCTAGTCCTGCTGAGGCGGTGGAGGAGGAGGCTGAGGGTAGATAGAGTAGAAGTGGCCACTGAAATCAGTGAAATCCTGCTCGAGCTGCTACTGTCTTGCCATGATGTCTTGCTCAAAAAGGGTCAGCTGATCAAATCGGGCATTCATAGAATCAAACTGCTGCTGCATGCCATACTGCATAGTCTGAAAAGAGTTGTTGATCTGCTGCCCATAGGCCTGAAAGTGAGCCTCAAAGCCAGTCTGCATCTGCTGAAACTGAGAGGTCATGTGCTGCTGCATGGAGGCAAAGTATGGGTCAAAATAGCCCTGAGGTGGTGCCCACTGTGGTGCTGCCTGTGGCTGAGCTGCAGGTGGTGGTGGTGGTGGCATGGCCTGCTCATGTGCTGCTCCTACTCCCCTTGCTTCCTCTTCCTCTTCATAACTTGCATCCCCCATGCTTCATCTTCATCACCAGGCACGTAGGCACTCAAATCCCTCCCAAGAAACCCTCTGTCATTCTTGAAAGGACTGTAGAGTGTATGTTTTTCATTGCAAGGGCCCCTGAACTTGGTCTTTGCCAGAATAAGAGACATGATGTATGGATCAAAGTAAAGATTTATCTCAAAATTAGTCTTCTTGTCCAGAATTTGACCCATGATCAGGTTGACTACATCAATTTTGTCACCGGCCATGACATGCTTAACAAAGTTTCTGTGCCATCCAACAAAAGCCTCTTTGTAACCACTCTTAGGGAGCACTGTGGCCTTGGCAATCTTTAGCAGGACTGCTGGATGGTGCCTGAGACCAGTGATCCTCTCATACACCCTGTTGATTCCTGTCCTATTTGGCTCATAGAACCTCACAATCTCATCCACCTCCAATGGATTCTCATCAAGAATGTCATATGTGGGATCAGTGGTGAGAAAAGTGTAGTCTAATTTATTTACCTCTGCAAATTCAGCGAATGTGGCCTCATATCTCCTTTTCCCGGTCATCCATACAAGTCTCTTCTCAATCATATCCACTTCTACTGTAGCATAGAACTGCCTGATGACTGTGTTGTCCCAATCGCACTTATGCTCTAGAAAATCAGTAAGCCCTAGGGCCTCAAGTTGTGGCACTAAACCACTCATAACCACCTTCTCACCCATATAGTAGAGGTTGATCATTTGGTGCTTGAATACAACTTTCTTCAACATGTGGCCATAGAAAATCTCTTGCTGGACCTGAGTGTGAAAGAATAAGTCATTTGTGTCCCTAGCAAACTCATACTGATTTCCGGCACGATCGGTTCTATAGTTGGTAGGAGTCCAACGCCTGCTCCCCCTGTTGGCATTCACATCAACCAAGTCATCCTCACTTTCTTCTGCCTCCATCTCACTAGCAATATGTGATTCCTCCTCTTCACTGACTTCATAATCATCATCATTGTCATCAAAAATGTGCTGCCTTGGCCTCTTGACAGTTGTTTTTCTCCCCCTTCTGCCTGATCCACTAGCACTACCAAAATAATTCAACAATAACCATCAATAGATCATGTATGAGAAACCAATCCAATACTTGATGGGCTGTTGCTGCTATCGTTGTTGACAGGGCACCGGCGGACTATCCGCCATCAGACCGGCGGACGGTCCGCCAGATACTATTCAGCGACGAACAGCCCAGCGACCTCCAAAGAATCCACCCGATATCCGTTTTTAGCCTATTAAACTTGATCAAATCACTAGCATATACCCTCCATGATTCTACCAACATGATCCCCTAGTTATTTGCACGAATCCATGGACCAAAACGAAATCCAATCTCAAACCCTAAACATGCTCTAGAAGTGAAATCCAAGAAAACCAAGAGTTGAATCAAAGAAATACCGAGAGGACATGGCGTAGGAAGTCACGGAGAGTCCGGGGACGAGCTTCGGATGGTCCGTCAAAGTTCCAAGGGTTCCCCCCTCAACAATGGCTTCTTTCTTGATGTAGATGGGAGAAAGAAGAGAGATGGAGGCGTTCTGATCTGTTTGGGGGCGAAGGGTGTGTTCCTTTGATGTATACATCCGTGGGAGAGTGGGTCCACACTTTACCCGAGCCTCGCGGACTATCCGCCTGTTTAGGCGCGGACTGTCCGCCACCAGTTCTGCAGATTTTTGGTTCTGTCAATTGCAATCAGCCACACCCGGACTGTCCGCGGTCCTTTGGCCGGATTGTCCGGCACCCCCGGACAGTCCGCCACTGCTCTGAGCGGACGGTCCGCCTTACCAGAAAACTGCCCCCGAGACCATTTTCTTTGCACTTTCATTTGACTTTGCTGCCCATATTTGGTTCCAAAAATCACTTGATTCCATGTGAAGATTGTGACCATTAATCTCTCAGAGATAGAACCATGAACCATGGATGGATATATGAAGAATATGATGCAACAAAAATAAAGACATGACTAAGAAAATTAAAGGGTTAGAAAGCAAGTAAACGAATCATATGTTCTAAATTTGAAGCCACATTTGATATGTCAATGACATTAAGCTCGTTCCTCAATTTGCAAAACCTTGATTCATCCAAAGGCTTTGTGAATATATCTGCCAATTGATCATTTGTTCTTACTCCATCAATCTTGATATCTCCCTTGCTTACATGATCCCTAAGAAAATGATGTCGAATATCAATGTGTTTAGTTCTAGAATGTTGAACCGGATTGTTTGCAATCTTTATAGCACTTTCATTATCACATAAGAGAGGAATTCCATTGAATTTCACACCATAATCAAGGAGTGTTTGCTTCATCCATAGTAATTGAGCACAACAACTTCCCACCGATATATATTCCGCTTCGGCGGTAGAAAGAGCCACAAAATTTTGCTTCTTTGAAGACCATGATACAATGGAACACCCAAGAAGTTGACAACCCCCGGAAGTGCTCTTCCTATCAACTTTACAACCGGCATAGTCCGAATCCGAATAGCCAACCAATTCAAATTGAGCGCCCTTTGGATACCAAAGACCAATATTTGGAGTAAATTTTAAGTATCTTAAGATTCTTTTAACGGCGGTCAAATGACATTCCTTAGGAGCGGCTTGAAATCTAGCACACATGCACACACTAAACATAATATCGGGCCTAGATGCGGTAAGATAAAGCAAACTACCAATCATAGACCTATAAAGCTTAGTGTCAACCGGTTTACCTCCCTCATCAAGATCAAGATGTCTATTTGTAGCCATTGGAGTTTTGATGGGTTTTGCATCCTCCATATCAAATTTCTTCAAGATGTCCTTCACATATTTAGATTGGCAAACGAATGTGCCTTCCTTCAATTGTTTAATTTGAAGACCAAAGAAATAGCTTAATTCACCAATCATAGACATTTCAAATTCCTTTGACATCATTCTACCAAATTCTTTACAATAAGCTTCATTTGTGGACCCAAAGATGATGTCATCAACATAAATTTGACAAACGAAGATGTCATTTCCAATTTTCTTAGTGAACAAGGTAGTGTCAACCTTTCCAATTTTGAATCCCTTTGAGATGAGAAAATTCCTAAGCCTCTCATACCAAGCACGAGGTGCTTGCTTCAAACCATAAAGAGTTTTAGAGAGCTTAAACACGTGGTTAGGCATTTTGGGATCTTCAAAACCGGGTGGTTGTTCAACATAAACTAGTTCACTAATTTCACCATTTAAGAAGGCACTTTTGACATCCATTTGGTAAAGTTTTATGTTGTGAGAACATGCAAAAGCTAGTAAAATTCTAATTGCTTCAAGTATAGCTACGGGAGCAAAGGTTTCATCAAAGTCCAAACCTTCGACTTGAGTGTAGCCTTGAGCAACCAATCTTGCCTTGTTTCTTACAACAATACCATCTTCATTTTCTTTATTGCAAAAAACCCATTTAGTGCCAATGACATTGTAATTCTTGGGCCTTTCCACCAAATTCCAAACATTGTTCCGGGTGAAGTTATTTAATTCTTCTTGCATGGCCATCACCCAATCCGGATCATCAAGAGCTTCATCTACACGTTTAGGTTCAAGAAAAGATACAAAAGAATAATGTTCACAAAATGAAGCAATGCTAGATCGAGTTTGAACACCCTTACTAATGTCACCCACAACTTGATCAATGGGGTGATCTTTGGCGACTTGACCATGAATTCTTGGTTGAATAACGTGGTCTTGAGAGGATGTAGAGGATGATGTAGATGTGACCGGTTGCTCATTGTCTTGATGTGAGTCATTTTCATTTGTGTTAACAATGCCTTGATCTTGAGATGATGAAGCATTTTCTTGAGTGGAGATAATATGCTCTTCATCATCATCATCATCTTTTTCTTCTTCTCTTGGTAGAATGTCCCCAACATCCATATTCTTCATGGATTCTTTTAAATTATCACCTCTCACATCATCCAAGTTGTCTTTCTCATCTTCTGACCCATTAGTTTCATCAAATTGAACATCATAAGCTTCTTCAACAAAACCCTTGGATTTATTGTAAACTCTATAGGCTTTGCTACTAGATGAATATCCGAGAAAGAATCCTTCATCACATTTGCTTTGGAACTTGGATAAACGAGAACCTTTCCTCAAAATATAGCATTTGCATCCAAAGACCCTAAAATAAGATATATTTGGCTTCCTTTCGACAAACAGTTCATAGGGGTCTTGTTGAAAAATCCATGACAATATAGCCTATTTGAATAATGGCAAGCGGTGTTGATAGCCTCGGCCCAAAAAGAATCCGAAACATTATACTCGGCTAGCATTGATCTTGCCATCTCAATCAATGTCCTATTCTTTCTCTCAACCAACACATTTTGTTCCGGTGTATATGTGGTTGAGAATTCATGTTTGATCCCCTTCTCATTGCAAAACTCCTCCACATGAGTGTTTTTGAATTCACTACCATTATCACTCCGAACTTTCTTCAACTTGAGCTCAAATTCATTTTCGGCTCTAGTGACAAAGTTCTTGAATATGTCACAAGCATCGGCTTTGTCATGAAGAAAGAATACCCATGTGAATCTTGAGAAGTCATCCACTATCACAAGACAATAACTATTACCACCAATGCTTCTATATGTTGTTGGCCCAAATAAATCCATATGCACTAATTCACAGATTCTTGTGGTGGACATAACACTCTTGGTTGGATGAGAATTTGCAACTTGCTTGCCGGCTTGACAAGAGCTACATAATTTGTCCTTTTCAAATTTGACATCTTTCAAGCCAAGGACTAAATCACGCTTAACCAATTTATTTAGTTGTCTCATGCCAACATGACCTAGTCTTCTATGCCATAACCAACCCATTGAGGCTTTAGAGAATAAACAAGTTGAGAGATTTTCCTCTTTAGATGAAAAGTCCACAAGATATAAACTATCATGACGAAAGCCCTTGAAGATAGTTTCCTTTTCATCACGAGTTGTCACAACAAATTCATCACTAGTAAATGAACATCTATAGCCATTATCACAAAGTTGAGCAATGGATAGCAAGTTGAAATTTAGAGAATCAACTAACAAGACATTTGATAATTTGTAATCTTGAGAGATAGAAATGTCACCAATGCCTTTAACACATCCCTTGCTATCATCTCCAAAAGTAATATTATCAAAGTCGAAGATATCTTCATCAAGATATGAGAATATTTTCTTTTCACCGGTCATGTGGTTTGTACAACCACTATCAATTACCCAATGTCTTCCTCCGGCTTTGTAATTTACCTACACATGACAATCACTTCCTTTTAGGTACCCAACTTTTCTTGGGTCCTTCTATGTTAGTGATCATAACTTTAGGCACCCAAACGAATTTTAGTCTAGTATTGTCCATAGAGCGACCAACAAATTTAGCACATACAACACCCTTTGAATCTTTCTTAAGAATGTAAGATGGATCAAAGGATACGGTCTTCTTGCTCTTGCACTTGTGATTCACCTCTATCTTTGTCTTGCAAATATGGCATTTCTTGAATTTAGCTTCTTCTTGCAATGTCACACTTGATGGCACTTAAGTGGTCTTCTTAGGAATGAAAGTCGACTTCCCTTGCTTGGGCAAATAACCAATGTCATTCTTGTTCAATGTGAATTTTTGACTTGTCCAACAATGATTGAATTTGACTGGACTTCCAAACCATTTGGCAAGATTCTTGGACAAACACTCCACTTCTTTCTTCAATGATTCATTCTCCAATAATAAGAAAGGTGCTTCACTTGAATCTTTTCCACTAGTGCAAGAGCTAGTGCTTGTGCTACAAGAGGTGTTAGTCGAGCAAGATATACATGTTTTACAAGTATCGATGTTAGCAACAAGTTTTCCTTTGGCCTCTTGCGCAAGGAGAGAGTTGTGAGCTTCCTTAAGCTCCTCATGCTTTCCTTTAAGAATTCCCCATGATGTGTTGAGAGTGTCATGAGATTCCTTTAGGTTGGCATGAGAAATCTTTAGCTCCTCATAGGATTTTTGAATTGAAATATTCTTCAATTCTAAATCCCTCAACTTAGACTTTTCTTTGCGCAATTTTTTATCGGATTTTATAACCAAATTAGCAAGATATTCATAGGATATAGCATTTTCATCATCATCATTATCATCATCACTATCACTCCCCTCATCATTGATTATTACCTTCGATGTACCTTTGGCCATAAGGCAATATGGCTTGGAGAAGAGCGATGGGGCTTCCTTAATTGCAACCCCGGCAAGACTCTTCGAAGGCTTGACTTCCTCTTCTTCCTCATCGGAGCTTGCTTCGGAGTCCCACTCAACAAAGTAGGCTTGTGTTGACACCAAAAATTGGTACCAGGAAGAGGCTGACATGTGGGCCGGATTCGTTGAAAAGATATCATTCGGCAAAGAAGTTTTTCCCCAGAGCATTCGGTAAAGACGTTCTGCGGTCGGGAATGCATCGTCATTCGGCAAGAGAACTGTTTCGCAAAAGGCATTCGGGGGCGCGTGATGACGTGGATCAAGTATAAGGAAAAGGCTGGTTTAACTTGGAATGCAAGACGGATACGGTGCCCCGGCGTTTATCTTTTTTAGGAAATAAATAATGTAATCGTAATCGATTAGGAGTCGTGTCGAAACCTGGGTATAAATATAAACCCGTGGTAATTGTAAGAATCAATCAATCATACAACAAACCGGCCCCGTGCCAACTTCGAGTCCTTTAGTCGAGTCGTCGAGTTCTTCGAGAGGAATCATCGATCCGTCGACCTCCGTAAGTACCGGCAACCCTGCACCATGCCTAGTATCATGCGGTGGATTTAGGCTTTGGGTCAGGAAGGTTCCATTGTTAGATCATGAGCCATGCGGTGGGCTAAGTTTTAGCGTGGAACAAGTTATCGGTTCTATTGGATTTTGGCAAGATCTGATAGATCCATTAAGTTACCATGTGTTGCTCTGGATTTTACCTTTATGTTTAATTCATTACAACACTCTTTTGCCCAGTCTAGATTGATTAGATTCGGTTCTAGCTCATAATGCACTGCGTTTCCATAGCCGAATTCGAAGTCAATCTAGATTGCCACGTGTTGCGGGTCCAAGCTCGTTGGTCTTGTGTAGATCTTGACAGAACCGGGTATCATGCGGTGGATGCAGGTTTTTGGGTCGTCTTAGAGCTAATCATCCGGTGGATTAGAATTCGATTCGATCTGATAGACCTATCATCACCAACGAAGCATGTTCCTTCTTCATGGAACCCGATTCGGCTATATAGCTGTATTCGGCAGTATCGCCACGAGTGAAACATGTCCACGGTTTTGTTTTAAATAAAGAATGCTTTTAGCCTTCCACGTTTAGAGTCGTATCATGCGGTGGATTGATCTATTCTTGGTTGGTGGTGTGATTCCAAGCAAGTCGTATCATGCGGTGGATTAACTTGCTTGTTTCATGCTCGACGGGTTGGAAAGTACCTAGACATGCGGTAGACTAGTGCTTTTAGTCTATGCATTCTTGTTTATTATGAAATTATGGTCATGTTTTCGCCCTTTTATTTATCTATCATGCTCTGTTCCCCGTTAATCGGTTATGAATATACGTTACAATGTTTATTCAGTCAACTACCGATCTTTCGTCATGCTTACGTCACGCATTCGGCAGTGCGCTTCCTGCGTGCTTTGCCGATTGCCGAATGATGCTTTAACTGCTGACAGATAGCTTTTCTGTAGCTATATGTCGTTCGAAACTGGCTCCGTAGCCACAAATATGGAACTGACTGGTATCACCCGGTACGTTCCAGGTGTTATCTAAACATCTTTTCTCCCTTTGTCAGTTTCAGGAAAATTGACTGGCACGCTTTCGGATTCAAACGCTCGGGCCACGTGTAAAGCTAGCTAATTCGGCTTGCTGTGTGCTTGGCGTGAAGTGCGGATTTTACGTCAACACACTTTTTGGCACGCCTGGTGGGACCACAAGCTTCGAAGATGCCTGAATTAAAAGACATTCTGGATGTCACTTTTGAAGAATTGTCTGATGAACATCAACAAATGGTGAAGACTGCTGCAGATCAGTTCATCAAGAAATGCTTGCTGTCTTTTGTTAAGAACAGGAGTGGTGCACCGTTTCTCAAGTCAGATCTGCCAAGAGTTCTTTTGCCGGGACAATCTGATCTTACTGAAGATGAAGAAAGGGAGAAGTTCTCTAGCTTGTTGTACAAGGCTTTAGGAGAAACAATGACCAATCATAATGCTGCATTCCTGAACAGTTTTCGGCTCATACTGGTCAACATCTTTGGTCAACACGTGGATAAACCTTTTGAGCAAGCGCATGGACAACTTGGTGGACCAACATATTTCAATATTCAAGCATCGGTCCCAAAATGTCATGGTAAAGGTATTGAAGAAACTGAAGTTTCTGGAACCAAAGACGCGAGTGGACAGCCGATTCAACAAGAGCTTCAGCATGCATTGCCGAAACCTCGTACATATGGTGATATGGCATTCGGCACCACGGGAAATCTACCTGCCTCTGCTTACAAGATATCCCCTCTGAACAACAGGCTGCAAAGAGATGTGTATGGGAACGGATATTCAGAGTTCATGAATTACAATGCTATCGACGCTCTCCCGAATCCCGGGTATGTTGGTACTACAGGGATGCCTGCTGGGAGACCAGGGAATCAAGATACCAATATTGACCTTATGGTGCAAAAAATGACCGATGTATTGCAAAATCAATTCGGTCTGAAGCCTAAAAATCAGGGGTACATGTACTCGTCTCCTTTCCCAGAATGGTACCAAAGGGTATCATTGCCGAATAGAGTCAAGGTGCCTACAGACTTTACTAAGTTCTCAGGACAAGACGATACTAGCACTGTGGAACATATAGCTCGATATCTGATGCAGCTTGGAGAAGCTTCAGCAGATGAGGCTTTCAGAATCAGATACTTTCCTTTGTCGCTGACGGGTCCAGCTTTTACGTGGTTTGCTTCTTTGCCTGCTCAGTCAATTTGTACTTGGAAGGACCTGGAGCAGAAATTCCATGCTCATTACTACATTGGCAGTACCGAGAAAAAGTTGGTTGATTTGACCAGCTTAAGGCAGAGAAATAATGAGACACCTACGGAGTTCCTCAGGAGGTTTAGGGAAACAAAGAGCATGTGCTTTTCTCTGAACATACCTGATGACCAGCTAGCTGGTATGGCTGTAGCTGGCATGCTGCCTGCCATTCGGGAAAAGCTATTCGGAATGGAGTTCGATGATCTGGGCCAGTTGTCACACAGATTGGCCTTAATGAGTAACCAGGCATATGGTTTCAAGAAAGATGCCAGATTTGCTAAACACAATGATGTAGTTGATATCTATAACCAATTCCTTGAAAGAGCAGATCAAGAAGATGAGTATGAAGATAGTGAGGAGATAGCTGCAGCAGAGATAGTGTGGGGCAAAGAACCAGTCATGGTGAATCAGAGGTGGATTAAGCAGAATAAGGGCACCTATGATTTTGATGTAACTAAAGCAGATAAATTGTTTGACTATCTTGTAAAAGAAGGCCGGATCAAGCTACCAGAGGGGCATTCTATGCTTCGGCCTGATGGAGTGAAAGATAAAAGGTACTGTGGATTCCACGATAGAAATTCTCATTCCATCAATGAATGCAGGGTTTTTAGAGTGAGGATTCAGAAAGCTATCCAAGAAGGGCATCTGAAATTCGACAATAAGATGAAGTTGGACAATAACCCGTTTCCTCAGAACATGATTGGGTTCTCAATCAATATGGTGAATGTTGCCGAATCTGGAGAAAAGGGAAAGATGAGAGTCCTGACGTCGAAGGAAGCGAAGCAGAATGGCTCAGTCGATCCTAATCGGCAAATCACGATCGAGCAGATTCGCGAGGAAAAGCCTCGCTTCCCGAATAGCCGATTTGAAATTGGGAAATCTTATAAACCCAGAGTCACATCGCGCATTCTCCTCAATAAGTGGCAGCGTCAGCAAGAAAAAGAACGCTATCAGAGACGTGAGTACGAGGAGGAGAAGAGGAGGTGCGAAGAAAAAAGGTATGAGGAAGAACAAGAGGAATATGTCCGAGAACAAGAACGTGCACATTGGGATTGTGTCTTCTTCAGACACTGTTGGAACGAGGGTTTAAAGCTGCCTACATGGAATAACTGTCCTGAATGCAATAATGGATATGTCGAACATAGGCAAAATGGTGCCAGTCGCCGATCCGTCCATGAAAGAATTGGAAGGATACATCCTAGTGATGATCGGCGTCTAAAAATATATAAGAATGATGATCAACCAAGGAAAAGACATGCTGATCATAGATGGATTGATCATGAAGAAGAAGATCGTGAGTATGTCTGGCAAAAAGGACAGTGGTGTCCACCTGGTTTAAGAAAGAGCCAGAAGAGAAGAGTCCAGCGCCTGAGGAATCAAGAGTTGAAGCGAGCAGGAACCAGGATGAGATCGATATGGCGTCCAAAAGACAAACCTGACGAATCGGGTCATTCGGCTCCTACATGCATGGTATGTTTCTTGCCGAATGAATTCATGGCTCCAGCTAATCAAATTGTACAGGAAGAGATATTGTCAGAAGTGGATGAAGCCGAGCAATGTGGGTTAATGGCACAATTGGTATTGAATAAGCAAGCTATTTTCGAGAAGCCAGTCCAGAATCGGCACATGAAGCCACTGTACTTAAGAGGATATGTCAACGGAAAGCCACTGACGAAGATGTTTGTTGATGGTGGAGCTGCTGTTAATGTGATGCCATACAATACATTCAGGAAACTTGGCATGAGCCCTGGAGATTTAACGCCAACAAGCATAGTTTTGAATGATTTTGCTGGAAATCCTTCGGACACCAAAGGATGTGTACATGTAGACCTGATGATTGGATCTAAGATTCTGCTTGCAACCTTCTTTGTTATTGAAGGCAAAGGGGCATACAGCTTGCTACTTGGAAGGGATTGGATCCATGCGAATTGCTGTATTCCATCTACTATGCATCAGCAGCTTATTCAGTGGATAGATGATGAAGTGGAAATTGTTCCAGCAGATGATTCAATTAGCGTGGCTAATGTGGAACCAGCCTTCTGGGAATATCAAGGCATAGATTGTTTCTCAGGTAAGGACTGGGGAGAAGGTCCTGTTGAGCCAGTCAGCAGTGATCAACAGCCGATCGAAGCAGTCGGCTCTTTTAGTAATTTTTAATGGATAATCCAATCGATGGGACTGACGGGAAGCTAGGACATGGATTTGTGTCGGCTGATAAATTAGAAGAAGTAGACATTGGAGATGGTGACAAACCAAGGCCGATATTCATCAGTGCTAGCTTGGATTCAGTTTTCAGAGAAAAGTTGATTGAGTTGTTAAAAGAATACAAAGATTGCTTTGCTTGGGATTATTCGGAGATGCCTGGTTTAGATCGTTCCATTGTTGAGCATCGATTGCCGATCAAGCCTGGTTATAAACCTTACAAACAACCACCCTGGAAAATCTACAAAGATGAAGTGTTGACCGATGTAAAGAAAGAAGTGGAAAGATTAATAGCAGCAAATTTTATTCGGCCATGCAGATATGCAGAATGGATCTCTAATATTGTTCCTGTGTACAAGAAAAATGGGAAGATGAGAGTTTGCATAGACTTTAGAGATCTGAACAGAGCTACACCCATGGATGGATATCCAATGCCTATTGCTGACTCGTTGGTTGATGCTGCTGCTGGATATAAAGTGATTAGTTTCATGGATGGTAATGCAGGGTACAATCAAATTTTTATGGCATTGGAAGATATAGCGAAAACAGCTTTCAGATGTCCAGGACATATAGGGTTGTTTGAATGGGTTGTCATGACGTTTGGTTTGAAGAATGCTGGTGCAACTTATCAGAGAGCCATGAATTATATTTTTCATGAGTTGATCGGCAAGATTGTGGAGATATATATTGATGATGTTGTGATTAAGTCATTGGATCATGAAGCACATTTGGCCGACATAAGGAAAACTCTAGAGTGCACTAGGAAACATGGGCTCAAGATGAACCCGAATAAATGTGCTTTTGGAGTTTCGGCAGGAGAATTTCTGGGATTTTTGGTGCATGAAGGAGGAATAGGAGTTGGCAAGAAAAGTATGAAAACCATTGATGAAGTTGTTCCTCCAACTAATCTTAAGGAATTACAGTCATTACTTGGTAAGATCAATTTCGTAAGAAGATTCATATCAAACTTATCACAAAAGGAGTTGCCTTTCTCTTCACTGCTAAAAGTCAAGAAGGATCAGAAATTTGTATGGGGTGACGAACAACAAAAGGCTTTTGATGAAATCAAGGAATACATGAAAGAACCACCAGTATTGGTACCTCCACAGCTAAACAAGCCTTTTAAGTTGTACATGGCGGCCGATACCCAAACTATTGGATCGGCCCTCATACAAGAATTTGAGGGAAAGGAAAGGGTAGTTGCATACCTTAGCCGGAAATTGCTTGATCCCGAAACGAGGTATTCGGCTACCGAGAAACTTTGTTTATGTGTTTACTACTCCTGTACAAAATTTCGGCACTACTTGCTACATGCCGAATGCATTGTGTATTCAAAATTTGATGTGATAAAGCACATGTTGTCTATGCCGATTTTGAACGGAAGGATTGGCAAATGGATTTTAGCTTTGTCTGAATTTGAGTTAAGGTTTGAATCGGCAAAAGCTGTTAAAGGACAGATTATTGCTGACTTCATTACTGAACATTGCGATTCATCAACTAATTTGCTTGAAATTACTCCTTGGGTATTATTCTTCGATGGATCTTCATGTGACAAAGGTGGTGGAGTAGGTATTTTGTTAATTTCGCCAAGAGGAGAGGTATTTGAATTTTCTATTCCTATTCAACCTACTGTCACTAATAATCAAGCCGAGTATGAGGCAGTGCTCAGAGGACTTCAATACTTGAGAGAAGCAAAAGCCATTGCAGTTGAAATTTTTGGGGATTCAGAATTAGTCATAAGGCAACTAAATGGCGAATATGAGTGCAGAAACGATATCTTAAGGAATTATTATGAGGAATGCAAGCAAATCTTAAAGGAGTTTCAGTCAGTAATTCTACGGCATATTCCTAGGAAAGACAATGAAGAGGCGAACAGATTAGCTCAAAGTGCTTCGGGTTATAGAGAGCTTCAAGAAGTTTTTGCTAATGATGTATATGCTTTCGGGAGTAATTTGGCAGAGGATGATTGGAGAAAAGAAATTGTTGATTATCTGGAGAATCCATCCCGAAAAGTTTCTAGAAAGCTCAGGTATAAAGCTTTAAAGTTTGTTCTTCTTGATGATAATTTATATTATAAATCCTTGGATGGGGTGCTGTTACATTGCTTAAGTCAAGAAGAAGCAAAAAGGCTGATAAGTGAAGTACATGATGGGCTGTGTGGAGCACATCAATCGGCTTACCGAATGAAATAGGTTATTAGGAGAACTGGGTACTATTGGCCCACAATGCTAGAAGACTGCTTTGAATATTACAAGGGATGCCAAGATTGCCAGAGATTTGGAAACATTCAAAGAGTTCCAGCATCGGTCCTGAATCCTATTATCAAGCCATGGCCATTCAGAGGATGGGGAATAGATTTGATTGGCCAAATAAATCCTCCATCTAGCAAGGGGCATAAGTTTGTGCTTTTAGCAACCGATTATTTTACTAAGTGGGTTGAGGCGATTCCATTAAAGAAGGTGACATCAGAGAATATGGTTGAATTTGTTAAAGAACATATCATTTACAGATTTGGAATTCCTCAAACAATCACCACAGATCAAGGAACTCAGTTTACATCTTCAGAGTTCAGAAATTTTGCTGAAAGTATGGGCATCAAATTGTTGAATTCTTCTCCTTATTATGCCCAAGCTAATGGTCAGGCAGAGGCTTCTAACAAGATTATGATTAAAATTATACAGAAGAAGATTGATCAGAAGCCAAGAAAGTGGCATTCGGTATTAAATGAGGCTTTATGGGCTTACCGAATGGCTCCACATGGGGCTACACAGACGTCTCCTTATGAATTGGTATATGGACATCATGCTATCTTGCCATGGGAGATGCAGTCAGACTCAAGGAGAATAAAGTTGCAAAAAGATTTAAGTTCTAAAGATTATAATGATTTAATGATGGACGAATTAGAAGATTTGCATATGATTCGTCTCAGGGCCTTGGAAAATGTTGAGAAAAATAAAATGCGAGTTGCTAAATATTACAACAAGAAGGTGAAGGTCAAGCAATTTGCAGAAGGAGATTTGGTTTGGAAAGCAATATTGCCGATTGGAACTAAATACAGTGCATTCGGTAAGTGGTCTCCAAATTGGGAAGGTCCTTTCAGAGTGGTCAGATGCGTGCCTGGAAATGCATATATCCTGAAAACTTTACTAGGAGAGGAGTTTACTGCTGCTATCAATGGGAGATACTTGAAGAGATATTATTCTAGTGTTGAGATTGATCGCTGATTGAAATATTTAATGTCAGAACGACTGAAACAGCCGGCATTCGGGAACGAGCCGCCTTCAGAACAAATGCCAACAGAGGGAAAATGGCCAATACCAGAATGTATTGCCCTTAGTACAAATATTTTGCATCATGAGTTTGACCAAGTTATCACAAAAAAGACTGCAAAAGATAAGTTTTATTGCCGAAATTCCATAATCCCTAGTACAAACTAATGGAACAACCTGTTCAGAACAGACTGGGGATGAATGGAATCGGCAATGGCGGCGCCATGAGCATCAAGGCGATCTATGGAGGCCTCAATATCGTCGATCTCCTCCGGATTGCCATTGGCAAAGCCGGGCGGTAGCCTGGAATAGTCAGTGCCAGTGTGCGTCGACATGGCGACTAGGCCTGCGGCAGTGCCCAGACGGACGCCGTGTAAGGCTACCTCATCGATACGGCCTGCCACTGCACCGAGGCGAGCTTCTGGCGTGTCCCCAGGAGCATTCACCTTGTTTGCCAAAGACTCAACCAATGTCTTCAGCTGATCGAGTTCGGCGTCGCGATCTGTAGGATTACGAAGCAACGGCGGGTTAGTCCAAGGTCAGATTGAAGTTAAGCGAACCGCAGAAATTACCGTCGATGGTCTCGAGCAGCTGCTTGCGCTGGTGTTGCCACTCTAGATCTGCGATCCCGGCTTGTTTGGAGATGACCTCCAGCTCATGCCGAGTGTCGTCACGTTCCTGCTTGAATCGGCGGGCATCGCTATCAGAGTAGGGCAGATCCCAGTTGGGCCTCGGGGATCGGCTGGATGACTCCGAAGAATCACCCGCTGCAGCCGGAGCCGCAGCCAAGGCGGTAACGGGGTTCCATTGGATGCGCCTGAAAACACAAAGAAAGCCAAGGAGAGGCAGACAGTCATCACCTCCGACGAGCACTGGCGCGGCTCCCTTCAGCTTCGTCGGCGGCCGGGCGTCTTCCGCTGTTGTTGGTCATTGGGGTTTTCTGGAGATTACTGTGCTCGAAGAAGAGGGGGCTCAGGCTAGCAGAAAGCTTGGAAGACGGAGGATTTGATAAAAGATTAGGAGCGCTCAAGGTTCTTATTTATGGAACTAACGAAGAGATCGTGGCCGAAGATTGTGGTGCATATCCCAAGGAGTTCGGAAGGTGAAAAGGATTTTCCAACCGATCGATTTCCATGTCGTTTGGGATTCTTACCGAGTCGTATTCAGTTTTGACTGAATGAGATTCGGCTATGTCGTGTTTGAGGCGTTTTCGGGTCTGACACTGTTATAGCCAGCTTTGCCGAATGAGTTATCCACAGTGGAGAAAAACAGAGTTAAGAAATGACAAAGTTACAGGATTGATAGAGCATTCGGTTATTAATTATTTGTCACAATTACAAGCCCAAGTACTTTGAGATTACATTTTTAGCATCTGATATCATATTGCTAATGCTCTCTAATAAGTTTTTGTCAGCTTCTTGGGTTCTAGCCAGAGCAGCAAGCTTTGCCTTGAGTTGTTTTTCTTCGTTCAGAGCTGCTGAAGCTTCCTTTCGCATCTTCTCTGTTAATTTGGGAAGCTCAACTATCTTCTTCTCATCAGCTTCAATTTCGGCCGATAGATCTCTCAATTCGGCTTCAAGTGCAGCTTTTCTGACCTTCTTCTTTTCAAGTTCAGATTCCAATTTGGTCAGTAATTCTTTGCTGTTCTGAGCTTGAGTATGCAGGTCTTTCACAGATTGTTTGGCTGTAGATCTCCTCTGTTCCAGAGCTGGTTGAGAAGATTGGTTTTTTAGAGCCTGCTTTACTGCGGCGTATTGTTGATCCAAATGAGAAACTGGTTCCAAAGAAGTTTTGATATCATCAGGGAGTTCTTGGTCAATGGATTCCAGTACATCCCTTAAGAGATCAGCATCTTTGACTTGATCTTGAATACTCTTGTGCAGCAAAGCAAGGATATCTTTCAGCCTTGTTTGATTTTCTTCTGACAGAGTTTGGCCAGAAGATGTTTCTTCCCCTTGTTCGGCAACCAAGTCGTCCACAGCAAAAGAATAGCTGGATGATGAAATGGATTTCTCCTGAAAGAAAGTCTTGCCGAATTAGCAATAATCCGCTGAGTAAAAGGGTAGAGAAAGTTGAATGATTTTGTTTACCTCGTTCCTGACTTCCTGAATGGGGGAAGGAAGCCTCTCAGGCTCAATGGAAAGATTCTGTGTATCTTGCTGAGGAGAAGCTGGAAGATTTCTTGGTGAAGATAATGCTTCTGATTGAGGAAGAAGTTGCAAAGCTAAAGATGAATCGTGATGAGAAGAAGAGCTCTCCAAGATTGGATCCATTGAGGATTGTTCTGCAGTTAACAAAGAATGAGTGCCGATGAAAAAGAAGTTAAGAGGATAAAGTGGTAGAATTTTACCAGTCAATGAAGCATCGGCAAGATCTGTACTGATTGCTAGTTGCTGTTCTCTGACCTGAAATCAAGAAGGGATAAAGTTGAGCAGAATACTAATGGCATTATGGTCAAAGGAAGAAGGCTCTGACCTTGATAACTTTTTTGCTGCTTGTTCTTTTCTTCTTTACAACTAAGGGAGCAGTTAAAGAAAGGGTTCTCCTCTTGACAGATGATGGTCTAGTAAGTATTGGATCTAGAGAAGCCTGTCTAGCCATCAGTTGAGCCAAGGTAGGAGATTGGTGCCCCAAGGCAGATATTGGGCCTACAGCTTTGTACAAGATCGCCCTGGCAAGAGGGGCAGGTGTTATATCCTGCAAGATAACAGAGTAAGAATCAATCGGGGTTAATATTATTGAGACAGATGAAGGGATAAGCGTATTACCTCTGAAGTTGGCTGATAATCAGGCATTAACTCGAAGCAGAAGGGATGGATTGGCATGTTGAAGATATGATCATGGAGTTCTTGCCACCAGAGAGTGAAAGAAGGATGGGTAGATATTATTGGCACAAAAGGATCAGGTGCATAGATAGTTCCGCAGCATTTATAAGTAAAAATCCTTCTTGTCTCTGTGGAATCCTTGACAATCTCCCTAGGCTTGAGAAATTCGTGAAGAAATAGCCTGGGGGGCACTTGGCCACATCCCAACTGTCTAGCCATCATATTTGGCTGATAATATTCGTAAGTGCTTTGAACCAGCCTTCCTCCACAGAATTCGGCTAGCAGGATGCTGGGCTGGATGAAGGCATTGAAGATCGCTATAGATTGTACATCAGTGCATCCAGTTTCAAAGCTGAATTCGCAAGGGAGAGTGAGATTGTCGTTGTCCAGATATGGGAACCAAAGAGGGTGAGCAAAGCCTTTGAAGAAGAGCTCAAACAGTTCACCGATGTTCTTGTTGATAGATACAGTGGAGGCAGCTTCTCCATAGGTTTGACAACCTTTGGTTCTCCGAGTTTCTCCTTCTTTGTAATTAATTGAAGGAAAGTCTCGGCTGTTGAGATCAATAGCGACGATTTGATGCATGTACAACTGCAGCCACATTTGGACAAAGCACCAAGGACCATTGACACAGGGGATTTTCTTGCCGGTATACATCAGGTGGGTGGTTTGATTGAGCATATGGTAGACACTTCCCAGGAGGTATTTCCCAAGTGGAATGAGTTTTCCGGCAGCCAGCTCTTCAGCCATCACGATATGATTCAGGGTTGGCTCATTGGCTTTGCCACAGAAGACTGATCTGCATAGCCACATGTTCAGGAAGGCTCTATATTCGACATCGGTCAGAGGGCCATCAGACATATGGTTTTGGATGTATCTCTTGTATCCAACCCCTGTTTTTACTCCTGTCTGCTTGGAGGAACCTTTGTGGTCATATGGATATACAGTTCCTGTAACGTTCAGGCCGGTCATCATGTAGACATCGGCCAAAGTGGGAGACATTGGGCCATGACCGAAGAGAAAAGCATTTGCGCCATTGGACCAAAAATGACAAGCTGCAATCAGAAGGTTCTCGTTCTTTGGTGTTTCGGCTAGTGACAGCTCCAGGCAATGAGAAATACGCAGATGGTCCCAGTTCTGTGTTTGGGGGCTTTTGTCATCAGATACCCTTTTGTACCAATTTCTCCAACCGGCAATTGGGGGCAAAGGCCAGTTCTTGAAGGCGTCTTGCCACTCATGAGGTTTTGTCAATGAAATCTTGAAAGGAACCCTCTGAGATTCAGCCGCGATGAGTTCGGAAGGATCTGAATTCCCTACAGGGCCGAGGAAGTAGGATGGAGCTTTTTCCTCAACAGGGATAAGGATTTCGGCAGCTAGTGCCTATCGAGAATGGAAAAAGATGAGAGGAAATTTAAAATGCAAAATCGAAGGAAGAATACCGAATGTGCTTGAGGGGATTGAAGTTTACCTGGAGGGCAAAATCTTGGTCCCCCATTTGAAGATTGAATCTTGGAAGTCGATAACCTAGGGTTCGGATCTGGATGAGAGCTCTAAGGATTCAAAAGGAGAAGCGGGTGTCGAGCAGAACTAACTTGGGAATGTTGAGTGCTTCTGGTCAATTCCGAGATAAAATTATCTTTTATCCCGAAATTGAAGGGGCATGTGTTGACACCAAAAATTGGTACCAGGAAGAGGCTGACATGTGGGCCGGATTCGTTGAAAAGATATCATTCGGCAAAGAAGTTTTTCCCCAGAGCATTCGGTAAAGACGTTCTGCGGTCGGGAATGCATCGTCATTCGGCAAGAGAACTGTTTCGCAAAAGGCATTCGGGGGCGCGTGATGACGTGGATCAAGTATAAGGAAAAGGCTGGTTTAACTTGGAATGCAAGACGGATACGGTGCCCCGGCGTTTATCTTTTTTAGGAAATAAATAATGTAATCGTAATCGATTAGGAGTCGTGTCGAAACCTGGGTATAAATATAAACCCGTGGTAATTGTAAGAATCAATCAATCATACAACAAACCGGCCCCGTGCCAACTTCGAGTCCTTTAGTCGAGTCGTCGAGTTCTTCGAGAGGAATCATCGATCCGTCGACCTCCGTAAGTACCGGCAACCCTGCACCATGCCTAGTATCATGTGGTGGATTTAGGCTTTGGGTCAGGAAGGTTCCATTGTTAGATCATGAGCCATGCGGTGGGCTAAGTTTTAGCGTGGAACAAGTTATCGGTTCTATTGGATTTTGGCAAGATCTGATAGATCCATTAAGTTACCATGTGTTGCTCTGGATTTTACCTTTATGTTTAATTCATTACAACACTCTTTTGCCCAGTCTAGATTGATTAGATTCGGTTCTAGCTCATAATGCACTGCGTTTCCATAGCCGAATTCGAAGTCAATCTAGATTGCCACGTGTTGCGGGTCCAAGCTCGTTGGTCTTGTGTAGATCTTGACAGAACCGGGTATCATGCGGTGGATGCAGGTTTTTGGGTCGTCTTAGAGCTAATCATCCAGTGGATTAGAATTCGATTCGATCTGATAGACCTATCATCACCAACGAAGCATGTTCCTTCTTCATGGAACCCGATTCGGCTATATAGCTGTATTCGGCAGTATCGCCACGAGTGAAACATGTCCACGGTTTTGTTTTAAATAAAGAATGCTTTTAGCCTTCCACGTTTAGAGTCGTATCATGCGGTGGATTGATCTATTCTTGGTTGGTGGTGTGATTCCAAGCAAGTCGTATCATGCGGTGGATTAACTTGCTTGTTTCATGCTCGACGGGTTGAAAAGTACCTAGACATGCGGTAGACTAGTGCTTTTAGTCTATGCATTCTTGTTTATTATGAAATTATGGTCATGTTTTCGCCCTTTTATTTATCTATCATGCTTTGTTCCCCGTTAATCGGTTATGAATATACGTTACAATGTTTATTCAGTCAACTACCGATCTTTCGTCATGCTTACGTCACGCATTCGGCAGTGCGCTTCCTGCGTGCTTTGCCGATTGCCGAATGATGCTTTAACTGCTGACAGATAGCTTTTCTGTAGCTATATGTCGTTCGAAACTGGCTCCGTAGCCACAAATATGGAACTGACTGGTATCACCCGGTACGTTCCAGGTGTTATCTAAACATCTTTTCTCCCTTTGTCAGTTTCAGGAAAATTGACTGGCACGCTTTTGGATTCAAACGCTCGGGCCACGTGTAAAGCTAGCTAATTCGGCTTGCTGTGTGCTTGGCGTGAAGTGCGGATTTTACGTCAACAGCTTGCCCATTCTTCTCCTTCTTGTAGTACTTCTTCTTCTTGTTCTCACTCTTCTTGTACTTGTTCTTACTTGTTTTGCCCTCTTTCTTGTTTGGGCAATTTATTAATATATGCCCAATCTCCCCACAAGAGAAGCATTCTTTGCCTTCAAATGGATTCTTCTTTGAGAACCTATTTCTCTTGTCAAATCTCTTCTTCTCAAGAACCTTTTGGAGCCCCCTAACAATGAGAGTCATTTCTTCATCCGAATCTTCATCATTTTCACAATGTGTTTCTTCCTCTTGAATAGCTTTGGCCTTGAGAGCAATATTCTTCTTCTCTTCATTTGTTGTTTGACCATGAGCTTCCTTTTGAGATTGCTTGAAGAAGTCATGTGTGAGCACTTCACCGAGCACTTCCGTAGGAGTGTATTTCTTCAAGTCTTCTCTCACTAACATTGTGACAATGGTCTCATATTTCTCCGGGAGACTCCTAAGAAATTTGCGAGAGAAGTCTCGATCCGGCACATCATAGTCAAGGCATTTTAGCTCATTCACAATTTTATTTAACCGATTGAACATGATTGAAATGTCTTCATCCTTCTTCATTGTAAACTCATTGAATTTTCCTTGGAGCACATAGAGCTTGGCTTCTTTGACCGAGGATGTTCCCTCATAGATTTCCGCTAGCTTGTTCCAAACATCTTTTGCACTTGTAATGCCCTTGAAACGGTTGAATTGATCAATAGATAGACCTTCATACAATATGCACAATGCTAACTCATTAAGGTCCTCATTCTCTAAGTCTCTTTCGGTCTTGACATCTTTGTCTAAGATGACAAATCCTTCCTCAACAATCCCCCAAACTTTTCTTCCGGCCGTCCTTAGATAGGTTGTCATCATAGTCTTCCAATAATCATAATTTTCCCCATCAAAGTAAGGAATCTTCCTTTGCTTCATTTTGTTCTCTCTAGCCATTTTAATCCTACTCCGGGATGATTAAATCCTTGATTAGGGAGTACTTAGCTCTGATACCACTTGTAGGATCTAGGATTACCGACTAGAGGGGGGTGAATAGGCGGTTTTGAGAACTTCAATCACAACACTAGAGAAATTTAATTAGAACCACAAGGGAAATTAAATGTCTAGCTACTCTAACCCTATGTTGATGGTTTTGCAACCTAGGATGACAATATAAGAATCAATCTCTATGAAATTAACTTGTTTCAAGAAAATAATCAAGATAACAAGCAAGCAATAAGAACAAGTGACACAAGAACTTATCCCGTGGTATCGATGACTTGTCGGTCACCCCTAATCCACGTTGAGAAGGATTCAATGTTCAACCGCTCCTCTATCAAGTCTCCACTTGATGTATGAGCTGGTTAGAACCAAAGAACCGCTCCAAATCTCGATTCCACTAGAGTTGCTCTTCACCGTTCCGATGAGGTGAGCACAATGACCTCTCACAACCAACCTCCACGGCAACTTCACAATCTTCTTGAAGTGCTCGATGGAATCACCAGCTCCAAGTCGTCTAGGAGGCGGCAACCTCCAAGAGTAACAAATCAATGACCTTGCTTGAAGTCTCCCTAGTGCCACAAAGCTCAAACTCTTGATGCAATGCACTAGGATCCTCTCAATCTCACAAAGATGCAACCACTAAATCAAGTGAGTGAGAGAAAGGATGGGGAATGCTCAAATGTATCAAGGAAGCTTTCAAATGGGCCAAGAGAGCCTTCCCAACCCCGGGGGTGGAGTATAAATACTCACCCCCTCGAAATCTAGCCGTTACGTTCAAAACAGGGCATTGGCGGACTATCCGCCTCATACCTGGCGGACTGTCCGCCCTTCAAAACCAACGGCTACAACGTGTGTCAGATGGTGTCAGAACTAGCCGTTGCGGACCTGCGGACCGTCCGCCATACAGGCGCGGACCGTCCGCCAGGCCATGAGAAACTATCACAAGTTTGCCTGCGGACCGTCCGCCTCACAAAAGTCTTCTAGAACGCTCGAAAACGCTTCTGTGTTGATGGTCCACCAAAACGGTCCGCCTCACATTTTTTGTACTGCGGACAGTCCGTCACTCATGGCCGGACAGTCCGCCTCTCATTTTCAGCCGAGCACATTTCATACTTAGATAAAATTATCACACGGAAAAAAGCCTGCGGACCGTCCACCACACCAGGACGCGGACTGTCTGGACCCCCCAGACAGTCCGCCACTGGCCACGCGGACAGTCCGCCAGGACGCAGAGAGCCCTCCACAGGATAGTTTTTTGCTTCTTGTATTTCCCACTTTCACAAACGTTGTTAGCCCTCATGCATGCAATGCAATTGTTTGAGCAAAATGGCATCATGGACTCGTCAAGCCAAGGACATTGACCCCTCTTGATAGTACGGCTATCTAGCCTATAATCCGGTCAATGTTCATCCACTAAACACCGCTTGACCGGTAAAATAGAATACCCTATCTTATACATTTGCCTTTAGCTCCTTTCGGTCCTTATCACACCCATCATGATCATGACATACCGCAAGAGCTCATCCCAGTGGCGAATCCAGTGGCTGAGTCAAGGAGGGGCTGTCACTCCTTCATCCTCATCTAGCCCCCCTTCTCTCTTCTTCCTCCTCCAATTTCTAGGAGGGGCTTGGTGGGGCTGCAATGGAGGCAGCCGGCGGTAGGGGGGGCTCTAGCCCCGGCCGCCCCACCGCTGGATTCGCCCCTGGCTCATCCAATCCCAAGGACTAACCTGTTCTCATATCTCAATGAAATTGTTAGTCCATTTTGATTGTCATTAATTACCAAAACATAAATTAGGGGCCTAGATGCTTTCAGGCTTCCACATAGTTTCTTGGAAACCCCACCGGTTAGCTACCACAAGTTGCAATCAACTACTAGGACCTGCTAAGAAGTTTGTTTGTAGTGTTTGTGTGATCTCTTAGTTATCAAATTGCCGAATGCTACATACACATCGTGATGTTATACTACGAGTAGTTATTGTATTATCTACGCGAAGTTCAAGCATCCACAGGGGCATGTGGTTAGACTATTATGTTAGACAATTTAGTATTTCTTACCGTTAAAGCTTAATATATTCTAATTGGAACAAAAGCTAATAAACATCAATAATATTTTAAATCTAATTTCTAGAACTAACTTTGCTCTAGATGCACGGTTGGAGTGGTGTCATTAACCACATACACGATATGTCTTGAGGCCTTAACTTTCCATATGTAGGAGGGAGATTAGGGAGAGCGAGGCTGGGGCCAAGGCGCTGCCCTACTTGGACCCAGGGCTGGCGATCAACTTTGTAGAAAGACATAACTAATCTTTTCCTAATATATCTTGCAAAATATTTTATTTTGAAAAATATAATGGATATTTGAAACATGAGGTTGAGACCAAGAGTGGAGAAAAGTTAGTGGCACCAAGAACATGAATAGGCGAATTATTAGCTGAATAGTCCAAGCTAAATATTAAAAAGAATGTTTTCAAGTGATTGCAACTAAATTATTGTATTGACATTCCAATTCATGTGGTATTGTAATTTTATAGGATTAGGTCTACCAAATTTGTCTCTTTAGCCAAGATTCCAATGCAGGTTATGAAGATGTCTCACTAAACAATTCTATTTATATCTCGTGTTTGAGAAGTGTGCACTTGTCAAACCCAAGATATAATTTGAATAGAATTAAAACCTCAGAGTGCTAATAATGGACACTATTTTCTTCTTGACACGGAAATACAAGCTTTCCTTTTTCTCGACCACATGGCATCGCTATCACCATCCATATAAGTTTCTGAACAATAGTTTAACAAGATCTAGCTATGTAGACATGTAATTAAACAATAGTTTAATTTTACATGAAAATATTTTGTTTTCAAGACTTTTTTGAAAAATATAAATGTGTTGTGGCTTTCAAGGATCAATAGAAATTTGTAAAATTTCAACCTTAAAAAGTCTTTAATCTGAATTGAGAGTTTTTCTTGGTGGATATTTACTTCTTATAGAAGTTTTTATTTACTATATTGAATATGGCCCTAAGGGCAGCCACAATGGGAGAAAAAAGTGGTCATTATAGACCCATATGGCCTGGCTCACCATTGTACAGCTAGTTCTTATAGCAGTCCGTAGTTGCAACTACCCATAAGCTTAAAGCCCGCCCATAAGAATAAAATATTAATATCTCTTTTCCCTATCCTCTCTCTCCCCTTTTTGTGATGTTGCTGCTCCCTGTACCAACACCAACCCAACCTTTTTTTATTTGTTATATAAAAGGCCCATACTATAGTTCACAGATGTCTCATCATTGTGACAGTCGAGAAATAACTAAAGCCCACATCGATAGGACCCACTTCTATAGACTACTTGGTCCATAAGACAACATATAGTCAATGGAGCTAACATGTCTAATAAGTCTATACTGGGATTAAGTATATGCTAGTCTCTCTTATGGATCCAGTAGATGAAGGGGGTTAAGTTTAGATTGAATTGAGAGTCCCAGAAAAACTATGTACACATCTGAATATTTTCTTTTGAGGACTTGCACGTCTCAATATTGAAAATCGAGCACTAACAACACACTGGGTGGTCTGGTGATGACACGGTGCACGTGTCAGAGCATTGGTGTTAAGTCAGATGAAGTGCACACGTTTATGCTATGCACAAAGCTGTACACATAGGAGAATGAACAGTACAATGTTGGAGTATCACCAGCGTAGTACAAGTCAGAGATACTTGTTCTTTAACAACGTGTATTTCATCTAAATTATAGTACTAGATACTCTAATAAAGAAAAAAGTTCATAGAGCAACTTGGTGGTCAAACAAGTGCGGCAAATCAAGGCACATTTGTTTACCTCAAATTTAAGGGTTGACAGCATCGATGTACATCGAATTTCGGTGGCAGACTTTTCTAAACAAGAAATTGACACGTTGTTCAATTCATCAGCTACATTTCTCTGCATATTTCGCAGCCAATTGTTGCGTAACGTGCAACCCAACGCCCAAAGACACGAACTGGAACACCAAGAAAAAAAAGGGCAGTTGTAACAATGTCATTTTTACCTTTCCCATAGGGAGAACCTCAATATTCAGCAGCAGTTCCGATCGAAGTCCATGCATGCCAGGGGACTCGCAAGTCACGTCGAAATCCGAGTACTATAGTTGTTCGGAAATCAAGGTCGCCATTCCCAACTCCAGCGCCGACGAGGATTGCAGCACTTGCACGCTTGTGTTAGTTGACTTTGCACGGAAATACTCGTTGGATACCGTCGTCAGTCAAAGAAGCATATAGGCGAGGTCCGACGGGCACTGGCGCCTGGAGAGTGAAGGGCCCTGCTCGTGGTTCATGGAGGCGAAGAAGATAGAGGATCTGACCGACGCCAAGCGAGCGAGCTGGGCGGTCAGCGCCGTGCTCGCAGCCCTTGTGATGACAGTGGTCATCCTCGGCGGGCGCAACGTTGGAGCGCCGGTGGTTTGGGTTCAGACTGCAGCGGCCAGCTTCCGCCAAGGTAAAATTCTGTTCAATGTACACGTATTACTATGCAAAGCATTGCAACATTTTGGCACATAAAAGAAGTTCTATTCATATGTTCTACTAGCTGATCAACAAAGAGTGACAGCATTTATATATAGGTTCCATCATTTTGATTCTGAGATCATTTTTATGCAGGTTCGAATGATCTCTCCTTGCACCAGAGAGCGGCGCACCATGACAGGCTCTACGGCGGCCTATTGGTTGACGGCTTCGACGTGGAATCCTGCCACAGCAGGCACCAATCCGCCATATACCGCCGGAACCCGGGCAGACGACCCTCCCCGTACCTCATCTCCAAGCTGCGACGGCACGAGGCTCTCCAGCAACGGTGCGGCCCGGGCACCGACGCCTACAGCAACGCCGTGGAGCAGCTCAAGTCCGGCAAGAGCATCGCGTCGCCGGAGTGCAAGTACATCGTCTCCATCTCGTACCGCGGCATCGGGAACCGGATCCTCGCCGCCGCGTCGGCGTTCCTGTACGCCGTGCTCACGGGCCGCGTCCTCCTCATCGACCCCAGCAACGAGATGGACGAGCTCTTCTGCGAGCCGTTCCCCAACACGACGTGGCTGCTGCCGGCGGGCTTCCCGCTGACGAACTACACCAACTTCACCGTCGACACCGCCGAGAGCTACGGGAACATGGTGAGGAACAAGGTGATAATAAGCAGCGACGCCGCCGCCGCCGCCGACGTTCCGACGGCGGCGGCGCAGCAGCTGCCGGCGTTCGCGTACGTCCATCTCAACTACGACGCCACCGTCGAGGACAACTCCTTCTTCTGCGGCGACGACCAGAGGCTGCTCCGGCGCATCCAGTGGCTGGTGATGAGGACGGACAGCTACATCGTGCCGGGGATATTTCTTCTGCCGGCGTTCCAGGAGGAGCTCGACGCGATGTTCCCGGAGCGCGACGCCGTGTTCCACCACCTCGGCCGGTACCTGTTCCACCCGAACAACCACGTCTGGGGCCTCGTCACGCGCTACTACGACACCTACCTCGCGGCGGCGCAGCAGCGGATCGGCATCCAAGTGCGCGTCTTCGGCGCGCTGCCGGATTCGCCGGAGCTCCTGGAGCAGATCACCAGGTGCACGCAGAACGAGGGCTTGCTCCCCAAAGTGCTCGCCGCGGGAGAGCCGATGATGATGTTGCCAGCGTCCCGAGCCAAGTCCAAGGCCGTCCTCGTCACCTCCCTCAAGTCCTGGTACTACGAGAAGATGAAGAGCATGTACTGGGAGCACGCGACGGCGACCGGCGAGGTGGTGAGCCTGCACCAGCCGAGCCACGAGGAGTACCAGCGCTCCGGCGCCAGGTCGCACGAGCACAAGGCGTTGGCCGAGATATACCTGCTGAGCCTGACCGACGTGCTGGTGACCAGCGGCAGGTCGACGTTCGGGTACGTCGCGCAGGGGCTCGCCGGCGTGAGGCCGTGGGTGATGTACAAGCCGGCGAACAGCTCCGCCGTGCCGGACCCGCCGTGCGGCCGGGACGTCTCCATGGAGCCGTGCTTCCACAAGCCACCGGGGCACGATTGCCGGCTGAAGCAGTGGGCGGACCCATCGAAGGATGTGCCCTACATCCAGCACTGCGACGACGCGAGCTGGGGGCTGAAGCTTGTTGGTCGGAACGAATAGGATGCTGCATGATGGGGATCTCGGTGGAAAAATGAACTTCCCATGTCAAGGACGCAAGATGTATTTGTCATGAGTACAAGTTACGTAGTAATTATAGCTACAAAACCAATTTAGTGTGAATGTATGTTGGATCAGCTAGGTATCTAACTATGTAACTTTATTATATACATTAAACGTAAGGCCATGGATCCATCCGAACATGCCAGCTAAATGAATATCCTACCATCAATTAATATTCTCTGAAGTGGCTATGCATAAAAAACAGTTAACGGTGCAACTAAAGGGGGGTGAGACTGAAAAAAGTATGAAAAATGACTAGAAGTTGTTGAACGACGATTTTTTGAACACTGTATAGAAGGCTAAAAAACAACTTTGCAAACTGCATTTGTCCCAAAATAAATGTCAAGTTTCAAACAGTGGAAAGAACTTGAGCTTTCCTATTTTGTGAATTTGATTTTTGCCTCTATCAAACAGGGACATGCATGATGCATCCACAGAGGTTATATGTTGTGCGCGTTACAAATTTGCATTTTGTCAGCTGAATGGGGTCGCATGATTTCACACCAATAAAGCCAGTGTAGGCGGACTATCCAATGGATGGAGCAACATGTCTTGTTTTTTTTCGTTTTCATTTTTCTTTCATTATTCGTCTCTTTTAATTTGATTATGTTTTTATTTTCCATTCCATTCCTCATTCGTTTTTCTCATTTTATTTTTTTACCATCTTGTGCATATTTTTGTCTTGTATGTAATATTTATATAATTCATTTTTTTATAATTTGATCTAAACAAATATATTCTTCATTCTTCTGTTGCAGAAATATATTATTCCGTATCATATTGTGTAATATGGGCAGGGCGAAAATTATTGTTCCATATTTTGTTTGTACCGTTTAAGTAGTCAAAAAACAACGTTCACCAGTTTTCTATTTTTGGACTGTTCCTCTATAGTATATTTGGTTGTTCCATTTGTGAAAATCCATTGTTCCATGGTATTATTATGATTTGTTTAGAAGTTAAATTTATTGTTCCACGGAATATTTGTGTATTATTCCAACATTAAAAAGTAATTATTTTATGGTATATTTATATTTGAAGTATATTTTTCGTAAAGTTAGTACAATTTTATCCTAAATCTGAAGTATTGGTTTCAACTTTATAAAACATATTTTATCTTGATAAAAAGTAATTCATCCTAACTAATATGGGCTAATGAGTCTGTCACACCCGGATTTTCACAAAAACCCGAATGCAGCCATATGTGTGCCCAGAAAGTCATAGTACACATATAGCGAACAAATATGATAAACAAAGAACATATGCTTGAATAAATTCTTCATTAAATAAAGTTTTACATCGGAGTACTTCATAAATAAACTAACCAAATACAGCGGAAGACTATAACTCTCAAATTAAATGGGGCCGCAATCCACAGGGACTCTGACCGGGAGATCACAGCTCAGAAGTACGGCAAATCTTCTGGAAACTCAGCAGCATACTCATGCCGAGCCCAATCTGTTTACCCGTCCGGGATTTTGTTGAATAAATAACAAGTGTAAGTAAATAATTACTTAGCAAGTATACCACGGGTATATGAAGGCTCAAAATAAGGCTAGACACGGCTTAACTGCATTAGCACTTTTAGTTAGTCCATTTTAACATTAACCAAATTACTACAGGTGGATAAAATCCAGTTGCAACCCAATTAATAAAGTATAAGTGACATTAAACATAAATAAACATCATCTTCTAATAAAAAAGGATCCAGACCGCTCATGACCCTGAGCAAGGCTATCATGATAGATTTTACACTCTGCAGAGGTTTCGCCCTTTACCCACCAGTCGCGTAAAAGCTCAAACGAACTTTAAACCCAACCACGCGGAGGTGGATCCGACCTCACAAATCATACTGCCGAGGTGTGACCGCATAGGGACGCTACGAGGTTTTTCACAAGACACTCTAACAAGATAGTGGCCGCTATGGTATAACACAGGTAGTATGGCCCAAGGCACCGAGATCGACTTACGCCTACGGAGTCACACCATAAGGGAGTCGATGGTGTCCAAAGCGCGGGCATCATACCCAACAATGCGCAACTGTAACACCCAAAAATTGCCTATTTAAAACTTTTAGTAATTAATTGACATTTATTTAAGCTGTTCATATTTAATATAGGCTAAATAAATTATTTATGAATATTAAAATCAAATATAAGTTGTAGAAACATTTTGTTGCATTCATGCTGTTGCATTTATTTTTGTTTTGCTTGTGGTTCAAACAAGAATTTAAATTTATTTAAATTCAAATTTGAATCACCTTGTTTGGAGCCTTAGAAAAGTTATTTCAGTCGAGTCTAGTTTTGCACCTCCAACTTCTCCCTTCGGCTCAAATTCCCTCCCCCTACTTCTCCCCAAACTCAACCCAGCTCCTCCTTCCCCCAGCCCACTCCCCCCTCTTCCCCCGAGCCGGCCCAGCTCTCTCCCGCGCGTCCCGCCAGCTCACCCCGCTCGGCCTAGTCGCGCAGGCACAGCTCCCACTCGGCCCAGCCCACCTCGCGCTCGCCCCCTTCCCCCTCTTTCCCTCGCCGACAGACGGGGCCCGCCTATCAGGCGTCTCCCCTTCCTCGCGCCCGAGCCACCCCCTTTCCCCGGCGCGCATCTCGTCGGTCCGGCCGCCCGCCTTGGCCCTTCCCCACGCCGTGGGCCCTCCATGAACCTTCCCCGAAGCTCCCCCCCCCCCCCCCGCTCCTTCCTTCCATGCCGAACCCCCTACAAGGAAAGATGCCCCTCCACAAGGAAGGGCACCGCGGCGCCGCCACCACCCCGATCCTCAAGCCCGCACGCCGAGGGCACCCACCCCGGCCTATTTAAGCCGCCCCAGCAGCTCCACAACCCCCACCAAGCACTCCCAGCCCGAGCTCCTGAGCCCCATAGCGCCCCCTCCACAAGCACACAGATTGCCGCCGCCCTGAGCTCGCCCCGCCGCCGATGACCGCCCTCCTCCGGCCTCGCTCGGACCCCCACGATGCCCCAGGGAGCTTCGCAAAGCGGTGAGCATCACAACGAGCTACTCCCCGTCCCCCCTAGCACTTCCCGCACGCCTTTGCACTCTCGCTGGAGTTGCCCGCCGCCGGACAACGTCGGCCACCGCCACGGAGCCTCGGGTGTCAACTTGAACACCCTAGCTAGACTCGCCGTGGCGCCCTGGTGCTATAGAACCTCCCAAACCGAGCCTTGTGGTGACCTCTAGGTCCTACTCCGGCGAACCTCCGCTGCAAGGCGAGCCGGCGCCGCCACCCCTCTCTCCCTGCCGGCCAGCCCAACACCGGGATTGGTCCGTGCCCTCGGATCAAGATCCGACGGCCCACAGATCGCCCCGCCCCAAGTCAAACCCGAGGATAACGGTCAGCCGAGGCACTTTTCCTAAAGAGACCCTAGGTTTGTCACGAATTAACCCGCGGTCCACCCCTGTTGAAAAATAATTACCAGTAGGTCCTGTTTTTATTGAATAACCCCCTGAGCTTTTGAGTTTTCAAACACGCGGTCTTGTTTAAGTACTTTTACGCGTTAGACCTTCGGTTTTTAAGCACAATTATGTATAGGTCCCTGGTTTCTTTAAAATAAGCCCCTGAAAACTTTTAAAACTTGACAGTAGGTCCCTAGAACTTAGAAAAGCCATATCTTTTCCGTTTTAGCTCCGATTAGTGTGATTTTCGCGCTCATGTGTTCGTAGTGAAGTGTAGAATATTTCTAAAAGCTTTATTTGTATTGTTTTTACTGTTTGGTGTACTGTTCTAATAGATTATTATTTGTTTGCATGTATTGGTTTGCGTGCTCGCTTGTATGGTGATTCGTGTCCAGTCGGTGAGCCTTTCGCGTTGGACTTCGAGTACGTGGGAGACTTTCCGGAGCAGGACCCACAGCAGCAGCAGCAGCCACCCGTCGAAGAAGGCAAGTTATAACACGGACAATCCTTGCTACCTAAACACACTCTTTATACACATTTACTTTCATATGCATGTGTCTAATTTGTCATCCTATTAAGGTTGTACCTAGTTTGTTTACTACTATCCTTTGATTACCTTGGGTTATTGCATATGGGTAGAATCTTTGCTATGCGCAGCTACTGTCATTATTATTTAATTATTAATCTTGACTTAATGGTTCACTTTAACATTTATGATAAAACATGCTTTTTAGCAACTTGGTTTAGGGAGCTAGAGCATGTGCTTCGTGCTTTGCTCTAGTGTCTCTCCGTAAGGTCCGGTTCTTAAAGCGGCAACCCAGGAGCCTGTCGCCACCGCTAGAACTATTATGGATCCGGTCTTGGTCAAGTAAATTGTACGTCTCTAGCTTGCCAGTGGTTACCGGAGTGGCTGTCGGTGTTATGGGAAACATGTGTGAGAGTATGTCTTGATCCACCGAGGACGGGTGATCCGTCGGCTATGCCCCCGTGAGGCACAGTCCCGTGCTGGGAGTCCCTGTGACGGGGAACTCCACACGTTGCGCATTGTTGGGTGAGATGCCCGCGCTCTGGGCGCCATTGACCCCCCTATGGTGTGAATCCGTAGGCGTACGTCAATCTCGGTGCCTGGGCCATGCTACCTGTGCTGTACCATAATTGGCCACTGTCTTGTTAGGGTGTCTTGTGAAAAACCTCGTAGCGTCCCTATGCGGTCACACCTCGGTAGTGTGATTTGTGAGGTCTGATCCACCTTCGCGTGGTTGCGTTTAAAGTTCGTATGAGCTTTTACGCAACTGGTGAGTAAAGGGCGAAACCTCTGTAGAGTGTAAAATCTATCATGATAGCCTTGCTCAGGGTCACGAGCGGCCTGAATCCTTTTTGATTAGAAGATGATGTTCATTCATGTTTAATGTCACTTATACTTTATTAATTGGGTTGCAACTGGGTTTCATTCACTTGTAGTAATTTGGTTAATAATAAAATGAACCAACTAAAAATGCTAATACAGTTAAGCCGTGTCTAGCCTATTTTGAGCCTTCATACCCGTGCTATACTTGCTAAGTAATTGTTTACTTACACTTGCTATTTTATTCAATAAAATCCCGGATGAGTAAACAGATTGGGCTGGGCATGAGTCTGCTACTGAGTTTCCAGAAGATTTACCGTACTACTGAGTTGTGATCTCCCAGTCAGAGTCCATTAGTTGAGAGTTTTATTAGTCTTCCGCTGTTATTGTTTAGATCATTTATGAAGCACTCTGATGTAAACATTTTATTTAATGAAGAATTTATTCCAGCATATGTTCTCTGTTTATCATATTTGTTCGCTATATGTGTACTATGACTTCCTGGGCACACATATGACCGCATTCGGGTTTTTGTGAAAATCCGGGTGTGACAGCAACGTGTGGAGTTCCCCATCGCAGGGACTCCCAGCATGGGAGTGTGCCTCACGGGGGCATAGCCAACGGATCACCCGTCCTCGGTGGATCAAACCATACACTCACGAGTGGTTCTCATAGCGCCGTCGGCCACTCCGGAAACCACTAACAAGATAGAGACATACAAGTTACTTGACCAAGAACAGAGCCATAATAGTTCTAGCGGTGGCGACAGGCTCCTGGGTTGCCGCTTTAAGAACCGGACCTTATGAAGAGACACTAGGACAAAGCACGCAGAATATGCTCTAGTTCCCTAAACCTAGTTGCTAAAAAGCAAGTTTTATCGTTAATGTTAAAGTGAACCATTAAGTCAAAATTAACAGTTAAATAATGGTGATAGTAGTTGCGCATAGCAAAATCTACCCATGTGCATAAACCCAAGGTAAACAAGGAGAGGATATTCAAAACTAGATACAACCTTAATGGTACATCAAATTTAGACACATGCATGTATGAAATAATTTAATACAAGTGAATAGGTAGCAAGGATTGTCCGTGTTGTAACTTGCCTTCCTCAAAAGGCAGCAGCTGCTGCTGCGAGTCCTGCTATGGAAAGTCCTTCGCGTACTCGAAGTCCAAAGCGAAAGGCTCACCGACTAGACATGAATCACCACGCAAACATGCACGCAAACAAATACATGCAAACAAATAATATTCTATTATAACAGTACACCAAACAGTATAAACATTACAAATAAAGCTCTTAGAAATAATCTACGCTTCACTACGAACACATGAGCGTGAAAATCACACTAATCGGAGCTAAAACGGAAAAGATGTGGCAATTCTAAGTTCTAGGGACCTAGTAGCAAGTTTTTAAAAGTTCCAGGGGCTTATTTGAAGAAAACCGAGGACCTATACATAAATATGCTTTAAAACTTGAGGGCTAACGTGCAAATAAAGCAAATAAGGACGGCGGGTTCTATTCTTCAAAAGCGTAGGGGGTTTTCTGATAAAAACATGACCTATATGTAATTAAGTCCTAAAGGCGGTGGACTGCGGGTTTATTAGGGAAAAGCCGGGGGCTCTTTAGCAAATCTATCGGGGGAGGGGGGGGCGAGTTTGACCGGTATCTGACTTCGGTCAGATCAACCCGTGGTCATTGGATGCCGATCTAAGGGTTGGAATCAGATTGGGGGGGGGAGTCATCGCCGGCGATCAAGGGAGCGGCAGCGCTGCTCGGGAAGCGGCGGCGCTTCGCCGGAGAGGAGCACTCCTCGCGCTACAGGGCACCAAATGACGCACGGATGGGCTCTACGGCACCAGGGGAGGACGGCAAGTTCACCTGGGGTGCTCAAGGCGGCGGTGGGTCGACGGAGTTGGCTGACGACGCGGCGGGGCGGCTCTGGGGGCTCTGGTGCTCCTGTTCAACGACGACGAGCAATTAGGGGCAGTTCCAGGGGAGGAAAGGGGGCTGGGATTGCTCAGTGAGCTCCCTCACCTTTGGGAGAAACTTCAGGACGGTTTATCGACGGGCGAGGGGTGGCAGAGGGGGTTCCCGGCGGTGGCAGCTAAGGAGCGGCGGCGCTAGGCGAGGAGCGAGGTGGGGAAGGCACTGGCGAGGCTTGGAGGCTCGACTGGAGGCTTGGGAGGGTCGGGGCTGTTTAAATAGCCCTGGGGTGGGGCCTAGGCGTGCGGGCCACACCGGGATTCGGACGCCGGCGGTGCCGGTAGTTGCCAAGCGGGGCGCCTCCTTGCCATGCACGCGCGCGCGCAAGAGGGGAAGGGAATCACGGGGGAAAGAGCGGGGAAGGTCTCGCGAGGGCCCACAGGTGCGGAGCGGGGCCAAGGCCGCCGGCAGAGGCGGCGAGATTCGCGCCGGGGAGAGGGAGGGTGCGGGCGAGAGGTAGAAGGAAGGTATGACAAGCGGGGCCCGCCTATCGGTGGGGGAAGGAGGGCGAGGGAGCTGGCGCTGCAGGCCGCGGGAGGGGTGCTGCTGCTGGGCCGGCGTGGGAGGTGTTGGGCAGAGCGGAGGGGAGGAGGGAGCTAGGCCTTGGGCGGGGAACAGAAAGGCCCAGCGGGAGGGAGCAGGTGGCTGGGCCGTGGGGAGAGAGGGAGGGGATTGGGCTGATCTCGGGGGAGAAGTAGGAGGTGCAGAAGTGGACCAGGGAAAAAGCTTAGGGAGTAAAAGCGAACTCGGGTTGAATTAACTTTTCTAGGGCTCGAACAAATGCAAATTAAATTCGAATTTAAACAGAATTTAAATTCCAATTTAACTTACTGTCAAACAAAACATAGTGCAGCAACATGAATGCAACAAAAATATTTCTATAACTTATATTTGATTTTAATATTCAAAGATAATTCATTTAGCCTATATTAATTATGAAAAAATTAAATAAAAGCCAATAAATTACTAAAAATTTTAAATAGGTCAGTCTTGGGTGTTACAAACCTACCCCCCTTAAGATGAATCTCGTCCTCGAGATTCGGATGTAGATGCGAAGAGCTGTGGGTACTCGGTCTTGAGATCTTCTTCCCGTTCCCAAGTTGTTTCATCCTCTGAGTGTCGACTCCACTGTACCTTGCACATCCGGATGACCTTGTTTCTTGTCACCCTCTCAGATACCTCCAGGATCCTGACTAGATACTCCTCGTAAGTGAGATCCTCTTGCACATTTAGCTCATCTATCGGGATCTGCTCTTCGGGCACCCACAAACATTTCTTCAGCTGGGACACATGGAACACATCATGCACTCCGGCCAATCTCTCGGGTAGTCCCAACTGATATGCCACTTCGCCTTTCCTTTCATGTATATGGAAAGGTCCGATGTATCGAGGTGCCAGCTTGCCTTTGACATTGAACCTCTTCATGCCCCTCATCGGAGACACCTTGAGGTACACAAAATCTCCAACCTCAAAACTGAGATCCTTCCGTCTGACATCACCATAACTCTTCTGCCTGGACTGTACCACCTTCAAGTTCTGCCTGATCACTTGCACTTGGCGTTCTGCCTCTCTGAGTATCTCACGCCCAAAGACTTGACTCTCTCCAGTCTGATTTCAGAATAGTGGTGTTCTGCACTTCCTGCCGTACAAAGCCTCGAACGGTGCCATCTGCAGACTCTTTTAATAGCTGTTGTTGTACAAGAATTCCGCGTAGGGTAAACTCTTGTCCCAGCTGACACCATACTACAGTGCACATTCCCTCAACATGTCCTCCAGAATCTGATTAGTCCGCTCTGTCTGTCCATCTACCTGGGGGTGGTATGCTGAACTAAACTGCAACTTAGTGTCCATAGACTCATGCAGCTTCTTCCAGAAGTGTGAGTGAACTGAGTACCACGGTCAGACACTATCCGCTTTGGCACTCCATGCAAGCACACAATCCTCTGCATGTATAGCTATGCCAGTCTGGCTCCGGTGTAAGTGGTCTTGACTGGAAGAAAGCGGGCCACTTTGGTCAAGCGATCCACGATCACCCAGATGTATGTCGCCACATCACGCTTCAATCCATACCACCAGAATCTTTCCTTGATGTCTTGGTACATCTTGGTGCTTCCTGGGTGAATCGAGTATGCCGAATCATGCGCTTCTCTTAGGACCGTGTCCTTGATCAGCGCTATATCGGGCACACATATCCTCTTCCCGTGCCACAAGGTTCCTTGATCATCCACTCGGAAACCAGGGGCCTTGCCTAGAGCAATATGCTCCACAATTTCCTTGATCTTCTCATCTTCGAGCTAACCCTTTCGGATCTCCTACTCAAGAGTCGGTTCTACCGTCATCTCTGTGATGCTAGTCACGAACCCCAGACTCATCTTCTCAAATTCCCGGCTGAGTTCTTCAGGCAGACAATGGCCGGTGATCTTGTTCACATAGCTTCTCCTACTCAGAGCATCTGGCACCAAGTTAGCCTTCCTTGGGTAGTAGTGGATCTCCAGATCATAGTCCTTGATCAACTCCAACCATCGGCGTTGCCTCATATTCAGCTCTGACTGAGTGAAGACGTACTTCAGGCTCTTATGTTCGGTGTAGATGTCACACTTGTGCCCAATCAAGTAATGCCTCCAAATCTTCAGAGCATGCACCACGGCTACCAACTCCAGATCATGTGTCGGATAGTTCTGCTCATGTTTCCACAGCTGCCTTGATGCATAAGCCACAACTCTTCCCTCCTGCATAAGCACATACCCCAGTCCTAGACGAGATGCATCACAGTAGATGGAGAAGCTCTTGGCTATATTGGGCAATACTAGCACAGGTGCAGTTGTTAGCATCTTCTTCAACTCCTCGAAGCTGGCTTGACACTCTTCTAACCAGATGAACTTAGTATTTTTCTCAAATAACACCGTCAGGGGCTTAACAATCTTGGAGAATCCTTCGATGAACCGACGATAATATCTGGCCATCCCAAGGAAACTCCTGATCTCGCTGACGTCCCGAGGCGGGTTCTAGCTCAACACATCATTAACGTTCTTTGGGTCAACTGTCAATCCTCAATTGGACAACACGTGTCCCAAGAATGCCACCTCCTTCAACCAGAACTCACACTTGCTCAACTTGGCGTATAGCTGATGTTCACGGAGTCTCTGCATCACCATCCTCAAATGATCTTCATGTTCCTCATCATTCTTGGAGAAGACCAGAACGTCATCAATGAACACCACCACGAACTTGTCAAGGTAGTCCATGAACACACTATTCATCAAGTACATGAAGTATGCATGAGCATTGGTCAGTCCAAAGGACATAACCGTGAACTCGTACAACCCGTACCGAGTAGTGAAAGCCATCTTGGGTATGTCTGACGACCGGATTCTCATATGATGATAACCTGATCGAAGGTCTATCTTGGAGAACACACAAGCTCCCTTCAGCTGATCAAACAGATCATCAATTCTTGGCAGCGGGTACTTGTTCTTGACGGTCACTTCGTTGAGGGCTCGATAGTCAACACACATCCTCTATGTCCCATCCTTCTTGTCCACAAACAACACTGGTGCTCCCCATGGTGAAGCACTAGGATGAATATACCCCTTGGCTAGCAAGGAGCTTAATTCCTCCTTAAGTTTCTCCAACTCCTTCACTCTCATTCTATACGGCCTTTTAGCTATAGGTGCAGTGACATGTTTTAGTTCAATAACGAATTCAACTTCGCGTTTCGGGGGCATACCTGGCAATTCCTCGGGGAGCACATCCGGGAACTCGCTCACCACCCCGATGTCGGCGGGAGCTGCACCCTCAGCTTGGTTGACTTGGCACTGCTCTGAGGAACTGGCCGTCTGGTACTCCACCTTATCACCGGACTTCGCTGTCAGCTATACGGCCCTCTTGGCACATTGGATCACCACTTCATATCTGGCTAACCAGCTCATTCCCAGAATTAAGTCGAACCCAATAGAATTCAGGACTATGGGATATACCTCAAAGTCTACCCCCCTTATTGCAATGATAGCCCTGGAGCAGCGTAAGCTGGCTTGCTGTTCCTCTCCTGAGAGCTAACTAACATGGGGTTCCCCATTGGTCGCAGAGTCATCATATTCTTTTGGACAAATGTAGCAGAGATGAAAGCAAGTGAAGCTCCTGAATTGAATAAAATAGTTGCGGGGGTTGAGTTGACAAGGAACGTACCCACAACCACATCAGTAGCTCCCTCTGTGGTTTCTGCACCCATGTTGTTGACCTTGCCTCTAACGGGGTTCTGGGGTCCCCGGTTGGCCTGCAACTGCTGTTGTCCAGCCTGCTGATTGGTGCCCTAGGTCTTCTTGGGGCAGACATTGGCAAAGTGCCCCTGCTCTCCACAGTGATAAAACACTCTGGGACCCACTAGCGTGTTGTTGACGGGGTTGGGGCGCTGAACGGGTCCCTGCTGCACCGGGTTGCGCTGAGCTTTAGCATTCTACAAGAGTCATTGCTGTTGTGGTGCTTGGGGGTACTGTTGGTACTGGCCACGGTTGAATGGACCGGGCTGACTCTGGAAGCGCTGCTGGCTCCCCATCTGCTGACTTCCCTGAGGAGGAACGAAACGGGGGCGAATGCTGCTCCCAATCTGCTGACCCTGGAACTTCCTCTTCTTCTCCTCCATCTCGCGGCGCTTGTGTTCCAGCATCAAAGCACGGTCCATCAGTTCCTGGAAGTTGTGGAACCTGGTGCACATCAGCTGGTACTGCAGTGCATCCTGCAAGCCGTCACGTAATCTGGACTGCTTCTTCTTGTCGGTGTCCACGTCCTCCGGAGCATAGCGGGCCAGCTCGATGAACTTGTCACGGTAAGCGGTGACACTCATCCCTTCTTGCTTCAGTGCCAGGAACTCCTTCTTTAGGGTCATCAGAGCTTCTGGCACGTGGTAGGAGCAGAAACTGCTACGGAACTCCTGCTAGGTGATCTGAGTACGGTCGATGCGAGCGTACTGGTACGAGTCCCACCAGTCCAATGCCGGTCCCTGGAGCTGTCCTCCGGTGTACAACACCTTCTCCCGGTCGTTGCATTGAGTGAGGTCGAGCTGTCTCTCCACCGCCTTGAGCCAATCATCAGCCTGCAGGGGGTCGGTGGCCTTGCTGAAGGTAGGAGGACGTCCCTTCAGGAATTCACCCCTCTTGTCACGGGGCGGCATGTTGTGCTGTGGTGGCGGATTCTGCAGGTTCAGCTGCATCATTGCCATCGTCTGCGCCATCTACTGCATTAGTTGGGTCTGTGTGAGCATCATCTGCTCAATGGTAGGAGGTGGTGGCGGCAGTCCGCTGGTACCGGCGTTGCTCCTTGTGTTCACCATCTATCATCAATAAATAAGTCTCATAAAAACTCTGATGGTTATGACTTCAGAGGTTTGCTAACTTGTTATGATGGAGGGCTTAATAGAAAAAGAGTAAGAGAAATGAATACCCCCCTCTATGTAATCACTAAAGTCCTTAAACCTTAGTCCTGCATCTAGATGGTAGTAGACTTGCATCTACGCCCATCACAATCACTGCAAAAATCAAAATCAAATCATAAGCATAATGACAATCATTTCAAGCACCTAAAGACATGATTCACACAAGACTCGACTGGATTTGAGTTTTGAAAAAGTGAAACTAGACGACATATAAGACATGATCATGGTGGTCTCCTAAGGTTTAATCAACCGTTCTAACTAGGCTGCGATCTTGCAGTCAGCACGGCTCTGATACCAATCTATCACACCCGGTTTTTCACAAAAACCCGAATGTGGCCATATGTGTGCCCAGGAAGTCATAGTACACATATAGCGAACAAATATGATAAACAGAGAACATATGCTTGAATAAATTCTTCATTAAATAAAGTTTTACATCAGAGTGCTTCATAAATAAACTAACCAAATACAGCGGAAGACTATAACTCTCAAACAAAATGGAGCCGCAATCCACATGGACTCTGACTGGGAGATCACAGCTCAGAAGTATGGCAAATCTTCTGGAAACTCAGCAACAGACTCATGCCCAGCCCAATCTGTTTACCCGTCCGGGATTTTGTTGAATAAATGATAAGTGTAAGTAAACAATTACTTAGCAAGTATAGCACAGGTATATGAAGGCTCAAAATAAGGCTAGACACGGCTTAACTGCATTAGCACTTTTAGTTGGTTCATTTTAACATTAACCAAATTACTACAAGTCGATGACGTCCAAAGCGCGGGCATCACACCCAACAATGCGCAACATGTGGAGTTCCCCATCGCAGGGACTCCCAGCACAGGACCTGTGCCTCACGGGGGCATAGCCGACGGATCACCTGTCCTCGGTGGATCAAACCATACATTCACAAGTGATTCTCATAGCGTCGTCGGCCACTCTGGTAACCCCTAAAAAGCTAGAGACGTACAAGTTACTTGACCAAGATGAGAGCCATAATAGTTCTAGCGGTGGCAACAGGCTCCTGGGTTACCGCTTTAAGAACCGGACCTTATGGAGAGACACTAGAACAAAGCACGAAGCACATGCTCTAGTTCCCTAAACCAAGTTGCTAAAAAGCAAGTTTTATAGTTAATGTTAAAGTGAACCATTAAGTCAAAATTAACAGTTAAATAATGGTGATAGTAGCTGCACATAGCAAAATCTACCCATGTGCATAAACCCAAGGTAAACAAGGAGAGGATATTCAAAACTAGATACAACCTTAATGGTACATCAAATTTAGACACATGCATGTATGAAATAATTTAATACAAGTGAGTAGGTAGCAAGGATTGTCCATGCTATAACCTTCCTTCCTCAAAAGGTTGCTGCTGCTGTGAGTCCTGCTCCGGAAAGTCCTCCACGTACTCGAAGTCCAAAGCGAAAGGCTCACCGACTGGACACGAATCACCACGCAAACATGCACGCAAACCAATACATGCAAACAAATAATATTCTATTAGAACAATACACCAAATAGTAGAAAAAGTACAAATAAACCTCTTAGAAATAATCTACGCTTCACTATGAACACATGAGCGTGAAAATCACACTAATCGGAGCTAAAACGGAAAAGATATGACAATTCTAAGTTCTAGGGACCTACTGGCAAGTTTTTTAAAGTTCCAGGGGCTTATTTGAAGAAAACCGAGGACCTATACCTAAATATGTTTTAAAAATCGAGGGCTAACGCGCAAATAAAGCAAATAAGGATGGCGGGTTCTATTCTTCGAAAGCGTAGGGGGTTTTCTGCTAAAAACAGGACCTATATGTAATTAAGTCCTAAAGTCGGTGGACTGCGGGTTTATTAGGGAAAATTCGGGGGGCTCTTTAGCAAATCTGTTCGGGGGGGCGGGTTTGATCGGTGTTGACTGGCTTCGATCAGATCAACCCGTGGTCGTTGGATGACGATCTAAGGGTTGGAATCAGATTGGGGGGGTGTGATGGGAACTAGGGTTTCCCGATCTTTCAAAAGGTTGTGATAACTCTCGATTTGGTGGAGTCGTGACTCAAATCGATCCGGCTTCCGAACCACACGTTCCGAACCCCGCAATCGCAGCACCACGTCTCCTCAAGTTATCAACTGGCGTTGCACGGTTAACCTCACCCAGAAGGCTAATCCTTGCCTGCGAATCGAAGAACACAAGCAAGAACAAGAAAGATTGCAACACAATTGCAGATGTATGATTAAACTCACAAAGTTGGGGTCTCACAAACCGACGAGCGGCGACACTGTTCTTGACAGAATTGATCTAAGCAAAACCCAAACCCTAACTTGGGCGGCAGCTACTGTTTTATAGAGTCTAGGGTCATGGTCGACCCCCCTGGACGTGCCCCTATTGGGCTCAACACGATACACGGCCCAAAGACCAAAATACGATGACGCAGCGCCGAAACAGATTCTGGACGTCAACTTGTTTCGTCGATTCCCGATGACTCCGGACGAATTTTGATATGAGACCAGTGCCATTGCAAAGATTATCTTCTTAGCTTTATAGGAAACATGGGTGAGAGTATGTCTTGATCCACCGAGGACGGGTGATCCATCAGCTATGCCCCTGTGAGGCACAGTCTCGTGCTAGGAGTCCCTGCGATGGGGAACTCCACACGTTGCGCATGTTGGGTTTGATGCCCGCGCTTTGGACGCCATTGACCCCCGCCTATGGTGTGACTCCGTAGGCGTACGTCAATCTCGGTGCCTGGGCCATGTTGCCTGTGCTGTACCATAATCGGCCGCTGTCTTGTTATGGTGTCTTGTGAAAAGCCTCGTAGCGTCCCCATGCGGTCACACCTCGGAAGTGTGATTTGTGAGGTCTGATCCACCTCCGCGTGGTTGGGTTTAAAGTTCGTTTGAGCTTTTACGCGGCTGGTGGGTAAAGGGCGAAACCTCTGCGCAGAGTGTAAATCTATCATGATAGCCTTGCTCAGGGTCACGAGCGGCCTGAATCCTTTTTTATAAGAAGATGATGGTTTTTTATGTTTAATGTCACTTATACTTTATTAATTGGGTTGCAACTGGGTTTCATTCACTTGTAGTAACTTGGTTAATCATAAAATGAACCAACTAAACATGCTAATGCAGTTCAGCCGAGTCTAGCCTTATTTTGAACCTTCATATACCATGCTATACTTGCTAAGTAATTGTTTACTTACACTTGTCATTTATTCAATAAAATCCCGGACGGGTAAACAGATTAGGCTGTGCATGAGTATGCTGCTGAGTTTCCAGAAGATTTGCCGTACTACTGAGTTGTGATCTCCCAGTCAGAGTCCCTGTGGATTGCGGCTCCATTAGTTTGAGAGTTTATTAGTCTTCCGCTGTTATTGGTTAGTATATTTATGAAGCACTCTGATGTAAAACTTTATTTAATGAAGAATTTATTTAAGCATATGTTCTATGTTTATCATATTTGTTTGCTACATGTGTACTTTGACTTCCTGGACACACATATGGCCACATTCGGATTTTCGTGAAAATCCGGGTGTGACAACAGCTATAGTCGTTCGCGCTGCTCCCCTTAATTAGTACTACCTCCGTTCCAAATTACTATTCGTTGTTGACTTTTTCGTTTAACGTTTGACCATTCGTCTTATTCAAAAATTTTCACAAGTATCATTTATTTTATATGTGACTTGCTTTATCATCGTATATACTTCAAGTATAACTTATTGGTTTATATATTTGAACAAAATTTTTAAATAAGACGAATGGTCAAAGATTATGAAAAAAATTAACAACGAATAGTAATTTGGAACGGGGTAGTACTAGCTATCACTCTCGCAATATGAGCTGATGTTGAAGCGCGGACGTTTACTACTGGAATAAAACTCCATGGACGACAATGACGACTGCGTGCAAGCCATTTGTGAAGATGTCTACTGAGGAAGGAGGTACATGCAGAACTAGCATTTCACCAATAGCCACACACTAACAAACAAATAATGTAAAGATCAGTCTCAACATTTTTGGTTCATTGATGCTAGACTACTGGCCGGATTCGCAGAGACGTTGGTTTCACTGACATTAATCAGCACAAGAGACTTCGGCGAGACTAAAGCTGAATCTCTTACGAAGGGATGCTTGTTACAAATACATATAGTCATGTAATCTAGCTGGATACAATAATGGTATATGTTATCTAACAGTTTCCGCTCCATCTGTCCCAAGATAAACGTACTTCTGGTTATGTATGTGTGCAACATTTCTACAATGCACCTGAAAAATATCTTCTCCAGAATTCCAGATGCATAGAGACACTCATCTTGAAACGAAGGAATAGTAATTGTTCGATGGAGTACTTACTAGTTGAATTAATCAATTTTATTCTAGGAATTAACCGACACTTTAGTGTTAAGCAACATCTTTATCGACAACGAGACGTCTAGTCTATCGGAGATGCTTATAGGGTTAGAGTTTGCATGCGTGTATTTATGTGGTAAGTGTGCGTACGTGTGAGCGTCTGTGTGTACTGATCTTTCGAAAAAAAGATATTTCACATGTTTTTGGAAAAAAAAAGACATTTCAATGTACCTTTGGCAAAATCCAACGTGATGTCTATACTTGTAGTATGTAGTAGTATTTCAAAAATCCATACTTGTCAGAGCCTTCCAAGTACGTGAAAGATAAGATCAGATTACTATATATGATCGTTATAGGCTTATATAGCTTGCTGCATCGTGATTCGTGAAGAATGCTAGTTGCAGTCTTATAGTTGACTTGGTTTGCAATACAACCCAACATTACTGGGAGAGCATTACTGGTCATCAGCCATCACTTCCGCGAGCCAAGAAGCATTTAGCTAGGTACGGCGCTATGGGCACGGCGAGCACCGTACGAAGGGAGCAGCGGCACTGGCCGGAGATCGAAGAGGCTCCGCGGCCCATGGAGGCGAAGAAGATGGAGAAGCCGGTCGACGTGAAGCGGTGGAGCTGGGCGATCAGTGCCGTGCTCGCCGCCGTCATGATGACGCCCCTCGTCATCCTCCTCGGCGTCGGCGGGCGCAGCTTTGGAGCGCCGGGGGTTCGGATCCAGACTGCCGTGGCCGGCTTACGCAAAGGTAACCATTTGATGATTTCATCGTCTCTCTCCGGCCATTAATTTACGAGATAATATAATGGAAGGAGATACTTATTATTTGGTGGGATGAATAAAATCAACGACCAAGATTTATTCCTCTCGAGAGGTAAGATTGAGTATCCCAGTCAGAGTATATTGTGGGGTGAGTAATCCTACTCTGAGATCCGTTAGTTGTTTGCAGGTTCAAATGATATCTCCTTGCACCAGAGAACAGCGCGTCATGACGACATGCTTCTCGGCGGCCTACTCGTTGACGGTTTCGATGAAGAATCCTGCCACAGCAGGTACCAATCCGCCATGTACCGCGGGAACCCCGGCAGGCGACCCTCGCCATACCTCATCTCCAAGCTGCGGCGGCACGAAGCCCTGCAACGGCGGTGCGGCACGGGCACCGCGGCCTACAGCAACGCCATAGAGCAGCTCAGGTCCGGCAAGGGCGTCGCGTCGCCGGAGTGTACGTACGTCGTCTCCCTGCCGTACCAGGGCCTCGGGAACCGGATCCTCGCCGCCGCGTCGGCGTTCCTGTACGCGATGCTCACCGACCGCGTCCTCCTCATCGACCCCAGCGACGGCATGGACGGGCTGTTCTGCGAGCCGTTCCTCGGAACGACGTGGCTGCTGCCACCGGGCTTCCAGGTGGCAGGCTACGCCAGCTTCACCAACGACACCGCCGAGACCTACGGGAACTTGCTGAGGAACAAGGTGATCGGGCCCGACGCCGCCGCCGGTGTCTCGCCGGCGCAACCGCCCGCGTTCGCGTACATCTATCTGCACACCGGCGCCAGCGCCCACGACAAGAGTTTCTTCTGGGACGAAGGCCAGAGGCTGCTCCGGCGCGTCCAGTGGCTGGTGATGAGGACGGACAACTACATCGTGCCGGGTCTGTTCCTCGCGGACGCGTTCCGGGCGGAGCTCGACGCGATGTTCCCGGAGCCGGATGCCGTGTTCCACCACCTCGGCCGGTACCTGTTCCACCCGAACAACCACGTCTGGGGCCTCGTCACGCGCTACTACGACGCCTACCTCGCCGGCGCCGCGCGGCGCGTCGGCCTCCAGGTGCGCGTGTTCGGCGCCCAGCCGAACTCGCCGGAGCTCCTGGAGCAGAGATCACCTCGTGCACGCAGAGGCACAAGCTGCTGCCGGAGGTGGTCGCCACGGTGGAGCCGATGACGCCGCCGCCGCCGGAGCGCCGCCGTGCCAACTCGACGGCGGTGCTCGTCACGTCCCTCAAGCCATGGTACCACGAGAAGCTCAAGGGCATGTACTGGGAGCACGCGGCGGCGACGGGGGAGGTGGTGGGCGTGCACCAGCCGAGCCACGAGGAGTACCAGCGCTTCGGCGTGAGGTCGCACGACGCCAAGGCGTTGGCGGAGATCTACTTGCTGAGCCTGGCCGACGTGCTGGTGACCACCAGCCAGTCGACGTTCGGGTACGTGGCGCAGGGGCTCGGCGGCCTGACGCCGTGGGTGATGTACAAGCCGGACAACGACACAACGGTGCCGGAGCCGCCGTGCGGCCGCGCCGCGTCGATGGAGCCGTGCTTCTTCACGGTGCCGAACTACAACCTCTGGCAGAAGCAATGGTTAGACGCCACTGCGATTGTGCCGCACGCCCAGCGCTGCGCCGACTTCCCCTGGGGTGGCCTGATGCTGGTTGGTCGGAACGAATAGCTTGGGACTACCAGTCTACCACTAGAGTACTCGTCGACGAAGAGATATACCAAGTGACAGTTACGAAGATGATTATATCACTTCCATGCATGTTTATGTAGTTCTGAAGAACAAGATTAATCCCACGAGCTAGTCCTTTCACTACCTCTGTGCGTCTTGAGCAATTCCGCACAATCCCTATAAATACACACTAACACATATAATCGCTACCTCTATAAGTACCTGAAAGAATTATCACATGTTGATATTAACAAAATCACCGCAAATATCTCGATGTCTATGGGCACGCCGTTTACCACTCAAAAAATATCACCGATTAAATTATAAAATAAATTCAGAAAAATGCAAACAACCGTACTGAGTCAAGTATTCAAACCAGGGTGGATATATTCCACCGTAATAAACCTTACTAACTGATGTATAATTACTTCACCAATATCAAGATAAATTCAACTACTGACTGGGGAGAAAACTAATCTATGTGAATATAAGAAAGAACCCCAATCTTTACAACAAAAACTATTCAAATCAATAGAAAAAACTATCTCCATAGCCCAAGATCAAGGAGCACAAAACCAACCAAAGCGATGAAAGAGAGCACATGTGCCTACAGCCTATTCCCTCATCCCAAAAATAATGATATTTTAGAATTTTTCAGATAGATTAAAGATGAAGAAAAAGACATGTGTGCGTACAGTTACTTGAGTTTGCATGTAAAGAGGGAGAAAAACCGATTTAATCAAGCGCGCACGAGATTAGCTCACCAGGTTAGACGTGTACATGATTTGAATGCCAAAACATCATTTTTTTTTGCGGATAACAGTTGAATTCCAAAACATTATTCTTTTTGAGAGGAGGGAGTATGTACATCAGCTTGCTGTTACCATGGATGTCCAAGGTTGTGAGGGTAAATCACGGTTGACATACTAATGTATTCTTTTGTAGGTTGATGAAAAAATTGGCTGAATACGGTCGTGATGCAAGATAACTACTAAAACTCAGCCATTAATGATGCAATATAAGGGACTAGTCACAAAATAGTGATGCATGTTACTTACATGGCCTTATGGTCCGGACCCAACCATGATCTGTTATTGATAGAGGTCTCCAATGATGGGCATCGGGTACAATACCAATCACTATATGTCACGTGATGTGTCATATTATCACGGGTCATGTATGCCATATTTAAGTGACAGTCCCTTCTACATCTTGACACATCACCACCACTATCTCCTCCTCCTCTCTGACATGCCGCCACTACTACCTCGACCCACCTCAGCCTCCTCTGTCCTCCTTGACATGCCACCACCCTTATCCTCAACATGCCCACCAAGGATCTCAACATGGCTCCAGCTTCCTCCATGACACGGAGCCAGCCTCTGCCTCCTCGCCAACACGACAATAATCATCTCATCCTCCTTGATTCACTACCTAGGACTTCTGCCACTGCGACCTACACCACCACTGCATCGACATTGTGTTGCCACCATAACCTCCATCATCTATGAGAAGTTACCCCCTCCCTCCATTCCTCGTTTAATAACTTAACAATTTATGATCATGTCTACTGCCAAGAGGTTGAAGTCCAAGTCAATGTTCAGAAATCACCTACACATTTTACTGAAAGAGCAAGCAAAAAAGAGATGGCCAAAATTTCTTCAAGGCCAGTTCAGCAAAGCACACATGAATAATTAAGTAGCACCATGATCTCTTGCATCATCAAATTACTTGTGTTCAGCCTATCTTTGAGCAATAGCTGAAAGAAGAATTAGTAACATGTTTGGCTGGCTGGTGTTGGTTTGTGCTGAGAGAAAAATGCCGTTGGCCGGCTGGTGGCTGGTGCTGGTCTGTGCAGAGAGAAAAATACCGTTGGTTGGCTGCTGAAAAGCCAGCCGAACAGGTCGAAGGTTAACACAACCTATCTTTGATCGGCCACTACCTCTATACGTCTTGAGCGAATAGTGGAGGACATAGGGTAATTCTTCTTTTTCTTTGAAACACCAGCACATACAGATGCTCACACGCATGCACACCCATCAGATGCTCACACGCATGCACACCCTATAAATACACACTAACACATACAATCCCTCCCTCTATGAGTAGCTCAAAGGATTATCAGATGTCGAGATTAAAAAAATCACTGCAAATATCTCAATGTCCATGGGCACTGTCTCACTAAAATAATAACATCAATTAAATTCTAAAATAAATTATAAAAATGTAAACACTTATGCTGAGTCAAGGATTCGAACTAGAGTGGACATGCTCTGACGTAATAAACCTTACTAGCTGACGTATAATCACTTCACCAATATCAAGACAAATTGACAAATTCAACTACTGATTGGGGAGAAAACCAATCTATGCGTATAAGAAAAAAAACAATCTCTACAACAAAAACTATTCAAATCAATGGAAAAAACCCTATCTCCACAGCCTAAGATCAAGGAACACAAAACCAACCAAAGCGATGAGAGAGAGCACATGTACCTACTGCCTACTCCTCTTATCCCAAAAAAATTGTTATTTTAGGAATTTTTTAGATAGATTAAGGATGGATGAAAAAAGAGGTGTGTGCGTATAGTTACTTTGAGTTTGCATGTAAAGATGGAGAAAATTCCTATTTAATCATGCACGCATAAGATTAGCTTGCCAGTTTAGACGTATACATGATTTGAATGGCAGAATATTATTTTTTTTGGGATAGCATTTGAATTCCAAAGCATTATTCTTTCTGAGAGGAGGGAGTATGTACATGAGCTCGGTGTTACCATGAATGTCCAGGGTCGTGTGAGTGTAAATCGGGGTCGACATACTAATGTGTTCTTTTGTAGGTTGATGAAAAATTGGTTGAATACGGTTGTGATCATATCTCGTCCTCCTTGATTCACTACCGAGGACTTCTACACAAGATTTCCTCGTCCACTTGAAGATTGGGAGGTTTGTTCAGAACCTTTAAGTACCTTGTAAGCTTGCTATGAGGAGAATTCAGGAGTTTCCAAATATAAGACAAACTGTCAATGTTCACATTGAGTTCTGGAAGATAAATAGGTGAAGAAGCTACCATAAGCATCTTAGGTGAGAAATTTAGGAACTGAAATGTTCTAGTTTCTGGCAAAAGAGAGCAACGGAGAAAATCTCCACTGAAGTACTTCTAAATCCTACAAGTCTTTTGAGAACATACACATATATAGCCCACTTGAACATGGCAGGGAACCATCATTCTAAAGTTTTCTGAAAGTGACATTACATCGCGCCAAAGAAGTACCAATTTGTGATCTAGCATAAGGCAGAGTGGGACACTGGTAAAAACACTCCCAAGAGAGCTGGACCCAAGGAAGGTCAGCATTGATATAGAACTAGTATTGCCTTGTTTCAGATCACTAACACATCCCCCTCTTCTATTGACATCCCCTTTATCTCAAAGACCTACGCCTCTCAGTTGTATTGAGCAAAGGTGCTCAAGTCATGCATGTACATTCATCCATATAAATACATACACGCAAATCTTACCCTCATGAGACCTCCGAGAGACTAGGCCAGCATATATCGAGATTGCGAAGTCATTACATGTGTCTCGCTGTCGTGAACACGCTACCCACCACTGAAACAATAATGCATGTTAAATTCTAGAATAAATCCAGAAAAAATACAAACACTTCTGCTGATTCAACAACTCAAACTTAGGTGGACAGGTTCCACCATAAGGAATCTTACTAGCTGACCTAAAATTAGTTTGCGTGTCGGGGAAATGTAACACCCCTAAAATTCATCACAATTAAATTATAGCAACCCTTGAATTTTCTAGGATTTATTAAGGCTTAAATAAATTTTCTAGGAATTAATTGGAATTTCTAGCCTTTTTGTTAATTTAAATATCACATTAAATAATTATTTTAGTCAAAATAAGTTTTTGTTGCATTCATGCTGTTGCATATATTTTTGGTTGCTAGTAAATCAAGTTGGAATTTAAATTCTGTTTAAATTTGAATTTGATTTGCTTTTGTTTGAGTTTTAGAAAAGTTTAAATTAGCCGGGTTCGGTTTTGCCCCTTGAACTCTTGGCCAGTCCAAGTTTGCCCCCTAGATCTTTTTCCCCCGCCGCTCTTTCTCTCCCTCTCGCCGACAGGTGGACTCCACCTGCCAGCATCTTCGTCTCCGGCTCGGACTCCTCGTTCGAGTTCATTCCGTCGCCGCCTTCGCCTCCGAGTCGAGTCCCCTCTCTTCACGCACGCCAATGCGTGGACCCGAGGCCGGTCTTCGACCTATTTATAGTCGCCACCTTGATCTCCCCCTCCAATCGAATCCAACCGAGCCGCAACCTTAGCTGCCCGCGCCGCTATTGCTGAGCTCGAGCCCCGCCGTCGATCTTCGCCGTCGGAGCCTCGCACTCGCCGGGAAGCACTCCAGGAGGTTCGCCTCGATAACCCGAAGCTCTCCATCGCGTTCTTGCTCCGATTTTTGCCGTACACCGTGCTAATCGTGCTCATCGCCGATCTCCAGCGCCGCCGACCGCCGTCGCTCGTCGCCGGTCGCCGTCGTCGCTCGACCGCCGTCAAGAACCCTCGAAGTGAGTTCGGCTTGATCCCCTCTTGTTCTCTGTCCAAGTCTCGTCGCAATCCGTGCACCGTAGCGCGATTTCGAGGGTCGTCGTCGAAGCTCCGACGCGTCCGCCAGCGGCGCCGCCGTGTTCGTCGTCGCCGGGTCACCCCTCGAGGTGCTGATCTGTTTTGAGTCATTAGATCTAGATCCAACGCTCCACGTCAGCCCGAGGCCTCGAGGCCTCGAGTCAAACCGGAGGATACCGGTTCGCGCTGTCAATTTTGCTTTAGAGCCCTGTGGTTTTTGGAAATCAACCCGCGGTCTAGTTTAGTTCAAAAATAATTCCAAATACGTCTTTTTTCTTCTGTTTAAGCCCCTGCAAGATTTAAAATTATGCCCGAGGTCCTGTTTTGGTCTTTTTACCCGTAAGCCCTCGAAAATTTATACAAAATTATGTTTTAGCCCCTGGTTTTTCGCAGTTAAGCCCCTGGAACTTTTAAAACTTTGCCATCAAGTCCCTGAACCGTAGGAAAGCCATATCTTCTGCGTTTCAACTCCGATTTTAGTGATTCTCGCGCTCACGCGTTCGTTGTAATGTGTAGATTAGTTGTGTGCTGTTGTCTTCTTCTGTTGGAATTATTTTGTGTACTGTTTCTTATTTGTTGTATTGTCTCCTTGATTGTGAATGTGTGTGCGATTAGGAAACAACCAGTTCGAGGATTTCTCTGAAGATCCAACTGTTGGAGAAGGATTTGAGCAGCAACAGAGTTGGGAAGAAGGCAAGTGTATTATGTCATGCAAATGTCCTAATAATTATTAATTTCACCACCCATGCTTGTGTCTTAATTTGATGGGTTCCTATTTAAGGATTTGCCTAGCCACTATATTTTTCCTGTCCCTGAAACTGGGTTGCTTAATTAATTTTGATGGTAGATGATGCTTAGCTTGCTCAACTGGGATTGGTTAAATGAACCCCTACTCTATGTTCCATTATTATCTTTTTAATCAATTAATGGACAAGATCATATCTTTTTAATTGGAACATGGAGAACCACCCAGGAAAACAGTACAACCATGAGTGCCATGTGGCTCTGGCTTTGACTGACTAATTAGGTGCTCTAGTTTTTGGTAGTTTTACTCGAAAGGGGCATGGGGGCGGCGGTTGACGGGGTATAGCTCGGTCCTTTTGAGCTGTGGGCTTTGGTAAGAGACGGACCTCATCAGGGAGGGTTATGCTTTGCTCTGAACCGGAAACCTTAGCGGGCTATCATTTATTAGAGTGCTTTTGTAAAGGTCTCATAGTGAAACCCAGTATTCGGTCCACGTGGTGTGGGAAGGGTACAATGCTTCGGCAATGGGAATCATGGCTTATGGTGAAAGTGTACAACCTCTGCAGAGTGTAAAACTGTTATAACAGTCGTGCTCACGGTTAAGAGTGGCCTGGACCCTTACATGATAATCATACTTGAACATGGATTAAATCGTGGTTACTTGAAGATGTTGGGAATATTACATTCATTAATTTGTGGGTGGTATATACTTTCATTTGCTAGTAAATAGTTGCTTAATAAAACTTGACCAACTAAAAGTGCTTACTGCAGTATGGTCAGCCAACCTTTTTGCCTCAGCCTTGTATGTCATATTACATTTGCTGAGTACGTTATGTGCTCATACTTGTTGCCTTTCTTTCTTTCTTTTATTGCATCTACTACAACTGGAATGCTGCTCAGATTGGGAGAATTTAGAGGATTTCACTGCTGATTTTGAGGAGTTCTAGGCGAGTCTCCCCCAGTCAATGCCTGTGGAGTTGGAGTCACTTTTGCTTCGTTAGATAAACGTTTATTTAAGTCTTCCACTATAACCTTTGAGTCAACTCTGGTATTGTAATAAATGCACTATAATACTCTTTCGTTATGTATGGTTATGGATATTCACTTGTGACGTCTACCATATGTGTGTAAACTGATCCTAGCGCACATATGAGATGCACCTGGTTTTGCCTTTAAAACCGGGTGTGACAGAACTTATGTCACACCCGGCCCAGTTTGTATGGCCCGGTAGTGGCCCATTAGTGCGGGATGCACATGTTTAGTGCCACATTGCTAGTTGAGCAAGGGTGGAGGCAACTTATAAGCCTTTATCTTCCAGCCATAGCACCTTCGGGTTAACCCTTTTACACGAAGCGAGGACGAAAGTGTAAGCAGGGTGCTATGTGTATGCGTGCGCGCCCCTCGGAAGGGCTGTGCGGTGCGGCTTTGGAGGGCGGGGTGTTATAGATGGTATCAGAGCCGACCCTCGCGGTTGCGCGTACGGGCGCAGTGTGCGGGCATAGGGCGCATGGCGCGTATGGCCCGGGTAGGGCATATGGCATGGACTATGGCGCCGGCACTGAACGTACTGTCGTGCGCCAAGGGGGAACGTTCCTGGACATTTGCCCGTGTGGGTGAGTTGCGCCGACGAGGACCCTCGCGGTTGCGCGTACGGGCGCAGTGTGCGGGCATAGGGCGCATGGCGCGTATGGCCCGGGTACGGCATACGACATGGACTATGGCGCCGGCACTGGACGTACGGTCGTGCGCCGACGAGGACGTCGGGTTCTTTGAGGGGGGGTGTATGTCACACCCGGCCCAGTTTGTATGGCCCGGTAGTGGCCCATTAGTGCGGGATGCACATGTTTAGTGCCACATTGCTAGTTGAGCAAGGGTGGAGTTAACTTATAAGCCTTTGTCTTCCAGCCATAGCACCTTCGGGTTAACCCTTTTACACGAAGCGAGGACGAAAGTGTAAGCAGGGTGCTATGTGTACGCGTGTGCGCCCCTCGGAAGGGCTGTGCGGTGCGGCTTTGGAGGGCGGGGTGTTACAGGAAATTCATAGAGGTGGGTGAATTCTTAGTTGTACTAAACTAGCAAGGTGGCCCGCGTAAACAACGCGGGTAGCTAGCTTTTTTATGCTAATAACTTGGTGGGTTTTTACATGCTAATACATCAATGTGAATGGGTTTTTTCATTGGCATTGTTTTTCTATATGGCCCAAACTCTTTTTTTTACAATCATGTTGTTTGGCACGGAATATAAATCCACGATAAAATAAAAACACCTTATATACAACATAGTATTTAGTATTTATTCAAGTACTATAACTTTATATTATCTTATAACATAAATTTACGTCACAGATTTTTACATATGTGATAAATTATTTTTTATATTTTACAACCATGTAGAGGTTCCTTATAGCAACGTACAAATAATCACTACTATACCTATCCCTACTTCTACCGCTCATTTTTTTTTGTTCCCAAGTTTCTGGTCCTTTTCTTTTGGTTCCCTACTTCCCCACACAATGGTGAAATTGAGCTGAATAATAGTGGACGATGAAATGTTCTCTTCTCCTCGTAACATAAACAATCTTAACTTCAAATTTGAATATACATTTTATACAATTTTTATTGATGCTCAATATTCTTCTGAAATCGGCTTTGGCATGTATGTGTCTCCCCAGCATTCACTATTTTTCTTTTTGAAAGAAACGCACAATAAATTTGCCACCAACTTATGGATGAGCATACAACACATCCTTACAATTTGGAGAAGAAATAGTGTTGTTGCCGTTGACTGCTCCTCGATGGGCAAGAATTGTTAATTATGGGATGTTTTTCTTTATTACATAATAGCTTCAGCAGATATTCACTTCACCGCAGGCACAAACTCCTCTCTTACATTTCTATCTTCTCTCAACCCTCTTTCTTGAATCCAAAATATACACAACGTTCCCATAGTTAGAGTCGAACAGCGAAAATAATCCTTAGTTTTTGCACTTTCTTTGGTAACGTAGTGCCGCTGCAAATTTGATTATTTGATGGCACACCCATGTTAATGCTATGCTATTTTTTTATAAAAGGAAAGGGTGCATAATTAGAAACCCAACTCTTATGTAAACACAAACTCTTATGTTATGGTTATATGATTTGGTTGTTTGTTATAGATATTGACTCTTTAATAATCTAGACCGTTAGATCATCATAAAAACCAATGATGCTATATGTATTTTTTTCTTTTTTGTTAAGTAATTTCTAAACCAATTGACGAATATGGTGGTTTATTTTATATAAATTTTGACAATGAAAATAAGATAATAGATACAAAAATTGTAGAACTAAAGGTCGGGCAAACACTCTATAAGATGTAAAATTTGACCTTTTGATATGTTAATTAATTCGGTAATTAGAGACCACGAACACGTAGAGCTCATAGAATACATTCCATTTGACTATTCACATGAGTTATTTGCAGTTTAAATAATGGAGTTACATTTATCCCTCCGACGCCCCCTCCCTTGCTCTCTCTCCTCCACGCCGCCCTTCCCTCTCCCTCTCCTTCGCACCTCCCCCTCCGCCGGCTCCCAGCCATGCCGCCCCTGCTCTGCGTGGATCTTGGCCAGGGCCGGCGGCGTGTGGCCGAGCAGTGGCGGCTTCGGCGGACAGCTTGGGTGACAGAGCGACCATCGGTGGGCGGCGGCAGGGCGGACAACATGGCGCGCGGCTCCCCGGCGGGGCATGAATCCTCGCGGCGGTGGGGCGGCCAACGGTGCGGGTGTCGGGCGAGCGGCCGCGCAGCTCACCTCGGCGGAGCGCTGCGGAGGCTTTTCAGGCGCTCCTACACCCTCTCGTCCAGTTGCTTGGGCGGGGTAGTGGCGGCGGACGGGTGCATGGGTGGGGCGCGCGGCGGAGATCTTGCGGCGGCGGAGTAGCAGGGTCTCGCGACCGATGTCGCGGCAGTGGAGGCGCAGGGTGGCTCGCGGCCAATCCCCGAGGCCAGGCGTCGCGTCGGCGAAGGAGCCGCGGCACAGCCTCTTCACTGCGGAGGAGCATGGGTGGCGTACCTAGTGCGGATAGCCGTATTAATCATATTCGGTCTAGACTTATTGGGTTGATGTGGACCATTATATCTTCATAAAATCTGATGGCGTATATTTTCCTGTTTTTCAGATTAACGGAATAATATGGACCATTAGATCTTCATAAAATCCGATGGCTTATATTTTTTTCTTTTTATTTAGATTAACAAATTAATATGGATCGTTAGATTTTCATAAAATCTGATGGCTTATATTTTTCCTTTTTATTTGGATTAACGAATTAATATGGATCGTTAGATCTTCATAAAATCCGACGGCATATATTCTTCTCTTTTTTGGATTAACGTGGGATTTCTTTGGTCCTCTCGGTGAACGTGGTGGCTCCTTTTAACACTATTATATTAATATAATAGATTTAGATAAATATTTCTTTTGTTGAAATCCAGATGGTACAAGTCATTAGCAATTTTGTTTACACATTGGCTTGCTCTACTTGTATCAGAGTTTGTGGCAAATTTCTGAGAACGCGTGGAACTTATACACATCAGACAATTTGTTGCGTCGATCTGCTTTTGGTGTGTGCTTTTTTTGCAGGGCTCTGAACCAATGCTTTGGTCAATACTCGAATGTCTACAAAATTGTACGTCTTGTTGGAAATTTTTTGATGACCTGTTTTTGAAGAAATCAGTATACAACTTCACATACCGGACCTTCCGACGATAAGAAATCTTGCAAGGTTGCGATTATAGTAGCTGTTTTGGGTTGTGATCGGGAATTCGGGATATAGGTGAAGTTTCTCTCCAATATAATAGCGTCCATTCAGCCCCTTTGATCCGGTCCTTCACATCAAGTATTAAAGAAAAAAAAGTCTAACGTGCTCTCCTCGGGCGTTGCACTAAGTAACTTTGAGATCTCATCACATCGAGCGGCAAACCTTGGGAGATCGCTGGTTGGAACACGTATTGTGCTTCTGTTCTGTGACAATTATAACTTAAGCCCAAATGGAAAGGACCGGCCAATTGATTTACCCCTACATTGTATCGTCTTAATCCCAACGGCATTGATTGAATGGCAAGATCGCAACACCCAAGAAATTACAGTCAAGGTCTTGGATCTGGTATATATATATATATATATATAGTGGTAATAGAGAATCCGTGCATGTCAGGGGTATGTACGTTGGATTCTTTACCGTCGAGTTGCAGCCTGCGCCAACCAGTGGATAGTTGACCTCCATTAACAGTGGCCAAGCCAAGTGGCAGCGTTTTTGTCCAGTCGCCGGATCGAAGAACTCAAAATCGGGAAATCGTTAAGCTCCTGTGCACAGGAATATAGGGGGGCAAGGGAGCACTGCAGCAAGACAGCAGAAAGATCGAGGAAGCTCCGGGGCTCAGCGTCCGAGACGCCGTGGCGACAATGAACAACGTGCTCACTGCTGCCGACGGCAAGCGATGGAACTGGAGCTCCAGCGCTTTGCTCATCGCCTTCGTGATGACCATGCCCGCGCTCGTCGTCATCCTCCTCGGCAGGGGCACTGCCTCGCCGGTGGTCTGGGTTAGGACGGCCATGGCCGGCTTCCCGCAAGGTAAATAGCGTTTCGTCAAGCTAATAATTAATTATAAGGGGTTACTGTTACATGATGAGCACGCATTTCCTGAAAGATTTTGCTGTGTTACGATTCCCAAAATGAAACGATGCTTCTAACTACCCGCTTCCTTCAAATCCACTTGATTGCTAGATTTCAGGTGATTGCATTTTACCTGATGATTTTTGTCATCGGGTTCGATTTTGAGATGATTCGTGTATATGCCAACAAAGCCACTTCCAAACCATACTGAGCTAGCTTTGTGCTAACTTTTGCGCGACGGTGTTCAGGTCCGGACGATTTCTCCGCGTTGTATATGAAGAAGACTGCGTACGACAAGCTCCACGGCGGTCTCTTGGTGGAAGGATTCGACGAGGAGTCGTGCCACAGCCGGTACAAATCGGCCATGTACCGGCGGAACCCCGGCAGGCGACCTTCCGAGTACCTCGTCTCCAAGCTGCGACGGCACGAAGCCCTGCAGAGACGGTGCGGCCCCGGCACCGCCGCCTACGCCGACGCGCTGGCGCAGCTCAAGTCCGGCAAGAACGCCGCGTCGCCGCCGGAGTGCAAGTACCTTGTCTCCCTCTCGTACCGCGGGCTCGGGAACCGGATCCTCGCCGCGGCGTCGGCGTTCCTGTACGCGCTGCTCACCGGGCGCGTGCTCCTCATCGACCCCAGCAACGACATGGACGCGCTCTTCTGCGAGCCCTTCCCCAACACCTCATGGCTGCTGCCGCCGGGCTTCCCGCTCTGGGATCGGAGCTTCGACCTAGGCACCCCGGAGCGCTACGGCAAGATGTGGGAGAGCGGAGTGCTCAGGCCGGGCGTGACGAACGGCGGCTCCACGTCGGCGGCGGCCGCGGACACGCTGCCGGCGTTCGCGTACGTTCACCTCGACTACAACCAGACCGACTACGACCAGCTCTTCTTCTGCGACGAGGACCAGCGGCGGCTGCTGTCCAACTTCCAGTGGCTAGTGATGAGGACGGACAGCTACATCGTGCCGGGCCTGTTCCTCGTGGAGGCGTTCCGGCCGGAGCTCGACGCGCTGTTCCCGGAGCGCGACGCCGTGTTCCACCACATCGGCCGGTACCTGTTCCACCCGACCAACCACGTCTGGGGCCTCGTCACGCGCTACCACGACGCCTACCTCGCCGGCGCCGCGCGGCGCGTCGGCATCCAGGTGCGCGTCTTCCCCTGGGAGCCGGAGTCGCCGGAGCTCCTGGAGCGGATCACCAGGTGCACGCAGGAGGAGGGGCTGCTCCCACGGGTTCTGGACACGGAACAACCGGCGGCCGTGACGACGACGGCGGCCGGGCGAGGCGTCAAATCGAGCGCCGCCGTTGTGATCACCTCCCTCAAGGCCTGGTACTACGAGCAGATGAAGGGCATGTACTGGGAGAACGCGGCGGCGGGCGGCGAGGTGGTGGTCGTGAGCCAGCCGAGCCACGAGGAGTACCAGCACTACGGCGTCAAGTCGCACGAGTACAAGGCGTGCGCGGAGATCTACCTGCTGAGCCTGACGGACGCGTTGGTCACCACCGGCAAGTCGACGTTCGGGTACGTGGCGCAGGGGCTCGCCGGGATGAGGCCGTGGGTCCTGATCAAGCAGCTGAACGGCACGGCGGGGGGCACCCGGCCGTGCAGCCGGGACATATCCATGGAGCCATGCTTCCACGTCGCGCCGCAGTACGACTGCAAGAAACGGGGAGACTCCGGGAAGATTGTGCCACATGTGAGGCACTGCGAGGACGTGCCCACGGGGCTGAAGCTTGTCGACCGAAAGGAGTGGTGACATTATGTAGTAGGACACCAAGCATATGGTAACATTATGTTGAAAATTTTATTTTGTGTTGTAGGGTGCATATATTATGATATAATGATTGATTTTCTATCAGAGGAAAATTTCTCGATTATACTAAATATAAGAGTCTATTGCCTCACTTGCATACAAAATAGTGTATTTATAAAATTAAATAGGTAGAGCACCAAACCCTTTTTCGACAGAAGACGCCCTAGGGTATCGTATATACCTGACTAATATTAAGGAAAAAGAAACAGTACATAATAGACAATGCCAAAAAGGAAAATTACAGTCAAATTTGAAAAAGTCTTCTCCATATTTTATCCATCGTAACCATGGCGTTCCTCATCACCGTTGATCTCGTGGTTGGTGGAAGATAGGACAAATAAAATATCAAGCAAAATCTAAATAAACCATATTTGCATAGTGGCTTTTGAAGACCGCAAAAATCGTCCGTCCAAGGAATGTATCCATAGAACCACTGCAGAAATATCGGCGAGGCCGCGACTAGAGCCTGATCCAGATCTGCTCCTGCTTCATTGTCCGTCAACGCAACTACAACCCTCACTAGCCCTTCACCAATGTCAAATGGAATAGAAGAGAGCCGGGAGGACCATTCAATTTGCGTCCAACTTCTTAGCGAGTCGCAACAATGAACTAGCTAGAGCTAGAAGTCACAACTCATGCGTCAATTCTCTTTATGTGTTGTGCTATTTGTCGGTGTTGCGTACACCGGCTAGTTAAATTACGTCATGCTCTTCTGGTCTCGATGGTAAACACTTGGTTGCGAGGATGTATACTGGTTCAGGCACAGGCCCTACATCCAGTGAGGCGCTTTTGTGTTCCCCTTGAGGAGTATTTCAAGTTTACAACGGGGGTGCTAGTAAGCGTATGTGGTGCGTGAAATGAGTGATGTGTGTGTTGCCAGCTGGTAAAAACCTGGTCCTGACTCCTTGGTGGAGGCTTGGCACTAAAGGATGTTGATTAAGGTAGAGTCATGGATGATCGACATTGCTCACATAAAGAGTACAGAAAGAGATGGGGAGGAGAGAAGATGGTGCAGGCGGCATCGCCCAATTCAAGGATATGATGATGGCAAGTTGCAATAGACTGAAAGAACTGAAGGTATCGTGTCCTTGCAAGAAGTAAAAAAGAGGCCTAATCGGTGAGTCACACTTTGCTAGGTGTACAAGAGAGTTTGTCAATTTTGGGCTCAAAACTACTCCCTTCGTCCCTTAATAATTGTCATCCGGAAAGAATGTTTGTGAGGGAAACACATATTTCTAGGGACAGTTATTCAGGGACGGAGGGAGTAAGCATTAACAACAGTTTGTCGATTTGGGCCATGAGTTTGACCATGTGTTATGCCATCTGAGCCAGCATCAAGGAAAAGGAAAGTCACGATAGTGCTGGGTCTGTCCAATGCACCAACAAAATTTTGGATTGGATGGCTGTACCCCTGGTGGTAATTTGGTTGTGTGTTTCATATAAGGGCAACCTGGAAAATGTTCAAGTGCCTATATATATGTGTGCAACTACTTAGGCAGCCATCCTTTTGGTTGGATCACTATCATTTGTGTATTTGTGAATTTTTTAGGTAAAAGCTCTCTTGATGTGCTGAATTTGCCCTCCAATGATGCAAATAATGCTATACTAGAACCTTCTCTTGTATTACCTTTGTCACGAGTAGAGAAATAACATAATACTTTTGATTTGAAGCAACATACATGTGCTAAAAATAATATTATTATGTCGATTACTTGTGTACATGACGAACTGAAATTATTATCTTCTTTAAACACTTTGGGTTACATTGATTTTGATACGTTATGGGCTCTTAGTAGTTTAGAAGAGAAATTTAGATGTGTTGAGTTGCCATAGTTATCTACTTATACATATCATTTTATTAGCAAATATAATAATAAAGGAGAGTATATGGTGCATCGAGTCTATATTTGTGCAAATCTGAAATCTTCTTTTGATGTACAAGATTGTGATCAACTAGATTGTCTCTCTAGTTTTACTATACCGAATCGGGTTCACTCTCAAGAAGGGAAGCATTGTTGGCTGCTACCTATGTGTGTCAGTGCTGATTTTTCTTGCATTGAACAGATACTAACGGTTATGCAACCATCTATGCCTGCATTGCGTTTTGTTAGTGCTGATCTTTTATAGGATAGTGTTGAAAAATATCGTGTGCGTTTCGATCAAGGAGCCTACGTATTTACTGACAACTCTATAGGAGAAGATACTTTGGGAGATTGGAAATATGGTCATGTCACTCCCCACAATATTCTCAGTTCCCATATTTTCCGCAACCTCGTGTTTCTTCGTGTTGTGCAGGGCCATCTTAGAGCACAAACGACGTCGATGACGGCTTTTCGTCAAGAAGGGGAGGATGATGAGGACATGACACCCATGCATATGTCCATGAGTGGTGCATGGAGTGGAGAAGAAGTAGACCAACAAGGTTTTTCAAGTGAAGAAGAAGGCCCGAGGCTAATCCGATTCAAGTCCCCAAGGTGGAGGCCAAAAGAAACTCAAGTTCGAGTCCACCTCGGAGTACAGGAGTAGCCCGCACTAAATTCATCGCCCAGGTCGCATATGGGCTCGGTTTTTGACGTTCTACATATGCTTGGAAAGCTAAGGAGATAAGATTTCCAATGGAACTGGTCCCACCTTAAAATTCCTTCTGAGTCAGCAGGAATCGTCGAAACAAGTAGACATCCAGAATCTGTCAGGGTGCTGCGCCGCCATCTTTTGGGCCGTTGGCCCGTGTGTCGTGTTGGGGTCCATTATGGACGTGGTTATGGGGTTATGCACACCCCAACCCTCATATAACCAGTAGCCACTGCCACATTAGGGTTTGGGTTTTTCTTAGATTAATCTGTCGAGAACAATTTCGCCATCATCGGTTTGTAGAACCCCAACTATTGTGCTTAATCATACATCTGCAGTTTGTCACTTCCTGTTGAGTGTTGCGTTCTTTCGAGTTCTTGCTTGTGTTCTTCGTTTCGCAGAGAGGGATTAGCCTTCTTGGCGCGGTCAACCGGGTTGTGACACGGTTGATAACCAGAGGAGTCGTGGTGCTAAGATTGCAGGGTTCGAGTTTGCTGACTTGAAGCCGGATCGGTGTGTCATGCTCCGCCCAAAACGAGTTATCCTTCACCTGACGGAAGATCGGGCACCCTAGTTCCCATCGATTTGGACCGCCCGTAGAAACTTAGGTTAGCTTTCTACGATGATACTTGCACATCTGACATCTCTATTCCAACATCAGGGTTCAACTACACCCAGCTTCGTCACTATACTACTCGTCTCCAGCCATGCAGCAAGGAGTATTCCGTTGAGGGAACGCCTTCATGTATCGCATCATGTTTCCCTCGTCCACATTTCACACATTGATTCATCGTTGCTACCGTTGCATCTCACTCCGTCGGCGCCAACACCGATCCACTTGGCATCATCCACGATCTTTTGCATGGCATCGTGCGTGTCCGCAATCGCAAAACATCAACGTGGCTGCCCTTATCACTCATGCGGCGGCACGCACACGGTTCCTGTCAGGATGTTCATGAGTACGCATGCTACTCCAACTCTATGTCCGGAGGCTGCCGTTGCATCGGCTACGGATCTTACACTGTTTGCAGCGATAGACTCTAAAATTCACCCCATAAAACAATATTCATAGGCTCTTTACACTATCGCCGTCTCGCCGGTCGTGGTCATCGCCACGCTGTGGCTTCCATGGCGCCTAGCTTCCTCGCCGCTGCTCCACTGCCGATGGTCTCCTTCCCCAGCATCATCATCATTACCGTCAATGTCGTTAACTGCAAGTCAACAGAAATCTCGTCGGTAATGGTAAGGCTCACCCATCGATTCTTCTCTCGGGGGTGCTGCTAATTAATTTGACCTCTATAATAAAGTACTGTAGTAGTAGTACCATTTCTTTGTTAATCCCTTTTGATGAGGTCAAGTAAACGTAAATACCAAGTTGCATGTTGGTTAGTGGCTAGGGAGATTCAGTGGTGGTGCACCTACTTGTTTGTTTAGACGCCGGGATATATTCCAAACGCCAAATTCGTCGCAGGGAACCGCTTGTTTAATGACCAGTTATTTACAACAGGAAGGAAGGCCGGCCGAGTCGTCGCCGGCCGCCGACGTCCGATGTTGTGCTGACACGATGCACAGGCCAGAGTATTGAGCAGTGTACCGGGACGGTGCGCTGTAGGCTGAGCACGTGCATGGCACGTCGCTCGAGTTCTTGTAGGAAATGCAATGCCGGCCTCGTCCTCTCCTTGCCGTTGCTGGCGAAGCCGTCGGCCGCGCGCTCGCGCTGGCGTCTTCGTCTACCGCGAGCTGCTCCGTTCTCCTCTCCCCGGCCTGCAGCGGGCAAATCGCTCAGTTTACCGTCACCGTTCGATGCGGCAGGGTTTGGTCAATGTCATCGTGTCAAGATAACCGGCCTTACTGCATCGGACGTCGTTATGAACAAAAATCAACAAAATGGAAAGACGAACAGTGTGAATGTCATGGTAGCTTGCACCTTACTTCACGAGGAAAAGTGTAGCATCATTCTCAAGTCTGGATCGATCGTAAGACGGAACCCAAATCGATTATAAAAATAATAATCTATTATATTAATACAATAGTGTTAAAAGGAGCCACCATGTTCGCCGAGAGGGTCAAGAAATTCCTACGTTAATCGAAAAAAGAGAAGAATATATGCCATCGGATTTTATTAAGATCTAACGGTCCATGTTATTCCGTTAATCCAAAAAAAGAAAAGAATATATACCGTCAGAAAAATATACGCCGTTAGATTTTATGAAGATCTAACGATCCACATTAATTCAATAAATCTAGACCAATATGATTAATAAATAGATAAATAAAAATAAATAACATGAGATATATTATTCTATCCACCGCCACCCCTCCACGGTCGGCGCGAGGCGGCCCGCGGCCGCCGCGGGAGCCCTCCTCTGCCGCCATGTGGCCGTCCGCGGCCGCCGCGAGCCTCCGCTGCCGATGCGAGGTCCTCCATGGCCGTCGCGGGAGTCAACGCCATCGTCACGCGACCGCCCGCCGCCGTGGGAGCCGCTCGCACGCCTTCGGAGTTCGGGGTCCGTCCGCTCCGCTTGCAGCCAGAGGCTGTCGGGGTTGAAGGCTATCGGCCGGGGAGACCGGCACCCCTCGCCGCCGGCACCACCACTAGAGAAAGGGGGAGATAGAGGGAGAGAGATAGAGTGGTGGTGTTGGTGAAAGAAAAGGAGAAAAAGAGATGGGGGGCTCACGTGTTGGTAGTTGGTATATACTATGAGATATAGATGATAACGAGTGTAGAAGAAATTGATATAGAGGGGAGAATCTCAATGACTAGGCATAAATATTTGTGTTTAGAGGATGAGAATAGAGTACGATAAGTGCGGACAGCCTGAAGCCCCATGTGCCCTACCACGGTCCTCTATATAGGAGTCAACGTTCAACAATGAGCGGAGGACAACATATCGATCCGCACGTGCACCTAATGAGAGGTGCTCAAATTTACAGTAGGAGAGAACAATTCTCCCTGTCCGAAGGGAGCGAATTCCTGCCAGAAATGAGCACCATGGCTGCACTCAGCACTCAGTGTCTTTACCAACACAAGTGGAAGATCATCAAACGGGTTACCCGCGCACAAACCCGTTGGATGGTCTTTGTTAACGAGTTAGTGCAAGAAGGAGCAGAGAGAGAGGAAAAACAAAGCGGAGAAACTTAGATGGTATAGTGTTCAACAATGAGCAGAGGACATCACGTTGATTTGCACATGTAACTGATCAAAGATGCTCAGATTTAGGGCCAAGGTTGTGAGCACAACGAGAGGGAAAACTTCTCCATATCTGAAGGGAGTGAATCATTGCTATGATTTATCATCACCATGGCCACGCTCAGCACTCATAGAAGATCATCAAATGGTTTGCCCAGACTCAAACCCGTTTGATGGTCTTCGTTAACGAGTCAGTGTAAGAAGGAGCAAATCTAGGGAAATCAAAGCGAAGAAACCCAGGTGTCGTACAACTTTGATGATGGAACGTGCTTGTCGTGCACATGTGTTGACATGAAAGTTGAGTAACAACAGGCTGGGCAAGAAATGCTTCTCTTAATGCTCGATATAATGATGCAACAATAAACTATTGTTGATCATTTGCTAGATCGGGCATCAACCATGTCTATATATTACTCCATCTTTTACCGGAGGAGGAAAAATACAAAAGATTGATCCATAACCGTGATAGGCACCCATTAGTTACTACAACATAAGTTCTCATTGCATAACTAGCAAAACAACAATATTTTTCTCATAATATTTTCTTGGATAATATTTTTCTTGTGTGATTGATTACCCTCTATATTCGATTTTCTCCCTCCTTAAGCTTTCCTTCATGCTATGCCATTCTGATCATTGATTTGTGCAGCAACCTAGGCTACCGTTGATTTGTGAAGGGAGTCGACCCAAACACCATTATGTTTGTGGAAGGTTTCTACTTTAATCCAATCGTCCCGTGTTACGCTATTACAAATTTGTCGAGATAGTTCGCATGTCCGTTGAGAAAGGGAGTATCTCATGTCAGTAAGTTATATTTTGTATATGTAAAGTTATATGAATTACTTTATTCACTTACCCACGATCACTACCTCAATATTAGGTCACACAATCTATTATTTTAGAGCAACTCCAGCAAACCCAACAAGTCCCTATCTAAAGTTTAGATGGTTCAGAAAAAAGTTGTACTCCACCGAACCCAACAAGCGCATGTCCCAAGTTTAGAAGGATCAGAAAAAAGTTGCACTCCAGGAGACCCAACAAGCCCATATCTCAAGTTTAGAGGATCCAGAAAAAAGTTGCACTCCAGCAGACCCTCTAATTGACCCCCCCCCCCCACCACATTTAGGAGGCTTCCAAATCCACCCTCCAATCTCGGGGGTCTATAAAAAGTCCTATATTTATGAATAGAGTTAGCATTTTTTACCGCCCTTAAAAAATAGAGGTAGTCTCCATTTAGTATTTGGAGAGTCTGGTTTGAGAGGTACTGGTGAAGTTAATTTTAATAATATAATATTATTACCATATTAATTGAAATAAAAATAATACACTTTATTGGTTTTTGATAAGATCTAACGATCTATATTAACCCTTAAAGTCTACGATCAGGTAAATAAATAGTTAAATTCTAAATTAAATAAATAACGAAGTTATAAGTTGATCAAAGAATCAATATCAAATATAATTAATAAATATAAGCTTGCATCATTAATTCATACCATGTGATACATATATGATGATAAATAATGATACGTTAGTTTGGGCACACTTAGACAAACCATATTGACAATAAAACAACGAATATTTAAATAAAATTATATTTAAGTTAAAAAACCTAAAAATTAGTATAAAAACTAGCTACCCGCAAATTTGCGCGGGCCACCTTTGCTAGTTAAACTAATCTGATGGTGATATATAGACAAGGTTACGTTGGCGTAGACATGTACTTAAAACAAATCACTATATACTGTACACTAGTGGGCCAGGGGTCCATATAGCTAAATATGGCTAGCAGCCGATGCAAGTGAAGCAGCAGCAGCTAAGCTCACACTAATAAGCTAGCCAAGATGGACACCGCCGACACGCGCGGCACGGAGGCGAGAGACGAGCCCAGCTGGCTGGGGATCGAGGAGGCCTCGCCGTTGTTCACGGGGAAGAAGACGACGACGACGACCAAGGCCGCCGACGTCAGGCGATGGAGCTCCGCGGTGAATGCCACTCTGGTGGCCCTGATCATGACGATGCCGCCCCTGCTCATCATGCTCAGCGGCGGCCTCTCCACCCCGACGGTGTGGATCAAGTCCACCGTTGCCGGCATAGGCTCACGACGAGGTAACAATATTAACCTCTCCATGTCTCAGCATGCAGCACTGTTTCCACTTCCATCCATCTCGCCGAAACCAAGTGATCCGAGTGCTGCGTACGTTTTCACAGTTGGAGAACCCAAGAAAGACGTGCTCCTCGGTGGCCTTCTGGTTCCAGGCTTCGACGAGCAGTCCTGCGCCAGCCGCTACCAGGCCGCCTACTACCACAAGCCCATGACGCGGCCGCCGTCGCCGCACCTCCTCAAGCGGCTGCGGGAGCAGGAGGCGCTGCAGAGGCGGTGCGGCCCGGGCACGGAGCCCTACACGCGAGCGTCCGAGCGGCTCAGCTCCGGCCAAACCGACGCCGCCGGCGACGTCGACGTCGACGGCTGCAGCTACCTCGTGCTCATCTCCTACCGCGGCCTCGGCAACCGGATGCTCGCCATGGCCTCGGCCTTCCTCTACGCCCTGCTCACCGACCGCGTGCTCCTCGTCGACCGCGGCTACGGCGACACCCTGACGGACCTCTTCTGCGAGCCGTTCCCGGGGGCGACGTGGGCGCTGCCCCGCGACTTCCCGCTCGAGGGCTTCAAGGAGCTCGGCGAGGACGCGCCGGAGAGCTACGGGAACGTGGCGGTGAACCGGAGCGGCGCCGTCGCCGGGCTGCGCTTCGTGTACCTCCACCTCGACCACGCCGCGTCCGCCGCGAACAGGCTCGTGTACTGCGACGACCACCGCCAGTTCCTCCGCCGCGTCCAGTGGGCGGTCCTCAGGACCGACCAGTACATGGCGCCGGGGCTCTTCTTCAACCCGGCGTACCAGGAGGAGCTCGCCCGGCTGTTCCCCCGGAAGGACTCGGTGTTCTACATCCTGTCCCGGTACCTCCTCCACCCGACCAACGACATCTGGGGCATGGTCACCAGGTACTACAACTCCTACCTGAGGAACGCCGACGAGAGGGTGGGGATCCAGATCAGGGTGTTCGACAACAGAGACATGCCGTTCCAGCCGATGCTGGACCAGATCCTCGCTTGCACGGCGGAGGAGCGGCTGCTGCCGCCGGTGGTCACCGCGTCAGGCGCCGCGCCGCGGCTCCCGGACGCCGGCGCGAGGTCCGTGGCGGTGCTGGTCACCGGGCTGAGCTCGTGGTACCACGACAACATCCGGGAGAAGTACTGGACGGCGGCGACCGCCGCCGGCGAGGTGGTGAGCGTGTACCAGCCGAGCCACGAGGGGCACCAGCTCTGGTTCCACAGCAAGCACGACATGAAGGCGCTGGCGGAGATCTACCTGCTGAGCCTGACGGACAAGATCGTCACCAGCGGCTGGTCCACGTTCGGGTACGCCGGCCACGGGCTCGGCGGGCACACGCCGTACCTCCTGTTCAGGCCGATGAACTACTCGGAGCCGGCGCCGAAGCCGCCGTGCACGAGGGCCATGTCCATGGAGCCGTGCTCCCACGGGGCGCCGGCGTTCGAGTGCTCGAGGAAAGAGATCAACACGATTATCGACACCGGGGTCCTGCTGCCTCATGTCCGCCATTGCGAAGACTTGCCGTGGGGACTCAAGCTTACCGACTCGGTTATCGAAAAGAAGGTGTAGCATATTTATCATATCACAGTTTAGACCAATGCTCTTGCGGTTTTTTGTCCTTTTTGCAGCTTCGGCTGTGGTACTGTTCTTGTTTTTGCTATACAACAATCACAGCTGATACTTCACTTATACAGTTATACCATGCATGCTGTCTTTGAAATGCTTCTCTTTGGTGACGATGTAAATTAGCGTGCTTTTCATATAATACTTAAAAACATTATACATATCACATTGTCCTTCTAGAAAAAAACAAGAACCAACACGAATAAGACATCACTACCAGATCATATATAGCACAAAAACGCGGTGCATACTCTTCATGTGTTGTCAACTTGCACGGTTACCTCTATGACTACCGGTTCGTATTGTACACACCTGCACGAATACCAACAGTACATTTCTTAATTCAAACCTAAGCTCTTGTTTTGGAAATTCATAATTTTTAGGCCATGTTTGGATCCAAGGACTAAACTTTATTCCTACACTTTTAGTCACATTTTGTCCCTAAAGACTCAAACGGGTGGACTAAATGGTGGGACGAAATGGTTTAGTCCAGGTTGTGTTTGGATCTAGGGACTAAAGTTTAGTCCCTCAAATAAGTGACAATTAGTAGCATAAAACATAAATTAATTATAAAACTAATTGCATAAGTCATATCTACTCCGCGAGACGAACCTAACAAGCCTAATTAACCTATAATTAGTACATAATTATCAAATTATTACTGTATCATTATATTGTCTAATCATGGACTAATTAGGCTTAATAGATTCGTATCATAAATTAGTCATTGCTTATGTAATGCATTTTGTAATTAATCTATATTTAATACTTCTAATTAGCATTATTCCATTCGATGTGACGTGACTAAAACTTTTAGTCCCGAGAACCAAACACCCCGGTCCCTTGGGGGTAGCTAAATGGGACTAAAGTCATTCTCTATCTAGTCTTTTGTATTTTTAGAGTGCTTTTAATCCATTTTAGTCCCTCCATCCAAACATGGTAGAGACTAAACTTTAGTCGTGAACTAAATTTTAGTTATGGGACTAAATGGATCCAAACATGGCCTTAGTATGGACATATATACAAGACAAAGTTCATATGAGAAGTGTAGGTTTATAAGATCTACAGCTTTCCAATTAGATTGTTATAATTTGAAGTTTTTATATGCCCAAATAATTAACCAAACTTTTAGACAACAATGGTCAAAATTATTAGTATTTCGTCCTAGCACAAAAAGAGTTTCATTCCGGTCACTGATGCACTATTTCTGTGCATTAGTTACTAGTATAATTATAAAACATACTTTTCAAAATAACTTTAGTGATGCCATTTCCAAAAGCTCAATCAAGATATGCAGAAACATAGCCTTAGCCAGAATATAAGCGTGCTGATGATTCTAAGCAACTCAAAAAGGACAGATTTTTTTTAATTTGAACGAGTAGTACGGATCAACTCCTGACACATCTAGAAGTAAACGCGAGTACTGTATTCAGCCATTTCTGGTGCATGTTTCCTTAACCGTTAATGGCACTCTGACGATCAGAATTTGTGAGGGGCACTCGCTGGGAACCTTTGTTAATTGCAGGGAACCTAAGTTAATTAAATGGCGGTCAGATCTGTGGAGGCACTGCGCGGCCACTCGCTAACTACGGGTCACCGCCGGCACCCGATGTAGAACCAGTAGCTAGCGTTTACTCACGACCTCGATGTCATCAGATTCAGATGCTAGCTAATGAATCAGGGGTGCAGGGTACAGCCGGCCGATCCACATGGCAAATGCGCATAGATCTTACACTGTCAGTGTCAGCTAAGTGAAACAATATTTTGAGGCGCTTTTATGTTACAGAAACTGAAAGGGACAAAGAGGCATTTTCTGTAGCATAACCTGACAGTACGCAGTGTTAGTTGGTTACTACCCCGGTTAGGCACTCGCAATCGCAATACTCCAGAGGCCATTGGACCGTAAGTGCTGAAAGTAAACGCCTGGCACATGCGAGCCTCGTGCCGGCAGGCCGCGTATTGGCACGCGTCAGATCTCCAGCAACGGCAGCAATCCATGAACCTCAGCGCGCTCTAATCCAAACACGGCGCCGCTGTTGATTATTGCCTTGTAGAAACGCACCTCAGAGATCGACGGAAACGGCATCAAGCACTGCTTGCAATCTGAAGGGCTCACCCCATCCGGATGGACAGAGAGCATATGAATGGGAATGACTTGATAGCAACAATTTGCAGTGCATAGAGACAAGAACAAGCGGAAGAAACTCGGCACACAGCTCAAGGGAAACAGGAATTATCACGACGCTGCAGATGCATCGGCGCAAGATTCAGGCCATCTTGGTAGAGCTCCACGTGACGTGGAGTTGGAGGAGTTGATTTTTTTAGCTCCATCGGCTTCACTTGTGACATGTGCAAAACAGCTCCACCTATCACAACCAACCCCCTAGAATTGATTCTCCGTCGTAATCATTTGGTGCAGCTCCAGCAAAAACAGCTCCCTGAAGCTGTTTGGAGCTAAAGGGGCCTCATTGTCAGAATAACGGAACGAGATCTGATAATCGGTTCACAAGAACATCAATCATGGTGCGAATAGAATATATATAAAAAAAGAATACCAAGCACAAGATCACAAAAGATTTCCGGGATGTGAACCCACAAGGCCACAAGCACAAACGGGCATTAAAAAAAGAAAAAAAAAGTGTTCCATTGCCGGGATTTGAACCCGGGTCGCCTGGGTGAAAGCCAGGTATCCTAACCGGACTAGACGACAATACATTCATTTTACAACAATAGATATTTATTCAAGAAGGTAATATCATTCTAATAATCGATAACCACTGCTACCATTCATATCATTTGGATAGTTTAAAGGTTCAAGGCCAAAATTTTCAATCATCTGTCCATCTCTCATCGAAAATTACAGCTAACAGAACTCAGCAACATATTCATGAATTTTTCTTCAAATCTGTTCTGAATATGTGTACAATTAGTTATGCCGCTATCTAGTTTCACCGCTGGAGGCCGTGACATGCCATGATGCCGGTGTAGTTGCTGCCCTGTGGTCATGCCCTGGGATGTAACCGCATTTGCCAGATAGTGAAAGAGTGTTTCTCGCCTCCTAGGTGCCAGCGTGCTTCGGCATTCATTGGTTTTAAGGCCATCGGCATGTTGGTAATATCAATCGTTTTTCTGACATTTTTTCATATGTTATTTCTGTATGCTCTTTTTACAAACATGGTCAGTAATTGGAATCGCAGGAAGTAATATCCTACTGTCTATATCCTCTATCTTCATTGAATAGCGTGTTTGAACAATGCTTGTATGTTATGATCAGGATGGATCCTAAAAAAGGGTTCGAGCTGGTTAAAAGGCAAGAACCAGAGACAGAGGGCCCCTGGAGTATCAGATAGCTTTCCATATAGTACTCAACAATAAATCGTTGGACTGACTCCTATACCGAGTTTTATCTTATTCTGAAAACAATTTGCTACTGCCTGTATATATCAATTCAGAACTCTACGATCAACTCTCCTGTAATTTTCTAAAAGCCCAATTATACTATGTTAGCTTGATTTATGTTAGTTAGAAATATCAAGTATCACTGGACCATATATCCTGATCCAGATCAACCAATGAATTCAGTTTCAACTGGCTCCATTAATAATCCTATTCAGCCAATAAAAAGTAGATGCATGTGTGTTCATGATCTGTCTGATCGTCCTAACTTATACAACACAATTGAAACCTTTCTTATTGAACCACAGCCAAATTAGTATACAGACTATACCATTCTGTTACCGCAATGATGGGACCAAGACAGTTTTTGCCAGGTACCCAAATTTACAACAGTAGTTCTAATTCCATACTTTTTGAAGTACTAAACAATGAACAACGTCAATCTCAGGGCCATAACAGAAGTATGTTACTGTAATTGGTTGAGATTATGTGAATACGCAATTAATGTAACTCGTCACAGCAATGCAAAGCATGGTGTCAAAGTAATGTCAAAATCGTTACAGAACCTCGCTGAAAACAAGGACATCACCACTGAACTATCACCAGGGACATCAACTTAGCATCAGATTGTATCATAATGAACCAGAAAAGCAAAGCAACAATCACGAGACTCAAACATTGAGATCAATTTAAGTGATAGATTAACCAAAGGCATCACACAAATTCTACGACAAAGATCAGATGGTCGTGTGTTGTTCATGTATTCCACTCATCCTATAAGGTACATAGTGGTTGAAGCTTGGAAACCTTATTATCCAACCACACCCAAATAACACATTCTAACCTTCTACAGCTTTGCTGGCTTCGGAAAGATGTCAGGAGTGAACTTCTGCGCAGCGCTTATGCTCCCCTTGATCTTAATCGCCCCTCTGTACAGCAACAGAATACATCAGCCAAAAGAACTCCCAAACATATCATAAATCAGACTGAAAAGGCAAAGACTAGTTTTTTTTTTCTTCTCCTAACCGGATAAACGCAATCTGCGGGTTCGTCTTGCCGGTGGCGATTCCAAGGAAATCGTTATCAGTGAAGGAGAAGGTAGCATCCGGCTTCCCCTCGTACGGCCCTAATAAACATCAGAATCAAATCATTCAGAATACCGATCTGGGGAACCAAAATTCAGGTAGAGGACGACAGAAAAGGACGGACCTTTGGTGACCTCGCCCTTCTTGAGGTCGACCACGAAGATCTCCTCGTCGACTCCGAGCTTCTGCAACGCACAGCACCGAACAGGAATACAGGATCAGGAAGGCCCGTCGATCTGGCCGGAGTTTCCCGCAATTTTGGCAAGAAAACGAGGAGCGAGATCCACGGGAGGTTTGAGGAGGAAGAGGAGGGAAGCCTGACCTTGGGGGCGATGTTGAGCTGGTAGACGAGGCCGACCTTCTTGGTGAGCTCCTTGCCGGCGTCGGTGGCCAGGTGCAGGCGCATCTGCTCCAGGAGCTGCGCGGACTTGAGGCCGCTGCCGTCCATCTCAGCGGTCAAGCTAGGAATTGGATTAGCCGCGCGGAGTGGAACTGGGAGAGAGAGAAATTGCAGGAGGGGATGCGGGAAGAGGAAGGGAGCTTGTTCGGTGTTGTGAGCGAAGGAGGGTGGTTTCGGGAAGGAGAAGGCAATCAATCGGCGGCTCCCGGCAAGAGTACAACTCCAACCGCCCCGGAGACGTGCCGGCACGGCACGCCATCCTGGCCGGGTGGATACCCCGGCCCTATCCAGGTTGTTGGCTGTTGGCAGTAGCAGAACGGCGCCCGAAATTGCACAATTGCGTTGAGCAGTTTTACACGTGTGGGAGAGAGAGAGGTCTCCTACAGCAGCAGGAAGTAATCAGATCAAATTAAATCCATCCTTTAATTTGGGTATATATAACACAATATAACATAAAGCCTTCTCTAATGAGCTGAATTAATTTTTTACTTTGTAAACAGTAGCAAAAGTGAAGAGCTAGCGTGATAGGAAGAGATAGTCTCCCATATTCTCCTAGACATTTCTCTCTGCAAAGTTTATTGATATTCTTCTCTCTCATTTCCTTCTTAGAGCTACCAGCTATCTCGTACCATTGGAGAATGCCTAAATATGCGATGTTTGCAACTTTGGTTTTTATCAGGGTTTGATATTCTTCATCTTAGTTTTGAGGCCACTTATAAAAAAATTACTTGTTACTGTAATTCGTAGCATGTTTGGCACAAATTTTACCACACCAAAAAATTAGCCTAATAAATATTTTGATATGGGTAGAGTTCGGTTTTTTGGAGTGATAACCTAGTATACTAGTATAGTGTACTTTAATGCACATTAATTATTATGAAAGCATTGTTTCCCATTTGTAAAGTACTCGTAAAATGGTACTATGCGACAACTCAAATTGTTGAAATGGGAAATCTACACGGACAAGAAGCTTATAATCAACCTAGTTTACTCTTTTTTTTAATTACTATTGTCTGTTGATTTTTTTTTTCTCCACATTTGACTATTAATCTTATTGAAACATTTAGTCTAGGTATAAAAAAAGTTATATTTAAAATATCCTTGATGATAAAAATAAGTCATAAAAATAAATAATATTTGGGTAAATTTTGAATAAGAAAATGTTTAAATATTGAAAAAAATGAATAATCAATGGTAATTTGAAATGTAGGTAGCAGCTGCGACTTGGGAGGCATGCTCTGTTTTCTTAGCGGTCAACTTCACGTGTCTTACCATTGATTCCAGGAAAAAAGTTACTATGGGACAAACTTTTTACGAGTTTCCAAAGGATATACTATCACGACTCATCAATCAGGTAAGAGTATACGTATATAGGACGCGGCCTCCCAAATCTTTGGCACACAGAAGTGCGGAAAGAGAAAATGCAAAGCTTCCATCAAACAACGTCGGTTGCATGAAGTGATGCCGCCGGGACATGAATGAACCGTGGTCCCCGGCCCAACCGAGAGGCCCACGCCCACGAGGCCACGACACCCCCGATCCACCAGCCGCCAGACAGTCACCAGGCCCACCGCAGGAAAACGAGCCCAGACGCCCCCAAAACCGAAACCGACGGGCCCCTCGTCGGCTCGTCGCCCCGCCTTGTCACGTCCGCCGTCGAACGGAGAAGACACCGCTGCATCCAGATTCCTTTCCGCCAAAAGAAAGAAAAAACACAGCGCCAGCCGTCGTACACGCGCATCATAAACCTAAACCGTTAAATTAAACCGGATGGATGGATCGGGTCTACAGTAGTGCAGCCTTATGACAAATATTGTCTTACTCTCTTGTTGGGTCGATCGGACTCGTTTGACTTATCAGCCACCAGTCAGTAGGATTTTTCTCTTAGAATAAATCAGCACCAGCCACTAGTTAGTCAGCAGTATTTTTTCCTTAATATAAACCAGCACCAGTCACCTGAAGTACGTGTAGCCGAATTCTGCTGTCTGTTTGTCAGTTCTTTTACCCCGCAGGTCATTGTTAGTACTGTCTTCAGGGTAGCTGATCAACTTGATACAGTAATGAGCTACATTTGTCCTAGACTTACCACGCTCATCGGTCATGCTTGTTAGTGGACTAAGAGTAAAAGGACTAGTCAAATTTACTGATTTAGCTACTCTCAAAAATAGATTTGACTAACAAATAAGAGTAATCCAACAGATTCTGTAAAGACGGCCAGTGAGGTAGGCTAGCTAAAAATAGCTAACGAATGAGGTGAGGTGGAGAGCCACTAAATTTAGAGGGTCATTTACAGAGTCCGTTGGAAACGTTTTTTCTTTATCAATAACTAAATTTAATTTTAAAAATTTGGCTAGTCTCTTTGAGATGCTCACTGGCGGAGGGCGGTGTAGGCCATACTGGGCGCTGCCCCCCCCCCCCCCCCCCCCCCAACAATGTATTTTTCACTAAATGAAAAGTAAACTTGCTACTGTACACTGTTGTATAATACTCAGATACATAGATTGGCCCTTGCTGTTTTCTTATCAAGCTCCGCCAGTGGGACCTAATTAAGGATTTTTTTCCCAGCAATTAGATTTTCGTAGCCCTCTACTAACTAGCTCTGGCGTATATACTGCTTATAAGCATCTTCAGGGTATATACTGCTTACACAGCTCAGTTTGTAGGAGCCTTTTGTACCTTTGATGCCTTATCAATCTGGAAGGCCCATGCAGAGAGGAAACACAAATTCTTTGCATGGCTGTTGGTGCAAAGCAAGATTCTTACCGGAGATAAGCTGCAAGCTCGGCATTGGCCACGTAATCTTACCTGTTGTCTTTGTGATCAGGAGCAGGAGACGGCGGCTCATATGTGCCTGCATTGTGTTTTTGCGAAGGAGGTATGGATGCTTATGAGCAATTGGTCAGGTGGATTGATAAGGGCGCCAGATGATGAAGTTGATGTTGTTGATTGGTGGTATGCGTCGTTGCAAGGCTTCTCAAAGAACCAACAGAGGAATGTAGCTGCTCTGCTTTTTTTTTATGCCTCAACCCTTCAAATATAAGCTGTAGTATCTGAACTCACGCACGAACACACACCACCACTCACGCACCAACACACACGATGTGCGCAAGCTAGACCTACAACCTATACTAAGGAAACTTCACGTGGCTGAGAAGTATGCGAAGTCACCACCAGGCTTCACACGTGACGGTCACGTCACCCTGACCGTTGTGGTGTATCCACGCGGGAGGCAACTGCAGTACCTGCAGGAGAAAGAAAAGGGGGAAAACCTCGGTGGGAATCGTGAGTTGAGCAACGCTCGAACCCACGCCCGGCAACCTCCACACCCGGAGCGCATGCCATCCGAGCTACGGCTCGTTCCCGTAGCTGCTCTGCTAATATATACATCTTGGAATGTTCAGAAAGAAAGAAATCGAATAACCTTCGAGGGGAAGAGCACGACGCCGATGCAAGTGTTTCGTCTTATCAAGGAAGAGATTGGCATCAGGCAGGAGGCAGTAGGAGGGCCAGTGGTGCCTTAGGGCACCCGCAACAGTGTCGTTATGCTCTCTACAAGGCTGCCACATAGGAAAGAGAATCGAGGAGAGAGATTGAGCTGCCACCAGGGCTGACGAGAGCCGATGGCCGATAGCACAAGTTCCCATGCCGAGTGGATCCCATGGTGGATGTGGATGAGGCAAGCGGACGGAGGGCCCGGGCGCGACGACTGTGCGGGGAGCGGAGCGGCATAGCCGCCGCCACCACAGAGCAGAGGAGCTTGCCGCGGGGATCCAGAGATAGAGGCAACCGTACCCGTTTGATCTGACGCCGGCGATGGACGGAGTGGAGCGCAGTTGCCGCTGGCACCTGCCAGGCCGTGCGAAGCGGACCAAGGTAGCGGCAACGGCTGCGAAGGCAGAGCTCGGCCATAACTGCCGGGCGGGGGAAGCGCAACGCGGCTGGCACAGCAGGGCGGAGAAGCTCGCCTGGCTCACCGCGGGAAAGCAAGGGGTGTGGCCACCACCACCGCGGGGATATGGCGAGAGGCAGTCGGGCTCGTCCGAGCCGCCGCAGGTGAGCTCACCGCGGACGCCCTCCGGCGCGTAGGCTGAGTGAGCGAAGGCAGCGCGGGTCGCGGCCACCGAGCGGAGGCAGGTCAACGGCGGCGAGGTGGGGGTCGGGACCCGGTGTAGGAGGACGGGTGAGTTGGTGGAGGCAGGGAGCTCGATCGCCGGCGTGGACGGAGGCTGAGCTTGGCGCTGACGCGGGGAATGCGGAGCTCATCACCGGAGCGGGAGTGCAGGACGATGGGGTGGCGGTGGCGCTCGGCCGCGCATGGGGGACTAATGCGGGTGTCGGAGGAGGGACGCGGCCGCCGGCGTGGTTGGGGAGGGTGCAGCCGGTGCCGCCGTGGCCGCAGGGCTGGCGTTGGCGGAAGCGGAGCAGCTCGCGGCTTCCTGTTTGGTGCGAGGTCGGGGAAGACGAGAGAGATCGAATTAAAAAGTCCTGCCATGTGGATCCACTGGATTTAGAAGTAAATGCTATAGGAAGCTGTTGGGAAACTCATCTATACGACCTTCTACAGCTGACGTGGCATAGAGAGCCTGCTCTCTACCGCCGTTGCGGGCGTCCTTAGTTTCTCATGATTTTAACGCTTTTCGAGTTTGAGCTATTTTTTATATAATAAATCTTATGTAAGACTATGATTTCTTCTTCTCCTTATGTAATATGACAATGCTCCTACCCCTTATTAAAAAAATAATTTGATGAAGTCACCACCATATGACCGTGCAATGCTACGGGTATTAAACAAATCATCACAAACCTCCAATAAAATAAACATGGCATAAAGTTTTAAGTGATAATTTAATTTATGACTCGCATCAGTTATTTCTAAAATAGGTTTTAATTTTTCGTTCAACAAAGTGACTACTCCACATGATGGGTGCAACCATGACACAGTGACATGCGTGGGCGCTTGGCATAGCCAAAGGTTTACATGTAACCAATGCAAAGCGAAGACATCTGAAGGAGAAACATGCAAGTACCATATAGGGTGTTGTGTTTATTTGAGCTTATTTAATTTCTTCTAATTCTCCTCCTATATATTGTTCACCTATATCCCTTTTTAAAACCGGGCTAACAAATATAATTTGGGGGTAACAAAGTGGAACCGACATGAAACACTATTTCGAGATTATTTCAGTATAAATACCGTGTCCAATGGGCAATGGCTCATCAAAATGATACCCACATCTGCTATATCATCGCTCGAAATCTTTGTTGGGTCGTGCATGCGTACCCTTTTTAGAGTAAGCAATATACAGACAGGCAAATGAGAAGGGTCTCAGACCACAGCAACGAAGGCCGCCTCAAGGCAGAGGCTCGAGCTAGCCCGATGACACCAAGAAGGCCATTGCCGCGCTCCGTCAAACAAGGGGTCGTCCGGCTCGGTGTGGCGACATGATCCAGGGCCCCGAGTTGTGGATCATGCTGATGCATGCTACGCGGAGCGCAGAAGAGCTAATTAAATTCCATGGACAAGGAGTCCAGGACCCGAACAACAAAAAACGATTCTTGGCCGTGTTTCTTTACTCCACGGGAATTTTTTTCAAAGGAAATCTTGCATGCATGAAGTATTAAATAAAGTCTATTTGCAAAACCTTTTTAGGGATGAGTGTAACTTTACGCGACGAATCTAATAAGCTTAATTAGTCCATGATTTGCTACAGCAATGCTACAGTAACCATCCTCTAATCGTGAGGTCAGATGCCTCATTAGATTTGTCTCGTGAATTAACCTAGGGTTATGAATATAGTTTTGTAAACTGACTTTATTTAATACCCGTAATTATTGGTCAAACGGGGTGAAAAAAAATTTGGACCCCAAAGAAACACGGCTCTTGCTGCAACTCGGGATTGTCTGGCTGAGGTGCTGATTGATGGACCGACGAATATGTATGTCGGGATCGTGACAATACTTGTATTAGAAGCGGAGTTTATTGTTCATATCGATTTGCAGTCGACAGACAAAACCGATGTTTCTTGCCTCTATATTTCTGTTCGTCCATCGATATCGACCGGGTTTCCTTCCTATAACGACATAGAGGCGGTTTTGGCATCGAAGATGCCTGTTTTTGACAGAACCATGATGTACCAAGTCGGGATCGGATTAAGGAATATATTAGGGAGAAGAAATGCAACGTATTAAAGGATGATGGGTTGAATTTTATAAATATATAAAGGGTTTTTTTATAAAATTATGACGTACCGCTGAATCAATCCTTGCTTTAGTATTAGATAGAGATTTTTAAAAAATAGCGTGGTAAAATCCTAGAACCCTAGAGTTGTGTTTGCTTTGTCCGTTCACTATTTCGGCTGCAACCCGCACGTACATGGTTTTTATTTCATTTTTCTTGGAAGCCACCAAGTACTGCAAGAACTTTCTGGAGTTTGGCTATGCCACACACATAGGAAGATCCGGAAACAACAGACGACTTGTTCGGCTGGGCTGGAATCCGCATGGGCTGATCGGCCCATCCGTTCGGCTGGGCTAGTTCCAGGCGTTCGGGACGGCTGGGACGATAAAACACGTCCCGGTGCCCTAGCCCCCTCCCATTGCCTACGCGCGCTGTCGCCCTGCCCCCCCCCCCCCCCCCCCCCGTCTCCCTCCCTCTCCGCCGCCTTGCGACTGTCGCTGGTCCGCCGCCATTACGTGCTCTACTCGCCATCGCCCTGTCCCCCATTCCCCACCCGCGCCCGCGGCTTGTAGTCCCGCCGGTAGCCCTTTCCCCACGTCGCCGCCGCCTCGCAGTTGGAGGAATCCGCCTCCATGGCGGCGGACCTAGGGTTGGCTCCTCTCGACTTCCCGGGGCTGACCCGCAGGCCATAGATCCGGTTGTTGGCATCACAAAGCCGGCCATCCAGTGGCCGTCGTCTTGAGCCTCCCGACTCATGGCAAGCCGGAGGGGCGCATCCAGATCTTGACGACGCTGCGTCTCGTCATCTGGCCACCGACCCGACACCCTCCCCACGACGCAGATCCAGTCGGCAACCATGCGTCCAAGATCTCCGGCAACCCGTCCAAGAACCTGCAGGTCAACATCTCCCTCGTGGCGTCCAAGATCTCCGTCCTACAGTTCAAGATCTCCCGTCTGCCGTTCAAGATCTCCGGCTAGCCGTCCTAGATCTCCGTCCTGCCGAACAAGAACTCCGTCGAGGCGTCCAGAGCTCAGGGTACACGTCAGCACCATCCCTTCATAGACCATTAAGGTATCGCTAACTCCCTCCACTCCCTCTTCAAGTGCCAGGATGTATATTGTCACTAGGTACTGATTGTAATCAGTAATATGTTACTGATTTCTAAGCATTCACTAGTTAATGACTTTATTAGTGTTTTGGTGAATTTAGGTCTATATGGTTTCAAATTGCCTTCATTTACAGTTTGTAATCTTTGTTCATTGTTCATGTTATTTTGCTGCTTTTGGTAGATGGTAGGTTGTTGAGTCATCTAGGAATTAGTTTAGAGATTATTATGAGAGCTCCATGTCTATATGTTACTGATTTTCTTTTTTCAATCTCCAACACTAAATGATTATGAATCATATTCATTGTTAACATTCAATGAGCACTTATGGTTTTAAAACTGATTTTCTTTTTTCAATCTCCAACACTAAATGATTATGAATCATATTCATTGTTAACATTCAGTGAGCACTTATAAAAGTACTCCTGCAGATTTTTTTTTTCTATTTGAACTGCAATATATGGATGATGATAGTAGCTTATCCATTTTGTGGGTTAAATTGCGCTTAGTTATATTACTTGGTGTTGATTTGTCATTGATATCAGTCCTGGATTTCTCTGCATACATGATGGAATTCGTAAATGGTGTCAACTTGGAATTGAGGTACAAGATTGTCTTCACTAGCCCTTCCCTAGATTTGTCAGGAACTGTAGAGCCTATTTCATTCTCTATTTTGTTTCAATGAAATATTGTTGCCTTTCTGGTGTCTATGTGTGTACATTATGATTGATGGTGTCTCTGTACGTGCAGCATCCGTGATGTATGCTATAGTGTAATTTGATACTGTGCTTGCATTACAAAAGTTTCTGCTACGTACCATGTGCAATGTGTTTTTTTGGTCCATAAGCCTAATTTTGTAGCATGCGTGCGTGGTATTGGTCTAATCAACTTATGCAAACTTGATTCTGTGAACTTTTTTTCTGATTACAGAATATTTGTTTTGCACAAGACCCCCAACATTCTGCACCAACCATTACCTGCTGAGTCCGTAGCTTCGTCCCCTTCCCCTGCTGCCGGGCTTTCGAACCTCCAGTCCAAACCGTGCCGCTTCTGTCGCAAGGCAAGCACCCCCCCTTCGCACTTGATTACAATTTCGCTTGTACACCTACTGCTTCCAATCAGGTACATCGTTTGCTTATTATCATACATATGACTGGCATGGTATGGTATAAATGTCCCGTGATCGTGCTACCTGGGATGCCCAGTCAACATATTTGCTCCTTCACCTAATTGAACAACAGAAAAACCTTAGGCACTGGGCACAGAGAGCTCCTACTACCGCAGGGTGGAAAACCATCCACACTGAGTTGTGTGCTGCCGGTTTTGACTATACGAAGAAACAGATGTCAAACAAGTGGCACGACCTCAAACGGCAGTACTTTAATTGGAGCAGTGGAGTCCTAAAGTCAGGTGTTGGTCGTGACCCTCATACCAGTGACTTGACATATGACCCACTTTTGCATGCCGCTATCACCAGGGTTGGTCCTAACTTCCACACTTGTCCTTCAAGTTAGTTCACTACATACGTCACCACTACCTCCGCACTAATACCTACACTATGCCCCCTGCAGGAATCTGTTGCCATAGATGGTTCCAAAATCAGATGTCCACCATGCTGTGAGCAATTGGTCAGCATCCTTGGCCGCGAACCACAAGATCGGGGGGAATTAGTAGATGCCGGAGGTCATGTCCCTGAGGAAACCCCAACTGATACCAGCCCCCACACTCCTCCTCCGGACATGAGTATGGACCCAACACCCTCCCACAATCCTGGCCAGTCCTCAAAACGGCCCGTCAGAGAGTACACTGTTGAAAGCCCCATAAAAAAGAAGAGTAGCAACACACCCTCATATGATGACTGCCTATCTGAATTTCATACCTGGCTTAAAGAGACTAGGGTGCGTAAGAAAAGGGATGGTCAGCAGTCTGATGAGACCGCATCAATTACTCAACTATTGCGGGAGGATGGGTACAGTGAGAGCGATGTATTTTTCCACCAAGCCCTGCTTCTTTGCTCCGATCAGGCGCAACACAAGAATTTCCTACAGCTGACAAGCGCAGAAGGCCGGCACAAGTATGTCCAGTTAGCCATGCAGCTAGGGTGTCAACTGAAGTGACGTTCAAAGTGGCACTAGTTGAAGTCGGTGTCGACATGTATTTCTGTGACCTCTTTGCAATCAGTTTTCGTCTCATTTTTTCACTAAGCTTTGCATGGTTGTAATAAAGTTGGTTTGAAGTTTTCCTCTGCCAGTGCGTTGTATTTGTTCAAACAATTATTCTGTTGCAGTTTTCCTCTCATGTTTGATATGCATTGGGATGTATGTGTTGAGAACAATGGTGATATTATGTTATGTTATGTCATTTCTACACTTTGTAATACGATTCAGGGACCTGTTATGTACATGTTCATTTTTGTTCATGTTCCTGTTTGAGGCATTATATTCTGTTATGTTGATGTACATGTTCTCTGCATTGCTACATCTTTTGTTCATGTACCGGTCATGTTAATGTTGCTGTTCGAAGTGGCATTTCTGAATTTTTTTTTCATCGACCGGTTTGGAGGCAATATCATCATTGACAGTGCAAATGTTGCAGGGTGCAGCAGCGACACCGGAAATCTGAAGATGGATAGCAGCTCGGACGTAGAGAATAGTGATAGCTCCACTGACAAGGAGGTGGGCCAAATGGCAATGGGGCTTACGATGCTGCACATGCTGAAGCAAATGCAGGAGGTGCCCGCCGGTAAATCCTCCTTGTCCAATGTCACACCCGGATTTTCACAAAACCCGAATGCGGCCATATGTGTCCCCAGGAAGTCCACAGAACACATACAACGAACAAATATGATAACAGAGTACAAATGCTCGAAATAAAATAGTTTACATCAGAGTATATCAATAATATTTATTACAGCGGAAGTCTATAACTCTCAATTAGCGGAGCCGCAGTCCACAGGGACTCTGACTGGGAGAGCGCAACTCAGAAGTACGGCAGGTCCTCAGGGAACTCAGCAGCAGTCTCCTGATCAGCCCAATCTGTTTACCCATCCGGGATTTTGTTGAATATTGACAAGTGTAAGTAAACAAATATTTAGCAAGTATAGCACGGGTATGAAGGCTCAAAATAGGCTAGACACGGCTTAACTGCATTAGCATTTTTAGTTGGTTCATTTTAACATTTAACAATTACTACAAGTGAATGAAACCCGGTTGTAACCCAATTAAATAAGTATAAGTGACAATAATCATAAACGAACATCATCTTCTAATCAAAAAGGATCCAGGCCGCTCGTGACCTTGAGCAAGGCTATCATGATAGATTATACACTCTGCAGAGGTTTCGCCCTTTACCCACCAGTCGTGTAAAAGTTCAAAGGAACTTTGCACCCAACCACACACATCAACACTTCCGAGGTGTGACTGCATAGGGACGCTACGAGGTTTTTCACAAGACACCCTAACAAAATAGTAGCCACTATGGTACAACATAGGCAGCATGATCCAAGGCACCGAGATTGACTGACTCTCAGGGCGCAGCGATAAGAGGGTCAATGACGTCCAGAGCGCGGGCACACATGCCAACTAGTAAAAGAGCACGACGTGCGGAGTTCCCATACCACAGGGACTCCCAACATGGGACTGTGCCTGACAAGACATAGCCGACGGTACCCCCGTCCTTGGTGGATCAAACCATACTCTCACGAGTGCTTCCCATAGCGCCGTCGGCCCCGTCGGTAACTACTGTCAAGCTAGAGCCGTACAAGTTACTTGACCAAGACCAGAGCCATAATAGTTCTAGCGGTGGCGACAGGCTCTTGGGTTGCCGCTTTAAGAACCGGACCTTACGGAGAGACACTAGAGCAAAGCATACAACACATACTCTAGCTCCCTAAACCAAGTTGCTAAAAAGCAAGTTTTATCATTAATGTTGAAGTGAACCGTTAAGTCAAAATTTGCAGTTAAATAATGGTGACAGTAGCTGCGCATAGCAAAAATCTACCCCTATGCATAAACCCGAGCTTATCAAAGGAACAGGATATACGATACTAGGTACAACCTTAATGGGACAGTAAATTAGACACATGCATATGAAAGTAAATGAATGTACAAGGTGTGTTTGGGTAGCAAGGATTGTCCGTTCTATAACTTGCCTTCCTCGAAGTGCTGCTACTGCTGCTGGTCCTACTCCGGAAAGTCCTCACCGAGCTCGAACTCCAAAGCTAACGGCTCACCGACTGGACACGAAGCCCCATACAAGCATACACGCATACCAATACATGCAAACAAATAATATTCTATTAGAACAGTACACCAAACAGTAGAAACAGTTCATAAATAGGTTTTAGAAATAATCTACGCTTCACTACGAACACATGAGCGTGAAAATCACACTAATCGGAGCTAAAACGAAAAAGATATGGGTTTTCTAAGATCTAGGGACCTGTTGGCAAGTTTTAAAAGTTTCCAGGGGCTTAATTGAAAGAAAATAGGGACCTAAACATAATTTTGTATAAAAATTTGAGGGCCTACGCGTAAAAGGTGCAACTTAGGACCGCGGGTTCTATACTTAAAAAGATCAGGGGGTTTTCTATTAAATTTAGGACTTAAACGTAAATACTTTTGAACAGAGGTGGACTGCGGGTTGATTTTGGATCTTGAAGGGGTTCTTTTGCAAAAGAAACACGGCTGACCGTTATGGTCAAGTTTGACCGGGGCTGGGGCGGATCAGGGCCGTCGGATCTTGATCCGACAACGTGGATCACTCCCGGCGCTGGGGCTCGCCGGCAGGGGAGAGGGGACGCGGTGGCGCTGCTTGGCCGCGGCGGAAGCTCGCCGGAGCAGAGCCGAATCGGCGCTCCGGGGCTTCAATTGGCACGGGGGTGGCACCTATGGCACCAGAGCGAGACGACGAGTCCATCCAGGTGGGTCTCGTCGGGGCTCGGGCGGTCTAGGGTGGTCGGCGACGGCGAGCGGCGGAAGCAGCGACGGTGAGCGGCGGGAACCGAGCTACGGGGCACGGGAGGGGTCAAGAACGGGCTCAGGAGCAAGCTCACCTTCACGCGAAGCTACTGGCGGGGTCGATTTGCCCGGGGCGGCGCCGGAGGGGAGAGTCGACGGCGGCCGGCGAGCTTCGGGCGGCGATGGCGAGCGGCGCTGCGCGGGGAGGATTGCTGGGGGGTTTGGGAGCTCGGCTGGGGATTGGTGATGGTCATGGGGGCTCGGGGAGCGGTTTAAATAGCCTAGGGGGGTGCTTGGCCGGCAAGTCACGCGATCAGCGGCGGCCGACGATCGGGGGGGGGGAGTTTCCTATGGGGGGGCCGCCTTCCTTGCTCGGGTGTGCTGGGGATGGAAGGAGAACGAGCGGGGAAAGCTCGGGGAATCTTCCAGAGGGCCCACGGGTGCGGGGGATGGACCAAGCCGGCCGGAATCACGGCGGAAACATCGCCGGAGGGAATGAGGCGCTCGGCGTGAGGTAGGGGGGAAGATGACAGGCGGGGCCCGCTCGTCGGTGGGGGAAAGAGAGGGAAGGGCGAGTGGTGCGAGCTGGGCCGGGTTTGGAGCTGGGCCGTGGCAGGGGAAAAAGAGGGGGAGGGGGCTGGGCCGCGCGCGGGGAGAAGAGAGGAGGGGGCTGGGCTGGACTGAGGAAGAAGTAGAGGGAGGGAAAGTGAACCGAGGGAAAAGTTCAGGGAGGAAAAGTGAACTCGACTTGAATTAACTTTTCTAGGGCTCAAAAAAATGCAAATTGATCCTGAGTATAGGGAAGCCTCGGTGGAACTAAGTAGGTTTGCGCCCTGGTTCGATGGATGCATATGGGCTATAGATGGCTGTCACATTGAAAGTGCATCTAGTCACTTATGTGTTTTGGTGATTTGTATGACAACATGATTCGTGATCTAACTTGTTTGCTTAAGCATATGAGCAGGTTTTATTCTTATGAATGTTCGCGCAATATAATTGTTGATAAGAATATGTACTTGACATTGGTTCTAAATGACATAAAAGCAAGCAAGTATGTTTGATCCCATGATGCAAAAGATGAGCAATGGAAAGAGAATAGAAATGACAAATGAGACAAGGTTCTTATGCATATTGGTTGGTCTCATGTAGTAGAAGCTTGTCAAAATAAAATGGGACAATCTAAATGAAGAAATTGGAATTACTTTGATCTTGGTCCATAGTAGTGGTTATAAATAAAATGAGATATGATTCTATGGATAGTATATGGTCTCATATAGTAGAAGCTTATCAAGACAAAATGGGACAATCTACATGAAGAAATTGGAATTCCTTTGGACGTGGTCCATGGCAATAGTTACATTCATGATGAGACATGATCTTATGGATATTATATGGTCTCAAGTACATGGAAGCCTATGGACAAGTGATTTGACAAAGACAACACACAAGACAATATTGAATATATTTCGAGTTAATTGAATACATGGATTTCAATGTGGTTTTCATGATGATGCAAAGCAAAGCGAAACTTAAAGTGGCAATATTTGATGAAATGGATCAAGCTAGACGGGAGTGACATTCCTAGCAAAGAGAAGGGCAAGTTGGTCTTGTAGCCGAGGGACTTTGTTAGGGAAAAGTCTAGCATCTTAGTTTGATCTCTATACTTCAATCAAGCCATATCAAGTGAAGCAATGTGAAACATTTAATCATTTATGGATCATATATTGGAAATGCTTATGAATTGGTCCATACACTTGGAAATTCTAAGCCCAGCTCAAGATTAGATTTGCTCAGCAATCAAGAAAGGTTGTGTGCCCTCAAAGTTGAAATTGACAAGTATGGCATGATTGTAGACATTGAAGCTCAAGTGGAAGACTTAATTTGTTATTTAATTTCTTGAGTATAGGAATGCCGTACTATCAAGAGGGATGCAACAAGTAGTTGTTTAGACAACACCAAAAAGTGCTCATAGGTCAACCCATGTGAGATAGCCTTTGAGAGAAGTCGTTTTGAGACTAAGTGTGCTGACTGGTCCAAAACCGGTCTGACCGGTTTTGGAAAGAGGTCTGACCGGTTTTAGAGCTCAGAGTGCTAACGGCTAGTTTCGTTTCAAAACCGGTGTGACCGGTTTGGGAAACCAGTCTGACCGGCTTTCCACTGACATAACGGCTAGTTTTTGGGTGTGGGGTATTTATACCCCTTGGCCCTCTCCTTTGAGGGCTGCTGGTTCCCTTGCCTCTCTTGTGCGCCCAGAACCTTCTTGAGCACCAGCAAGGTCTCCCCAAACATCTCTTTGTGAGATTGATAGAAATTTGATTGTATCTTTGAATTTGGGTTGAGAGGATAATTGTGTGTGAGCTATTGCAAGCTAGTAAGAGTTAGCTAGATCAGTGAAGAGCAAATCCTTAGCTTGAGCACTTCCGGTGAAGTCTAGCAACCATTGAAGCATTCGTTACTCTTGGAGGTGAAGCCTCCTAGACGGCTAGGCGTCGTCGGTGAGCTACCGTATTTGTGGTGAGCCACGGATTGTTTGTAAAGGTTGGTCCTGCCTCCTTCGTGGAAAAGGGTCACAAGTTAGTGGAATTGAGGAAAGTGGCTTGGTGTGTATAAGCCCACCTTTCGTAGGCCCTCAACGGAGACGTAGGATTCATCGTGCCTTGGTGGCAGCCTTAGTGGCAGCGGTGAATCTGAACTTCGGAAAACAAATCATCACGTCTCTCATTTGGTTTGCCTCGAAAGTTCAATTCTAGCATTTACATTAGCTTCCGCTTCGATCTACTTGGTTGTGCTTTATTTGTGTGCAGGGACATAGTGAACCTGCTAGAAATCATCTACAGAAGCTATTCACCAAGTTTGGTTTGTGCTAGAGCTCGTAGAGGGGATAAATTGCATAGTTGTGTTTCTCTGTCAGAAACCGGTCTGACCGGTTTCAGTACTGATTGTGTGCAAAATTTTGATTAAGTGCAGAATCACCTATTCACCCCCCCTCTAGGTGACATCAAGGTCCTTTCACACATCCCTGTTGAGGTCAAATCATCTTCAAAACTTGACCACATGAATAGGAAATTGTCACACCCCAAATTTTTGGATTTTGGGATGCGATTTGTTAGCATAATTAAAATAAGGATTTTCTAAAATTTGTCCAAGGTTTATATAATTATCAGGGAATTTAGTATAAGAAAATTTTGTTTTCTAAATTAAATTAAAACAACATAGGTTTAATGTTAAGTGCTTTGCATTCATGCCGGTTGCATTTAGTGGCTTTATGTGTGTAAAGTTTTCTAAAATGCGTTTAGAAGCCCAATGCGAATTTTCCAAAACTTTCTGGGATTTATTCCTATTTTTCTATAGCTAATTCCAATTTATGGAAGGTGCTAAAATCTTTTTCATGAGCTCCAAATATTTTATTTGGGTTTCTCATGTCCAACTCTATCTCTGGAATTTTTTCTAGGATTTTTAGAATTTTTAGAATATTTTTCATGGTTTTAATATCAATTCTGGACTTATCTGGAATTATTTTATAACCAGAAAAATAATTATTCCGAAAATTAAAATCACTCTAAATCTTAGTAGACCAGCCTTGGCCCAAAGTTGACCCAATTTTAGGCCAAATCCATTCCATCACTTTATTGGGCCAAATTCCAAAGCCTATTCGCATTGGAATGGGGCAACCCACCTTTAGTCCCATATTGCTAATGAGAGAGGTTTTCTCCATATATATATATATATATATATATATATATATATATATATATATATATATATATATATATATATATATATATATATATGAACCATCTCTGCTCTGAAAAAGGCACAGCATCAACTCCTTTACAGGGAGGCCTCTTTGTTTGGGATTCCCTAAGGTAGTCCTCTTCCACCATATCTTCCACTACTGCCCATTCTTCGTCTCGTCGTCGCGCCGAGCCTTCCGTCGTTTTGGCCTCAAGATTTTCAGTAAGTCCCTCAGTGAATCTTGTAATTTTCTATCATATTCGTTTAGTATATACCCTTTCGTAGAAAAGCCTCTGCTAGTTTTAAGTACTGAAAATCTTGTTTAGTCCATAGTTTCCACGTTTTAGATTTGTTTTAATCCTTTTTTGTTGTGTTAGATTCATGTCAACTTAAACTATACTTAGCAACTAGTTCATGTTGGTCACAAGAGTACAGATTCAAAGAAGTCTAATGCCTAAATCCTGAATAGCCGATTCTCACGTTTTCTGAAAATTCGACTAGATTCCATAACTGTTCACTGTTTTGACCATAACTTTTGATCTGCTTAACCAAATCTAGCAAATAAATACATTTTGGATATCTACAGAAAATTTCCTACAACTTTCATTCAAGAATTCAGGTCAAAATATTCATATAACTAAGCAGAAAATATTTAAACATATTCCTGCACACTTTGACTCAAGTGCTTCAAAAATTTTCTTATTTGTTTGAACTCAAGTTTTACCTCGGTTTTACAAATTCAAATAGAATTATTTGAAATAACCATTACATATGATTTTGTTTAACTAAAATCAATCAAGCATATATTCGTATTGTTTTATAACCAAAATCCTTCGGATAGCAATAAGTCGCAGCAGAGATTTTCACCCTAAAAAATAGATTCTGAACGGTGCACTAAATCATGTGTCATTTCTAGACAGTAGCTCCTAAAAAAATTGATATTGTTCCAGAAGATAGATTATCAAATTATGAAGCTAACTCAATTGGAATCACGTTAATCGGATGTCTAGAACTCGAGATATAAAATAAACAAGCAGACTATGTCAGATGGTGACGAGAATTGATCAAGCCATAACTTTCTCGTTCTAGCTCCGATTAGAGTGATTCTTACATTCACATGACCATAGAATCGAGCCCTTACGCTTAGCACGCTCTTTTAAAGCTTTTATTTTTATTGGTGTACTGTTCTTAGTTGTATATTGTTTGTTCGCTTGTTTAGCTACATGTTGTGCTCGTGTCGTTGATTGCTGCGAGTAGAGGAGTGCCATCAAGAGATTTCAAGCAGAAGAGTTTGAAGACCAAGAGCTGAAGACTGCGAGTAATTATAATGGATTGAGGTTAGTTATAGCACGGACAATCCTTGCTACCTAAACACACTTTTTACATACATTTACTTTCATACATGCATGTGTCTAAATTTGATGTACCATTAAGGTTGTACCTAGTTTTGTTTATCCTATCCTTATACACCTTGGGTTTTTGCATATGGGTAGAATCTTTATTAAGTGCAGCTATTGTCACCATTATTTAATTGTTAATTATGACATAATGGTTCACTTCAATATTAATGATAAAACTTGCTTTTTAGCAACATGGTTTAGGGAACTAAAGCATGTGTTGTGTGCTTTGCTCTAGTGTCTCTCCGTAAGGTCCGGTTCTTAAAGTGGCGACCCAGGAGCCTATCGCCACCGCTAGAACTATTATGGCTCTGGTCTTGGTCAATTAACTTGTACGTCTCTAGCTTGCCAGTGGTTACCGGTGGGGCCGACGGTGTTAGGGGAAGTAAGGCGCGAGGTGTTTCTTGATTCCACCGAGGACGGTAGCCCGTCGGCTAGGTCTCGTTAGACCAAGTCCCGTGTTGGGAGCCCCTGAGGTACGGGATCTCCGCACGTTGCGCTCTTTATTTTTGTTGTTGGCATGAGTTTCCCGCGCTTGGACGCCATTGACCCCCTCACATTGCGCCCTGAGGGTCAGTCAATCTCGGTGCCTAGAGTCTCACCACCTTATTGTACCTTAGCGGCCACTGTCTTGTTAGGGTATCTTGTGAAAAGCCTCGTAGCGTCCCTATGCAATCACACCTCGGAAGTGTTGATGTGCGTGCTTGGGTGAAAAGTTCTTTTGAACTTTTACGCGACTGGTGGGTAAAGGGCGAAACCTCTGCAGAGTGTAAAATCTATCATGATAGCCTTGCTCATGGTCATGAGCGGCCTGGATCCTTTTTTATTAGAAGATGATGTTTATTTATGTTTAATGTCACTTATAATTTATTAATTGGGTTACAACCGGGTTTTCATTCACTTGTAGTAATTTGGGTAATGTTAAAATGAACCAATTAAAAATGCTAATGCAGTTCAGCCGTGTCTAGCCTTTTTGAGCATTCATATACCCGTGCTATATTTGCTAAGTAAGACATTTACTTACGCTTGCTATTATTCAACAAAATCCCGGATGGGTAACAGATGGATCAGTGATACTTCTGAGCTGTGGTCATCCAGTCGGTGTCCCTGTGGACTTGAGGCTCTACCTGTCGAGAGAGATAGACTTCCGCTATGTTTTATTTCGGTAAACTCTGATTTAACTATTTTCAGTGTAGGATGTGGTGCTCCAAGAGTGACGGAGTGGGAGTCACATTCGCAGGTCTCGACTAAAGGTTCGACGGGTTTACATCCTGATCCGCTATGCTCGTTATGCGGACGACTTCCTTGTAGCTATCAAGAGCCCCATCGCCACTACTTTCACGGTTTGCCGGCTAGCATTGGAAATGTTGAGTCCATTTGGTTATGACATTCTCGCCTTGGTTGGTAAAACATCTCAGGGGATCTGGACCCTCATTAAAGCAAAACCTGAAAATCAAGTCTGGCCTGGGCCGACAAAAGCTCGAGTGATTGCGTTGCCATCACCAACTAAAGAACATATAATAGCACTTTTTCTTCTTACTAACTTTGTCAAAGAGGCTAAACAATCAATGACCAATAAAAGACCAACGAAACGACGAGTGAGAAGGATAAGGAGGAGTAGTAGGAGGAGCTTCCATTGAAGTAGAGGTTTGATCGAGTGATGATGAGAGATAGAATGAGACAAAGCCTAAAGGGGGGAGCACTTAGACATTTCACTTTGAGTACGGGGAAGTCCGCAGGGAGGAATTATGCCGGGCGTATTACTGTTTTTCATCGACGAGGTGGATCGAAGCGATTGCAGCGAAAAAAACGAAGCACTTCGTCTATTGCCATTGTAGAAAGGATCGAATATGACCCTAATCGTTCTTCTCGGATCGCTCTAGTATGATGGATCGAAGGGGTGCTGCCCGGCCGCCAGAGGAAATTCAAGATGATAGAAGAGTTCGCTCCGCTGCGTAAGATCCTCGAATCCACCACGGCCACTATCTTTTGCCTTTTTTCGTTCTCTTCCCTGCCCAGGAAAGTGGATCAAAGAAAGGTAGCTTGCTCCCAAGGCAAGTGCTTGCTTATGCTTTATGTAGTGGTAGGCCTTCCTACCTTCATGCCTCTAGAAGCTTCTACAAAGCTTTGCTTCTTGTAGTTGGCCCTCCATGCCTCCCTTCATTTGCTTGCCTCCTTCCAGCCCAGAATGCCTACTGACGTTAAGCTAACCGCTAGAAGCTCACCCTTCGGGTGTCGCTTCTGGTGTAGGAGGCCAAGCATTCTGCCAGACGTCCCGAGAGCCCCGTTTGCCTTTACTAGAGTCTTGAGTCTTGAGTTTTTCTTTCTTTTTTCATTATAGCTAAGTTTCAAAAGCAAAGGTGAACAGCCCCCTGTCCTTTAGATTTGCATAGTCAAGGGCTTATAAGAAAGTAAGGAAGGAGGCATGGAGATGGGAAGGCCGACCACAACACTACACGGAGAGATTTCTATACCAAGTCATGAGCGATAGCGAAGCCAAGCCGCCGCCTATAGGCGAAGGGACGAAAGCCCGTTAGACCTGATGGGAAAAAGTATGAAAAAAGTACGTTAAGGTTACGAAGTCACTTAGCCTCGGCTCGGCTAAGGTTATGAAATGATAGAGTAGGTTTTTTTAATACTAAGGAACTGGAAAAACAACTCGTAAAAGGAGAAAAGTGAAGGTTACAGACTCATTTATCCGTCTACAAAGGGAAAGGCGTCGGTACGGAGTCACGTCAGCTGTGGATATATACCAGGCTAAGGAACGGAGTCTTAAAGTATTTATCGAGACTACACTAAGGAAGAAGTCAGCGAAAGTGAGCTCGTAACTAAGAAAGCCGGTATCAGAAACGAACCCTTCCAATGAGTCTTGTTTGTGACATTCAATTCCAGAATGAACATTAAAAGGAAAAGTAGTATGGGACAGCCTGCAGCTTGCTATTACTGGCTGCGGCTGCCGACCGAAGAACTGAAGATCTTCAATCTATGTTTGAGTGCTCTTGCGAAAGAAAAGAATTTCGAATGCTAAAATTACTTGAAAAAATAGGATAGGATCGCAGATTCCATATATTTTTCTAGAAACAAAGATACTGTACTCCACACAGGCTACACCGCATCCTTCAAAGCCATTTAATGCCTTCTTGCCTGCCTTCAGTTCATGCCTTCAGGCCGGCCTGCTCTTGCCTATGAATGAGATGCCTACTTCCCATTAAGTAAAAATACCTCATAGACATATTTTTTATAATACTTAGTTAGTTTAAGATAAAGATAAAGATGGCTTTTGGCAATTTTATTAGTCCCCTCGTTCCCGAGCAAGAAAACGGATGCGCTAACGCGCAACGGCTTTCGCGCTAGTTGCTCAACCCGTTGCTTGTTCGGAAGAATCCGCAAATGAATATTCTTTATTTCCTCTCGGGCAGGCCCTCTTTTTTCATTCGAATGTACATCTTTTTCGGTAAATGATCATCTACAACTGAAAGACTGACGTCTTCCTCTACTCGATCCTTAGTGAAAAATTCTCCCTCCACCTCAATTTTGATGATCCTCATAGCCTTTTTTATTCGCATCCTCCCCCTGGATCTATTCCTGCCGCGTCCACGTCCTCTGCCTCCAGCAACTAGAGCTGCATCATCTTGTTCATTATTGAGAATAGGCCTCTTCTCACACCATACCAGTTCTTTTTGCAGTTGAATCTTCCCGTTCTGGCTTATTGAGTGTATAGATTCTTTTTGAAATGCAATCTATTCCCACGTCACTCTTCTCATAACATATCCTGTTCTCCTCACTTTGATTCTGGATTCACCGGTTGATTTAAGACGGGGTTCTATGCTTTCTAGCCCCATTTGACAAAAGTTAGCTTCCCCTATCTCTTTTGTAGGAATCAGATAGCAATGCTCATTCGTGAATAGCATTTCATGCTTCCGCTACTTCGTCGGAGAGATCCATGGAAACTCAAAAAAGAAAAGCGGAAAAGCCATGATGTTTCCACTCCATTTTCATTACGAAGATGTATTACGTCAGGATCTGTTGCTCAAACTGAATCACGCCAATGTTATGGAAGTTCCTGGATTGTTTGAAATCAGATTAGTACCAAAAGCAGCCTCTGATTTCATAATCCAATTTGGAAAATTTGCTATGGAGATTTTGTGCGGTCAGAGATTCATACAGACACAAAGGGGCCCTTATTTTAAAGCAGGAAAGTCGTTTCGATCCAATCCATTCTTGGGGTCCGAAAAACACACTGGATATGTCAGTGACTTTGCACGACAAAGCGTTCTCCGAGGGCATGGAATGTAGCATTTTTTGGTCAGAATCTTTACAGTAATGTCTATGTTAGATTCATGGATTGTTTACATACGTTGGCGCGGGGATGGCAGGCTCGTGCCATGACATGGCAGTTCTAAGAACATGTATGCAACAAATGAGGTTCCCGACTCCTCCTGCAGGTATGAATCAGTTGTCACCCTTGTTTACACAGGAGCATTATCTTCTGTTTGGTACATGGTAGAACTAATCTTTTGACATTGTATGAATTGATGCAGGACGATACTACTTGGCGGATGCAGGATATGCCGACCAAGATGGATTCATGGTTCCATTCCCCAGAAACAGGTACCACCGAGATCATTTTGAGGGAGTAGATCCCAACACACTTGGTAGGGAGGAGTGGTTCAACTATTGTCATAGCAGCCTGTGCAATATAATTGAGAGGAGGTTCGGAACCCTCAAAGAGCGGTGGCACATATTAACAAGGATGCCAAAGATGGACCTGGTTAAGCAAGCATGGATGATAATTTCCTGCTTTGCTATGGATAACCATCTATACCGCCGACGTCATGGAGTTGGTCAGAGGTATCCTCTCTCGCACTGGGTGGAGCTGAACAAGGACATGTCCACATCGGGACTGAGGGAGTTGGTGTCGTGGCATGTGTGGAATCCTCCACCACAGGAGTAGGTACGTCAGTAGGTATGTCCTGTTAATATTCCTCTGATTGGTCTTTGATATAGAAATGGAAGTTCAGTTTAGTCCTCTAGGAATTAGTTTAGAGATTATGGTATTGTATGTCCTCTAGGTACTGTATGTGTGTAAATTGAACAAAAAATGAAGTTCAATTTTGTAAATTGAACTAAACTGAACATCCCCATATTTTTAAATTGAACTAAAATTTGTAAAACTCTTTCTTGATCTATCTGATTTAACTACAAGTTGAATCCTACCATATATGTTGTTGACTGATACTATGCTGAGTTTATTTGTGTCCTACAACATTTGATGTGGAAAATGGTAGGAACATAAGATTTATCAGAAAATGTTGCTCCTGTTCCAGTAGGCCATGTTTCACATGCTCTGATTATGTGGTGTAGGTCCTATTGTGTTGAGCCGAGCAAAATTTTTGCTACTGTGGTGTTTTATCATTACTTTAGTTTTTTGGGGTTAGAAATGTGGTCTATAACATCCCCATATTTTTAACTTAAACTAAAATTTGTAAAACTCTATCTTCATCTGTCTGGATATGAAGAGCAACAACAATTTGTTGATTAGTTGGATTGAACAGTCAGCCATTTGTTCACCATATATGTAGTTATTGGACAACACCAGAATCATTTTGAACTTGCATTGCATTTGCATTCAAACCTATAGAATTCATGTTTCTTTTAGTAGTTCTAGTTTAGTATTTGATTAATAAAACTCATGAATTGATGTTGAATCTTAGGACATGAGAACAGTACTCATGAAATGAGCCATGTTTAATGTGCTGGCTTAATCTCTGCCCCATGATGTTCAGTTTCAGATTCTAGGATCAAGTCATCGGTTTTCTGAATGTGTTCAAGTCCATTCAGTTGTGTTTGTTAGCCATTGGTTGAGTGAGTGAACTTGATATCAAGTCTTCTGCTTTCTACTGATGCTTTGATATGTTGGTGAACTTGCAGGACATGGGGGAAGGTGGCCAAGGGAGGATGCGGAGGTCATGTGGTAAGTGTGTAGTTACAGTGATAGGTGGTAGGATAACTAGGCAACTTCATTTTGGTGGTATATTTAGCAAAGTCATCTCTGGTGCCTTAGTAAAAAGCAATGACTCATGGAGTAGATTTAGCATTCTGTTAGTTAGTCTGAAGTAGGAAGTTAAGGTGATGGAAATCATAAAATGTGGTTGCTTCATTAGTAAATGCAGGTATCATGTACATGCAGCTTTTGCCTTTCTAAACTAGAGATTTGGAGATCCATTATACAATTGGGTTTACAAAAAATGATTGATTGGTTGGACAATCAAATTGTTACAGGACATTGTGAGCACTGGGCAGCAGAGGACTGGATGGTGATTTGTATTGTGGTGAGTGCTTTCCAGGCTACAAATGTGCGGCCTGATAATTTTAGACTGGGCTGTGGATCCACGGCCCCTGGTTCAATATCTTCAATGATGTCTTGTCGAATTGGAGTCGATTGTTGAATGAGCTCGATGTTCAGATGGACTGGTAGTACATTGATAGCAGAAATGTATTGATTTTGGAGCTCGTATATTGAACTTTAACTTATTATTGTCATATTTGTTGTGTATTTTGTGGAGTTAAATTAGTCTGTCCGCTGTTTGTACGGCCGTACAATGGTTCCTATGATTTTGATGTGATTTATGTTGATGCGGATTGTGATTTGTGTGTGTATGAAGTGTAATTGTATTTACATGATGTGGGGTTTGGCGCCAAAAAAAAAGTGGTGACAACTGCTTATTATTTGCTGGCTTTTGAATTTGAAAGTGGCTGGTTTAGTTGCTGGAACTGGTTTGGTGGCTGGTTAGATCGCTGGTTGGCTGCTACTCGCTGTTTGCCAGCAGCCATTCCAGCCCAGCCACATCCAGCCTACCGAACAAGGCAAGAGCTTTTTGCTCATCATGTTAGAAGCTAAGGCCTCTTCCAACAGGCTGGCTTAGAGCTAGCACAAATACTATTCTATGCGATGAACAGTGCAAAAAACCTCACGCTAGCGCGGAGAGAAGAGACTATCTCGCACGTTTTCTGACACTGCTGGCTCTCACAAAAACACTATAGCGAAAACACTGTGCTGAATAAAACACTGTGTCTATGAACTAGCAGCCGGCTCTCTTGTTGGAGAAGGCCTGAGGTGGTTGTCTATCTAGCCTTTAAAATGCATGGAAATATGGTCAGGTCATAACTATCTAAACAAACTGAGATGGCGTTTGGTTTGACTCTTGTAACATAATCCAATTACATGTACTAATAGATACCGTTAAATCTTGTTTGGTTCAGCTAAGCCATAATCAATTACCCCGTAATTGGATACCTGTGCTTCGGAACTCCGATTCCTCTTCCACCTCGACGTAATGTGATACCGCTTCGTCTGGCTTGGAGCGATGAATATTTCTGTCTTGATACTGTTACTGTAATTGAACCAAACACATGCTGCTTTCACCCATTCCCTTTACGTTTACAGTGTCACTTGGATTCCATTGCCGTTTACATTTACCGAGCTTGAATCAAACATTGTCCAAGTGCCTACCACCTCAGTGTATCCGATAACGCTCGTCCGTGAGGGGTAATAGTTTTTCACTAGCCTGTATCGCTTTACGGGGCAATGGATAACAGCCGCACCCTAAACAAACAGCACCTAACGTTATCAGTTCCCAGTGTAATCAGATCACGTTACATTATCACGAACCAAACAACATAGAGTATATAGGGTGACCACTGACCAACTCATTGGTTGCGTGATTGAATGTATGGACCACTTAAAGTGAGATGTTGTCATGTCAAATTATAAAACGCCTTATTGCTTACGGTTCGAACTTTTTTTCCAAAAAAAAATGTGTACAGTTCCAAACTTCCAAGCCCCAAAAAGTAGTTGTCAGGATTAGTTGTTTAACAATAATAATTTACTGGATTAGTGGCCTAGGAATGACAACTTATGGTGGGAAAAGGTGTGTTAGAAATTAGTTTAGCAACAAAACAATTTATTTTCTGTCACCAGATTACAAAAATTCGTAAATGTGTACGTGGCCCACCGGAGACGGTCAAGATGACGTTCATGCAATGTTGGTTGCGCTGTCCGTGCATACTAGTAACTGAACTGTTGTGGACCTCCACCTTTCTTGTCTCAACAACTACTGCCATGACACGATCAGTCTTAATATCTGTTCTGTTGCATTTATATCACTCTTAACTTTGTAATAAACAATACTAATCTCATGACACGAGTATGTGACGGCCAACGAGTAGAAGACGAACTCTGTCAAGGTTGGCTAATGGGTAGCCATAATTACATCCATGTATTAGTGGGCACTGAGTGGGGTTTTTAGTGGGATCTTAACGATCTTGTACAGACGCTACTACGCTAGGTGCATGGTGAGCCGTCGTTCTAATTTGCTCGTGGTACAGCGCGCCGTGCTATCTTCGTTGTGAGATCCTGACGCAGTCCTGAGATCTACATTCAGTTGGCAATAATCGCGCACATTAATAGCCACATGCACAGCACTCACTGAACGCGACAGCTACATGATTTCGTCTACATTCATCAGCACATAGCCCCCCAAAAAGGGTATTGTTACAACAAGTTACGACTTACAAGTTACAAGCATGTTAGAAACCAAAAACTCTTAACGCTACAGACCGAGCTATAGCCTGATGGTATCTCACCATTACCTGATTATCTTAACATGTAAAGCAGCAGCACAGCTGCATCCAGGAACAACATTAAGCTACATTCATGATCTCAACATGGCAATAGATAGGAAAGGAGTTAAACAGATTAGATGGTATGCCTCATTGTTCATCTGAGGATTGCGCAACTGGACCTAAAAGGTAACTGTCACGAGCAGTCTACCACGGGACCGAATGAACGATCACATAAATAACGGTAGCTCTGAAGCGGAGGCAGTCTACAAGGGGGAACCGAAGATTCTAACTTCATCTGATATATACACACGGGTCACATCTAAAGAAGCCGACGATCTTAACTTTGGTCAATGCTGTGCGAGCTTCAACAGGCTACCACGGGCCGGTCAGGGTGCGACGCAGGCAAAGTTTCTTTGCCTTTGGTCCAAATTGGTTGTTGATTCGCTCCAGGACCTGCGAAAACCATCGACAGAGAAACTTCTGTGAGCGTAGGAGCGATGTCTAAAGAAATCCTTTTTCCAACTTGCTGCACATGAAAATCAGCAGCAACAAAGATCTATTGTCTTCAGCTACAAAATAATCATCAAAGTTCACCAGGATTGTCAGGGTAAAGCATACATCTCACCTTTAGGTGTTCTAACTGATAGTAATCAGAACAAAAGAACTATATGAACTTCAAAAAATTAAGGCATGCTTTACTATTTCATCTCACTAAACTACACCGATGAGGTTTTCTTTCCCTTTTTCTTAAAAAAAGATCAACTAAATCAGGATATGTTAAAATGCAGATGTGGTAGCACCAAGCAAGGTAAAACTGTTCGGGTTAGCATTCTACTTCCAATAGTACATATTACGTCATTCAGATCCCATTGATGTGAAACCCTCCATAAAAATACAAAATTCTAATAGAGTTTTTTTAGACCAATGACCCGATTGGCCCTGCTTTATTAGAAAGCAATGTTTCGGTTTGCTGGGGATACCAGTGATACATGTTTAGAGGCATAAAAGATAATACATTCAAGGTTGATCTAACTTCAAGTTCTCACTTGATTCCTCCCTCTAAACAGAAATACAAATATAGTTAGTAAAAATATGCTAAGCACAAGGACTGCGTGAAAAGTGTATGTGAAAACTCAAAAGATTCATTTAAAATGTAATACCCTTTTAACAATGGAACATTTTTGACAGACGTATAATTCATATACCAGCCCATTCGCCTAGCTTATCGCAGTGGAACTCCGGAAGTCATTGAAACTTCCGTCCTGACCCGGTTCGAAGCACGGCATCTTCTTATAACAACGCCCAGGTGGAGTCTCCTCCCATGGTCGAGTTTCTTTTTTATATACCAGCCCATTCTCTCGGAGGTGCTCGTAGGGGTAGGGTTTGTGGGCTGTGTATCCATAGGGGTGAGTGCGTATGCGTGTGAGCGTTTGTGTGTACTGGTGTTTCACAAAATAAAAATCATATATATAGGCTAGTAGCAAGATCAGAAGATGCTAGAATTCAAATATAAAACTTAGTTCTTATGGGGAGAAAATGGTGACATAGAGAAGTTATGGTATTATTAACATACGCTTCGTGTAATTGAATTTGTATTTGAAACCTAGACCTATGCTGAAAGCTGAATCAACATGATCTGGACTGGACTTGCAGGTTTATTATATAAGAGACGACAGATTGATATGCCCTAGCATTTTGGCTCTGCAGCAAATATCCAGGCCTGCCCCCATACTCATTATGCCTGCCTTTTGCTCAAATTTATGCTCAGTTATAGTCATTTGATTTATTTTAAAACTGTTCTGGTGAACCAACTCCTAAGATCTATTAGAGCTGAACATTCAGGAGTTAAATTGATGGAATGTGCATCTGGTACCAGCATTTGCCCAGCTGTTCAAAGTACATGAAACAGCCACACAAAAACAGAGTGGAAATTAAAATCAAGATACCTCTATTTTCATGTCATAACTTTACTTTTCATTTTATACATCAAACCTTTTTTTATGAGCACTAAAAAGAATAACCAAATCTAGCAAATGCTCTGGTAGATTCTTTGGGAGAAAAAGGGAGAAACTTTTAAAATCATGTAACTGGTAGTGCTGAACTAATATGGACAAAAAAAAATAGAACACATTCGCAAAAAAAGATACGGAACAAGCAAAAAATTCAGTTATGATTCGTAATAAACCGTGCTTTCCACAGGCAAGTGCAGAGTTAGTAATTAATCGTAGTCGTATTTCTGAAAAAACACTTGATCTAATGTCCAATGGAATATTAGCAGGTTTGTATCATGGAGAAGTGTAGGAAGAGCACCAGTGAAATTATGTCGTGAGACTTGATCCATGAACATTCCATGGAAAGGGAAAGTTTTAAACCAATTATAGGGAATAAAATAGGAAATTAAACCGGTTGGCTAATGGCAGCTTATCACGCACACGGACATAAAGAGAACATGCAATAATAATCAGATAGTATAAAAGGATTTGGTACCACAACATAGTATTTTCCCGAAATGAAAGATCATTACCTCATCCTTTTGCTTCTTTAGCATTTCAACCTGCACATTAAAGCATACCAAATTATGAAGTAAATCTTTAACTTCTTTTTTTTATCAGGGGTTAATAAGAAACAAAGAATGACATAGAACTCAGGTATGAAATATATAAATTCAGACAGGAGTTAAGCTAACCAGAGTATTCCTTTCTTTATCTCAAATCAAAGAATATGATAACACTATGTGCAATGCTACACAATGGAGAATGCAAATATACAACATTAACAATTCGTGGATAATGTCAGATATCCAGGTGCTACATGTGGAAATTTTAGGTTTCTTAATCCATATAGATAGTGCACATTTCATTACAAACAGATTAAGTTACCAGTAACAGCATTGAGTTTATGAAAGATGTTTGCCTGAACTATCAAATATCACAAGCTCTAAAAACCAATATGACACTTGTTGGCTACGAGCTCAACTGCTCAAGTGTAAGACAATCAGTATGCACAGTCTCCAACAGTTACTGAAGTCAGTTAGTTAGATGCAGAACATCTGCAACAAGGGCCAGGCATTTGAAAAATGCTACTAAATGCGGCAACTTATCTGTTGCCATGCCAGCAGCAAGCATCTTTAGGAAACATTAAAAAACATATAGGAGCACAAATCTCTAGAAAAAGGATGCCAAATGTGGAGAAAGACTTATTAAATCTCCAATATCAAGATATCATCTAAGGACCACATATTGTCTTGAATTGATAAGGTAAATAAACAAATGATGCGCATACAACCATGAAGTCAAATTTATAGATTTTTAGTAGCAACAGAGATATGTTTAACAAAGCATAGAAATTATACCTGCTTTTTCTGCAATTCATCATTCTGCTCCTTAAGTTTTGCCACCTCAGCTTCCAACTCCATTATGTAAGCCTAAAATTACATAGTGCACAGTTCAGTGTCAGTAAACCGGGTTATGATTTCAAACTCCTACCGGTGAATTGAACTGCATAACAATTTGCTAGAAAGTACAGTGATCCAATAGATTTGAACTGCACTAGCAATACAAGTGCATCATGGAATAATTATACATGTAAAAGAGGTCCATTATGCCTCTTCTACAAAAAAGAATAAAGCATCAAGCTAGGTCGACTCTCTTCCTTATCTCTGGTTTTTTCACAGATTTGGTGAGCAGCCTGTTAAAAGGACAGTTACTTTGCGAGATTTGTAGCAAAAAATAGCCAGAAATGGTACAGATTCATGTGTTTATCATTGGTAAACTTCTGTAAGCCCAAGACGAAATCCCTATAATCTCGATATGAGGTGGGGGAACGATAAAGTCTAAGACTGGAATGTGTAACCACCATCCCCAAAATTAACAAACTTATCCATTTTCCCTGAGTCTTTCTGAATCTGAGAGGGTCAAGTTGAAGCATGGTTCATTTGCAGATTCTTCTCCTCTTTAGGTTAGGAGTATTATACAATCCCAACTTGCTAATTGTAGGGGCTACTCAGCGATAAACTAATAGTACTATCAAATAGCTAAACTGGAAGTGGCAGATCACATCAAGTGAATAAAGTACAACATAATCGAGGGGCATACCAAATATAGAGATCCATTTCAGACAAGATAGATTTTACTATAATTAAGCAAAAGGCATATGATTAACGGATAACACAGCAGTGCAATGGGAGAAGAAAAGATTTCACCTGCTTCCTGGCACGCGACCTGGCGGCCGACTCCCTGTTCTTGATCATGCGCCTCTGCCTCCTCTCCACCACCTTCTCGACGGTCGGGCCCTTCCTCACCCTGAGCGCGGTGTCGAATGGGTACGGCACCGGCGACAGCGACGACAGATCCCCGGCCTCCACTTTCCCCATCCCGTTGAGCACGACGGGCGTCGTCGGCGCGGCCACCGTCATGGCTCCCCCGAGCCCCTGCCCGACGACCCCGGTGACAATCCCGTTCCCCAGCTGCAGGGCCTGCGGCGCGACCGCATTGCCCTGGGAGAAGAGCGCCTGCGCGTGCGCCGGCAGCACGAGGGTCTGCTGCTCCATTGCCTCCCGCACGACGCCGGCGCGCACCAGGAACTCCTCCAGCGTCATGGACCCCAGCGTCGGCTGCCGCTGCGCCTGCGCCGGCAGCGGCGGAGCGGGGTGCGCGGCGGGAGCGGAGGCGGGGGGCGGGACCGGCTGCGCGTCCTCCCCCTCGGTGAGGCTCACGATCTCGCGCCAGACCTCGTCGACCGTCTTCTGGCTGAGCGTGCGGGGCAGCGTGAAGGAGCCCTGGCGCTGGATGGGCGCCGCCTCCGGCTGCTGCTGCTGCGCGTGCGCGTGCGCGCCCACGGCCGCCGTCGACGGGGCGGCGGCAGCGGCCATGGCGTTGGACTCCTCGGCCGTCCAGATGTTGCGCAGCAGCTCGTCCATGTTCATGGACCCGAAGTCCTTGTTGGAGCCGCCGAGCGCGCTCTGGAACTCGTCGAACGTGAGCGAGTAGATCGAGCCCTGCCTCGCCAGCGCCGGCCCCCCGCTCCCTCCGGGCATCTCCATCTCCACCCTCCCCTCCTCCCCGCTCTTAAATCCCACCGGAATTCCGCACCAGGTCCACAAACCCGCAGCTCCCAGCCCAAACCACGGGAAGATGCGAGGCACGGAGCGGAGCAGAGGGGAAAAGGGGGAGACTTTATAACGGCGGCAGCGGCAGAAGCGACGGGGCAGGAGAGGGAGGGAGGGAGACTGGCTGTGGCTATGGCTAGAGAGAGCTGGAGGGGAGCGTGATTAGTTGCGGCGGGGCGTGGAGGGCTGCAGTATACCACAATTAGCAAGGGGGAAATCCAGTTGGGCGGGGGGATTAAAAAGGGAGGGGGGGAGCATCGGGGGGCGTGGAGCTCGAGCGTTGGTGGGGAGTTGGTGCGGCTTTGAGGGAGGCGATCGCGGCGGCGAGGTGGGCGACGGGACAGGTGTCGCCTCGGGGCCAATAAAGAGGCCTGCGGCAGCCGCTGCCGCCGCGGGACGACGAGGTCCCGCAAACCGGTCAGAGGATTACATTAGTGGGGGCGCCGGACAGCAGGGCGCAGCCCAGCGCCGCTCTGCCTCGCGCACACCACACGGCGCACCACACACCACCGGAGCACTCCCGCTCGCCATCGCCAGCGGATAAAAACGGCGGCGGGTTTTTTCGTGCAGCGTGGGTCGTCAAACAACTTCTCCAAACTCTAACCAAGGGGTGGGCCAACATCCTCATGAGCATAGGTGGAGGACAGATAAAATTTAAAGTAGGGCAGAGAGCTAATTAGTTTTCAAACAAAACAAACTTCTATTTGTAGTGTACATGTTCGAATATGCAGTGCACTTATCTCCTGCTCTTTCTACAAGCTAGGTCCTTAATGTGCATCTATGGTAGTGGTACATATAGCACAAGTGAGTAAAATGAGCTGAAGGATTGGACTAACATAGAAAATCAAGATCTTGTCGTGTTGGTTCTCCTCTACAATTTATACACAAAGGATAAAAGTAGATAAACATCTAATGGATATAAGATATAAAGATTAGATAGAAATCCATCTATAGCTAGCAGATAGCACAGTAAGATAAAGGTAATGACCCTAGCTACCATGCCATGTAATTCAACACTAAATGGCACTCCATTCATTCAAGCACATGTCATGGTGCTTGTCGGTAGCACCACGTAGGGTATTGCTCAGTCATGCCGCTCATGCCTGCCGCTCATTCCTGTTGATTCCGGTAAGCAAAGTGGTGCAAAAGTTTAGCGATAGAAACTGTAGCAAGAATTTAAGGAATTAAAGATATGCTATATTAGCAACGTTACTCAATATTATCTATGTCACAACCGGTTTTCAAGGCAAAACCAGATGCATCTCATATGTGCGCCAGGATCAGTTTACACACATATGGTAGACGTCACAAGTGAATATCCACAACCATGCATAACGAAAGAGTATTAAAGTGCATTTATTACAATCTCAGAGTTGACACAAAGGTCATAGCGGAAGACTTAAATAAACGTTCATCTAACGAAGCAAAAGTGACTCCAACTCCACAGGCATTGACTGGGGGAGACTCGCCTAGAACTCCTCAAAATCAGCAGTGAAATCCTCAAAATTCTCTCAATCTGAGCAGCATTCCGGGTGTAGTTGATGCAATAAAAGAAAGAAAACAAGCATGAGCACATGACGTACTCAGCAAATGTAATATGACATACAAGGCTGTGGCAAAAAGTCTGGCTGACAATACTGCAGTAAGCACTTTTAGTTGGTCAAGTTTTATTAAGCAACTATTTACTAGCAAATGAAAGTATATACCACCCACAAATTAATGAATGTCATAATCCCAACATAATCAAATAACCACGATTTAAATCCATGTTCAAGTATGATTATCATGTAAGGGTCCAGGCCGCTCTTGACCGTGAGCACGGCTGTTATAACAGTTTTACACTCTGCAGAGGTTGTACACTTTCACCATAAGCCGTGATTCCCATTGCCGAAGCATTGTACCCTTCCCACACCACGTGGACCGAATACTGGGTTTCACTATGAGACCTTTACAAAAGCACTCTAATAAATGATAGCCCGCTAAGGTTTCCGGTTCAGAAGCAAAGTATAACCCTCCCTAATGAGGTCTGTCTCTTACCAAAGCCCACAGCTCAAGAGGACCGAGCTATACCCCGTCAACCGCCGCCCCCCATGCCCCTTTCGAGTAAAGCTACCATAAACTAGAGCACCTAATTAGTCAGTCAAAGCCAGAGCCACATGGCACTCATGGTTGTACTGTTTTCCTGGGTGGTTCTCCATGTTCCAATTAAAAAGATATGATCTTGCCATTTAATTAATTCAAAGAGTATTTGGAACATAGAGTAGGGGTTCATTTAACCAATCCCAGTTGAGCAAGCTAAGCATCATCTACCATCAAAGTTAATTAAATAACCCAGTTTCAGGGACAGGAAAATATAGTGGCTAGGCAAATCCTTAAATAGGAACCCATCAAATTAAGACACATGCATGGATGGTGAGATTAATAGTTATTAGGACATTTGCATGACATAATACACTTGCCTTCTTCCCAACTCTGTTGCTTCTCAAATCCTTCTCCAACAGTTGGTTCTTCAGAGAAATCCTCGAACTGGTCGTTTCCTAATCGCATCACACATTTACATGCAAGGAAACAATAAAACAAATAAGAAACAGTACACCAAACAATTCCAACAGAAGAAAACAACAGCACAAAACTAATCTATGCGTTACAACGAACGCGTGAGCGCGAGAATCACTAAAATCGGAGTTAAAACGCAAAAGATATGGCTTTTCTAAGGTTCAGGGACTTGCTAGCAAAGTTTTAAAAGTTCCAGGGGCTTAACTGCGAAAAACCAGGGGCTAAAACATAATTTTATATAAAACTACGAGGGCTAAACCATAAAATAACAGGGGCTTGACTGCGGGTGCTATTTTAAAACTTGCAGGGGCTAAAACGAAAGAAAACAGGACCTATCTACAATTATTTTTGAACTAGGATGGACTGCGGGTTGATTTCCAGAAAACTCAAGGGCCCTTTTGCAAAAATGCCACGGCTGACCGGTACGCTCGGGTTTGACTCAGCGCTCGATCTAACGTGAGCCGTTGGATCACGATCGGACGGCCAGGGATGGATCGGGCTCTCGGCCGACGACGGCGACGACCGGGACGGCGGCGCCGCTCTCCCCCGCGGCAGCGCTTCGCCGGAGCAAACACGCTAGCACGCTACAGAGCACCAAAACGCGCGCGACTTGGACAGGGAGCAAGAGGGGATCAAGGCGAACTCACCAAGCTAGATCACGACGAGGGAGAGACTTCGACGACGGCCGGCGACGAGCGACGGCGGACGGCGGAGCTGCGGGATCGACGGCGAGCCAAAATTAGTGCGGTGTGCGGCAAAAATCGGAGCAAGAACGCGATGGAGAGTTTCGGGGCATCAAGGCGAACCTTCTGGAGTGCTTCACGGCGAGTGCGAGGCTCCGGTGGCGAAGATCGACGGCGGCGGCTCGAGATCGACAATGGCGGCGCGGGCGGCTAGGGTTTGCGGCTCGGTTGGGAAAAATCAAGGGCGCGGCGGTGGCTATAAATAGGTCGTAGACCAGCCTCGGGTCCACGCCTTGGCGTGCGCGCCACGGAGTCGGCTGCAGCGGCGCGGGAACCGGACTCGGGTTGGAGTCCCGGTCGGAGATGACGAAGATGACAGGCGGGCCCCGCCGGTCAGAGAGAGAAAAGAGAGAGATGGGAGCGGGCCGGCGCGAAGAATGGGCCGCGAAGGAGAATTGGGCCGGGAAAAGAAATCGGGCCGGGGAAATGAAACAGGCCGGCTCGGGAAACAGACCGGTGGCCAAGGAGAAAAGTTGAGGGAGCAAAGATGGACTGGGCCAAAAGTTGGAGGGGCGAAAGCAAACTCGACAGAAAACAACTATTCTAACACTCAAACAAAAGCAAATCAAATTCGAATTTAAACAGAATTTAAATTCCAACTTGATTTGCTAGCAACCAAAAATATATGCAACAACATGAATGCAACAAAAACTTATTTTGACTAAAATAATTATTTAATATGATATTTAAATTGATAAAAGGCTAGAAATTCCAATTAAATCCTAGAAAATTTATTTAAGCCTTAATAAATCCTAGAAAAATTTCAGAGGGTTGCTACAATTTAATTGTGGTGAATTTTAGGGTGTTACAATCTAAAACTAGCATGCATCTTCTATAAATCCTAGAAAAATTTTAGGGTTTGTAGAGGCGCGTAAGTATCATCCCTAATGTACGACAAATATGATGAGCTATTTTGATAAAAAGAAAGATAAGCTTCGACGATTATGATTTATCTTGTCTAAACACTCATCCACCTTTCTAAAATTGTATCGTCATTCTTATTATTAGTCTAATAAGTTTAATCTAAAAAAATACGACACTATCTTAAAATAATATAACATCTATGGACATGTAATGGTTGGTATCGGTGGAAATATATAGTATTAGCAGAAGATAGAGCACATGAGCCATTTTCTTTTTAAAGAAATGAGAGCTCACGAGTCGAATTACTCCGTACCACCTAAATATTTCTGTTTTTAGGGCCCTTAATATTTCTGGTTGACAATGTTGATTTGCTTCGTCCACTCGGCAAGCGTCCGCATTACCTGCGCATCAGCGCATGCCATTCCTGCGTGTAGCTTTCCTCCCGTGAGCCTAGCTTTTCTCTTTCCCTGAGGCCAGGCCCTACGCTCCACCCTGGCCGGGAGCCTCATGCTTCCACGTACTTTCGTAGCTCCACGTCATGGTCTCGCATATTGTCAGAGTAACCTACGGAGTCGGCGAAGGCTTCGTCTGACAAAAAGCTTGGACACCCGATGCAGCGCGCGTTGTAGCGCTTGAGAGGCTTTGCCTTGTGGGGACCATAGTACCTACCACTTTGCATGTGACGCACGTAGGCAAGGTCACGCTGCTACTTTGGTCTGCATGTTTTCTGCAGTGTCAGAACAATGATGGCTATGAACGGTGGCTTGCGCTGGGCACACTAGTAACCCTGTATTGTTTTACCGACGTGGCATCAAACTTTTATACAAGGCCACCAGCAAGTACTCCTTGCGTTGGGCTTGCCCTGACTAGAATACTAGTGGCTCCGGTTGTAGGGGACCAGACCAGGGATGGAGAGCGAGCGCAACGTGTCGGTGTCTGCGGCACGCAGCGGGGTGGCGACGGCACAGTGCGCCCAATGAGCGGCCGCAAGATGCGCGCATCCTGGCCGCTCGGGCCCGGGCCGACGGTCGCGATCGGGGCCCGTCGTCGTCCAGGGGTCTCGTACCTTTCCCGTCGCCGTGTGAAACGGGCCCCGCGATGGCATGCCGCTGCGCTGCTCGCGTCGTCTTTTCCCGGCGAGCGAGCGGCCGGCTCCCGCAATCGGCAACTTTTCGCCTAAACATGGTCCGGAAGTCTTATCTGCTACAGGCTTACATGCGCACTTGTTTAGTTCCCAAGGTTTATCCCAAATCCTTGCAGCAAACTTGACGAGGGGTGGTGAAAGTGAAATGGGTTGCGCGTGTACGGCTCGCGTTGTCCGTGTCCTTGGCCCGTGACTTTGTGCCGTGGCAGCTTGACGAAAGAGAGAGAAAACACTTGGGCCTTATTTAGATCCCAACACCCAAAGTTCACTATGCAAAAAAAAGATTTCCATCACATCAAAATATCGGCACATGTATCGAGTACTAAATGTAGATGAAATCAAAAACTAATTGCACAGTTTTATTATACTCTACGAGACGAACATTTTAAGCCTAATTAATTAATTTTTGAACAATTTTTCATACATACAAATGAAATGCTACAGTGGCGCACGCGTCCCAAAAAGTTTGGGAACTAAACAATGCCTTGGGCTGTGTTTAGTTCCTAAACTTTCTCTCTCCAAACTTCACTATTCACCTATCACGTCAAAACCATATCAAATCTCTCTCCTCATGCATGAAGTATTAAATATAGATAAATAAAAAACTAATTACATGGTTTTGATGTACACGACGAGACAAATCTTTTGAGCCTATTTAGATCATGGTAGGACAATATTTACCACAAACAAACGAAAAGTGTCACGGTGCGCTACCACCCTTTTCACCATCTTTTCAGGAACTAAACACCAGTGTGCCCGGACTGTTCCCTGCGCAGGATCGCGGGCAGCTTATCCTGTCAGCCAGCCCCGTCGCGTCCATCCCTGCCGCATCTGCATGGCATGGAGCTCTCGCCCACCTGCAAGCAGCAAGATGCAACCGGGAACGGACAAGGCACTCTCGGAACGCCAGCAGGCCCTGCGTATACGGTACTAGCCCCCCCCCCCCCCCCCCCCCCCCCCCCCCCCCCATCATGCCATCTTGAGAGCTCTGCCCGGAGTTGAATAATGCCGCGCGCGGCAGGGCTGCGGCGGAGCCAAGCGCGAGGCGCCCTCCACGTCGCCGGGGTTCTAGTCCCAGACACCGGCCAAAACCACGATGAAATATTATTCTGCTTCCCCCCGCGACAGCGAGAGCGCCCCCCGGCGACATGCGAACAAGCCCCCAAGATAGCAGGAGGAGCACCCCGTGGCCGTGCGCCCCCAGGCTCCCGGGGTGGCGTCGCGCCGTTGCGCGCGGATCGGGTTGGGTTTGACACCTTTGGCCATGACGATACGATAATATGATTTGTTCCCGTCGCCATCGGGTACCTAACGTACGTGGCGTCACCGGGGGGATGGGAGACGAAACGCAAAAGAAGTATGGGTGGCGTCCGCGGGCGTTTGGAGATGAATATGATACGGGTTTCCGCTCGGCCTTTACGCCGGTTTCCGGGAGGGTTTTTCTATGTTGGGGAAGACCGAGAGAGAGAGTGTGTGCGTGCTTTTTTATAGGAGGAAGGGAGAGTGTTGTTTTGCACCTGGTAGGTAGGTAAAAAACTATGGGAAATTTCTGGAAGCCCGGGGAGTAGAATAATGGCGCCCGGCACATGCAGAGCTTCTACAGAGTACCCAGCCCTGAACAGCTGGGCATGTTACTGGCCGCTCGATAGTAACGTTGTTTAGTACTTGCCGGTGAATACTTAAGGCTGCTCGTCTTTTGACCATGTCGCAGTGGACCATTGGTCGCCAGATTTGTGTCCGTCGGTGTGTTTGTTTTATTACTAGCAGTTGCAGCTCCAGTTTTTGGGTGTGTGATGAGTTATGTTTTGGGCCGCTTCCTTGGATTTCTGGCCTGGTAAGTATGTGGGCTTTCAGCTGTGCCAGAGTCATCTTATTGGTCCATTTCCTAGGCCCTATGCAATGTCAGATCCTACAGCGTATCCGGCGGCTTACCTAGAGTAAATGAGTTGCTATACTGAAAACTAGCAGAATACCTAAAAACACTTCAAAACAGTGCTCCAACAGCATACATATATGGTTTGCTATTTTAGACTATAACCTAAATTTCTCTCTTCTTGACCCTAATATACCAATCCAAATGTTTGAATTGCTATAATTTCTTCACTTATACATATGCTGCCGGAGAAGACAACTTTTAGATACCTAAAATTCTCTCTGGTACTTAAAAGTGTTTTTAAGTCACCATACATATACCGTTGGAGATGCTCTTAGCACTTATCTGAAGAAATTCGCAGCACCATTATGAAATTGAATGCCGAGTCATTCACTATTCTCCAAGAGAAAACTCATCTAAGGTCTCTTATATGGAACTTGCTCCGAGCGTCTCGTGTGAGTTATCAAATTAATTTTTCTAATTCGATTCAGATGTGGCTCTAAATAGGAGTAATGCTTTTCTAATTCGATTCAGATGTGGCACTAAATAGGAGTAATGCACTAGATAGCGATAAAGGAGCGCAAGCAGAAAACGCTGGAGAGGCACAACAGTCTTGCACAAAGAAAATGTATATCTAGCATAAATCAGATAAGATAGTTTCGCTTCGGCTTTAAGAGACCATCTCAGCAAAATGTCTACACAGCAGTCCCAGCAGTAACATTTTTACAGCGATAACGGTTGCGGTGACAAACCACCCGGGCGAAGCAAAGCCCAACAGGAAAGCACGGCGCAATGTCATACAGCCTGTACCTCACCAAGACAACTTTTGTCACCTCCCAGTCCTTATGTCAAAGACAGATATGTCCATACAGAAGCTTCTAAAATAGCTCTTCATCCAAAAATTCAAAAATCAAATTCTCCCGTCGCCTGCAACATGGATCGGTACAATACATGTCAGCAATGCAACAGGGCTTTGTAACAATTACTAAGTAGATTTAACTAACCATTAAGTTTCCTCCCTCTACCTTATTATGGTCTTAAGGTAACAGTTGGGGTTTTGGGACAAATGAAGGTGCAGAAAGAAAAATGTGAATTATTTTGCTTACTTTAAAAAGCCATCAGATTCTGAATACCTGACAAAATCTGATAATCTGTTCACATCATATATAAACTGTAGCTGGTGTCTTACTGTCATACTCTGATTAAGTTCTCTCACCAGATGCAATAAATTTGAGGCTCAAAAATAGAATTAAAAAATGTGACCAAAATGTTATGCTACACACCTTGTTAAATAGAACATCTCTACCATTCAAATGCATGATTCCATCCTTCAAAGTGCACTTCCACCTATTCTTGGTCCTTGTCACCTGTTAAGCCATAGAAGAGGATGCAAGACAGTGGACTCAAATTAGAAGAAGACCCTAACCCTGGATAGCAAATATTATCTTAAAGTGCACCTACTTTGTCAAATTGTGCAAGTACAAGATGTTGTGTGTTTGGTTCATCGTCCCCTTGCTCAAGGTCATCTAACTCATCGTCATCGTCGTCGTCTTCATTAAGAGGAGGTTCATCATCATCATCCTCCACTGCATCGTTTCTTGGTTTTGGTGTTCCAACAGCAGGTGTGGGAGCTCGATACTCCGCTAATGCATAAAAAAACATATTCAAGATAGGTAACACGTCTGAACTTCAGCAACATATAAATTTGCACAGTTTAATGACAATTTACCAGATTCTCCAGGTGTATTATAATCTTCAGTTGGTGGGAAGAAAAATTGCTGGTGAAAGAAACATCACAATAAGTACAGAGAACTCAAATATCTAAGATGAAACCACTTGTTTTAGAATAATACATCATTATAGTCATCTTGAATCCCATCACACTGCGGAATAACTGGGGTGACTGTCTTGGTTGAGGGTTCTTGCTTGTTGACGATGGAACTCCAAAGTTGGTGTGCATTCTCCTAGAGACAGATTAAGAGAATAGACTGAGGACTTCGCACACAAGATATTGAATATTCGAAGAGTTTCTATAAGCAGGAATGAAGTGCCCATAGAGGAATACTACATAAATCAGTTAGATGGAATAAAAAATTAGGCTATGTTGACTAAACATATTCAATATAGTAGCATATTCTCACTGACAAAATGAATGATTTAGTTACTTCTACAGAAGGATCTATCAACAAAAAGAGCATTCTGAAATTTCAGTTTTGCCCCCAATAACATCAAAACAATATTAAGTGGACTAAACTGGTCATGAATCCATACAGCATTGTTCAATATAAAGAAGGTGTGCAGTGCACCAGAAGTACAAAACATTAGTTTCGAAATTGTGTTGGTGCTTAAACTTCAGATTGGACATATGACATGGCAATAGATCCAGGTGAGCAGTCAACTACTCAAGAAAAGCATGCATCTTGCGGTCTAAGCAGAAGCCTCACAATACTAACTCCATGAACCTAGTAGCACCTAGTTATGTATCATTGTACTAAACACTATCACAAGTACTGTGTCAAAGTATGGCTTGCTGCAGCTTCAGTATGGAAGTTGGGTCAAGTGCTGAATAAAGTGTGGCACACCTAAGTTACTTACATGAATCAAATACTAGACACATTCCAATGAATCTGCTAAACAAGGCATGGCTGTGAAACAAACACTCTTTTCATTGTGAATTTATCAGTCCTATCATAGCACTAAATAACTCCAATAAGCACAAATAGGTTTTAAGTAGGAAGATATATCAAGAAAAAGTAATGTTGAAGACAATGAATTGAACTTATCACTGATAGGTACCTTTGACACAACAAATTCTACTATCTGATCCACACTTCCATCTTGTTGTGGTACAAAAGAGCCGGAAGGGAGCTGACCGGGATACTCATCCCTCTTACGTTTTCCAGAAGACATCATCAGAAAATCCTGCAAAATTTAGTGAACCAAATATGAAACTGCAACAATCAGGACTCCGACATAATAATTTAAATGGGTACGTTCCCAAGGGCTGCTTATTATACAGGTAAACTGAGTTGGAATCTATTCCGAAGCTGCCAAAGTGCCATTGCATAATGGTCTTGAACAAACCCAGCCTAAACAAGTAACTGAATATGCTAAGGACATGCTATGATCCTCATAACTCAATGACACATCAATTACATTCAATAACCTCTTCAACTTTCTAGTGTGGGAGGGAACATGGATTTGAGAACATATAAAACCAAGAAGCAAGCATGTAAGAATTCCAAAGTTATCTCTAAATACTAAATGCTATGAAATATCCCTACTAAGAGAGAAACTAGTCAGCACTACCCAAAGCAAAGCATTGCTTGAAGTCCAACAATAGACTATGATTGCCACAATCACATATAGCACTATAAGAATACACTGAGATAATTACTGGCATCGGTTCAGCCTGCTAAAGCCACTTTATTTATCAGTTTCCGTAAACGTCAAACAAACTTAATCAGTTTCCTTTATTTAAAGGAAGTGTACTTTTTATAGTCTGCTAATGGTTTAGAGCAACACCAGCAATAGCCTCAAAATCAGACCCTGTAGTTGCTCTTATGAACTCGATTCAAATTCAATTATACATGGCATCATGGAAAGACAAGCACCAATTGTGATATACACGTATCTTAAATAAAGTAACTATTTCAACAGAATAGGATAACAAGATTCCGAGGCTGTTTTTTATCACAACATTATAAAGGTCTCATCAATTGTAGAAGCGTAACAAAAATCTTATAATACTAAAATGACATCTAGAAATGTAACGGACCATGCCTAAAAAAAGATGGAGATGTAACGGACCCAATCTATATTAAAATTAATGAAGGCTAATAAGCGTTACATGGACTCAGGTGCGGGTTTCGGTTTCCCACTCGTGTGCAAGTATCTGATTTGGCAGTTTCTTTGGGACACACCAAATACCACTTGGAATCCGACAGGAGTTTCGGAATCCGACAAGGGACCAGGGTGTCTGACTCAGCTAAAAAAGGGACGCGGACGTTCATGTAACATTGGCTAATATTATTAGCCTTGTAACCAACTTCTAACTATTGAAATTTATTCTGCTAATCGAGGGGCAATCTGAGCAATGTTATACAGAACAAATTGATAGGCTGAAACAAATAATGGAGGAAATCCCCATAATAACATTGCCCATGTTCTGTAAATGAGCTGTGATCTCATATTTTACCTGAGTCAGTGGCTGAGGCTGCACACCCCTGTCAGGATCCTCACGACCCTCCACATAAGCTGTACGTTACAAGAACCATATCATTATTGCTTTCCCAAACAATATTTGCTACAAATAGACTAAAAACTAGAAGCATAACTCGCATGTGGACAACAAACAGAGGGCAAAAGCATGCATACCGACATTCACATCAACACCCAGCGGCCTCTGGTTCATCCAAGGGGAAGGTGGTGGCTGCAAAATAGAACCCCTTTAAACATGACAAATGCTAACACAAAGGGGAATAAACTCCACACATGAAACATCACGGTTCAAATTCACAATACCATGTAGGGGCTTGGGCGTCCAGATTTTGGATCCGCCCCATTTATCGCCATCCCGTTCCTGACATCGCTGATTGGTGATGGGGCATAATCAGAAGGGCCGGTGGGTATGTTGTACATCCCTGCGTCCCCTGGGAGAGGAGTCTGGATCGGGGTCTGCAGTGGCGTCTGCAAACAAATACAACCAACCCCTTCAAAACCTCACATCCCAATTGCATAGATCGGGAAAATTTTAAGGACAATCAGGGGATTCGGCCTCACCGGTGGGAACAGCATGTCGGCTGTCGGAGTGGCGTACTCCTCGGATGTGGCCTCGTAGGGGACGTTCAGGTCGTGCACGGGCGGGGTTGCTCCGGCGGTGCCTCCGGCGGACGCGGTGGCCGCCACCTTGGTGCGGTCGATGTTCCCCGAGATTGCGCCGCAGTGCAGCATCTTCATCTCCCAGAGCTAGGGTTTCCCCGGCCGGATCGGAGAGGCAACCGTCATAATCGCGGAAATCAAGCACGAATTCGAGGGGATAAGAGCCGGGGGTCGAGAAATCAGCGGTACTTACAGCCTGTAGCTCGTTGAGGACAGCGTCGCCGACTCCGTAGGTGAGGAAATCCTCGCGGACCTTGGAGATGACGTCGTCGATGACGGAGATGTAGACGGTGGAGACGTTGCTGCTCGCCATGGAGGCGGCGGAGGTGACGGCTAGGGTTAGGGTTTCGATGGCCGGAGGCGAGGGGAAGGCGTCGGAGGGAGAGGAGGGGATGCGGAGGAGGGAGGAGCGGAGGCGGACGAGAGAGATGGGGAATTAAGGAGAGAATATAAATAGGTTTGCATCCGGTGGCGTCACGTGGCCGGGGTATATGTAGCCCCCCTCCGACCACTGACTCCACCACTACCACCGCCTCGGAGAGTTTCCGAAAAGGTCCCTGCCGTCGCCCGTCGGTCGATTTGCTGTATGGCCATCGGAGTATATATATAGTGGCCAAAACCAATATTAATGTTACATTGGGCCGAAATCTACGTTCAATGCTTCTTAATTCAGCCCAACGCATGACCCAACAGAGCCACACTTCCCTCCTCCTCCCTCCCCATCAGGCCCAGCTCACTCGCAACAGCTCTGAATCAAGTCGGTGTCAACTGTCAAGTATCCAAAAAAAATCTCGGTGTCTTGCTCGTGCAGTCTCGGACTCTCGGCCCGCCGACACCTCTCCACTTCTCCAGATCCCTCCCGTTCTCTTCAATTTGTCAGCTTGTCTTCCTATAAACATTGTAGGTCATGGCCAGTCTTCCGGTTAATTTATCAACTTCTTTATTGTTCTATAAATCGGACTACTCGTAAATCAATCAAAGATGCAACGGCAAGTACCATGTTAAATGAGTTGATACATAATAATATTATGCAATACTGGTTTCATAAATCAGTATGACATATTGACATACAACCCACGGGACCCACGGGATGCTAGGATATTAGTCTATGCCCCGTGGGTGGAGCTACGTTGGCGTCAAAAAGGGCTCTGGTCGGTCAGTGTCTAACGATTGAGTACCCGCCTAGAATACCTCATATAGTAGTATTTGTGGGTCTCGCCGAGTTCTTCGGAACGATGGTGCACGCACAAGACAATGATTTAGACAGGTTCGGGCCGCGAATTGCGTAATACCCTACGTTATGTATATTGTATTACTTTGTGTATGATGTTATGTTGTTTTAGAGGTGTCTCTGCTCGGCTTATATGCACGGGGAGCAGAGTTACAAGTTGGTTACATAATTCTAGTCGTATACAATAAGGAGTACTACAACAGGATACTTTTGGGAGTCTCCTAATAGTACACGGCTAGTTCTCCGAATCAACTACGCCGTCTTGCACCATAGCCTACTGCTTCGGAGTAGTCGGGTAAAACTTCCTGTAGCCGAGTAGTTTAATCCCGTATGTGGGTGGTCCTAGGGATCCTGGTCCACAGGCCCCCGAGCATCTTGTACCTTCACTTCAAGTCTTGAATCCACTTTAACATATTCAAGGCCTCGTCTCTTGATGATTCGAGTAGTTGGAGCAAAGTTCAAGACGCTCTTTCTTTCATTGTCGAGTAGTTTTCATTGGAGTGCATCTTTGATGCACCCAATGGGTGTAGCCCCCGAGCCTCCAGCTACTTTTTAAGTAGTTGAAGGTTCAAAGTAGCCTTTTGTCTTCAACTTGGAGTTGTTCAATGGTGATGAGGACATCCTCCATTATTACCTGCTAGTAAAGACGCAACAAAGATGGGCCAAGTGGCCTGGTTGTAGTCGGGCGGTGACCGTGTGAACATCTGAATAATCCCACCTTGCTTAACTAGGGAGGAGGAAGCCACCTTAAAAGGGAGAGTCACCTTCCCCTATCGGACCAGTCATTTAGGGTGATTGGGCCTTTCCCCGAGTGGGTGTGCCAGACGGTGGTGCTAAGATTGTGGGGGACGTATCTGAAGTCGGAATCACGGGGGCTAGGTCGTGCATACCTGAAGCCAGATTTTACGAGGGCTAGAACGTGCGTGTCTGAAGCCAGATCGGTGTGTCGTACTGTCGGAGTTGTGGTGCTAAGACTGCGGGTTCGGATCGTGTGGGTCTAGAACCGGGTCGGTGTGTCACGCTTTTCCAACCCAACCTCGGTCGAACTAATCACCGCCAGTCCCCGCGTGTATCACGGCGAGCAGGCGCCCCCGCGCCCCTAAAAGGGGAAAGCCCTCAGCCACCGCGCGTGCTCCATCCTGCCGCCTCTCTCGCGCAGCACTGCTTCGCCCTGTCTTGCATCGCCACCAGGTGCTCATTGGAGCAAGGAGAGCCACCGCCAGCCATTGCCGGTGATTCGCCATGCTTGCCGCCCGTCGGGGCAAACCGTGGCTACCGTGGACTTCCCCCCGATGAGCCACAGCTCCACCACCTCCCCTCTTTACCACCCTACCGCCAGACGGCCATCACCGCAGGAGCCAAACGCCGCCGCCCACCCTCTGCCACGATTCGCCGCCGTCGAACCCCCTCGGGCGAACCATACCACACCACAAGCATCCCTCCACCGAGCTGAACCCGCTCCACCGGCCCTCATCATTGTCCCGCTAACGGAGGTCCTCTGCCCATGTGCAACGCCGCCGCCCCGCTTGCACGGCGTCGCCGCCGGTGGCCACCGCGTTCCACGGCGTCCGGTGGCCCTCGAAGCGAATGGCTGCCACCATGACGTTCCTCGCGCTGACCTGTTTCCACACTGCCCGTCGCCGTCGACAAATCCCTGCCGGAGCACCTCAACGGCGCGAAGGTGCCTCCACCGGCCATCCCCTCCGCCGTGGTCCGATTCCGGCCGTCACCGCCCACCTCCGCCCATGGTGAGCACCCCCATGAGCTCGCCCTCGCCTCCTCTCCAGTTTCCCTCTCGGTCCTGAGCCCTACCCCCGCCCAATTACCGGCGAGCCTGAGCACCCCCAAGCCACCGTCGGCCATGGGAGTGAGCTCTCAAGTTTTTACAGAAAACCCCCTGGAAGTATCCCTCACCAAGCGATCCAGTTCAAGACATGGTCTTTTATGAATCTAACCGTGAGCTCCTTCCTTTTCGCATGGACTGTTCTCTGTGTCTCACAAATTTTACCAGCTAGCCCTTGAAATCTATAGTTAATTAGGTTTAGGTCCCTGCAACTTTGTTTAGCCCTAGATTCCACATTTTCGCTCCGTTTCGACCCGTTTTCATTGTGTTAGATTTATAACCTCATGAACTATACGATATCATTGTTTATAACATACAAATCGTTTCTAATATTTATTTATTATTAAATTGATTAAAGGTTAACCAAATATGATTCCTTAATTAAAAGTTAATTAAGGTTTATACTCGACTTTTCATATTAAATGTTAAATTGATTAATAAATTATTCAACTTGTTTTCTAAATAAAAATATAATTAAGTTATATCCTGGTTTTTAATAAACTAATTTGCTTTACGATTAATCAAATTGATTTTCTAATCAAAATCAAATTATGGTTAAACTTCGAGATTTCTTAAATGAATGTTAATTTGATTAATATCAATAAAAATGTGTTTTCAATAATAATATGATTAGTTCAACTAGAGATATAAAGTTGTACATTTAGATGACTGCACCTGCATTATTTCAAATAATTGTTTAATCGATATTATTTCTTTTATATAAACAATTGTGAATAAAACTTGATTAAGTTCTATCTCGTTTTACAAATTCCAAATAGAATTGAATTAATTCCAACATAAGATGTTTCTCTGGAATATCTTTTATATTATTTTATTTAATTAAAATTAATCAAGCATAGTCTTTTATTTTCTATTATAATTCAAATCTTCCGATAGTTGTATCTTTTCAACCGTAGCTCCGTTTTCAGCGATTCTTGCGCTCACGTGTCCTTAGAATCGAGCCATACCTTTCATGCTCTCTTTTAAAGCTTTTCTTTTTGATTGGTGTACTGTTTTTAGTTATATATTGTTTGTTTGCTTGTTTAGCTACTTGTTGTGCTCGATGATTGCTGAGAGGAGAGAAAAATCATCAAGAGATTTCAAGAAGAAGATTTTGAAGCTTCTAAGCAGCTATATTTTGGATAAAGGCAAGTATAGTATGGACAATCCTTGCTACCTAAACACCTCTCAATCATTTATTTTCATATGCATGTGTCTAAATTGACGTGCCTTTAAGGTTGTACCTACTTTCGTTTATCCTATCCATTGATATCCCAGGGTCATGCATATGGGTAGTTCCTTGCTAGGCGCAGCTACTTTCACCATTTATTTAATTGTTAACTTTATCTTAATGGTTAACTTCAAAGATAATGTTAAAACTTGCTTATTAGCAACATGGTTGAGGGAGCTGGGGCATGTGCTTCGTGCTCTGTCCTAGTGTCTCTCTATAAGGCCTGGTTCTTAAAGCGGCAACCCAGGAGCCTGTCGCCACTGCTGGAACTATTATGGTTCTGGTCTTGGACAAGTAGCTTGTACTTCTCTAGCTTGCCACTGGTTACCGACGGGCCGGCGGCGTTATGTGAGACAAGGAGCAGGGCATGGTTTTGATCCACCGAGGAAGTGCGATCCATCGGCCATGTCTTGTTAGGCACAGTCCCGTGTCGGGAGTCTCTGCGATAGAGAACTCCGCACGTTGCGCATTGTTGGGTGCGATGCCCGTGCTCTGGACGCCATTGACCCCCTCATTGATGCGACTCTGAGCGTCAGTCAATCTCGATGCCTTGGGTCGTGCCACCTTGTTGCCCATAGCGGCTACTGTCTTGCTAGAGTGTCTTGTGAAAAGCCTTGTAGCGTCCCTATGCAGTCATACCAAAGGAAGTGTGGATGTGCGTGGTTGGGTGCAAAGTTCCTTTAAACTTTTACGCGACCGGTGGGTAAAGGGTGAAACCTCTGCATAGTGTAAATATATCATGATAGCCGTGCTCACGGTCACGAGCGGCCTGAATCCTTTTTCATTAGTGCTTCTTTAATTAATATGTTGTTTATATGCTTAATTGTACTTATACTTTATTAATTGGGTTGCAACTGGGTTCCATTTGCTAGTAGTAAATTGGTTAATGATAAAATAAACCAACTAAAAATGCTAATGCAGTTCAGCCGTGTCAAGCCTTACTTTTGAGCCTTCATTTACTGTGTTATACTTGCTAAGTAATTGAGTTACTTACACTTGCCAATTATTCAACAAAATCCCGGATGGGTAACAGATGGGTCAGTGATTAAGATAGCTACTGGGTTTCCTGAGGATTTCCATACTACTGAGCTATGGTCAACTGGTCGGCGTCCCTGTAGACTTGAGGCTCTACCTGTCGAGAGAATTAATAAATAGACTTTTGTTGTGTTTTATTTAGTTATTGCATTAACTCTGATGTAAAACTATTTTATTTGAGCATATGTACTCTGATTTTTCATATTTGTAAGTTGTATGTGTTCTGTGGACTTTTTGGGTACACATATGGTAGCATTCGGGTTTCTGTGTAAACCTGGGTGTGACACAAAGAAAATGAAACGCAAAGGGAGAGCAGGAAAGTGAGCATGGGTCCGGCTTACCAAGATTAGCCTCGTCCTGAATTTGGAAACCTTCTGCTGACTCACGCGCAACCTTCTGCATGGCATCCCTATCCCGAACAACAATCTGCAATTGTCCCAGGACTTCCTCCGCGGCCCTATCAGCGGTAGCCTGGGCAGCCTCGGCAGCTTTCCGAGCCTCCTACTCTTCCTTCAATGCCTGGTGTTGCGCCCAGCAATCCTGGCGAGCACTCGCCAGGTCCACTCAAAGGTTTTCCACGTCAGCTGTTGTGGAACGCAGGTTCGCTAGCTCCTCAGCGATGTTGGCCTGGGTAGCCGCAAGATCTTCCTCGACCTTTGCGCGCACCGCGGCCACATGCACAGACGAGAGCTTGGCATCCGCGTCAGCCTACACCTTGGCGGTGATGGCAACCGCCTCCTCTCGAACCCGGCGCTCCACTTCTTCCACCCACCGCTGCAATTCTACTTCCTGGCGCTGCTCCCTAGCCTCACGCTGCATGCGGGCATGCTCCTCGCGAAGGAAGTCTGACTTCCTCAGGGAAATCAGGCCGACTTTCTAAAAAAGAGAAGCACAGTTGTTACAACAAGCATTAGCACAAGATGGACGAAGGGAACTTCAGTTTGGCAGCATACTTTGATAATTACGGGGAGCTCCGTGACTGCAGCCTCTCGAGCACTTTGCACCAAGCCCACGACCTCCGTCAACTTGCCCAATACACCATCAATGGTTGCCTCGAGAGCTCCCCCTCCAGTGTTGAGGAACTTCCAAAGGTCGGATCCCCTCTGATCTTTTAGAACAAAGCGAGCCTTGTCAGGCTCCCCAGGAACCTGTCACACCCTGAAATTTTTGGATTTCAGGATGTGATTTTAAAGAATCATTAAATAAAGAATTTCTCATAATTTTAAAATTTTTCTCAACTTTATTTAATTTGCAGGGAATTTAGTATAAGGAAAACCATTTTTCTAAATTAAATTAAAACAATATAGGTTTAACGTTGAGTGCCTTGCATTCATGCCGGTTTGCATTTAGTGGTTTTATGTATGCAAGTTTTCTAAAATGCGTTTAGAAGCCTTTTGGGAATTTTTCGGACTTTTCTGGAATTTATTCCTAACTTTCCTAGAGCATATTCCAATATTTGGAAGGTGCTAAAACCTTTTTCATGAGCTCCAAATATTTTATTTGGGATTCCTCGTGTCCAACTCTACCTCTGGGATTTTTCCTAGAATTTTGGAGTATTTTTCGTGGCTTAAATGATTTATCTAGAATTTTCTAGATTTATCTTTGCACGAAAAACAATTTCTGAAAATAAAAAGGAAAAGAAAAACCCCAAAACCGTCCCGGGCCGAAACCCAGCCCAACTCTCCTTTCAAGCCCAATCCGGCCTCCCCCCCCTGCCTCGGCCCACCACACGCCGGCTCAACGCCTCCCCCGCGCGCCCCGCCGGCCCGCCAGCCCTCCCTCTCCTCCTCTCACCGACTGTCGGGCCCCACGGGTCAGCCCCTTCTTCCACCTTCCATCTTTCCCCCCTTCCCCGCCGGCAATGGCGCGCCGCGCTATGGCAAGCGCGCCCGCCGAGGCCCCGGCTTCCCTCCCCGCGCGTCTATTTAGCAGCGCCGTCCCTCGGTCTCCCCAAGCCTCGCTCCAACCCTAGCCGCCCCCAAGCCTCCTCCCCGCCGCATCCTCCGAGCTCGACCGCCAGCCGCCGACGTTACGCCGCACCGGTGCCGCTCCGCCCAGCTGGCCTCGCTCCGACCTCCGCGAGGAGGTAAGCGTCACGCCGAGCCGCTCCATGCTCCCTACCCCACTCCCCAGCCCTTGGCGCGCCTCGCCGAAGCGCCGCCGCTGCTGTACGCCGTCGCCCGCCGCCGTCGCCACCCGACCTCCGTCGTGAGCCCTCTGGGCGACTTCCCCGTGGCCATAGCTCCCTCCCCGGCCAACCCCCGCTGTCAGCCGAGCCCGGCAGCTCGATTCCGAGCAACTCCGGCGAGCCCTCTGCCGCATGGCGTGGCGGCGCCGCCGCGCTTCCCCCCTGCCGATGACCCTCGCCCGCCCGGCCGATCTGGATCGATCCAGATCCAGCGGCCACAAAGCATTCCCCCGAGTCAAATTCCTCCCTAACCGGTCAAACGAGCCATTTTTGCTAAAGACCCCTTGAAGTTTAGGGAAATCAACCCGCCGTCCTCTGTCATTCAAAAATAATCACGGATAGGTCCTTCCTTTTATGAAAAACCCCTGATCTCTTTCGAAATAGCGCCCGAGGTTCTGTTTCGACGTTTTTACTTGTGAACCCTTCTGTTTTTATATGAAATTGCGTAAAGGCCCTCGGTTTTTCACAAATAAGCCCCTGGAGTCTATGGTTAATTACAACTAGGTCCCTAGCACCTTTAAAGCCCATAGATTTCACGTTTTAGCTCCGATTTGACCCGTTCAAGTTGCGTTAAAATCGTATAAACTCAAACTATGCATTAGTACTCGTATTTACTATGTCACATGTTTCTGAATTTTATTTAAATATTAATTTGACTAAAGATTATTTAAATATGTTTTCTATACTAAAATCTAATTAAGAATTATACTCGGCTTTTAAATGTTAATATAAATTTGATCAATATTTATTCAATTAGATTTATAAATAAAAATTGACTAGGTTAAATTTGATTAATGTTTATTTAAAACTATCTTTTCTAATTAAAATTCTACTCAGAGTTAAACTCCGAATTTTCATAAAAAATTATCAATATTGATTAATATCAACATTAATATGTCTTTATTATAATATTGACTAGTTCAACACGAAATATATTATTATTCAGTTAGATTCTCGCACATATTCTTATTACTTAAACTTAAATGTTTAATTGTATAAATCCTACATAAACTTTTATAAATAAAATATGATTAGTTCTACCTCGACTTTAGAAATTCAAGTACAATTGATTAATTCTAACATAGGGTATTTCTCTGAAATAACTTATATATGATTTTACTTGATTAAAATAAATTCAGCATATAGTTGTATTCTTTTATAATATAAATCTTCCGATAGTCGTATCTTTTCAACCCTAGCTCCGTTTTCAGCGATTCTTGCGCTCACGTGACCATAGAATCGAGCCCTATCCTTTAGTGTGCTCTTTTAAAGCTTTTATTTTGATTGGTGTACTGTTCTTAGTTGTATATTGTTTGCTTGCTTGTTTAGCTGCATGTTGTGCTTGATGATTGCTGCGAGTAGAGGAACGTCATCGAGAGATTTCAAGCAGAAGAGTTTGAAGATCAAGATTTGAAGACTATGAGTAATTATAATGGATTTGAGGCAAGTTATAGCACGGACAATCCTTGCTACCTAAACACCACCTTTTACATTTATTTACTTTCATATGCATGTGTCTAAATTGATGTCCCATTAAGGTTGTACCTAGTTTTGTATACCATGTTCCTTTGATTACCCCGGGTTTATGCATATGGGTAGAATCTTTGCTATGCGCAGCTACTGTCACCGTTATTTAATTGTTAATGATGACTCAATGGTTCACTTCAATGTTAATGATAAAACTTGCTTCCTAGCAACATGGTTTAGGGAACTAGAGCATGTGTTGTGTGCTTTGCTCTAGTGTCTCTCCCTAAGGTCCGGTTCTTAAAGCGGCAACCCAGGAGCCTGTCGCCACCGCTAGAACTATTATGGCTCTGGTCTTGGTCAAATAACTTGTACGTCTCTAGCTTCCCAGTGGTTACCATTGGGGCCAACGACGCTAGTGGACACAAGGTGAAAGGGTGTTTCTGGATTCCACCGAGGACGGGTGATCCGTCGGCTAGGTCACGTTAGACCTAGTCCCGTGCTGGGAATCCCTGCAATGGCGAACTCCACACGTTGCACATGGATGGGTGTGATGCCCGCGCTCTGGACGCCATCGACCCCCCTATGGTGTGACTCCGTAGGCGTACGTCGATCTCGGTGCCTATGGTCTCACCGCCTTGTTAAACTAGTGGCTACTGTCTTGTTAGGATGTCTTGTGAAAAACCTCGTAGTGTCCCTATGTCGTCACACCTCGGAAGTGTTGATGTGCGTGGTTGGTTGCAAAGTTCCTTTGAACTTTTACGCGACTGGTGGGTAAAGGGCGAAACCTCTGCAGAGTGTACAATCTATCATGATAGCCTTGCTCAAGGTCACGAGCGGCCTGGATCCTTTTTTATTAGAAGATGATGTTTATTATTGCTTAATGTCACTTATACTTTATTAATTGGGTTGCAACTGGGTTTCATTCACTTGTAGTAACTTGGTTAATGATAAAATGAACCAACTAAAAGTGCTAAAGCAGTTCAGCCGTGTCTAGCCTTATTTTGAGCCTTCATATACCCGTGCTATACTTGCTAAGTAAATGTTTTACTTACACTTGCCATTTTTCAACAAAATCCCGGACAGGTAACAGATGGATCAGTGATTGAGATAGCTACTGAGTTTCCTGAGGATTTTCCATTACTTCTGAGCTGTGGTCAACCAGTCGGTGTCCCTGTGGACTTGAGGCTCTACCTGTCGAGAGAGTTAATGCATAGACTTCCGCTATGTTTTGTTTAGGTAAACTCTGATGTAAAATGTTTTATTCGAGCATATGTACTCTGATTTTCCATATTTGTAAGCTGTATGTGTTCTGTGGACATCCTGGGCACACATATGGCAGCATTCGGGTTTCTGTGTAAATCCGGGTGTGAGTGGCCTCGCGAACCTAGGAAGGGCACGATATCTAGGGGCATATCAGCCCCACCCACCCCTACCGAGGGCTGAGTGGCTCCTGCGCTCTTTGCTTGCTCCCCCGCAGCCACTTTTCCCACTGGCTCCTCAACCGTCCTCTCCTCCTCCTACGCCGCAGCAGCGGCAGGAGCTGTCACCGCTGCGGTGTCCTCAAGGATGGCCGCCACCTCAGCAGTGGCGATCCTGACCGGCGCCGCTTCTTCTGACCCCACCGCGACCGCAATGGTCCCGATCGAGGAGGGCACAGTCACAGTGGACTCGGTCAGGACGAAGCCAATACCAGGGCCCACGCTAAGGCTGCCCATCATCGAGCCAGTTGCAACGCCAGTGTCTCCGACTGGCGGGTCCTCGTTAGGAAGGCTGTTGGCCCACTCTCGAGCCTGGGCAAACTCGGGGGAAGGCCTTTCCTCCAGCCCAAAGCCCTCAGGTGGGCCAAGCCAACCTTCTCCGGGAGATGTGGCCAGGCCGGTATCCTCCACGTTCAGATCCAGGGTCGGGGACGCAGTGCTAGGAGGAGGTGCAGCGGCATCCGTAACCGTTGCAACGCTAGGCTTCACGCTTGGCAACTCCTCGGCAACCGCCATGGTGTCCCATTCTGCGTCAGTCATCGGCCTGGGGATCGGCAAAACTTGGGACCTGCTACCCGACTCCTTAGCGAAGCAAATTGATGGCCTCAAAGGGACATGCGTATCAGGATTCTCGAGGAGAGAACTTCCTGACCGCCTCGGCGCATCGCTGCCAAAACATGGTTTAGAACAAAAGCATTACAAAAAACCCCATAATAAACAACTTCAGGCATCTCAGTTTGAGAACTCACTAACCTTCTTCTTCGACCGATGGGGGTGACTGGCAGCGCCGAGCTGGGCAGGCCACTCATGTTGGCCGCGAGTGCACGGTCCCCCCGGGTTGAGGGCACGCCCCCCCCCGACCAAACGTGCTCGAAACTTCGGACGTGCCTCAACCACCACCGCGACCTCCTGGGGGAGTACGCCCCCGACCGTCGCGGCGACCTCTGGGGGAATAGCGACCCCGACCGCCGTTGCGACCTCCTGGGGGCGAGCGACCCCGGCCATCGCCTTGCCTAGCTAGAGGGGGGGATCTCCTTGACTGCCCCCAATCTGGGGCTCATCGGATTCTGGCCCACTCGGGGCCATACATCATCGACCAGGCTGGATCGAAGGGAGGTCGACATGGACCTACTAGGTGCGGGCCCGCTTGGGCTCACTGTCCTGCACCTCGTGTTGCTCAGAGGAGCGCTTCCTCGCCCCCCGCCGTCTCGGGGGCTCCTCTCGGAAGCTCTCCCAGGCTCTCCTCTCCCAGCATCAACACGCCCGACACAAACACCTGCCGTAGAAGCCATCGTCCGAGCTCTCCAATCTCGTCAAGCTCGAGATGCCGCGCTCCATCGACGTCGTCGTTCCTTTTGGTGAGCAGAATTAAGTTATGTTTTATTCATTCCGAGCAGGCAGCTATCTCTTATGCGAAGTCTACGAGATTGACACCGGAAAGAGCGGAAGGACCCGCTCTGTAAAAATTTTATCGACATCGTGAGAGCGGAAGGACCCGCTCTATAAATTATCGTTATTGAAAAGAGCGGAAGGACCCGCTCTATAAAATTATCGACACTGGGAAGAGCGGAAGGACCCGCTTTATAAAATTATCGTCATCGTGAGAGCAGAAGGACCCGCTCTATAAAATTATTGACATCGTAAGAGCATAAAGGACCCGCTCTATCAAATTATCAACATCAGGAAAGAGCAAAAGGACCCGCTCTCTATGACCGTGAGTCATTCGCTCGGCCGTGCAAGACCGTAGCAAATCTCGCGAAGGTTCCCACCGTATTATCCGACACACACATGTGTTGTGTTATCGAAGAGAAAATATTCTCTCGAATCTTTGAGACGCCGGAAGGTTGTCGACGTATTCATCTTGCAAGCATCGACCAAACATCGTTTAATGCCGTGACCATGGCTGGTTCACTATTTACACCATATGTCTAGTACCGACGAGACTAGACTAAATTTGACTCAGCGCCAATGAGCCATGGTCACTACTCCACCGACACATCCTAAATAACGGGATCAGAGACTACGTCGTCGGGCAGTAATGAGGCAAAGGTGACACAACTATGTCCACATTTGATGAATCTAGGCCATATGACTGGGCACAGACGAGGCGAAAGTCACCCCTTCATCAACACACCCTTTCGTTTACTACCAACGTGGCGATGGCGCCATCGTGACCGGGTCTCGACGACACAAAGCCGTCCACATTATTTCTACGCTCCATATTGCATATGAACTACGAGCAGATGAATATTCGATGATGACCATAAAAGCGTAGCTTAATCGGAGGTTTTCTGCAGACTCGCTCTGCGGATGTAATTAACGGGACACGCCCAACATGCCTCGGGAATCGGCAAACTACGCAATTTCTTTAACCCATATGTCTCCGTAAGCATTGACGCAGAAGACACACGAAGACAAGCTGTCGCGAGCATGTATTCATATATTTCGTAAAAGATCAAAATTTATGAAATATGTGTTCTCGCCAATGTGTGCATATGTAGGGCAATATTATTAGAACAGGTTAGGTGAAATATGTGTTCTCGCCAATCGCCTTTTGAGGTCGATTTTATCTGACATGGTAGAGTATATTAGAACAGGTTAGGTGATGACTCTTGAACAAATCTTGTGAAATGATGCAACTTGGCATAACTGAAGCGTCTTGTAACAGTGAAATAATGAGCATGCATGTTAGATAAGCCTAGCATCTATTTTTAGCACTTGCATGTTTTCATTCAGTTGAGCACACGCACGAGCACCAACCTGTGGTCGCCGTGCGTATAGGAAGAGGTGGCCGAGAATAGCTCGCCATGAACTCCAGCATGCAGCCACGGACGGCGTTCGCGGGCGTGGGGATGGACGCGCAAGTTCCGCGTCGTGTGCACCGTGGCTGTTATGCTTGCATTGTTGTATTCAGCAAATAAATAGAGAACAACAACACCTAGGAAAAGTGCGTTATCAGGCAGCACCAAACTCTCTGAGTCCAAAACTGTTCTTGCATTTGTTCATCATCATTCGCCACCGGCGTACATCGCCGTTCGGCTTCTGACAAGTGGCATCAGAGCCAGGGTGTTGAGAGGACCTGCAGCGGCGCCATGGCTTCACCACCGCGCCGCAATCGCACCACGGAGAAGAAGGAGAAGCTGGAGGGCAGCGGTAGCAAGACGCCGCGTCGCTCTCCATCACTCTCTCCGTCACGTTCACCACGGCGTCGCTCATCGCGCCGTTCCCCGCGTCGATCCTGGGCACCACACCGGTCTCGCGGCCGGCAGCCTCGCGAGATCGTCGTCGAGCGCATCGTCCGTGAGGGCGGTGGTTCCGGCACCTGGCCGCAGCTGACCCGCAGCAACTACCACACGTGGTCACTACGGATGAAGCTGAAGCTGCAAGCGCGCCATCTCTGGGACGTCATCGACTTTCCCGAAGACGCCGAGTACGACGACGACCGAAGCGCGCTCGACGCCATCTGCAGCGCGGTGCCGGAAGACATGGTGCCCGCACTCGCCACCAAGGCCTCCGCTTTCGATGCATGGGAGGCCATCAAGACGCTTCGCATCGGCGACGACCGCGTGCGGAAATCAACTGCCCAGTCTCTTCGAGCCGAGTACGAGAACATCAAGCTCCGCCCCGACGAGGCCATCGAAGAGTTCGCCTTGCGCCTCACCAACATCACGCAACGCATGGCAACTCTCGGCGACCCGGAGCCCGACCATCGCGTGGTGGCCAAGTATCTGCGCGTCGCTCGTCCGAGGTACAAGCAGCTGGTAATTTCAATTGAAACCCTTCTTGATGTCTCCAAGCTCTCGATCGAGGAGGTCACCGGGCGGCTCAAGGCGGCCGACGACGATGAGCCGTCGCCGCCGCAGAACGCGAGTGGCAAGCTGCTTCTCACCGAGGAACAATGGATCGAGAAGTACAAGGCAAAGAAGGAGAACTCCCGTGGCGATTCCAGCTCCGGCGGTCGCGGAAGGGGTCGGGGCAGAGGCCGGGGACGCGGCTCCGGCGAGACCCGACCGCCGCCGGACTCCCCCTGTCCACGCTGCGGCAAGAAAGGCCATTGGGCCAGCGATTGCCGCGGCAAGAAGAAGGAGGAGCCGGGCCATCAGGCCCACGTGGCCCAGGAGGAGGAGGAGCACACCCTGATGATTGCCATTGACACGGCCCAAGAGGAGAGCGTTCCCCTTCCTTCGCCAAGTGCGCCGACAGGCTCCTCTACTCCGCCGCCGCCGTCGCCCACTCAGCTCCACCTCGTCGAACGCAAGGTCGTCCCCAACCTCGACACCGCGGCGGATCGAGATCCAACTCGCTGGATCCTGGACACCGGCGCCTCCAATCACATGTCCGGGTTCCGCGCCGCATTCGCCGACCTCGACACCGCCGTCACCGGCTCTGTCCGGTTCGGCGACGGCTCCGTCACCCGCATCGAGGGCAACGGCACGGTGCTCTTCCACCTCAAGAACGGCGAGCACCGGGCACTCACCAACGTGTACTTCCTACCGCGCCTCACCGCTAACATCCTCTCCGTCGGGCAACTCGACGAAGGCGGGTACCAAGTACTGGTGGAGCACGGCGTGATGCGGGTGCGTGATGAAGAGCGGCGCCTCCTCGCCAAGATCCCTCGGAGCCCAGGCCGGCTGTACACCCTCGACGTCACCATCGCGCGCCCAGTGTGCCTCGCCGCGCGCACAGACAACGACGCCTGGAGGTGGCACCAACGCTTCGGCCACATCCACTTCGCCGCACTTCGCAAGATGGGGCGCGAGAAGCTGGTGCGTGGACTGCCCGTCGTCGACCAGGTGGAGCAGGTCTGCGCCGCCTGCCTCGCCGGCAAACAGAGGAGGGCACCCTTCCTACAAAAGTCACTCTGGCGTTCCACGGAGCCGCTGCAGCTACTGCACGGTGACATCTGCGGCCCAATCACGCCGGCGACCCCAAGTGGTAACAAGTACTTCCTGTTGCTTGTCGATGATTATTCAAGATTCATGTGGATTACTCTGCTGCGGACCAAAGACGCCGCGGCCACCGCCATCAAGAACGTCCAGGCAGCGGCTGAACGGAAGAGTGGCAAGAAGCTGTTGGTGCTGCGCACTGACCGTGGTGGTGAGTTCAACGCCGCCGACTTCGACGACTACTGTGCCCAACTCGGCGTTCGCAGGCAGCTCACGGCGCCGTACACGCCTCAACAGAACGGCGTCGTCGAGCGCCGCAACCAAACCGTTGTGGGCACGGCCAGAAGCATGTTGAAGGCCAAGTCTCTCCCTGGTGTGTTCTGGGGGGAGGCAGTGTCAACGGCGGTCTACTTGTTGAACAGGTCCTCCTGCAAGGGAGTCGGTGGACGCACCCCCTACAAGCTCTGGAACGGGCGCACGCCGTCTGTCCAGCACCTGAGGACGTTCGGCTGCGTCGCTCACACGAAGGTGACCACGCCGCACCAGAAGAAGCTCGACGACCGCAGCCGCCGTATGATCTTCGTCGGCTACGAACCGGGGTCCAAGGCCTATCGGGTATATGATCCCTCGACGCGACGTGTCCACATCAGCCGTGACGTCGTCTTCGACGAAGCAGCAGCGTGGGCGTGGTCTACGGCCGATCCCTCCGAGCCGAGCGACTTCACTGTCGAGGAGCAGGACCACACAGAGCCCTCCGTGATCATCACCACTACAACGACTACGGAGGCCTCTCCTGCGTCAAGCTCGGCATCACCTGCTCCATCCGGTACGGCTGCGTTCCAAGACGCCAGCTCACCGACGACTCATGGCGTCTCATCAACACCCGGTTCCACCACACACTCTCAGGTGGAGTTCGCATCCCCACCAGGAGCCGGGATGGAGGACAACCTCGACGCTGATCACGACGACGACGCCCCTCTCCGCTTCCGCCGCATCGACAACATACTCGGGGAGGCGGAGACGCCCGAGCTCGCCCACCGCGAGCTGGAGGAACGCCTGCTGCTAGCGAGTGACACTGAGCCGACCACTTTCGACGAGGCAGCGCGCCATGAGTGCTGGCGTCACGCCATGCTCGACGAGATGACGGCAATCGAGGTGAACAGCACATGGGAGCTCGTCGATCCACCGCCTAGAGTTCGTCCCATTGGACTCAAATGGGTGTACAAGGCAAAGAAGGACGCAGCCGGGATCATCTCCAAGTACAAAGCCCGGCTGGTCGCGAAGGGCTATGTGCAGCGTCAAGGCATCGACTTCGACGAAGTCTTCGCACCGGTGGCGCGTCTGGAGTCCGTAAGGCTTCTCCTTGCACACGCTGCGAATGAGGGTTGGGCCGTCCACCACATGGATGTCAAGTCGGCCTTCCTCAACGGTGAACTGCAGGAGGAGGTCTACGTCGAGCAGCCCCCCGGCTTCGTCCTCAAGGGGCATGAAGGAAAAGTTCTGCACCTCGTCAAGGCTCTGTACGGGCTTCGTCAAGCTCCCCGTGCTTGGTACGCTAAACTGGATAGCTCGCTGCTCGGGCTCCGTTTTCGGCGCAGCAACTCCGAGCATGCCGTGTACCTGCGTGGCGAGGGCGAGCACCGTCTCGTTGTGGGCGTGTACGTCGACGACCTTGTGATCACCGGTGGCAGCCCAAGCGACATCGACGAGTTCAAGTCACAGATGAAGGCCACGTTCCAGATGAGCGATCTGGGGCTGCTGCACTACTACCTCGGCCTGGAGGTGCATCAGTCGGCGGATGGGATCACCCTGGGCCAGAGCGCGTACGCCGCGAAGATCCTGCAGAATGCCGGTTTGGCTGGGTGCAAATCCAGCTGGACTCCCATGGAGCCACGCCTCAAGTTGAGCAAGCAGAGCACCGCACCCGCCGTCGACGCCACAGCATACAGAAGCATCGTCGGCTCGCTGCGGTACCTGGTAAACACGAGACCAGACCTGGCTTTCTCGGTGGGGTATGTCAGCCGGTTTATGGAGGAACCGACCACCGAGCATCTAGCAGCTGTGAAGAGGGTGCTGCGTTACATCAGTGGCACGCTGGACTTTGGCTGCCACTACTCAAGGAAAGAAGAGAAAGCTGATCTCGTGGGTTTCAGCGACAGTGACCATGCTGGAGATGTTGACAGCCGTAGAAGCACCTCTGGCGTTCTCTTCTTCCTTGGCAAGAACCTCATCACCTGGCAGAGCCAAAAGCAGAAGGTGGTGGCCCTCTCATCATGTGAGGCAGAGTACATGGCTGGAACCACTGCTGCTTGTCAGGGAATTTGGTTGGCGCGGCTGATTGCAGAGCTCAGAGGCAAGAACACTGACGCCGCCAACCTGAAGATCGACAACCAATCTGCCATCGCCCTCAGTCACAACCCAGTCTTCCACGATCGCAGCAAACACATCGATGTCAGGTATCATTTCATTCGGGAGTGCGTCGAGGATGGCAGGGTGAAGATCGAGTCCATCGGGACCGAGGAGCAGCTGGCAGACATCGCAACCAAAGCTCTGGCGCGGGAACGCTTCTGTGAGTTGCGCTCTCGCCTTGGAGTTCGAAGTGTACAGCATAGACACAAGGCTTAGGAGGAGATTTGTTAGATAAGCCTAGCATCTATTTTTAGCACTTGCATGTTTTCATTCAGTTGAGCACACGCACGAGCACCAACCTGTGGTCGCCGTGCGTATAGGAAGAGGTGGCCGAGAATAGCTCGCCATGAACTCCAGCATGCAGCCACGGACGGCGTTCGCGGGCGTGGGGATGGACGCGCAAGTTCCGCGTCGTGTGCACCGTGGCTGTTATGCTTGCATTGTTGTATTCAGCAAATAAATAGAGAACAACAACACCCAGGAAAAGTGCGTTATCAGGCAGCACCAAACTCTCTGAGTCCAAAACTGTTCTTGCATTTGTTCATCATCATTCGCCACCGGCGTACATCGCCGTTCGGCTTCTGACAATGCAGATGGTAGACGTGTGATTCAATGCAAATTTCCATTGGTACAGAAATTAGGAATACTATTTACATTCCACACGCAGAAAACTGATAATGAATTTAGCAGATCATAAGCTAGTTTCAGAATAAATGAAGAGTAATCAAAACAAGCATGTTCGAAATTCATAATAGATTTCAGTGTCCCAGAAATTCAAATGATTAACGGAAAGAAGTACATGAAATCCAATGTAAACAAGGAACAAGAAGAAGTAGCATACATGTATTTATTAATTATTAGTTATTACTATCTGTAGCTCATGCTACCGCAGCAAATACTCCAGGTGCAGAAGCTCATGTCACACATGCAGCAGTTCAAAACAACATGTAGTATTTCAGCATAACTTTCCACCGAGAAATCTCTAAATCTCAACCTTACGAGTTACACGGACACTCCTTTACATGTAAACACCTAGGAAATCCACCAAAAAGGACCCATCAGAACATTCAAGGTGGTGTGCCAAGGATTTCTTCTGTAACATGAAAGCTCCCAATACCTCCCATGCTTACTATCCTACCACGCATGCCACTGGAGCGGCTTCTTCCAACCATTATTCATCTCTATTGCTCCATGAAGAATAGTACGTTTTGCTCCTTTCTCTCAGCCTTGCAGAAGCAGAACTGGTGTTTCCCTCCATCTCTTCTCTTTTAAGGTCTTATGGACCGGAAGAATGTAAGTAAGATCACATAATGTACTATGCGATTACATTGCATTATTTCTGTACCTGTGGATTCAGTTGAATCTCACCTACTCCCTCCATCCCTGATTATGCGTCGCTGGAGCTAGAGTCACATGTCTCTAATTATGTGTCACCGCCTACCACTACTCAGCGCCTAGCTGCACCACGTCCGCCTGCGCTGCATGTTTAAACGTGAAAAAGTTGATGTGAGTTGATGTGAGACTGATTTATTTAATGTAAAAAAGTGTGGGTTGTGTGCGTCAGGGAGCCACAAAAGAGCACTAATGCCATGTCCATATAAATGTGTCAGCCAGACAAATTATTGATATATAGAGGTGTTAGTCTTTTGACTATCACATTGGATAACTCTTTTTTGTCCAACGACGAAGGGACGGGAGTAGCAGTCCAGCACTGCTCAGTATCTTCGAACGAAGATGCTGATGCCAGTGCTCACAGATCGAAGTACAAAAGCCACGCGTTGGAGATATAAGCTCTGTTTGACGCCTTCTTGGAAAAAAAAAGAAAGGGTTGACACTGCATGGGTTCTATTTTCTTTTCTTTTTACGGAGGGAGTACATACAAACACGTGAATTATGCAGAACCATTTTTTGTGGAAAGCATTCATCAAACTTTAATTGAGGAAAAATCAGTACTATTAATTACTTTCCTTTTTATTGTGATGTCATGCAACCAGCAGCAGCCGGTATGCAAATCTTGGTTAAATGTTGACCATGGTTAAATGATGCCATAATTAAGCTATCGTTTTTTTTCCAAAAATAATTGCCACAAAAGTTGACCTGAGAACAGCCTGCATAGATAACCAAAGTAGTATAATAAAACCTGTATTGATTTCTCTCGGAAATTATGCCTATTTTCCTAACTTTATTTCCTCCAAAGTTGTTCACTTAAACACGGACCAAACCCAGTCGATTATGGAGTAGTGTTAGTGTGTTACAATCCCCTCAAAATCAGAAGAGAAGCAAATCCTGTGATGCCTCAGTGCGTGTGACCATCCAACACGCATTGAGATTGAGTGAGACCTGCGATTGCCCCGGCGAACAGCTCATCTCTTTTCACACAAAAGAAACGCTCATATGTCTCGTGTTGCAACACAGTGTTGTGTTGCGCCCCTTCAACGGTTCAACTGCTATTTTATGGATCAAAAGGGAGGGCAATATCACAAAAGAAATGTACGTTAGAATTAGATACCATCAGGCTATTCAGTGCCTGCAATTTAATTGAATAGACACCCACCACTGATGTTCCATGATAAACTCCTCTGTTGTGTATTCAGAGTTCAGAGATGCATGGCCAAGCCTTTTGAGGGCAGTCTCATCTGGCATTGCACGGCTGACTTAGATAAGGTTACTACAGTAGGTGATAACTGAACAAAATTTAGGCATAACCCAACAACTTATTTTCGCCTCAAACAGCAGATCAAGTTGCAAAACAGCCACATTTGAGTAAAAATAAACCAATGCATTTTACTGGAAGTCATCAACAAGTAAGATGCTATTCCTCTGTAATCCTTCCCAAAACCATACGCCAAGGCATACAGCTCATCATCATCATGTAACCATTTTTCTTAGCCCAGAAGGGGGTAAATAAAGCAAATGCCCTAAACATTCTTGTACCCATATCCCACTACGATGTAGAGAACCAATCACTACAAGTCACAGGAGTAAGACTACCAAGAACAAAGAGATTTACATGCACTGCAGCAGGAAGCAGTGCTCATGTGAAAGTCAGAGGAACCGGCTTGGGATGAAGTGGTGAAGCCTGATTGGGAAGCTATAGAACTCATCATTTCTCGGGTCGGAGTAACCTTTATGACGGCGCAGGAATGGCATGAACCATGAGAGCCCTCGGTCGGAGTCGTAACCCTTAGCCTCCAATGTGTTATCCAGAACAGATGCAACAATCAGCGCCACCGTTGGGCCAGAAGCAAACACGGTGTTTATAATGTCATTGAACTGCATAAAGATAGATTTAAATGTCAAAATTCAGGCATAGAGAATTCAAGATGCAACCTGAAGCATCTAGTTATAGTCCAATAATGCGGCATGCAGAAAATGCAACAACACTTGCGGATGGTAGATGGATGGTGCAAGTATACATAAATTATAAATGTAACAGGTGTAAAAGGAGATGCTTCAAATACCCATCCAGCATTTGTTCGGGCAGGTCCACGGCCAGCAGAAGAAGTATATTCATTGAAGTATTGAGGGACTGAGATGCCGAGAAACAATGAGAGTCCAATGATGTAGATGTTCCTCATCGAGTTTTTGTTGGCAAACTGCATGAATGAGACTCCCACAGCAGCTGATGCCAACAAAATTCCACTAATTAGTCTATGAATGACGAATCTGTAACAAGTTTTGGCTCCAGACTTCATCTGTACCAAAGAAGGGAGTTGTACTCACCTACGATGCCAAACAAGATGCAGTAAATTGCAGCAAAGATTGGCAGCGGAATTGATGCAAAGAAGGCCCCAAACTTCCCTGCAAGAATAGTAGTTCACAATTTTAGCAAAAAAGTTTCCAATTTTTTTTTTCTTGGCAACCAAATGCAAGAACAGAGCATTACCAAATATGGAGAAAAATATCATAAATCCTGTTGATATCTGGATCACTCTCCTACTTCCAACTTTTGTCAGCCCAAGGAGGCCAATGTTTTCACTGCATTGTAAAAAAATAAGAATTGTTTCAGCATATGTAGTAACATTTAAGCACTGTCTTTTATAACAACCGTTTGAATCTCATTCAGATGAAATGTGGTAGAAAAGGAACCAGCAAAGTGTTCCTAACAACGAATTCAGTACTTCAAAACAATCTGTTGAATTTTATTCGAGTCTTCTGGGTAGCATGTTATGGGTTCAATCATAAAACTTTTAGTACATTTTTTGGGAACCAAGGTGGAAATGGCAGGTGCTAGAATTTGACCTACAATTAAAAAAACCACAGGTAGGGGATAAAAGCTAAGATTACTTACACTGATACAGATGAACCTGCAGGAGCACCAAATATCCCCTCCAGGAACATCCCAATACCCTGCATGAAAACATTTTATTAGGAGGCTACAAAATTTTGTAAGCACAAGAAATGCTCATCACATTTGTGTAAGGAACTACACTAGAAGCTATACAGTATATCCACCAGTCCAAGCATTTGGGTTAGTAACGAGGAAATTCATTAAGAGTATTTACAAAGAATCAAATTAAGCATCTCATTAAGTTGCAACTTGTGAAAGATAAATTAGCATAAATTAGTTTCCTGAATCTATGTTTAGATGGAAAGCAGAGCTTTTATTTAGGACAGGGATAAACGATTTAACAATACTGTTCTTATAAGAGAAAATCTGGAATAGATCCAACCTGCAAGCCAACACTCCGACTAAGGACATGACCTGGAGGTGGTGTAGCACCAGCTAGACGTGCCGTTGCAAAGTGTGCTCCGGTTGACTACAAAATACATAATGCTTTAAATAAGAATACCAAAAAAAGATCCGACAAAAGGACAGAGATATGAGAAAAGCATCAGGATTTAGTTTTAACCTCAAAGGCTGCAACAAGTACAGCACCCATCATCCCAAATGAATGACCAGCGGTGAAGATTGGCGTGCCCCATTGGAAAGGGTATGGAATTTTAATCCTACAAGAATATGCATGCAGAAAGTATATTAAAATGCTTCTTAAAAAATTACAGCTCTTGAAATCTTGATTAAGAAACATCCTTTTGGACCATACCATGGTGCAGATGACATGAGGAAAGACTTGTCAGTGCGGCAGTGCTGCTGCGTCTTAAGTGAAACATGATTGTATGCACCTGCAGCAGTAAGGATAGCGGCAAAGGCCCACACAATGCCGATACAAAGAAGCAACGAATACCTCTCAAACAAGAATGTGATCCGTTCATGGATATGATGGAAGTAATGTGGCACATACTGCATATATCATATCAAATCATTAGTCTCCTAGATAGTTTTATAACAGTGATAAATCAGGCTATGATTTGAATAGACATTTCATGCAGAATACATTTTAAAGTGATTAAGCCATTACCTGTTGCACAATCACTGCTAGAATCAGCATTGGCAGCCCAATCTCCACACATTTACCAACCTAAATTGACAATCGAACATTAAAGGAAGGTTCCTTTCTCTTCGGTTTCTCTGCATTGTTTTTCTGTAAAAGTACGGGAACATACCTGAGGAAAACCAAGCTCAAATAGTCCAAGACCAACAACACAAACAACAGGGGTCATTATTACAGGACTGAATTTCCTGCAAATGAAATTACTTCAGTGTTAATATCTTGGCAAATATAGCATGAGAGGACTACGATTCACACTCTAAGAGCAAGTACTATAAGATGCATACTTGGCATACGCCCCCCATATAGTGCTGAACCCAAGAATCATGTTGAGGATGGAAGCAACAATAAGAGCTCCTTGCGTTGTTCTCATTGTGTGGACAAATCTCTGCAAACACCCTAATATGTTACAGATATTTGTATTGAAAAGTGAAAAATATTTAATCAGATTATCCTAAAGAATTGATCATGCTCCAGATAGAATTCCCCAACACCCAATAAGGAACCTTGATAAGCATCCACTTCAAACCCGAAAGTATAAGTTTCAGCAAATGAGCGCCACTCTACCTGGTGATTATTTGCGAAGTTATTTGGATCCATCTCTCTGGCTATTGATAGCACTGGGACTACAAACGCAAAGGAGGCATTCATAATTGTTGGAAGTCTCGTTCCAATAAGTGTTTGCAGCAGTGTATTGATACCACTCATAAAGAGGAATGACTGAATAACTCGAGCCTTGTCCCCCTGTCAGTAACAGGCATAAATGTAAACACTAAACCTTCAAAAAGAAATTATACTTATGTGTGATAACAAATAACTACTAAACAAATTAATGAACACTTACAGCGTTACCACCCATTGCAGGAACAATAGTTGATGCAAGCATGACGGTAGAGCCCAACATCACAAGATAGTGAAGGAATGCAAGAGCTGCCACCTGAACTGAAGATTAGAACAACAATTGCAACTTAATAAGCATAAACGTTCCATATCCTAATCATTTCTAGGATCCACACAAGTAGTTCAGTTTGTACCTAAATATCTATATATTAATAACTCAATACTACAGTGGATGCAGCTTCAAAAAGGGCTAGGTACAAAATTAGCTCAACGGATGCTCAAGAAACTAGGAATTTATTATCCATGCTGCTTACTTTTCAATACGTTATCAATGTAATAAGTAGCAACCATTTATTTATATAGCAACGGATATAATGGTTCGAGTCATCAAGTTTCATGTGTAACTGAACATCCTACTTTATACCAAATAGAGGCAACATTATTCTGGGAATAGCTAAAATATACACAGCACTAAACGACAAAATCTTAAGCGAAACCGGGGCTTTCGAAGCAGCAATGCGTCAATCAACTGAACATGCTACTTTATATCAATCAGAGGCCACATTATTATGAGAATAACAACTTACAGGTAAGAAAAATATACACCAATAAATGACAAACTCTTAACAAAACAGAGCATTTCGCAACATCAATGCATTGATCAACTGATCATACTTCTATATACCAATCAGAGTCCACATTATTACGAGAATAACTACTTACAGGTAAGAAAAATATACACCAGTTTACGCCAAACTCTTAATAAAACAGGGCCTTTTGCAACATCAATGCATCGATCAACTGAGCATGCTTCTCTATACCAATCAGAGGCCACATTCTTATGAGAATAACTACTTGCAGATAAGAAACATATACACCGGTAAACGACAAACTCTTAACAAAACAGGTCCTTTCGCAACATCAATGCGTCAAGCAACTGAACATGCGTCTCTATACCAATCAGAGGCTACATTATTATGAGAATAGCTACTCACAGAAAAGCAAAATATACATCAGTAAATGACAAATTCCTAAACAAAACAGGGGCTGCATTATTCCATGAATGTATCAATTGTACCATGGGAATTCTCAAACCCTATAATAGATCAAACAGGCTGGGTTAAAATCGCATACAAAAGTGAGGCAAGGAAACATTTAGCATGTTGGAGAACAGCGTGTCAAGTATAATACAGGCAACAAAAACTCCCAATTCAAAATCCATTCGACGTGATGAAATCATCTAGAGCTAAAGCCTGAACAGACAGTAATCAAAACTTTCTCCTGATGCCTTAGAAATTGTCCCCCAGTTATGCTAGGTGAATAGGAAGGGAAACCAAGTACAAGAACAGAGCAAACTCTGCCTACACAAAAGCATTGAACTCCCTCACTCTAGTACACCGGAACTGCAGAACATACTCAAGGGCGCATCTTACCCCAAGACGGGTTGGAGTGGACGCAGTAGGCGAGATGGTGGAACTGCTCGTGGGGCGGGTGGATGGCGCCGGCACCGACGGGCTGCACCATCATGGGCGGCATCGGCATCATGGGCGGCGCGGCCACCTGTGGCGGCGGCGGCTGGTTCGTCTCCCCCATTGAATCAGCAACGTCACGTGAATGCCCAACTCCTCCGACCAAGACTGCTGCAGCACAAGAAAGGGGAATCGAATTTATAAACCTGAAAGCTTCACCTTTTTCCTGGAAGCTTCCTATTAATTACTCGGATTTGCCGGTAATTAAAACGATCCAATTTCGCGAGACAGGTGTGGAGAGAAACCACCAAAGAAACCGACGGGCAGAGAGCAGCACTCAGAGTTCGCAACCCTTTCTTCTTCACAAGTCAGAAAGGGAAAAAAATGGCAACTTTCTCTGACGATTGCTGAGTAAAGAGGGCACAACACTTCACCTTTGCTGCTTCTAGTGTCTCAGGCTACACTGGGATAGTGTCATGCAGCAAGAGACTCTATGGGCGAGAAAAGATTCAGATTTCTGGGAAGATTCAGGGGCGAAAATCTTGGGGAATCAAACACCAGACCTTTACCGATTCCTCTTTTATTATCCCAGAATTGTCACGAGACAGGGACCAGCAGAGGAACACCGAGTAAGAAGAACATGGCTGATGGGACGGGAGCTTCACTCCAAAGATTCGCGGGAGCATGTGTCAAAGAAATGCCTCTAAACAAATGCAGTGAAAGGGATGCAAGGATTCAAAAACCATCTCCTCGCATCAGCACGGCAACTAGAATAAGCACAGAGTAGCAAAAGAAAAAATCCAAACCAAACACGCACACGAAAACAGGGGAAACGAAAACTCACACGAATTCAGAAGCTCAGGCCGGTGGTCCGGTTTTTCTCCCCCCACCGCTCTCGAAAAGCAAGAACTTTATAGGGAATCCAGAGAGATTGAGCGAGGGGAAAGTTGTGCGGGGAGCAATCCGTAAAAGGTCTCGCCTTTCTTCTATTCCCCTTTCTGCCTCTCTGCTCCTCCTCCTCCTTTCTGTTTATTCTTATCTCCTCCCTATGGCCCGCCCCCCTCTCTCTATATCAAGCGGTGGCGGGCGCAAGCCGCGCAACAGGACAAGCCGAGGATTTGTAGCCTTCCGGGAGGTCAGAAAAAGATTCGCGAATTCGAAAATATCTTCCTCCACCCTCAACTTCAACGCCGGTTTCCTAATCAGCCGTGGTTTCTTCCTAATTAATCACTGCTCCACTAACAATCACAAGCATCCAAAGCAAAGCGATGCACTGGCACTGCTGGCTGGCTGTGGCTAGGTGACGGTGAACTGGTGAAGAGCAAGAGGTGTTCCACTGATGCAGGCAAGCAGCGGTGCTCCTTCCCGGTCTCGAGCACCTGCGCGAGCGGCGGGGACCTTGGCGCGTGGTCGGCGTCGGCGGCGGGAGGCACAGCAGGGAGAGGAGGACGAGGAAGAGCAGACCGCCCTCGCCCCGGCCCTGCTCCTCCGGCGCGGCTCTGTGGAGGGGAGGCGGCGGCTGCGGAAGAGGGAGAGGGGCGGCGCGGGGAAAGATGGGCAGGGGTGAGGAGAAATGGACTGGACTGCATTAACAATTCTTGGTTTTGGGAAGCCGTATTGAATGCAACAGATTCCGAGGATGGGAGGGTGTTTTGTGTGTGGCATTAATCGCGGTGTGGCCAAGTGAGGTGAGATCCATCCCTTGACTCCACTGTTCCCATCGGGTTGCTTTCTCCAATCCTCCTCTCTACAGCTCTACTGCTCGTCAGTCCACTCCACTCCTGAATGGAAATTACGCTAAACAAATCTGCATTTCACATCTTCACATGATCTGCGTAGCGTACAACAGTCAACAGCCAAGAAATCTTAAAAAATCTTTCTTTGATGGAAGAAGAAAAAAGATATCTTTTTGGCATTGAACTGTCAATTTGTCTGTAGCTGAAACGCAAAATCTTGAATATTTGCACAATTATAATACTCCACAATTGACCTTGACCAGTATGCATGTTGGCCTCCTTCCTCGGGTCCTGAATTTGTTGCATCCGTGTTCTGTCCATTTGGTTTCGGCTTTCGGCAGAGAAACCATTTTGAAATGAGCTCCACAGCATCGGGCACAGGGGCTACTGCCGCAAAAGATCACGAGCCCGGTGCCGTTACTGTTGCCCTCTGACAGGTTAAGCATGAGCCTTTCTGAACCACTGGCCATTTCTTTAGCGTGTTTGACCTACAGTCCTAAAACAGGTTGACGCCTTGCTGGCTACTTAAACTCTATTGCCAGCAGGTTAGCAGAATAGCAGCACTAATCAAATGGTGAAGATCCCATGATCCTGGCACTAGAGACTACACTACGAGTTCGTTTCACTTTTGTTTCTGAACAGTAGTGTCTGTTACACTTTCGATCATAGGGACCTAACCTAACCTGTGTGCAGTTGTGCTGTGCCAGATCAGATGAGTTGTGATATTTGGCTATTTGCTCTCCGGGTCTAAAGCGGCCATGGAAAGGGAGAGGAAGAAAGGGCAGGCAAAAGGTGTAGCTGCTACTGTTAAATAGAACGGATCACTAGTCACAGATCTAGATGGGACAACTTAAGACTTGACGGTAAAACATGACTGGACGATAATAAAAACATGAAGAACGAATAGGGTTATACCATCGCCTCCGGTGGAGGAAGCCATCTCAGGTTCTGTCGGTGACGATCTGCGCAAGGCAGCGACGCGCAGTGCAGGGGTCGACGGTCGCGGTCGTAGATCACGCCGTTCCTCTGGTTGCCACCGGCTTTGGCCTGGAACGGCGACGGAGGACGTCGTGGTGTCGGTGGTGGGTCTTCCCGTCACTGCCCTTGCTAACCCTAGATCGGATTGGTGTGTCGGTGGTTCTGGCGGCTCAGGTTCACCTCGTATCTAGAGCCGGTGGAGCCCACCTCTTTATATAGCGCGGGGTGACAGGGGCCCTCCAACCAATGTTGGGTTGGGCGCCCCCGATCAGGGCGCGGATCAGGCCCACGGCCTTTGGACCGTGTGGACCGGGAGATCAATCCTAACAATCTCCCCTTTGATCTCACAATCGCTTTTCTTTTACTTTTACAATTTTTCTCATTTCATCCTAGATTTTTGCACAGAGCATATCTCATCGTCCCGACTCAATCGTCGAAAGAATCAATAGCTACTATACACGCCTCTATTCAGAAATAGATTCTTTAAACTATGGGCCCTGTTAATCCAGAGATCTTAGGCAATACCTTAGCCCCATGCCGGCCACGTGTTCCTTGAACACGTTGGGTGGTAAGCCTTTCGTTAGCGGATCCGCGAGCATCTTCTCTGTTCTAATATGCTCGAGACTTATGGTGTGATCCTGAATTCTATCTTTAACAGAATAAAATCTTATCTTTATCGACTTGGTAGCCGTACTTTTCTTGTTATTATGAGCATAGAACACTGCTGGCTGGTTATCGCAGTACATCTTTAGTGGTCTTTCTATATTGTCTACCACTCTCAATCCTGGTACGAATTTCTTTAGCCATTCAACTTGGCAGGATGCCTCGTAACATGCTATAAATTCAGCATACATCGTAGATGTTGCTGTCACTGTTTGCTTGGAGCTTCTCCACGATATAGCTCCCCCTGCGAGAGTGAAGATGTAGCCTGTCGTGGACTTACTATCATCTCCATCTCCCGCAAAGTCTGAGTCTGAATACCCTTCAATCTCTAGGGAATCGGTTCTTTTATATGTCAGCATGAGGCCTTTTGTGCCTTGCACATACCGTAAAGCTTTCTTCGCTAATTTCCAGTGTTCAAGGCCTCTGGATCTTTCTAGTATCTGCCAAGTATGTTGGTAACAAATGCTAGGTCAGGGCGTGTGCACACTTGCGCATACTGTAAGCTTCCGACAGCTGAAGCATATGGAACTGCTTTCATTTGTTCCCTCTCATAGCTGTTCTGAGGACTCTGAAAATCCCCAAATCTATCGCCCTTGACTATTGGCGCAGGAGTAGGCTTACTCCTTTGCATACAAAACTTTTCTAGAACCTTTTCCAGGTACGTCTGTTGAGATAATCCAAATACCCCATGTGATCTATCTCGGAGAATCTCAATTCCCAAAACGAATGAGGCTTCACCAAGGTCTTTCATATCAAAGTTCGAGGACAGGAACTTCTTCGTTTCCAATAATAGGTTGACATTGCTACTTGCCAGTATAATGTCATCCACATAAAGGATGAGGAAAATGTAACTGCCTTTCTGGAATTTTGCATAAATGCAATTGTCCTCAACATTTTCATTAAACCCAAACCTCTTTATCGTTTCGTTGAACTTCAAGTACCACTGCCTCGAAGCTTGTTTTAACCCATAAATGGATTTCTTTAGGTGACATCCCATGTGTTCTTTTCCTTCCACGACAAAACCTTTGGGTTGAGCCATGTAAACTTTTTCTTCAAGATCCCCATTAAGGAATGCCGTCTTTACATCCATCTGGTGCAATTCGAGATTGAAATGCGCCACCAATGCCATTATGATTCTGAAAGAATCCTTACATGAGACCGGAGAAAAAGTCTCATTGTAATCTATTCCTTCCTTTTGTGTAAAACCCTTCGCCACAAGACGCGCTTTAAATCTTTCTACATTCCCTTTGGAGTCATGTTTCGTCTTGTAGACCCATTTGCAGCCTACTGTTTTGGCTCCTTTAGGAATTTCTTCTAAGTCCCAAACACGGTTGGTACTCATCGATTTCATTTCATCTTCCATGGCCTCAAGCCACTTGGATGAATTTTCGCTTCTCATGGCTTGTTCGAATGAAATAGGATCATCCTCCATTTGAAACTCTTCTGTGTTATACACTTCATAATCATCAGGAATTGCTGACTTCCTTGCTCTTTGAGACCTTCTAGGGGCCTCTACATTTGGAACATTTTCTATTGGAGGCTGTTGATGCTCCCCCTGATCTGCAGCAACATTTTCTATAGGATCCTGAGGGACAGGTTCCACATTTGCATTCGGTGTTGCCACAGGAGAAACCACCACAGGAGCTGGAGTCGCAGTGTCTGGCACCGTCGGCGTAGGCTCAACAGGTAGTTCGAAAAATGGCTCCTGAATCATTGGATTGGGTGCGCACACCCGCCTCTCCTCAAGATCAATTTTTCGAGCTTCCATGCTCCCCCGTATCATTTCTTCTTCAAGAAAAGCAGCATGTCTCGTTTCCACAAACTTTGTGACTATGTCAGAACAGTAGAAACGATATCCTTTTGATTTCTCTGTGTAGCCAATAAAATGGCAACTCACTGTCTTGGGATCTAGCTTCCCAATGGTCGGGTTGAATATCTTTGCCTCAGCAGGGCTCCCCCACACTCGTAGGTGATTTAACGAGGGTACTCTGCCTGTCCACAGCTCATACGGTGTTTTTGGCACCGCTTTACTGGGAACTCTGTTGAGAATATAGGTGGCGGTTTTTAAAGCCTCCATCCATAAGCTCACTGGTAGTGTAGAGTAGCTGATCATGCTTCGCACCATATCCATAAGGGTACGGTTACGTCTTTCAGCGACTCCATTCTGCTGAGGATCGCCCGGCATAGAGTACTGGGCAACTATACCTTGTTCCCTTAGGTACCTCGCGAAAGGCCCTGGAACTTGTCCATATGGGGTGTGCCGACCATAGTATTCCCCTCCACGGTCGGAACGTACTATCTTTATCTTTAAATTATGTTGATTCTCAACTTCAGCCTTGAATATTTTAAACTTATCCAACGCTTCTGATTTTTCTTTTATTGGATAAATATATCCATAACGGGAATGATCATCGGTAAAAGTAATGAACGATTCAAAACCATCTATGCTTTTAACTGAAAACGGACCACAGATGTCTGTGTGAATTAACTCTAAAACACATGCGGTATGTTCAGCATTTTTCTTTGTAATCTTTATGTATTTTCCTTTTATGCAATCAACGCATTTATCTAAGTCTGAGAACTCTAGAGGAGGAAGAATGTCATTCTTAACCAGCCTTTCTATTCTCCCCCTCGAAATATGGCCTAAACGACAATGCCATAATTTCGACGACGTTTCTTGAGTTCTCTTTCGTTTTCTATTATGAGCTGTAGGTGGGGATACAAGCGCATTCACATCACATACGGAATTCACACTTTCATGTAGTGATAACAAATAAAGATCATTTTTCTTAAAAGCAATAGTAGTAACTGTATCTTTAAAAACTATCACACACATGCCATTTCCAAAATGACATCCATATCCATCATCATCTAGACGAGATACACTTATTAAATTCCTCTGTAAACTAGGCACAAAGAAAACATCTCTAAGAAATAAATCAAATCCGGTGTCGAGCTCTAGGAGAAGGTCGCCCACCGCCTTCACTTCTGCTTCGACTCCATTCGCGACTTTAATTCGCCTTTCGTTTCTTTGAGTAGTTCTCGTCGAACGGAATCCCTGTAAAGAGTTTGCAACATGAATTGTTGCTCCTAAGTCAATCCACCAAGTAGATGTGGAATAGTCTATATACAGAGATTCATTTACGAATGAAATAACATTCTCACCTTTCCTTTCCATGATCATCTTTAAGTAGGCGGCACAATTTTTCTTGTAGTGCCCTTTCTCCTTGCAGTAGAGACACTGATCTTTCTCCACTGTGGTTTGCCCATCCTTAGGCCTGTGCTGCTGGGAGTGCTGAATTCCTTTTCCCTTAGAGGAGGAGGGATTTCCTTTTGCGCTGCTAGACGCATTGTTGTTTTTCTTCTTTTGCACGTAGTTGACAGTGCTACCACGTGCTATCTTTATCCTTTCCTCCTCTTGAGCCAACATCGCTATGGTCTTTTCTGTGTTCCATTTCTCAGGACTAACGTTGTAGTTAACAACGAAGTTCTCAAATTCATCTGGCAATGAAGCAAAAACCAAATGAATGATGGTACTCTCTTTCAAGTCCTCATCCATCGGCTTGAGCTTATTGTTTATGTGGATTAAGCGATGTATGTGCTCTCTGATCCCGCCTGTGTACTTGGCGTTGATCAACTGCTTGATCAACTGAGAGGCGTAGGTCTTTGAAGAGCCAGTATACTGACTCTTTAGCTTCGCCAAGTACTCAATGACGTTGCGACAATCTTTAATTGCCCCAAAGATAGCAGGCTCTATAGTGTTCTTGACCACCGCCAAACATTTCTTGTTGGCAGTGATCCATCTGGCATTATCTGTATCAAACTTCTGTTTGCTAACCGTATAGGCCTGCTCTGTCTGCTGCCAAACAGCATCTGTCACATCAGCCTCTCTGACTGGCTTCACAGGCTCAGCCGGAACCGGTGCAGTGAGAACCCAGTCCAGCTCTGTCATGGTGAAAAAGAAATCCACCTTCTTGTACCACTCATTGTAGTTATCTCCTTTGAGAATCGGAATGTCCTTGATGGAGACCATCATCGAACTCGTAGCTGAAATTAAATCATATCAAGTGAGAACATTATAACATAATAACAATGCCTATTACATTAAAACTTCATCACCTTTGGGCAGAAAAAGTAATAATGCAACAATAAACATCTATAAAATTATAATATTGTTATTATCAACTTTGGTCAGAAAATAACAATATCACAATGAATCTGAAATTTTATATGTGACTTGAAATTAAATTATCCCTTTGGTTCAAATTTAAATACAAGTCAAAATTAATCATCTATGCAGCGGAAACATGTAAATAAATACATATGAACAGTAGCAAAAATACTCTATTTACCCTCTGAAAATTATCCCTTTGGTTCAAATTTAAACAGAGGCAAAATTCTATTCAAATTCTATATAAATATGCTGAAAAGCAATCAAAACAAATGTAAAACGCTACTGTTCATACTCTTTGTGTAGTTGTGACCCCAACTTGGGCCAACGAACCAATTCTGTTTCGTACACGCACGCGTAGCCAGCGATGCAGCAGCCCGTGCAGAATTAGCAAACGCACGGCCTGCACGCACGCGTAGCCAGCGATGCAGGCATGCGCCCAGCAGCACGCAGCTCGCGCTTTTGGCGCACATGCTCCAGCTCGGCCTGGCGCTCGCACGGCGCGGCCCAGCCGCTCACGCACACAGCTGCCTGCGGCCTTCTTTTCACGCGCTCAAGCGCTCGGCCCAACAGCCGACGGGCAGGCCGCCGAAACGGCCCATCCGTACGTCTGCCCCCAATCCCGCCTGAATCTGGTCCGTCCAAGCAAATCCGACGGTTGTACGCGAGTTTCGGGGAGTATTTAAGCCATGCGGCTGCTCCTGTTGCCCTAACCCTCATCACTTTCTCCCTCGCGCAGCAGCTGCTGCTCCAGCAGCTCAGCGCGTTCGCACACCGGCCGGTGGCCTCTCGCCGCCGCACCGCTCTGTCGCCGTCGTCGCGCCATGGCCGGTGAGCCATGGCCGGCGGTGACTCCTCTGTCTCTTTCTCTCTCTCGTTCCATAGCCCACGGCCAAGAAAACGACGATGGGGAGAGTGCTGCGCCGCCGCGGGCCCCTCGCCGCCGCGCGCGTGCACCTACCGGTGCGCGCGCCGCCGTCGATGGGCTCTGTGGTGGTGCTCTTTGCCCCGCCGGTAAACACCGCGAGTTAAGTTAGGGTTTCTGTTTTCTCTTCCCGCGGTGCGGGTATCTGTGCGGTCCGATGAGGAACGCTTTCTGTGTTGTTTCTGTCGATCCGATTCGGATCCATTTTCGTCTGATTTCTATCCCAAAATTCTAGATCTATGCGCTAGTAAGGCGACTGATACCATTGTTAAATAGAACGGATCACTAGTCACAGATCTAGATGGGACAACTTAAGACTTGACGGTAAAACATGACTGGACGATAATAAAAACATGAAGAACGAATAGGGTTATACCATCGCCTCCGGTGGAGGAAGCCATCTCAGGTTCTGTCGGTGACGATCTGCGCAAGGCAGCGACGCGCAGTGCAGGGGTCGACGGTCGTGGTCGTAGATCACGCCGTCCCTCTGGTCGCCACCGGCTTTGGCCTGGAACGGCGACGGAGGACGTCGTGGTGTCGGTGGTGGGTCTTCCCGTCACTGCCCTTGCTAACCCTAGATCGGATTGGTGTGTCGGTGGTTCTGGCGGCTCAGGTTCACCTCGTATCTGGAGCCGGTGGAGCCCACCTCTTTATATAGCGCGGGGTGACAGGGGCCCTCCAACCAATGTTGGGTTGGGCGCCCCCGATCAGGGCGCGGATCATGCCCACGGCCTTTGGACCGTGTGGACCGGGAGATCAATCCTAACAGCTACCACACCAGACAAGAGCATGTTCCTTGGTAGCAAGTACTGGTTTTTTATTGCTTTTTGTATCTGAAGAAATGGTAGCTTCGTGTAATTTAAGAATTGATGTCCTAACAAGAAAATAGAAATAGTCAGTAATACAATATGAAATACTAGTAGTAGAATATTGTGTGATTTATAGGAAGCAAAATCGGCACCGACCAGGTGGTGAGGTGAACTGTGCCATACTGGGCATCGGGCAAGCGATTTAGTAGTTTATTTTATTTTCATAGATGGTGATGAGCAGTTTATTTTATTGAGTAAACAATTAAATAATTGTATTTCTCGAAGTGAACTATTGGGTTTACTTAATTAATCACACGTCGTACATCACACATCACATCATGGATGTAAAGTAGAGGAGGACCCTTGCGATCCAATTTACACACGATTTCTGTATTGGCAGTCTGCCGGTGACACAAGAGAATGAGCAAAGTGCTAGGGATGATTGTTACATTACTTTTAGAGGTTTGAATTAGCAATTTTTTACTCTCCTATAATAACAGGGCAGCAAGGAGAGCTTGTGCCCTCTAGTCCCAATGAATTAGCAAATTATTATTAAAAGTAGTATTATAATAAACTTGAACTCTCATTAGCCTAAAATTATCTCAGTAGAACCAAGACATTTGATAATATTAGAGACAAGTTTATCACAAAACCGGATCCGATTCACATGTTATTTAGAATTTCAGTAATTTTTTTAACATCATGGTTAAAAAAAAGAAAAAAAGTTGTCTTTGGCCAAACATATAGGACAGTTCTAATACCCATGCATAGTATTTGATCTCATTAAATGTTGAATTTTCATATGCACTGCTACAAGTAGGTCTCTTGCCCTCTTGACGAAAAATGTTATTTCATAGCTGCCAAGTCCACACTCCCTCATCGTAATACCACTCATGTCGATCTCTATATGTAGTTTGGCCATTCAGTACTAGAAACTGGTAGCAAAAAGTTTAGTGAGGTAGTTGATTTGATTGTACCAACCAAATGGCTGTTGACATAAAGCCTAAAGATCCAAAATTTGCTGCAATCCATCATAAGTTACAAGACGCTAGGTTTTGGCCTTTGCATATATAGGCACAATCAATGGCACACATATACCAGTTGCTCTATCATTAAGTGAACAATAACCAAAATACATTGGTTTTTTTATACTACCAAAATACATTGGTTGGCATGGTTATGCTTCGCAAATGTAATGGTAGTTTATGGCCACCTCGACATGCGATTCACATTTGTTGCCATTGGTTGAGCTAGAGTGCTTGACTGGTCATGATGCTTGTGTATGCTTGGATACTTTGGTCACATACAATGAACAAATTCCACATCCCCTAGAAGATATATTTCATATATGTTCTAGTTTATTTTTCATGGAATATTCGAAAATTGTGATATAACTTGGCATATTGTTGTGTAGGGGAGTATCATCTCGCCGGTTCCTTATATATAACATAAAAGGATTTCTGGCGCCGTACAAGGGACGAAGGTATCTTATATATGTCAAATGGGTAACGCCACCTAATGAGATTGAAGGTATCAAAAATGTGTTCGAATGGGTAACACCACCTAGTGCTCATGGTAACCAATGCAAGTAAGCAATGGGTGCTTTTTGTGTTGTTATTGGCTCAGCTATGATTGGGTGATTATTGTACCTATCACAATCATTTTGTTGGACTTAAGTGAATGAAATCGATGCTTATTAGTTAGTTTGTTGACTTTGTATACATTATTCTTTATTGTAACCAAATTTCTATTTTACAAACTTCCAAATTAGTGTCAATATTACCTTATGGTTGTATTTGGGAAAAAATTGAGCTACCATCAACTCAGGGAGGTTTAGATCAGTTTATATCCACGCTGGCAGATAATCTACTAGGAAAAAAATAAATCGAAATTGCCAAACAGTCTTTCTAAAAAAAGGTGGTTTCGAGCAAATCCTATGGGAAGGTGTACTCTTAACCTTAGGGACAGGACCATTTAGTGTTTGGACCAAAGAAATCCGTTGGTCATATCTCCATCCCATTTCTCTTCCTTGCATCCCTATAAAAAGCAAGACTAAGGTCCATAAACATACTTATAGCACTAAAATAAATCCAAGCACTTGAAAAGAACGGAATCCGTGCCCTCCACTTTTGCCGTACAAGAATTCACCAAATCATCCCCTGTCACAATCATAAGACCACATATCCTATTACCGTCATGACAATAAGTGCTTAAAACTCTCTCTCTCTCTCTAGAATTGAGACGGAAACGTGCGTGATTACTGATGACTAGTGATTGGCGCGCGCCTGGGGCGCGCGTATTGATTAAGCATTGATCCGCAGCGAAAAGATCACAAAAAATGCATAAAACATAGTTTATCCAAAGTATAAGTTACATCTCAGTGATACATACATAGTTTAGGTCATAATAATATACAACCGAAATAGAGTTCGAACTCGAACGGAGTTCTTGGATCTACTGATTGCTTGTGATGGTTAAAGCTGGTGAATGGGAAATGACATTTGCATTTGGAGATGATGTGGCTGCTTGCAGCGAGAGAGAGAAAAAGAGTGAGTATTTAAGATAAATAAAGATAGGACAAGCGTATGCACATAATTGATTTAACACTTATGTAGCTAAAGTGATGTAAAAAATATGTTTTGTAAAATTGTAATTGTTTCAGTTTCCAATTACCCATTAGCACCTATTTTCCCAAGTGTTGGAATTAGTACTAATGGTATTTAGTCAGTATCCGAAGGAAGACAAAACTACGATCTAGAGCATACTTACTGAACTATCGTCATTCATCTTGGAAAAAAAGATGAACATCAACTGAGAAATCTAATGTAGGCTTGTATCTTCTGTTCTGCAATAACAAAACCATGTAAGGGAAAAAATAGACAGATATCAAAATGTCTATTCATTTTCAACAAAATATGGCAAGAATCTAAAAATCTTAATGTCTACATTGTCAACAATGAATACACACTAAACTTAGTAAAGGACTTTCATATTTTACCTCGAAGTCTGCAAAATGCTGCTGACAGTTTTGAATGGAAATATTTATCCTTTCATAAATCAGAAGTTGAATCTAGCAGAACCAGTAAGAACTTTTTTCCCTTTGTACCTAATTATTGTATGAACCAGAACAAAGAGGCTAATTGGGGAAGTCTAATTGTACTTCCAGCGTCCAAGCATAATAATTTTATATAAAAAAATTATTTAAAGGGAAGGTCAAGTATTACAACTGAAATCTGTAATCATGTGTCAATTTTAGCTTACTCATTTAGTACTGGGACTAGATGTAGTCATGTAGCAGAGCTCCTTGGCTTATCAGTTATTTTTATTCCAAGGTTTGCCATTCCTGAAGAACATTGTTAGAATACATTGGTAAATTGAAAAAATCCATAGAAAATATAATCTATTTCTCGTTGAACTGTAAAATAGCACCAACGCTTTGCAGAGACATAAGATAGGGGGGATGCAAAACACATAAACCATAGAGAGAGATTGTTTGTACCTTTTGAATAACTCGTGAACACCCCTCATTTGAGAACTTGAGCCATCAATCATATATGATATAGTCAACACTAAACAACGGTTGGAAAACAGGAAAGTATCTATGGAATAACATGCAAGGAGTTTTCTTTTATTCATGCTGCAGGAGTAAGTATTAATATTTAAAAATGAACCATTACTCATAAGTTTGCTTGCCTTGTTACAGTTATGCAAAAGGAGGAATTCTAGGTAGGAATTGTTTTTATAGGAAGAACAGATAAAGATGCATGCCAGACTATTTTATGGTACTGTTGTTCTTGTCGGCTACAGTTAAGTCATGCTCTTGCTTACCTTGAGCTATAAATGCAATGCATTGTTGTCATAAATGAAAATTCATGTTAATTCATGGCAGACCAAAAGTATAAGTAGACAGAAACATAATTGTAATGGAATAGTAGGGACAGTACAAAGAAGCCTAAACTTACAAATTAAGTAGGACCGATTCGTCTTTGTAATAACAAGCACATGCAACGCGAAATCCTTGCCCCACTACTCCAAAACTGGAGCATGACAACAACAAATAAGCAAATACTACCTGCAAGAAACAAAACAAAAGGTGCTAACTAAATTTCTTGTTATGAAATGAGTTATATAAACATGAACCAATCTGACCAGTAGAAGTTGCTCTGAACCGTCTATTCTGAATCAGCCAGAAAATTATGCCAATGCAGAAAGACCAAGCGGAATATCTCCTAGATAAGCAATTGGTTCTCAGCATCAATAATAACTTTGACAAAATGGAAAGGAATGTCAAAAAATTGCTCTGCCACCAACTTACTGGAACCTATCCACTCCAGCACAACCTTGTTCCTCTCATCCAGCAACCTCTGTACAAGAAATCGATAGTCAGAACACATATTTCATATTTTACCTTCAATGTTCCATATAACTTCAGGGATTTTGTATGCCAAACTGGACTGAAGTGCTGCAGTTGCTCGAAAAAAGAACTTGTCAGAGACATAAGCATCATCCACAACACAAAACCTAGTGGCACCATATGACGAAAAGGATGGATATTTCATAGTGGTCATAAATCAGCGATAAAAAGGAGACCTTACCATTAAAAGTTACTGCTCCCATTTCCAAACATTATATTGAGTCTTAAGGTGTAGGATCAATCGAACTAACATCCTTTCAAATGAACCTAATAATCCAGAACCCATAAGGCATATTCAAGTTCTCTGAATAATTGCCCCCACAGGGCAGAGAGAAATACCAAAACAACATAGGTGATTAAGAAGCTAATTTTCTTTAGAAATGGTACATGTCGGTTAACAATACTTGTATCAATCTATGACAATTCGTGGCATATGAGCTGAATCAGAGGAACTAAATAAAATAGATCTACTGAAATAAGAAGGAATGATGTGGACAGAAGGATATGAAGAAAGAAAATGAGCACTAACTGAATACAGGAGGGCTTCAGGCATCGATATGCTGGTGTCACCTTGAACAAATACACAGTGGCTCAATGGCTGCCGGTATCCCGAATTGAAACTGATCATATATCATCATTAGGACAAGATATTTGTGCTTAAATCTGTACTGTTGGCATCCACATAAATTGCCAAACGTACATGTATTCTCATGTGGATATCCGATTCTAAGGTTTCATATGGAGATAGTAATATATCTAATATATCATGTGCAAAGCCGAGAAGCTGTCCGATAGTAAATGTTCTAGCAAACAAATGGCATGTCTCTGAGATAAATAGAAACTACAAGGGACAATTACAATAACCTTATACCTAGCTCATATTCTTCTCATATCAGTATCCTTTTTCTTCTTCCTATCCCTTTGCTGAAAACCGGTGCACATGGTAACAAATGACGAGCTCAACAGGGGAAAAAACTGGTATTCCCCCAGCAACCTAGAAGTAAAATATGTAAGCTGGAAGCAAATAAATGGTGTATATATATTCTAATAAAATCAAGGAGGCTAACTAAACTGAACTTTTTTTTACACCTATATAATTGCAAAACTGAAGAAGCTGTAGAGGAAATAGGAAGAATGGAGTACGGAAGAACTTTAATTTGAGAAAGACGATTACATAATTTCTACTTCATGTAAGTGCTAAGTGCTAACGTGGGCATAGAGAGATGGCCGGAGGAAAAGGGGGTTGTCGGAGACACGACGGGGAAGTTGAGTGCACGCTGATGGTAACACCCCGAGCAGTTCCTCTGTTTGCATGTCGCGCAGCATCGCCTGAGGTCCTGCAGAGACTGTTCCTCCGTGTGTGGGGCTGCGGGCTAAGCTCCTTCCTTGTGCGCGTCCGCCATCTCCGTGCACTTTTCAGCGAACCCCGCATTCCATCGTCCGCAGCCTGCTCCCTGGCACGGTCCCCCGCAGCACCGCCGAGCACAAATGCTAATCGGCCGTTCCCCTGTCGCCTTCTCGTTCGCGCAAGCTGAGCCAAGGGGTGTCGTGTTGCCGGCGCCACGGCACCACTCCCGTGCTGCTCGGCCAGACGAGCGCCAACCTCCACCGTCCAGCCAAGCGCCACCACAAGCAGAGAGTCGTCGCCGCCGTCGCCTAGCACAGTGCAGCGCTGCCGATGAGGGGCTGTGGTGGAGCTCATCGGGACGGGCTGCAGGCAGCGAGCCGGTCAGGCGACGCGTTGCGGGGAAAGGGAAGCGGCCAGTAGGGCGGTGTGGTCGGGGGCAGGGAGGCGGGCAGGCCGAGCTAGGAAGGGAACAGAGCGAGCGGATAAAGGAGTTCGAGGATTCTAGACTCAGATATTTTTTTGTCCAATCAAGGCGGCGGAGCAGTTGGGCTTCTTCCGGAGAATTCGGACCAACGTAAAATTGTCCAATCTAAACAGTTAAACGAGGAGCCGAGTATGAACCATTGGATGGAAATCGAATGAATGTCAGATTTTTCGCTACCGTGGCCATGCTGGAAGCGCACCGATACCGCCCGGTTGAGTAAGGTTAGATTGCCCTGAGGTTTGCAGGAAAAGCCGGTGAGATTTCACACTGAAAAGCGACGCCAGCACACGGAGCAAACATATATATCCGCTTTGGAGAATGGCCACATACTGCTACAACTAAAAGTTAGCCGTATCCTTTTCAAAATAAAAAAAGTTAGGCGCGTGCCAAGTCACTCATACACGATATGATATGGAAACCTCAAGCGAAGAAGTCATGCAGGGTAGCTGAGTGTGAATAAAGCGGCGAGGTTACGGTGTTGATGGCAACAAAGAAAAAGGGGTGAGGAAGAGGAAGAGATTAGGATCTCCTGATGAGTGACTGAAGGTGCTTGGATCTTATCTGCTGCGGCAAAGGTATGTTGGGCGGGATAAGATGACGATGGCACAGAGAAAAAGAGCAAAATAGCCAGCAATGAGTAGTAATGACGATGATTTCTTAAAAAAAGTAGTAATGATGATGGGATTAGTCAAGCAACTTTTGTTGTTGTTTTCATCATTTCATGGGAGGGATGATCAATAGTTCAATACTGATATACAGTATACTGTAGTATAATCAGATGCAGCGTTGCCTTTTTTGTTGCGATCATTTCACACGTGGGCCATCTGGCAGCACCATGGGCCTTTTGGGCCGGATGATGGAAACAACATAAGGGGCTTGGCGTTGTTGCGTGGAGCCCAGCCCAGGTAACAGTCACAGGAGCCGGCCCAGAATTTCTGCGAGGCGTGTCATTTGCGGCCCATTGGGTGACCCGCCCGGGTTGCCCGATGTTTGGAGCCCAGCACTAGCATTTTGAGAACAGAACTATATAGCCATAGAAAACGCAATATATCTACATTTTTTTAGAAAGGGGAATATTCATTAATATCCCAGCCGCTGCATCAATCAATGCATATAGCTGTTTAATTATTATTACACGTTTATGACTTCAACAAGCCAAGGAATGAGGAAAACAAAATTCTGAAGGAACAAGCTATAAATAAAATGTTCTGGCTTTGACATCGTAATGAAACACATCAAAACGCAATTCTATTTCGAAAATTCCAGCCATGTGCAGCAAAGATCTCCATGGCCACTGTCTCAAGCATTCTACACCCCATAATCAATGCAGGTCTGTCGTTCTCCTTCTGTAGTAAAGACCATAATCGGGTCCAATGTGTTCCTTTGAATAGTACCTGCAAATAAGAAGGCACTAGGCCCTTGTCAAATACCACTTCATTCCTGGATAACCAGATTGCCCAACACATGGCACTGGCTCCTGCCAATATCTGAAGTCTAAGTTTTCTATTTATACCCGCCAAGCAGCCATTAAATATGTGTTCTATAATGGTTGGGGGAGGTAAATTAGTAGAAACTTGAACAACTCTCCAGACAAATGATGCAAGATGACAGTCAAAAAATAAGTGTTGAATAGACTCATTATGGGAGCAAAACGAACAAGATTCATTACCATGCCACTGTTTACGAGCCAAATTGTCTTTAGTTAGAACTACCCCTTTAACTAGGTACCACATGAAAACTTTAATTTTTAGGGGAATTTTAAGCTTCCATAGTGTGTCAGGGAGAACTGCTTGTGTAACCGCTAATGCCCTGTACATAGATTTAACTGTGAACACCCCATTTTGATGTAATCCCCACATAAACCGATCTCTCTGATCAGATAGCTGTACATTCATTACCATGGTCACTATCTGATGCCAGGCATGCAAGTTACCTCCGGTGAGAGACCGTCTAAAAGCCACGTTCAAGGGTATTGAGGATAAAACGGTTAGTACTGTAGCACTCTTTTTCCGCACAATATTGTATACAGAAGGGAATAAAACTCTCAAATGTTGAGGTGTAATCCAATTATCCTCCCAAAATCTAGTTTGAGAACCGTCACCTATAGAAAAACTACCCAACCTGAGAAATTCATCTCTGACCTTCATGAGGCCGGTCCAGAACTGTGAATCCCCCGGCATTTGTTGGACCTGTGTGACCGTTCTATCCTTTAAATATTATTTCCTTAAAATCTCCTGCCACACTCCATCCCCATTAGCCAACTTATACAACCATTTACTAAGTAGACATCGGTTGTGGGCGTTTAAATTTAGAATCCCCAGGCCCCCTTGATCTCTTGGAGAGCAAACCACAGACCACTTGGCCAACCTATATTTTTTTATGCTCATCACACTGCCAAAAAAAACTAGATCTATAAAAGTCAAGTCTCTTCAGCACACCCTTGGGTACCTCAAAGAAGGATAGCATAAACATAGGAAGACTACTTAGTACTAAGTTAATCAAAATTAAACGACCCCCTACCGATAAGAGTTTGATGCGCCAACAACTCAACCGTTTCTGGATCCTTTCTTCCACATGTCTCCAATCACTATTACGTAATTTCCGATGATGCATGGGTATTCCCAAATACTGAAAAGGTAAATTACCTATACCGCATCCAAAGATATGTGAGTATTCAACTTGTAATTCCTTTGCTGCACCATAGCAAAACATTTCACTCTTATAGAAATTGATCTTAAGTCCTGATAGCTGCTCAAAAGCCGAAAGTAACAATTTCATATTTTGAGCTCCCTCAAGATCGTTGTCCAAAAAGACAATAGTATCATCAGCATATTGTAAGATGGATAGGCCCCCATCTACCAAGTGGGGAATGACTCCATTCACTTGACCCTCCCTTTTGGCTCTGTTAATTAACACCGCCAGCATATCAACAGCTATGTTGAAAATGATTGGTGATAGAGGGTCTCCTTGTCTTACTCCTTTCTTGGTTTGGAAAAAATGACTGATATCATCATTGACCTTTATAGCAACACTTCCTCTAGACATGATCTCTTGAATCCATTCACACCATGTGGATGAGAATCCTTTCATTCTGAGGACTTGTTGCACAAACGGCCACTTGAGGTTATCATAAGCCTTTTCAAAGTCAAGTTTTAATATAACCTCATCTCTTTTCCTTCTATGCATTTCATGAATTGTCTCGTGTAAGATAACTACCCCTTCCATTATGTCTCTCCCTGGAATGAAAGCACTTTGAGACCGACTGACAAGTTTATCAGCTAGATTCAGAATCCTATTATTGATTACTTTGGTAAAAATTTTGAAACCTACATTAAGAAGACAGATCGGTCTGTACTGTTGAATCTTAACTGCTTCTTCTTTTTTTGATAACAATGTGATTACTCCAAAATTCAGACTATGTAGCCTTAGTCTCCCCTTATGGAACTCATTAAAAAGAGCCACAAGATCCGACCTAATTACTTCCCAGAAGAACTGGTAAAATTCAGCTGGAAATCCGTCGGGTCCTGGTGCTTTGTTGTGTTCCATCTGGAAGATCGCGGTTTTAATCTCATTCTCAGTGAGTGGTGCCGTCAATAAATCATTTTCCTCCCTTGACACTTGAGGTATATCCTCCCTCAAAGTCTCATCCATTGTGAAGGAGTTTGGTTCATGAGGCCCAAACAATTGCTTATAATATTCTGTAATATACACTTTCAGATTATCATCACCTACAATTGTTCCTTCATCTTGTTCTAATTGAATAATCTTAGTTTTTCTTCGTCGCCCGTTAGCCACAAGATGGAAGTACTTAGTATTCGCATCTCCTTGCAATAACTTCGTTGCCTTCGATCGTTGGAGCCAATAGATCTCCTCTTCTCGAAGCAATTTAGTTAGTTGCCCTTTGAGATGGTTCCTAAGTTCGACCTCATGAGGCAACAACAACCTAGTCTCCGCTTGTATATTTAGGAAATCCACCTTTTTTAATAATTCAGATTTCTTTTTCCTGTCTTGTGAAATTATATTCCTCGCCCATCCCCTTAAATACTGTCTTACTCTTCTAATCTTATTCTGCCATCGATCCAGAGGAGTGTGGCCTCTATTCTCCGATTCCCATACGTTCTTTACTGTCTCATAAAAGCCTTCTTTTGTCAGCCACCCTAGTTCAAACTTAAATAATCTAGCGTTGCCTCGATGAGATGGCTCCCCTGAACTTAATAGTAAAGGAGTATGATCCGAGAGTTCTCGAGTAAGCGCGCAAACCGATGTCAAAGAGAATTTTAGTTCCCACTCCGTGGAGACTAAGACTCTATCCAATTTTTCATAAGTGGGTATCTCCGCATAATTTGCCCAAGTGTACTTTCGACCCGACATTTCTATTTCTCTCAAATTGAGTGTTTCAATAATAGAATTAAAGAGCATCGGCCATTTACTATTATACCTCGCATTGTTTTTCTCCTATGGGTTTCTAATAATATTAAAGTCCCCTCCTACCATGACTGGTAAACCATCGCAACTAGTACAAGTCCGTACTAGTTCTGATAGAAAGGACTCCTTTCGATCCTCTTGTGCAGCCCCGTATACTGACATAAGAACCCAACGGAATCCATCTATCCTATTAGTTAAGGAAAAACGAATATGGTGGTCCCCCTCCTCTATCCTATTGATTGCTTAACACCTAACAAAAGACCTCCTGAAATCCCCCGCGGTGAACGCCAGTGCCATAAAAAATCTCCACCTGATACAAAATTGTCTAAGCAAGTCATAGAAAACAAGTTCCTATTTGTTTCCATGAGAGCTATAAAATCCAGTTGATTCTCAATCATGACATCATGTAAAAATGAGTGCTTGGCCAAGTCTCGTAGACCTTTGCAATTCCAAAATATGCCCTTCATTGGAAAACTATTTTCTTTTTTACAGCCCCTGTCCTAATTTTAATTCATCTCTTCTTTACTCTATCTCTTGCTAACCTGACTGGGACATCAATTAAGGTTCCATCTAGATCAGCCTCGTCACCGTCCATAACCTCTTCTGTTTGACCGCCACACAATCGGTCTAAAGTTGAGGTGTCTGGTACGATGTCTTCCTCATCCTCAGAGTATACTTCCTCTTCCATGTTTACTGTTAATGGATTCTTAGTTCTCAATTCTTCTATATGTTTAAGTAAACAAACAGCAGAGTCACTAGATTTGCCATTATCTCCTACTCCAATGCATATGTTCCTTAACTTCCTCTCAATGCAATCATTAGGAAAAGTACAGAATGAATTATCATGACTTGTACCTGAGGTTTCTTCAAGATTCTTGATGGCGACTCTAATCCCAGCCTTCTCGATGGAATCCATATTGGCATCTCCCGCCGTTCTGATGCTACAGCGGAGTGGCGTGAGACGACCATCGCTGCTCGGAGATGGTGCTGCCATAACTGTTCTGCTACCGAGGCTTCCCTTTGCTATACCATCTGCTGCCACACCTGAGGCTAACATGAAGTCGAGGAGACCTCCCAGATCAGGCGTACCACCTCCCGTTGCTGAACCAATCTTACCTTCTTGTTGATTATTATTCTATTTTTTCCCCGTGAATTCTTGCCGCTAGCAGGTTGCATGCTTCCTGTACCTTGCTTGTTTGCAGATATCTGCTGTGATCCTTTTCTTTTGACCAGTGGTGTCCTTTCCTGATTAACACTTGCCACCCATTGTCTTGATTCTGTTAAACCCTGCTGATTGCCCACCTGCACCACCATATTAGGTATATGTGCAGAAACAAGTGTTGATGCTTGCACCACATTAAGTTTCTCTCCCTCTTTCACTCCAATGAATATAGAGGCTTTCTTGCTTAGCTCATGTTCATCTCCCAGGAGATCATCTTGGTCCCAATCAACTTGCACATCGTCCTGACCATTTGAGTTGGAAATGGATTTCAACTTTTTATCAGGTAGATTTGCTCCACTCATTTTCTTACCATCTGCTTCTTCCGGCTCCTTGTGTCTGTCCTTCATTATTGTATCCTCCTTCGCAGCAAAGCCTCCATCTTCCTGATTCCCAATAGTTGTGGAGTTCTTACTCCTTAGGCCTATATTTGGCTGAAAAGCTTCTATCTCAAATAGCAACTAGAAGTATCTATTACCAATAATAACATCTAGGCGAGTAGGGATCGCCTCTGGTTCCAGTATTGCCACCACAAACCTCCCAAATTTATTTGCATTAGTAGTGATCATATCCACCTCTTGTGTGACGCCAAATAAAGTTCCTAGTGCCCAAAGCACCACGTACTCTCTGAGAATTGATGGTAAGTTTAAGACTCGCATCCAAACCACAGGTAAAGCATGACCAAAATATTCCTCTTCCTCTGAGTATTCTTCAAATTTCAGCGTAGCTCCACCTTCCAGTCCTATATTGAAACGAGTCGCCCGTATCAGATCCGTCCTTGTTGGGAAAAGCACCTTAAATGTATTATCTTCCTTCCTCTGAATTTCCCATTCAAAATGGTCTTTAATCGACAGCTGCAATGCCTCTGCCAATGCTGCCTCAGTCATGCTCTCTCCCATCACTGTCACCTTTCCAAATCTCGTGTCTTTCTTGACTGGTTGGATTGGTGAGTGGGGGATATGAAACGCAACAAGGGCATCCACCGCATTCCCAACCAGCTGCACCACCGGCTTTGGCTGTTTTGGAACTGGACAGCGGCTCAAAGCGTGTTCACCATTCCGACAAATGTCACAATACACTTCTGTGGTACAATCACTCGGCAAATGTCCTTTAAGACCACATCTCCTGCAAGTTTTCAGTGTTTGTGTGCTTTGCCCCACCTCACTAATCGTCTTGCCATGTGTTCCTATTTTCTTGTTCTCCATCTGAATGTTTTTCCCCCATCCATCGACGATGAACCATGCAGCATTGTCTGACCGGCTTGAGTTTTGTCTGCCTCCAGAGGTGTCTACTCTCTTACTTGCCCAATCTTCGAATTGTCCATACTCTTGTGACTCTGGTGATTCTCTAAAGCCTGCGGCATTAGTGGTGGCACCATGTGCTGCTGCTGAATATTTTTAGGCTGGTATTTGGTCACCGTTCCTGGCCCTGTCCGCTGCTGAAATGTGTTCCGATGATAGCCCCGATATCTCCCCCTACTGACGTGGTACCCGCCATAGCCTCCAGTAGCATGTCTCTGCTCCCTGTCATCGCTCCACCCCGGTTCGTAATGAGGTGGATAGTGCCCGAGATTTGGATTGAAACCATGATCCTGAGTCTCTGACCCATAGCCATGATGATTGTGGTTGTAGTTGTAACCACCACCCCCATATCCATGGCGATCACCCTGCCCATTGAATCCTTGCCGATCACCATTGCCCCTTGCACCTCCAGCCCTACCCCCTCCACGGCCAGTTCCGAAGCCACGACCTTGTCCACCAACTCCTTGCCCTGGCGCAAGTCCAGCACCCCCAACAGGACCCCTGCTTCCCATTCTGGGCGCTGACCGTGCGACGTCGCAGAAGGATGGAATGCCCGAGGAAGGATTGGCGGCTAGGGTTTGGCGATTCGTCGCTTCAATGTTGCAGCGACCAGAGAGAAAACGCTCTACTAATTGTCCTTGTTTTGTCCTTCGTGGGCCAGCACCAGATAGAGCCCGTACTGCCAGCCTAGTAGCGCATCCCATGCAGTCGCCGATGCATTGATTTCGCCCCTGTTTCGGATCCCCCGTTGCTGTTGAATTCGAAATCAAACTGTGCGTTTCCTCCATCTCCGGTGACTCCATTGCTCTGATTCTTGCCGGCGTCTCATGCAAGAGCTCCCAAAGGTTCTCCTGCCTTGATGTCCTGCATTTTCTTCTATCTTGTACTTTGCAATCACCGAGTGTCATTGCTGGTGACACTCTCGGTGCTGGCAGTCGCCCCGACCATGGTCTGCTCGCTTCCGGCTCCGCAACTAGTGATCGGATGATGTTCCTCACTAGTTTCGCCGGATGATCATTTGTTGCCGGAGAAATCGACGCGTTTACTTTTCTCAGAACCGATGAATCACCAAGAGCATCATCAGCCTCCAGCAAATCTTCCTTTGTAAATCCATGGACCGCCGCGTGTCTCACTATATCGATTGTCAATGGCGATGAGCAATCTGAGTCTGCGTTCTCAGCTTCTTCATCGTCTGCGAGTGACCAGAACTTGGACCGCGAACCCACGGGCCGGAGGTCTGCTGAAGGATCAGGCTGAGACCTTACTCCCCAGTCACCAACGGTTTGCCATTCGTTGTCTTCCTCCGGCTCCTTACTTTCTCTAGATTCCAGGTTACAGGGATCGATTACCTTGTGATATCGTTGGCCTGATCGCTGCCGTACGTCGCTCGCCTGCGCAAAAAAAGACCGACGAGAATGGTGACACTTACTTGAAGCAGCACGCCGGCGAGGTTGAACTGGTTCCCATGCCAGGGTACCCCAATCACCATCGGATTGTGATTGACTCGCCGGATCTCCATCCACCTCGCCCTTTGCCGCGTCGTCTCCCTCTCTCTCACTCATAGCGACTACAACATGACATACTATCCAAATATTCCAATCTACGTGAGATATATACCCAATGGTTTCAGTGAGATTGGGGTAATTACAGGGTTGTCACTTGACCCGCAGAATGTAATAGACCTTAATCCGGTGTGTGTAAGTTTCATGCTTCCAGTAAATGCCATCTCTCGCAATATATCTACATTATTATTAGCGAAGCAAAAAGTATTGAAAACCTGAGAAATAAGGAAATCACATCTAAGAAAGTTTCATCTCTCCATCTCCCTTCTTCTTATCTTCTAAAAGCTTTATAAATGCAATAGAGTCAGCCTCAGCTATGTCACTGTATTTCCTTTCATAATTTCATATATTAGAATGCGAAACTATAAATATTAATGAAAGGAGCCATGGAGCGGTCAGCTTTAATTTATATAGTACTCTAGGAGGCAATTGGATGCCTAAATCAGGGCTGGCCAGGCTCATAGGACGCAAGCCGGTCATGATTGGTTTGATGTATTAGCTGTTGGATCTGGTTCGCGGGATGCATAAAGCGCCCATTAGCCTGGCTCGCCGGATACAGATTTTATTTACGTTTCTGTGGAGCCTGGCCGGAGCGGTGCGCCTTGGGAGCATGTGCATGGATGAAATACTCTGGGCGCATGCAAGCAGCTGGCCAACCAATCACGGGTCCCGAGTGGCTAGGATCTCATGTAACCAGGCATGCTGCACTTGCATGCGGTCAGCCTGGTCAGATAGAGCCTGGTTGACTGATGCAAGCCAGGCTAGGTGCCTCCAACCATCCAATCACGCCCCTAATAAATGAAGCCATGGTGAGCGCTAGTTCAGTAGTTTGTACCTAAATCTATAGAACACCCTAATAATACATGAATTGGCATGGTGAGTGAGCTTCACATGCAGAAGAGTCATGGGTGGGCACAAGTTCGTAACTTCGTATGTCAGACTCATAGCTAGTACGTGTGGCTCGTTATGGCAGTTTCGGCTCGGAACGCATCATGATTTTTGTTCTTTTTAGGCACCTTTCGCATCCTGCGGGTACTGTCACATCAACCATCCTCTATCTAAAATATACTCTCTAAATCATCATTTGAAGAGTCATATATTTAAGTACAAATTATTTTCTATATCTTTATATATTCTAACAGTTTTTCTACATCTTGTGCGCGGTCTAGAGAGTCATCTCGCTCTCCATCTTCGGCTAGCGAGAAATCTGGAACCGAAAAGATATCAACAGATATGACGCGACGGCGTTGAAGTGGACTAGGAACGGGAGATGGCCATGCAGAACATGCTACGAGAGGAGGCCGATTTCTCTGGGAGACATGGAGGAGGCCACGCCAAAGGAGGGACGGGCTAACCATGAAAGAAGGAACTAGGCCGAAAGAACAGATGGGACATGCGGAACACGCTACGTGCCGGCACAGGAAAGGCCAGAAACGAAGGAGCTCTGCCGTTGCGGGGATTCCTTCGGGCACAGGAAAGAACAGATGGGACATGGCAGATATAATAGTATCTCCATTTTTTTCTAATTGCAAAATCACCTCTTCGGAACTGACATCAGGCTCAGTAGTGCACTAAGCTAGGTCAAAGTGTTGTACTGATTACCTCCACCTATATAGCAGAGAAGCTTTAAAGGCTCGTGGTCAAAACGAACGATTGATTTCAATGACCGATGGATCCATCAGTTATCAAAAGTTTTAGATCTTTATAGTATAGATTAACATCTGATGATGCCCGGTGGCACCTGGCAAACAATATAGGACTGGAGAAAAAAGATTTGGCCTGCAGAAAGATTTTATTTTCTGTATCTACAACATTTAATAGCTTCACATGAAACAATATATTTTTGGATTAAACCTTAAAAATGTGACAAATAATTGACATTTATCTTATATTTCTATAAATACTTAATATTTGCTGCTGCCGGCGCAAAAAGATTTGCTTAGGGTTCATAAAAAGAAAGATTTGGCGTGCAATATATCAGATGAGACCTTGACGAATTGGTGATAATCTGCAGGGAAGACATAAACATGATAGCAAACTTGTAAAAAGAACCGGCCAAGATTTCCATGGTGTAGCAAATATCCAAAATACCCCTCCGCATCCGCAGTCCTAACAAATCGATCCACTTTCTTCCTCCTTCCCCTCACCTTGCGCTAAGGACCGCCAGGCACGCCCGCCTCCTTTCTCTCCGTCCGGTCTGGTCGTGCGACTACGAGGATTGGTGGCTCCTCCTCATGCTGGTACGTGCCCTAAACACCTTGCTTGCTTGGATTGGATGTGTTCCTCAATCTGTGCGAAGTTAGGGTACAAATTCGCTCTTAGTCGAACCTAGATCCTTCTCGTCTTGGGTTCTTTTTCAGCGGTAGATTTGAGATTTCACACCTCACTGCACATTTTATTTTCTAAAAAATTGGGGGGGGGGGGGTTAAGTGAATTCAGCGTGATTCCATCTTTAACACATTTTTCTGTGCTTGCCCTCTCTCAACGGTTGTTTATTTAGCGGCTGATGTTCTTGGTCAGTCTCGATGTGATTTGTGCACATTGTGGGGCATTCTTGAACAAATTCCTCCTTTTAGTTTAACCCCTCTCTTTTCGTTTTCAGTTCCGACCTTGCTTTTGGCGTCTGTTGTCATAGCAGCCCCACAATTTGGAGTGAATGGCACTGCACCCCCACCCCCATATTTTCCTCCAACTGTATCACACTATGAGCCTATGGGTACTGGAAAAACTGACAGACACATGGGCGAATTGACTCCATCAATTTAGAACATAGGTTTATGTTCGTGGCTTAGTTATCATAGTCACATAGTGTTTAACTGCTCAAATTTGTTGTCAATTTGAACGACATGAAAACTATTAGGAAGGAAACAACAGTTTTCTATTATGCTATGTTGTTGCAATAAACATCTAGCGATGTTGCAGTAGTTGATACTGCGAGAAATATGGTGTAATGTTGTTGTGGAAATTTTATAGTCTAAAGTCGGATGACAAAGTCATCTTTATGCATATTATCCAAAAAAAGTCATTTTTATACATATTTGTTAATTTTGCAAGCGGTGAGTTGTAATGCTACCTTAGTTAACTTCTAATGTTGCAATTGGTGATTGATAGATAACAAAACATCAATTGATTGATGAGAAGATAGCTCCTTAAAACTTCATTAGTTGTTTAATTTAAAATGATGAATCGATCAATTTTATTATTCAGCTATTAAAAAGATAGTAGTATACAATTGATGATGCATGGTATGGTACTACTCCGTATATATAACTAATAAGAAAGAAAAGAAGATAAGGTTTCAGAGAATCAGCAATTGGGCTGCCATCACGACGGCCCAGCCATTACCCGCAAAGAAAAGAAAGGGAGACGACTCAATTGCTCCATCACGATCGGGTCTCTCTCTGTTTCTTCCCCCTTGTCTCTGTCCTTCTCCTCTCTTGCTTGGTCGGCCTTTGCCGGCGGCGACTGGGTGACCGACGGCGCATTCGCCGCGCCACGCTCCGCCCCCGCCTTTGCCTATGGGATACAGGTACTACCGGGCCCACTACCATAGGAGATAACGACCGGCTTGGGCCCACACCTGATAAGGGTGTGGGCCGACCTAGAGGTGGCCCACAAGGAACCCCCAGCTTGGAGAAAAAGTTTGATTAAGGCATAGCAAGTTTGAATCCGGATATCCGTACAAATCTACTCGGATACGATTTGTTGTTTGTAATCTGCCTCGATGCAACAGAACAAATCACTGCTGGTAAGCGAATTTCTGCTAATTCCTTTGAAATTTGCGATGAACTTCTCCTTCAACTCTTGCCAAGAAGTTACTGAAAGTGACCTTAGCAAGGAATACCAATTTGAAGCTGCCCCCTCACAAGCTATCACGAATGACTTTGCCAAGACAATGTCATCCCCGCCGGCTGAAGCTACGGCTGCTTCATAAGTCATCAAGAACTGCCTTGGATCTCTGTTCCCATTGAACTTTGGAATTGAAACACCTCTGTAAGTCTGGGGCCAAGCGCCAATTGCAAGTTGGGTGCTAGAGGGTCAGCAGCATCGATGGTCCTCGTAGAGGTGAGATTTCTTTGTGATGAAGCCCCTAGTTGCGCATCTACTGTCGTGTACATGGTTACTGGAGTTCCAAAGATAGGCTGCTCCAGAGTACTCCATTGCTGTTCAAATGAATCCAACTCGCTTTGCTTATGAGCCATCGCTTGGAGCTCTGATTGCAATTTAGAGATTCTGGCCTTTGCCGTAAGAAGCTCCGGCTTGATGGCGCTTGAACACAAACTGACCTGCATCTCTGCTAAGATTCTGTCCTTTTCTCTTTCTAACCTTGCCAGCTCCCTTTTCGTAGCTTCTAACTTTTGATCCTCACTCTGTTCCTGATTTGCGCCTTGCTTAGACTGCAAATAAACCAGAAAATTTCAATTCATTCTCAACTCTCGATCCTCCCCCATGGAGGAGAGCATGCTCCTCTTTTATAGGGTGGGGGTGTCAACATAGTTTCTTTACAAAGTTACCCCCGCCTCCTGACCCTACATTATCTCTACTATACATTTAAGTATTATTAATCTGGGGGGGCATTTTGGTAACTTTCATTCATATCAGGTACAATTTGGATTTTGCCTCTCGTCACGTCATTCGCGCCGAGCTCTTTGTTGGCTTCACCCGTACCTTCGTCTGAAGGTCGCCTAGCTCTCTCGACGTCAAGAACCGTAGAGTATGGGGCTTCCTGCTCTCAGCAACCGTCGAAGGTGCCCTGTGGAACATACCTCAATTGAACAGCGCCTCCTTACCTTCGACCCTTGCCTTCATTTGTAACGACTCCACTCATTTGCGCAATTCCATAACTCGAAGGTCACCATACCTAGCTTGATGACCTCTTACTGCAATTATAACCTTCGATTTCTTCCTTCTAGGGCCCAGCTCTTGAACCTTCTTTGCTCTTGCTTGGCTAACAATTCCGGAGGTCCGACCTGGTGAAACTTGACCCCCAACGTGAAATAATTAGCTTAGCCGCCAAACTACCACGGTTCATATGCTCTAAATCTTGAAGCTATTCGGCATGCTTTACTATGATATTTTTACTCAATAGTAAGCAATAGTTGTAATTGTCAGTTATCACTTACTTTCGCTGTACGATTTGACACTGCTAATTTAACTTTTCTCTGGTTCTTGAGCCAGCTGCATGACCAGCTTTTCACTTAATTATTTAGCTAACAATCACAGGCATTTACGGACGACGTTTGTTCTCTTTTTGGTTTTATTAAGTTGTAGAGATTATCAGTGGTTAGTGCAGTTACTAAATAATGAAGAGGGTGCATTGAGGTTTGTTCTATCGCCGTCACCACCCCTCCCCGCCGTCACCACCAACAACCGCTCCCACTCGCCCATCGTTTCCCTGCGGAACCGCCGTCACCACCCCTCCCCGCCTCCTCCCGCACGCCGCACACCCCGCCTCCTCCCGCACCTCCCCCCCCTGAACCGCACACCCCGCACGCCGCAACCACCCCGCCTCCGTGCGCCGCACCTCCCCGCACCCCCGCGTCCTCAAGCACCCGCGCACGCCGCGGAAGCGGCCCTCCATGTACCCGTCCGTCTTCCCCGCCGCCGGGGGAGCCGAGGCGGCGCCGCCCAGGCTGCTCGGCCTCGCCTCCGCTCTTGCCGACGACCCCGGCTGCTCCGACCTACTCCCGCCGTCCCCCGTCCTCGACCAGGCCGCGTTCCTCCTCCGCGACCTGCCGCCGTCGCCGCCGGCGACGCCGATGAGCCCCGCCCCCGCCAAGAGCTACCCGTCACCGGCCGCCGTGAGCAGCGTCTTCAGCGAGTTCCGCGACCCGGCGCCGTCCCCCGCGACCCCCGACGCCGCGGCGGCGGACGAGCCCGGGGAGCTCGACTTCGACGATTTTTTTTTTTTTTTGCGAGGGCTCCTGCGCCCCCAATCGATCCCATCTATCCGCCACCGCTGCCTCCTCCTCGCAGCCCCGCACAGAGCGATGCCCTCCGCCCGCCCCTTGTGCCCGACGCGGCGCCGCTCGCTCTTTGCTGTCGCCGCCTCGAAGCTCCCCCTCCTCCCGTGCACCATCCCACCAGATTGAGGCACCGTCGTCGCCACCGCCGCGGTAAGCCTAACCACCACGCTCCCCGTCTCCTCTGCCTCACCGCAACTGGCGACTGGGATGTCCTGCCGATCCACACCATTGCTGACATCCTGCCCTCAGCCGATGTAGCCGCGCGTACCAACCAGTTAATCCTACCCTTGCCGCCACCATAGGATTCAGTTTCGAGGTTCGTGGTTTGCCTCGCCCGACTTCCGCTGGCAGGAAGTGCTCCAGATTGTTGGTTGGTGCTGTAGAACTCTAGCGTGTTGGGAACTGGAGATAACCCTGGTCACATGAATTGCCTTCGTGTCATTTCCAAATGTCATGATCTCGTCTAAGTGTTGTTCTGTTTGTCAGATGGCTGATGCTGCCCTGGGCTGGGTGGAGAGGTCGCTGGAGGAGCTGGACAGCTTGCTAGACAGCGACATGTACTGCCTGTTGGTGCTCTCGCCGCTGGATGGGTGTACCATCGCTTCGTCAAGTACCTGATGCCATTCTTCAGCAACTTCGGCCTCATCAGATACCGTATTCTCGTCGAGGTATATGACATTTAATTTCAGACGGCTTGTTCTCCTAGCGTACAGTATATCTGCCCTATCTTGATTCTTGATTTCGAGGGTGGAATACTTGAGAATGTGCTGCTGGTGTTAGTGTCAAATTTGCTTATCCAAGGTGCCTTGTTCTGCAGATCAAGTGGCTTCTGAAACTCTCTCGAATTCCTGAGATCACTGAGGGGCCGCCATTCAGCGAGACTTGAGGAGTTATGTTCCCTGCCATGGTCGATATATGCAGAGCAATGTGTTCCTTGGCTGCCAATCCTATGTTGTCCGGAACTCATGGGTAGGCATGAAGACACCTCACTGTATATTGAGTAATATTTTCTTACACGGTTGCACGACAACAGTAAAAATAAGTTTTTTGTACCTAAGGTGTAACTTTCCCATTGTTCTCAAGAGGCCTTCTGTGAGATAATGTAGTATAAACAATTACTTATTGGACCATCTTGTTTCACAAGTTTTCTTGGTGTTGATTCAGTAAAGGTGATTGTGAGTGATAATAAATTGACAAGATAATAATGAAAACAATGGAATTGATTGACTTATCAACTCACTCTGCTATTCTCAAGGCAACAGAGATGGAGTAACATGGCAAACCTTGCATTGTTTACCAACATAAACTAGGAGATTAAAAAAATTATTATACTATTCAGTCAAATAGTCTTCAAAAGTTTCATTTGTACAAGAAAAGGAGGGAAATATATTTCAATTAAAATTTTTGTTCTTCAGCAGTGTCACATTATTGAGTGCCAGTCATTAATTTTTTTCAATGCAGCAGCCAACCCCTTTGCTCGATTGCTTATTGCTTTTCTAAAACTACCTTTAAATTGTTTTCAATTGTTGCTTGTAGCCAGCATCACCAATAGTGGTGGGAAATTTGCTGGTGCTGCTGGTAATTATAATGGTCATGTGGTTGCATATCCAGAAGTTGACTGGCCTAAGGTGGCAGAAGAGTTTGTCAGATCATTGAGTTTGCAGTTTAACCCTTATGTTACTCAGGTGACCTATATTCTTTGTTTTAGCATTCGGTTGTTTCTCATTTTATTCTCTGGTCTTGATTGTTCTTGTACAATTAGGATCTTTCCCCTTTATTTATTATGTATAGTGATCATAACCAACATTGTTCTGATGCAGTGTCATCCTTTTTACAGATTGAGCCCCATGACTACATATCAAAACTCTTCAATCTTTTCACTCAGTTCAACAAGGTATTGATTGATTTTGATAGAGAATGTGGTCGTCTATATCACTAGGCTACTTCAAGCAGGTAAATTGTAAAGGGTTGACCGTTTGAGGGAATTTCGTACCGCAAAGGGGAAAAAGGAAGCGATGATATTGATACCATTAACCTGAAAAAAGGAATTGATCTTCCATATTAACTTTCTACATCTTCCCAAATTCTGTTTTCAGATACCAAAAGCCGGTGAAGTTGGTGGGAAGAACTATGCCTCATAAAGTCAATCCCATTGATTTTGAAAATAGTTAGGGCAATTTAGGTTTTGCGAATGCTGCTTTATCTGCTTTAAGCATGAAGATGCTGATATCCAGAATGCAGGTGTTCTCACCAATTCTATTCTGCCCCTCGATTTTTATTTTTCCAGCCTGAGCTACTGTAACATTTTTGGATGCATGACACATTGGAAAAAGTCATATTCACTATTGATCTGTGATGTGCATCAACGATTGGAGAGGCTACAGCCTGCAGTCAGAAGAGCTATTTATTATTGTGTCGCCATACAAAAACCATCACATTATGTAATTACCATACTTCCCTATAGTAATAGTTTTTTTGTTAGTTCAATGGACTGCAACTGAGATGTCATCTAACTGTAACATGCGCAGGCCAGTATAGATGGATTTAGCAAGGAAAAACGGTGTTAATGCTATTCTTGTCAAATACAAGTAATGGTAATCGAGATTACACTACAATTTGGATAGTGTTCAGTGTGGTTTGTGTACTTTCTGACTAATTACTCTGCCAATTTCATTATAGGCCTCCAAGATGTTGATTCTAAACAGGCTAAGAGGAAGAGGGATAGAGAACGTTTTGCAAGCATGTCAGCTGAACAGAAGGAGAGGAACAAGAAGCTGAATAGGAGGAGAGAACAAAAAGCTGAACAGAACGTTTTGATCCTACACGTGTTTGGTGTGTTTAACGGCTGTAGTGATGCCGAGGTACGTGGGCTTGAAACTCCTGAAAGATACTTGATCAACTCGCCGTACGCATGATCTGATGACTTCTGGCTTCTTTTGACATACAGGTGGTGAGCAGCTGCCGAGGTGGATGATGAACTGTTCAGCAAAGGTTGATGAGAGGATGTCAGGTTGGATGAGCAAACTTCATGTCTGTTATAGCCTAATAATTAAACAGTTTGTGGTAAGAATGGAGATCTGAATGCGCATCTCCATTGAAGCCTGCCTTTCTGATGTGGTGGATCGGTAGTAGTGTGGTACTTCCTCCTGTCATAAATACTCCCTCTGTCGCCATATATGCAGTTTGGTGAATCAAGCGAAGAAAACTGAGCTACCGTCATTGACACATGATGAAAAGACACTAGGATTGAACTTTTTTTTTATTGATAACATGGTGTATGGGGAATGTATATTGAATTAAGCAGGAACAAGATAAATGAGCCACATGAAGGGTTGTACATTACTGGTAGTACTACATAGATGATACGATGCGTGGCCACCATCTGTTGGTCGTGGCCTGGCCGTGGATGTCGATCCATCGGTTCGATGAAATTTGGGGGCTCGTGGTAGACAATTAATAAAATTGATCATGGTTGCTCACTTTTTAAGAATTAAACTATCCATTCTATAGCACATGGAGGCATATAAAGTCAGACAATGTTTATGAGGCTAACCTGCTTGAGAATGATGCCGTCATTGTCAGCATGGTGAATGAAGTTGGCAACGATTCATGAATATAAGTGAAGTTCAACCTTTGGTCTATGATATATCTATGCGCACATCCATGTGGTTTCGGCCAACTGTTTCATCAAATCCCAGATAGATCTTAGGACTTTGTTGAAATGTAATTTGAATAAAATGTAATTAAATAGTCCATGTCTATTTACATGAAATTTATAGAAAACATAATTTTATATTTGATGGTATATAATTTAATAGTCCATGTCTAGGATCTTAGATGATATATTTATTCCATATTTGTACACATTTTCACATTATTATTTTCTTCTTAAATCAATTGTGTATTGCAGTATAAATATTTTACCCGTAGCAACGCACGGGCACGATCCTAGTATGTACTACAATCAAATGATAGAAAGACCATATGAAATTTCCTTCTTAACGAAGTAGAAACCAGTTACACATAAAAAAAGTACTTATGGGACCTGGAAATAAGCACTGATGGAACCTGGATGTGCACGGCATGCAAGAGAAATTACTGACAGCATTAAAACATCTATAATTTGGATAATTACTGAACAGGAAAGAAACAAGTCTACAAACTGAAAGAGGGATTTCTTTGGGCAGTGGATATGGATGCAGAACAGCAGAAGCTATGCCTTCGCCATAACATGAGTCACACGCCCACACCTCCTCTGGTTGCTTGCCCGATGGCATATGCAGCAACACCCAACTAGGTTCATCCATAAGAACTACAAAAACAATCCATTCATTCATAAATTATAATTTTTATATATTAAACCATTCTGTACCTGATGCAGAAGGCAGTGAAGCATTCTTGCCTACAGGTTACCTTGGAGTACTCAGTCAAGTCGCAGAATTTAGGTTTAACACCAGGCCATCCAGAATGGGTTCTCCAATCTCCAACTTCAAGTCCATGTGAAAAAATTGTTGTGAACCCAATCATAAAATGAAACATTGGCCTCAAATGAACCCAATCTGTTGTGATGAAATGGCTGCATGTCAAATTTTGTGTTCTTAAAAGAGAACAAAAAATGACCATGATCCTGAGGAAAGCTATGTGGTTGTCAAAACATATTTATGATCATAGAAGTTAAAAGCGTAGTGAACTACTACTCAAATCCACTAGCAAGGTGAAGATGAGCTGTTAGAAAAAGACAAAGCAAGTTTAAAGTAAGGACTTAAAAAAAGTTGTGAAACTTAGTTTTTCTAGCTTTTTTCTTGTCTTTTTTTTCCTCGATTTGAGATAGCGAGTCTAAGAACTCTTGTAACTTTTGGCTGTATATATCCACATGTGGATATAGAGGCCGGATTATTTTCAATATCTAAAAAAAAGAGAACAAGATTATTTACCAATGGCTACTGCCGTTGCACTGCCCGGGTTTGTGGCCGACGCCAAAGTGTCGAATGTCTTGGTCTTGGGGTTGCCGTCGGCCTGTCACAATTAAAAAATTCAGCAAGCATTTTACTTTGTTGCCGTCGGTTCAGCCGTCGTAGTAGGCGCACGGTTACTGTTGTTCAGGGACGCGCCGGTAGTTGACGGACAACAAGACTTACGCCCTTGCTGAGCTTCACAAACCAGTGGCACAGGTCATTTGTAGATGGCTGCTTTGGACGTGGAGGGTGCGAAGTTGCTGCCGTGCACTGGTGGAAGTTCAGGATGGGCAGCGTCACAGCGCCCGTGCCGGTGGTGCTGTTTGCGGCGGTGCAGTAGATGCGGACTCCTCTTGGGTTCATGGGGGCGCAGAGGGAGTGGGAGGAACCGGTGGTCATCTATGCAACGCTAGACAAGAGAATCAAGAAAGGGAAACAAATGTCACGGGAATCAATAACGTGTTGGAAAGAAAGGAAAACAAAAAGAAGGTGAAGGAAAGAACATAAACGCTACTGATTTTTTGGCAGGTTGAACTCACGGCATTGCTTAAACAGCAAAAAGGTTACTGATTTTTTGGCAGGTTGAACCCTGCGAGCAAAAAGGTTGTTCCCCATTAGTTTTAAGAACTGCGTTAAGTAGAAATGGAAACAGCAAATTGTGGCTTATATGGCTAATTGCTTGTAAAACCAAGGAATCTAGCCACAAGAATACACGCTGAGCCAGTCTTTGGACTCCGAACTGTTTCTAAGCATCTCCAAGAGTGACTAAAAAATAAAGTCCCAAAATACTAGTATTGGAACCTTACAGACAAATATTGGGAGGAAAAAATACCCTTCCATCCAACAGTTCCTAAAAAATTAGACCCAAAAGCAGCCACGTCATCAATTGTGGGGCCGTTGCTTGATTTTTTTCTATGGTGAACAGTAACTCGCGATTTGTTTTTTTGTCCGACTTTTTTTCCGCGGGGTATCGGGAGTTCAGAGAGGGGGGTAAATTTGGCTTAGAATGGGGTCAGTATTGGGCACGCAAAAAAAATTGGGAATAGAATTAGACACTGTTGGAGCATTATTTTTCACTTTTATGCCCAAAACTAATTATTGGGAGTGTTTATTGGGTACTCTTGGAGATGCTCTAAAAGTTTTAAAAACCATACATGGTACAAATCACAAGCAAAAGCATCATATACTCGTTTAGTGCTCCCAATGTTCAGTATGCTATCATAATCAATAGCTATATTGAGCTGATAAAGGAGCAGATACAGGAGATGGACTACCTCTTTTCAGTATTTCACATGAGAGCATTGCTCCGTAAATTTATATAAAGACTTTAAGCTACCAAAATAAGATATGAATTGACAGTGAGATTCTTCAAGCAATTCTCAAAATGTACAAGAAGTTCGCTTGGATCAACAATATAATGATAGGTCCAAGATGCTCAAGTCCAAATGTTAGATCACATACCAGGGAAAAAGTTTATGTCTACAACATAAAATCGATCTCCTGTTCCGTGCTGTCTGATCATATCGATGTTGAACCATCTAAGACCCTGTCAATCAGGTCGAAAGAATGATCACTGGGAATGACTCGTGAGGAATCAGGAAAGAGGGGGCATGAATCATTGGTACCAAGATGGGTGTGGGTATGGCAGGGTGGATTTTTATTGTATTCACCAAAGGCGGTGGCTATTAAGATGACGCAAATCAAGCAGCTATTAGAAGGAAATCGTGAGTTCGAACATCTTCAAAAGTGCCCAAAATATATTTCTAAAATTAGTTTTGGGAACGAATAATAAAAATATTCACTCCATCAGTTATCTATATCAGTGCCCAGTATTCCCGCACGTCCAATCCGTGTGGCCAACTGAGCTATATTTGCACCCCTCGCTCGCGCTCCCAATCCCTGAAAATCCGTCGATGCCCTAGGCCGCCACTACTTTCTTCCTCCCGCGTGATTTAGACCTATACAGTGGAGTTTCGAGCTCCTCTGCTCCGGCGAGCGGGGCTCTGCCGTAACCCCATCTCTCACCTGAGACGAGCGCGCAACCTATATCGGTGTTTGGAATCAGGTGTTAAAATTTAGATATTTAAATAAGTCATAATTAGACGTATTAAACATAAATTAATTATAAAAATTAATTACATAAGTCATGTCTATTTCGCGAGACGAATCTAACAAGTCTAATTAAACTATAATTAATACATAATTACTATATATTTACTGTAGCATTACACTGTCTAATCATGATATAATTAGACTTAATAAATTCTTCTAATAAATTAACCCTTATTTATGTAATAAATTTTTAATTAATCTATATTTAATTTTCCTTATTAATATGTTTACGTTCGATGTGAGGCTGGTGAGGCAAACAAACGGAGCCTTACTCCTTCGGGAAGCCGAACCGAGACACAGCTGCGGTCTCCTCCGGCGAGCGGGTCGGTCTCGCGGCTACACTCGCCTGCTCCGGCAAGCGGAGCGGCGCCCGTGGCTCATCTTGCTCAAGAGCGTCTGATTCACCGCCCATGGTAGAGCTGGAGACTTATCCGAGAGGGAGGGAGAGAGAGATAAGAAATGATTAAAAAAATGGATGGCCTCGGACTCGGGTGAAAGGATAGGAACAGCAGGAAATGCTTTCGGCCAATGAACGCTGAGCGGCAATAATAAGCAAGATCAAATAAGCAGACGGCTCAAGAATTCAATAGCAAAGACAATTTAGAAATGTAACTTTAATTGTACATAATATAAAATGAGTCAGCGCCAAAAGTTAGTTACAAATATACCAAGAGCTGAGTTCACGCGTGGATGACGTGGCAAGAGTTAAATTTTTTTGGAAAACAATTTTTGGGAACTGTTGGTGGAGGTGGTCTTTTTTCATCCCAAAATTTTTTGGCAAGGTCTAAAAATCATCTTTTTTAGGACTTTATTTTTTAAGGTACTCTCGGAGATGTTGGAATCGCGCAAATTAAGGGTATCAAAAGGAAATCGTGAGTCCAGGGGGCATTAGAATGACGGAAATCGAGTAGCTATTAGAAAGAAATCATGAGTCTAGGGGCTATTGGAATGGCGCAAAACAAGGGGCTATTATTAGAAGGAAATCGTGAGTCTGTGGGCTATTGGAGTGGCCCAAATCAAGGGGGCTACTAGAAGGAAACCCTGCAGTAATTATGGGCGGGTATGGCTGCGCGTTTGGTGAAAAAAAACCGCTGCATGTGGCGGAAACATCCTGCAAATGCAGTTTCGGTGGTCCTTCAGTCCCCCCTTTGTGCTATCAAAAAAATGGCCTCATTTGTGGGCCTTTGTGTGAGGGGTGCATAGTTTGGTGAAAAGTTGTTTCAAGTGTTTCTCTCTTTATAGTATAGATTTATTTTGAGAGGCAGCCGCCGCCGAACAAAAGGCGAAAATAGGAGGGAGACCGAGAGGGGAACGCTCACGCTCCTCTCCCAAGGGCGACGGGCCAGGCCCTCCCCGCTGTCGCACCTCCCCCAACCTCCACCCCCAAGCGCCTCCTGCTCCGCCGCCGCCGGATGGCCGCCGGCTATCCAGGCAGGCGCGAGGATGGCGGCGGTGGGGCCCTCCTCCTCCACCGCGGATTCATCACGGGCCACAGCTGCCTCCCCTCGTCGTCACACCTCGCCCCCGGTGGTCCGGCTCCGCCCTAGCTCATCACGGTGTGGCTTCGGTGGTCTCAAATGCCCTCTTCCCCCGGTGCCGACGAGGGTGGCCGGAGTTGGTGGAAGGGCCCCCAGATGGGAGGTGGAGAGCTCCCTGGCGGTGGCCGTGAGGGTGGCGCTGCCGTGGAGGGGGCGGCGTTGATGGCGTCGACGGCCTCTTATTCCCCGGTGGGCTACCGTGTCTTGGCGCGGATGCGCGTCGCCAGCCGGGTGGGCGACTTCTGCGGGGGGCCTATGCCTGGCGCGGGGTATGGGTCTCCTGTGGTGGCCGGTCCGCCGTCAGCTGGGCTCCCCCGTCCCTACCCGCCTCGGCCAGTTTGGGCCTCCGCCTACACTGCATAGGGAAGGGGGAGCTCATCCATCTTCGACTCCCCCGGCAAGCAGTCCCTCAAGTGATATCCCTCGTCTTTGTCTCTGTTATGCCCCTCGTTGTCGTTCTGCAGCATCCATGCTTGATACTTCAATTAGATTCATCAGGTTTTGCCTACTAGACGGGGGCGTTTCGGGTTTGGGAACCTCGTGGTTCACCTGGGTGCATCGACAATTGAGGCGGGCAACTCTGGGATTGAAGGCGAGCTCCTGCCCCCAGATTCGTTGGATTTGGTGGTGGTTCTAGTTCGTCTGGGGTCCTGTAGAAAGTTTCGATGGTTGTGGCGCGTGGATTTTGTTCAGGGCCATGGGCGGTAGGGCAGGTTCTTCTGTTTCTCTGGGTGGTGTTCCATTAGCATTCGCTTTGGTCCAGTGGGCTGGACGGGCAACAGATTTCCTATTGAGGGCATTGCTGTGGGAGGACTTCTTTGACGGTTTGCTGGGGTCTCCTCGGTGAAAACCAAACGTTGGCGCCGGCTTGATGCCTTTACTTTCCTGAAGCCGTTGTCTTTTGGAGTTCCGCCAGTTGCTGTGAAGTCAAAGCTTGGGGCACCGTTGACGGTTCGATCTTACTGGTCTATGATGGATTCTTGGCTTTTTAGGTTTCCCATCTTGAGTTGCCCGTGGTTGTCTAAGATGTGTCTCCTAGAGGGCACTGCTGTGGAGTTGTAAGTAGTTGGGTGTCGTCAGTAAACTTGTGCTTTATTGTAAACTGGTATTCCCAGTATCTGACTTGCTTTATATAAAGCTCGGCCACTGCTGTTTGGTCATAGACTGTTTATTTCTATTGATTAAGTGTCCCTATTAGCATCACAGGTTTCCATCTTCTATTAACTAAGTATCTCTTATTTACTTGGCACCTTATTTTGCCATTCTCAAGAACAGGTTTCGCGGTAATGCAATCAAACTTTTGGGTTTCGGTAGAATACCATTATAAAATATTGATTCTTTGCTATAATGCCTTCTCACTCTTTTTAATATTATTTTGTGATTTCTCCTTTGTGTAGCAATATGAAGTGACCATATTGTGCCCTCTAGGGACCCAGCTTTTATCCACGCTCGGTTTCTCATCTCTGGCGCTCGTCCTTTCTCTCGCGCCCATGGCCGGCGGCAAGCGGACCACCACCGTCGCACGACTCCAGCCACCCGATCCCCAAGCTCCGTTTCTTCGTCTTCCTAGCCTGCATGGTCGCCGCCTCCTCAGACCGCCGCGGGCGTGGCAGAGCTGGCCGGCATGGCAGCGCCATCACGGATGGAAACAGAAGACGGGAAGAGGGAGAAACATCACAAAAGCCTTGACTAGTTAACTTGATTCTTGCCATCACAAATATGTAAAGCGACAGGTGGAAATTTCTTGGGCAGCTACTTGACCGAGACGCTGCATTATCTGCGACTGCGACCCGTTTCAACTGATGAACTCGCTCCGACGCTGCTCCCTCGCCGCTATTGGTGCGGCACGCCACGTCCATCATCGAGGCCTCCGGGCTTGAGGTGGCTGGCGGCGTCGGGGCCTGTTGCCGCGCTTGGCTGGCGGTGGCGGGAGAGGCTGCCGACGTCGGGGTTTCAGGCTGGGGCGTCGTGTTTTTTTTTTGTTTTTACAACGGCGCGAGCTGAACGCATGGGAGAGGAAAAAGGTCGAGCAGAAGGATGGATGGGCAAGGGCATACGAGTCCAGTCACGTGGCTAAATAAATGAGAGAATATAAAATGAATTAGAAAAACAGAAAAAGACATTCTAGCAAGTTCTCAATGTTTTATAATAAAAAATAGTGAAGTCCATTTACGTGATGGCAACCGCCCACTAAAATTTCAGAAAACGACATGCATCAGCCGGCTGCCCACCACGCTGCATTCATCACCATTCATCTTCACGAAGTCGCCTTGAAGCGTGCGACCAGATCGAGCAGGTTGCCGTGCGACGATCCGCCTTCCTGCATGGCCGCTCTCGCCTTGACCGCGAGCGCGCGGGCCCGCCGCCGCATCTCCTCCCCGCCGCCTATCACTCGCCTCACGGCCTCCTCCACCACGTCCCGCCCCACCACGATCTCCTTCTCCACCGCCTGGTACATCAGGGGCTCCGTGACCCCGACGCCCACGCCGATGCCCAGCACCTCCACGGCGAACTTGGCGTTCAGGAACTGGTCGCTGAAGTGCGGCCACGTCACCACCGGAAGCCCCGCCGCGACGGCCTCCAGCGTCGAGTTCCACCCGCAGTGCGTCACGAACCCGCCCACCGCGGTGTGCGACAGTATCAGCAGCTGCGGCGCCCACCCGCGGACGAGCAGGCCGCGCCCCGTCGCCGCGACGCGCGCCTCGAGCTCGCCCAGGAACGCGCGCGCCGCCGCGTCGTACTCGTGGGCGTTCCTGAGCACCCAGATGAACGGGTGCCCCGACGCCTCCAGCCCGAGGCCGAGCTCCACGGCCTGCTTCGCGTTCGCCTGCGCGATGCTCCCGAAGCTGACGTACACGACGGAGCCCGGCTCCCTGCCGTCGAGCCAACGGAGGCACTCGTCGGCGTCGATGGCGGTGGCGGCGTTCCCTCTCGCCGCCAGCGTCGCCGCGCGCTGGTGGTAGAGTGACACCGGCCCGACGGTCCAGACCTTCATCTTCCTGGCCGCCGCGTAGCCGGCGACGAACTCCGGCTCCATCTCCTCGAAGGTGTTCATGATGACGCCGTCGGCCTCGGCCCGCGCACGCTCGACGTAGTCGGCGAACTCCTCCCACCACGGGACCCGGGTGCCCCGGAAGAAGCCCGGGGCCTGTGCTCTCGTCACCACGAACCTTTTCTCCAGCCCCGGCACGACGACCGGCTCGTTGGGGTCCTCGACGCCGTCCCACGCGTTGAACCTCTCGAGGTTGTGCTGGCACAGGAGGCAGAAGGCGCACATGCTGAAGAAGGTGAGCCGCGGGACGCCGAGGTTGGCCGCGAGTGCCGTGGTCCACGGGTGGCAGAAGTCCGACACGACGCAGGTCGGGTACGGCGCGTGCGCGCGGAGGTAGCTCTCGATCGGCGCGCGGAGGAGCGCCACGGCGTTGAAGTAGTTCCGCATGAACACCGGCGGCACGTTGTCCATGTTGTCGGCGCCTTCCGGCAAGCCGGCCTCGGCGTAGTCGAGCGGGAACTCGACGAGCCGGACGGGGAGCCCCGACCGCCGGGCGGAGTCGACGGTCGGGCGCACCCGCGCGGCCGTGGCCGGGGTGCCGGCGACGATGGTGCAGACGGCGCCGTGGGTGGTGAGCAGCAGCGCGGTGTCGATGGCCGGGATTAGATGGCCCTGCGCCATCAGTGGGACGAACACGAAGTGCGCCGCCGCCTGGGTTGTCCTTCCGCCGGTGTCGTCCGCGTCTCCGCTGCCGCTGGTGGCTGCCTGTCCTTGGCTACCCATCTTGGTTTGGCGATCGTCGCGGGGGGGGGGGGGGGGGGGGGGGGGGCGGCGGGAGGTTAGTGTTTCTTGGCTCCCCTGTGTTGGAGTTGCTGTCTGTGCCACCTTTAAAAGGCATCTGAGTCGGTTTGGACTTTGGAGATTAGCTTGCGTCGTTAGCGCAGCGCCGGCCATGGCCGGGCGGTCGGCATCGACGATTATTACCAGCTGGCTTGACGTCACTGGTGGCGTGGCGCCAGGATTACACTTGTGTGAATTGAGAGACGTGACACTGTTATACGTTTGTCCGAGTGAGAGGCCCAAAAATTCAACTAAATGTCAGCGTCAGTGACACTTAACTGGCAGAATTTGCGGCAGTTCCAAAAAGCAACCATAAAGTTCACTACGTAAAAAAAAGATTTCCACCACATCAAAATATTGGCCCATGCATCGAGTACTAAATGTAGATGAAATCAAAAACTAACTGCACAGTTTTGTTGTACGAGACGAACATTTTGAGCCTAATTAATTAATTTTTGGATAATTTTTCACACATACAAACGAAATGTTACTTTGACGCAATGATTACGAAGTGACTCTAAACTCCCAAATCCGCACCCCCTATTTTGCATCTAAACGAGGCCTTAGTTCATCAGTGGTCTACGGGTCATTGATCCGACGTTGGACATCCATTGGGTTGGAGTGTTCTGAGTGGAATTTGCGTTTTCCCAATAGGCTACAGCGACTGAACCGGAGTGCTGCACGTCTGAGTAGAATTTGCCTCGAGACTCGGCCCTCGTTTAGATCCCAACTTGGGACACCCAAACTTTAGAGTTTGATAATAAATGCGCAATGTAGCATTTCATATATATTTATGAATAATGGTCCAAACATTGATAAATTAGTCTTAAAATGTTTGTCTCGTAAAGTACAATAAAACTGTGCAATTAGTTTTTGATTTCATCTATATTTAATACTCCATACATGTGCCGACATTTTGATGTGATGAAAATTTTCTTTTTACATAGTGGAATTTGGGGGTGAAATTTGGGAACTAAACCATGCGTAGCAAAGCGACACGCAGCAGAAGCTGATTCTGTTGGAAATTTGAGGAGTTTTCCCATAAATGGAAAAAAGTCAGTAAAACGGAATTTTTCGATCGAAAAAAAATTCCCTTTTACTATGTTCATCAATCCACTTAACCCTTTAATAAAAATTAGACTCATTTTACTCCCTAATCTATTTTAGTTGGTTCAATCTATCCTCTAATGAGATTTATCTTTTACATTTCTCCCTACACAGGTTGAACTTAAGTTCAAATTTAACGCGAGATGACTTATAACGTGATGTCCTAAAAATATATAAAGAATTTTTCATGGTTATTTTTCTAACACAAGGCATCATAGTTTTCTCCATCTCCTCACAAAATTTGACTAAAAACTCATATTGTATGTGGAGAAATAAAAAGAACAAACCTCATTAGTGGGTAGAATCGACCAGATCAAATAGTTTGGGGTAGTGAATTGAGCCTAAATTTTGCTGAGGGGTTTAGATAGAGAAAGTGAATAGATAAGGGTAGTAAAATAGACCTTTTTCCATAAATAATGAATTTGGAGTCAATTTTGAAGGAAATTAATCTCCAAAATAAAAGAAGAGCAAACAAGGGAGGAGTGATGTTGCTGGGCCAAGACAGGGTCCATGGACGAGCAGTCCAGCAGGCCCAAGGGCCGCTGGTTCACGAGGATGACACTGACGCGCCACTCGGTGTCCTGCGCTCTTGCTCTTCATTGATGTGCTAGCTGCGGTGTGGCCTGCAGCAAGCACATTAGCATTATTGTATCTCTCAACATCCTCGATGACATCATCTTCGTCATATTATATTATGGACAATGAGATTGTTCGTGTTGCTTGTACCGTTTAATATGATTCATAGAATGTGATTCAATTCTAGGGATCCAAACGGGCACTTGGGACTACTAACATTCATCAAACAATCCAAAATTTGATGAATAGGTATATTAGACTAGGGATGTGACCCGTACAAGTATAGCACCTATTTGTAAAATTATATTGCTAATTAAGGCTAGGTTGCTCATATTTTGCATATATGTCAATCAAATTCGTGAATATTCGGCTTAAGGGAAAAATATCAACTCAAGTAAAAAAGTTCCCACCGTTTGAATTTGTGAATGTTTCGTTCAAGAAATATACTACCTCCGTTCCAAATTACTATTCATTGTTGATTTTTTTTCATGATCTTTCACCATTCGTCTTATTCAAAATTTATCTAAATATACAAACCAATAAGTTATACTTGAAGTATATACGATGATAAAGCAAGTCACATACAAAATAAATGATACTTGTGAATTTTTTTGAATAAGACGAATGGTCAAACGTTAAACGAAAAAATCAACAACGAATAGTAATTTGGAACGGAGGTAGTAATACTCATGAATTAAATGCTCCACTAGTTTAAAGAATTTATTAGTGTTCCATCCACCTTCATGAAAAAAATCTAGATTAAAAAATATTCTAAATAATCTAGACGCTTCAATTTAAGTAGATCATTAGTAAAATAAAAGGCAGAGTATTAGAGATAGACCCTCAAAAAATTATTATCCCATGTTGCCGTTGTGTTGTATGGATCATGCCACCATAAAAAAAAGATCACACTTGCAGCAAGATCTGCTTGACTAATTTTTTGAGTCAAGTTCCTTCATATGTTATATTGGCTATGAGTCAGTCACGAAAAACTTGATTTTTATTTTTTAAAATCTCTCAAGGGTTTTCTATAGAGCCGGGGTAGAAGTTGTTCCCATCTTATCTAACTTGATAGATCCTCTTGTATTGCATGGACTGCGTGATCAAGTGCACGTAGCTTGGTTGTGCCTTTGAGCCATATCTGGATCTCAGTCACCTAATTGTGGTTGTCATGACCGTGGGTCGAAGGATTTTATAGGGTTTGGGTTGTAATGTCAATTGCTTGCAAACTGGTCCCATTATCTCATTCCGTACAACCATGAGCTAGCTCCGTTACATTAATTAGTATTGTTATTGTGGTTTATTGCTTGAATTAGATCTTTTGTGATATCCTACATTTGCTATATGATTTTTGTTACCAAAGATTAATTTATTAATTATTATCTCTGGATTGATAACTCTAACGATAATCTATTTTTTATTGGAATTAAGTGTTAGATTACATCAACAAGTTATAGGAGTATTGTTTTGTTAATGCCCGGATTAATTCTAGTTACGGTTGTATATCTGAATATTTGTGTCATTCTGAGATATTTATGTGTTAGCTCTACTCTACGGTGAAATATTAGGACAAATAATGGACTTAATCAACGTGTTCCATAACTTTATTTTTGTGAGTTTTTTATTGATTGAAAAAATGTCCACTTGGTGCCTTACAACTATATAGTCCATCCACTCACAACATGTATTTCAATGATGAAATAATTTACTCGTTGTGATGATGAGTTTGTGTAGGAGCCCGATAATCTTTATAGGCTATTGATGGCCTAATAGAGGCTAAAAATTTCAATTTAGTGCACTCTTCTATTATTGTATTTTGAGACTACAACATTCAATAAACAATGATTTTTTTTGAATACTAGTGATGTAACATGTACAAGTATATGACTTATTATTGTAAAATTATATTACTAATACTAGGTTAATGATATTTACATATATGTCAATCATATTCGTGAATATTCGGCTTATGGAAAAAAATCTCCTCTCAAGTAAAAAAAAGTGTCCCACCATTTTATTTTCTGAATGTTTCGTTTAATAAAATAATACTCCTCATGAATAAAATGATTCACTAGTAGTTTAACAAATTTATTAGCGTTTCATCCAACTTCATGAAAAAAAATCTAGATTAAAAAAATATTCTAAATGATCTAGAGGCTTCTGTGTAGATCATTGGTAATTAAAAACAGAGTATCTAACGAGTAAACAATATATTAGTTGCCATTGATATAGACCCTTTAAAAATCACAATCCCATATTGCTATTGTGCTGTAGAATATGCATCGTGCCAGGAAAAAAAAGATCATAGCGATGTTGCAGCCAGATCTGCTTGAATTCCCATGAGAGAGAACTTTATTACTACTGGATTTTAAAATCACTCTTTAGCAGTCGGGCCTTGTTCCCAAATTTCACATCAAATTCCACTTTATAAAAAGAAGATTTCCATCACATCAAAATATCGGCAATGTATGAAGTACTAAATGTAGATAAAATTAAAAACTAATTACACAGTTTTGTTGTACTTTATGAGACGAACATTTTGAGCCTAATTAATCAATGATTGGACAATTATTCACAAATACAAACGAAATGCTACAGTGACGCATTAATGGCAAAGTTTCAACTTTGTCATTTCAAAGTTTGGAAGTAAACAAGGCCTCCATTTAGTACTTCATGTGCCCATATATTTTGATGTGATGAAAATCTTCTTTTTACATAGTGTAATTTGAGGTGAAATTTGAGAACTTTTGGATAATTATTCACACGTATAAACGAAATACTACGGCGCCGTATTTACGATAATGTCTCAACTTTGCAGCATCGGGGAACTAATCAAGGCCTAAAGCCCTACAATAAATGATACGCGCAGCCACTGGAAGTCAACAACACACCAAAGCCAAGAATATTACTGTGTCCTCAGGCTAGCAGGCAGCAGCTCGGCCTCGACGACGACGCCAGGATGGGTAGCCAAGGACAAGCAGCGACCCTCTGCCGGGGAGACGCCGAGGATGACGCCGGCGGCAGCAACGCGGCGCACTTCGTGTTCGTGCCGCTGAGGGAGCAGGGCCACCTGATCCCCGCCGTCGACACCGCGCTGCTGCTCTCCACCCACGGCGCCATCTGCACCATCGTCGCGCCGCCGTCCACGGCTGCGCTGGTGCGTCGGACCGTCGACTCCGCCCGGCAGTCCGGCCTCCGGGTCCGGCTTGCTGAGTTCCCACTCGACTACACCAACTCCGGCTTGCCGGAGGGTGCCGACGACGGCGACAACGTCCCGGCGATGCACATGTGGAGCTACTACCGCGCCATGGCGCTCCTCCGCGCGCCGATCGAGAGCTACCTCCGCGCGCACCCGCCGTACCCGACCTGCGTCGTATCGGACTTCGTCCACCCCTGGACCACGGAGCTCGCGGCCAACCTCGGCGTCCCGCGGCTGAGCTTCTTCAGCATGTGCACCTTCGGCCTCCTGTGCCAGCACAACCTCGAGCGCTTCAACGCGTGGGACGGCGTCGAGGACCCCAACGCGCCGGTCGTCGTGCCGGGGCTGGAGAAGAAGATCGTGGTGACGAGGGCGCAGGCCCCGGGATTCTTCCGGAGCATCCCGATCCCGTGTTGGGAGGAGTTCGCCGACTACGTCGAGCGCGCGCGGGCCGAGGCCGACGGCATCATCGTCAACACCTTCGAGGAGCTGGAGCCGGAGTACGTCGCCGGCTACGCGGCAGCGCGGAAGATGAAGGTCTGGACGGTCGGGCCGGTGGCGGCGTACCACCAGAGCCGCACGACGCTGGCGTCAACGCTGGCATCGAGGGGGCTGAGGACCTCCGCCATCGACCCCGACGAGTGCCGCCGGTGGCTCGACGGCAAGGCGCCGGGGTCCGTCGTGTACGTGAGCTTCGGGAGCATCTCGCAGGCGGACGCGAAGCAGGTCGTGGAGCTCGGGCTCGGGCTGGAGGCGTCGGGTCACCCGTTCATCTGGGCGGTGAAGAACGCCGGCGAGTACGACGAGGCGGTGCGCGGGTTCCTGGGCGAGCTGGAGGCGCGCGTCGCGGCGGCGGGGCGCGGCCTGCTGGTCCGGGGGTGGGCGCCGCAGCTGCTGATCCTGTCCCACGACGCGGTGGGTGGGTTCGTGACGCACTGCGGGTGGAACTCGACGCTGGAGGCCGTCGCGGCGGGGCTGCCGGTGGTGACTTGGCCGCACTTCACGGACCAGTTCCTGAACGAGAAGCTGGCCGTGGAGGTGCTGGGGATCGGCGTCAGCGTCGGGGTGAAGGAGCCGCTGACTTACCAGGCGGTGAAGAAGGAGATCGTGGTGGGGCGGGGCGTGGTGGAGGCGGCGGTGCGGAGCGTGATGGGCGGCGGGGAGGAGGCGGAGGAGAGGCGGCGGCGGGCGCGCGCGCTGGCGGCGAAGGCGAGGGCGGCCGCGCAGGTGGGCGGGTCGTCGCACGCCAACCTGCTGGATCTGGTCAAGCGTTTCCTGCCGGGCGCGGCACGTGGCGATGCGCGCGTGACAGATGTGGCGCATCTCCTCTGTTGAGATCCAAAGCGGTTGGAGAACGGGCGTGTAGCCTAGTGGCAAGCAGCTCACGTGGAGCGCTGCCCATCACGCTAAAAAAAATAAATCGTGAGGGACATGGAGATCCGAGTTCAGCCGGCGGTGGTGGACTGGACGGCTGGTGGCTGCTTCCGTCGTGCTCGGCTGTGTGCACTTTCAGGTCACTCCTGAACTGATGGTTAGTTTGTCAAAATTTTCAAGCATCGAATCGAACAAGAGCTAGGCAGCTAGCAGGAAGGCAAAAGAGCGAGTAGTGGTACAGTCCTTTCTATTGTGGTTAATTAGGTCAAAAAAATTCGGTCGTGCTCTGCTCGTCGTCTGTCAACTGTGTGGACTTTGTCGGCCATCATTGTTCAGTCGTCAAAGGGATGCTGGTCTTTTCGGAATTTCAGGCCACTCCTGATGGTTAGTTTTATTTCGTCAAAATTGTCAACCACCGAAAAGAAAGAGCAAACCAGTGAGCAGTGGTACAGTACAGTACAGTCCTTTCTATGGCGCTGATGATTGCGTGGTGCGGCGCCGTTTCGGTGATTGGCAATAACTTCAAATCGTGTGTAATTTGCCTTGCGCAAGGGCCAGATGGAAATGATTTCAAGCGCATTTTGTTATTTTTGTCAGGAGAGAATTCACTATTGGACATTCTCGAGTTAGACCTTTCATGTTTGGCCAGTCACAAGTTCCCGTTGCATAATCCGACATTGCTCAGCAAACTAATGATGCTGAACTTAGCACTCTTATCATGTGCTCTCTTTTTAGTTAAAAAAAACAATGTATGTACGGTTGAAAGTAGCATGGATAATTGTTAGAAATTTAGGCATCATTCGGTATATTTTAATTCCAGAAATTAGCAACAAATTCATGACAGCAGTGAGTGATCCAGTGGTAACATAACATGTGCCAGTGTTCAAGTTAATTCTCCTAAATAACATGAACAACATGAGAAACCGAAACAAGAACAAAAGGATGTTCAGGATGTACCCAGAGGTGGGGCCGGTACCGGAGGCACCGGATGCGCCGTCACCAGCTGGAGGAATAGTGTTAACCATCCTCGACTGGCCTTGCTCGAAGTAGTCGATCTAATTCGGCGCAGTGGCGAGTCGATGCAGTGGAGTCCCTTGAACGGTCACCGGGACGTAGTCGTTCACGTGAGGAAGATGGCCACCTGGAAGTAGTCGTTCGGGTTGACGAAGTTGGCCACTAGGAAGTAGTCGTTCACAGCAGCGAGCAGGCACGTACTCGTACGCTCCCCAAAAACCTTATCGCCCGCCTATCCCGAGCAGGATCACTAGACAGGGAGGTTCGGAGGCAACTGCTCACGCAAGCAGAGTGCGCGCAAGGCTTGCGTTGGGAATGCAAGAGAGCAGCAAAAACAGGGAGAAGAGAGAGGTCTCCTGAAAGGAGTACCAAAGAGGGAGAGTGCTTGTGTGTTCTGGCTATGGGATAGAGCCCCTCTTATATAGGCGACCAGAGGAGGAGGGGGCGATGAACCTGGACACTGCATGAGGCAGCAATGGCCATAATGACGTCAGTTATTGGTCATCCCAATAATACCATTAAACGTCATCAGTTACTCTCAGCCATCAAAATGGCCGAGCGGCGGCCACGGCGCGGCGCGGCGAGCGCGCGCGCGTGTGGCACGCCCATCTCCTTTTACCAACTTCACAAGTGGTCCACAGTTGGTCCACTATTTAAGTTGATTAGGATTCCCGTTGACTCTCCATCCGGGATTTAATTCCCTGACATTTATTAGCGGACCTTTAATTCTTTGATTAATTGAGACTTAAATGGGCCAAGGCCCAATTAATCTAACAATAATTCCATATCCGAACTAAGAATATGAACTACCTGTTGAAGTCATCAAAACTTGGAGGGTTTCTACTATTACCTTTTCAGTTCAGGCAGATGTAAAGTTTTTCTTGTTTTTCATGTGAGAACTTAGTTGTGGTTTCCAAATCATATTGTGGTGACTTCAGTTTCTTAGTTGTAAAACTGCAACATGTGAGCTGCAATTGTGGTTGCTTTGGCTCCTAGTTTTAATGAACCATGACTATAGCAGTACTTTGTCGCACATCGGTTATGACTTTTTCTAGCTTTATTTTATGAATTATTGACCGTCTCAAAATTCTATATTGAAGTGTATTATGTGACTATGTAAATCCTTATCCTGCTCGATATGGACCTGGCACCACACCATTTCTAACATAAAAAAAATCCGCATCTATATCCACATTTGTGCAATATCTACTTCGCTCATTAGATTAATATATGGAAAGGGCACTATTCGCTCTAATCCAATATGTTTACATCCCAAAATGTGTGGATATCAATAGCCAAATCTTGTAAGATTCGATCAAGAATTAGCGCAAGTCCTGTAGATTTTGTTATGTGGAATGCTATTATTAGATTCACATCCAAAAAATGTGGTAATGATTTTATTAATAAAAGCATTATAATATATCAAAAAATGAAGAGCCAACGTCTACTTTTGGAGATTTCTCAAATTAAACCTTAAATGAAATGCGAAACGTCGTCGTTGTTGTACACCCTTACTAGAACGCGAAAGCCCCCGTTGATAATAGATTTGCTGGACATGTAATTCGTGGAAACCCACTTCCCTAGGAACATGAGCACACATGGTAGTTCTGACAGTTAGCAAGCTCTCGGGGCAAGCCCAACTCAAATAGCACTTTACGGTGGCCTAAGTATAAAGTAAGATTTCACGTAGACTCGAAAGTATCCGGGTTAGAAACTCACCCAACGCAAATCAACGCCCTTTTCCTTTCCTAAGGCTGTTCGCACCGGTTTCTCCACGCTTTACTGCTTTACTCTCTAAAAGATAATATTTTGTCCTAGTCATCGAGATTCTTCACTCTCTATCACTTTCTTCCGCACTCGTTTAAACTCTATCCCACTCTCTATATCAACTACCCATCATATTATATATTTTCTCTCTCTCCTCTCTCGTTCCTCACTCTCTCTCTCGTCTCGTCCGCTCCGCCGGCTCCGGTTCGCCGCCCTCCCACCCGCGCGGCCCCTCCGCCGGCGCTGCCACCCGCGCTGCCCCGCCCCCGCCCTCTTCCCCGCGCGGCCGCCCCACTTCCCTGCCCCTTTCCCCGCGCGGGCGCGTGGCTGCTGACGAGCACCGTGGGTGTGGCAGAGGGAGGGAGGAAGCCTGGGTCCGGGCGGGCGGCCATGGCGTGGCGGCGGCGGTGGCCAGCTCCGCGGCGGGGCTTGGTGGGGCGGTCGCGCGGAGAAGGGGGCGAGGGCGGCCAGCGGCGGGCGGTGGAGCTCGGCACGGCGAGCTTTGTGGGCGAGTGGAGGCGAGCAGTGGGGAGCTCGGCACGACGACGGCGCGCGGCGGAGGCGGCGAGCTTCGCGGGCGAGTGGGCCCTCCGCCTTTACCGCTCCCGTTTCTCTCACTCTCGATGTACCGTGCGACGATGGGATTTACCGAGTGCCGTTTCTTTTACCGGCTGCCGCTGCGGAGCAAAAACGCCGCTAGGGACGGCATGCACGCCTGGCTTTTACCGTGCGGGGGTGCCGTCCCCAGTGCGGGCAGCCTAACGCCACCATTTTCTCTCTCCCTGTCACTTTTTGGGGCTTCAGTCTGCCCAAGCCACCGCGGCTTCTCCAGGTGACTCTATATACTGCGAAGTTCCTATTCTCCTTTCTCTCTCTCGTCCATGTGCCATCCACTCGTTCAGGCCACCGGCCAACCTGGCGCGTTGGGCCTGGCCTCAAGTAGTACCTAGGTTTGGATCCACTCGTTCAAAGGAATGTTGCAGGTTTCCTTCCCCAGTGACGAAGCGCTTCGTCCCTCGGCCAAACATGATGTGAACCTCCGTACATAGCACAAGGCGAGAGAAGTGTCAGCTGACTCATAGCGTCAAGTACACAAGGCCGAAGTACGTACAGTACTCCGTAGCAGATTTGAAACTCCTCGAACCCGGGCACCCCCCGGAAAGAACCCGGGAGCCTGAGCCCTCGACACCTCGAGCCTCTTCTCCAGGCCGGGCACGACGACGAGCTCGAGGTCGTCGGCGACGCCGTCGTAGGCGTCGAACCTCTCGACGTTGTGCTGGCAGAGGAGGCAGAAGGCGCACATGCTGAAGAAGCAGAGGCGCGGGATGCCGAGGCTCGCCGCGAGGTGCCTGGCCCACGGGTGGCCGAAGTCCGCCACGACGCAGGTCGGGCGCGGCGCGGAGGCGGCGCTCGAGCAGCGCGGCGAGGCGCGACGCGGCGCGGAAGTAGTTGGGCCAGAGGTGCGACGGCACCTTGTCGACGTCGTCGGCGCCGTCGGGGAGCCCTTCCGCGGCGAGGTCGACCGGGAGCTCCACGAGCCGGACGGGGAGGCCGGACTTGAGGGCGAAGTCGACGGCCGGGAGGATGCGGGCGGTGTTGGACGGCGTGACGACGATGCTGGCGAGCGCGCCGTGGGTGGCCAGGAGGAGCGCCGTGTCGACCGCCGGGATCAGGTGGCCCTGGAACATGAGGGGGATGAACACGAAGTGCGCCTTGGCGTCGCTCGCCGTTCCCCGGCCGTTCGCGAGGTCTTTGGTTGCCATTCCGCTGCTCTCGAGGCTGTGATAGTGTTCTCGCTGAATGCTGATGATAGTGGGTTTTGGATCTTCGATGAATCGTTGCGTGTCAGTCCGATGTCTTAAAAGGAGATGGGGGTTCTGACGCGACGAAAACACGGGAGTCGAGGCTTAGGCCTTGTTTAGATGCTAAATAGGGGGTGTGATACGAGGGTTTGAGGTCACTTCGTAATGATTGCGCCACTGTAGCATTTCGTTTGTATGCGTGAAAAATTGTCTAAAAATTGATTAATTAGACTCAAAATGTTCGTATCGCAGAGTACAATAAAACTATGCAGTTAGTTTTTTATTTTATTTACATTTAATACTCCATGCATGTGCCGATATTTTAATGTGATGGAAATCTTCTTTTACATAGTGAACTTTGGGGTTGCGTTTTGGGAACTAAAGAAGGCCTTAGGCGGGAACGAAGGTTCCAAGGGCTGACGCATATCATCAACAAGGTTGTGGCACTTGAGAGATACGTACTGCAATTTCGTTGCCACTGCATTTGTTGCGGTCTGCTGCACTACGGTGAGCAAAAGGATGCTGCTTACAAGTGACGTAAACGATGATGTTGCAACTCATTCTAGAACACGAGCCAGTGTAGGTTTTGAAGTAAAAGGCCCTGTCAACCCTCTTCAAAATGGCTCAGGTTTCTTTAAAATAACAGCTGATACTATTGGTACCACTTTCGTTATTAAGTGGAATTGCAAAATCTTACATTGGCGTTCTAAAGGGCCCCTAACGCCTGGATTTTGGTTCTTTAGATTTGTTTCAAAATATATGCTTTACACAAAATCTAATGCACCAAAATTGGGTGCTGTCAATTTCATTTCTCAGCTTTTTTTTTAGGTACATTTTGGCTGCTGGACCCTTGGCCCTGTCAATTTCGCGAAAAAAATTTGGCTGCTGGACCCGTGCCCAGTCCATGATTTAGGCCTGGTAGACAATGGGACGACGGGTCCGGCCGAATACGTTTGGCACGGCCCGATATGAGCAATAAGCAAACGCGTTGTCTGGGCCGAGCATTTCGATCCAAACAGCCCACACTGTCTGAAATTAGCTCATTTCGTTCGCCCAAGTTCGATACCCCCGCTGAAGTTAGAGCATCACATCCTGCCAAGGGCCTAAGGTAAGCGTAACCCTGAGCCCAAAGGATTTTCCTTCGTATTTTTTTTCAAAAAAACCAACAAATCGGACCATAAAAATGGTCTGGTTGCTATGCTACGGAACAATGAGCTATTGACCTATTTGAGTTACGTGTGCATAATGCAAATTCTGATCTATATGCCCTAATTACTTGTGATGTGTGCTGAGTCATGACGTTGGGCATATGCTTCATGTTCACTCTCCTCAGGTTGTGGCAAGCATTTTAGACATGGACACGAGAACCAAGCTTGTAGTTTGTGTGGCTGCAGCATTTATGCTTCTTTCAATGATGGCAATGATTATTGAGACTAGAAAAAGAAAGAGGGGTGCAAGGAGAAAACGAATTACCCATGAGCCAACAGCAGAAAGGGGCGCTGAATACTTAAACAAGAGTCTTGAACACTATGGTGAGACGGTTCCTGTGTTGGCTGCTAGTGTTGCTGCGGAGAAATTTGCAAGGGGACCAAATGAACCTCTAGGCAGTGAAGTGGGTGAAACTGAAGGTGAAGGTGAAGAGGGTATGTGAATGGTGCTGCGGTCACTCCTGATGACAATGGAGAGGCATCTTCATCACCCAAACCAAAGAGAGCCAGAACAACTGAATGTGAAGAGGATGCGCTGATATGTGCATTCAAATCTGTTGGTGCAAAGCTTGCAAGCGCCATAGAGATGGTTGGTGCCTCAGACAAGGATGTTCCAGAAGACTTGTTTGACAACTTGAGGAGCCTTCCAGGGTTTGATGAGAAACACATATCCTTTTACTATGCCTATTTGGTTGGTAATCCTCATATTGCTAGAGCTTTCAACAAGCTGCCATATGATCACAAATTAATTTGGGTTACTAAGTTCATTAGTGAGAAGTTTCCTGGACACTGAAAGTCTTTGGATCCCATGAGGAGTGGCAGCCGGCCCTTCCTTTTCCTATGCCATAAACAATGCGCTATGGTTAATCATTTGACTTGCTCATTATGTGACTAGTAAATACCAGCCGGCCCTTCTTTTGTCTGTACCAGTCCCATAAAACAATGTATCGTGGGCTAATTATGTGACTTGTTAATTGCTCTCTCCGTTTCTAAATACATGTGACTTTTAGGAAGCTAGCTAGTTCAAAATGGAGGGAGCACGTGTAATGATCAGACTTGTTTAATATGTATGGTTACGCTATCATCATCATGTGTGCGTAATGATCAGATTTGCTAAACACGACCATGGGTCTGCTATTTCGTGCTTGTGAATCATAGTTGCACACTTTGTGTTTCATGGCAATCATAGGAAGGGTTGCCGAAATTCTATTCCAGTGAAGGTTATCGCGGAACTGTGTCTGTTTATCTGTTACAGTGAACACGTCAGTGCTGAATTTCTTAGGCCTGGCGTGTGGCTTCACGTCAGTTCTGACTCAATACGCGACGAAGGCCATGCTCGCGACTGTCACTGTCGCCGTCCAGCCTTATCTACCACTACCAGGCGTTGCTTCGCTTGTATGTTTAGCACTGTCCGACACACCTAGAACATTCACCAATCATCAGCGTTCACACTGAGCATCACTAACACAGGCGTCAGACGCACGACCCAAGCGCGCACGGCACGACATCGCCAACAATTGCTTTGCTGATCGAATGCTTATGCATTTAATTTGAAAAATTTCAGACTAAATAATTACATCAAAGTTTATCGTTTGCATATACTCTAGTACCCATGAATTTTCCTTTTTTTTCACAAGCTAGCTAGCGCTAACCACGGGCTATTGATCGCCGAGCAGCATCTCGAGCGAGGCGGCGCCGAGCCTGGTGGAGTTGACGTAGTCCAGCGGCGCGTGCGGCGGCAGGCCGGGGATGACGAGCGCGACGGCCCGGGCGGCCCGCATCACCCACCCCTCCGCTTACTCCGCCCCCTCCACGTACCCGATGAGGAAGCCCCGGGCCAGCTCCCACGCCGCGTTCGCGTACTTGGGCACCACGAACAGCGGCGAGAAGTAGTTCTTGTTCGGCTGCTCCGCCATGGCTGCCGGCCGGTACAGGCTGTCGAAGTAGAGGCACATGCCGAAGTGCTTGAACAGCAGCGCCGCGTCGTCGTAGGGCACCCGCGGCACCACGTCGTTGCAGTACACGAACCGGAAGTAGCGCCGCCGCGGCCGGTCGAGGCGCGGCGCCATGAACCGCCCCAGCGCCGCGTCGCCCACGCGGGGCTGCCCGTACGTGTACACGCCGGCGAGCTGGTCCATCAGCGCGTTCTCCTTGTGGATCGCCAGCACGGTGGGGAAGAGCACGGCGAGGGCGCCGCCGAGGCTGTGCCCGGTGACCACGAACCGGGCGCGCGGGTTCGCCGCCAGGAACGCGCGGAGCTTCTCGCGGACGGCGTAGTACGCGTAGCGCCGCTTCTCGGCCCCGGCGCCGGCGCCGCCGGAGGACGGCTGCTCGTCGGTGGGCTCCGCCGGCCAGCCGGCGTTCTTCTGCAGGCCGAGCGCCTTCATGAAGCCGCCGTGGACCTTGCCCACGTCGGGGATCTCGTACCACGAGAAGTCCACGTCCGTGCACCACTGCTCCGCGTCGAACGGCTGCGTGCCGCGGAACGCGATCACTGCGAGCTCCGCGTCCGCCGGCTTGTCCGCCACCATGAACGCCTGGGTGGTGTAGTCGCCGCTGAATTCTGGAGAAAAGGGCAGGCAGGGACACGCGTACGGCGCGCGTGTTAATATCAATCACAAACATGAAACATGCATTAATCGTGCCAAAGAACAAGTCAGTGCTGTACTGAGATCGTACCATTCCAACAGTTGAAGAACTCCAAGAACGTCATCTGCGGAATCGCCAACAGCGGAGAGGAGATGTTATTAGATGTTAACAACATGAACATCATGTTCTCTTTTGATCGAACAGGTTATGTTTTTTTTACTGGAAAAGTTAATTTCGAACCTGCCAGTCCTTTTCGACAACTGTTTTGATGACGAGCTCGTTCTCGTAAGCTAGTTTCGCCGCCATGATACCAAGAGCTGCGTGATAGTTGCTATCTCCTGGCTTGATCTTCTTGTCCAGTTCAACCCTCGTGTCAATTAGTCCGATGAACGACCGGTAATTTGGAGAATTCCTGTCCGGAGTACGTACTTTCCCTGCAATGCATGGTCGAAATCGATGAATTGTTGCTTTCAGTACAGTAGTACAGCTGTTGCTTGGAAAACCGAATGTCATTTTTTTTGGCGCGTACAATGTCATCATTATTATCATCGTATAGACTCACTCCACTCAAGGCTATGTCGTTGTAATTCTTGCTCTTTCTCTTAATGGAACATGTGCTCAAGCACGTTTTTTAAAATTATTATCATACTTGTTTGAAAAAACAGAGATGTCGTTTGAACCTGAGGTGATAAATACGGAGCATGCATGAACGTACACAGTACTTGTTGAAAAACAGTGTCATTGTTTGTATTTTTCAGAAAAGTTTGGACTTCTGTTTGGCTTTCCATGAGTTTTTTTTTCCACAGTTCTTCAAAACGAAACAAATGCAAAGTTGCCAAGTATGGTTGAACTCTTCCAAAGTCCAAATTAAGACGAAATGAAATGATGGCACACCCATTATCTCAAACATTTCGATGTATTCAAAGCCACAACCACCTCTCTACTTTTAAGAACTCATACTTGCCTTCTGGTTTTAAAGTGAAAGCAAGCTGCCACGTCCCAGAATAGGCGTGCCATCCTAGAAATCGTCCACCTTAATATCTTTTTAGTGTGATATATGTAAAATATTAGTTTATTTAGATTTAAATGATATATTATTAGATTTAAGACCAAGATTAGTCCGTATGGTTATTTTTCAAGAATATTTGCTACCATTTAGTTCACGATCAAATTGCGCATTCAAGTGAGTTATACAGCTTAAATAAACTAGAGGAAGTAGCATAAAGCATATTAAGTAAATGACGATGCTCAACTTGATTGCTTAAAGCATCAAGACAGCCAACTCAACTTATTGTTGAGTATAAGGAACTCAACTTATTTTTCAGAAGGAAGAATGATATGATTGAATTGACTTGTTCCCAGGTTTATATAAGCAAGGCCAGAAGAATGAATTATTTTTTCTATGACTACTGCAATTGTCTATAATAACAAGCATCGTAGTCTCATACTGGTAGTTGTGTTACAAATTCGTAAACCATGGTGATTATCTTTTGAATTTTCAGCAGACAACTACAACAAAATAATGGCATGATTATCCTTGCAGCACTGTTTAATATTACAATGAGATAAACTTTAGAATCATATCCCTTTCTGACTAATTATACTAAGATCGCTAATTGCATTGGCTACCCCCTGTACATTTTGTGTGTGTGTTTATTCAACTGATATTTAAAATAACCCGTTTTCTTATCCTTCTTCTCATATCGACTATAAGTTATACATCAGTTTCCACATTGAACTTTTGCGTGCTTACCTATATGTGTTTATAAAAAAGAGAATTTTGCTGGAAAAAAAGAGAGAAGTACTCACAAATACGTCAGCATTTTGTTTACAATTATATTGGGGAGAGAAGGTTTCTCTAATCATCTTTTATGTTCACAAACAGGGGCTTGTGTTTAGGTTCCATGTTCCCTACGGGGAAATTCCTTTTATGAACATAACTTTACTCACCCTCTATGGATAGTTGAACTTTCCACACTTCAAAAATTTTAGTTATGTACTCCATGCAAAATCACACGTGCCAAATTTATGCAAAAGTATGGTCACTTTTGTCAAAATATAAGCCCGGCATGTATCTAGGATTTTTCCGGGCAAATTTACGCTGAAGAAAGCCAATTTCAAGGAAATATAGCTAGCTAGGTTGGAAACCAAACCAAAATGCAAATAAAACTGCACGAATACTTTTGTCACCTTTAAGATGAATTTGTATTTTTCACAAAAAAAGGACCAATCAATGTCAAGAAAAGCCCATCATATTATATACCCTTTTGCAGTGCAGAACCATGACGATCATGCTAATTAAAGAACTGCCGATTCCCTCAAAGAAAAATTAAAGAACTGACGAGGGATCGGAGGAGTAGTTCATTCGATTTCGATATGATGCCCTTTCGCCGGCACCAGAACCATCATGTTGTTAAAGAAGTAAGAATTCACGTGGAGTACCTTGCATAGCATTCCTGACAAGCCCGAGGACGCCGCCGCCATTTTCGGTGAGCAGGTTCATCCAGTACTCGATGGCCCTCCCGAACGCAGCCATGGGCCTCTTGATCCACAGCAGCAGCATCTGCACGGCGAGGGAGACGAAGATGGCCCACCGCCGCCACCGCTCGGCGACCTCGGTGCCGATGGGGCAGTCGACGGCGTCGTTGTCGGCGACCTTGCAGGAGCACAACAGGTGGAGCAGGCTGCGGAAGCCGCCCTTGTCCGGCCGCAGCACCATGAAGTCGCTGAAGAAGTCGTCCCGGCCGTCCATGGTTGATCGCCGGCGGCCGCGAGCAACAAGCTGCGCGCTTGCTAAGATCTATCAAAGCTTCGATCTCGATCAAACGAATTGACGAAGCTATATATATAGCAAGATAACACAAATAAAGTGCCAGGCTGCCCTGGCCGGCTCGGGGAGTACTATATATATATATGCAGCAGGGTCCTGGATTAATGTAAGAGCATGGCGTGTTGTCATGGCATTTAGTAAACGGTCGTTTGGTTAGTCGTCGAAAACTATGTGTTAGTTGCAAGTGCCAGTAAAGTATTAGGGTTGGGTGAGGACCGGCTCAAAGTAGTAGGAAGCAAAGCAGCTACCAGTTCCGCCACACGCGCCATGGATTCGGAACCCATCTTGCTCGCACGCAACGAGGACGAACCAAGCAATCTTGGTCGGTAAGAAAAGCAAGCTTGGTGATGCTGGAATTGCTTTGCCTTCGGTGCAGTGCATGCATGTCTGAGGTGCTAGCAGATATAGTTTGGCGAGATCCCTAGCTGGTGTCGCTTTGTGTTCAGGGTTTGTGGTGGTCACGCACATTTGATTCCTGCTAGGGATTGTGGGTGTCGTAGATCCCAAAAATAGCAGGGTTTTTTAGGTAGTGAAATCGAATTATATACTCAATCCTACTCAAAATACATGTTTAGGATATTGACATGGTCTACTACAATGTGACACTTTGACCAACAATTTTCATGCATGTATATGATATTTAAATAGACATAATCAAATACTTTTGTAAGTACTTTTCATGGTCCCGGTAACATTGATCTTATATTGTCAAATTATGTTATTATTCATATATTGTTGGTCAAAATTAAAAAAACGCCATGCGGAATGCTAAAACAAACATATTTCAACCGCATAGAGAGTATATTTTAGTGTTCTTGCTCCTGCATGCCCTCGCAAAAGTAAATGCCGATATGCCTTGTTTATAAAAAAAAACGGAAGTACAACAGTACGTGACGCACATACTCAAACCTGTAAACATGTACTCCATACTGGGCTAATATATAGATCTTCAAATTTACAAAGGGTGTCAAAACAGTCATGCTACCTACCATTGAATAAATAGTCCACTAATGGGAATATGAGAGACACTGGACGTTAATCATGTGTTTTATTTCTTTTATTTGCTAATAAGTAGGAAGGGGTACAACAACTTCGCTAGCCACTCAAGCAATCTCCATTCTCGACAATACCTTGTATATATAGCTAGTTTCTAAGGTTGGACTAGCTGCTAGATGGAGAAACTGATGGGAAAGTGCGAGGCTTAATCATCCGGTCTCTGTCAGCAGGCACCGTGCGATACAAATACAACGTCCAAGTGGTCATTATCTATGCCTATCAAGTGGTACTTCCGCGACCAGATCGAGATGCCCGTAGTGTAAAAGCAGGAGGCCTTTGTGCACACGCACGTTGATGTGGGCGTGCGTCAAAGTTTGGCCCTTCGATCCAACTCTAACCCCCTTCTTGCAGTAGCATTATTATACCACAAGGAGAAAAACTGAGATAGCCGTGTGCTAACAGCTAGCTAGCCACCATTGGTCCCCAAGCATTTGACACCCTCTCAAGTCTGAAGCTTGCATTGATTCGGACGTCAATTTGGCCAAGTCAGCACCCACCAAAGTGCAAAGCGCATTGCTTATCCTTGAAAGAAATGAGAACATAGTATCAGTGTACCACTACATTAATATGCTCGATCCGGTCCTAACAGGCGACCAGGTCAGCTGCATCTTATCTGCAAGGACGTGCATTTCGATCGGTGCACGTTCCGTTTCAAACACTAGCTACTACATGATATGCTTTCGGCGGCACGTACCGTGCTGCAAATATCGACGCCGAGACGAATAGGCATATATATAGTTCGATGATCGTGCCACTGCCACTGTAGGGCACAGGAGATGTTTGGCAAAGCCGGTTGGAGCGGTATGATGAATATAGACTCTAGAGGCTGCCGAGGAAGCAAGAGGCAGGACGATATGTGGTTTGGGAAGGAAAGCCCACGCTTCCAAGCCGCTTCCCCCCTCGTGTCGAATAATAGTGTATGTAAGCAAACGGTACACGCAGCAGGAGCTGAGGCTTTTTCCTAGTTCCTTTTTTTTTTTGCTCTTGCGCTGGGTATGAACTCACTCCGTCTCAAAAAATAGTGTACTTCTAGCTTTTCAAAAAATCAGCCCAATTCAAATTTGACTAAGTTAACAAAGGAAAAAGTCTATATAACCCCCCAACGTATCGGGGGTCGACCACATCACCCCCTCAACTATAAAACGGGATATTTAACATCCCCTGATCTTTGCAAAACCATTTACAGAACCCTCTAAGGTGGTTTCGGATAGTGGTTTTGCCATGTTGACTCGCTCGGATGGATGGAGATGATGAGGTGGATCAGCTAACACAAGGACTTCGCTTGTACTTGGTACAATAGTTAATCCCCTTATAAATATTAATAAGGTTTTTATTTTCGTGAGACCATAAAACTCACCGCTAACAAAAAAATATCATGTCACCCTGGCCTACCCACTTACAGGTGGAATCCATATATATTTTAGCATGTCTAAATCGGCAACATATCAGGTGAAAACCAACCCCTCCGTGCAAACTATGCAAACTTCAATCTGGACCACACGATATTGATCCAATGGGCCTCCCACTCCCACCTTCCCTGTTAGTTTCCTGTTGTTTTGCTAATCTCCCTCCCACCTTCCCTGTTATTTTGCAAATTCCCCCTCCCACTTCTCCTACATGTCCCCATGCACGTTGGTTTGCAAAGTTTACACGAAGGGGTTGGTTTGCACTAAATATGTTCCCGCCTAAATCAACATTTCGGTATATCTTGGTACGCCAACGGAGCAAAACCACCTCAGGGGTTCTTTAAATGGTTTTGTAAAGGTTGGGGGTTAAACATCAGGTTTCATAGTTGAGGGGCCGATGTAGTCGACCCCTAATTAGTTGGGGTTATATAGACTTTTTTATGCTAACTTTTGTGTTCTTTTTAATTAAAAATAAGTTTTTTTAAATAATTTATCGCATTATTAGTTCATTGTCATATGTTTCACCCAATTGGTATAGACAAAGGTATTATGTATTTTCGCATCATATTTTTGTGGTGTCAGATGTGAACACTGATCTTTGGTTTATAACTGTTGATTAGATTTTTGCAGATAGTAGCAGGAATAGTCTCACCCTGTTAAAATATAATAAACAATTTTATTAGTAGTCAGTAGTTAAATATAAAACTGAAAAAATAATAGGAAATTAATCAATGTTAAAAGTATAATAATGTGAAAAACATACCTGCTGATCAATAAGAATCATATATAGGTCATTAGTTCATCGGTTGCAAAATTAGTTGATTCCCATATTTTTATTACTTTCACTTTAATGTTACGTGCTCCACCGACCTAGAACTTCTTTCAGCCTGGGTGATCCTTATTATGTTAAAGTATTTAGATTGAAAAATACCATGTTTACGTTATGCAACTAAGATATCACTATTGTTTTTGCCAAGAGGAGCCTGGGCCTCGCCGGGCGGTGGATCCCTCACTGCTTGACCGTTCGTTGTCAGCTGCCTCAAGTTTTTGTATGCTATAATGATACTTCCTTTAAGAAAGAATTTATCGTTCACATCTAAATATTCTAAATATTTGCATAAAACTTCATGCAGAATCTAACATAAAAGTGAAAAGTTATCTGGCAACCTGGCATATGAAAAAAATCCTGTAGCAGCATGTGGGCACGGGCGATCCTGGTAACAGATCTTCTAATTCAATCGACAATTAGATGGCTAATTGTGTAACAACCCAGTGCTTAATAGGATTGACAGAATACTCATCCCAACAAGTTGCAACTTCTTTTTGGAAGCTCATCTCTAAATAACTCTGGGGTTAATCGTGCTTGGCCTGGAGCAATTTAGGAAGGTGTGACCAACCGGAAAGTTCTTCCCGGGTATGCACGAGTGAGCACAAAGTGCGCAGAAAAGACTTGTGTTGGTATGTGAGGGCAGTCTTGATATCCTAGAGAGCTGCCAGGCGTAGGCGGGCCCGGCCTCGGGGAGGCAGGATGTTAACGTTGGTATCAGAGTCGACTCTCGCGGTTTCACGGGCGCATGGGGTCGCAGTTGCGCAGGCATGGTGCGCATCGCTAGTGTGGGCCCGGAGTGGTCACACGGTATGGCACATGCGCTGGCACTAGGCACATGGACGTGGTCGAAGAGGACGTTCTTGGTCTGGGGTTGACCGACAAGGACGTCGGTCGTCTCAGGGTGAGTATGTGACAGCCCAAAGTTTAATAGGATTGACAGAATACTCATACCAACAAGTTGCAACTTCTTTTTCGGAAGCTCATCTCTAAATAACTCCGGGGTTAATCGTGCTCGGCCCGGAGCAATTTAGAGATGGGTGACCGACCGGAAAGTTCTCCCCGGGCGCGCACGAGTGAGGACAAAGTGTGCAGGAAAGACTTGTGTTGGTCTATGAGGGCAGTCTTGAGATCCTAGAGAGCTGTCAGGCATAGGCGGGCCCGGCCTCGGGGAGGCGGGACGTTACAACTTATTTGATGGATCTCGCTGACCGAAGATTTCAAACAATGAATTTGGTCAATCCCGCTGAGAAGAGAAATCTATCTGGCTAAAAAAGTTGCAACGCCAAATTAATTATACAAATTGCATCTGTGTTATATTTATATATATTGAGCATGAGTGTGTTGGCGTCCTAACCGGTCATGAAACATACATGTATTGGATGTGAACTTTCCTTTTTTTTAGTTGGACCTGCAAGGACACAGATCAATAAAAGGACATGGATTATGAAACGGAAAATTATTATCACTTTTTTACGTGGCCAGAAAAAGGACACGGTCATGGTCAATTGTTTGATATGACCTTTCCTTTTTTCCATTTTCCTTATATAAGTTACTATTGGAATTATTGAAATTCAAGCATGATATCTAGGATTGAGAAAAACATGGTAATTTATTATTTGATTTCGAGTCAGATATGTAAATATAATTTTTCACACAACAAAATTAATATAAATTTTCATAAATAATATATATCGTTAGATCTTCATAAAATCCGACCAGTTTGTATATATTCTTTCTTCGGGATTAACGAAATAATAGGGAACATTAGATCTTCATAAAATCTAACGATATATATTCTTCTTCTTTTAAGATTAACGGAATAATATGGACCACTAGATCTTCGTAAAATCCGACGGTCCACATTCTTCTCTTTTAAATTGACGTGAGAATTTTTTTAACACTTCCGACGAACGTGGTGCTCCTTTTAATAAATTTAATCAATCTTAAAATTAATTGGTTTCTTGAAAAGCGATAAATGCACCCGGAATGAAGGAAGTATAGTTTAAGAATTGAATGTGTAAGGTCGCAGCGGAAACAATGTAATTTTCTTTTTCTAAAAGAAGCAGGAGCGCTGAGGCCTGAGGCAAAGCATGCAGCAGGTGTCACCGAGCACGGGGCGGGGCTCGCACGTAACTCCCATCAGCCACATGATTGGGCGCTGTGCATGTCTTCTTCGCGGCGGCTAATCTGTGCCTTGATCCGTTGCAAGGGACCGGCCGGATGAAGGAGGGTCATGGACTCATGGGGGTTGCGTGCGAGCAACGTGCGTAAGTTCCGCCGGCCGGTGTGGGCTCCGGCTCCGGGCGGCCGCGGAATGCGACGGGGATATAGGCGGGGGACTAGGCATCGCGCGCGTGATGCGGGTCCGTTTGTCGCCCACGCGCGAGCCAGGCTATTGGGCTGCTGGACAGGGTATATTTGACCCATTATGAAGTTTTGGGCTGCGGAAATGTATGTATTTGTTCGGTCCATCAGAGATTTTGGACTGCGCCAGATTTTTGGCTGCGTAGATATATGTATTTGTTCGGTCCATTAGAGGTTTCGAGCTGCGCGAGACAAACGTAACCAGCCCAATAGACATCATATATTAGCATTTTCTTGTTATTTTTATTTTTGTTTGGTTTTATTTATTTTCTATATCTGTTAATTTATATACATTTTTTGTTTTTCCTTTTTATACTTACTTATTATTTTTTTATTTTTCTTACTTATTTTATTTTCTTTATATATTATTTAATTTTATTGTTTATACATTTCTTTTTTACACTTACTTGTATATATTTGTTCGTCATGTCTATATATTTGTTTGTAATGTAGACTCATTTGTTCGCTATGTACAATAATTTGTTCGTGATGTGGACTTACATGTTCTCTATGGACAGTAATTTGTTCGCAACGTGGACGAATTTGTTCTCCATGTGCAGTAATTTGTTCGCAGCATGAATTATTCTGTTTTTTATGTGCAGTAATTTGTTCGCAATGTAGACTTACATGTTCTCCATGTGCAGTATTTTGTTCACAATGTGGATTGATTTGTTCTCCATGTGCAGTATTTTGTTCACAATGTGGATTGATTTGTTCTCCATGTGCAGTAATTTGTTCGCAACGTGGATTCTTCTGTTCTCCATGTGCAGCAATTTGTTCGCAACGTGGACTTATTTGTTCTTCGTGTGCAATAATTTGTTCGCAATGTGGACTTACATGTTTTCCATGTGCAGTAATTTATTCTCGCAACGTGGATTCTTTGTTCTCCATGTGCAACAATTTGTTCGCAACATGGACACATTTGTTCTCCATGTGTAATAATTTGTTCGTAGTGTGGACTTACATGTTCTCCATGTGCAATAATTTGTTCGCAGTGTGGACTGATTTGTTCTTCATGTGCAGTAATTTGTTCGCAACGTCGATTCTTCTGTTCTCCATGTGCAGCAATTTGTTCGCAACGTGAACTCATTTGTTCTAGTTTGATAAAAAAATATTTAAAAAATCATATAAATATAGTCAAATGAGATCTTGTTTTGAAGATTTTATCACAATTAGTATTATGGTGTGATCAAAATTTAATTTGGATGTTTGATTTAAGAGCAATGACTTTTTTAATGCTTAGTGATTGTGCAAGTCTTGTACTCCGTGCTATCAGTTCATTACACGAGCAGCGTTTTTCTGTCAGCCTCTCAAACTTTATAGAGTGCCATGGAGAGTTGTTCGATCGGATTTGATGGCGCGTTGAAATGGATAGATAGAAGAAAATATTAAATTGCTCATGTGTGGTGGGTAGGACCGCTATGTTGTTGAGCGAGACGCTGTTTTTTAGTTCTTTTATATGTTTTTATTTTTATTGTCAGATCGAACGATTTCTTCACTGCAGCTGCAGCTAGTCACGAAAGATGCCCTTGAGTCAGGCCGCAGGACCGAAGGCCCACGAAACAGCTACGCCCCGCGGCGGGCGCTTCAGGCGACAGAAAAAGTTCCATCACCGGAGTGACGTATAGACACGTCCGGACATAGGGGCTGTTTGCGCGTGCACGCTGGCCGAAGGGGCGTCGATTATTTAGTTGTTTATCTCTATGTCATTAAAAAATAGTGGTTACTTATATGTCATTAAAAAGTTTATAGACATCTGTTTGTCATGGATCTAACTTTTTTTTACTAGGTATCGTTCCGTCCATATTCTGTTCAAAGTTAACATATTGTAGGATCTTACGTGTGGGCCTTACGTAGTAGAATGATCATTATACTTCTGTTGATTGAACCCTATCCTCCCCGCTCAGAACGGATCGGCACCTCCCCTTTTCCGTCGCGACTGCACCTCCACCTCCGCCTTGTCGTCGCCACTGCGCCGCCTCCCCGCCGGTGCGCCGCACGACCCCGGGCGACAAGTCCCGCCGGTCGCCGCTGACGAGGCCCCACGGCGTCGGCCGCGGTACCCCGGGCTGCCGCGCCCCCAGGCTGCCGCGCGGAGGACGACAACAACAAAGATGACGGCGGGGGCGCGGATCCTGGCGGTGGCGGGAGAACCAGAGGTTCGGCACCGACGGGCTGCGGAGCCTGCTGATGCGGCGGAGCTGGCGGCCCGTGCTGTAGGAATGAGAAAGGACAGCCCGCGCCGCTCGTCTGTTTTTCCTCCGCCGTCGCTTCGTCACGCCGGCGCCGGAGAAGCACATGCGGCGGCTGCTGAGCAGAACAGAAATAACAAAGAACCAGGGGTGACTGCTGCTGTGAATATGATGCAATCGAAGAAAAATGGCTGCAATTCAGACAAATGTTGCTCGTCCAGTTGGTTGGTCTCCCCATTCGCGAGCAGATGCAGCGAGCAACTCACTCGACAGTTAGCAATTACTAGAATGCTTTGCAAACACAAATCGTGAATTTGGGCATTTTTCTGATTTTTAGTGAATTATCCTGATTTTCTGTGAATTTTTTAGATTTATTTACGAATTTCCTGATTTTATTAGAAATTTTCAGATTTATGAGCCAATTTTCCTGAATTTTCATGAATTTCTAGACATTTTATAATTTAATTACGAATTTTGTTACTTATTTCCTGATTTAAAATTATTTCTATCATTTTCTAAATTATTTACTGTTTTAAATTTATTTTTGTCATTTTTTTACAATAAGGGCAAAACAGTCTTTTTATACCTCCATTTGACACCGTTAAGACTCCATCCATCCAAAATACGTAAAACAAAATTGGGTCGATGGCATATAGATACCTACAAACTTTTTAGTGATACACGTGTAGTTACCATCTTTTTTTAATGACATACAGGGAGTTGGTAAATAACTCCTGTATTTGCCTTTTAGTTGGCCTGGCAGTGTGTGCGCTTGTAAAACCATGATCGCCGTACGGCTACAATTTGTGATCCCGAAAACCATTTTTTAGGCAGTTCGTTTTGGACATACAGCCATCTCTGGGGTACGGATAGGTCTGCATGCCTTCCATTTGCACGGTTGCACCCATACTTGTAAATTCCATTCCGGAGGTCATTCCGTTGTTGCTCTTGGAACGGAACATTCCGGTATCGGCCGATACCGGTGTACCGTTCCGGACTTTATTATATTAAAAATATATGAATATACATATACATAAATATCCATATAAATATATACTTACGGCATAATTACGCTTCATCACACTGACATTTTTACCAAACTCACATATAATTCATTAAGTTCACCTGACCATAACCATATTTCATACTCCATAACTCATACATGGAAAATAAAAACACAATCATTTGGTTTTAGCCCGGTACCGAAATGAGCGGAACAGGCGTTTCGGCCGGTATTGGCCGGAATGGCCGGAATTGACCCGTGAAAGGTGCATTTAGATCCGTGTAGTCCCGTAGGTAAAGGTGCGTTTAGATCCGTGAAAAGATATGAAAATGATCACATCGGACACTGTAGCGTACTGTAACACTTTTCGTTTGTTTGTGATAATTGTTGTCATACCATGACCTAACTAGGCTCAAAAGATTCGTCTCGTTGTGTACATCAAAACTATGCAATTGATTTTTTATTTACCGCTCCATGGATGCGTCATTTGCTATATTTAATGTTTCGATGTGATGTCGATGTGATGGAAAATTTAGAAAGTTGGGAGTAACTAGGCGCTTGTTTAGTTCCAAAAAGCAACATCAAAGTTCACTATGCAAAAAGAATATTACCATCACATCAAAATTTCGGCACATGCATTGAGTACTAAATGTAGATGAAATCAAAAACTAACTGCATAGTTTTGTTGTACTCTGCGAGACGAACATTTTGAACCTAATTAATCAATTTTTGGATAATTTTACACATATACAAACGAAATGCTACAGTGGCGCAATGATTACGATTAGACCCCAAAACTCCCAAATCAACACCCCTATTTTACAGCCAAAGTCATAAACTGAAACCACAGCAGTAGGCGGGCTAAAAAATAACAGCGGTTATTGGGTCAACGCCCAGCACGCGCTGCTGCATGAGAGAAACAAACGAGCAGGACAAGCTGAGAGAAGAGAGCAGCAAGATGAGGACGTCCGGGCCCGCTTGGCGACCAATGCAATGAGTTGGTCGAGACCCGAACTGTGCCGTGTGCACGATCTAATGGGACACGCAACACAAGGCCAGTGTTCACCCAAATGACAGGGCAGATGACGTGCGCGCGCGTAGGAGAGCTATTACAGAAATTAGACGTGGTTAATTTCCTCTTGAACAATATACAGAGTTGCAAACTGGTTTATACTGACAAGCGATGCATGATAGTACGTATGGTGACATGACCATTGTAACTTTTCAAACTTTGCAAGTGCGTTACTGTCTCTCTGTATATCATTGCAAGTCTGCACATTGGACTCCAGAATTGGGAGGGATGGATAAGAAACACAAATGTGCAAGATCATAATGATTTAAACATAAGAGTAAAGTGCACGCGCGGTCCTTAAACTTGCGCTGCTGTGTCATGCCGGTCCAGGAACTCGCAAATTGTGTCATTACAGTCCCTAATCACCGTTTGGGTCTCATTAGACGTCCAAACGGGTCTTAACCTACGATTAGTGCCGACGTGGCATGCCAGCGTGGACATATTACGTGGACAGGGAGACCCGAACAGGCATGTATCTTTGCAAAAAAAAAATCATCGCTATGCAAGTCTCTCATTCCTGGCCATTCCCACCTCTTCGAATTCATCGTCTCTTCATGAGGCGGTGGATTTGGAGGCGGGGCGATGCTCGGCGGCGATCATCGGCAAGAGGAACGAGAGGGAGCAAGTACAAGAAGGAAGGAGCGGGCTACTGTGGGTCTGGAGGAGTCCGTAGCCGCGACGGGGAGTAATGATGGCGCGATTGCGGCGGAAAGGGGAGGGGCAACCAACGTATGGTGAGTTCTTCGAGCCTTAATCTCATTCAAGTTATGCGGATTGGTAGTTGTGTTCTAGTCGAATGGGTAGAAAGACTTGTATTTGTCCTGTACGAATCTCAATTTAGGGGAAATTTTCTAGGGTTTTGGGAGTACATATGGTTTCGGCTAAGGAGTAATTTCACTAAAAAGATTTTTTTGCACAATGTAGGTGATGGTAGGGGTGAGTTCACCATCGAGCTTCACCATGGGGGTTTCTTTGTTGGTTCTGGTAATTTGCGTTCGTATGTGGATGAGAAGGTTGACTGGTTCCATAATGTTGAGTCAGACACATGGTCATTGTTATGGTTTGATGACTTCCAAAAGGAGTTAGGATACACAATCAATCCAAGTTTGAAGATTTACTGGCTTTTACCAGGGAAAACTTTAGTAGATGGGCTAAGATTCATTGCAGGAGACTGACATAAATGTGATGGCATCTGTTGTTGACAAATACAAGACACTTGTTGTGTATTTTGACCATGATGACAACATTGGGGGCCTTGATTTGGATGACATAGTATCCAACCCAGTGTCAGAATTACCGAAGGTATTTGGCCCCAAAAAAGTTGATGTTTTGAAGAGGAATCCTGGTGAGAAGCTCCCTGTATTCTACACTGACCTTGGTAATAGGAGGGTTGAGCAAGAGTTTTGCAGTACAGAAGATATGGTAGAAGGTGATACTGACAGTGATGTTGAAGATGAAGACTTTGTGTACAGTGACTATGATTTGGAGTTTGAAGATGATGACTTATTTGAGAAGCATGTAGATGCTGATGTCGGGAAGGATTTGGAAGGAAAAGGGAATAAGAAAGCCAAAAGCAACAAATTGAAGGCTTCAAGTACAAGCATACCTGAGGTGCTAACTGATGAAGACACTGAGGAAGAAGAGTTAGATCTACCAGCTTCAAATGGAGAGGGTGAAGGATTGAAATTCAAATCATTCAGAATGAGCCATCCCACATTTAGTATTGGTATGGTTTTCCCTAATGTCTAGAAGTTTAGAGAAGCAATAACAGAATACAGTGTCAAGAATAGAGTGGAAATTAAGTTGCCCAAGAACGACAAAATCAGATTAAGGGCTCATTGTGTACAGGGGTGTCCATGGAACTTATATGCTTCACATGACAGTAGGGTAAGTCATTTGTGATCAAGACTTATTTTGGGAAGCATACTTGTCAAAAGGAGTGGTGTTTGAGAAAATGCACATCTAAATGGCTGGCTAACAAATATTTGGAGTCCTTCAGAGCAAATGAGAAGATGAGCATCACTGGCTTTGGAAGGACAGTACAAAAGGATTTGAACTTGACACCTTCTAGGAGCAAGTTGGCTAGAGCAAGAAGGCTGATCATGAAGAAAATTCATGGTGATGAGGTTGAACAGTTCAACATGTTATGGGATTATGGTCAAGAATTGAGGAGAAGTAATCATGGTAGTTCCCTTTTTGTGAATCTAGCTGTCAATCTTTTCAGCACTTGCTATATGTCAATTGATGCTTCAAAAAGGGGATTCCTGGCAGCATGTAGACCTATAATATGTTTGGATGGGTGCTTCGTCAAGACAAAATATGGAGGCCAAATTCTGACTGCATTAGGTATGGACCCTAATGACTGTATCTTTCCAATTGCCATGGTTGTTGTTGAAGTTGAATCCCTGGCTACTTGGAAATGGTTTTTGCAAACATTGAAGGATGACCTAAAGATTCACAACACATACCTATGGACAATTATGACAGATAAGCAAAAGGGTCTAATTCCAGCAGTGCAACAGGTTTTTAATGAGTTAGAGCATAGGTTTTGTGTGAGACACATGTATTCCAACTTCAATGAAAAATTCAAGGGTGAGGTGCTCAAGAATCAGTTATGGACTTGTGCTAGAGCTTCATCAGTGCAATCATTTAATAGAAACATGGAGAAGATGAAGGCCCTGAACCAAGATGCATATGATTGGTTGGCTAAGCTTGCTCCCTACACATGGGTAAGAGCTTATTTTTCTGAATTTCCAAAATGTGCTATCTTATTGAACAATAACAGTTATATCTTAGAAGCTAGAGAGTTGCCTATACTTAGTATGTTTGAGAGGATTAAGTGCCAGTTGATGACAAGACACTTGAACAAGAGGGAAGAGATGGCTAGAGGGTTCAATGGCTCTTTTTTGCCCCAAAATCAGGAAGAAAGTGGCTAAAAATACTGAATTTGCTAACATATGCTATGCACGGCATCAGGCCAAGGTGTGTTTCAAGTACAAGTTTATGAGTACCAATACATTATAGATATCACAAACAAGACATGTGACTGCAAAAGGTGACAGCTGACAGGGATTCCTTGTTCCCTTGCAATATCTGCTCTAAGGCATGAGAGAGTGCAACCTGAGAGTGTGCTTCCAGTCTGTATTCGGTTGAGGCATACAACAATGCATATGCACATAGCTTGTGGCCTTGTAGGGATAGAACTCTGTGGGAGAAGATGGAGGGTCCTCAAATACTACCACCAGTACATGAAAAAAAATATTGGCAGACCACCAAAGTCAAGGAAGAGGCAACCTCATCAGGTGAAAGGTGCAAATGGTCCTAAATTGTCTAGACATGGAGTCACCATACATTGCAATTATTGTACAGAAGCTAACCACAATAGTGGTGGATGCAAGTTGAAGAAAATGGGCTTCAGTTCTGAAGATGCCAAGCAACTTGTTGCCAACACAAGAGCCAGACTTCAAGAGGAGGCTGAGCAAGCAGCTATTGCAGCAGCTAACAATCTGATTAGTAACCAACCAGATAATGTCAGCCAGACTACCACTAATGAGCCTATCAATCTAGTCAGTATTTTGCTTTCCTATAGTTCAATGCAATGTTCATTCTGAGAGTACTCCTCATCCTGGTGACCTTTTTTCTTTGCTTCTGTAGGATGTTGGTCAACAAGTGCAGGTTGAGGCTAGCACACAGGCTAGCACAACCATGTGAAGTCAACTAATTGAAGAGGTGTGTCAACATGTCCATTTTGCAATCTGAGATTGAACTTGTCACTTACTCCCTCCATCCCACAATATAAGGCACGCACGTAATTTAAGATTCAAACTTTAAAAGTTTTGACCTTTAGTTAATCTTTCATAATAAAAGTTTTTCCTAATAAAAATAATGCCATTAGATTTATATTTAAAAGTACTTTTATATAACTATGATTTTGTTGCTACAAACATTATAATATTTGAGATATTAAGAGTCAAACGTTAGTATAGGAGACTGCCAAGTTTGACCACGCCTTATATTTTGGGACGGAGGGAGTACTAACTAATCATGTCATTTACAGTCAACTCAAGGTGTTTCATCACTGTCACAACCTATGGGGCCATTGCTAGATAGTCAGTTCATTGCAGCAAACCAATTAGTGCAAAGGCCGGTACCACTGACAACTACCTCCAAGGCAGGAAAGGCAGTACTGGCAAAGAAGAGGAAGGCCAAGTCAACCACGAGCACCTCCAAAACGGTGAAGGCAGCAACATGAAAAAGAAGTAGTGAAAGGGATGGTGAATTATAGCTTTTGTGCAAGACAATCTCTATTCTATCTTGCCTCTTTTGTGCATGATAATGCAACTTAGTTCAAAGAGTACTCTAATTTAAGCATCAATGTTATATGTGAATGCTTGGTATGGGATGCAAAACAATGTGGATGCTTTCTAATGTCTGAATGTTGGCCTTTCATATGTCTGAAGATTGGCCTTTCTGAAAGGATCAACACTAAGCCTAGAGGGGGGTGAATAGGCGCAACTGAAAATTATCAAAAACAACTCCACCAAATGTCAGAAATACCGAAATATCCGGTAGCCATCGGAAATTTTGTAACACCCAAAAATAGGCCATTTAAAATTTTTAGTAATTAATTTGCTTTTATTGAATTTCTCATATTTAATATAGGTTAAATAAATTATTTATGAATATTAAAATCAAATATAAGTTGTAGAAATATTTTTGTTGCATTCATGCTGCCACACTGTGTTTTGTTTGTTGGCAAGTTAAGTAGGAATTTAAATTCTGTTTAAATTCAAATTTAATTTACATTTGTTTGAGCCCTAGAAAAGTTAATTCAAGTCGAGTTCGCTTTTGCCCCCTTAACTCTTCCCCCGGGCCACTCCAGCTCCCCCATCTTCTCTCCCGAACCGGCCCAGCACCCCCCCTCCCTTTCCTCCCGGCCCAACTCCTTTCCTCTTCTTGGGCCGCCCAGCCGCGCCGGCCCAGCAACCCCCCCTGCGCGCGCGCGCCTCCACTCCCCCTTCCCTCTCTCTCGCCGACAGGCGGCCCCACGCATCAGCCCTTTCCCCTCCCTCCCGCCCGACGCGCCTCTTTCCCCGGCGTCCTTCTCGCCGCCTTGGCCGCGACCTAGCCGCCCTCCCCCGCGCCCGTGGGCCTTCCACGACGTTGCCCGAAGCTTCCCGCGCCTCCCCTTTCTTTTCCCGGCCGCCCGAGCATGGCAAGTCGCCCCCTGCTTGGAAGGGCGTGGATCGCCAGCCGCCGCGCAATTCATGGCGCACATGCCAAATGTGACCACCTCCGGCCTACTTAAGCCGCCCCCACGCACCCCCAGACCCTCACCAGCACCCCTCCCGAGCTCACAAGCACCCCAACACCCCTTCGAGCTTGCTCAGCGCCGCCGCTGCCCGAAAGATCGCCGCTGTCGTCGAACTCCCTCTTCCGGCACCGCTCCGCGCCAATTGGGCCCTCCAGGAGCTTCATTTGAGGATAAGGACCACGCCGGGCCGTTTTTCCCTCCCTCTGTCGCCCCCGCCCATCTTCACCGGAGTTTTGCTCCGCCAGCCACCGTCGGCCGCCACCACTGCCGTCCAATCGCCGACTTGAACCTCCCTATCTTGTTCGTCGTGCCGCCCCGCACCCGTAGCACCAACCCACGTCCTAAGCCGAGCTCCCTAGCCCGAGTTCGGTCGAACTCCGGTGAGGTATCGCCACTGGCCGAGCTGCGCCGCCGCGCCTCGACCGCCGCCGATGACCCCCTCAGCCCGAGCAGCTCCCAGTCCTCGGATCAAGATCCAACAGCCCAATTCTAATCCGCCCGCGAGTCAAACCCCCTGGTACCGGTCAGCCTTGGCATTTATGCTAAAGAGCCCCTGCAAGATTAGAAATTAACCCGCGGTCCACCCTCTGTTGAAAATAATTACGAATAGGTCTGGTTTCTTTTGAAAAACCCCCGTCCTTTCAAAAATTAGTGCCCATCGTCCTGTTTAGTTGTTTTTACGCGTAGGCCCCTGTAGTTTTATATAAAATTATGTTTAGGCCCTCGGTTTTTCACAAATAATCCCCTGGAAACTTTTAAAACTTGCCAGCAAGTCCCTGGATCTTAGAAAACCCATATCTTTTTAGTTTTAGCTCCGATTAACGTGACTTTCGCGCTCATGTGTTCGTAGTGAAGCGTAGAATATTTCTAAAACCTTTTTATGTGCTATTTCTACTGTTTGGTATACTGTTCTAATAGAATTATATTTGTTTGCATGTATTGGTATGCGTGTATGCTTGTATGGTGCTTCGTGTCCAGTCGGTGAGCCATTAGCTTTGGATTTCGAGTTCGCAGAGGACTGTCCGGAGCAGGACTCGCAGCAGCAGCACTTCGAGGAAGGCAAGTTATAGCACGGATAATCCTTGCAACCTAAACACATCTTTTATATTCATTTACTTTCATATGCATGTGTCTAAATTGATGTCCCATTAAGGTTGTACCTAGCTTTGTATATCTTGTTCCTTTGATAACCTTGGATTTATGCATTGGGTAGAATCTTTGCTAGGTGTAGCTTCTGTCACCAATGTTTAATTGTTAATCTTGATCTAATGATTCACTTTAATGATAATGATAAAACTTGCTTTTTAGCAACATGGTTTAGGGAACTGGGGCATGTGATGTGTGCTTTGTTCCAGTGTCTCTCCCTAAGGTCTGGTTCTTAAAGCGGCAACCCAGGAGCCTATTGCCACCGCTAGAACTATTATGGATCTGGTCTTGGTCAAGTAACTTGTACGTCTCTAGCTTGCCAGTGGTTACCATTGGGGCAAACGGCGTTAATGGACACAAGGTGAAAGGGTGTTTCTTGATTCCACCGGGGACGGGTGATCTGTCGGCTATGCCCCCGTGAGGCACAGTCCCGTGCTGGGAGTCCCTGCGATGGGGAACTCCACACGTTGCGCATGGATGGGTGTGATGCCCGCGCGTTGGGTGACATTGACCCCCTCATGGTGTGACTCCATTAGAGTACGTCAATCCCGGTGCCTAGGGTCTCACCGCCTTGTTAAACTAGCGGCTACTGTCTTGTTAGGGTATCTTTTAAAAAACCTCATAGGGTCCCTATGCCGTCACACCTCGGAAGTATTGATGTGCGTGGTTGGGTGCAAAGTTCCTTTGAACTTTTACGCGACTTTTGGGTAAAGGGCGAAACCTCTGCTCAAGGTATCATGATAGTGTACAATCTATCATGATAGCCTTGCTCAAGGTCACGAACGGCCTGGATCCTTTTTTATTAGAACATGATGTCTAGTTATGCTTAATGTCACTTATACTTTATTTAATTGGGTTGCAACTGGGTTTCACATACATATAGTAACTTGGATCATGTTAAAATGAATCAACTAAAAGTGCTAATGCAATTAAGCCGTGTCTAGCCTTATTTTGAGCCTTCATGTACCCGTGCTATAATTGCTAAGTAATTATTTTACTTACACTTGCCATTATTCAACAAAATCCCGGATGGGTAACAGATTGGGATGTGCATGAGACTGCTGCTGAGTTCCCTGAGGACCTGCCGTACTTCTGAGTTGCGCTCGCCCAGTCAGAGTCCCTGTGGACTACGGCTCCGCTCTAGTTGAGAGTTATAGACTTCCGTTGTAATAATCATTTATGATATACTCTGATGTAAACTATTTTATTTCAAGCATTTGTACTATGTTTATCATATTTGTTCGTTGTATGTGTTCTGTGAACTTCCTGAGCACGCATATGGCCGCATTCGGGTTTTGTGAAAATCCGGGTGTGATAAATTTCCGCTAGGGCGCCGGAAATTTCCGCTCACTACCGAAAATTTCCGATAGAAGCCGAGGAGCTAAATTACAGGGTAAATTTGGACAAGTGTTGAAATCTATTTGAATCAAAATGAAGCCTTAGAGACAAGCACCAATTTGACACCTTCACCTGCAACAATAACTTCACAGAAGAGTAGATCGAGACAAGATACACTAGAAGCTTGCAAGAACGATATGAACACGATGAGCACGATGAACATGATCAACAACAGAGACACAAGATTTAACTCAAAGTTCACCTCCACACAGGAGGCTATGTCTCCGTTGAGGGCCTACGAAAGGCTGGCTTATGCACTTCAAGCCACTTTCCTCTACTTAGTCACCACAAAGGAGCTAAGCGTACTTACTAGCAAATCCACGAAGGAATAGGGTGATACAACCTTCTAAGGCGAATCCACAAGCAAGACTTGGATGCTCTCGGTGATGCCTAATCGTCTAAGGGATGAATCCCCAAGAGTTACAAACAAGAATCACCGGAGAACACGAACTTGATGCTCAAGCGAGGAATGAATGCTCAAGTGGCTCACTTGCTCAAATCTTCTCACTCACTTTCAAATCTCTCACCAACTCAACCCAAAACACTTGAAAGTTGGTGCAAGGGGAGTTTAGAGAGCTCAAGAGCACTTGGGAGAAGTTAGGGTTCGAGTAAATGCAGTGGCCAATCGGTAGGTGGAGGGGGAGAGTGGTATTTATAGCTCTCACTCGAAAGTGACCGTTAAGTCGAGTTCTGTCGGAAATTTCCGTCGTGAACTACCGGATATTTCCGTCGCGTTGACCGGAAATTTCCGCCAATAACCAGAAATTTCCGATGGAAGTAACCTTGAACTTCGATCCAGAAATTTACGGTGTTTGTCGGAGATTTCCGGTAAATGTCGAAAATTTCCGATGCACGTCGGAAATGTCCAACAGCCAAGTTGTAAAGGCTAAAATTGTACGTGTTTTTCTCACGAAGTTGTTTAGAGGAGTTGTTGAGCATCAAAGTCACATATTTCACGGATTACTTGTCCCTCTTTATAGTACGGTGGTCCTATACTCAAATTAGAACCGAAAAATAATTTAAATCCTTCATTTGTATTATTTGACAAATAGAAACGAGTTGGGGACCTTCCTTTCACATTCATTTTCTTTCCTTTTTGTTTTATACCTGCACAACTCATCCAAAGCATTACATTCAAGTTTCTATCGTCATTAATCACCAAAATCGATTAAGCGCCTAGATGCACTTTTACTTTCTTATGTCCGAATGTTGGTTGGCATTTGCTCATTTGTTCTGCAGAAATGCTTGGTATGATAATGCAGAAATTTGCTCATTTGTTGTGTTCAATTACTGCCAAATAATACTCCTACCAAAACACTTTTCATTGAAATCATTTCAGTGATTACATCATAACCTTTCACATCCTCATAACAGCATACACGTTACAGATTAGAACACACACAGAAACAAGGGCAATAAACTTTAGAATGACAGTTATTTCATTCATCTTCACTTCCTTGCTTCAATACTCTTCTGCTTCTCTTCTTTTTGCGCCACTTCTACCACCTGCTTTGGTTCTTCCTACTTTTCCTCCTTTTCCTTAAGCTCCACCAAATAATCCTCTTCAAACCTTAAGTATTGACAGCCGCTACCACGCTGCATATCAAAATGCTCAAACATTCAACATTTGGACCCAACAAATCCAATCAGGCCCTACACTAATCCATACCTTTCCACCAGGGCACCTGTAGAAGATCCGCCCTTTGTTACCATTCTCATCGGTCTTCACCACAAGCTTCCTGACCGTGTGGCCTCTACAATCAGGGCAGGTTATGAGAGGGATCTCGGGCCTCAAACTCCACCTACCCTCCACGGAAGAGGAGCTCGACTTCGCCGCCATGGCGATGCGGTGGCGCCAGGGCCGCGAAGAATACATGAGAGAAGACTAAAACGAGATGGCAAAGGATAACGTTTCGTTAGGGATTGCGGACTACCATTTTTATAAGATTCTGAGGTTATTGTACAAAATTACATCCGCCCGACACCTAAGCACGCCACATCGATGCGGGGTCACAGGTTAAGACCCATTTGGACGTTTAATGAGACCCAAATAGTGATTAGGGACCGGCACGATTTAACAGTTCATGGACCGGCATGACACAGCAGCACAAGTTCAAGGACCGCGCGTGCACTTTACTCTAAACGATAAACATGATGCAAACATAGTGTACTGACGAGAATCATTAAACTCCTTAATCCTAAAACCCAATGTGTAAAATCAAGAACATGATCATATTTCAACAACCAGTAGGCAAACATGTATCAGAAAGGATTCCTAACTTCAACATTTGTAAGGATAATCAAAAGCAGATACATACGCTTCCTGCAAAGTAAGTTGTCAATAAAAGAAGAACGTGATCATGTTTCACCAACGATAGGCAAACCAACAAAATGCAATTCTAAACTATAAGCAAAGCGCAATCTAAACTAACTGGGAGGAACAGTGTACCTTTTTCTATTTTTTTAAATTGAGTTTGAACCTCTGTTGTCAACTCATTCATGGATGACCAGTAAGATCACAAAATTGGCAGCATATGGAAGGTACCGTAACATGAATAAACCTTGGCACAGGTGATAGCAAAACCTGGCCCCTTAACAAGTTAACAGTGATGCAAACCTACAACTTATTATATATCAAGCACTAGGGTTACACTCAGGACAAAAAACTATGATCATCGGCTAGCGAGTTCCTCTCGTCCGAAGGATGACAACCATCCTCTCAAAAATTTAGAACATAGGGTTGAACTCATGTAATTGGCACATTTGTCATCGGTAAAGAATGATCAATGCATTCTAGTTGTCTTAACGAGGATCAGGCACTAGCCTTCAATGCAGCCTCGTCTGCGGTAGGGGCTGGTGCAGGCGTAACACCACCAGTAGTAGGCCTGTGTGACAAGGGGAATTCTCAGTTATTTGTAATCCTTTTAAAGGCTAATATGTTCTGAAAGAAAAAGAAAGGAAGGCACTTACAATCCAACCATGACTTTGAATGCATCATAAATTCCCCACTGAGCTCCGGTAAGAGTACCGATCATGACAATACGAAGGGGTAGACCACGAGTGAAGAGGCCCCAGAGGCCAAGCTTCTTAACAGCCTGCAGAAGCATATACAGTCAGCAACCAGCGAGGACAACACAGCAAAAGGGGAAAAGAAAACGAACTAAACCATCTTAAGAAGGGAATAGGTAGAATGTGCTTACATCACCCACTGTAGCACCCTTGGCATTGTTCAGGAAAGAGACCAAGTTATCTGCTGGGTGAGACACAATGGCACAGAAGACACCAGCAATGTAGCCACCAGCAAAGCTGATACCCAACTGGAAAGATTTGCTGCACTCTGACTTTGGTACAGGAACAGCATGCTTGTAGATAAGTTCAACAATGGTCTCAAATGAAGCAAACTTCATCATCGTATCTGAACAAAATCAAGAAAATGTGTTAAGTGCATGAAACATATAAAGACAGCTAAGAGAAGCGCAAAGTATTGCACATGAATATCAAGTTGAACTGTCAAAGCACAACTGATTATGTAGTCAAGCAATAGGTGCTGCGCATTAAAATTATCTCCAAAATGTCATTTTAAAAACTATTAACAAGAAGAAAAACTAACAATGTTTCCATGTTTAAGTCCATCACCACAAACCACATAGATGTAGTAATGTAGTGTGGAAGGAATGAGGCACTTGAAAAATGTAGGTTTTAGTTTATTGAAGGTATATGATCAAGCAATGTCAACATGACTAATCCCAGGAGGGTTTTCTACTTTCTTCTAGAAGCATTTCGAGAAATCATACATTTGATGCTCATAATATAGTGGGAATTGACTAGGTTCCATTTAGTTATTTCTTCATTGTGCCGCGAGGAACAGTGTTTGCGAGAAATTAATTGCAATGAGAACATGTATCACGACAAAATTTTCTCAAACACTAAATCATGACATTTTTTGCTATTCTAGAACAATATGGATATTAAAATAAAGCCATGAAACACTCATGCAAAAAGCTGGCCTACTCTAATGTGCCCTTATAAAGAAGAGATTAATAAAATTGGTTAGTTTTGATCTCACTGAAATCAGACTAGTAAGATTATCAAGACCAGTTTTCAACTCTATGCATATTGCATAACATGTTTATCAAAGCTATTCCGAAGGTAGTGGTGAACTTTTGCATTATCAAAGAAAGATGAACCTAACATAAACTATTAAGTGTAAATCACAAAGTTCAAGATGAGAGCAGCAAGGAACATGGGAAGGACATATGAGGCTAACTGAGAGAAACCTGTATAGGTAATGATGATTTGGAAGAGTATAATTTGAAGCTGACAAAAGTTGTCAAATTGAACAGACTGTAGATATTTATATTTAAACCAGCAACTGTTAGATAAATTTAAACAACAAATGGGAGGGCATACAACCATTTAGCAATGACTAGGCAGGATATAAGCAAAAGCATAATGCAACAGTCTTATTCTAATGACTAACAAGCACAGAAAGATAGAACCATTAATACAAAAAGCTGCCAAAAGGCCCAAAACATACAACTACAAAGAAAAAAAGAGCATCACATATTCACATCACATAATAACAGAACAATAAGCTATCCAGATTAGATCTACTTACAAGGAATCTGACGACCCCAGAGAGGGACAATTCCCTTGTAAAGCCTGCAGGTTTGAAAGCAAAATGTTGTTGCACCACAGAAATGAACGACGACAAAGCATAAATCAACTAAAAATTAAAGGAAATAAAGTGAAATACTAACCCCAGGGCACCCTCAGATCTAACGAACTTAGGGAGACCATCACTGAGCCCACGAGCAAATCCAGGCTGTGTCTGCACTCGGACTTTCACAGCTTCGAAGGGGCATAGAGCCACATCAGCAATCACCTCAGCAGAAGCAGACCCAGCAAGGTATATCAAGGTCTTGTATTTCTGAGCATACTCAGGCCCTGCAATATCTGAGTAGTACTTCTTGAAGAACTCATAGAATCCAAACTTGCAAGCTCCCTGAGCACTGTAACCAAGCAGGGTTGGCACCCATCCCCTGAAGAAGCCCCTCACTCCTTGCTCCTTGGCCAGAATTCCAAACCCAGATGTGATGCTCTTGTATTTCGCTGGGTCAATCTGGAACATTAACCAAAGATGGTAATGTCAAAAATCAAATTCCTCATTCTTCAGCAGGTGACAGATCAAACGATCAAGTTAAATCAATCTACTACCTATCAATGATGATCCATATATGGACCCAACTACTGTACTGAACAGTAAATTACAAAACCACACATTACCTATATATAACCATGTTAACCCCACAACAACAGTAATCAGGGAAACAATTCCACCGGATATGTAATTATTCAATAAACCAGTTGGCAATTGACACTAGATAGATGCACACAAATATCGATCATGATTGGACTAAGCAAGTGGTGAAATGCAAAAACCGCACAAGTCCACACATGGCTACGGCATAAGGCAGCAGATTCTTCACCAGCATCAGCAGATCACACGTTAAGTGACACTGACCACATCAACTAACAAAGAGCAAAATCGAATCAGGGATCTATGCGAAGATTCATCGCCGCCGCCGGATCTAACAAAGCCCAGCCCGATTCGTAACCCGGGGAGCAGCAAAGTATCGGATCTACCTCCCTGCCCACCCGCCACGCACCTGCATGTTGCACTTGACGAGGTCGAGCGGCGTGACGGTCATGTGGGTGAGCCCACAGCTGGCGATGCCTCCGGCCGTGCAGGCGGCGTAGAACGCTGGTGAGTACATCTCGATCTTCTCCTTGGGCGCCTGGATCGGGAACGACGGCGCACCTCCACTCGCGGGGGGCACGGCGGGTGAGGAGGGGAAGCGGGAGGCGCCGGCGAAGGACCCAGCCGCCGACGGGGCGTAGAGGAAGCTCGGGAGGAGCGACTCGCGGGAGCGGTCGGAGAGCGCCATTGCCGCCGAGGATTTGGAGGGTTTGCTCGACTGGGCCAATCCCCTCGGCGGTGGCTGTGCTCTGCGCGCTCTCGCGGTCGCCTGGAGTTGCAGCGGGGTAATGGGAGGGGAGGCGGCGGAGTTCCAGGGCTCCCGATCTATTTCGGCGCCCGCCGCGTTTCCCTGGGAGAGGGCCCGGCGGCAGTGTGCATTTGCTTGGCGTATTCTTGGAGCTGCGCGTTGTGATTGGCTTGGCGCTTTTGTTTGCCCATATGTTTTGTGCGTTTGCTTGCGTCAAGTCTTAAAGCTATTAGTGCTACTACCTCTGTTATAAATTATAGTTCGTTTCACTATGAGGCCCTATTTGGATCCACCCCAACTAAAGTTTAGCCAGCTAATTTATAATGGTTTATTTTAGCTAGCTAAAAAGTACCTACCTAAACTTTAGCCGGGGGTGTTTGGATCCATCAGCTAATTGAATCAATTGGACTATCCTAACCTTCGTTAATTATGGATAAAATCATATGACGGTGGAAAATTTCCACAAACATGTGTGGGTATTTTGGTCTTTAAACTCGTTTAGCTAAGCTCAACCGGCTAAAGGAATCGTGTACCTTTTGACATGCAACTAAAGTTTAGCTGAGTTTTAGCTGCCCCGTTTGGATTCCTAGCAGCTAAACTTTAGCCGGTGGATCCAAATGGGACCTAAATTTGATCGCTCGTCTTATTTAAAAAAATTATGTAAACATAATCAAATTATAGATATTTTAATTATCTGAAGATTTGTGTACTCTTGCTCCGAAGATTTGCACCACAGCGTGCTCACTACAGGAGGTGATGAAGTTGATGCCGCTATGAATCGTGACTGCCATGCTGCTGGACGGCGTGGCAAGGGTGCTTACAGGCGAAGTAGTCGACGCAAGAGTGGTGGCTACCGGCGCTGGGGTCGAACTAGAGGCAATCGACGATCATGTCGCAAGCTCCTCCTCCGTCTTCCACAACATGCCATCAATTTTCTTAGAGAGGGCGTCGATGGGTGGAAGACGTGTGTGTTGGTGGATTCATCTTCTTCGTTGGCTTACATGCGACATTGGGATGAAAAATTTCTGGATTTGGGAAAAAAAATTGTGATGAATTTTGGGATGAATAGACTCTGGACACCAATTGTTATGGATCTAGATGGAATGAGGGCCAGGAGCATGCATTTCGGGAGGGATTAGGAAGAACACGGCAGAATCTGTGAGGTGGACGAAGAACAACGGGAGTTTAGAGATTCAAAATTCGTTCCCATTTATTAATATCCCTAGCAACCATTCACATGTGTACTAGAGATATACAACCCGACTAGAGCCAATTTACATGAGCCCATCCGGCCCAACAACCAAGGCTCGCATGCAGGCCCAACACTATACACAATAAAGTCGATCAGTCTAGTCAATTTATTTCTGAGTTTGAATATAAAGTTTTTGAACTTACATAGATAGTATAGGCTTTTTTTTTAGGGAAAAGTCAAAAGTCCAATTTTCAACCTTAAACTACAAAACCGGATAACAAAGGCCATCCAACTATCAAAATCGTGCAAATTTAGCCATTTGAATGGTTTTAAAGGTGATTTTCCATTTTGTTAAAATTAAAAATATTCAAATTTAAACTAAAATATTTATAAGTAATTCATTTTAAGTCAAAAAATACAAAATTGGTATCAAATGTTTCTAAAAATGTAACCTATCTATTGTCACTATATTTGTCAGTTAATCGGATCCATTTTTTCATGTTCATAGTATTTGGTTGCTCATAGTTATGTCTATTATTTTTGAATAATTAAGATTCAAATAGAGCAATAATAGATAGGTTACATTTTAAGAAATTTTTTGATAATGGTTTCATATTTTTCTGGTTTAAGATGAATTGGTTTTGATTTTTTATATCTAATTGGATTTTTATTTTTTTTACAAAATACAAAACCACCTTCGAAACCACCCTGAAGGCTAAATTTGCACGGTTTTGACAGTTGAAGGGCCTTTGTTATCCGGTTTGTAGTTTAAGGGTTAAAAACAGACTTTTGTCATAGTTGAAGGTTGTAAAATGGACTTTTCCCCTTTTTTAGCACAACTCAAGTGTGGGATGCACACAACTTTTGAGTTATATGATGAAATCATTTCTTCTAAATATACATGTTTAATTCGAACTAATAATGCAATTGCTTAATGAAATACATCCAGTATATCGACAATTGTGGCTCTAAAAATTTCTGGAGCTAGAGATTCCCTCCGGAAATTCTTAGAACTGAATTTGTACCCAACATCCCCTATATGTAATTCTGAAATGAATCCATGTTTTTGCGCGACATTCCAAAGTTCATATGAATCTAAAATAAAATCATTCTACAAAGCAAGTGAATATGCAATTCTGGAAAATGCTCTGCTGGAGAACTCACTTGGCTTGGCAGACACTAAATGCAGAGGTAATGTTTTGGTTCCGGTATGATCACATCACGATTAAGGCCTTGTTTAGATGGAGAACAGGGGGTGGAGATTTGGGGTTTGGGGTCACTTCGTAATCATTGCGTCACTTTAGCATTTCGTTTGTATGTGTGAAAAATTATCCAAAAATTGATTAATTAGGCTCAAAATATTCGTCTCGCAGAGTACAACAAAACTGTGCAGTTAGTTTTTTATTTCATCTACATTAATACTTCATGCATAGACCGAGACATGATGAGAATCTTCTTTTTCATAGTGAACTTTGGGGTTGCTTTTTGAGAACTAAACAAGGCCTAAGTAGCTGTTCCTACTTACATGCTTTTGCATCGCCGCCATGCCTAGCCTTTCACCGGCCAGTGGCGGTCGGCTCGTTGATGTATCTAGGCATGCCACCGGAAGAAAGCAAGGAACGTGCATCGCTTCACACACGGATATTCATCTCCCCGCGAAAAGCCATTCCTTGCCGCCGCCGCGCACCTTGCCGACCTTGCCGCTGTCCCAATCAAACCGCCGCTCCATTTCGTCGTGAACCATCTTATACTAGGCCGCATTATCTCCATGCACGCCCTGCGACATCGTCTCGTCCTTGGAAGCCACGGCGAGAGAGGTTCAGGGCAACCAGCGCCGCCAAACTAGCCTAGCCAGCCGCGCGCGCTTGCCAATCGCGCGCCATGTCCACTGGCGCGACCGGCGGCGGCGTGCGGCGGCGCCGGCGGACGTGGCGCCTGTACTGGTGCTACGTGTGCGGCCGCGCGGTGCGCGCCGTGTCGTACCCGACCTCGGACGTCTTCTGCCCGCGCTGCTTCGGCCGCTTCCTCCACGAGATCGACCTGCCGGCGCCGCGGCCCGTGCTCCCGCCGCCCGACCAGTTCTTCCAGCCGCCGTTCCTCCCGCACGACGGGCCCCGTCGGTGGGTCATATACACCGGCGGCGACCCCACGGCCGACGCTGAGGGCACGCCGCTCGCTCCCCGCCGCCGTCGCCGGCGCGTCCCGTCCCCGCCGCCGGCCCCGGCGACGCGGCGCCCGGACGACGACGACGACGCACCACAGCCGCCGCCACCACCTCCCGTGGTCGTCGGCTGGGAAGAGTTCTTCATCGGGGCCAACCTGGACGCGCTCATCGAGCGCCTCACGCAGGACGACCGCCCGGGGCCGGCGCCGGCGCCGGAGTCGGCCATCGAGTCGCTCCCCACGGTGCGGGTCTCGCCGGCGCACCTGTCCGACGGCTCGCAGTGCCCCGTGTGCAAGGAGGAGTTCGAGCTCGGGGAGGCCGCGCGCGAGCTGCCGTGCAAGCACGCGTACCACACCGACTGCATCGTGCCGTGGCTCCGGCTCCACAACTCGTGCCCGGTCTGCCGGCAGGAGCTGCCGCAGCAGGCGGGTGGTGATGGCGGATCGCAGTCACAGGAGGCCGGCGGTGAAGAAGGAAGCGGCGAGACGGAGGCGCCGCCGCCGGGGCCGGTGGTGATGGCCGGATGGGGGCCGCTAGCTTGGCTGTCGTCATTGCCACGCGGGCCGGACGGGGACACTTGGGACGACGGTGACGCCGCCGGTGGTGGTACTTGTGCGGCGGCTATCATGCAGTCGTTCGTCGTCGTCGCTGCTTGTTTTTTCGCCCTCTCGTTCTTTGTTTGAGATGTGTCAGTTCACGGAGACGGAACAGAGCAAACGCGACAACACGACCACAGTAACCAGCTGTACATGATGAGAAGATTGATATATCCATGTCGGTTGTTTGTACAAACATTGGTGATGTCAAATGGAATTCTACGAGGGCATACTTTATTATCTCTTTGAAAATAAATAACTTTTTAGGATTGTACCACAAGTTAAACTATCTTAAATTTGTCCTGAATTAAGCCTCCTCCAAGGAGACCACCTCAACCGGCTCTTAGCTACTATGGAGTAGTGCCATGGATGTCAGGTACTCAGGAGTCATCACTGCATGAGCTGCCTGCCTAGTGCCCACAGGAGCTCATTTCCAGTGCAACCTTCCAACTGAGCCTCGTACGTTTTTCTCGAACTCAGAAAACCTAAATTTCTTTTCATTCTTTAGGTAGTATTCAGGTTAGTCTACTTGATATTTGAAGATAGTCTGAGCTGGGTGGCAGATTTTTAGGTTATGCTAGTGTGGCTTACTCGAGAAATTAGACGAGTTAGGTTAATTCTCTTGTCCATGGGCGGACCGCCCGGCAAACCTGGGCAATTGCCCGGGCTCCTTGGCGAGCGTGCACAGTTCAGCCGAGTAGAGAAATACGGAGTTTACGTCTTCAGGGACACTTTGAGCAAATACCGCGGGTGTCACCCCCGGTTTTAGAAATAAAACCAGGTGCATCTCATATGTGCGCCAGGATCAAGTTTACACACATACGGTAGACGTCATAAGTGAATATCCATAACCATGCATACGAAAAAATATTAAAGTGTAACAACCCTAAAATTCGTATAGGTTTTGTTGAGTGCAAAAATTCGAATTTAAAAATTTTTGGTGGAATTGAGTGCATGCGAACCAACATATAAGAGTGTCTTCTATTTGCTCCCTAAATTCCTAGGCAATTTAAATTCAAATTTAAAATCAAATTGAAGTGCTAAGGATGAAATAGTGTGATTTGGATTTATTTGGATTTATTTGGATTTTTGGTTGGTTTGAATTCAAATTCTAGATTTGAATTCAAACTCTAATTGACTAAAGTAATTTCCAATCCTATTCCTGTTCGTGGGCCGAATTCCCCGCAGCCAAGTCTACTTTACCCCCTCCAACTCTTCTGCCCAAGCCAGCAACCCAACCGGCCTGCTCGGCCATTCGGCCCAGCAGCGGCCCACTCTTCCTCCCCGCCGCGTCGCCGCCGCGTCTCCTCTTCTCTCACTGACCGCCGGGCCCCGCCTGTCAGCCATCTTCTTCTCCCCCTCGCGTCATCTTCCTCGCGACGCCGCCGCTCTCTCTCTCCGCGGCGCGCTGCCCGTGACCCCAACCACCCGGCCCCTGTGCGGCCCGTCGCGATTGCGCCGCGTGTCCGCGAGCGCTCGAGCTCCCTATCTCGCCGTCCGTGCCCGCCAAACCCTAGCCCTAGCGCCTATTTAACCCGCCGCCGGCCGTCTTCTTCCCCAAGCCGCGCCGCCCTTCGGGGTTCCATCCAGATCCGGTTCGAGAGCAGAGAGGAGAGGGAGAGGAGTGGGGAAGGGTGTGGAGCAGTCGGAGCAAGAAGAAGTGAAGCCAGTCGCCTTCCCCGCGAAGCCGCCGAGCACCGGAGCGCCGCCGTCCGTGGACTCGCCGACGAGGAGCCGGACCAGGGACGGGAGCGAGCGCACGAGCACCGCCGAGCTGCGTCGAGTCTTCCCCGAGCTGCAGCGTACGACGACGAGACCCTAGGTGAGCTGCCCGCGTTCGCCCCCTTCACCTCTGTCTCCGGCGAGTTCCGCCGCCGCAGTCGTGCAAGCCCCCTGGGACCCGACCTTCGTGTCGTGGCCATCATCTTCTGCAGGATCCCATCGCCGCTGTCGCACCTGCAGACCGCCGTCGCCCTTAACCCGCAGCCGAGGCCCGCCGCGGCCGAGCTCTGCTCGCCGTGCGCGCGAACGCCGAGGCCACGCGCGGCTGTGGGCGACCACGAGCCCGCGCATGCGCACCTAGCCGTGCCCCAGCAGTCGCTGGAGGCCACGAGCGTGCAAGCCGAACCCGAATCGAGCGCAGTTGAGCCAAAACCCGAGCCGCCGTCGTGCTCGCCGGCGCACATGGCCGTGTCGCCGCCGTCGCACGTCGGGAAGCCCGATCCAGAGCCCAGCCGTGGCCTTTTTCCCCTCGAACGTGTTCGCCAAACCCTAGTGAAGCTAACCCGACCGTTCTTGAGCCCAGCCGAGCCATCCCCGGCCGGATCCGCCGCCGACCGTCGCCGCCGGCGCGTTCCAGTGCGCGCCGCGCGCGCGTCGCGTCACGCCGCAGCCGCCCCTTCGTGGGCCGAATTCTCGCATTTAAGTCCGTTTAACCACCCTAAACTCTCCCGGCCCATTCGCTTTCGGCCCAATTCCAGCCCAGCCATCGTTTATTCTTTTCCTTTTTCTTTTAACAGCGCTGACGTATGGGACCCACCTGTCATACTCTGTGAGTCACTGACACATGGGGCCCACTGACCAGAGTTGACCCGCTGACCGTTGACCGTTGACCCCGTTGACCGTTGACCGGTCAACGCTGACGTCAGCAGGGCCCACTGCTGACATCATCCTAGGCGGACCCCACTGCTGACGTCAGTATGACGTCATGCTGACGTCAGCAGGCTAATTATTTGTCTGTTTTCTTTTTCGGAAATTATTTAATATTTTCAGAAAATGATTTAAACTTCAAAAATTAATAATAAATCAACCGTAGCTCAGAAAAATATGAAACCAGTTTCTATATTTTTCTAAAATCATGATCTACGCGTTAGTATAGAGTTTGGTGTTATTTGAGTCTTCTTTCGTCGCTGTCTTAGTGTTTCTTTGCTAGTAGCCGCGTCTTATTTTCTTTCCGCGCCCCTAGGAGCCCCGGAGAGCCAGGAGGAGCCGGACTACTACAACAACTGCTGTGACGAGGACGAAGACCTTTGCCCAGGTTCACGCCCGACCATCTCTGAAATACCTACTAGACATGCAAACTAGTATGCTAGCGCTTTACTTTACTCGCATGATAAACCTGCACTGCCTTTGTTATTATCCTGTTACCTTGCTACCTACTACTCACTTTATAAATATGCTATGCTATGCATGTGTTGGGATGGTTGTGATTGATCCTCTTGGTGTGAGTTGTGGGTGGTTTGGGAGGAGTAGTGCAGCTAGGCGGTGTAAGCGAGTAAATAACAACTCGATCGTTGATCGAGGTGCTGAGGGGCTGCACTCGGGCAGTCCCTATGGGGTACCTGTTGCGGGTACATGGTTACTGGTTACTTGGGGTTGGTACTCGGTGAGTACCTGAGGAGTTTGGGCGGCAATACCTGTTATGGGTGCCGATTGCGGACCGTTGCGGCGGATCGCTTGTGATGCAGATACTCGCTTTACCGAACAATTAAGGACCGAGTCGTGCCCCCACTTTGGACTTGGGATTTACCGTGCTCACCATCTACCCAGTATGGGGAGGGTTCCAGCAAGCCTACTCTAGTGCGGCGCCGAGACTGTAGGAGAATCGAGTTTGATATGTGTAGGGGGGATTCGTTGCGGCGTAATCTCCCTGATTTACCACGGCCCCCGACTGGCCCCGGTGGGAAGGTTTCACGACCCTGGGGCAGATGTTAGATCGGATGTTTCCCGAGCCCAGGGAGACAGGATTGGCGCCGCTACTGTTTAGGGTCTTTGCTGTGGGCTGCGTCTCAGGTTGGTTGCGGACTAGCCTTGCAGCCCGGATGGATTCCTGGAGTGCCACCTCTGCAGAGTGTAAACTATACGTATAGCCGTGTCCACGGTTACGGACGACCCATTTCTGAGAAGCCCCGGCTAGCATGGGAATCTGCTTTCTTACCTCATCCTTGATTTGGGTTATGAGAGATTGGTCCAGCTGAGGCTGTTGAGACGAGGTGGGGAGGGAGCTCACCGAGTCGACTAGTGAGTGAAAGGTGATTGGTGGATGATGATTTGCGGGAACCTGCCGTGGCAGGACGAGCCCGATGGGAAATGTGAGGCTGATGGTTGGTTTTGGGGAGTGGATGGACGTGTGTGTGAGCAGGAGTTGGTGCTGAGATGAATTTGGGTTATTGCTGCTGCTTGCATAAGAAAACCCTGGCTTAAACCTTGATTATTTCTATATCCTTAGAATAGGCCACCTTTAAAGCTTGCATCATATTATGGTTGGTGACGTGGACCTGTCCCATTTCCTTGGGGACAGACTTTGGGTTCTCAGGTGAAGACCCCGACCGCGAGTTCAACCAGGACGGGTGGTACGATTGAAGGGTGTGCGCTACGCTCAAGGATGCCTGTGGAGGAGTGGTCCCCGTTGTTCTAGCTACCGCTGCGCAGATGTTTCTTATTGTCGTTTTAGCCCAGAGGGCTTGTACCAGACGCTTTGTCTTTATATGAGTCATGTAATGAATCTTTTATCGTTGTATGGATGTGATATTCGACTGAGATGAGTTCTGTACGAGATAGCTGCTATTCCTGGGACTATCTCAAGGGTACAGGGAGTCGGGTTCTCGTCGGTGAGAATCCGGTTCGTCACAGTTGGTATCAGAGCCATACTTGACCGTAGCGCGTAACCCATAGAACGGAAACTTAGGACAGAAGCTCTAACTGAGTCCTCTATTTTATATGAAACCCCTTGGACTATTTGAAAACTATATATAAGTACATCTCATCTATTTGCAAAACTTTTACCCTTACCTTACCTTACTAACTTGCTAACTTACTAACAACCCACTAACTGTCTGGCAGATGGAAGGAAGATCAGCAGATGAACGACGAGAGATCAGGACCACCGGAGCAGACTGTGGAGGTTTGGCAGTGCTACTGAGGGAGGTGCTGCGTACAGTGGGAATAGATGTGGACAACGTCTTCTACGAGGGATGGACCTACGGACCTGGAGAGGGAGTACACACCCGGTTGCAGATGGTAGTACCCAACATCCCTGGACGACCAAGGTCACTGATGCTACGAGCAGCTACCAGCGAGAGCACTTTCAGTCGGGCAGTGCAGACTATAGCTATGAGGATACTCCGACTTGCCACACTTGTGTACCAGAGTCAGCTCAGCCACACTCGTTTCCGGTACCTACCGCGAGCTCTTGAAGATCCGACAGACAGAGACGCAGTCAGCTTGCAGGCACACGCAGCAGACCGAGAGCGGAACGTGACTCTGCGGACCTCAGTTCAGTGCATGATAGAGCAGGAGTATTTGAACATTGGCTTAGAAGAGAAGGTTGCCAAGCTGAAAGAGAGGGTATGGAAGCAAGACCTCCAGCTGATGGAGAAGGACAACAGGATCGCCTTACTTGAGGAGCAACTCAGAGCTAAAACAAGGGAAGTCAGAATCTTGAACTACGAAGCTCGAAACAACAGGCAGTTGGCAGGACTGATCCGAGCAACTCACCATGCTCGAGATGTTCGCTTGGAAGATCAGCTCACAGAAAAAGACAAGGAACTGGCAGCCAAGGAAGAAGAGATAGAAGGTCTGAAGGAAGAAGTATACTGGTTGGACAGTCTCAACTCAGAACTCCAGGAAGAAGTGGATAGCTACAAGGAGAAGAGTGGACGAAACTACCAGCTGATGAAGTACCTGGGTCTTCAACAGATTATGGCAAAGGATGAAGCTCGAAGGACCCTTAGTAGTTGGGTAAGATCAGACAGGAAAAGGGTAGTAGAAATGATCGCAGTGAACCAAGGACTACCAGAAGAACGCAGAGTTGAACCCAGGACAGAGAACTACAGAGTTTCACCAAGCCGAGTTGAGCCGATACCACCACCTGAGGTTCGAACCTTTACTCCAGAGATGACAAGACTGAGATAAGAACTGGCACATTTAGAGAAGCAGTTGACAGAACCTGAGATGGACATAGTGAGGTTGGCAGCGCGCCTCACGGACACCCACCGAGACAACAGGCAGTGATCAAGCAGCAGACAGAGACTGAGGCTGTGAGGTTGGCAGCGCGCCTCGCAGGCACTATCAGCAGTATGAGACAGATGCAATAGACAGTATCAGCAGATGTCAGCAGCTGATGAGACTTGTGTCTATCTTCTTGAGTAGCTGTTTAGACTTAGTAGATCATGACCACCTTTTGGCTCAGCCACGATGTAGCATTCGCTTAGATGTACTAATCCTCAAGGTTTCAGGAGCTGACCTCGGGATAGTACACATGTCTAGGGTGTAATGCTGTAATGATTGATCGATCTTTTTGGCTGTTCTTGCAGTTTTATTGATGTTCATCTTGAGTGTACTTTAGTGTTGAGTCTATTTCTTGTGTGCAGCTCCTACTCTAGTTGCGCTAACCTGACCATTACCGACCGCCACTAAATCTGCTTGATGAAAAATACAGCAAGATGTCGATCCGAAGATCCAACCGACTGCTTGCACGTTTTGAGGAAGCTGAGCAAGAAGAGGCAGCAATGGCAGCTAGAGGCAGAGGACGTGTCAGAGGTCGTGGTCGCGGAAGAGCGACAGTTGCAGTTAGAGGCAGGGGTCGTGGACGCGCAGCAGGCGTGCTCCAGCCCGAGAACAACGCACCAGGAGAAGAACAGGAAGTGGAAATGGAAGAACCAGCAGTGGAACCTCAGCAGAACCAGCAGAATAACCAGCAACCACCGCCACCGCCTAACTTGGCAGAAGTGATGACTACTCAAACACAGCTGATGCAACAGATGGCACAGGCCAATACACAGATGATGCAAGCTATGCAACAGATGCAAGGAAACCAGAACCAGAACCGTCAGGGACACCGTGAGGAAGACCTACAAAGGAAGATTGAACGGTTCATCAGGCTGAAAGCACCCACCTTCGACTACTCGGACGAACCACTCGATGCACACGACTGGTTACGTACCATCGAGACGAAGCTGGACCTGACAGACTACACTGAAGAGGAATGTGTGGCCCTTGCGGCGCACCAACTTGAAGGAGCAGCAAAAGCGTGGTGGGAGAGCTACTGTGACTCTCACGCAAACCCAGCTCAGATCACCTGGCAAGAGTTTTGTGAAGCTTTCAAGGAGTACCACATACCAGAACAAGTCATGGTGCATAAAGCAATGGAATTCAGGACAATGACCCAAGGAAGTTTGTCTGTAGCTGAGTACGCTCGACACTTTGCTAAGATGTCAAGGTACGCTCCTGAAGACGTCAACACTGAGAAGAAGAAGCAGTTTTGGTTCCAGCGTGGTTTACACAGAGGTCTGAGGACAGCACTCGCAGCGAGTTCACACAGGTCACTCAGAGAGCTGATTGACAGGGCTATCGCAGTTGAGAAGGAAAGAGTGGGTCTTGAAGATACCTGGCGAGAGAAGAAAAGAAAGGCTGAACAGTTGCACAACCACAGACTAAGTCAGAGGCCGAGAAGTGGCCAGAGCAACATGCTCAGGAGAAGCTTTCAGCAGAGCAACAACCAAGGAAGCTCAGGGTTTAACAGAAACAGCTACCAGAGTAACCGAGGCAGTAACAGCAACAGTTTTGGCAGCAGAGGTAACAACTACAACAGCTTTGGTAACAGAAATAACAGCTACTCAAGTCAGGGAAACCCCAACTGGAAGCCGAACGACACACCCAGAACTGGTGCAGGGACCACAGTGGTCTGTTTTGCTTGTGGGAAGCCCGGTCACAAGTCCTTTGACTGTCCGGAGAAGAAGAACAAACAAACCCCAGCCAAGGCACCGGCACCTGGAGGACAGGACAGGCAGCCAGCAACAGCGCAGAGAGGACGCCTCAACCACTTGACAGAGGAAGAAGCCGAGGACGCTCCCGACGTTGTGCTCGGTGAGTTTTTAGTAAATGGCATTCCAGCTTTGATATTGTTTGACTCTGGAGCTACTGGATCATATATCTCGACGAAGTTTGTAAGAGAGCAGTCACCCCCGTCAATACCTAAAGCTAGACCTATAGTCACTACTTCTCCCTTAGGAGAGCTTAGGTGCACTTTAGAGTGCCCCGCAGTTAGACTGATGATAGGAGGCCAGGAGTTTGAAGGAAACTTGACAGTCCTGGAATCGGATGGAATTGACGTGATACTAGGAATGGATTGGCTTACAGAGCACAAAGGAATAATCAGTTGCTCACCCGGAACAGTTGAGTTGACACACCCTAGCGGAGTCAAAGTAACAGCAGAGCCACAAAGAAGAACAGGGAAGAGGTCTGGAACATGTATTCTGAGACAGTTGGTATACTCCATTGAGAAACAGACGATCGAAGAAGTACCTGTAGTATGTGAGTACCCGGACGTGTTTCCCGAGGAACTACCAGGACTACCACCAGACCGAGACGTAGAGTTCATAATCGAACTGCAACCAGGCACAGGGCCTATTGCCAAGAGACCGTACAGAATGTCAGTGGAAGAACTAGAGGAACTCAAAAAGCAGCTGAAAGAGATGCTTGAAAGTGGTGTGATTCGACCAAGTGCATCCCCATGGGGATCGCCAGTGTTGTTTGTGAAGAAGAAAGATGGATCAATGCGCATGTGCGTAGACTATCGATCCCTGAACGCAGTGATGATCAAGAACAAGTACCCATTACCTCGAATTGATGACTTGCTAGATCAGTTAAAGAAAGCCAAGTACTTCAGTAAGATTGATCTGAGATCGGGATACCACCAGATGAAGATTAGAGAAGGTGACATTCCCAAGACAGCTTTTGTAACTCGGTACAGGCAGTACGAGTTCACCGTTGTGTCCTTTGGATTGACCAACGCACCTACATACTTCATGAACATGATGAACAAGGTATTCATGGAGGAACTAGACAAGTTCGTAGTGGTATTCATTGACGACATACTAGTTTACTCAGAAACAGCCGAAGAACATGAGAAGCATCTGAGGATTGTACTAGAGAGGCTGAGGCAGCATCAACTCTACGGAAAGTTCAGCAAATGTGAATTTTGGTTAGAGAAAGTAGCCTTTTTGGGTCACGTGTTGACAGCCGAGGGCGTAGCAGTCGACCCAGAAAAGATTGAGGCAGTAGCAGAATGGAAACAGCCGAAGAGTGTTACAGAAATCCGAAGCTTTCTGGGATTGGCAGGATACTATAGAAGATTCATTGAGAACTTCTCCAAGATTGCCAAGCCAATGACCGAACTACTCAAAAACAATGTTCCATTTGAGTGGACGGACAAATGTGAAAGAAGTTTCCAAGAACTCAAGCACAAACTCACTACAACTCCAGTATTGACCCTGCCAGATATTCGCAAAGATTTCGTAGTCTATTGCGATGCTTCAAGACAAGGTTTGAGATGTGTTCTGATGCAAGAGGGCAAGGTTGTTGCCTATGCATCGAGGCAACTGAGGAAACATGAGGAAAACTACCCCACGCACGACTTGGAACTGGCAGCAGTGGTACATGCATTGAAGATCTGGAGGCACTACCTGATTGGCAACAGGTGCGATATCTACACAGATCACAAAAGTTTGAAGTATTTCTTCACCCAATCTGAACTGAACATGAGACAAAGAAGATGGTTAGAACTGATCAAAGATTATGATTTGGAGATACACTACCATCCTGGCAAAGCTAATGTCGTGGCAGATGCCCTAAGTCGAAAGAGTTATTGCAACAACTTGATGATAGAAGAAAGTCAGCCAGAACTAGCAAAAGAGTTGTTTATGCTGAAACTCGAGCTAATAGAAGAAGGAAAACCCCAGGAAATGAGAGTGAAGTACAACCTAGAAGACCGAATCAAAGAAGCACAAGGGTAGTGTCCAGAAACCCAAGAAGTGAAAGAGGATATTCAACGAGGAGTAGCACCTGACTTCCGGATTGATGAAGCAGGGACAGTATGGCTGAAAGACCGTATCTGTGTACCACAGGATGAGGAAATCAGGAGAACAATTCTCTCAGAAGCTCACGAGTCCAAGTACTCGATACACCCAGGATGCACTAAGATGTATCAGGATCTGAAGGATAAGTTCTGGTGGAAGAAAATGAGAGAGGACATAACAGAGTATGTAGCCAAGTGCGACTCTTGTCGAAGAATCAAAGCAGAACATCAAAGGCCAGCAGGACTGCTGAAGCCACTGGAAATTCCAATGTGGAAGTGGGAAGATATTAGCATGGACTTTGTGGTTGGCTTACCTCGCACTCAGAAAGGAAATGATGCCATTTGGGTCATAGTTGATCGACTGACAAAAGTAGCTCACTTTATACCAGTCAAAAGCACACACTCAGTAAGCAAACTGGCAGAGCTATACATAGACAACATTCTCAAGCTGCATGGGGCACCAAAAAGTATTGTGTCAGACAGAGGACCCCAATTCACAGCTCAATTCTGGCAAAGCCTACATCAAGCCATCGGGACAACCTTGGAGTATAGCACAGCTTACCACCCTCAGACAGATGGGCAGACTGAAAGAGTGAACCAAGTTCTTGAAGATTTGTTGAGGGCATGTGTCCTAGCATACAGCACAGACTGGGAGAAGAGTCTATCTTATGCAGAATTCTCCTACAACAACAGTTACCAGGCCAGCCTACAGATGTCACCCTTTGAGGCACTTTATGGCAGAAAATGCCGAACACCTCTAATGTGGTCAGAGGTGGGAGAACGAACATTCTTTGGGCCTGACATGATTGTAGAGGCAGAAGAAAATGTGGCCAAGATCCGAGAGCACCTGAAGGCAGCTCAGAGCAGACAAAAGAGCTATGCAGATAGAAGAAGACGAGATCTGGAGTTCGAAGTAGGAGACTTCGTCTATCTGAAAGTGTCACCCCTCAGAGGGCATAAGAGATTCCAAGTGAAAGGAAAGCTAGCACCCCGTTTTGTTGGACCATACCAGATACTGGAGAGAGTAGGAAAGCTAGCCTACAAGCTAGACCTACCAGAGGAACTAGCGGGAGTACACCCAGTGTTCCATGTATCTCAGCTGAGAAAGTGTCTGAGAGTACCGGAACATGAGATCAAGACAGAGGCATTAGACCTACAGGACACCTTGGAGTACCTGGAGTACCCAGAGAGGATACTAGACAGAGCAGTCAAAGAGACCAGAAGCACAGCTATCCCGTTTTGCAAAGTGCAGTGGAGCAATCACTCAGAGAGGGAAGCCACTTGGGAAAAGGAGTCAGTGCTGAAAGAGAAATACCCCCATTTGTTTAAACCATAGATATTCACAAATCTCGAGGACGAGATTCTTGTGAGGGGGGAGACTGTAACAACCCTAAAATTCGTATAGGTTTTGTTGAGTGCAAAAATTCGAATTTAAAAATTTTTGGTGGAATTGAGTGCATGCGAACCAACATATAAGAGTGTCTTCTATTTGCTCCCTAAATTCCTAGGCAATTTAAATTCAAATTTAAAATCAAATTGAAGTGCTAAGGATGAAATAGTGTGATTTGGATTTATTTGGATTTTTGGTTGGTTTGAATTCAAATTCTAGATTTGAATTCAAACTCTAATTGACTAAACTAATTTCCAATCCTATTCCTGTTCGTGGGCCGAATTCCCCGCAGCCAAGTCTACTTTACCCCCTCCAACTCTTCTGCCCAAGCCAGCAACCCAACCGGCCTGCTCGGCCATTCGGCCCAGCAGCGGCCCACTCTTCCTCCCCGCCGCGTCGCCGCCGCGTCTCCTCTTCTCTCACTGACCGCCGGGCCCCGCCTGTCAGCCATCTTCTTCTCCCCCTCGCGTCATCTTCCTCGCGACGCCGCCGCTCTCTCTCTCCGCGGCGCGCTGCCCGTGACCCCAACCACCCGGCCCCTGTGCGGCCCGTCGCGATTGCGCCGCGTGTCCGCGAACGCTCGAGCTCCCTATCTCGCCGTCCGTGCCCGCCAAACCCTAGCCCTAGCGCCTATTTAACCCGCCGCCGGCCGTCTTCTTCCCCAAGCCGCGCCGCCCTTCGGGGTTCCATCCAGATCCGGTTCGAGAGCAGAGAGGAGAGGAGTGGGGAAGGGTGTGGAGCAGTCGGAGCAAGAAGAAGTGAAGCCAGTCGCCTTCCCCGCGAAGCCGCCGAGCACCGGAGCGCCGCCGTCCGTGGACTCGCCGACGAGGAGCCGGACCAGGGACGGGAGCGAGCGCACGAGCACCGCCGAGCTGCGTCGAGTCTTCCCCGAGCTGCAGCGTACGACGACGAGACCCTAGGTGAGCTGCCCGCGTTCGCCCCCTTCACCTCTGTCTCCGGCGAGTTCCGCCGCCGCAGTCGTGCAAGCCCCCTGGGACCCGACCTTCGTGTCGTGGCCATCATCTTCTGCAGGATCCCATCGCCGCTGTCGCACCTGCAGACCGCCGTCGCCCTTAACCCGCAGCCGAGGCCCGCCGCGGCCGAGCTCTGCTCGCCGTGCGCGCGAACGCCGAGGCCACGCGCGGCCGTGGGCGACCACGAGCCCGCGCGTGCGCACCTAGCCGTGCCCCAGCAGTCGCTGGAGGCCACGAGCGTGCAAGCCGAACCCGAATCGAGCGCAGTTGAGCCAAAACCCGAGCCGCCGTCGTGCTCGCCGGCGCACATGGCCGTGTCGCCGCCGTCGCACGTCGGGAAGCCCGATCCAGAGCCCAGCCGTGGCCTTTTTCCCCTCGAACGTGTTCGCCAAACCCTAGTGAAGCTAACCCGACCGTTCTTGAGCCCAGCCGAGCCATCCCCGGCCGGATCCGCCGCCGACCGTCGCCGCCGGCACGTTCCAGTGCGCGCCGCGCGCGCGTCGCGTCGCGCCGCAGCCGCCCCTTCGTGGGCCGAATTCTCGCGTTTAAGTCCGTTTAACCACCCTAAACTCTCCCGGCCCATTCGCTTTCGGCCCAATTCCACCCCAGCCATCGTTTATTCTTTTCCTTTTTCTTTTAACAGCGCTGACGTATGGGACCCACCTGTCATACTCTGTGAGTCACTGACACATGGGGCCCACTGACCAGAGTTGACCCGCTGACCGTTGACCGTTGACCCCGTTGACCGTTGACCGGTCAACGCTGACGTCAGCAGGGCCCACTGCTGACGTCATCCTAGGCGGACCCCACTGCTGACGTCAGCATGGCGTCATGCTGACGTCAGCAGGCTAATTATTTGTCTGTTTTCTTTTTCGGAAATTATTTAATATTTTCAGAAAATGATTTAAACTTCAAAAATTAATAATAAATCAACCGTAGCTCAGAAAAATATGAAACCAGTTTCTATATTTTTCTAAAATCATGATCTACGCGTTAGTATAGAGTTTGGTGTTATTTGAGTCTTCTTTCGTCGCTGTCTTAGTGTTTCTTTGCTAGTAGCCGCGTCTTATTTTCTTTCCGCGCCCCTAGGAGCCCCGGAGAGCCAGGAGGAGCCGGACTACTACAACAACTGCTGTGACGAGGACGAAGACCTTTGCCCAGGTTCACGCCCGACCATCTCTGAAATACCTACTAGACATGCAAACTAGTATGCTAGCGCTTTACTTTACTCGCATGATAAACCTGCACTGCCTTTGTTATTATCCTGTTACCTTGCTACCTACTACTCACTTTATAAATATGCATGCTATGCATGTGTTGGGATGGTTGTGATTGATCCTCTTGGTGTGAGTTGTGGGTGGTTTGGGAGGAGTAGTGCAGCTAGGCGGTGTAAGCGAGTAAATAACAACTCGATCGTTGATCGAGGTGCTGAGGGGCTGCACTCGGGCAGTCCCTATGGGGTACCTGTTGCGGGTACATGGTTACTGGTTACTTGGGGTTGGTACTCGGTGAGTACCTGAGGAGTTTGGGCGGCAATACCTGTTATGGGTGCCGATTGCGGACCGTTGCGGCGGATCGCTTGTGATGCAGATACTCGCTTTACCGAACAATTAAGGACCGAGTCGTGCCCCCACTTTGGACTTGGGATTTACCGTGCTCACCATCTACCCAGTATGGGGAGGGTTCCAGCAAGCCTACTCTAGTGCGGCGCCGAGACTGTAGGAGAATCGAGTTTGATATGTGTAGGGGGGATTCGTTGCGGCGTAATCTCCCTGATTTACCACGGCCCCCGACTGGCCCCGGTGGGAAGGTTTCACGACCCTGGGGCAGATGTTAGATCGGATGTTTCCCGAGCCCAGGGAGACAGGATTGGCGCCGCTACTGTTTAGGGTCTTTGCTGTGGGCTGCGTCTCAGGTTGGTTGCGGACTAGCCTTGCAGCCCGGATGGATTCCTGGAGTGCCACCTCTGCAGAGTGTAAACTATACGTATAGCCGTGTCCACGGTTACGGACGACCCATTTCTGAGAAGCCCCGGCTAGCATGGGAATCTGCTTTCTTACCTCATCCTTGATTTGGGTTATGAGAGATTGGTCCAGCTGAGGCTGTTGAGACGAGGTGGGGAGGGAGCTCACCGAGTCGACTAGTGAGTGAAAGGTGATTGGTGGATGATGATTTGCGGGAACCTGCCGTGGCAGGACGAGCCCGATGGGAAATGTGAGGCTGATGGTTGGTTTTGGGGAGTGGATGGACGTGTGTGTGAGCAGGAGTTGGTGCTGAGATGAATTTGGGTTATTGCTGCTGCTTGCATAAGAAAACCCTGGCTTAAACCTTGATTATTTCTATATCCTTAGAATAGGCCACCTTTAAAGCTTGCATCATATTATGGTTGGTGACGTGGACCTGTCCCATTTCCTTGGGGACAGACTTTGGGTTCTCAGGTGAAGACCCCGACCGCGAGTTCAACCAGGACGGGTGGTACGATTGAAGGGTGTGCGCTACGCTCAAGGATGCCTGTGGAGGAGTGGTCCCCGTTGTTCTAGCTACCGCTGCGCAGATGTTTCTTATTGTCGTTTTAGCCCAGAGGGCTTGTACCAGACGCTTTGTCTTTATATGAGTCATGTAATGAATCTTTTATCGTTGTATGGATGTGATATTCGACTGAGATGAGTTCTGTACGAGATAGCTGCTATTCCTGGGACTATCTCAAGGGTACAGGGAGTCGGGTTCTCGTCGGTGAGAATCCGGTTCGTCACATAAAGTATATTTATTACAATCTCAGAGTTGACACAAATGTCATAGCGGAAGACTTAAATAAACGTTTAACTAAACGAAACGAAATAACTCCATCTCCACAGGCAGTTGACTGGCGGACTCGCCTAGAATTCCTCAAAGTCAATAGTAAAGTCCTCAAAATTCTCCCAATCTGAGCAGCAGTCCGAGTGTGGTCGATGCAATATAAATAAACAAGCATGAGCACATGTCGTACTCAGCAAAGTATGGAAACAAATGACATGCTAGGCTTTATAAAGTGGAAGGCTGAAAGGATAGCTGCATTAAGCACTTTTAGTGGGTCAAATTTTATTAAGCATCTATTTACTAGCAGATATAAGTATATACCAACCACAATTAAATAAATGACATAAACCCATCAAATTCAGGTAACCACAATTTAGATCATATTCTGATAGATTAATCATGTGAGGATCCAGGTCGCTCATGACCGTGAGCACGGCTGTTATAACAGTTTTACACTCTGCAGAGGTTGTACACATTCACCATAAGTTGTGATTCCCATTGCCCGGAAGCATGTACCCTTCCCACACCACGTGGACCGAATACTGGGTTTCACTATGAGACCTTTACAAAGATACTCTAATAAGTGATAGTTCGCTAAGGCTTCCGGTTCAGGAGCAAAACATAACCCTCCCTAGTGAGTCGCGTATCTTAGCAAAGCCTACCGCTCAAGAGGACCGGGCTATACCTCGTCAACCGCCGCACCTCTTGCCCTTTTCGGGTAAAACTATCACAAACTAGAATACCTAATTAGTCAGTCAAAGCCAGAGCCACACAGCACTTATGGTTGCACTGTTTTCCTGGGTGGTCGCACCATGTTCCAATTAAAAGAGGTGATCTTGTCATTATTATATTAAAATATAATAATGGAACATAGAGTAGGGGTTTCATTAGAGCAATCCCAGTTGAGCAACTAAGCATCATCTACCAGTCAAATTAATTTTGTGACCCAGCTGCAAGGTACGGTAAAACAGACTAGGGAATCCTTAATGGGACCCAGCAATATTAATGCAAGCGATAAATAAATGGTGTAATTAAAATGCATGTCATTTAGGTATAAACGGGCATGATCAAGGAATACTTGCCTTCTTCCCAACACTTCCCCGAACGACGTGTTTCTTCAAACACTTCCTCGAACGACGTGTTTCCTATACGCATCACACAACCACATACAAGAAAACAATACAATAAATAAGAAACAGTACACCAAATAATTCTAACAGAAGTAAACAACAGCACAAAACTAATCTACGCGTCACAACGAACGCGTGAGCGCGAGAATCACTAAAATCGGAGCCAAAACGCAAAAGATATGGCTTTTCTAAGGTTCAGGGACTTGCTGGCAAAGTTTTAAAACTTCCAGGGGCTTAACTGCGAAAATCCGAGGGCTAAAACATAATTTTGTATAAAACTATGAGGGTTTTCATGTAAAAAAACAAAACTTGGACCTCGGGCGCAATTTTAAAACTTGCAGGGGCTAAATCGCAAGAAAAAGGACCTATTTGGAATTATTTTTGAACTGCTCGGGACCGCGGGTTGATTTTCAAAACGTGGAGGGCCTTTTTGTAAAACGGTCAAGGTTGACCGGTAAGTCGCCTGATTGACTCGGGCTTGGACGGCTGTGGTCCGTCGGATCCCGATCCGACGACCACGGATGGATCGAGCGGAGGCTTCGCCGGCGATGACGACGAGCGACGGCGGCGACAGGCGCGCGCGGCGGCGCATCGCCGGAGTGGCGTCGAAACCGAGCTACGGAGCACCAAAACGGGCGTGGCTTGGTCCTAGAGACTTGGGACGAGAAGGCGAGCCCACCTGACTAGCTCTTGGCGGCAGAAGGGGAACACAGCGGCCGGCCGGCGACGAGCTGCGGAACCAAGCTCCGGTGAGCACGGGCGACGGCCAAAACGGAGGGGAAAACGAAGGGAAACTGCTCGGGCGGCCTCGATACCTTCACGCGACACCGTCCCGGAGGTCAATTCGAGCGTAAGCGCGTCCTGGGCGGAGATCGACGGCGCGGCGGCGGCGAGGGTGCTCTAGGGCTCACGGCTCGATTGGCGCGCGAAAAACGGAGGGCGAGGAGTCCAATGCGACCACACGCTCGAATAAAAGGGCTGTCCCTCGACGTGCGCGCCCGACCGCGGTCGGACTCAAGCTCAGGCTCGAGTCGGAGTCGCGTCCGACTGGGGGAGACGACCCCGACAGGCGGGCCCCGCCTGGCAGCGGTCGAACCGGAGAGGGAGGGAATGGGCCGGCGCGTGGATTCTGCATTTTCTACCATAAAGGGCTTCGAAAGGAGCCATTTTCAGACTTGCCTAATAACTGTTGTTATATGAGAACTCTGCATATGGAAGACTCTTATCCCAACTGCCTCCATGCTTCAAGGCACAAGCTCTCAACATATCCTCCAAAATCTGGTTAGTTCTCTCTGTCTGACCATCTGTTTGTGGATGATAAGCAGAACTGAAATTTAACTTTGTATCCATGGACTCATGCAACTTTTGCCAGAATCTAGATGTAAACTGAGTACCTCTATCAGAAACTATCTTTTTAGGCACTCCATACAGACAAACAATTCTATACATATATAACTCTGCAAGTCTAGCACTAGAATGAGTAGTCTTTACTGGAATAAAATGAGCTACCTTGGTCAATCGATCCACTATGACCCATATAGAGTCATATCCAGCACTAGTACGAGGTAAACCGACTATAAATTCCATACTAATCTCTTCTCACTTCCATTCAGGTACCTTGAGAGGTTGAAGCAAACCTGCCGGTCTCTGATGTTCAGCCTTAACCCGCTGACAGACATCACATAATGCTACATGAGCAGCCACATCCCTTTTCAATCCATACCACCAATACCTTTCTTTCAGATCCTGGTACATCTTAGTGCTTCCAGGATGGATTGAATATGCAGAATCATGAGCCTCTCTCAGTATTTTCTCCCTGAGAGACTCGATATCAGGTACACATATCCGTTTTCAGAACCAGATCGTACCTTGCTCATCTTCGGTGAAATCTGGAGCTTTTCCTGCTAACATAGTTGCCTTGATTTCTTTTATCTTCTCATCCGAAAGTTGACCCTTTCGAATCTCCTGCTCAAGTGTAGACTTAATCTCCATAGTCACACTTTCTGCCTGATTAAGAAATCCCAAGTTCAGCCTTTCCATCTCAGCACACAACTCTGCTGGCAACTGACGACCAAGCACTAGATTAGCTTGTGACTTTCTGCTCAACGCATCTGCAACCACATTTGCCTTGCCTGGATGATAGTTGATCCCCAGATCATAATCCTTGATCAATTCCAACCATCTTCTCTGTCTCAAATTCAGATCCTTCTGAGTGAATATGTACTTCAGACTTTTGTGATCAGTATACAACTCACATCTGTTACCCAAGATATAGTGTCTCCAGATCTTCAAAGCATGAACAACAGCTGCTAGTTTCAAGTCATGAGTAGGATAATTTAGCTCATGTTTTCTCAACTGCCTTGATGCATAAGCTATAACTCTGCCTTCCTGCATAAGAACACAACCAAGTCCTTTTCGAGAAGCATCACAAATTACGTCAAAATTCTTGTGAATATCTGGCATAGCAAGCACTGGGGATGTAGTCAACTTCCGTCTCAATTCTTCAAAGCTGGTCTGACAAGCTTCTGACCAAACAAACTCCTTACCTTTCTCTAATAGCGATGTAAGAGGTTTCGCTATTTTAGAAAAGCCTTCGATGAATCTCCTGTAATATCCAGCCAATCCCAAGAAGCTTCTGATCTCAGACACAGAAGTCGGAGGTTCCCAATCCAGCACATCCTTGATTTTGCTAGGATCCACTGCAATACCTCCACTAGTAACAACATGACCAAGAAAGGATACTTGACTCAACCAGAATTCACATTTACTAAACTTGGCATACAACTGATTCTCCCTGAGAGTCTGCAATACTAACCTCATATGTTCCTCATGTTCCTCCTCATTCTTAGAGTAAACCAGAATATCATCAATGAATACCACCACAAATTTATCCAAAAACTCCATAAACACCTTATTCATCAGATACATAAAGTAGGCAGGTGCATTTGTCAATCCAAAAGACATCACTGTATATTCATATAACCCATACCTGGTGGTAAATGCTGTTTTAGGAATATCTGAGCGCCTAATTCTCAACTGATGGTAGCCATATCGCAAATCAATCTTGGAGAAAACCTTAGCTCCTCGCAACTGATCAAATAAATCCTCAATTCTGGGCAAAGGATACTCGTTCTTGATTGTTACCTCATTTAGAGAACGATAATCCACACACAATCTCTAAGTGCCATCCTTCTTACCAACAAAAATAACAGGAGCTTCCCAAGGTGAAGAACTAGGACGAATATAACCCTTATCTAATAATTCTTTAAGTTGTTTCTTAAGTTCTTCTAGTTCATTAACAGCCATTCTATAGGGTCTTTTAGAAATAGGAGCAGTACCAGGTAAAAGCTCAATAAGAAACTCAATGTCTCGGTCGGGTGGCATACCTGGCAAATCATCTGGGAAGACATCTGGGAAATCACAAACCACTCTGATATCCTCAAGCGGTGCTCCCCTCAACTGATTAACCGTACCATCTGTCGCTGCGGGTACTGTAGCAACAAATTCAACCTTTTCTCCTTGAGGGCTTGTTAACAATACTGACCTGTTGGCACACTGAATTATCCCATCAAATGCAGCCAACCATCACATTCCAAGTATGACATCAATCCCCTCAAATTTCAGGACTATCAGATCAGCAGGAAAATCTACCCCTACTATTTTCAAATTAACACGAGGGCAGATAAAAGTGGCTTTCAAGATTCCTCCAGGGGAGCTGACGATCATATCACGCTTCATGGGGTGCATGAGTATATTATGGCTAGCTACATACTGAGCAGTAATGAAAGAATGGGATGCTCCAGAATCAAATAAAACAGATGCAGGGGCTGAGTTGACAAGGAACATACCAAGCACCACGTCCTGAGCCTCCTACGCGGTCTCTGGGGCAACGTGGTTCACCCTACCACGTATCTGGTTTTACTGACCTCTATTGCTCGGGGGCGTCTGGTTCCTATTCCGGTTGTGCTGCTGGGGAGGATTCTGCCTAGGTGCACTGCTATTCTGGCGCTGCGGAGTCTGAGCATTCCTTTTAGGACAATTATTGGCAAAGTGACTTGGATCTCCACATATGTAGCAAGCACGAGGGGTAGTACCATTGCCTGGTGCAGGGGTCTTCACTGGAGTCTGAGTTGGTGTGGTTTGGCGGTTCTGCTGAAAGCCTGGGCGCTGGGGTGGAGGTGCTGAACGCTGACCCTGATTCTGCCCAAAGTTACCCCCTTGCCCACCAAAGCGAACGGGCACGCCCTGCTGAGGCTGCTGGAAACGAGGGCGAGTGTTACTGCTTGACTGTCCAGAGGCTAGGAATTTCCTCTTCTGTTCCCCCAACTCACGACGCTTGTGTTTCAAGCCAATAGCCTTGTCCACCAACTTCTGGAATGTTGGGAAGGTGTGAGCCATGAGCTGATATTGGAGCGGTGAGATCAATCCTTCCAAGAACGGCTCCTGCTTCTGCTCATCTTCCTTCACCTCATCTGGGGCATAGCGAGACAACTGGATGAAGTTGTCCCTGTACTCACTGACGGACATTCCCCCTTGCTTGAGAGAGAGGATCTCCTTCTTCTTTAGCTTCATGACACCGGCAGGGATATGGTGACTCCTGAAGCTGTCCTTGAATTCCTACCAGGTGATAGCATTAGGGGTGGCATGAGCAGCATGGTAAGCATCCCACCAATCCGAAGCTGATCCCTCCAAGCAGCCTGAAGCATACAAGACCTTCTCCCTGTCATTACATTGAGCCATATCTAGCTTCTTCTCAACGGTCTTCAACCAATCATCAGCGTCAAGAGGATCTGAAGAATGAGAGTAGGTAGGGGGCTTGTGGCTCATGAACTCCCGATGCTTGTCCCTTGGCTGATTGTTGTTGTTGTTATTATTGTTGTTGTTGTTGTTCAGCTGAGCTTGAATGCCTGCCATAGCAGTAGCCAAATTCTGGAGGATTTGAGTCTGGTTGGCAAGAATCTGGTCCATTGCGGCAGGTGGTGCTTGATTTGGCGGGGGATTGGAATTGGGGTTGGCACGTCCCTAGCGAATCACAGCTGGTCGATCCTCTCCACTTCCAGACCTGGTGTTCACCATCTGATGGTTAGAAACATGAGATTCAGACGGTGACAGATAAAAGCATGCATAGAAAGATTCAACACAGATAAGAATTTCTGATTTCGAGGCAGATTCAGTGCATCACAATGAAATAGGCATAACTCTTATTCTGAACATCCAAAAATAATGATCTTTTGTCAGATTAGAGATTACCAATTTCTGAAACTAACCCAACTTGAATCAACTCAATCGGGCTTCTGTAACTCGAGATATTAAATAATTAAGATAGCCACATCAGAACTCGAGACAGATTCTGAACACTCCAATGGAACACCTGTATCTTCCTGTCAGAATGTCCAAAAATCACGAAAAATTCCCAGATTGTATCTTATCAAGTCCGTAATCCAACCCAACTAGTTTCATGTCAATCGGAGTTCTGTAGCTTCAGAATTAAATCAAACAGTACCAGGATATCGAGTAGCAACGAGAACAGATTGGAGCATGATAAGATTTATATGAGAGATAAAGTAAAATAGATAAGGAAATAAGTAACTAATGAAAACAGGGACCGAGATAAAACTCAAACTAACTAAATTTATTGATTTAGTAATGCTTAATTGTGGTCATCACTCCACAAATTAAGCGCAGTCATTACAAAGAACCAAATCACACACTTGGCACAAAAACAAGCATATCTAACACACTTAGAACAAGACTCGCCACACGCTACGCACGAGTCTCAATGATGCTAAACGTACCAAGCTGAGGACAACTTAACCTATTGGGCATAGGTGGTGCAACTAGGTGATCCAAACGGATTCAAAGGTAGGGTGGAGAGTGAGCTGCTTGATCTTCATCGATTTCATCTAGAGGTGGGGGTGTTTCTCCCCTGAGTTCAGCTCTAAGCCTCTTGTTCTTCCTTCGTTCAGCAGTGAGTTCTTCACGCACCCTCTTTAGTTCTCTTGCAGTGCGATCCATGTGCGAGTTCAGCATCGCAGTGAATGCCACTTGACTGATAAGCGTGGAACTCAGCACTTCGGGAACTTGTGGCACCATACCCTCTAGAGTGCCTGGCTGTCTCTTAGGAAGATATGCCCAGGAGGTGTAATCCACCACTCCAGCCTCCTCAAAGCAAAGCGCGGAGAGCGCCTGTCCAGCTGCATCCTCAATTCCAACTTCAAAAGTTGCTCTAGTGGCGATGGCACGGTGCACTCCAATTTCCTTGGTTCCTCCATTCTCGTAGTCAGCCTGACAGATGTGCACTGACACATCCCACTCCTCTGGATACTCCGGATGGGTTCTTCTCCTTCCGTAGTACTCTATCTCCACATGATAGTGAAGACGAGCAAACATCGTCCGAAGTAGCATCGAAAAGAGAGCATGGTCTCTAGTGTGGTAGTGAACCGACGCAGTCCACCTAGCTGGTGGCGGAGGGGGTCCAACACTTCCCGCTGCTGACGCTTCTGAAGCGGGCTCCTCCTGATTCACTTCCGGCTCCACCTCTTCAGCATCTTCTTCTTCGCGCACTGACGGGGGTGGAAAAGGGGAAGGAGTTCTAGCCATTCTACGAGCACCTTGTCTAGTCAAAACCATCTATGGGTTAGAAAGACAGAGGGGGTTAGAACAAATCTATAGATATCAAGACAAGGTAAGATAACAAATAAAATGGAATAGAAGTAAAATAATTGCAAGGAGAAGATAAATTATCAAGAGCAAGAATATAGTAAAATGAGAGCAAGGATAATTATAGCAAAACTGATTAAGCAAATTAATCCTTAAAGAATGACCATTGCTATCTAGGTTTTCGTCCTATAGTCAACACAGCTCTGATACCACTTCTGTCACACCCGGTTTTAGAAATAAAACCAGGTGCATCTCATATGTGCGCCAGGATCAAGTTTACACACATATGGTAGACGTCACAAGTGAATATCCATATCCATGCATACGAAAGAGTATTAAAGTATATTTATTACAATCTCAAAGTTGACACAAATGTCATAGCGGAAAACTTAAATAAATGTTTAACTAAACGAAACGAAATAACTCCATCTCCACAGGCAGTTGACTGGCGGACTCGCCTAGAATTCCTCAAAGTCAGTAGTAAAGTCCTCAAAATTCTCCCAATCTGAGCAGCAGTCCGAGTGTGGTCGATGCAATATAAATAAACAAGCATGAGCACATGTCGTACTCAGCAAAGTATGGAAACAAATGACATGCTAGGCTTTATAAAGTGGAAGGCTGAAAGGATAGCTGCATTAAGCACTTTTAGTGGGTCAAATTTTATTAAGCATCTATTTACTAGCAGATATAAGTATATACCAACCACAATTAAATAAATGACATAAACCCATCAAATTCAGGTAACCACAATTTAGATCATATTCTGATAGATTAATCATGTGAGGGTCCAGGTCGCTCATGACCGTGAGCACGGTTGTTATAACAGTTTTACACTCTGCAGAGGTTGTACACATTCACCATAAGCCGTGATTCCCATTACCCGAAAGCATGTACCCTTCCCACACCACGTGGACCGAATACTGGGTTTCACTATGAGACCTTTACAAAGATACTCTAATAAGTGATAGTTCGCTAAGGCTTCCGGTTCAGGAGCAAAGCATAACCCTCCCTAGTGAGTCGCGTATCTTAGCAAAGCCTACCGCTCAAGAGGACCGGGCTATACCTCGTCAACCGCCGCACCTCTTGCCCCTTTCGCGTAAAACTATCCCAAACTAGAATACCTAATTAGTCAGTCAAAGCCAGAGCCACATAGCACTTATGGTTGCACTGTTTTCCTGGGTGGTCGCACCATGTTCCAATTAAAAGATGTGATCTTGTCATTATTATATTAAAATATAATAATGGAACATAGAGTAGGGGTTTCATTAGACCAATCCCAGTTGAGCAACTAAGCATCATCTACCAGTCAAATTAATTTTGTGACCCAGCTGCAAGGTACGGTAAAACAGACTAGGGAATCCTTAATGGGACCCAGCAATATTAATGCAAGCGATAAATAAATGGTGTAATTAAAATGCATGTCATTTAGGTATAAACGGGCATGATCAAGGAATACTTGCCTTCTTCCCAACCCTGCTGCTGCTCAAACTCTTCAACAGCTGGTTCTTCAAACACTTTCTCGAACGACGTGTTTCCTATACGCATCACACAACCACATACAAGAAAACAATACAATAAATAAGAAACAGTACACCAAATAATTCTAACAGAAGTAAACAACAGCACAAAACTAATCTACGCGTCACAACGAACGCGTGAGCGCGAGAATCACTAAAATCGGAGCTAAAACGCAAAAGATATGGCTTTTCTAAGGTTCAGGGACTTGCTGGCAAAGTTTTAAAACTTCCAGGGGCTTAACTGCGAAAATCCGAGGGCTAAAACATAATTTTGTATAAAACTACAAGGGTTTTCATGTAAAAAACAAAACTTGGACCTCGGGCGCAATTTTAAAACTTGCAGGGGCTAAATCGCAAGAAAAAGGACCTATTTGGAATTATTTTTGAACTGCTCGGGACCGCGGGTTGATTTTCAAAACTTGGAGGGCCTTTTCGTAAAACGGTCAAGGTTGACCGGTAAGTCGCCTGATTGACTCGGGCTTGGACGGCTGTGGTCCGTCGGATCCCGATCCGACGGCCACGGATGGATCGGGCGGAGGCTTCGCCGGCGATGACGACGAGCGACGGCGGCGACAGGCGCGCGCGGCGGCGCATCGCCGGAGTAGCGTCGAAACCGAGCTACGGAGCACCAAAACGGGCGTGGCTTTGTCCTAGAGACTTGGGACGAAAAGGCGAGCTCACCTGACTAGCTCTTGGCGGCGGAAGGGGAACACAGCGGCCGGCCGGCGACGAGCTGCGGAACCAAGCTCCGGTGAGCACGGGCGACGGCCAAAACGGAGGGGAAAATGAAGGGAAACTGCTCGGGCGGCCTCGATACCTTCACGCGACGCCGTCCCGGAGGTCAATTCGAGCGTAAGCGCGTCCTGGGCGGAGATCGACGGCGCGGCGGCGGCGCTCAACTCGGCGGCGGCGGCGTGGGTGCTCTAGGGCTCACGGCTCGATTGGCGCGCGAAAAACGGAGGGCGAGGAGTCCAAGGCGACCACGCGCTCGAATAAAAGGGCTGGCCCTCGACGTGCGCGCCCGACCGCGGTCGGACTCGAGCTCGGGCTCGAGTCGGAGTCGCGTCCGACTGGGGGAGACGACCCCGACGGCGGGCCCTGCCTGGCAGCGGTCGAACCGGAGAGGGAGGGAATAGGCCGGCGCGTGGAGGACGGCCCGCGAAGGGAGGCTAGCTGGGCCGGCTCGGGAGAGAAAGCAGAAGACGGGCCGGCTAAAAAGAAAAGAAGGAAGGGAGCAAAAGCGGACTGGGCAAGACTTCGAGGGGCAAAAACAGACTCGACCGAAAACAACTATTCTAAACGCCAAGTAAATTCAAATTAAATTCGAATTTAAACAGAATTTAAATTCCAACTTAATTGAACAGCAAGCAAAAGACAAATGCAACAGCATGAATGCATAAACAACTTATTTTGACTAAAATTATTTAATATGATATTTAAATTGATAAAAGGCTAGAAATTCCAATTAAATCATAGAAAATTTATTTAGGCCTTAATAAATCCTAGAAAAATTCAGAGAGTTGCTACAATTTAATTGTGATGAATTTTAGGGTGTTACAGTGGGGCTGTGGGCAGTTAGCTCAGGCACTTGAGTTTTCACGAATGACTGGAAGGTAGTGTGCTCAGGCACGAAGCTTCTATCGTAGTCGCTACTTATTGCTAGCTTCCACCAGTTCATCCTTCAGCCAGAAGCCCACACAACGGAAGACTAAAAAAACCAGCAGAGTGCCATGAAAACTATGGAGTTATTTATATGCATTCTGTCATGTCTTTGATCCGAAGAAGGCTTGCTCGGCTTGCTGTGGAATATCCCATTTTTTCTTCATGTATGCATATTCACGTGTGTAGAACTATAATTTTAGTTTCAAAATTATCAAGATTAGTAATCAATATGTCTGTGTGAACTTGTTATCATTCGCTATATGTTTGCCCCGGCTCTAGAATATTTCTGGGTCCGCCACTGCTCTTGTCACTCTGTCCCATACTTTATTTCCCCTAATTCGGATAGTATTTTGTAACTGCTTTCTTTGCCAAGAGCTGGTTGATCATGGAGTTTTTCATGTGTGTCTGGTTTGAAAGGAGGAAAAATAATCATGGGAAGCCATTTTCTTAATAGTTACTATTTAGGTGTGTGTTTATGTTTGGGTGCAATTTCTGAGGTAGGCGTTTGGTTGTCCATATCAACTCTATTGTTTGTGACACCTTTTAGCATTCTGTCCCACGTAATGGATACACCTCTGTCACAAAGTCACACATATTCATAAAGCCCAGGTGATGCATGCATACATTTCTCTGTGACGAGTGAGTGTACGTGTGTGTGTCTGTGACTCTGTGTCCATGCCAAGCTGCAAGCTTTGGTGTTGTGCCTGTTATGTTGAGGTGTTTGAGAGTTCTGCTACTGTTTCCAGGTTCGCGTTGTGCATCCCATAAAACTGCTTTGTTCTCTTTAATGAGCCGTGAGTTGTGACAGAATTCTCAGCTCTTGTGGTGATGCACTGAGCTGTGCTACTGGTTTTTATTTGTCTCATGGCTCTTATCAATCAGTACCATCAAGTGTGTTCATACCTGCTAGCCAGGCAAAGATACAACGAACTGAATTCTGCCAAATTGGGGGCATACCAGATCAACAGAATTTTGCCTGTGGAAACTATGTATTACTAGTCCATCAACCCGTGCTCCTGCACGGCTAGTAATTTTAGAAGACATAATTATTGAAAATTTATAGATAAATATGGCCCCACAACAAAATTTCATATTTTTGTGCCTCCCACTCATAGATATTTTTCATGTATCATGTATGTATACCTTGAATTAGCTTTTTTTATATTAACGGTCTTCTACATTGTTAATTTGGAAGCATATATAAAGGAGTACTTTGAAAACCTTTTTTATAATGATAGGGGTTTAGTTTATATATATAGATTTAGTGGTTATTCTATTGTTAAGATTTTTTTGCACGTCCTTGTACGCAGGTTTAGTGATTTAATGATACGTGTGATATTAGTTGTAAGTTAAATACCTATGATGTGTGGCAGTAGCACTGTTATAGGATTAAAATTTATGGTTTGCAAATACAAATACATTTTTATATTAAATGTAAAACATTCTTCAACTCAACGTGTAGTTAATTGTTTTAAAGTCTCTTTCATACTGTCAAATATCCTGGTATCTCTATTAAGTTGTGCCACTTTTTCATGGCCTGTTTTCTTTACTCCACGGTTCTTTGCTGATGTTTCCTAATTTGAATCCAGCAATGACAATTTTTTTTGCATACTAACAAACCCATATATGTACGTGGTACCTCACTCCTTTTTTTTACCTCCGGAGTTTTCTTATGTTTGTGTACTTGTAAAAAAAGGAATGTTTCTTCATCATTATTAGCTAATTCTCTCTTAGTTTAAACCCTAGCTTGGCCTACACTGAAGTTCCATTGTACCTACTCGTTGGACTTTCAGTTATCTTAATTTTGGCTTCCATCACATTCTTTTGCTGTTGCTATGTTGGTATGCCCTGCCTAAGACATATCAATTTAATTTGCTTATTAGTAGATATGACCCATATCAGATTCTAGCATGTATATTGAATTCAGTAATAAATATTTCTGCACATGTAGTATATGTTAATTATTTTCTCATCAATCTGCAAATGGGTTGCGTAGTTAAAATAAAGATTGACTTTAGAAACCTATACCGTACCAACCCTGAAGCCAAAGCCTCCGACCTCCTTCCTATATGCCACATCACACGTCCTTAGTAATAATTAAAAAGCAGATAGTAACATTCAAAGAAAAACACATCCTATATTTTTTTATTTCTATATATTGACATGTAGTAGCAAGAGATCTGTGGACTACTAATCACTCTTTAGGTCATTCGTACTAAGACAAAGTGGTATAAATGAACTATCACAGTTTAGCCATTCGTACATATCTCTACATGTATTAATTTCTTATCCAATATTGTTTCATAGAACAATTTGGGTATATGTTGAACCAAATTGAACGCATGTCCTAAAGGTATGCATCCAGGACTAAGGTATGCATCGAAGACTACTACTCAATAACAGAAGGCTAACATCACCATCTTTGTTTATAATTCAATAATTTTGGAATTATAGTATAGCGTACCATGTAGTCATGTACATAGGAGGCGGCATGCTGCTCCCACATGCAGATTATTAGCGCTCATCTGCATACAAATTATTAGCAGATATTAGAACAACCAAGAATCCAAAATCCTTTAATCGATCAGCATGGTAATTGGTAAGTGATGCAAGATGAACTGGGCAGCCGCAAACCTTAGAGACAGCGGCAACGACCATATGCGAGCATGCACAGCATCATGGTTGTATGAAGACCGAACCCATCATCTTTGGCCACAACTCATTCCAGATCAGATTGATACTTTTTCCTCCTATGTCCCATGGAAGAGAACATAGGAAAGAAAAAGATCGTGAAAGGACTAACCTGATCTGATCGATTGATCCTTTTTCCTCTGTCCTTGGAAGAGAAGGGGTTGGAGGAAGATAGAGGAAGTTACCTCGATGGTTATCGTAACATGTGGAATAGGAGTCGACGTCTCGTGAAGATCCTGCGTGTGGGATGAGTACCGTACCTGAGGGTTACGTGAGGAGTGAGAAGGAGATTAAGGGAGGTTAAAATAGAGAATTTAGAATATTCTTTAATTAGTAATGGTAAAGGTGGATAATTTAGATTTAGATTTAGGGGGTTATTTTAAGCCCTATCTTCATAATGACATTGGTGTGTAATTTTTGTACAAAATATAATAGATCCAATGGCTATTGTTACTGACGATGATTAGAGAATACAGATTTGATGGCCGGATGTTTCTGATTATCGTGAGAATTGCTAGAATTTATCTTTTTTTCTAGCGCATCTAGTGAGGATCCTCCAATTAGTAATAGTATCCAATGGCTATTGTTACCGATGATGATTAGAGAATATGGATTTGATGGCCGGATGTTTCTGATTATTGTGAGAATTTCTAGAATTTATCTTTTTTTTCTAGCGCGTCTGATGAGGATTAACGTGGAGGCTCTAGAAGGAGCCTCCAATCAGTAATAAGTAAGATTTCACTAACATAGAAACAGAACATCCCTGTTTTTTCTATTTTTGAATGTATTGTTTTAAAGAAACAATCTTCATGTACATCAGGTTCAGTACATTGGGCTTGCTAAGCTTTGAATAATACCAGTAAGGATAAGGGTTACATGATTCTACTTCTAGTTTCAGACGAGTGACAAACTCCACTAACTTGCTGCTCCACTACTACTACTCACCATTGTGCATGTAATGCAGTACATGAACTATAATGCAGCACGATTTCGAATTGGATTTCAAGGCAACATTCTTTACATACATCAGGTTTACAGGATTGAGCAAATGCCTCACAAGGTTCAGTATATTGATCAATGTCTGACAAGTTCACTAAGCTCATAGTGCCATACAGCTGAATTGCACTAACATCTTCGGGCGTTTCTACCTAATTTCATTCCTCTAGGCCTTCACTAACTTGTTGCTTCTGTCATATTCATGGTTTACAGCGTCTGCTACTCTGCTTTCAGGAAGAGCCCAAGTAGCTTTTGCACCGGGCTTCCACGGCCAGGAACACGCCGCTCAGGGGTCACAGCGTACTGCGACAGGGTGATCCCCAGCTGCCTCAAGTACATTGGGTGTATCCAGTCATCGATTGGCTTCGCGTTCCTCTCCATCTCTTCCAGCTCTTCATATTCCCTCTGCCTCTTTGGATTCTGCAGCCTGCGCTGCTTCTGACGACACTTGGCGATCATATCACTATACTGAGCCTGAGAGAGAGGGAGCTTGTGATCTTGTGCACCTGGTTGCTGCTCCAACGACTTGGGAAGGACGGCAGATCCTGATGAGTAACTGTTTCTTGGAATCTCCATGGTTTCAGCAAACTTCTCTGGTGCGGCAGGGGAGGCGCCGCCTTCAAGTAATGATCTGATGCACGGCGATGAACAGAGAACCTTGTGTGGCACTGCCACGGGTGAGGCGTCAGTCTTGGGAAGAACTGCAGGAGCCGGGTTGCTTATCACGCTCTCGTCGTCAGAGTTGGAGTGGCTGCTGTCGGAATCTGATGAACTCCTGCAAGAACTTCCAGATGAGTAGCCGCTGCTGCTGGAGGAGGACCCAGAAGAGCTGCTGCTGCTGTTTGGGCTGTTTCCGATTTCAGCAAGCTTCTCAGTTGAACGAGGGGCGGCGTCGCTGCATATGATGCCCTCCTCTGGAATCTCGCCGTCTTCGATTGGTGCTGGTGAACAGAAAACCTTGCCTGCCATCAGAGCGTCGCCGCGTGTATCAGCGATGATGATATCGTTGTCCTCCTCCTCGGCGATCTCACCATCCTCATGTTGAGGCGGCGGCGAGCAACTGACGGTTCTGGTGGACGCGTTCGTCGATTCCTCGATCTGGCGCCGGCGCTTCTCCTCTTCAGTGAACTCGTCCAGCAGCTTCCTCAGCTCGAACATGGCGGAGCTCCTCATGGATCCGATGTCAATCTCCATCTCGCCTCTGCTTTTGTCTTCGTGACCGGTGCACTACTTCTTGAGAAATTCGAGGATGTGAGACGGCATGTCCTCCGAGAGCGACGACACCCGTGTGGCCAGGTTGGAGATCTCGTCCGCCGACATCCTGGGCTTGACATCCACCAGAGGCATCGTCTTCCTTCTCTTGCTGGCCGCCGGCCGGGCTTCCGCCGCCAAGAAACACACGTCCTTGCCGCGCCGAGGTGCCGCGGTGCCGTTGCCGGCGGTCTTTCCGGCCAAGAGCTCCGCCTTCCTCAGGATGCTGTGAAGCGCCTCTATCTCCTCGCGGAGCCTCTTCCTCAGCATCAGGCGCGGATCGGGGCTGGAGAGATCGGCAGGGGCGAAGTCCATCATCTTCGGGCTGAGTTCGTCGCGCACGACTTGGCGATGGCCAGCAGCGCCGCGGCGGCGTGTCTCCTCCGTGCGGTTCCGCGCCGGCGCACGTGGCTTCAGACCACCAGGCATCTTCCTCCTGGCGGTGGGCTTCCTGCCTCCGCGGCTCGCGCTACGCAAGAACAAGAACAAGAACGGCGGCGGCGGCGGTGGCGGCGGCGGCTGAGAGGGGGGAGTGGGAGGGCGTGAGACGTGGGATGGATGGAGTTGTCCTTCCTCTGAATCTCTCTGATCTGCCTTATAAGGAGAGCGGAAGCAGCGGCGGCGAACCAGTGGAATTGGACTATTCGAGTCGGAAACGATTCTAGTATTTGGAAAGTACCTAGGCTATCAAGAAAGGAAAGAAATCGATCCCAGATTTTTCAGTTCTCCAAGAAACTGGATTTTCGGAGACGGGAACAGCAACCAGCCCTCGTTGTTGTTTAGTTCCTAAATTTCACCCCCAAATTCCACTGTGTAAAAATAAAATTTTCATTACATTTTTTTAGCACATCCATGAAGTACTAAATGTAGATAAAATCAAAAAGTAATTACACAGTCTTGTTGTACTTTGCGATATGAACATTTTGAGCCTAATTAATCAATGTTTGGACAATTTTTCACAAATACAAACGAAATGCTACAGCGACGTAACGATTGCAAAGTCCAAACTTTAGACTCCTAAAATTAGGATCTAAACAAGGTCCCAGTCGGATTCATAAAATACTGTGCAAATCCGTTCTATCCCGTTCGTATTTGTTTTGAGAGATAATGAGTAGGTGGTGTTTGAATTCAGGTGCTAAAGTTTAGCGCTTTAAATAAATGATAATTAGATATATTAAACATAAATTAATTATAAAATTAATTACATAAGTCATTTGTATTTCACGAGACGAACCTAACGGGCCTAATTTTGCTATAATTAATACATAATTACCATATATTTACTGTAACATTATATTGTCTAATCATGGTGTAATTAGGCTTAATAGATTCGTCTCGTAAATTACTCCTCGTTTATGTAATGAGTTTTAAAATTAATCTATATTTAATACTCCTAATTAACGTATTTATATCCGATGTGACGGCGCTAAAGTTTAACGGACGGGAAACAAACAGGCCCTAAGACGTCCTCCTCTTCTGGATTCCAATCATTCTCATACACATCAGAAGAAATGCAGTAAGAATTGGCGAAAGAAATGGAAGAAATGCAGTAACCAACTAGTTCACGGACATAATCCTCAAAAATACCAGCTGATAAACCAGTAAGCACTAAGCAAACACACTGTCTCTTCGTCACTGTACAAGTCTCCAACGACAAACGCTGAATTCGCTACGAAGTTTGTAGAAAATGCACACAAAAAATCAACAGAGATCAGTTGTCACAACAAGTTTACGCTTCTCCATGCTTGATCAACAGAGCCTAGCAGGCTGCGTAGAATTGGTTGGGCACGGTGAAGATTGAAGAAGAAGGAATCTGCCGGCTCCGTGCAGCCGAAGCAAATGGTGCCACCAGACTGCCGCCGCCATTGTACGGTGGTGCCGCCGCAACCGTCTGCGTCTGCAATTCGCGGTCGACGGCGGCGCTTCACCGCCTGCAGCGCCCCGCATCGCGGCGGACGCCGATCAAAGAGGCCGGCGCTGGGCTGGCATTTCAGTGCAAAGAGGCCGAAACGAGCCCACGAGACTTTACCTGGTCGGCCCATACGAATTGTACCACGGCCACGGGCTCCCGAGTCACGACCCATTTCTCCATGGAATACAACAATAAGGCCCTCTTTGTAAATTTTGTATTTTTTTAATTTTATAGCCCTTTAATTTTGATTAAGAGAATATTATTGGATAGAAGATGCGCATGCTCAAAACACCACCGCACTGCACCACGGAACCATGCACACATGCCACTCATCCTAGGCATGTAAATTAATTTGAGGCGCCTAAGAGCATTTCTAATGTGAGGCAACAACGTAACATGGAATTGATGTGTTCTCACAAAATGCGTGTCTACATTTCGAATCTTTCGATATCAATGTTCGGCGTATGACTTAAACTTGCCCTTGTGTCCACGAAGCTCATCATTGCCATACATTTTAAGACTTGTGTTGGCCGGACCAATAGCTTGCTTAAGGCCTGTTTGATGTCCCATTGCTAAAGTTTAGCAAGCAGTTAGTTAAACTTTAGCAAGTAGCTATTTAGATTGAGGTGCTAAAGAATTGCTAAACTTTAACAAAAGTCTAAAATGCCCCTGGCTGCTTCTAGAGCGCGGGTGGGCGGAGGGATACAGGAGGAAAAAAAAGGAGCTTTTAGCACAATTTAGCGCAGTTTAGCACCTCTTACAAGTACTAAAGGTTTTGGGATGCTAAAGTTGAGCAAACCACTTTTAGCAAACTTTAGCAGGCGTGTTTCGTTCAACAAGTGCTAAAATTTAGCTAAAAACACAGTACTAAACTTTAGCACCATGAATCTAAACACGCCCTTAGCCATCCGGCCACAAACCAACTTCCGTTTGTAATTTTGTTCGCTGAAGGAGCATAAAAACACCAGCAAGTCTTTGCTTCATTTTCTCAAACTCTCCATTTTTCTTAACCACGCAGGTGGTTATGTCAAAAATAAAAACCAACTGTTTTTTTAAATATCTTTTTTATGTGAAAAAATTCTTTGTGCAAGGATATACTGGTAATAAAGTTGCTTTTACTCATGAACAAGCAAATGTAAAGAGGTTAACTCCATGGAATCTACCTTAAAACATGTAGTTCCATGAGAGCTCCCCCTACAAATGCTTAGTTACTAATTAGCTTATTACAATTGTTTACATTGAATTAAATTATCACATATAGTATATGGAATTAACTATACTTTTGGTGCCATCAGTGACCAGTTTTGGTCACTTGACCGGCGATTATTAGTCAGTAACTGAATTTACTTCCGCTTCTCTGACGCCGCTTCAGCAGTCGAGAGTGGAGAAGCTCCAGAGCGCAATGTCGCCTTCCTCCTCCCAGCAGCCGTCGTCCATCGCCATGGGCGCCGGCGCGAAGAAGGCGCTGCAGGGGTCCATCATGGCGTACTCCATGCACTTGGGCGACTGGAAGAAGGCGTCGATGTCCGCGAGCGAGCCGTAGTAATCCACGTCGGAGTCGCCGTCGCCGTAGTGGGCCGCCGGCAGCTCGCTCTCGCTGCTGACCGCCGACTCCGGTGAGCTGACCGCGGAGGCGTCGCTGGGCGAGGCGCTGCTCCACGCCGGGGCGGTGTCGGTGTCGCTGCAGGCGCTTCCGACGACGTTGTCGGCGCACGCCGCGAAGTCGGCGGTGGCCGCGGCGGCGGCGGCGGCGGCGACGCGCTGGATGGCCTTGGGCGACATGGCGGCGGGGGGCAGGTCGAAGGGGAGGCGGAGCGGGAAGTTGAGGTCGGCGGCGGCTGCGGAGCCCTTGAGGCAGAGCAGCGCGGCGTCGTAGGCGCGCGCCGCGGCCTCGGCGGTGGAGTGGGAGCCGAGCCATATCCGCGTCTTCTGCCCCGGCGCCCTGACCTCCGACACCCACGAGCCCCAGCTCCGCATCCGCACGCCCTTGTACGTCCTCTTCGCGCCGTGCTTCGCCGCCGCCAACGCCGACGCGGTGTCATTGCTCGCCGCCGTCGTCTTCACCATGGCTGCCTGGCTCTCCGGCTGCTTGCCCAACGACGCCGGCTTCTTGGGTTCCCTTGACGCGACGGCGATGGTTTGCAATGCAAGGTTTCCTTCCGCGTGTGATGTGCCTGTGACTCTGTGTGTGGTTACCAGCTGGATCAGTGATGTTGCTGCTGCTTGTCTGCTTGGAGAACTCTTTGGTGGTGTCACATTTATAGGAATGGCATGCTACACCTGTGCTAAAATGTCAAGGTGAGTGTCTTAGGCATTAGTTTAAGCATTGTTTAGTGGTTGAGCATGCATTTGAATACCCATTCATATGTTCACATCACAAGGATCCTGTGTGACGGAACAGAATAGTCTGGGGACTAGGAGGGAGGAGCACATCAGCCATGGTCAGCCGTACAGCTGCCAGTGCTGCACTGAAAGAATTTTTAAAGCTAACGAGGAAGCATCCTGCTGATGGATCGATGCTGGTGGTGGCGTAGACGACGACGCAGCATCCTTATTACCCAGGTGGGCACTGTAGTGCTCTGTGCCGTGGTATAAACAAACAAAAAAAAAGAGTGGATTTTGGTTAGGATCTGGCGTGATGCTGTACGACTTGTGTGCACTGATGAACAGCTGTGATACGAACTGGCAAAACCGAGTTCGGAGTGCGTCAACTGAAGCTACCTGTCATTTGGAACGGATCGATGCTAGCTCCTGAGACCTGACTCGTATGGCTTAGGTTAGTATATATATACTAGCTAGTGCCGTAAACTTGTAATAATCATGGACAAGGTAAACGGCTTGAGATTTAAGCTTGGATATCACACTACTAGAATGATCAACATTTGCACCGGATGGGAAAGCCCTTTAGCACCGGGTTTCCCACCCGGTGCAACTAATCCGAGGCTAAAGGGGTACCCTTTAGCACCGGGTTGAATAACCGGTGCTAAAGGGTCCCTTTAGCACCGGGTGCAGCCACGACCCGGTGCTAAAGGGCCTGCCCCGCAGCGCCTTTAGCAGGGCCTTTAGCACTGGGTCGTGGCTGCACCCGGTGCTAAAGGGCCTGCCTTTAGCACCGGTTGCTGTCTGCAAGCGGTGCTAAAGGCCCCGGATTTCTTTTTTTTTGCTTTTTTCAGTAGCCATGCATGCACGTCTATATACGTATATATTCTAATACGTGTATTCTAATGCGTATTCGGCCGACTCTATATTCATATTAGCTGACATTTCATCAAAATAGAAGACATATATATTACAAAAGTAGATATTCATGCATGTCAACTCGAGTTATATATATTTAAACTGTATTTTCTACTTAATTAAGATTGGCGACTAGCTTGTTGGACTGTCCGGCACGTCCTCCAGTACTAGCGAGTGGAATTCTCCTCGGGGATTGACGACCTCGTCCCAGATCCATCCGACGAGCTGTTCTGCAATTGCGTCAATTCTTTCTAGCTCTAGAGACTCTTCCTTCAGGTTCAACATCTATAATTTACAAATAATTGAAAGATATTTAATCCGCCGAGTTGGAGACAATAATTGTGCACTTAATAATAATGGAAATGTGTTTATTATTACGTACCATAATATCGTGTTGTGTAAGCTTTTTATGTCCCCAATTCCACATGTAATCGCAAACATAGTATGCACATAAATTATTTCCCTTCCCCTGTTTGGCACACTGTCGACCAAAAGAAATTAAGTAAAATTCATATAATATATTAGCCGAGGCCTACATGTACAAATTACTTGCTTACCGGAAAGCCAATGTTCCATTTCAGTGTTTCATGTTGAATACCCGGGTGTTCTTGACAAAATTGAATCCAGGCCCTGCGAACAAAAAAATTGAGTTAAGTCATTGCGAGTGTAAGGGGTGAATTAAGTAGGGAAAAATATACATCACCTTGTCATCATGTCCATGATGTTCTGTAGTTTTTCTTTTGGCCACTTTTGGGGGCTCAACTGGCTCCCCGTCATCCTCCACTCGGGTGATGTGTAACTTGACATCCTTCAGCTTCTTCGTGGTCGATCGTTTTGATTTCTTAGCTCGACTTGTAGAAGCAGAGGCGGCCTACACAAATTACATATATACGAGATGATATAAAGATGGTATACATAATTGACATGTACAGTACAAATTTATGTTATCTATATACACACCTGACTAGACGAGGGCTCGTTACCGGCCCCTTCAACATTTTCGGCCTGGACATTGGCGGCCCCTTCAACATTTTCGGCCCTTGCAACATTGTCGCCCTGGATATTGTCGTCCCTTCCAATGATCCCCAACACATCATCCATGGACATTGGTTGGGTTACAATATTGAAAAGTTGATTCGCAAAGAACGTGTCGTTGTCCTCTTGCATGGGTGGGACAGGGGTGTTGTTGTCCTCTTGCATGGGTGGGACGGGGTTGTTGTTGTCCGCCATCTATAGAATTAAAAATAATTGATAAGAAATATATACAAAGCATACATATTCCCAATATTTCTAACATTTTCGCTAAGGGGGTCGGTGCGTGAAAAACGGATTCGCCAAGGGGTTCGGGTGAGCGGTGTGAATTGATTCGCTAAGGGTTCGGGTACGTGACGCGAACGGGTTCGCTAAGGGGGTCGGTGCGCGAAAAACGGATTCGCTAAGGGGTTCGGGTGCGCGGTGGGTTCGGGTACGCGATAGAATTTCCGATAATAAACATTTTCGATAGTATACATTATACAAACATATAACATTTCCAATATACATTTAAATGAAGCACATATATTTCTAATATACATAGAATTAAAAATAATTGATAAGAAATATATACATTTAAATGAAGCACATATATTTCTAATATACATAGAATTTCCAATATACATTTAAATGGAGCATTTTCCAATATACATTTCAAACATATAACATTTCCAATATACATTTCAATGTAAATATCTCCAATACATTTAAATGAAGCATTTTCCAATATACATTTCAAACATATAACATTTCCAATATACATTTCGAACATATCAAACAGTAGTGTCCATAAGTTCTGTACTTCCACAGCAACAACCTCCTCTATTCTGTTACAGATGGAGTCACCATATCAAACAGTAGTGTTACAGATGGAGTCCATAGTGTCCATAAGCATTTTCCAATTTTGCAGGGAGTACCCCATGAGTGATTTGCTGGTATATCTGTGAACCCTTTACACCCATGTCCATCAGTGGATAAATGAACTTGCCCATTGCAATTGCAATTGCTTTATTGGTCACACCACATGATTTATCGAATGTACCAATTGCATTTTGAAAGATTTCAACGCTACCATACCTTAGTGGAGTGATCAGCGCGGGGACGACGGGCGCGGGGACGACGACGGCGGCGGGGACGACGGGCGGCGGCGGCGTGGGCGCGGGGACGACGGGTGGCGGCGGCGTGGGCGCGGGGACGACGGGCGCGGGGACGACGGCGGCGGCGGGGACCACGGGTGACCACGGCCGGGCGGCGGGGACGACGGGCGCGGGGACGACGACGGCGGCGGGGACGACGGGCGGCGGCGGCTGAGGAGACGAGGCGGCGGTTTCTGTGGCGTCGATCTGTGAGATGAGGGCGAAGTGAGGGAGGGGAGAGAAGTCCCCGGCCTATATAGGTCCGGGGCATTTAGCACCGGGTGCAGCCACGACCCGGTGCTAAAGGCCCTTTAGCACCGGGTCTGTACAGCACCCGATGCTAAAGGCCCCCCCTTTAGCACCGGGTCTTCCCACCACCCGGTGCTAAAGGCCCTTTAGCACCGGGTCTTCTACACCCGGTGCTAAAGGCCCTTTAGCACCGGGTCTTCTACACCCGGTGCTAAAGGCCGTAACTGGCGCCAAACGAAAATTGGGGGCCTTTAGCACCGGCTTTTAGATCAACCCGGTGCTAAAAGCCCCAAATTTTAGTTTGGCGCCAGTTTCCAAACCGGCCTTTAGCACCGGTGGCTACTATTTGGGAATCTTATAAATATAGTTTTTAATATATAGTTATTAATACTTGTTTTAATTCAGTTATTAATACCTATTAAAAATATATATTAAATAAGAAAATCTTATAAATTACTAGGAAATCAATATAAAATGCTAGAAAATCTTATAAATTACTAGAAAATCTTATAAATTAATAGAAAATCTTATAAATTAATAGAAAATCTTATAAATTACTAGAAAATCAATATAAAATGCTAGAAAATCTTATAAATTACTAGAAAATCTTATAAATTAAAAGAAAATCTTATAAATTACTAGAAAATCTTATAAATTAATAGAAAATCTTATAAATTAATATAAAATCTTATAAATTAATAGAAAATCTTATAAATTACTAGAAAATCTTATAAATTACTAGGAAATCTTATAAATTACTAGAAAATCTTATAAATTACTAGAAAATCAATATAAAATGCTAGAATTAATAAAAACAATCTTATAAATCAATAGAAAATCTTAGAACATAGGTGGAACATAAATGCAAATATAGTCATTACAAATTGGGTGGAACATAGTGCAACTAAATTACATGGCATCATCGTTTACTCGGACACTAATAAACTTCCTCTTTACAAATGTTCCTTGATTGTGATCACGCCGTAGATACGGTGTCTCCTCCGCCGCTATCAGGATGCTTGGGTCATCAGCCACTGAGAATGGAGGCCGGCCATCGAGCATATCATAATCTTCATCCGTCTTGTCCTCAACTCCTACGATTTTTCTCTTTCTAGGAAGAACTATATGACGCTTTAGCTCGTCTTGTGATGGGTCCAATTGCTTACCCCCACATTTCTTATCCGCCCCTTTCTTCGGTCTGCTAGCCATGTCCTTCACATAAAAAACTTGTGTGACAGCTTTGCCCAGGACGAACGGTTCGTCTAGAAAGCCAATCTTGTTTAGGTCCACTAACGTCATTCCATAGTCCGCTTCAACTTTAACACCTCCTCCAGTCAGCTTCACCCATTGGCACTTGAACAGTGGGATCTTCAAAGATCCGTACTCTAGTTCCCATATCTCCTCTATGATTCCATAGTATGAGTTTGTATTGCCATTGGTGTCTGTCGCGTCGATCCGAACACCACTGTTTTGGTTGGTGCTTTTCTTGTCCTGGGCTCTTGTGTAAAATGTATACCCATTGATGTCGTATCCTTGGAATGTCAAGATCGTGCTCGATGGACCTCTAGCTACAAAAGCTAGCTGCGCATCAATGCCCTCGACACCCATAAGACGTCTTCGCAACCAATCGACGAAAGTACTATTGTGCAGACGCTGAATGAAGGCCGCAGACTTTGTTGAGTTTTCGTCCCTGAGAATCTGCATGTGCTCCTCGATGTACGGAGCAACTAAGGTTGATTGTTGCAAAACTGTGAGGTGCGCTTTACGAAATGTCTCAACGTCCTTGATCACCATCGATCTTCTCCCTAGTGTGCCCTTTCCACCAAGTCTCCCCTCGTGATGTGATTCGGGCACACCAATCGGCATAAGATCGTCGACAAAGTCAACACAGAATTCAATGACCTCTTCTGTTTCGTATCCCTTAGCAATGCATCCTTCTGGACGAGAACGATTACGGACATACTTCTTTAGGACAGCGAAGAACCTCTCAAATGGGAACATGTTGTGTAGAAATACTGGGCCCAATCTACGAATCTCTTTGACGAGGTGAACCAATAGATGTGTCATGATATTGAAGAAGGATGGTGGAAATATCATCTCAAAGCTGACAAGACATTGCACAACGTCGTTCTGTAGCTGATCTAAATGGTCTGGATTGATCACCTTCTGAGAAATTGCATTGAGGAATGCACAGAGCTTCACAATGGCTTTCCGCACGTTAACTGGTAGCACACCCCTGAGTATGACGGGAAACAGCTGTGTCATCAACACATGGCAGTTGTGAGACTTCAGGTTTGTGAACTTCTTCTCTATCATATTTATTATTCCCTTAATATTGGAGGAGTAGCCAGACGGAACCTTGATACTGTTCAAACATTCAAACATGCTTGCCTTCTCTTCTTTGCTGAGAGTGAAGCTGGCAGGACGCAAGTACTGGCGTCCTTTGTCTCTCTTTTCTGGATGTAGATCAGTCCATTGCTTCAATCGTTTCAGCTCCTGACGTGCTTCCAGTGTATCTTTTGGCTTCCCATAAGTACCCAGGAAGCTTATCAAGTTCACACAAAGATTCTTCGTCAGATGCATCACATCAATCGCATTACGGACCTCTAAACGTTGCCAATAAGGTAGCTCCTAAAAGATAGACTTCTTCTTTCACATCGCGGCACGACCATCCTCGCCCGTCGGAGCAGCCTGGCTTCCGTCTCCCTTGCCAAACACCACGTGTAGGTCCTTCACCATATCAAATAGTTCTTCTCCACTCCGGTGTCTCGGCTTTGTACGGCGGTCACCATTCCCGCCAAAATGCGCACATTTCTTTCGTAGCTCATGCTTTGCCGGAAGGAATCGACGGTGACCCATGTACACAACTTTACGACAATGTTTCAAATACATGCTTTCGGTTTCCTCTAAACAGTGAGTGCATGCTTTATATCCTTTGTTTGATTGTCCTGATAGGTTACTTAGTGCAGGCCAGTCGTTGATGCTTATGAAAAGAAGTGCTCGAAGGTCAAACTGCTCCTGCTTGTCCTCATCCCACATGCTAACACCTTCATTCTTCCACAGTTGCAAAAGTTCGTCAACCAATGGTCTTAGGAACACATCAATGTCGTTGCCAGGTTGCTTTGGGCCTTCGATGAGCACTGGCATCATAATGAACTTCCGCTTCATGCAGAGCCAGGGGGGTAGGTTGTAGATACAAACAGTCACGGGCCAAGTGCTATGACTACTGCTCATTTCACCAAAAGGGTTCATGCCATCGGTACTTAAACCAAGCCTAACATAACTCGCATCAGCATCAAACTCTGGGAATGCTCTGTCGATGTTCCTCCACTAGGATCCATCGGCGGGGTGTCTCAACATGCCATCCTACTTACGTTCTTTTTTGTGCCAGCGCATCAGTTTGGCATGGTCTTTGTTCCTGAACAAACGCTTCAGACGGGGTATCAGAGGGAAATACCACATCACCTTCGCAGGGATTTTTTTCTTAGAACGCTCTCCCCCAACATCACCAGGGTCGTCCCGCCTGATCTTGTATCGTGCGCAGGTGCAAACCGGACAACGATCCAAGTGTTCGTACTGTCCGCGATAGAGGATACAGTCATTAGGACACGCATGTATCTTCTGCACCTCCAAACCGAGAGGGCAAACAACACGTTTTGCTTGATACGTCGTCGATGGCAATTTGTTACCCTCTGGAAGAATCTTCTTTACGAGTTTCAGTAGCTCCTCGAAACCCTTATCAGTAACACCATTTGCTGCCTTCCACTGCAGAAGTTCAAGTGTGCTACCCAACTTCTTTAGCCCCTCTTTGCAATCTGGGTACAGGTCAGTCTTGTGGTCCTGCAACATGCGCTGTATCTTTTTCAGTTCCTTATCATTGCCGCAGTCTTTCTCGGCATCACGCAACATTTGCCCGAGTCCATCAGTAGGTTCATTTTCCTGAGCAACATCTTCCTGAGCATCGCCTTCCCGAGCAACATCTTCCTCATCGGCATCACTCATTGCAGCATATGCAAAGGAACCGTAGTATTGAGCCAATAACGGAATGTCGTCATCGGCCTCGTCTTCTTCATCTTCATCCATTAGAATTCCTCTTTCACTGTGCTTCGTCTAAACAGAATAATTCCTCATGAAACCGTGCCCCATCAAATGCACCTGAAGACAACCTCTTTGTTTGTACGATTGTATATTTTTACAATGGGTGCATGGGCAGAACATGAAACCGGACGACGTCCTGTTAGCCTCGGCGGCATCGAGAAACGTCCTAAGGCCATCACGGAACGCCTGAGCGTGCGGGTCCCCGTACATCCATTGTCTATCCATCTGCATTATTAACCAATAACAAATATACAATACAATTTAAAGATAAAAAATTTTTAATATATAAATAAATACAAATTATAATATATATTCCATTATATAAATAAATTTCTAAAACTACATTACTATATTCATTAAATATAACATTACTATAAGCCTTATAAGATTTATAAGATTTTCTATTAATTTATAAGATTTTCTAGCATTTTATATTGATTTTCTAGTAATTTATAAGATTTTCTATTAATTTATAAGATTTTCTAGCATTTTATATTGATTTTCTTGTAATTTATAAGATTTTTTAGTAATTTATAAGATTTTCTATTAATTTATAAGATTTTCTAGCATTTTATATTGATTTTCTAGTAATTTCTAAAACTACATTACTATAAGCCTTATAACTATTCACAAGTCATACAAAACAAAATACTAACTAGCTTGCCTTCTCTCTCCATTTAAAACACAACACGAACACTCTCTCCACCATGAACTCAAGCTCTCTCCTCTCTCTCTTCCAAGAACACAAGCTTTCTCTAGCTAGCTTTACTTTGATTCACAAATCCCTCTATTTCTAAATCATAGAAGGATTACAAGCTAAATAAAACATTAGAGAATGAAAGAGTGTACCTTGTAGTGCTCCTTAGATGAGTAGAATCTTCACAAATTTTGAAAAAAATTTGGGCATCACCTCCCCTCCCACGGCCGAGCAGCATGAACACAGCGCCTAAGTGTTCAGCTGGCTCGGCCGGGGGAGGAAGAAGGTGCTATATACAAAAGACATTAGCACCGAGTCGTGGCAAGACCCGGTGCTAATGTGCACCAATTAGCACCGGTTGCAGCCAGCAACCGGTGCTAAATGGCCTCGGGCACATTAGCACCGGTTGCTGGCTGCAACCGGTGCTAAAGGGGGAGCATTAGCACCGGGTCTCGTCACGACCCTGTGCTAATGTCTTCGCCCTGACACCCCGCAGCGCCGCCCCCGCTCCTAGCCGTTGGACCCGGTGCTGAAGCCCCATCAGCACCGGGTCCAAAAATGGCCGAGGCGGAGGAGGCGGGCGGATGTGAAGCATTCTGGCAGTGTCAGTGGATAGCCCTGTGGACTTGTGGCAAGCTTCGGTCTCGTGTCTCTCATCAGTGGCATGTGACTCGGCATGTAAATTCAACCAACTGGACGTTAATAACAACTGTTGTTCATTCATCTACTAGGCACCAAGACTTTGGACAATATTGGCACAATGGTGGTTAGTTGCTTTTGTTTTGATGATAAGAAAACACAATGGTGGTTGGCTGGCTGATCCTGCGACTGAACCTAACCCCTGCATGGGGTGATGCGTAACCTGGTCGTTTCCCAGCTGTAAGTTAAACCTGCCGACGGCCGGGTTGACTGCACACACTATAGATCTTGACAAGTCGATTGATGCCGTACACATGCCTACATGACGGCCACATGGCCGTGGCAACCTTTTTCCCCACCTCGGCACGCGATCTACGAGGCTAACTGCGTGCTGTTCCTGTTCCTGTTCCCGGTTCGTGTTCGAGTTCGGCCCATGAACAGCAGTGGGATTGTGGGAACTCACACCTCGCGCGCGCGCGCACACACACACTCCCTAACAACCGCATTACAGCAAGGATTAGTACTAGTACTACTACTGTGTAGAAGTAGATTACCACTGTGCTACCCGCGCTAATACTACTTAATATAATGGGTAGGGGAGGCTTTATTTTTGTTTATTGGGGCCGGCAGCTTCGCGGATCGAGTCCGGGGTGTGGGGACGCAGGCGGGGAGATGAGACGGGGACAGGAGATCGGCTGGGGCCGAGGCGTACGTCGCGGCGGCGGCGTACGGCGTCAGCACGGCAGCGACTGCTCTGCTACAGACAGGGGGCGCGTACGTACGAAGCCGTGTGCTCCCGGTCGCGGCTAGCTGGAGCTTAGCTGGACACTGGCCAGTGGCCTCCTGCATTGCAAGTTGCAGCGGCCGGCTGCCTGCCGCCGAGGACAGGAGGGTGGTTGGGGTTGGATCGGGGTGGCCCGCCCCCGTCAGAAACCGCGTTGCTGTGCGTGGGATGAGATACCCTGCGGCAGCTGGGGACTAGGGTAGCTAACGAGGCTGTACGCATCAGGTACCGGAAGCCGTCCGCCGGTAACACGTGGCGTAAAAAAAAGTCTGCAGCGGGGTATCGGTACTCCAAGCCATCCACCGTCATTGCACTCAGCTCCGCGAGCGTCAAGTCGAGTGGACGTAGCGGCCGGACGGTACCCCGCCACGGTGGCACGGGACCCGCACGTCCAACCGCTGCGCACGCAGAGGGGAGGACGCGCGGAGGTGGGAGGCGAGGACGGCGGGTGGGCGGAGCTCGAGGCGGGCAGAGCTCCGTGGGAGCCGTCCCCACGCGCCCTCGGATGCCGCCGGATGGGGAGGCTGCCCCCTCGCCGTCACCGCCACTAGAGAGAGCGGGGGAGGGCACGACAGAGCTTGAGGTGGACCAAGGGGAGGGGCGGCCCGGACCTGGCAGAGATCGGGGAGCGGTGGGGAGGGGGCGGCGGAGAGGGCTGCCCGCCCGCCTCTGCTGCTTGGGGAGGCACGGGAGTGTCATTGGGGAGGAAAGGGGAGAGGGGGAGGAGGGGAGAGCGAGGGCCACCCGCCGCCCCTGCCGCCCACCATTGGTCGCTCCGCCGCCATCGCTGGAGAGAGAGAGTGAGTGAGTGAGTGAGTGAGGGCTCGCACGCGGAGGTCGAGCCCGGCATCGCGGACCATGGCGGTGACTGTACGGTTCCCCACCACGGAACCGCTTGTGGAGGGAGAGAAATGGAGGAAAATGTCGTCGTGGAGGTTCTCCTCACCACGACCGCGCAGGGGAGGAGGGCGTGACCGGCGGAGTCGATCCTCGCCACGGACTCCCCGCCCACGCGCCCGCCGCCGCGGGAGATTGCGGAGGGACCAGGGGAGAGGGGGCGGCGCTGCTGCCCGCCTGCGAGGAGCCGCTCCTGTCAAGCCATGCGTCATCCCTGCCAAGCTGCGCGCCGCCGTGGGGCCGGAGATGGAGCTGCAGGCGGTGGGTGTGGGATATGGGTACCACTGGGCCCATCGTCAGTGGAGACTATGCCGACCTAGGCCCACGCCTGGCAAGGTTGTGGGCCGACCCCTAGGCGGTCCACAAGAAATCCCCGACTTGATGAGCAAGCTTGACGAAGACACGGCCGGTGGCGCGGCCGGATATCTCGAGATATCTTGTTGTAACCGACTCAGATATATTCCTTAGTTGTAATCCAGTAGGTTTAGATTGAAACCGACTTGTAAACACTAGTCCGTCGCCCTATATAAGGCGGCCTAGGGCAACCCCATGAGGGAGAACCAATACACCATCCTGTAACCATTTGCTCGTCCTCGCTTCCTGAAGCTTGGCCGAGTTCTAGCTATACAAACACAACCACCGACACAGGACGTAGGGTATTATACCTCCGGGTAGCCCGAACCTGTCTAAATCAGTGCCTCCTGTGTACCATCAAGCTACTCGTTCGACGATCCATCGCCTACAAATCAACCACTCGGATACCCCCAGGTGGATTGCCGGTCCTAAGGTCTGACAGTGGGGGAGGCTGATGCGGAGGAGGAGGGGAAGGGACGGTGCGGGAGGGGTGGAGGGGGCTGGAGCTTGGGCGGTGCTGGGTAGGAAGATGGGAGAGAGGAGGAGGGGGGAAGGGAGAAAAAAAAATATATATATATATATAAGGTGGGCCCTACGTTTTGGTAGTTGGTATAGGGATGAAAATAGAGTACGACGGCTGTCGAAAAAATTGATGTAAAGTAAAAAATCTTAATGGCCAGGACGAAATAATCTTTATAGAAGATAAAAATAAAATACGACGAGTGCGGATAGTCGGCCTTGTTTAGTTTCAAAAGCAACTCCCAAATTACAAAAAGAAGATTCCCCATCACATCAAAATATCATAACATGTATGGAGTACTAAATGTAGATGAAATAAAAAATAATTGCACAGTTTTGTTGTACTCTGCGAGACGAACATTTTGAGCCTAATTAATCAGATAATTTTTCGTATATACAAACGAATTGCTACAGTGACGTAATGATTACCAAGAGACCCCAAACTCCTAAATTTGATACACCAAATTTGGAACTAAACAAGGCCAGCCAGACCAGGCCACGGGGTGGGGGCGGATGGTTGCTAGAGCGTGGTGTGACTGTGACCAGTACGTCCTCGAGCTGAGCTGCCACGGTCAGACGGACGTATATATGCTCCTGCCGACGACAGCTACAGCTCCTTCGTACTACTGCAATACATGCATTCTACACGTTGTGCACATCAAACCGACGGGCTGTGTAGTTTGGAAGAGGCCGGTGCCACGATTGGGAACGGAAAATGAGCTCGGAGATGGGGTCTTATCCGTGAATGTGAACACAAATAAATAATATTTGAATATTTTTTAATAGGACGAATAGTTAAACATTACGAGAACAAATTTATAGTATGTAATAATTTAGAACAGATGTGCTCTATAGTAGTTAGCAAGCAGCCGATGCTTTTGATGATGTTCAGCAACATATATTCTGCTTCATATATGTTTCAAAATATATATTATTTTAGCTTCTAAGTCTAACCTTTTTTTTATCTTTGATCAACCTTATCGAAAATATATTAAGATGTAAAGATTTGTTACGCGATAGAAACTGGTGGTTCCTCCCATGTCCCATCAAATTATATATGAACCATCGATCTTAGAATTAATGAATTTGTTCGATCTTAGAATTATAGTTTAGTAATTGCACCTTGTTCTCTTGCCACACCAAATATATCGAATAGTTCATGTTTCGTTTATCTACCACATGTTGATGGCTTTCTCGATCACCATTTACCACTAGTCAACGGCTTCCGCGTTGCTCGTGACGAACCCATTAGGAATCATACAAAAGGGCAGGAGGAGGGCAACTAGTAACAATTTTGCAATGCATAGATAAATAATAATCTCCGAACCAATTTAGCATATCAAATCTGGGGTAAAAAACGGCTATCATTATTTCTAACACTGTAAAATTTCTCTAACATCTACAATACTAAAATACATATTTTATGTGGAATTAACAAATTAACGTGATAATTTTTTTATAAATTCCAGTAGCTTTCATGCTTTCACCTAATAAATGATCCACGCTATACATTTTTCCTCATTATTTTCATCATGCATGCTACGTGTACTCTCCATGTTGGCTTTTCTATATATATATATATATTTATTTATTTATTATTTATATCTAAATATACACTGTGTCTAGATATATCTAAACAAGTTAAAATAATATATAATTGAGAAGAAAAAATCAGTAAATAGAGAAATTATTAAGCAGTAATACATGCATGCCAACCTGACGGCCTTGGGTTGGTAATCCTGATGTCTCACTCATAGCGTCAGCAGAAAAACGATCGAGGATCGACATTCGACAACACAACCAACAGGCTGAATGACAGAGCTGGTGAGTTCATGTACAGTCCAACCAAGAACTAGCAAAAATGGACAGTTCTCAGTACAGTCCATGTACAGGGACATGATGAAAGAGAGGCAAATGCCGAGTAATTACTTTGCTTGGAAAATAAAAGTACCATGTAAAATAAAGATTTTTCTATGGTATTTACTTAAGGGAGTTATTCTTACTAAAGACAATTTGGTCAAAAGAAAATAGCAGGGGAGTACAAAATGCTGCTTCTGTAACCATGAAGAGAGCATACAACATCTCTTTTTTGACTGCCAATTTGCAAGGCATATTTGGAGTGTTGTGCATATTACCTTTGGTATTAGACCACCAGCTGACTTTGTTGATATGTTTGGACCTTGGCTTAAGATATGGTCTAAAAAGAGTAGATCACAAATTCTTATAGGAGTTGCTGCTCTATGTTGGGCCATTTGGCTTAGTCGAAATGAGGTAATGTTTAAGAAAAACAACCCTGAATCTTTTTTACCGGTCATATTCAGAGGGATATATTGGGCAAGAAGCTGGGCAGCTCTCTCTAAAGAGGAAGAGAGGAATGTAAAAGAAACATTGTCAAAGATTGGAGGCCACCATGATGGAAGTTTTCAGCAAGTTTGGATGGAAATTCAGAAGTAGAATTGAACCCTAGAGTTTCAGACTGTCTTTTCTTCAGTTTATTTGTGCTAGAGTTGAATTTAAGCTCTTCTTTTTGTGCAAACCTGGGTGCAGCTTATAGCTGTGTTTATCGCTTTGTTGGCTGTAAGCTCTCTTTTGAGGGGCTGAGGCCGGATTTTCCACTATCTAAAAAAAAGGCAACAGGCTAGTGTCATCAGTCATCAGATCAGCTCGCCGGGTTGCGTCTGGGCGTGGCCCACGCTCACGCGGTTTAACAGCCTAGCTCGCAGAAACCGACCCCTGCAGATGATCTCATGATGCGAGTGACAGACCAATGATGGATGAACATGCTAGTCTCTCACTCCGGCCATTTCTCTCTCTCCGTTTGTTGTTTGCGTCCGTTTCGTCAAAGAGACCGAGGAAACGGAGGAAATAGACAGCGGGAATAGTTAATCTTTCCGTCAGTATCTTTCGGCCCGTCGTCAGCGTGGGGAGCTGCAAGGCATTGGGCCGCGCAGCGGACATGTAATGGAGGCAGGGGATGATGGGCAGGAAGATGGCCGGAAGCTTCTTCCCACGAGCAAGCAATGGTCACTATTCTTCAGGTCATCAAAAAAAGGGTGGCAGTTCTTTCAGAATTTCTTTTTTTTTCCAGAAAGGACCAGGATTGTGTACGATACTACTCGTACATTGAGAGGTTTTGATTCTCCAAAAAAAGAGCTTTTGATTCGGGCAAAAAGAGCACGAGCATTGTCTCACTTTGAGCCGGGGGATCACGTTGGTCTGACGCGCTCAAGAGTCAAGACAAGCTGGGTGTGAACCCTTGATGGAATATAACGATGATACTGTCCGCTTCAAAACCACGGCCCCAACTCAGAGGCACAAATTTCTCCTCCATGTTCAGCAACGTCGATGCAGCTGAAATCTGATAATTGCAGCTCGCGACGCTGCAGTGGGAGCCCACAATTTCATCATGTTCATTCACTAATAATTGCATTCCTTTATTTAATTGGAGCGCAAGTGATTTAGTCCCTATATGCATTATTTGCTTTGTATAAGGCGGTGCAAAGTGCGGAAAAGGATCGGCGGAAAACCACGGCACGACAATTGGTTGCTATTCACCAACATTCAACAGACAACAGTAGCTGCCGACAGGGGCAGATCGGCCACCCAAATCAAAGCTGATGAAACAGAGATATAGTCCTGACAGCCATCTCCTTTATTGCAATATTTTGAGGACATGATATACAGTTTTGGGCACATATGCCTCTTTATTCATATCCTCACAATCATAGTTGCCATACAGGCCTTCTCTCTTTACTTATTTAAGTGTCCAGGTCGAGAGAAATCATTCCACAACACTGGTTTCCTCCATCCATGGATGCTATATCATCGTATTACACACAGTTTGCAACTCCATACCATATGTATGCATGAATCAATAGTGGGGTTATCATCCAAATCAGTATTTTTGAGACTGAACCAATAGTGGGGTTATTCATTTCTTTGGAATGCTTCCTTTGGTATGTTCGAGACTTGGCCAACAGCAAGAAACCTGGAGGCCAGAGCTTTGACTCCTGTCTTCAGTGAATGGGATGGGAACTCCACAACAACAGCTTCCATTTCTGAATCAACCTTGGAAGGAGCTTAGTGCTCTAATAACATGTTCATACACTTTGATGCCCCTCAGGAATACTTTATCCTCCAGAAACTGAAACATTGAGATAACATCAACTTTGAACATCATATTCTCGACAAGGAAAATGATATCAAGCCAGGACCAGTACCTCATTATGGTCATGAAGTAATATGGGGGTATTTATCATCGGAGAAAACCCAAGGGCAGGAATGCCCAGCTTCCTCACAAAGCGTGAATCTGTGGTTGAAGATAAGATCTCAGGCTTGGATAGCTTCCCACCTGCAGACGTGATAGCCTGCTCAAATACAGACCACCATGGGTTTGACTCATTGGTTGCTGTAAATATGGGACGTCCTGCCACATCCATTACTGGTCCTTTCTGAATCAGCTGTATGGTCAGAAGGGATTTCAGGAAATGCAGAACTCGATTTATTTTCAGATATCCAAATGACAGCAAAACTAATCTTTCACCTCGTAGGTCAAGTTTTTATGAGCTGGTGCCCATTCCTCTTTGACTCTTCGTTTTATCTGTTCAATGTCTTCGGTTGGAGGAAGGCGAAGATCAAAGCCAACCTCCGCTTCTGATGGTTGCATATTCATCACAAAACCCTGCATCAGTCTGTCCTTAGTGACTAAAGAAGCCACAAAAGAAATCAATAAACTGTATGGTAAAGTTGAGTTTAGTGCATGCTACAATCATCACAGGAATTTTGCAATTTTACCTAAACAGGTAATAAACCTATTCACTGCTTAAATTTCTTGTGTTGAGTTTTGAAACAAATTATATTTGCATGTACAATAATTAATGTTGCGGAAAAGCTGCTGCTAAATGTAGCAAAAGAACATTCAGTGAAATCAAGGGGAGATGGGACTACTATATAATTAGACCAAGTCCCAATGGAGACCGACACAGGAAAGGTTCATTACTATGCTTATTTAAAAACAAAATCCTAACTACAATACCAGGTTTATGAAGACACTCCTAGTTTTAGGAAAATCTGCCACCTGTATATCTACAGAATACATGGTTCAGTTTGCTCCTTGAACTATTCGCTGGTTCTAATATAAAGAAGATACAATTTAGCGACTGTTCAATTGGTAGACTATGCATGACAAATTGATATCTCTATCATTAGATGACATGGAACACAGCATATGGGATTGTTCACAGTTTTAATCAAAGGTTGACATCCAATAAATGCAAGGCAAAGATACAAAGAACTTGGAACATATTTTGTCATTAAAAGGTTATGTAAACATCTGTCCAGTGCACCTTATTTTTTGGATGAAACTTATGGGGGCAAATCCTACAATACTAGAATGGTTCAAACTGTAAACTTCAAAATACATAATATTCTTTGGTCTCATGAAGAAGATAATAAGAGGATTCAAGTGAACAAAATTAGAAAGTTGAGGGACTAAACACAACAAAAATAGTAGTACCAAATGTGACACCTCTCCACTCTATAACCAAGAGCAAATTAACACTTTGTGAACTAAATTCAATAGCTTAAACTTGTGAAGTCAAAAAGGAAGATGCTGCCTTCCAAATCGATTTACTCTTAAAATTGTCTCTAAAAGAAACGCTGACTAGTATATGTACTCCAGGATTACATGGTCATTAATATACTAGACCTGTTTAATAGCATTATCAGATCTAATATTTTGCAATTTGGACAGAGCATTTGCATATCAGAAAGTAAACTATGTAACTTAGGCCTTGTTTAGATCCCAAATTTCACCCTCAAATTCCACTATGCAAAAAGAAGATTCCCATCACATCAAAATGTCGGGACATGCATGGAGTACTAAATGTAGATGAAATCAAAAACTAATTGCACAGTTTTGTTGTACTTTGCGAGACGAACATTTTGAGCCTAATTAATCAATGTTTAGACAATTATTCACAAATACAAACGACGCTACAGTGACGCTACAGTGTCAAAGTCCCAACTTTGCACCACCAAAGTTGGGAACTAAACAAGGCCTTACTACACTACCATAGAATCAAGCCTATAAAGTTCGGTAGCACACTGTATTGTGGAAAAGAAATATACAGAGTCCAGTGACATAAATGACTTCTTCAAAGGATCTCTAACTACCTAAGTTAAAATCTGATTGCTTATGACCCTTGCACTAAGCTAATACAGTAACTCCCTATTCGCAAAAAAAACTAAGTACAGTAAGTACAGTAGATAGTAGCAGTACTACCCTTACCGTGGGGCTTGGTGTGCCGCCCTTCATGTACACAGGGTTCACTGAAACCACCTCCCCGGCACCCCTCTCCCCAGTCTTCACCATCCCGAACTGCGCCTCCCTGAACCCAGCCACGGTCTCCACGCAATCCATCAAATTGCCCACGGCGGCGCCATCGAACATCTTCGACCCGTGCCCCGGAGGTCCCGCCGCCTTCACGATGAGCCTCCACACCAGCCTATCCGCGTAGAAGACCCTGAAGACATCCGTCGGCGACGCCTGCCCCTCGTCGAGCATGAACCCGATGTTGAGGGCGCGGAACTCCTCCGACCGCGCGAACTTCTCGAACCCGTCGGCGCCGCCGATCTCCTCGTCGGGGACGAGCGAGATGTGGACGGTGCGGGCGGGCGCGAACCCCGCGGCGCGGAGGCCCCGGATCGCCTCAAGGTACTGGACGGGGAGGCACTTGTCGTCCTGCGCGCCGCGCGCGTAGATGCGGCCGGTGGCGGGGTCGCGGTGCGCGGCGAAGGGCGGGTGCGACCACCGCTCGGGCTCCGCGGGGACGGAGTCGATGTGGGAGTTGAGGAGCACCGAGGGGAGGGAAGGGTCGGAGCCCGGCCAGGTGAGGAGGAGCAGGGGCTTGGTCTTGCACGGGGTGAAGTGGAGCGTGGTGGTTTGGAGGCCGAGGGACGCCGCATAGGGGAGGAGGAAGGCGGCGGCGCCGGCGTAGTCGGGGGCCGGGTGCGCGGTGTGGATGCGGAGGTACTCTTGGTAGCGGGCGATCTGATCGGACTCGAGCGCGGTGAAGGGGTGAGCGGGGCGGGCGATGCCGGAGAGGAGGACGACGACGGCGAGCAGGAGGCGGCGGTGCCGGAGGGGCGGCATCGCGCGATGGCTGTGCGGCGCTGCGAGCTGAGCTTGAGGTGGAAGTGTGGATTGCTTGTTTGTTTGTTCGGTTGACTCCGCTGTGCGTGGCACGGTTTGCCCAACAGAATTTGTCTATCCGGCAAGTGCTATTCCCTGAATTCTCCCCGGCCTGGTCCGGCCCAGGCCTGGTCCGGCCCAAGGTCACTTCCACATTACCTGGCACCACAATCTCATTTCACGATAAACCTGAGACAAATATAGAACCCAACAATCTAATATCTCATACATGAAACCATGTATCATGTTTGCCATCAGCAACAACAATAGATATTAGAGCCTGTTTGGTTCCGAGTACTTTTAAAACTAAAAGGACTAAACTTAGTCTCAATAGGGACTAAACTTAGTAGCCTGTTTGCTACCCCTCCCCACCCCCGCCGCCGCCGTGGAGAAGAGCCCCATGGAGGCCACCGCGGGAGAGAGGGAGAGGATGCCGAGGTGGCCGGCCGGCGCGCCGTGGTCAGGGAAGCGCGCGGCCGGGGAGAGCGTGGCGGTGGAGGCGGACTCTGACGGCTCCCCCCCCCCACCCCACGTGCGGCATCGAGCTTGCGGGCGGCGTCGTGGTGCTTCTCCTAGTGGTGCTCTGACAGATCTGCTTCCATGAGGCGGGGCTGAGCGTCGAGCCATGCCTGGGCTGTTGCTGGTCTGGTGGCTTTCCTCCTTGGCGTAGGGAAAACAGAGCTAAGCGCTGCTTGCTTGTCTTGCCAGAACCAGGTCCTAACGGGAACACTGGGCGGGAAGGAGGGGACACAGGGCGGGAAGGAGGGGTAGCACAAGGAAGGGTATAGGGCAGGAAGGAGGGGTAGCATAAGGAAGGGTATATACGTCTTTGTGTGTGAAGTTAAAACTATTTTAGTCCATTTTAGTTCTAAGATCCAAACAGCTGTTTTAGTCCCTTAAGGACTAGTTTTAGTCCCAAGTATCAAACAAAGCCTTAGTAGTAGCACTCATGTTTTCCATCAGCAACAACAATAGATTGCGTATAGTATCAGTTGCTAGCTATTGAAACCATGTATCATGTATCAACCAGCTGTTCTGTCCACCCATATAAGTTCCTCGAAATAAATATGACAAAACTGTCATTTTCCTAGGGTAGTTAAGAACGGAGTACACATATCAAACATACGAAGGGGAATCTAAATGAGCTTCTTCTTCCGGAAGAACCCTTGAAGATGCCACAGCTGCAGCACGGAGACCACGATGCAGACTCCAAGTGACATGATGCTGAACCAGGCAACTCTAGAATTTGTTTTCTCGCTTACTGTCCGCATCTCCGCTTCCCTGCACAGACGACATTCAATTATGCCATGCAGCGCCTGTTGCAAATACTCTCTAACAGACAGCGACAGTAATTTTGCATTTTTGCATGATCGTGATCACATTATAACGTCACTGACTCAAAACAACATCCACAGAGTAATCTTTTACTGCCAGTATGGTTTCTCATTGCTATAACCAACTCTGGTTGCAGTAGGACAGTAACACTGGTGATTAAGTTTTGCAGACCCAGAGTAGAAACTAGTTCAAATGAAAAATAAAAGTATAACTTGCCTTGCTTTAAGGTACAGCAAGTTATGATGAATGGACTCAACTGCGGCTTCAAGCCTCCTAAGCTCTAGTTCTACACCCTGAAAAAAAATGAAAAATCCAGATTGCAAATAGTTAGAAACCAAATGAGATGCAGTAAATTTTAAAGTGTGTTTGGACTTGGGCTAGACTGTATATAGCCATACCTCAATTTTCTCCTTCTTAGCAATTGTATCCCAGTCCTTTGCTGCAATCCCTATCTTCCAATCAAGATTTAGAGATGTTCCTGAACCTTTCTCCGCACTGTCTATCCAGAAGCATGCAAGGTAGTTTCCAGCTTCTGAAGTAGTGAATGCGAACTGACCCGTTGTGGCATTTTCATTGTGATGTACAGTATTGCCATATGGTGAGGTAACCTAAACAAAAACAAACAGTTAGGGGTAGGGATATCTAAGGAAACAAAACTATAAAACATTCAACAAACACAATAGATAAGGTATGTTGAACAAGAATGATAGACATGACTTGTAAGCTTATAATCACAAGATAACATATGCAAACATAAAGGAAAACATTGCTTTGTGAAAATTAAGGCACCGTGAATTACATTGACACATTTATAGGTTGAGATTCCAAACAAAGTTAGGGGAAAGAAGATTGTTCTCTAAGCACACGAATAGATCAAATAAAAAATACATTCGACCCAGATACCTTCCTTTTAAATTTTGGGAATAACAAAATATTGATCACTACAAAAGTCCAATAAAACATACAGGCTTAAGCATAAGATAAGATGTATGAACATTAGACTTATGGTTCATCCTTTTTTTAAGTTAGCAGGCATGACAATGGAAGAAGCTACAAGCTGCAGTGCACCTTGATGATCAAATGCACTGTGTTGTATGGGATTGGCAAAATTCAATGTGGATCTTCAGAGAAGAATCTGCTGACTGTCCAGGGTTTAGGGTGGGGCACTAGTAATATTATATTTCTATGAGTTGAACTTCTCTTCTCATACATGAACATTATTACAAGGTACTAGGAGAATCTATTAATGTGCATAACATATACTCCCTCCATACCCATAAAACAAGTCGTTTAGGACAGCGACACGGTCTCCAAAGCATAACTTTGACTTATTATTTTTATAAAAATATTTGTTAAAAACTGACATATGTATACTTGTATGAAAGTATTGTGCAAGACAAATCTATTCACGTAGTTTTCACATTTTCAAACTCAACAATTTAAAAGTTATTCATGATTTATATTCCCAATGTTTGACTGAAATTTTGTCCAAAACGACTTGCTTTATGGGTATGGAGGGAGTAGGTATGTTCACAACCATGGTAACAAACATGATCCAACATCTGATGTACCTTGGTGTTACGAATTACGATCCCGCAATTGCATTAGGGCTAGTAACTACAAGAATGGTATTTCAAGAATTCCAGTTCCCAATAGAAAGTTGGAACCCTTTCACAGCACGTTACTTGGGAGAGGGCCATCCAGCATAGGAATTCCCAAATTGACCAAGATTATCCCCATCTGAAGAAAAGTCTAAGTGCAGTTTTGACTTGTAAGTCAATTTGCATCAAATCTCCAAACCAGGAACTAGGCACTAAGATCAGATTCATGATGAACTGTGGAACTGCAGATTTTCCCTCCACGATAGATTCACCAACACAATACGCACTGGGTATCTACTTAACACGAATTTGTTGCATCTCAGCATTTGAAAAAAAAAATGCCCCACTCACATGTCTAATTGCCTCCGTCCATCTCTAATACAGAAGTGCTACTTTTGACTCGCAGAAGCCCCAGTTTGCTATCAATACAATTCCACAACTTAATTCGCACCAAAATTTAGCAAAATCCAGCTCGTCAGCAGCGCCCCAATCCGCGTACACCGAGATCCCAGCCCGCACCGGTTCACCGCCCAGATCGGGATCGAACACGAGAACCAACAAGACGAAACCGCACTTTAAGGAAGGAGAGGAAGAAAGAGTGGGAAAGTGCGCGGGGAGCGCGTACCTTGACGGCTACGGTCGGGTGCGAGGTGGGGTGGGATTCGTACATGATGGCGTAGTCGGCGAGCACCACGACGTTGGGCTGGATCTCCTCGGAGACGCACTTGGTCCCCGACGGCGGCAGCTCGAGCCACACCGCCTCCGTCCCGGGCAGCAGCAGCAGCAGCACCGCCGCGGCCGCTAGGAGCAGCGCCGGATAGGTCGACGCCGCCATCCGCGCCGGCCGATCTGGGCGCGGGCGTCTCTCCCCCTGTCGCGGTGGAGTCGTGGGAGCTTTGGACCTGCGCGACTCGAGTAATGGCGTGGCGTGCGGGGGTAGGTTCGGGAATCGGGAGGCTTTCGGAGGGGCCGCACCGTACAGAATGAAGAAATTGCCTCGCCCCTCGGCACGCCGTGTCAGAATTCGGAATAGGGCTTGGCTTGGCACCGCACCCAGCGCGGGTTTTGTGGTTTACTCAAAGTGCTTTGGGCCATAATTCATGTGACGGGTTTGGTCCGTGTTAGTTGGGCCGAAAGCGAATTTTGTGAAGAATTGTTTGACGTAGACATTTGTGGCCTTTGCTGCTGTTGTGTTATGTTAAGCCCATCCTCCTCCAAACACGTGAGGGGGAAGATCAGACATCAGACTGTCCACAGCGTCCTCGGTGCTGAAAAATCTTTTGGGGCAGACATATATTTTTTTTAATAAAGGGCAGGAGCACTGCCATATCATTTAAAAAGGTAGCAAAGTTACATCACGCGCCGAAGCGAAACACCACCACCACCACCACCCAAACAACGCACGCAAACAACGCACACAACAAAACGCTACACCCCCACTGCCTGGAAGAGAGAGTCAAAGGGTAGCCACCACCAACTGCGCCGTCGTCCCCGACGTTGTGCCACGTCAAAAAAAGTAGCCCGCTGCAAGCCTAAGCGGCACCTCGAACCCCTCCGCCATGGGCTATCACCCTCAAACCGCACACACATGGTCGTCGAAGCCCCTGTTCCAGTGGTGCATCAATAGAACACTCACGTCACGGCACCAAATAAGACCACTGATCCTTGCCACTCTACGTGGGGGCCTCGCCTCACCCACCGCCTCACACTCCTCTGCCAAGGACTCAGATACCAGAGAACCACTATGAAAGCGACATTAAAGCCCATCCGACACCAGAAACTCCACCGCAACATGTACGCCGGCCCAAGACCTCCAGCACCCATGGATCCTTAGCACATTCCTGCCAGTACGGGCAATACCACCAACCATCCACCACCGCCAAGCCAAGTTGGGACTCCAATGCGACGTCTTCAGGAAGGACACGACGCCAATGATGCCGTCGTCGCGGGGTTTTCACCCCCGAGATCCCCGTGTAGTAGAACTCGTTGGGGGCAGACATATGAGAACTTTGTTTGGTTCGTAGAGATCGATGCTCCGTGCTTCTCTCTCCTCTTCAGACATCTGTAGAGAGAGAACACCGTGGGTAGGAAGAGCCCCGCCGGTCACCATCTGATCACCCTCGTCGTCAGAGACGTCGTCAGTACGCGTCCATCTTCGTTTTCACGAGAAAAGGGGCCTCTCGCCTCCTCCTCGCAAAACGAAGAGCCAAATAAACCAAAACCCTAGCCGAGCAAACCAAAAGCCTGGAAAACGAAATGAAAAAAAAAGGCTGTGCAACGTCCAAAGACGAACGTGATCGGCGGCTCGGGCAAGCCAGAAATGACGAGAGTGGCCTCGAGCCTCTCGAGCGGTGCATGCATGCATGCGGATGCGGCGGCACGCCGCACACCGCACACCTGATCGAGTAGCCCCTTTTTTTTTCTTCGGCAATATTTGGCGAACGTAGCAACTAGCAAGGCCACACGCGTCCGGAGAATTATGAAGCTTTAGTTAGGTCGTGCGATCAGCCAGGATACACGCGCTCTGCATAACGTACTACTGCTGTGCTTCACTTTGGCGCGCAGAAATTAATGGGCCAAGAAGGAGATGGCCGATCGATGGGTCGCGATCACACAATTGTGGTAAAGAAATGTCCCTTTTTAACGATATAGAATGCTAGTACCAATGCTTCGGAAAGCTTACTTATTTCTATGGGAAACTTGGGAAAGCTAGTAGCAAGAGGAACTATATATAATCCATTCTGATCGAAATATTTATTACTAATGCCTTTTTCTAGCAACATCCAACCACTCTTACAAAGTATCTTTCATGTTTCTAGAAAAAGTATCTTTCATGATAAAATAAAGGCATAGATACAATAAATGATACCTGCATGCTTTTTTAAATAAGATGAATGGTCAAAAATCGTGATAAAAAATCAATAGTAATAAATATTTTGATACGGAGTTAGTATATGGTATATTTTATTATCTTTCTAGTTTTCCAGCTACCTCTCTCAGATAACTACACATGATTTGAAATGTAAATAATTATATTGTATGTTTTCTTCCAATTTGTTTTCACAAGATTTAAAATATACAAACTCCGAACCCTAGAACCAAATTGGTTGTGTAATCGTACATTTAAAACACAAACTGTCTAACTTAATTTTTTCAGCATAAAAGCTAAATTGAGTGGTTTTTTCTACCCTTTCTCGTCAAATTGTCATTAGTCATTAGCTTATTAAAAATGTTACTCAATCTTATTCACGAAGTGATAACTAGAAAAAGTTGATGGTCGTCAAGCTTGTCGTGCTCTTAAGATGTCGGCACCGCAATTTTTTTTGCATGCCATGCATGGATTTTTTTTCATCAGATACCTAATGTCTAAGAGACTAGGTTGGTAGATCTAATCTAAAATGACAACCCTATTGTATGCCTTTTTCTGGTGAGATACTAAACCTCTGGGAGACTGGATCTTGACACATCCGATCTTGATAGATTCGATCTTGAGATTCACGAAGTCAATAAATTTAGACTTTTAGTCCCGGGTGGAAACATCAACCGTGTACCCTCCTCTACTTTCATATTAGTACCATTCTAGGGTACGTATATATCTATATTTTTTGTGAATTGATCATAAATCAGTTAGTAAGGTTTCCACCTTTTAGTCCCGGTCGGTGTTCCCACCCGGGACTAAAGGTCCTTTGGGACCTAGAAAAATATGAACTAGGACTAAAAGAATATTTGTTTCGGACCAAAATGTAACCGAGGCTAAAGGTAGAGGATGAAAAGTCCTTTTTCCACTATTGAAGAAGCATTTGGGCAGCAGTCCGGAATGGGAATCCAGATCTTGTTTGCATCAAAATCCTCGAGCCAGAAAGTTTCTTGCACCGTCCCATTTGTCCCCAATTATTCGTGCTAAGAGTGATCAATTTCATACTCCCTCCGGTTTAGTATTAAAGGTCGTTTTGGATAAGGTTTAAGTCAAACATTGGAAATATAAATCATGAATAACATTTAAGTTGTTGAGTTTGGAAATGTGAAAATCATATAAATAGATTGGTTTGAAAATTACTTTTATAAAAATATACATATATAACTTTTAAAGAAATATTTTTATAGAAAAGAGAAGTCAAAGTTCTGTTTTGGTGACCGTATCGCTGTCCTGAACGATTTTTAATACTGAACCGGGGGAGTACAGACTATGACATGCTCTAAAATCAGAGGGAGACCAATTACCTAGCTAAATTTAAGCTACCTACATTTTTGTCCTATCCATGAGCGATCGAGGTAACAAACCACCGCGATGAAGCAATCAAGGAAGCCGATCGAATGGTTCGATCAGTGTCATCCTGCACTAAGCTAAAGCCATGAATTATGCGCGCGCATATACGGTTCGGAAAGCGGCAGCAAAGCTAGCTGACGGTGACGTACGGTTGTCCGTTGCAGATTCAAAGGGGAGAGCAGCGCCAACTTTTGCATATACGATTGGATTCCCGATGGAACGGGGCAGCTAGCTACGAATCAACTGATTTGATCGAATCAATCAAATATGCAAATGCATGCGGTGCAGGCTCCAATGATGATCTTCTCGCACAAATTAAACAGATCGAGCTTATATTAATCAGTGGAAATAGTGGTGGTGGCACAACAAATTAAACGCAAAAGCTGGGGCGGATCAAGTCAATCAAAAGTGGTTAATGCAATGATATACGAGTATAGTTGTAGGTCTCGTGTCTCTACGAGAGCAGCAGCGCGCGCCCCTTCTGGATCATACACGCGGTACAGACACTGACAGTACGTAGTGCTCAGTTTGTAATGGAAGCAGGTTCGATCATATCGGCTCGTCTCAGTAAGTGCACTTCGTCGTCGTCACAGCCGGCGTCTCGACGTCGGCGACGACATGGCCGCCGAGCGCGTGCTTGCCGTTGGCAGCGGGAGCCGAGGTCATGGGCAGCTCGGCGCCGGCGGCCTTGCCGTCGCCGTTGCCGTTGCCGAGGTGGTCCTTGCTCTTGCCCCAGATGAGGGAGTAGAGCCCCACCACTATGATGGCCGCGCCAATCAAGCTGTAAACCACACATGCAGGAGAGAAAATTAAAGAATCGATCATCAGCGATCAAGTGCTCATCTAGTCACTGATCAGTGAGTGAAGCTCCGTTGACATTGACACTCCTCGATGCATGATTCATTCTTAATTGTTAATTAAGTTGTTTGTTAATTACCTTCCCAGGGTGGTCTCTTCTTTGAGTATGGTGGAGCCCAGGAACGTGGTGATGATCATGCAGAGCGGCTGGAACGCCGTCACGAACACCGGCCCGCGCACCCGCGTCACGATCCCCTGCACGAAGAAGGCCACGGCGGAGCACACGATCCCCTGGAACGAACAATCCTTGTCAGTGAATAAGGCGAAGGTGTACGTTGATGGTGACGATCGAGAGATTCGGTTAGGCTTGTGGCTACGTACGGAGTAGACGACGGTGAAGAGGCGTGTGTCGAAGCCGATGACCCAGGCCCTCATGTCGTGGCGCTCCGCCACGACCGCCACCGCGCCGCTCATCAGCGTGCCCAGCCCGCAGATCAGCGCCGTCAGCGACATCTCCGCCGGGTAGCTCTGCAGCGTGTTCGACTGCACACGGATGCCGCCGTACGTGTTAGTCATCAGCGCGTGATGATGCTGCCGTGCTTGGTTAATGATGCTGCAATGGCGGCGGCGTGTCGTGGTCGTACCTGGAGGATGAAGAAGGCGGCCCAGGAGACGCAGCTGCCGATGACCATGGCAATGCCGTTGAGCCAGGAGGCGCTGCTCTGGTTGGCGGCGGCGGCGGCGGCGTGGTGGTGGCCCCTGGTCCAGGGGAAGGGCACGACGGGGCCGTGGTAGAGGACCATGAGCACGGCGCCGACGACGGTGCAGACCGTGCCGAGGATCTTGGCCTGGCTGTGGAGGCTCCGGATCCTGACCTTCTCCATCCTGAGGACGAGGGCCATGAGGAAGGTGACCGCCGGGAGGATGTTGACGAGCGCGGAGGCGAAGCTGGCCGAGGTCAGCTTCGCGCCAAGGTAGTACATGTTCTGGTCCAGCACAGGCCTGAAAAAAATGTAGGTTAATTAGTACGTGACGTTTCCTTAACTCTGTGCTCTATATATATATATAGTTTATGGCCGGCCATAGAATAACTATTCTATAGCCACTTTGAGTTACTATAATTACTATAGTAATTCACGAGATTTTAGTAATTTTTTACTAAATAATTTACTATAATATAATGGTTATATATATATATGTTCCTATATATTCGCTGCAGGAGTTCAGGTACATACTCGAGCACGACGAGTCCCATGATCTTGAGGAAGATGAGAGGCGTCATCTTGGGCCTCACTCCCCTGCAGCGCAGCGAAACAACAGTAAGCCTCGATCGATCACCATGGATTTGCAAGGTAGCAGCATCACACATCACGAATGAACAGTCAACAGGAACAAGATCGAAGTGTATATGTATATGCATACCTCTCGAAGATGAGGGCGAAGGGGGTCATGACGACGGTGGCGACGAAGTTGCGGTAGACGACGAGGACGAAGTGGCTCATGCCTAGCCTGAGCGAGGCGACGGAGACGATGTACATCCCGGAGAACCCCACCTGCAGCAGCACCATGTACAGGTACGGCTTCACCTCGTTCAGGACCTTGCCCACGCCCATGGCTGCTGTACACACACTACTATACAAATACAAACTCGAGCTAGCTAGCTCTGCAGTAGTAATGGTGGCCGGCCTAGCTAGAGGCTTTAGAGCTGCTAGCTAGCTCTCGGCTCACTTGTGCTGCTGCTCTGCTCCACGGCGAGGAAGACAGCTCGGGGAGCCTCCAATTTATAGCATGCGCGCGCGGTCGACCAGGGGCTTGTCTGGTCAACGTCGCCGCATGCACGGGTGGCCCCACGCGGGTGACGTCACACGAGAAGAAGGCAGTTGCCCCGTACCCCTGCACTCTCCCAATGGCCATTTAATTCTACGCAGCAGAGAGATGTATCGAGCTGCTGCCGTGGCGCGCTGTATACTCCCACCATTCTAAAAAAATGACGATTAGAACAAGGTTTGAGTTAAACATTAGGAATATAAATTATCAATAACTTTTAAGTTGTTGAGTTTGCAAATGTGAAAATTATATGAATAGATTTGTCTTGAAAAATACTTTCATAAACGTATACATATATCACTCTTTGATAAATATTTTTATAATAACAAGAGGTCAAAGTTGTGTTTTGAAGACCGTGTCGCTGTCTTAAACGTCAGTTTTTTCAAAATGGAGGGAGTACGTACACATCTTGATATCGCATATGCATACGAACGCTACGTACGAGGCCATATGCATCACTCGATCTCGATCTCGATCTCGATGGAGACGGCTCGATCTGCACGCAATGCTAGCTGGGTGTCGCTATCGATCATGGATCCGAGTCACTCGTGCACCCAAGGTCTATTTTTATTCCACTGCAGTATGCAGTAGTATCAGATTCGATGTGTTTTTATATTATACGAGGAATAGCACCCGTGTGTGTGTGTGCGCATCTATAATTGATCATTTGATCGTTCATCCACTTACCCCCCCGGGCTCCGGGGAAAGCAGAAGCTAGCAGTAGAGCACAGCAATTCATGGTGGTAGCTGTCCCGGCCCTGTCGGTGTTGCCTACTGCTCCCTGTGCCGGCAACACTAGAGGGGCAAGTGTCGTAGGGCATGTTTGGTTTTGAGCCAAGATGCAGTACCAAGCCAAACTTTGGCCTTAATTAGCTTGCCCTAGAAATTAAATTAGGCCCTCCATTTGGTTGGCAGCAGAATTTTGGCCATGCCAAATGAAACTGATCGAGTGTACTCCCTCCGTTTTTAAATATACGTTGTTTTCGTTTCCGAGAAACGTCTTTGACCAAATATGTTAATATTTATAATACACAATAAATATCATTAGATAGATATTTGAATCTAATTTTTTAATAATTTTTTTAAGATTAAAATGTTGCACAAATTTTCTATAAATCAAAGCAAAATCGTGGTACGAAAACCAATGGCGACAGTTATTTAGGGACGGAGAGAGTAGCAGTAAAAGAGAATGGATCGGATCCGATCGGATCTCCATCCTTTGTTTCCTGACGAAGGTAAATCATGAAGAAAAGGGTCAATCGATGGGAAAATTATTCTTGACTTTACCTCTCTACTACTAGTCTCTATAGAGGATTCGTCGACATCCACGATATGATGACCCATTTCCAATCACATGCATCGTGCACGTAAATCTCGCTCGGTATGTGCTAGCAGCCTAGAGCACACGTCAGTTGCAATTTGCAAATGCAATGGGGGACAATCTTTCAACACTAGGGCCTCCTTGTAGAAAGCCACTCCATATGAATTGGTGGGGGACGATGAGGTATGGGTGAACACCGCACCATACAGGTTCAGTCAATATAACTCGAGTATAAGTGACTATCTTTTAGAGTAAATTAATAATGCATAAGAGTTATCTGTTTATTTTAGTTATGTTTCTTGATGGATGAGGATCCCAGCAACCGAGGGAACGACGACATACTATATGCTCCCAAAAATAGGAACTACGGGCACAGGAACTGCTTCTATATTCATCACAGTGCCGTGAGAGGGTACCGTCGGTGCTGAGATTGGCCGCCCAACCTCAGCGCCACACAGAATGCGCTGTGTCCCGTCCCCTGACGGTTGATGCAAGAGCTAGCACGATGACACAAGAGTTTATCCTGGTTCCGGCCGTGGGGCCGTACGTCCAGCAGACTGTGCTCGCGGCACTATACTATCTTGCACCGAGGTGCCTGCTGTTAGCAAATAATGCGGAAAACAAGATCGAACACGAGACACGATTTAACGTGGAAAAACCCTTGCGGGAAAAAACCACGGAAGACAATCACTATTGAGGAGAGTTTACAAGTAGGGATGATACATGGCTTATTTGTCTTACACTACCGTCTACATAGGTCTTACATATATATAGGCGGCTCACGTCCCTGTGCTTGGTTGCGTTGCCAAGGTGGGACTAAACTGTGCACTCCTGAGAGAAACCACAGCACAATGGGCCTCCGCTTCGCTCTGGCCCAAGCCTGGCCTATATCGTGGATGTGAATTTGGAACATATCCAACAAACTCCACCTTGAGACAAATTCCATCATGTAGACCAATAATAAACCTCTATATTCAAATCTTGAATACCAATGTCCATCGGACAAATAAGATCACTTGAGTATTCTCCCAACACTTGAGCAAATAACCAATAGGTTCAAACACACACAGCTATCAACAAAGCAGACGAACAATCTAGGCCTTCAACAAATTCATAATCCCAGCAAAAGTCTGAGTCTGTGCAACTGGCCTCGGAAAAATAAATGGCAATAATGCTCAATCATTAAACGACATAAAGTCGCAATATCACCTGTGGTATTAAATAAATATCCAGTGACGAACTCAATTACTGCTCCATTCAAACACGGTTCAGATGTGGGCATAAATGTGCAACCAACGAAGTATAAACCTCTGCAATAGACCCTGCAGTAGTGCAGTCATGAGTGGACGTCTCCACCTTGAACAATAAATGTACTGAATGCTGGCCAGTACAAAACATTATAGTATCTATGCAGCAACTCTGAACTAGATCCCTCAACACGAGCAAAGACAGCAATAAACGTACTGCTCCCGCAATACAAAACACTGTAGTATCTAGTCAAACAAAACTTCCTCTGTTGCACTTAGAATCCTCCACCTCGAACTCAATTCCGAGCAAAACCTTCACTTTTAATTAACCAACTCCATTGGAGTAAAAGAAAAAACAACTAGGCTGGCATGAACGATGTTGTCAAAACATCAAGATGAATTAACTCAAAGTGATCCGATAATAATCCCAACATCTCCTCAAAATCTCAATATATCTCAGCAGTGGAAATCACATATCATAGAAGCCATATGAAAGAAATAACCAGAAGAAAATAATCTACAGTAATAATCTAGGTATGTTACTGTGTGAACCTAGCAATAACCTGCAGCATTGTGTACAACTCCGTGTACGTTCAGCAAAGCTGAGAAAACCTTCTGGTAGCTTCTCGTAGATTGGTCTGCAGCATCTGGCAAATACGGAATCAGATTCCGTCTTAAACTCCACGTTGACGAGTCTTGCACGAGGTAGCCAATCGCAGATTGATCCGGCTGGCGGCGCGAGATAAACAGGGACGAAACCCAAATTAATTTTTTTTCACGTGATCTCGTACCAAGCTCTGATACCACTTGTTAGCAAATAATGCGGAAAACAAGATCGAACACGAGACACGATTTAACGTGGAAAAACCCTTGCGGGAAAAAACCACGGAAGACAATCACTATTGAGGAGAGTTTACAAGTAGGGATGATACATGGCTTATTTGTCTTACACTACCGTCTACATAGGTCTTACATATATATAGGCGGCTCACGTCCCTGTGCTTGGTTGCGTTGCCAAGGTGGGACTAAACTGTGCACTCCTGAGAGAAACCACAGCACAATGGGCCTCCGCTTCGCTCTGGCCCAAGCCTGGCCTATATCGTGGATGTGAATTTGGAACATATCCAACACGTGTAGTGGGGGGGTACAAGCACGGCGGGAGAGAAGAGGAAGTCTCCAAGTCCCTGAAAATGGGTGTGAAAGTGATTGAGGAGAGTGCCAATATCGTGGAAGGCGGTGATCGTGTGCGTGTTCGTCTGTTTTCTCTCTCGCCCCCTTCCTCCTTTTATAGGCCAAGGAGAGGGGGGACCTACAAGTACAAGTACAGTGTGTGCTACAGGGGCGCGCACTGGAGAGCATGGCGCCGGGCGTGCGGTCGTCCTTGACCCTGGCAGGGGATTTATGGCGAGCTCCGGCTTCTGCGGGTGTCACGGCCGTCCCTGTGCTTGTCCTGGAGTGGTTTCGAGGGGCGGTGCCGCCGTAATCCGCGCCCAGCCGTCCGCCGCTGGTTGGTTCGAGGGCGTGGCAGGTGGGGAAGGACAGGAGTTGGCGGCACAGGGATCGGCATGGTGGTTGCTGTTGACCACAGTGCGCGGCGTGCCCGGTTTACCGGGGAATGGCCGAGAGTTGGTGGATTTGACCCGACGTTCGTCATCACCGGGCCGCGTCTGACCGGAGTCCGTGCTCGGTTGCTGCTCATATATTCGTTCGAGGGTTCTAAACGCCCATTCGAGGGCTGCACCGGGGGGGAAGGACGGGGGCAGGTAGAATAATGGTGCGGAATGACGCCTGCAAGTCTGCACAGGGCCTTGCGCAGTGCCGCATGCGTCCGCACAGTAGCGGTGAGGACGCATAGTGACCGGAGCAGGTAGAACAGTGAGATCTGCGGTGTCAGCGGCGCGGCGTGGGGAGAGATCGCCATTTGACTTCGGCGCCCGCCCGATGGGGCGGGCATTAAATGCCGTTGTCGGGCGGGGCGCCGGGGCGCGCTGCGTCGAGTAGAGGGGTGGCCTCGAGCGAGGCGGAGTTGGCTCGCCTGCTTGAGGGGGTGCGCGGCCCTCGAGCGAGGCGGAGTTGGCGTTGCGCCTGACCCGGGGGGTCCGGGTCCCTCGAGCGAGGCGGAGACGGGGGTCGCCACTTGGGTCCCCTCGACAAGCAAGCTCGGACGGCTGTTTTGGGCCGTGATAAGCTGTGACGGGCCACGCTGCCTTGGTGGCCCTTTCGGGCTGCTGGTGATTCGGCCCTCCGTGGTTAACGTTTTTTGAGGGTGGTTACCCCAATGGTTAGGGGACCCCCTGGGTCTGTCCCCGACAGTAGCCCCCGAGCCTCCACCGGACTAAGGGTCAGTCGGGCAGAGGCTGATGGTTTGCGGGATCGTTCCTGGGCATTCTACGGGGGTTACTCCTTCTTGATTACACATGTTCTTCCGTGGGGGCGCGCGAGCGCACCCGCGGGTGTAGCCTCCGAGCCTTTGGAGGAGTGAGTTCACTCGTGCAAGGGCTTTGACTCCCGAGGGTTGTGTTAGTCGCTCCTCATTCGACGTGGTGGTTTTCGGGGATGATACCGATTTATACGGAACTCGGGGGGGCGGGTCCTGCATGGCTTCGACGTGTTTCACGCATAGGAGGAGGAGGATATGCTGCAAGGAGCCCCCAAGCCCCTGGCCCGAGCAGAGGCGATCAGGGGGGCTCTTGTCTTTGAGTTGCGACCCTCGCTTTCCCTTCGCGGGGGAGAGGGGTGAGGTCATTCGTGTAACCCTCGAATTGGGCCGCGTACACGGATGCCTCGGCGAGCTGCTAGCGGGTAGTTCAAGTGGACGCCCGTGCCCCGTTCGCTAGGGGTCGGCTCGTGGTCCGGAGACTCGTCCATAAGAGCGCTTGCAAAGGTTTGCTAGGTAGGGTTTGGCCCCCTTCGATGGAGGCCGAGGACGCGGAAGCTCTCCCTCGATGGGATCCCTCGTCTAGCTGCCCATGTCTGGCCTTGAACACAACAGGGGCATCCCCAAACTTCGCGTTCGGGGTAAAGTCCGTTGAGCACGCCCGAATCGTCCCTAACTCTGTTGATCCGGAGCGCCTGTCGAACCCTTTCGCGGGCCAGGCTTCGTACTCCTGATCAGTGGGGCCTTGTGAAAGGTGCAGGTCGCCCTCGAGCCGTGGGCTCGAGAGTGGGTTGGTCGAGCGTGACCTGCAGCCTTCGCATCGCTTAATCTGGGGCGCCCATCGAACCCTTTCGAGGTCTGGGCTTCGAGCCCCTGATTAGTAGCACCCCGCGCCTCGGGGGGGGGGGGGGCGTCGTTGTCTTACCTTGGAAGGAACCCTTCCGTTCGGTTTTTGACGTTTCGGTTTGCGGGCCTACGCGCGACCGCTGGCGGGCGTGGTCGTGGCTGACGTTGCACGGAGTGGGCGAGGTGGGCGTAGTGAGCGCACCTTTTTAGGCGGAGTTGGCGTGCGCCGGGGAGAGGCGAGCGACGGGCGGTCAGGCGCCGCTGCCGCGTCGTTTCGTTTTACTGTGCCGCAGTAAATGCCGCCGCTCACGCGTGCCATTCTCCGGGGAAAGGGGAGGGGGCCCCTGGTTGTCATTGATGCGCCACGCGCGCCGGGCCTGTCGCCGATGGTTTTGTGTGCCGCGGCGGGGATGAACTCGCTCCCTCCCTTATAAAAAGGAAAGCGGAGGGGAGGGGATTACTTACCTTCGCCATTCCCCGCACCAGCTCGCGCCTCCGCCTTTCTCTCGCTTCCGAGTCCGCCTGCTGCTCTCTGCTCGTCCTGCCCACCTTCGTCGCCTTTGCTCCCCGCTCCGCCGTCCGCCATGGTGGTCATTGAGGGCGTCACCGAGTGCACTCCATCCACCGCCACCGATCACCTCCCGGAGGGCCTGGTGACCGGCGGGCAGCTCTCGCCCCGGGGCGATCGGCGCGGCCGGCGTGGATTGTCCTGCCGCTGGCGGCCAGGGTGCCAAACCCGCCGGCGGGGTACGTGGTGAGCTTCATCCGCTTCCACGAGCAGGGCTTCAACGCGCCTGCCAGTCAGTTCATGCGGGGCCTCTGCTACTACTACGGCGTGGAGCTCCACAACTTGGCCCCCAACGCCATCTCTCAGGCGGCGGCCTTCATCGGCGTCTGTGAGGGCGTGCTGGGGATCGAGGCGCACTGGGACCTGTGGGTCCACCTCTTCCGCGCCGAGCTCAGCACGTCCGGCGCGGGGAAGGGGGTGCGCCGTTCTTCGTGTGCCGGCGGTCTCACGCTCGCGCCGTTCGAGCCCCGGAACCATCTGTATCCGGCCTGCAGGATGACCACCAACGACAGTGGCTGGGCGAAGGGGTGGTTCTATCTGCGCAACGACGGCCTGGGGTTGCCGGAGTACACTGACAAGGTCTTGACGGAGAAAGTCGACTCCTGGAGCTATGATGTTTCTGGCGACGGTCAGCGGAAGAGGCTCCGCCCCGCCATCGACGCCCTTCGTACTCTCGAGGGGTCGGGTTTGACCGTGGCGCACGTGCTTGCGCACTGCCATCGTCGCCGGGTGGTTCCCCTCATGGAGAGACAGCTCCCTCTGTTCCGGATGACAGAGGACGCCGACCCGGCGGCATTGGCGGCTTCGCGTATGTTGCCGGAGCCACCCCTTGAGGAGTACGTCGTCACGAGGGTGCGAACGGCGGTGCATCCCGACACTATGCCGAGTAACCAGAACAACCTCTGGTCGTTCCGGCTGCGCCCCGATGAGGGCCACGTTTTGTCGGTAAGTCGCAATTTTCCCTCCCGAGCTGTCGGATTGATAACTTAGGATTTCCTTTCTCGATTCATTGTTGTTTCAGGAGGTGAACTGCCACCTCTACCGCTCCCTCGTGCCGACTCCGGAGGTGCGCGCTTCGAACCGCGCCCGCCGTGACCGCGAGAGGGACGCGAAGGCGGCGAGGAAGGCCAGCAGCCAGAGAAGCCAGGCCCGGCAAGACGCGCACTCGGCGGCGCTCCGCCGGTGGAGGAGGGATGGCAGGACGCCGCGGGCGTCCCCGGAGGACTCCCCGGACCCTCCCAGCGAGGAGGAGGAGGAGGAGATCGATGCCGGCGGGGCTCTGCCCGCCGGTGAGGAGGAGGAGATGGTCGTGCCGCCGCCTGGGGCGGGCGCGGCGAGCCTTGGCGATGTCGCGCCGGTGGCGGCGCGGACGGCGGTCGCGCCCGCCTGACCCGCGGCGCCGCAGGCGCATGTGACTTCTACCCCTGCTGCGGCCGCGTTGCGCCGCAGCAGATCGGATGCCGAGGGCTCGAGGGATTCGCAGCCCCCGAGCGGGTTGAGGGGGGTCTTCGAGTTTGAGTAGGGCTCCCTCATCGGGCGGCTCGAAGCGGAAATTGCAGGCCTTGCTGGACTGCGTCCAATAAGTCTCGCTTTGAGCTATTCTCGTGATTTTCCATCGCCGTTTGGTTTTTTGCTTCGCAATTTCCGTTTTTCCTTTCTGATTCAGCGCTCGGGGTGCTGCCAAGGCCAACCCCAACCTTGCGCCTAAGAAGGCGTTGAAGGTCGGGGTGTTGGATTCCCCTCACGCCGGGGGATCGCGTTCGCGTGGGACTCCGCGTCCAGCAGCTACGCCCGCAGCGATGCCGGAGGAGCCGGCGCCGGGGGTACGAGATTCCCGGCCGATGGAGACGGAGCGGGGGGGGGACGCCCCCGATGGTGGTTATGGAGCCGGGGCAAGACGCCCCGGTGATAGAGGTGGAGTCGGGGCGCGACGCTCTGGCTGAGGTGGGCGAGCAGGGGGGCCGTGCCACCGCCGTGGCCCCTACTGGAAAGAGGCAGGAGGCGGTCGCGCCGATCGGTAGCATGGTCATCCTGCCGGCTTCGGGTTGCGCACAAGGCATGGCCCAAGATGACGATGACGGACGTGCTCCCCCTGCGGGGGTGGCTGCGTCCGAGGTGCCGGCGGCGTTTTCCTTGGTCCGGGGGCTGCCGGAGGCGCCAGTGGCTGGGGGAGCGGCGGAGTGGGATACGGCCGAGGCGGCGCTGCGTCAGGGTCGGCGCGGCCTGAGCGCATGGCCGGAGCAGCCCATCGTCTCTGCCCGAGTCTGGCGGGGCATGGCGGAGGAGAACGAGCTGTGGGCTCGAGCAGAACGGGTCGGGACGGACCTGGAGCGGACCATCGCTGCCGCCGCCGATCTCCATTCCAGGCAGGCGCTGGAACTTTTCGAGGTAACCCCGTGCTTATCCATACTGCTTGATAATTCGTCAATGTTTTTAGTTCGTGCCTTATCCTTTATGGTTCTTTGTGCAGCTTCTGCGGAAGGAGGCGGCAGACAAGACCGCGTGCATCGTGGACTTGTACGCCGATCTTCGTCGGTACCGTCAGGCGAACCTGGACCTGGGCACGGAGGTGACCCAGCTCACCGCCCGGGTAAGGGAGACAGAGACGGCCGCCCGTGCACACGAGGGCGCCAAGGCTCGCGCGGAGCAGGAACGCGACGCCGAGAGGGGCGCGGCGGAGCAGGGGGCCCGGGCATTGGCCGCGGCGTTGGAGCGGCTCGAGCTCGAGCGCAAGGCGCGCGAGGAGGCCGGGACCAAGCTGTTGGAGGCACAAGGCCAGCTCCAGCGGGAGCGCGAGGCGCTCACGGCGGAGCGGACGCTGCTCGAGCAGGAGCGCAAGGCGCGCGAGGCCGCGCAGTCTCAGCTCGCAGAGGCGACAGCCCGGGCAGAGCAGAAGGCCCAGGAGGCCGAACGGCTGGGCCACTCGCTTCAAGAGAAGGAGGGTGCGCTGGCCACCGCGGAGGACCTGCTCCAGCAGGAGCGCACGGCGCTTACCGAGGCCACGGCCTTGGTAGATGATATGGTTCTATGTTTTCTTAGCTTCCTTGGTTGTTTCTGTGTTGGAGTTCGTTTTGACGTGCTCGATCCTTGTCAAGGGTTGCGGAAGGCCGAGGCCGAGAAGGCGGACGAGGTGGTGGCTGTTCAAGCTTCCTACTCCGAGGCTCTGGGGGAGCTCGAAACTCTGAGGGCCGCCGCCGACGCCGCGTGCCGGGACATCCAGTGCGTCGACATCCCATCGGGGTTGCAGTCGGGGTCGTCATTGCCCAGCCGCTTGAGGTCTTTGAGAGGCTGCGTGGCGGAGCACCTCGAGAATGCTCTTCACCTTGGTGTGAAGAAGGCACTCGGCGTGGTGTCGACCCACTACGACATCGACCTTGCGACGGTGGCGCGCGGTTATTTTATCGACGCAAACCTGGATGACGATGCTGCCCTTGCTGCTCTCGACGAGGCCGATGACAGTGCTGAGGATGCCGCCACAGTGCTTGCCGCCAAGTTCGGGCGTGAGCTTTTTCCTGGCGAGGATGAAGATGAAGATGCGCGCGCCGACATCGGGCCCGAGGCCGTGGCTGCCCCCGAAGCCGAGGCTGGTCCTGAAGCCGACGCCGTGGCGTCCCTTGAGGAGGCCATCGCCTCGGTGCGCTGTGATGACGATGGTCCTGGGGCCCTTGCGTCGGTTCCTTCGACTATCGCCGCCGAGGCCGCTGCCCTGGGAGTCTTGACACTGCCGCCGCGCCCCCGCAGGAAGGTGAAGCCTGAAAGGTTCAGGCTTAAAGATTCAGATGTATCTTAGTTTTTAGTAGACTGGCTCTGTACATAAACTAAGTTTGAATTTCGATTGTGCGCTTCGAACTTGTTTGATTGTTCTATTGTGCTATTCTTGGCTTGGAGAGATTTTGGCCGGGTATTTTGAATCTGCGAGTAATTAAGGCGTGGAGTGGAGAAGGAGATGCCATATCCCTTCGAGGGCGTAGGCGGTCTCACGGCTCAGCCGGCTCCGGCTTTAGTTAGCTCGCGCCCCGCATCTTTCTAAGCGTTCTGAGTTTTAGCACAATTTTAAAATTGGGACGATTAGGGGGGGTAAACCCCCCTGCAGCCCCCGAGAGGGCTTGGCTCTATCGAGACTAGGTCGAGTATAGGACCAAGTCCCCCTTTTTCATGCTGTTAGTAACAATGTTTCCATGTTTTTCGCAAACTTTTCATCGTTGTTGGCTAAGAACATGAAGTATTTATGAGGAATGCTGAGAATTTTAAGGATAGAAGCGACGTAGCTGAAGGATGTTCCAGGCATTGGTGAAGATCTCGCCCTTCTCATTTGCCAGCTTGTAAGTGCCAGGCTTGAGTACCTTGGCGATGATGAATGGTCCTTCCCATGGTGGAGTGAGCTTGTGGCGCTCTCGATTGTCCTGGCGCAACCTTAGCACCAGGTCCCCTTCGTGAAGGTCTCGACGCTGCACCTTCTGAGCTTGATACCGCCGGAGTGATTGCTGGTAGCGTGCCGAGTGAAGCAATGCCACGTCTCGAGCCTCATCTACCTGGTCCAGCGAATTCTCGCGGTTCCGCTGGTTTTGTTCTTCTTGGTAGGCCTTGAGCCTCGGAGACCCGTACTCCAAGTCTGTTGGGAGGACGACCTCGGCGCCGTAGACGAGGAAGAACGGGCTGAAGCCTGTGGCCCTGCTTGGGGTTGTCCTGAGACTCCAAATCACCGATGGCAGCTCAACTACCCATTTCCGGCCAAACTTGTTTAGCTTGTTGAAGATCCTTGGCTTCAGGCCTTGTAGTATCATGCCGTTGGCACGTTCTACTTGGCCGTTTGTTTGTGGATGTACTACGGCCGACCAATCTACGCGAATGTGATGGTCGTCGCAGAACTCCAAGAATTTCTTGCCGGTGAACTGGGTGCCGTTGTCGGTGATGATCGAGTTGGGTACCCCGAATCGGTGGATGATGTCGGTGAAAAACAACACGGCCTACTCAGATCTGATGGTGGTGATGGCCCGGACCTCGACCCACTTCGAGAACTTGTCGATGGCCACCAACAAGTGGGTGAAGCCCCCGGGCGCTGGGCGGAAAGGTCCCATGAGATCCAACCGCCAGACCACAAAAGGCCATGTTACAGTGATGGTCTGTAGGGCGTGCGCCGGGAGGTGCGTCTTTCGTGCGTAAAATTGGCACCCTTCGCAGGTGCGCACGACTTCGTTCTCGTCGGCTACGGCGGTAGGCCAGTAAAAGCCTTGCTGGAACGTGTTACCCACGAGGGTACGCGGCGCCGCGTGGTGTCCGCACACCCCGGCATGGATGTCACGGATCAACTGCTTTCGCTCGGGGACGGGGATGCATCGCTGCAGAATTGCTGAGGCGCTACGTTTATACAGCTCGCCGCCGACCGAGACAAAGGTCTGAGGGCAGCTCCCCGCGGTCGATCCACGCGAGGTATGGGCTGCGCCAGTCTTGCGGTCGTGTGTCCACATCGATTTCCATGGCCTCGGCCGAAGAATTTCCAACGTCGAGGGCTTCGAGCCCTTCTTTCGAGGGGTCCTCTTCCATGGGCTCGACCCCCTCAGCCCCTGAGGGCGTCTTGAGGGCTCCGGCCCTTTGTTCGAAGTTGACGGAGGGTTGGTCGAGGTCGCGGGCGAAGACGTTCGGAGGAACGGTGACTCGCTCTGACGCGATCTTGGCCAGCTGATCCGCTTCCTCATTGTATTTGCGCACGATATGGTTCAGCTCGAGGCCATAGAATTTGTCCTCGAGGCGGCGAACCTCGTTGCAGTACGCCTCCATCTTTTCGTCGCGGCAGCTCGCGTTCTTCATGACTTGGTCGATGACCAACTGAGAATCTCCCCGGACGTCGAGGCGTTTGACGCCGAGGTCAACGGTGATGCGGAGCCCAGCGAGGAGGGCTTCATACTCCGACATGTTGTTCGACGCCGGGAAGTGCAAGCGAACCACGTATCGGATGTGCTCCCCGAGGGGTGAAACGAAGAGGAGGCCCGCGCCTGCCCCAGCTTTCATCACTGACCCGTCGAAGTACATGGTCCAGCACTCGGCTTGGATCTGTGGCGGTGGAAGTTGGACGTCGGTCCACTCAGCGACGAAATCCGCTAAGGTTTGCGATTTTATCGCTTTTCGTGGCGCGTAGGAGAGAGTTTCTCCCACGAGCTCCATCGACCACTTCGCTATCCTACCCGAGACGTCCGGGTTGCGGACTATCTCCCCCAAAGGGAAAGATGAGACCACGGTGACCGGGTGGGCCTCAAAGTAGTGTCGCAGCTTTCGTCGCACGAGCACTACAGCGTAGATTAGCTTCTGAATCTGTGGGTACCGCACCTTGGTCTCGGTCAGCACCTCACTGACGTAGTACACCGGCCTCTGGACCGGCAGAGCGTGTCCCTCCTCCGTCCTTTCCACGACGATGACGGCGCTGACAACTTGCGTTGTCGCAGCCACGTATAGGTAGAGGGGCTCGCCGTTCTATGGCGGCGTGAGGATTGGTGCACGTACGAGCGACGCTTTTAGCCCGTCAAGGGCTTTTTGGGCTTCGGGGGTCCATGAAAAGCGTTCGTGCTTTTTTAGGAGCCGGTACAAAGGTAAGCCCTTTTCACCAAGTCGAGAGATGAATCGGCTGAGAGCCGCGAGGCAGCCCAGTACCTTTTGCACCCCCTTGAGGTCCCGAATTGGCCCCATCCATTCCAGGGCCGAGACTTTTTCGGGGTTGGGTTCGATGCCTCGTTGGGAGACAATGAAACCCAACAGCATGCCCCGCGGCACCCCGAATATGCATTTCTCCGGATTTAACTTTACCCCGTTTGCCTGGAGGCAACCGAATGCGATTTGCAAATCGTTTACCAGATCGTCCGCCTTTCTGGTTTTCACAACGATATCATCTACATATGACTCAACGGCCCGCCCGATGTGGCTTCCGAAAACGTGTTGCATACATCGCTGGTATGTAGCTCCGGCGTTTCGGAGGCCGAACGGCATAGTGACGTAGCAAAACATGCCAAACGGGGTGATAAAAGAGGTCGCGAGCTGGTCGGACTCTTTCATCTTAATCTGATGATAACCGGAATAAGCATCAAGAAAGCATAGCAATTCGCACCCAGCAGTGGAGTCTACTATCTGATCTATTCGAGGCAAAGGGAATGGAACCTTAGGGCATGCTTTGTTTAAACCGGTATAATCTACGCACATACGCCATTTTCTGTTTTTCTTCCTAACTAGAACAGGATTAGCAAGCCAGGTTGGGTGAAATACCTCCTTGATGAACCCGACCTGCAGAAGCTTGTGCACCTCCTCCCCGATGGCGCGGCGCTTTTCCTCATCGAACCGCCGCAGTCGCTACACCACCGGCTTGGAGCGAGGCTGGATGTCAAGGCAGTTCTCGGCGACCTTCCTCGGAATACCCGGCATGTCCGAGGGTCTCCACGCAAAGATGTCGGCGTTGGCACGGAGAAAGTCGACGAGCACTGCTTCCTATTTGGGGTCGAGGGTGGTACTGACCCTCAACGCCTTGCCCTCAGGGGCATTGGGGTCGAGGGGCACCGCCTTGGTGTGTTCTGCAGCCTCGAAAGTGCCCGCGTGCCTTTTGGCGGAGTCGACGGCCTCGTTCGCCATCTTTTCCAAGTCCGCCACCAGGGTCTCGCTGTAGGCGAGCGCCTCCGCGCCCTCGACGCACTCGATGTCACACGCGTAAGCATGCTCGTACGACGATCCCACGGTGATGACGCCCTTTGGCCCCGGCATCTTCATCTTGAGGTAGGCGTAGTTGGGGACCCCCATGAACTTGGCGTAGCACGGACGCCCGAGAATGGCGTGGTACGCTCCTGGGAATCCCACCACCTCAAAGGTGAGGGTCTCCCTCCGAAAGTTGTCGGGAGTGCCGAAGCAAATGGGTAGGTTGATCTGCCCGAGGGGTTGGACCCGTTTTCCCGGTGCGATGCCGTGGAACAGCGCCTTGCTTGGCCTCAGCTGGTTCGTGCCGATGCCAATGAGCTCTAAGGTGCGGACGTAGAGGATGTTGAGGCTGCTGCCCCCGTCCATCAGCACCTTGGAGAATCGTGTGTTGCAGATGACGGGGTCGACAACAAATGGGTAGCGCCCCGGATTCGGGACATAGTCCGGGTGGTCCTCGCGGCCGAAGGAGATGGTCTCGTCTGACCAGGCGAGGTAAGTTGGTGTCGCGGGGTGAATGGAGAAGACCTCTCGGCGTTCACGTCTTTGCTCCCGGGATGTCACGTTCATTGTGGGCCCCCCTACGATGAAGAAGACATTCTCCACATGGGGGAACTCGTCGTTGCCGCCATCACCCGTACCCTTCTTCGGGCCATCCTCCTTCGCGGAGGTGCGCTTGTAGTAACCCTTGATCATCTCGTATTGTTCGAGGGTGTGGCTGACAGGGCCCTTATGGTACGGGCATGGCTTCTTCAGCATCTCATCGAACAGGCCTCCCCCCAGAGGAGGGCCTCGAGGGCCTTTGCGGCCTCGCTCGACCGCGAGGGCCTTGTCAGAGTCCTCGCCCTGCTGCTGCTGCGCGGCTTGCCGAGGCTTCTTGCCTTTGCCACCTCGTTTCTGTTTTTTAGCCTTTCCCTTGGACTTGCTGCCCTCCGCGGGCAGCTCCTCCGCGCGCTTCCCCTTGGTCTTACCGTCGAAAATCGCCCCAACAGCCTCCTCTCCAGAGACGAAGTTGGTAGTGATGTCGAATAGCGCGTTGACGCTGGTGGGATAGTTTCGCCCCAGCTCGCGCACCAGCTCCCGACAAGTCGTGCCTTCAAGGAAGGCGTGGATGATTTCGGAGTCCCCCACGCTCGGGAGCTCGGTGCAGCGCTTGGAGAAGCGGCGGATGAAGTCTCTCAGCGGTTCGTCGGCCGCCTGCCGGCACCCGCGCAGGTCCCAGGAGTTTCCGGGGCGCACGTACGTGCCCTGCAAGTTACCCACAAACATCCTGACCAGGTCGTCCCAGTCGTGGATCTGGTTCGCGGGTAGGTGTTCGAGCCATGTCCGCGCCGAGTCCGCGAGATGAAGCGGAAGGTTGCGGATGATCATAGCATCGTCGGTGGCCCCGCCCAACTGGCAAGCCAGGCGGTAGTCATTGAGCCACGTCTCGGGTTTCGTCTCGCCCGAATACTTGGTAATGGTGGTCGGCTGACGAAAGCGCGGTGGGATGGCGGCCGAACGGATCTTCCGGCTGAACACAGGAGTTCCCGGGGGTTCCGGCGTCGGGTTTTTGTCCTCCTCGCTGTCGTAGCGACCCCCTCGTCGGGGGTGCCTACCGCGGGGAGGTGCCGCGTCCTGCCTCTTCTTGTTCAGGACGTTGCGCACGTCACCGTCGTTAATGGCGCCTCGTGTGTCCACGAGTCGGTCCTTTGCGGACCTCCTCGTTTCGCGGCGCCGGTCATGAGCACCTTCCCGTCGTTCGTCGGTCGGTGAGGCGTCCATGCGCCCCTAGGCGGGGTATGGATAGACTGTTCCTTATCCCGCTTGCTTCCTCCGGCTCTTGAACTGGCCTGGTGGCGCATACGGGAGGCGGAACTTTCTGCTTGTTGAACGGCCGCTTCTTCGACAAGGGCCTGCACCTGGCGCCGCATGTCGCACGCCTCTGGTGTCGATGGTTCGGGCATGGCCCGAATCAGAGTTACTGCGGCGATGAGCTTCTGGCTTGCCCGCGGCGGCATGGCAGGGCTGTCGTCGTTGCCATCATTCATGATGCGCGCTTGGGCGATGCGCCCGGCGGCTTGCGCACGTTCGCCGCGCTCGGGCTGCCGGGCTTCCAGAGCTGCGCGTAGCTCCTGTACCTGCTGGCGCTCCTGTCGGAGCCTGGCTTCCAGCTCTTGTACCTACATGAACTGTGCCTGTGCGAGTGCGGCTTCGCCCGATGGCTCGGCCCCGTCGCGTGTTTCTTCATCCTCTCCCATGGACTATACTTCGCCGTCGAGGATGAAGCATTCCCGCGTGGGGTCGTATTCTTCTTCGCTGGAATCGTCGGAACAGGTGAGGCAGAAGTCCGCAGCGGCCTGGAAGGAGGTAAGACCTTCGCGGTCGCGTAGCCCGGAGTAGTCCAGGCCTGGGTTCTCCTGGCCGCGCACACTTTCCCTGTCGTCCGACTCGGGCTGGGACCCGTCGGGCGAGGAAATGTTGAGGTCGCGGATCGAACCCAGCTGGTGACCCGGCGAATCCTCTTGCGCGTTCAGGTTGGCGCTGATTGCCGCGGAGTAGCTTGCGGCCGCGTTGCTCATTCCGTAATGGAGCTGCACCGGCCCGGCCGCATTTTCCCAGCGTGCTCCCTCCGCGGGAGCCGCTGGTGGGGGTGCGCTCCCCTGTACTGCGGCAGCGGGCCGGAGCAACAGGTGTGCATCCCAATCAGGGAGGACGATGCGTGGGGCAACGCGTCGTTCCACGCGAATCTGCAGCTCGTGCAGTCTTCGACGTCTCCTGAGCTGGGGCGGCGTTGGCGGCGCCGGGGTAATGGCCATCATGTCGGGCGTCCTGGAGGCAAGCCGCATGAGGAGGCCCTCACTGGTCGCTTCGAACTCCAGGCTCCCAAACGTGATCCGGTACCCGCGCGGAAGCGGGCCGGGGGACCCCGTGGCGGATCGTGGCGGCATGGCCTTGGCGTGGCTTGCCGTCAAGGGAACTGATCGGGTGAAGTGGGTTGATCACAGCGCAACCCCCTACCTGGCGCGCCACTGTCGGTGCTGAGATTGGCCGCCCAACCTCAGCGCCACACAGAATGCGCTGTGTCCCATCCCCTGACGGTTGATGCAACAGCTAACACGATGACACAACAGTTTATCCTGGTTCCGGCCGCGGGGCCGTACGTCCAGGAGATTGTGCTCGTGGCACTATACTATCTTGCACCGAGGTGCCTGCAGTGGGGGGGCTACAAGCACGGCGGGAGAGGAGAGGAAGTCTCCAAGTCCCTGAAAATGGGTGTGAAAGTGATTGAGGAGAGTGCCAATATCGTGGAAGGCGGTGATCGTGTGCGTGTTCGTCTGTTTTCTCTCTCGCCCCCTTCCTCCTTTTATAGGCCAAGGAGAGGGGGGCCTACAAGTACAAGTACAGTGTGTGCTACAGGGGCGCGCACTGGAGAGCATGGCGCCGGGCGTGCGGTCGTCCTTGACCCTGGCAGGGGATTTATGGCGAGCTCCGGCTTCTGCGGGTGTCACGGCCGTCCCTGTGCTTGTCCTGGAGTGGTTTCGAGGGGCGGTGCCGCCGTAATCCGCGCCCAGCCGTCCGCCGCTGGTTGGTTCGAGGGCGTGGCAGGTGGGGAAGGACAGGAGTTGGCGGCACAGGGATCGGCATGGTGGTTGCTGTTGACCACAGTGCGTGGCGTGCCCGGTTTACCGGGGAATGGCCGAGAGTTGGTGGATTTGACCCGGCGTTCGTCATCACCGGGCCGCGCCTGACCGGAGTCCGTGCTCCGTTGCTGCTCATATATTCGTTCGAGGGTTCTTCACGCCCATTCGAGGGCTGCACCGGGGGGGGGGGGGAAGGACGGGGGCAGGTAGAATAGTGGTGCGGAATGACGCCTGCAAGTCTGCATAGGGCCTTGCGCAGCGCCGCATGCGTCCGCACAGTAGCGGTGAGGACGCATAGTGACCGGAGCAGGTAGAACAGCGAGCTCTGCGGTGTCTGCGGCGCGGCGTAGGGAGAGATCGCCCTTTGACTTCGGCGCCCGCCCGATGGGGCGGGCATTAAATGCCGTTGTCGGGCGGGGCGCCGGGGCGCGCCGCGTTGAGTAGAGGGGTGGCCTCGAGCGAGGCAGAGTTGGCTCGCCTGCTTGAGGGGGTGTGCGGCCCTCGAGCGAGGCGGAGTTGGCGTTGCGCCTGACCCGGGGGGTCCGGGTCCCTCGAGCGAGGTGGAGACGGGGGTCGCCACTTGGGTCCCCTCGACAGGCGAGCTCGGACGGCTGTTTTGGGCCGTGATAAGCTGTGACAGGCCGCGTTGCCTTTGTGGCCCTTTCGGGCTGCTGGTGATTCGGCCCTCCGTGGTTAACGTTTTTTTAGGGTGGTTACCCCGATGGTTAGGGGACCCCCTGGGTCTGTCCCCGACAGGTACAAACTTTCATTCTTCCTTCAGGTCACTCTTTTTGTGCACTTGTCATCTGTTCCTTACCAGTTACCAAAGGCGGGAAAAAAAGAGAGAGAAAGAGTTTGCCCAACTCTTCCTTATCCCAAAGATGGAGAGCAATGGCTAGGGTTACTTGTGGCATAACGCAACCTAAAATGTGCATGAATCTTGGTTGAAAGTTGATGGCAAGGAAGAAGAAAGTAATAACATGAGGAAGGAGACGGGGGGGGGGGGGGGGGGATGGAGAGGTGGATGAGCAAGTTAACCAAAGTGTAGACAGCAAGTTCCTAACCACATTGTACGACGAAGTCAATCAGAAAACTGAGTTCATGACACGTAATCCTAACCATAAAAACGTGGCTTGTCACTGTGGAGTATACAAGACAGATGTCTAGCGTCTGAGGAACTGCAACATGATAAAGCCCTTGTTTGTTTCACCTTTAGATTGTGGGTTATGGTTTTTAAAAGTTCTAGCTGAAACAAACAGCTGGCTTTTTTTCTCATAGTTTACAACCCAGCTTGTCCAGATCCCACAATCCAACAATTGACTTCCACTAGTTTTTTTTCAGTTTTTGATCCCACAAACAACAGTCCTATACTCAACTAGAATCCAAGTACGGCTTGTTCGTTTCAGCTTGCATGATCTTAGATTCCACAATCTATGCATAACCTGCTTTTCGTAATCTTTAGTTAAACAAACAAGCTTAGGCGCGTGCTTAGGAAAAAGCACTCCTAAGCAGCAAGCCAAACAAAAAAAAAAGATTTATAACTTATGTATTCAGAGCAAAAAAACATGGTAAATATATGCTCCTACCTAGCTTTTGAGTATAGTGTAGTTTATAGATTCCACAAATAAAAATCCTTTAGACCTTGTTTAATAATTTGTTTCTTGGATTTGCACAAACTTTGATTCCACAGTCCATAATCCGCTTTTCGTAATCTATTGTACATGTCCCAAGCTTAATTAGCAAAAGCTACTCCCAAGCAGCAAAACCAAACAAGAAAAACGTTACCGACCTATCTATTCCAAGAGAGAAAAAAACATGGTAAATGCTCTACTTTCAGGATAGTGTGCGTGGTGCATTATTCCAGATCAAGAAACGGCGAACACAAATTTGTCTTTTCTTTTTCGCCTACTACGCGCAAAACACAAATACCACAACCTTTTCCGGCCAGTCTAGCTTGCAAACACGCAGACCCGGCCGGGACACACCATAGAGGCGTCCATCTGCCCAAAGCAAAACGAAAGCATATCTCCCCATCTTTTTCTTTTCTGATCCAGCTTTAAGTAGGCATCTAGCCAAAGAGACGGGCAGTTTGCTTGCCCCAGCAGGAGTGGTGCCTTTCTCGAGACCAAGCGCAGCAGCGCGTTCACCTAACAATTATGCAATCAACTGAGGCATCGTCGGCTAGTAGTGCTTGCTGATGAGTCCGGCCTCGCCGTGGTGCGCTCCGGCGAGGATTGCATCAAGCCCTCCGCTTGCCGATCGAGCTCGATCTCTTCTCTCCTCTCCTCCTCCTGCATTGGAATCGGAAACCTGGATCCGTGTGCTGCTGCGTCATGTATATGTGTCTGTAACTGTTGACCTCCAGAAAGCTCCCGGCCCCGGCCCGTGTCCTGATTGGCCAAGGCAAAGCCGGCCAGCTCTAGACAGAGATTGACGATGAGGTGTAAGCAACCACACCGCGAATTGAAAGCTGACGAGAAGCGGCGTGAATGTTCGGAGCCGTGCGTGTCCTGCGCGCACTGCGTTAATGCAAGCAGCGCTGAGCTTATCTCTCTCTCTCTCGCGCGCGCGCGCGCGCGGCTTCGATTCTCCTCTGTGACGACCTCGATCGCCGGCACTGGCACTGGCCGGCCGGCTTGCCAGGGCGCGAATCCTGCTGCCGCGTACGTGCGACTGTGCGAGTGCATGGGGTTGGGTTTATCTAATCGCCCTGTGAATCTGATGCGGTTGAAGGATAGGAACTGAGCTGATGCTGATGGGAGTGTTTGCTTTGCGTTGGGGATTGTGATTTCTTGCAGGCAGCTCGATCAACATGATGGGCCTTAACTGGCCAACCACAGTACTGTACTACTGTTGCTAGTGCAGGCCACCCAAACATTCTTTAGATCCGTCTGATAAGCATGCATATTATATGCGCAATTAGTGCACGTCTTTAGAAAATGTAGAAGGATTGTGGAGGAATATATAGTATGCCTTGTTGTGGATAATTATGGCAGCTGCGCAAATCAAATACTGTACAAGCAATAGAATAGACTGAAACTGAAGGGCAAAAGCTGGGGAGCATTTTGTAGGACAGATTCAGATAAACGGACAAGGATCAAGTACGTGTCCTGACGGCAGGGAGGTTTTAAGTACTATCTCATTGGTTACTGAGCAGATGCTGATGGGAGTTTGCTTTGCGATTCTGCGGGTAGCTCTTGATCAAGTTGATGGCCCTTAACTGGCCAACCAGAACTGTTGCTAGTGCAGCCCACCGAAACCTTCTTTAGTTTGCTGGAATCGGTCTCAAGCGGGCATATTATATGCGCAATTAGTGCACGCCTTTAGAAAATGAGGTAGGATTGTGGAAGAAGATTATGCCTTATATGGATAATCCTGCAACTGCGCAAAACAAATGGCTTAGATAAACTCAAACTGAAGAGCAATCGCTGGGAAGCATTTTTATAGGACGGATTCAGATAAACAGACAAGAATCAAGTACGTTTATTATAACCACTCTGCCCACCGTTAAGTCCTAGCTAGGGCTCGTTCAAGTACTATCTCATGGTTATGAAGTTGGTTGGGTCAGGGCTTGTCTCATTAAAATAAAATCAAGATAGAGAGGCTTTGAGGCTAGATAAACATAAACTACATCACCTGACACACTACTGACGATAGCTAGTCGTTGATGATTTTTTTTAAAAAAAATGGATAGTGGTTCATGAATTGATGGTTCGCCTACAGATAAATATATTTCCAAAAATAGTTAACATTTTGCTCTACGAATCCCATAACATTTGGTCCTAACATGCCGATCCAATCGTGACGTTCTCCTCCATCTTCTGCATCCCTGGGAACATAAAGCATGGGCAGTGTACACACACACTATCCACTGAGCCGGTGACATTGCAGCCATATATATGGACCGGGTCAAAATCCACCTGGCTAGCTTGTCGACATTTTTACCAGAAAATCATAGCCGCCCAGAGATTTCAGACAGGGCTTTGCTTTCAGGCACGTCTACTGTCAACGTGCATGGTCAGTGCAGAGTGTGTAGAAGTGACTACTGACGGGTACACTCACGAGGAGTCCAGTTGATACACTGATGGCAAACAATGCCTGACTACTCCTCGCTCACAAGTTCACTCACAAATCAGCCTAGTGGATATACTAATGGCGAACAAGGCGTGGTTGTGCCGCTGGCCATGATTGGAATTCGTACCCTTGGTGTAGAATGCAGGCCACTGAGACCCAACTATCCTACTCGAAAACGAGACTGAGAGCAGAGACGTCTCCTTCGAACGTCCTTGAGAGTAGAGGATTCGAATCCGGGTGGATTAGCCCGGCCGCCAAGTGACCAATTGTGCCGCTGCCACTAGACCAAACAGTGTCCTCAATCCATATGTCCTAATCACACATACAGATCGAACATGTATGATGCTGCAAGTTGATCATTGTGTGGGGTTTGTTGTGGCCATGCATGAAGCCAGAGGGGTCTGTAATGGAAGTCTGTCTATGCATAATGCTCGGAGAAGTTTCTCTCTGCTTGCCGTCGGCGACTAACTGAATATTATATTCATGATCCCTATCAATCCAGCCGATCACTGAAGACATGGAAGCAAGAACACAGTTCACCCTTACTTGATAAGACTCCAGTGTGCTGTATAGAATCGAATCACTTTGAATTTACAACTATTTATAACTCGATCAATAATACTCCACTCTACTGCATACGTCTAATCACTTTGAATTTACAACTATTTCTGATTTTATTATTCTATTTAAAATGATGTCTTGGACTTATTATTAAGCTTCTGTTTATTGGTGGAACCTGAAATTTAAATTTGAAAACAGAAAACATCGTGCTTTATGATAACATTTAAAAAAATTGATCATATACAGAGCGAATCTTACTAGTTTCAAACGTATAATAGACAAAATAGACAATGCTAGACTAGAATGGTACTGTGTTATATCAAAACAAAAGGAACGGTGAATGCAGTATCAAAATGTATGAATTAACATAAACAACATTTCCAAACCAAAACACAATGTAGCAGAAGCCCTCTGTTCTGTACAGCTCAACACTGGGTGAGACTTTACAGCAAGATAATTGCTGCTGCTGTTCAAACCTATAACATTGGGTTATTTACATACAGCAGTGACATTGTTCTATCATGATAGATGCTCCGCATGCCCTGACTTGTTTCAGTTTGCAAAAGATCAGGCTAGAATATCACCAAATGAATCAGACTATATTTCATCAACTGTTACAGTTACAGGTTTACACTTATAAGTCACATGCCGAGGATTATCTGAAGGGGATTTAGTTCACCTTTAGGCCAGTGAGACCCATTCATCCTCATCGAAAAGGAGACTGAGGGCAGAGGCGTCTCCTTCGAGTGTCCTTTGATAAGGCAGGGTTTGAATCTGGGTGGGCAAGCTCGCCAACTAACCAACTGTGCTGCTGCCACTAGATCAAAGAGTGTCCTCAATCCACTTGTCCTAACCACACATACATATCGAACGTGTATGATGTTGCAAGTTGATCATTGTGAGGTTTGTTGTGGCCATGCATGAAGCCAAAGGGGTCATGCAATGGAAGTTTGTCTAAGCTTACAGAAGTCACTCAACGGCGACTAACTGAATATGTATGCATGATCCCTATCAATTCAGCGATCACTGAAGAAATGAGAGTAAGAACACAGTGCACCCTTGATAAGACTTGATTTATCTCTCACTAAAACACCACTGTCCTGCATTCGTAGAACCATTTTGAATTTACAACTACTACCTCCATTCCAAATTGTAGGTCGTTTTGACACTGATAGATACATCAATTTTTCTATGCATCTAGATATACACTAAATGTGTGCATGATAAAATAAATGTATCTATAAAAGCCAAAACGATCTGCAATTTAGAACAGATGCAGTGTTTATGATTTTATCATTACACTTACAATGATGTATTGTGCCTATTATTGAGCTTTATTTATTGGTGTAGCCAGAAAATTACATTTGAAAACCAAAAAAAAACATCATGTTTTATGATAACATTTACAAAAACTGATCATATATATAGAGAATCTTACTAGTTTTAAACATATAGTAGTCCAACTAGACAATGCTAGACTACCCTGGTATTGTGTTACATCAAATCAAAAGAACGGCGAGTGCAGTATCAAACTATGAAAATTAAGGCCCTCGCTATTATGTACAAGTCAATACTTGGGTGAGACTTTACAGCATGAGAATTGCTGCTGCTGTTCAAACTTGTAGCATTGGGTTATTTACATACAGTGTTAACATTATTCTATTATGATAAACGCCCACATGCCCTGAGTTTTTGAGGCATTCAGTTTGCAAAAGATCAGAAGCTCACCAAATGAATCAGGCCATATTTCACCAACTGTTATTCAGTTACAGGTTTACACACTATGCTGTGGATGACCTGAAAGAGATCAGTGCACCTGCAGAGAGAGGGGAATGCAATTTTTCATCTCATAAGCAAAGCAAAAGAAATACCAAGAGACAAAAAGAAAGAAAGAAAAAATAAAGAAAGGTTAACCTGAAATAATATAGGATTATTACATTGAAGTGATGCCATTAAGAAACATGGCAAGATATATTGCTGCTGAAGATATCAGAAATATTTACTCGAACAGGACCAACATCCATGTCAGAAGTATAGAGAATCCAGTGCCAGTGGTTAACTGACAACTGTTAAGATCCTGGCTCAAACTTTATGCAGCCAACGCGGCAATAAAAAATACAATATGCTAATCTACTGTTGTGATCAGATGAATATGCAAATTGACATGACAGGTCAAATGTCCTGAACCCAGGTAACCAACCGAAATATATGAGGGTTATTGGTATGAGAACTTTCTTGATGGTTTGGTACATCATCCATCATGGTATCATCCTACAGATTTTACTCGGATGACACAAATACTTGTATTTATACTAAGTACTCTATGCTCATGAGTCATGAGTCCGAGGAATGAGGCGTTAATGGATATTCCTCAAACCAAACACCCCATAGAAACATTGAAGAAAACACAAAACAGAGACATTATGTGAACAGATGAATAGAAGATGTTGAGACTGGAAATGAACCTTATCATCACTGGGCTAGTTTTCAGTACAGGCAACACATTACAAATGTTCTAGTCCTTGTCATAGAAAGATAATGTAGAATGGAAATTTAAATCTAACACCAAAAGTGAAGCTCATCCAGTGTAGACTCCAATGGAACTACTCTAAATCATACCAGTAATCATCTTGGTTGCAAACATATAGCAACCTTTGCAGCATGTCTGATTAACTATCGCATAAACACACTTCCACAACTGCAGGTTCTGCTCAGCCTGCCAGGTACTACCATTCTCTCATTCTTAGTGCTCCTGCCATCGGCACACTAATGACTCTTGGTGCCCATGTTAGAGTCCATTGGATCAACCGCTGGCACTGCACCACCAGCATCCATGGGCGCAATCGCTGCCTCCTCTCCTGACACTACCCCTGGTATTGCACCTCCAGCATCCACGGGAGCAATTGCTGCCTCCTGTCCTGACACTACCCCTCCTGGCATTGCACCTCCAGCATCCATGGGAGCAATTGCTGCCTCCTCTCCAGACACTAGCACACATCCAGCATCTGTAGGCTGAGCATCCATCTCCTCAACCATACGTCCACCTTGAGTTTCTGCTTTCTTCCCTGATGCCAGATCCTCATCCTTTTCAGACATCCCTTCTGTCAAGTCCATAGATACCTCAACTGCAGTTTCCGCAAACCCAGTTTCAAAAGGCCTGACCTTTCTTGGCCTCCCACGCCCTCTCTTGATCCCCAATGTGGCAAGCCCGGTTTCTGTAGACTTCCCTGCCGATGGATTCTTTCTTGGCCTCCCCTGCCCCCTCTTCTCCACCAATCCTGCAACTACTGTTTCTGTTGTTTCAGTTTCCAATGGCCTCTTTCTAGGTCGCCCACGACCTCTCTTCTCCGTCAAAGAAGGACCACGGGATTGCAAACTCACAACCTCAACTTCACTCTGCACAGCCCCATCTTGGCCTGTAGCTTGTGCGGGCACAGCTTCATGTTGACTCTCAGGTATCTGTGCAGCTTTGAAATGCCCATTTTCCAATGTCTTCTCCTTTCTCGGCCTCCCAGGCCCTCTCTTAATCAATGGAGCATCCCCAGACTGCACCACAGATTCAGGTTGCATCTTCTCCTTAGAAGGTCGGCGACGCTTTCTCTTCCCAGCAACCGCAATCTTAGGAGGGCGGCCTCGTCCCCGCTTCACACCAACCACAGTGTTACTACTCACAGACACTACTCCCAGCAGTTGCGAAGCAACAGGGCGAGGATTCTTGTGCGGACGTCCACGCCCCCGCTTGATCCCAGATGGAGGGGCCCGAGCAATTGCTCCCAGCAGCAGTTTAGAGGAAGACACCGGAACAAGGGCGTTCTTCCGTGGGCATCCACGCCCCCGCTTCACCGCCGACTGAGGTGGCGAAGCAGAAGAAGCCAGCAGGAGAAGAGTGTTCTTCCGTGGGCGTCCACGACCCCGCTTCACCCCAGATGGAGGCGGCAGAACAATCGCTACCGGTAGCGGCGAAGCAGAGGAAGCTACCGGTACAAGGGCGTTCTTCCGCGGGCGTCCACGCCCCCGCTTGACCCCAGATGGAGGCGGCAGAGCAGTTGCTACCGGTAGCGGCGAAGCAGAGGAAGCTACCGGTACAAGGGAGTTCTTCCGCGGGCGTCCACGCCCCCGTTTCACACCAGATGGAGTCGACGGAGCAATTGTTCCCGGCAGCGGCGAAGAAGAGGAGGCCACTGGTGCAGGGGCGCTCTTTCGCGGGCGCCCACGCCCCCGCTTGAGCCCAGATGGAAGCGGCGAGGCAGCCGCTCCCGGCAGCGGCGAGGCAGAGGAAGCCACCGGGACAGGAACGTTCTTCCTTGGCCGTCCAGGCCCTCGCTTGGGCCCCTGAGAGACCGGAATCGGAGCGGAGGGGGCTAAATCTGCGTTCTTGCGAGGGCGCCCCCGGCCACGCTTCGGCCCCCGAGCAGCCTTGAGCTTGGGCGGGCGGCCGCGGCCTCGCTGCTGCTGCGGAGGGGGAGCTTCGGTGGAGAGGAAGAAGTTGCCAGAGGTGATGCGGAGCTGGCCCTCGGAGCTGAGGCGGCGAAGGTTGGCGGAGAGGAGCGCGTCGTGGCGAGGGTGCAGGCCGGAGAAGTGGTCGGCGATGTACCTGGAGATGGCGCCGCGGCTCGAGCCGCTCGGATCCCGCAGCTCCGTCAGCGCCTGCACAATCATCTGCGCGCGCATCCAACCCAAATCCATCGATCGAGATGCAGCAGCAAGAGGTAAATTTTTCACTCCAGCGAACCGAGGAGGGAGACGGGGGGAAGCAGCTGGGGTGGAACAGGGGGGAAAGGAGGAAGCTTACCTCCTTGTACGTCGGGAGGGGGCGGCCCGGGGAGGGCGCCGCCGACGAGGGCGACGCGGCGGCGACCACCATTTCGCCCTTGCCTCCGCTCGCTGCTGCCGTTGTTTCTCTCTCTGGATGGGAGTGGCCGAGTGGTGGGACCGAGTGGGGAGCGGTGCGGTGCGGCCGCGGCGCGGGTGATGTGGACAAGGGAGGCGAAGGCGAAACGGCCGATGCCGACCAGGTGACCCCTCGTCGGATCGGACGGCTCGTGATGGTCGTCGGAGGTGAATGACGTTTCACACGGTCAAGAGAGGTGAGGTGAGCTGACTGGGGAGCTTAAAACTTTATGCCTTTATAGTATCCAGCATTTTGGTGTGACTCTAACAATCCGTTTGACTGGGACTGAGAGAGATGAAGCAGCCGATGGCTCGTGTAGTGGGGAGAGGTGGATGTTGCATGGTCAAATTTCATGGTTATTTGTCTAATTGTATATTTGTGACAAATATTTTGGGTGATTATCTAAATGATACATGATGTTTTAATAAAACTATGCATCACTAGCATTTTAACCGACTTTTGTAATTAATTTTACCATAAAACATATATTGCAATTCATAATCCAAATGTCTTCTTCAATTTCGGTTGGATTCAACTTACGTATATAGAATCTGCTCGGCTGATATTATTGTAGCTGCTGCAGCTGCACAACCCAGTCCATCGGCTGCAACCCATGAAGCCGGTGTTCTATAGCACATGTTTCTTTCGTTTCCACCAATATAAGAGCGAGGCTAATGATTTAGCCAGCAGCAGGCTGTAAGTATCTTTACAGCCCATCTCTCAGCCTAGTAGTACTCCAGGCTTCATGCATGGAGTATAATGATTCAGCTCTTCATCATTAATATATGGCCCACTTATCTCTCTTACAAAGTTTATTGGTTCTTGTGCCCAAGCTGGCTGTAAACTTACAGCCCACCTTCCATCTCTCTCCTCTTCTCTCTCCTTCACTCATCATCTCTCTCCTCTTCTCTCTCCTTCACTCATCATTTAGCCTTTTACAGACTTCTATAATACTTGCTCTAACATTGGGCACAGCTGCTGTCTAGATGATGTTGGCTACTGCAGTTATTGCCTGCGCTGTGCTAGCTGCAAGCAGCCACCACCGCAACTAGCACTACCAATCAGGCTGATATTTTTTTTAGCTTAAAATGAGAAGCGGGTCTAGAAAAAAAGCCACATATGGTGTCTCGTAACTTTGCTAGAACTACTTGATAGACAAACATATTGATGCTAATAATAAGAGGGGTAGCAAGGTAGCAGGAAACATGATATGGCAAAGAGTCACCAGATGTGAGAAAGTATCCTTTCTTTTTTTTCCGAAATCAAGGAGGAGTATAGCAGCTAAGTCCAGGGAGCAAAAAGTTAAGCCATCACCAATGATAAGGCCCTTGTTTAGTTCCCAAATTTGGGAGCCAAACTTTGGTCTTTTAGAGTACGTGTGCACTGTAGCATTTTATTTGTATGTGTGAAAAATTATCCAAAAATTGATTAATTAGGCTCAAAATGTTCGTCTCGCAGAGTACAACAAAACTGTACAATTAATTTTTGATTTTATCTACATTTAGTACTCCATGCATGTTATGACATTTTGATGTGATGGGAATCTTCTTTTTGCATAGTAAACTTTGGGGGTGGAATTTGGAATCTAAACAAGGCCTAACCTTTTATGAGAGGGCTCATATATCCACCTAGAACTCACATTTTCACATGATCAATGGAGGAAGGACCCACTTTCTCTTGACAGTTAGTCTTGTCTATTTGCTTTTGTAACAAAAAAAATCTATGTCTCGGTTAAAGAGTCATTCCGCTCATCATATTCAACTCTGTATATTCTATAAAAGAAGAGTTTTGAAAATGTATTTCATAAAAATCTAATTGCTTGTTATCAATCTATATGGTCTTTTAATACTGACGGTTAAATGAAATCGAAAACATTTTTCGTCAATGCCAATCCCAAATGAACTTTTATTTGAGATCGGAGCATGTAAATGATTTCAGATAAGCCATACTGTCAACGTGCATGGTCAGTATAGAGTGTGAAAGTGACTACATACAAGCAACTCACATAGTCTAGTGGCAAGCAATGTCATGACTACTCACATGTACACACAAACAGTCTAGTGGATGTACAGATGGCAAGACAAGGCGCGGCATGCATGTACTGTCCCGCTCAGCATGACTGGGATGTGCACGCTTTAGTGCCACACATATAGGCCGGCAAGAACCATTTGTCCTAATCGAACATAACGTGGAAAGGAGATAATCTCCCCTCCATATGTGTCATCCAGAAGGGAGGATTAGAATTCGAGCCGGTGGGCTGGGTTGGCTGCCAACACAGGTTCTGCCACTACGATGCTCCGAGAATGTCCCCATCGATCCATGTGTCCACCGATAAACTTGAGCCTTTCATGCAGTTGTTGCAAGTTGATATGTGCACATTATTAGTGGCAATGTGGGGTTGTTCTGGCCATGAAGCCAAAGAGATCATTTATTTATTTATTTATGATCATATCATGGATAAGGCGCTCGCTCTCTCCATGTCTCTGCTGTTGGCTACTCGAGTGAACATATTACATACGCATGGCCCCCCGTGCTGTGGATATCCCACCAGGCAACTGGCATGCATGAGCATGATGCGCTGGTTGGTAAACGACGGGGCTGGTGCCCCTGGACCAACCGGAGTCTGAGTCTCGTCTCTCACAGCCTCCACCTCTAAAATTTTTTTTAGCAGGAAGTACTAACCTGTTCGCTTAGCCGGTGACTCTTGCTGATTTTGTTGGCTAGTGCTGATGTTGCTGATTTGTTGGCTGGTGTTGATTTGTACTGAGAGAAAAATACTGTTGGCTCGTTGGTAACAGGGGGGTTGGTGCTGATTTATGCTGAGAGAAAAATACTACTGACTGATGCTGATAAGCCAAACGATATATGTTTGTAGAATAATCAAAAGGCAAAGTGAAAAAGAAAAATCGATTGTTGGTACAAGAGGAAACTGACTTCACTTCAATGGGATAGTGTGGCGGTGGGGAGCGTATAAAGAATTGCCATGTGACGGCCATCAATACATTGGAAAACATGTATTTGATTCTTTAAAGTAAAACGCTACGGGCTGCAGATGAAACTTCCTGTCGCTTCAAAGTGGTAAACACTCCTTCTATTCCAAAATTCCAAAATGTAAGTTATTTTAGTTTTTTAGATACATAACTTTTACAAGACACCTAGATATACACTATGTCTATATACATAGCAAAATCCATGTGTCTGGAAATATCAAGATTAGAAATACCAAACTGAACTACAATTTAGAACAGAGATAGATCAGATTGATTCAAGCTCAAATACTACCTGTAAGCTATGACACGCTGACCTAACAATATCATGTGCCCTGAGAAATTGAGACTATCATACCAGCGCCAACAGATGGTGGACACGCATTTCTGCCAGGCACGCTCAGTGCCACCCAATCAAACCATACATCTATGGCCGGTCAGAATCAAGCACTCTATGCAGTGAAATATCGAGTCAAGGGTAATACAGCAACACGCCAAGAAGACAAACTGAAGTACTGGATTGTACACTTAAAACACAGTATCATCGCAATAATACAGAAACGTAGCATTAATCTGAAAGGTGTCTGATCATCGTCCAAGCTCTCTTTGCAGACTAGCAAACAGAATACCTCCAGAGTCCAGACCTAAGCGACTTAGACAATCATCGAATTGGTTCGACAACTACACATAATTGACACGACTGATTCGTGGAAACCCCTACAGCACCTCACACCGTGTTAGGTCTTTTCAGTCAGCAACCAAGAGGTCGGGTTGATCAGCCTACAAAATAACACCACACCTATGTATCCAGCTATGTACTCCACCAACCGCACCTGCAAAAGAAACTCAACTTTAGTAACAGAAAAAACAGTTTTATTACAATTAGAACTATTCAAATATTCAGTATAACAAGGTAATCCAAATAAAAGATTTAAAGACTTGTTTTTACTACAGTAGGTAACAAATACAATATCATTATTGAGATGAGGCCAAATGATAAGATGATCTGCAAATATCTTCTTAATTAGGCTATACTCCCTTCGGTCCCAAACTATTGCGAGTTTTTGCTATGAATCTAGATATACTTTATGTCTAAACATATAGCAAAACTTATTTGGTAGACAACTAAGAGCACTACAGGTACAATACATCAGTAAATTGACAAATTGTGCTTTGTCACTACTTGCAACATTCAATGTCTAAATGACGCAGCATGTGCAAGAAACAAATTTTGTTTTAAGTAAGCTTTGTTTGGGCATGTCATTGTCATTAATGATAGGTTTCTGGGGATCTATACAAGTAAATTACTCCAAGAAATGGCATCTAACAAATAACTGTCTTTTTCATTACAAAAGGCATGCGAGAATCACCAAAGACAGTCTTTCTCAAACGCAGAATCACTACAGATAAGGGTTTCTGAGGATCTATAGAAACAAATTAGTCCAAGGTATCTTGTAAAAATGAACTGGCTTCTGCAGATCAGAAGTCAAATCCGTGCAAAATTCAGCTGGAAAATGTTTACTGACCAAAGGGATAACAATATCAAGCAACAATTAGGAACTCATCGGGGAAAAAATGACACAACAATTCAAGGTTATGAAGAAGAAACGAAAGAATAGCCAGCAACATGCACAACAAAAAAGCACCACAAAAACAATTGCTGTGCAACCACATCTTGCTTTAGACCGAGAAGTATTCATGTAGGGAATTAAATAGCTTTGTTTAGTAGAGAAAGTACACGTTCAGGCATTTTTAGGACCCCATGGTCACCCATCCAAAAAAATGCATTCGCATGCTAAAAGTATTGCCAGATAATTTGAGAAGACTCTTCAACTCCATGTGTGGGACTGTGGGAGTATTACACTAGTTAAGGAAGGTCAGTCTGAAGATTCAGGCCAATTCCATGGTTACTAACATGACGTTGAATAATTCCTTAAAATTCATTGTTTTTACTACTTGATGAAAAATCATCATTTTCCCAAATCACTTAATACAATCTCCTAAATATTCTACTTCATTTTGTTCAAGTGGACAAATGATGTACGAGCACAATATGCATGAACCATATCATTCATTATTTTGATCTACATGGCTACTTGCCCCGTAAGTTATCTTTGGTTTCTTTTTCAGTATTCGATTAATATTAGGAGTAGCATATGGAAGTTTGATCCAATTCATAAACTACAACAATAAGTTAACAACATGGCTTTTCTTCGATAACTAATGAACAAAGCTTTAGAGCCCATTTGGGGGTTTCAATTCAACTGCAGAAGGGCACAATGCACATTTCCAAAAATAGTCATAAAAGTATGAAATATTCCAATGTCAAATTCTCCCCTTTTATATACTGAAGCAAGACAAATAGCATAAGCATGCAGGTATAAAAGCATAATGCATGATCTGTTACTGCCTTACCCGTTTGTTTCTGTATGGTATGGACGCACTTCACATGGAGATTTTAGGTCTATATGGCATTTTGTGTATCACGGCTAATATTTTTTCCGGGAATTTATAGTTCAGTGAATTAACATTAAACAAACAAAAAAACATGGTGCAAGCATTGGAGGGCACATTCTGATTTTACCTTATAGAGTATAGACCATAGTGACATTCCATGCGTATTATCGACCTTTCATCAGGCCTAAATCTTGGAATGAATGGTCCATTGCATGCGTATATGCTCGGAAGTCTACTAGGCCGAACGAATTGCATCTACACTATGCTGGCCCTAAAAATGGACATAGAGCTTAGTGGCTTACAGACCTGCCTGACTCAGATCCCGGGTTAGGCAGAGCAAGATGGACAAAACCCGACTCCATACAAGGCCTAATCTAGAAGGACATGAAAATCCTAGTGTCCACGAGAGGATGTCCTGCTCCACATTATGCATGAGATACACGATCAATCCTAGATAAAGAGGGAAGTGGAGTATCAATAGATTTCCCATGCAGTGGAGAGGAACTTATAAGGCATGGACCTTGCCAATTGTGTAGAATTACAATTTTCTGAATAGGGCATGCCAATGCGGAGGCACGTGATAAAAGGGGAAAAACAAGGGCACAATTCAATATTATGATTAACAAATTGCTTCAGCAATCGTGCACTGATAGGTGCTTTCTATCTAAATGCCTTGCAAATCTGGTACGCGAGACAAGATTAAGCGTTAGTGACTATATAAGGGTACATCGCATGCTTCTATCGTGGATATTGAAGCATAGAACAAAAACAGACAATATAAACGAAGTGTTTATCCCATTAAATTGAATGATGTGTGTGGAATAAATGGGCACTGATCTCATTCTCCACCACAGGCTGGCCCCACGTCAAACAAAGAGAACATTAAGAGTCGACATCAAAGACAATACACACTACCAAGAGGGAGGAATCACATAATCACTACCATGTGGCTTATCTCATCATTATGGAGGATGAAACTCCCAGCATAACTCAAACAATAAGATGAACCATAGGATGGACAACCAAAGGTAAAATCACACAAGATGCATTTTAGTGGTTAGCCAAGAAGTGGAGACAGTGGGTCTATTGTGACCCTATTCGGAAAGCAGAGGTCAAACCATAATTGTCCATGTAAAAGAAGATATGTCAACAATAATAGCTTTTTCATCCCCTCACAGTGATGAAAGCTGGATAGCTTTCCAACCAAACAAATATCAAGCTTTCAAAATCGATTGCCTAAGCCAAGATTGTCTATCAAAGAGAACCCAAAGCAACACACAAGTTCAAATGAAAAAAGACATGAAGATTTGAACGCCCAGCACAAGCAGATCCTCCAAATGCCTAAACTATATTGCTGCCCCTTTTTACAATGCAGCACAAAACACAAACAGCATGAGCGATGAATTTGTGTAATCCCCTATGCCAAAATCTTGAACAACTATAGTATACCGCATATCTTGAACAAAACACAAACAGCATGATTCACTAATGCGCACACATAATTTGTATACCGCATATTAGATATCCAAACAAGTATGCATACTTGACCACTTCTTCCCAACACACTGCATCCAAATCAAATAGTGGTACTCTCTTCAGGCATTTACATCGGAAGCAGATCTGTCTGGCCAAACTGTAAACAAAAAAGGGTACGGCAAAGCATGTTTCAAACAAAAAAAAGATCATGCAATTTGATTTTTTACAAAGAGTACGGAAACAACCATGCCTACCAATGGGCCTGGATCAAAACCACGAGATGCACAAAATGAAGAATCAACTTTCACTATCAGTCCAATTGATTTTTGGCTGTGTTAATGCTTGATTGGGGAAAAAAAAGAATACACAACTTAAGTTTCAGACTCTTTGACTTCAAACTATATATGCTACTTGAGCCAATTTAGCTCATGGTATTCTTGTTATTCATGCCAATTGGAGACTACCTTGTTGAAACTCCAATTGTAAAGTCAATATCATGCTCACTGTTTCAAAAAGCAGCCACCTACCCCCCCTCCCACCTAGGGGTTAGGAAGCACCACCTAACCACCCTCAAAGTGCTAGAAATACTGCCTTTAGGCTTTAGTAGTCAACCATCCAAAACCAACGTAGCCTACCACTACCAAGAACATGACGAAATAGCTAGTTAGTGATCTTTTCCGAGTAAGGATGGGATATTTTGACATGAAGGGTAAAGCTAAGATTGGAAATAAACAATAAATGATACTACAAAGACAGTTCTACTCATAAAGTAGAATAATCAAAACATGCACTAAAAAATCATGAAACAAATAATATATTAATTTACGATGGAACACATAAATGTTGTAGCTAATCCAAACATATGCTTCACGTAAATGATTTGTAAAAATGTGCCAATCCTGCAGGGCAAGAAAAAAATGGGCAAGTTTACAGTAGAGGTTAGAACTAGGATGTACCAAACTACAAACAACACAATTCTACTTGACAAGAAAAGTAAACCAAACAGGGAAGAAATCTTTTTAAAGAATCCAAAACGTTTAAGAGAACATGCCAACCGACTAAATTTATGCATAATAATGCTGTGACTTCAACAAATGTTAAACTCATGATAAACAAAAAATGGAACCTAATTAATCCAAGGCAAGCTGCAGTCAGGAATCACACCTACTGTACACACTAAAAACACAATGCAGTAACTTGAGCTCATTAGTTCCAAAACAAGCACCCACCCTAGAGCATCACGCAAATGTATCAACATGTCAATGGCCTATTTTACAAGGATAGGGAGCAAGGAGCCAAACAATTCAACTTTTAAAGCAAAACTAAAAGGCCAGATAATTCTCACAAAGACACCAGATAAGCACACTATCCCTATGTAGAACTGAAAATATAGCCAATAGCCTGCATACTCAATCATGAGAAATTTTGGTAGAAAACCATTCATTTTTCTTCAGACAAATATCATGCTAAAACAATGCACGGCAAATGTTACAAATCCAATGGCATAGCTAACTTGTTCCAAAAAAAGAAGGCATATGAAAATGCCAAATTCAGGGTTCTTCAAAAAGAAAATAGGCTATTTACTATTGAGGCTAGAAGCGAAAGAAACTAAATTGCCAATGCAACCGTACTTCACGGCATCAGTAAATCAAACAAGCATGGTGAATTGGAAAACTAAATCCCACTAATTAAAGGAGCATGCCAATTTCCGATGAAAGTTTAACAGAATTTGCACCTCAATCCAATGGTAAACTGACGATGAGCAGAAAATGAAACAACTGTGTCTACAGAATGTAAACAAGGAGATCCCTCCCTCTCACAAATGACAGAGAACAGTAAAGTCTGTACCCAGGCTAAGGCCCAAGGCCTTTGATGGCATCGATGAGCAGGCCATAGACCTCTTTCTCCAGATCATGCCGGCGCATCTGCATGCGCATATCCGCCTCAAGCTGTCGCCTCCACTTGGCTTCAGCCACACTAGCCTCCTGTGTCCCAAGCAACGCGAGCCCCTTCTCCAGCGACACCCCTGACAGGCCCTGCCCGTTCGACTTCCAGTACTCACCAAGCACTTCCTTGACCATAGGGAGCCTCACGGCCCCCTCCTTATCCCCAGCAGTGAATCCTCCCCCGTCGGCGTCATCCTCCTCGGCCTCCACGTCGTCGTTATCACGACGCGCGAGCTCGGCGCCCCAAAGGGCCGCGCACAGGTCGCGCACCCTGCGGTCGTGCGCGGTGCTGGAGTCGCTCGGCACGGAGTGTTGGAACTTGCTCTTGAGGCGCTTGAGCTTGTAGTACATCTTGGCCTGGTCCAGGTGCGGGGAGAGGGAGTCCCTGATGGACTCGAACAGGTCGGGCATGTCCGGGAGCCGCGGCGCGACGCCGGTCCGGTCCTTGAAGGCGGCCGCGCCCGTGAGCAGCGCGACCTCGTCGGACTCGGTCCAGAGCTTGGAGACGGCGCCCGCGCTGCCGCGGCCGCCGCCGCCGGACGAGGCGGCGGCGGCGGCGGAGACCATGGCCGTGGCGAGCGTGGCGTTGTCCGGGATGTAGCGCGGCTTGGGCCTGCGGTCGCTCTTGCGGGAGGGTGCGGGCGCTGCGGAGGCGGGCTCCGCGGCGCGCTCGCGGCGGGAGTTAGGGTTAGGGTTCGGCTCGCGGCGGCGGTCGCGGGAGCGCGCGCGGGACTTGGAGCGGGAGGTGCGCTTCCTGGAGCGCGGGGTGGAGGGGCGGAGGCGCGCGGCGGGGGCGGCGGCGGCGGCGGCCTCGTCCATGGCGTGCGGGGACGCCCGCTTGGAGGGCATCGGGGGCGGCGAGGAGGAGCGCTCTGGACGCGGGCGATTCGAATTTCGGTGGGTGGGAATTGGGGGAGGAACGAAATGGGGGGAAGCCGAGGCGGCGAGGCGGAAGGGGACGGGGGTGGAGTGGGGAGCGGCGCGCAGGCTGCTGCCCTCGGGAGTCGGGAAGGGAGCGGAGCGCGGCGCGGCGTGCCGTGCGTGCCGCGTCGCGGCCTACGGTTTCCTCTCGTGGCGGCTCCCGACCCCGGCGCCGTGTCCACCGTGCCGCACGCGCTGGTCGATCTCTGGCACCGAACGCGCGTAGGGCCCACGGGAACGCGCCCCCGCCTTCCGGTTCCGGAGTCTGGCCTGCGCTCCGAGCGTGAGTTCAGTTCAGTGGCACGCTGCACGCACGGCGCGGCCTGGTCAGGAAAAGGAGTCCGTTCTGTTTCATTCAACCGAACGCAATTTAGGCTTTGTTTGTCACAGCTTAACTTTAAAAAATGTATAGAATTTTTTAAGTTAGGTACGAGGAGCTTCAGAAAATACTAGAGTTGAAGCTAAAATTACATAAAAAAATTGAGACAATCATTTTATTTATAACTGATACAAAATATTAATATTTAAAATTTATTAATTTAGCATAAAAATATAAATCTGAATTGGAGTTCGAAGCTGAAGCTACGTCAGTCGTGTGCACGACGCAGCTCCGGTTGGGCAGCCTGCAAAAGCACGGGCGCACGGCACAAGGACGCTGAGGATCAGACGGCGCCCGGCGGCAGAAGCATGTTACGGAATCCACGACGACGATGATCCTCGTCCCTCGAGGTGTTGGGGTGAATCGTTGTCGTGCAGCGGCCGCCAAGACTTTCAATCCCTCGTGACGGCGACTTTGAGCTACACCTGCGCGACAATGGAGGGATATGGAGCATGGAGTCGTGGCAGTGCATTATCCGGTCGAATTCTTCGTCGCGCGGGGGTGCCATCGTGTTCAAGACTAATGCCCCTAGTGTTTGTCGCTTCCGCCGTCCATTTGGACTGGGGTGTACAGATATCTAAGTGCTGCAGGATTATATCCACCACGGAACCACCACCGCCGGCCGCCAGGCATCAGTAGAGCATAAACCAGAGATCGATGGATATTTGATGCAGCTTTATCTTTATATCCCATCTGACGCGAGTGGACGCACTGCGCCAACGATGTCCGCGGCCGAACCCGCCGCTGCCGGCGCGGCCACGGGCGGCTGCGGCTACGACCGCCGCCGCGAGCTGCAGGCCTTCGACGACACCAAGGCGGGCGTCAAGGGCCTCGTCGACGCCGGCGTCACCGCCATCCCGGCCATCTTCCGCCACCCGCCGGACACCCTGCAGGAGCTGCTGGCCACCGCCACGCCGTCCCCGTCGTCGGCCGCCATCCCGGTCGTGGACCTGTCCGGCGCGCCGCGGGAGGAGGTGGTCGCGCGGGTGCGGCGCGCGGCCGAGACCGCGGGGTTCTTCCAGGTGGTCAACCACGGCGTGCCCGGCGAGCTCATGGCCGGCGTCCTCGCCGGGGTGAGGCGGTTCAACGAGGGCCCCGCCGAGGCCAAGCGGCAGGTGTACACCAGGGACACCGTCCCCAAGGTGAGGTTCAACTCCAACTTCGACCTTTTCCAGTCCTCCGCGGCCAACTGGCGCGACACCCTCTTCTGCCAACTCGCGCCGGACCCGCCGCGGCCGGAGGAGCTGCCCGAGCCCATCAGGTACGGACACACGCTACTTCAGATTCCTATCCATGGCCAAAAATAACGCATCTCGATTCATAAACAACAAACGAAACAGGAACGTGACGCTGGAGTACGGCGACGCGGTGATGAAAGTGGCGCTGAGGGTGTTCGAGCTGCTGTCGGAGTCGCTCGGGCTGGGCGGTGACCACCTGCGCGGGATGGGCTGCGCGGAGAGCCTCAACGTGACGAGCCACTACTACCCGCCGTGCCCGGAGCCGCACCTCACCCTCGGCACCAGCAGGCACACCGACCCCGGCTTCCTCACCGTCCTCCTGCAGGACGGCACGGGCGGCCTGCAGGCGCTCCTCGACCGCGGCGGCGGGGAAGGCCGGCGCTGGGTCGACGTCCCTCCCATGCCCGGCGCCCTCATCGTCAACATCGGCGACCTCCTTCAGGCACGCACATCATCAGCTCGCTACCTTCCTTATTAATCCTTAATTACCAGCTTTTAGTAGATTTGAGTGTGAATTATTGTAAGCACAAATCCACCGTTCATTGCTGTTGCTCCCATGTCCGTGCCGTGCAGCTCGTGAGCAACGACAGGTTCAGGAGCGTGGAGCACCGGGTGCTGGCGAACAGGAGCAGGGACACGGCGAGGGTCTCGGTGGCGTGCTTCTTCAACACGGACTTCAAAGGATCGACGAGGCTGTATGGCCCCATCACGGAGGGCAGCGACGACCCGCCGGTCTACAGGAGCGTCACGGCCGGAGAGTTCATCGCGCGCTTCCAAAGCAAGGGCCTCGAAGGTCGCCCTCTCGACGACTTCAGGTTGCAGAACTAGCATACTGCTAGACACACATGCATGCTGTGTACTAGTGCTTGTGCTTGTGCGTGTGGATGCAGCACCACTCTTCTCAGGTCAATAGTATAGTTGAGTGAACAAAATATGGACCGGAAAACCAGCACAACCAAGCAGGATCCCCAATAATGAAAATAGTTAGCAATACTATGCGAATATGTATTCATTTTGAGAATCTAACTCGTTGCCCTCAGTGTAACGATTACGGATAAGCTGAGGAGTGAAGATTAGACCCAAAAAGGTCGATCCTCACTCGCCGAAGGTGCTGCAAGTCGGCAACCATCGCGCTCGAATATCCTCCTCGGCAACCGTAGGATACTAGAAAAATGAGCGCGCTAACACTGCGCCTATAATTTGTGTTTGCAATCACTTGTTTCAATTTTTTCTATTTCTCAAAATCATCATCAGTCAATTGCTAATAATTAAAGTTAAAAAAATGTGCACCAACATACAAAACAACCACTGACACATAGCGAATGAAGTAGAAACAAATATACAATATGACTATTTAGCCATTATATGTCGAGTGCGTAGCTGCAGGAAAAATTGTCATCGGATAACCACTGGACTACTGGAGTAGCCAGTTGCTATGTTCCCGGGAGTCAAATTTTGTTTGCATATCTATTTCCCCTTAGCTGGTAAAGGGTATGGACAGCTAATACAAACAATGTTTAGGATATATATGTATGTGCATAGTGGTGCTAAGCAAGCAAATCATAACTGGAGGAGGGAAAAAACAGATATTTTCATCTTCATGTGCCCTTCGCAAATATTGTAGAAACAACCCAAGCTGAAATTGACAATCTGCCACAAAGAAAGAGAAAAATAAGCTACTTTAGCGCCAAGCCAACATGCATAAACAGTATCAAGCACAATAAAAAGCTGCAGGTTAAAAAAAAACTGCACGCATCATAGGGGAGTTGTAAGCAGATTTTAGGCAAATATGACAAAGTACTGCATGGTATTACGTATATTAGTTGTAGACAAATAAATAACATTGTTGCCTGACAAAAATTCAGTGGGCATAAAAACAATGTGTATGAGGTGAGATCCACATATCCAGGACTGAAGAGTGTTTGATTTAGAAATAAAGCACCGTCATTTCAAAGAAGACATGAAGGATGCACTTCATAAATGCAGCTTTGTACTTTAGAGTTTTATTTGTTATATGCATAAGTATTTGCAACAGCAATTAGAAGGGAAATCAAATGCAAAAGTGCTATGCACTTTATATCTCAAATGCTTTGTAACGGCATACCTGCGAGGAAGGTACAACGAAGAAGAACCAAAGCAGTAGCTCAATGCATGCTTTCACATACTGACATCACTTAGTTGGCAGGCTATAGATTGTATATCAGATACGAATGAGCACGCAGACCTCAATGCTACTCAGCATGTTCTCAGATGCATTGTACACAGAGGCTCATGAAGAAGCAGAATGCATATCAGATATCAACCAGCACAGACCTAACCAACTTTGATATTCGAGTTCTCAGATCCATTGTACATTAAGGTTAACAGAATTCATTTGTATGGGCAATTAGAAAAAGGAGGATGAATTCACAAAATCATGTCGGTTTAGTCAGTAAAGGAAACTAAACTAAGAGGATAGATAGAAAAACAAACATCGGCACGTACAGAGCCAATAGTTCAGCCTTCCTTAATATACTCAAGGTATTCTTCAAGCTCCATGTGAAAACCCGAAAAACCATATCAGCTCTGTCAGATGCTTTCTAACCTGGCTCAAAATGTATTGCCTTTGTAACCTCAGGCCACTTTGAGTTACAGGTGAAAGTAGTAAATTCAATAGGTCTGTACGCACAACAGATAGCCATGCAGTCATGATAGTTCCGTGGCATAAATCTTTTACTGCCAATATGTGAGGCAGGTAAGATTCTTTTAGTACCGACATCTTTCCCTGAAGACGCACCATGTTATACAACATCAGATATGCCTTGATGTGTTTAGCAGATATTGGTTGAAAAAAAATAGAAGCTCAATTTGCTAGCTTCAACACAGGAGTAACAATTAACTTCCTACTGCTGAGACAGCCTTCCACAATAGATTGCAGGGTTTTAGGCTAACCCCTGGTAATGCATCTCGTAGGCATAATACTACTCTAGTATGGAAACAGAAACACATGAGACAGAGAGCAAGTAAACCAACAGACTGGATAAACATAAATCTGAACTGCAGAGAAAGGAAACATGTACCAAAAACTGAGCAACCGCACCAGGCTGTTAAGCAGTGCGTGTAGCATGAACATTATGAAGGAGTGAAGCATTACGAACAGATAGGACTAAAGGGGCTTTGGACTGATGACTGCAACATGTACAGATGAACCCAAAGAAGATGAAATCGTATAGGCAAAAAAATAGCAAGTAGCACAACTAATGACAATCAAGTGGTGTACACACAAGGCAGATAAGTGGCAGCACATTCATAAAATAGTACCATCGCAATCACCAACTAAATTAAAAACCGCATATGAAACTGCACTGCAGGAATGTAAAACCTGAAAGCGTGGAAAGGGAGAAGGAAGAGACAGGCAGCTAACCTCCGGCCAAGCAGAAAGGCCACACAGAAGTTTGGACCGACGTAAGCAGAGGGAATCGACCAATTCGTAGGGAAGGACCTGAGCCCGAACTTGCGGGGGCAGGCACCTCACGGCCGCTGAAGCAGGCTTCCATGAAAGCGGAAATAGAGGGCGGAGCCGAGAAGCGGCGGCCGCTGGTCCGCCGCCGAAGCCATAGCTAGGGCGTCAAGGAGCGGCAGCCGTCGGCGCAGCTGGCATCGAACGAATGAGCGGTGGAGAGACAAATGAGAGAATGCGGCGGAGAGGTTCATCGGTGAGCTGAACAGAGACGATTTCGTCGACGATACGCGGATGAGGGTGGGCCTCTCGCGTAGGACACACGTACCGATGGCCGCCAGCGCGGCACCGAAGCACGTGTCGAGCAATGACGCGCGGAGCGCCGGATGGCGTTGAAAACTTTCAGCGCGCGGCGGCGCATCTGCGGAGGCGGCCGGTCGACCCCGGCGGCGGCGCAAGCCCGTGCCCGCCTGGCTGCGCGGGGCGGCTCCCGCTCGCCCGCAGCCCTGCGCGGCGGCGACAACGGCCGCCCGCAGCACTGCGTGGTGGCGACGACGCCCGGCAGGGCCTCAAGACGGCGACGGCGGTGGCGCCAACCAAGACAGCGGCGAGAAGGTCTGCCGGTTGGGGAGGGAAAGGGCAGCGGCCGCGAGAGGAAGGGCGGCAGCTCGGGGGAGGGAAAGGGCGGAGGGGAGGGGAGAAGGCGCCGCTGCGCGACACGGGAGGATGGCGAGGGGGCGGTGCGGAGGGGAGGGAAGGGAGGGGCGTCGCTGGTGGGAGGAGGCGGCCGGGGCGCACGGGGGAGTGAGAGCGCGAGAAAGGAGGCGGGGCCGTCTCTATCATTTTGAAGCCCCAGCGAACCCAACACAATGGGCTCTTCGTAGTAATATAATAGAAAAATATTACTAAGGATTATATATGTATACGATTCTTCAAGAACTACGTCGGTAATACAAACTAAAAGAGCAATAAAATAAAAAATATGTAAGTATAATTATCTCAAATAATAAATAAGCATCGATATTCTATCTACAATTGCTTCATCCCTTTAAAAAAACTCCTTCGAGCATTTCTTGATGCAAAATCATTAAGAACAATATCAAGATCAATGTTGTCCAAAATATCCTTCTCAATACTACACATAGCCAAACCATTCAATCTTTGCTGTGACATTACAATTAAATATCTAACATGTGCTAAACAAATATAGATTACGAGATCAGTGATAAAAGCATGCTAAAAAGTATCTAATTAAAATTGATTATCTATTGTAGTCTGTAGGGCACAACGGAGACAGGAGAGAGGAGTGAGCACCTAGCGCTTTTCCGATCCTCTCGCTTCCTGGTTCGTGCGCTCTCCCTCTCCGTCTTCTGAAGTTCTGATTCGGCTGTTTGCTGCTGGCAGCAGGGCTGCAGGCAGGGGCGCAGGGCACACCAGGGCGACGGCCAAAAGGGCACCAGGGCGGCGGCAGAAAAAGATCGCGAACAGTCGGACGCCTGCGTTTCCGCTTTCTATTCTGGAAGACCTGACCGGCTGGGCTGTGGCTTGGGCCTCACTGATATTGAGCCCCCGGCGGGTGCCTCCGCAGCATGGCCCCAGAGCCGGGCCTGAAAGGAGGATGGGACAACAATGAAATCAGCGGTGACCGACGACGGCCGATGGACAGGAGGCACGCGCCGAGCGGGAGGCAGCGCGGAGTGGCGGCCAACGGATGGGCGCCAGCGAGAGGCGGGGGCCACGCGTCGCACTGCAGAGCGCCGGATGCGTCCGGAATCCTTCAGGATAAGAGCGTAGATATATATATTATGGGGTAAAACAAAACTATAGGACAGTTACGGCCTCAAACTATCGATTACTCCCTTCGTGCTAAATTACTATCGGTGGTTGACATTCATTTTATTCAAAATTTTTGTCTAAATATATAAAATAATAAATTATACTTAAAATACCTTTTATGTCAAAGTAGGCCAAAAATAATACTTTGCGTAATCTTTTGAATAAAACAAATGGTCAAATATTATAAGATCAGGAAAGAATAGTAATTTAGAATGGAGGTAGTGACGTTTATAACTAAGATAGCCGGCAAAAACAACGTGGGTAGCTATACGTTCCTTCTTAATATTTCGGCTCTTGAAGAAAAGTAATTCCTGGTGTTTCCGGATTGCACGCGCGGGCACATGAAACCATTCTTCTTGTTTGACTCGAGCACAGCCAAAAATAATACAGACCATTAATGAATTCTTTCCAGCGTCGGATAGCATTGTATATTTATTGTCGGTCCATATGCATTGTATTATCTAAATTAATATACATTACAAATTTGTATCACCAAAATCTATCTATAAATTCCAATGAAAACAGCGGGACAAAGACATGGAAGGAAACAATCAAGAACAAAAACAGATCCAAATACATTAATATAAGTTAACCATTATTTGCCTATGCAAAAAGCAACGATCTCTGGATTATATATAAATTCTTTCACCCATTTATGCATGTAAATCCATATAAACCCTTTCATCCATTTGGCATCTTTGATGGAGGTTCTGCCGATCCTAGCATTAGGTGCAACCTGACCTGACCTGAGGGCCTATTTAGATCCATCCTAACTAAAAATTAGCTAACTAATTTATAGTTGTTTATTGGGGCATTTGTGATCTTACCCCTACTTTGAAGTCTAATAGTGATTTTGCCCTCATTTTTTTTAACTTTGTGATTTTGCCATCTACTATTCACAAGTCAATGCGATTTTACCCCTAGTCAACGTCTAAAACAGGGGCAAATATGCAAAGACCAAGGGTAAAAACGCATTGACTTGTGAATTATAGAGGGCAAATTCACAAAGTTGAAAAAACGAGGGTAAAATCATAATTACACTTCAAAGTAGGGGTAAAAACACTAAAAAACCTTGTTTATTTAGCTAGCTAAGATTATCTAGCTAAACTTTAGACGTGGGTATTTGGATCATCAACTAATTAAATTAATTGGACTATCTTACCCTTCATTAATTATGGATAGAATTATGTGACGGTGAGAAATTTTCATATACAAGTGAGGGTATTTTAATCTTTAAACTTGTTTAGCTGCGTTTAGCTAGGTTCAACTAGCTAAAGGAATCGTGTAACTTTTAGCATGCAACTAAAGGTTAATTGAGTTTCAGCTATTCCCGTTTGAATACCCAACGGCTAAATTTTAGGTGTTAAACTTTAGCCGGTGGATCAAACAGAACCGGACCAAGTAGGCTGGACGGCTAGTAACCGGATCTCCGGCGGTGTGAGGGAGATGGCAGTGGCGGACCCAAGGCCCGACGAGCCTGGCAAACTGCCCGAGCTCCTCTTGACGAGCGTCCACAGCAGGTCGGCAGCCAGCTTGTGGTGGCAAAGAAAAATAACGTGAGAGTCTACAGCTATATTTGCCCAGGCTCCCGAAAATATCTGGGTCCGCCACTGGGAGATGGCTCCGCTCCAGCTTAGGCTATCCACAGTCGTCGTACTCCAAACACGTCCTCTAAAAGAAATATTTCGTCCTGGTCATCAAGATTCTATACTCTAAAACGATTTCTTCCGCACTCGTCGTAGTCTATTTTCGATCCCCTATACCAACTATCATCCATGAGACCCACATATCATATATATATATATTATATTCCCCACCCCACCCTCTCTCTCCTCCCTATCTCTCTCTCCGCCTCCTCCTACCTCCGTGTCTCTCTCCAAGCCTCCCACGCCGACTGCCCCTATCTCTCTAGTCCCCTCCCTCTTCCCCCTCTCTTCTCCCCGCTGCTGCCTCTCCCTCCCCCACTAGCGCCAGCGCCGGACGCTTGATGCGGAGGCGGAGCAGCTCCGCGCGCAGGCCGTCCTCCTCGTCCCGCCCCTCCAGGTCCCGGCGGCCCCTCCTCCCTCTACGCTCCATCTCCGTCCTCCTCGGGTCCTGCACGGCGGGCGGCGGCGGCGCGGGGCCTGCGCAGCGGTGGCCCGACGGCGCGTGGGGCAGCCGGGGTGGCTCGCACGGGCGGCGGACAGTGCAGCGGGCGGAGGCTGCTGCGGCGCGCGAGCGGCGGCTTCCTCCCTCCCCCGCGGGCGCCGTGCAGTGCTTGAGGGCGGGCGGCAGGCGTGGCGGTGACCGAGCGGGAGCGGCGGAGCGCCGGCGTCGCGCGGGCCGTGGAGCGGGTGGTTGGCTGCGTAGCGTTCGAGCGCTAGTACTCTTGATTTGGCGCTCGGCGTCGCCTCGGCTCGCGTGCCGAACGGGTTATCGTCCGCCGCTGCAGCGAAACGCGTACGCCATATGTGTTTGCCGTTTCTTTTAGAGCATGCCAGTGCAGATAGCCTTAGTGCCAGAAATGGAGCGGGAGTGCGGCGTTGCGTGCAGGTAATGCCGTTGCGGTGCTGGACGGGTTTTTTTTTTCTCGTACGGTTCGCGACTCGTCGCCGTGTCCACCTCGCACGCGCTGGACGATGATGGCTTCTTGTAGACTGGCACTGACCGCGTGGTACCCACGGAAACGCGCCGGCCTTCCAGAGCATGCGCTCCGAGCATGACATCAGATCACTGGTATGGTGCAGGAGTACAGCGAGGGCTGCGTTTAGATCCGGTTTGTTGGTGGTAATTGTTGTTCTACCATGATCTAACTAGACTCACAAAGATTCGTCTCGTCATGTACATTAAAACTATGCAATTAGTTTTTTTATTTACCTACATTTAATGCTCCATGCACGAGGAGAGAGATTTGATGTGATGTAATGGGACTTTTTGCATACTGGAATTTTGGGGTGGAATTTTGGGAACTAAACACAGCCAGACTGCCGATAAGGCCTCGTTTAGTTCCAAATTTTATCCCCAAATTCTACTATATAAAAAGAAAATTTCCATCACATCAAAATATCGACATATATATATAGAGTACTAAATGTAGATAAAATCAAAAACTAATTACACGATTTTGTTGTATTTTACGAGATGAATATTTTAAATCTAATTAATTAATGTTTAAATAATTATTTATAAATACAAAAGAAATGTTATAGTGTTGTATTTATGGGCCAAGGAAGTGTCACTGCCGCCGGCAGGCATGTTTTTTTATCCACGTGAGGGACGGGCCACCAGTTCCTCCGGCCACCGAATCATCATCTTATCCCACCTTGTCGGGCAGACCAACAATGTCCACCGCTGAAGCCCCCGCTGCCGGCGCGACCAGCAGAGACGGATACGACCGCCGGCGCGAGCTGCAGGTCTTCGACGACACCAAGGCGGGCGTCAAGGGCCTCGTCGACGCCGGCATCACAGCCATCCCGGCCATCTTTCTCCACCCGCCGGACCCTCTGCGGGATCCGGCCACGTCATTCCGATCCTCGATCGACGATGACGCGGCCGCCATCCCGGTCGTTGACCTCTCGGGCGCGCGGCGAGAGGAGATGGTTGCCCGGGTGAAGCAGGCCGCGGAGACCGTTGGGTTCTTCCAGGTGGTCAACCACGGCGTGCCGGCCGAGCTCATGGCCGCTGTGCTCGCCGGCGCGAGGCGGTTCCACGAGGGCCCCGCCGAGGCGAAGCGGCGGCTATATAGCAGGGACATCACCCACAAGGTGAGGTACAGCTCCAACTTCGATCTCTTCCAGTCCGCCGCGACTAACTGGCGGGACACCCTCACCTGTATCCTCGCGCCGCGACCGCCGCGGCCGGAGGAGCTGCCCGAGCCTGTCAGGTACGAACGTACACGAACAAACACACGTGCACGGCATGCATGATACATATATGGCCGCGATACTACTTGAACCAACAATATTATATGGACTCGTAATGAACGAACGAAACAGGAACGTGACGCTGGAGTACGGCGACGCGGTGAAGAAAGTGGCGTTGCGGGTGTTCGAGCTGCTGTCGGAGGCGCTCGGGATGCCCAGCGACCACCTGCGCGAGCTGGGCTGCGCGCAGAGCCTCAACATGGTGTGCCAGTACTACCCGCCGTGCCCGGAGCCGCACCTCAGTACCTCACCCTCGGCACAATCAGGCACACGGACCCGGCCTTCCTCACCGTCCTCCTGCAGGACGGCATTGGCGGCCTGCAGGTGCTCCTCGGCGGCGGCCACCACTGGGTGGACGTCCCTCCCCGGCCCGGTGCTCTCATCGTCAACATCGGAGACTTCCTTCAGGCATGCATCATATCAGCTCGATCGATCGCTACTTTTTTTTCCCAATCTATTGATCCGACGGTTAATTATATACACAAATCCATCGATGATATGATTGTTGTTCGTCTTGCCCATGCCATGCAGCTCCTGAGCAACGACCGGTTCAGGAGCGTGGAGCACCGGGTCGTGGTGAACAGGAGCAGGGACACGGCGAGGGTCTCGGTGCCGTGCTTCTTCAACGCGGACGTGGAAAGCTCGACGACGCTGTATGGCCCCATCACGGATGGCAGTAACGACCCTCCGCTCTACGGGAGCGTCACGGTTCAAGAGTTCATGTCGCGCTTTTACAGCGAGGGCCTCGAAGGTCGCGCGCTCGACCATTTCAGGTTGCAGCGTTAGCATACCACAAGTCCAAGACTAGCTCCAAGACCTGCTGTATATAACTATATACTCGTATAGACTTATAGTGCGTGTGGACGCAGCGGCCGCTCTTCACGAGTGAATACTATATATAGACTTAATGCATCGGTATGGATAGGAAAATGATCAGCACAAGCGAACATGATTCGAATAACTCGTTGCCGTCCGTGTAAGGTGAATCCTCACTCGCCGAAAGGTGCGTACTGCCAAGTCCGCAACCATCGCGCTCGAATCTCCTCCTCGGCAAGCGTAGAACATATGCTCCGCCGCCGCCGTACCATATCGTAGTGATCTTGGGATGATTTCCCTGATTCAAGTTCGTTTGATGGCCAATCGTAGTGGTTGCTCTCGCATCGATAGCATTTTCGTTTCGTTCTGTCAAGGAAGAACAAAAACTAATCTCTGTTGGGAAGTTTTTTAACTGCTTGCCTGTCATTTGCCTGGCCAATCGTAGTGAATGAATATCACATCCTGTTGCCCGCCATAGCATCATTCAGATGGTCGCTGGAATGGACTGCCAGAAGCATCACATCTTTCATTCCCCTGTAACGCTCACATCTCGCATCGATAGCATTTTCGTTTCGTTCTGTCAAGGAAGAACAAAAGCTAATCTCTGTTGGGAAGTTTTTTAACTGCTTGCCTGTCATTTGCCTGGCCAATCGTAACTACCTGCATATAGCTCCAAAGAGGGATTAGCTACCTGCATATAGCTCCAGTTGCTGCTGTACTGCCTATTAGCAAGCCTCCTCCTTTATCAATTACAGTTAGTTACTGCAACACAATTTCCTTTTTCTTTTTTGCAGAAAACAACTGGTCATATCCATCAAATGAGCTTGGCTCACTATATGATCGATCATTGTATGATCCATGCACTTGCTGTACCATTGTGGCATAATTTTTCTGAGTCTATTTGATCCTGTGATCTGCTTCTTGAGAAAACGAATGTCGATCTCTTTGCTGCGTGCCTGGTTACCAAAATAAAATGCAGGTTGCAACTCTTTGCAGCTGCTGACCTTACCTGTTGTTAACTATTGCTTGAACTGAAGCGCTGAAATTATTATCATTGAGTTTGAATGGCTTTTAAAATTCTGTATCTTTGATCTGTCTTGTTGATCTGACTACTGTATTAAGGTTCTGACTTACAAGGCAACCATCACTGTAATTCTTATATAATTTATGCATCATTACATTGAGCATTCTTTGGGTTATATGCCAACAGAAACAATATAGAATTGCATTGTATGTCTCCTTTCTCTAGTGTTTTATGGACAATATTTTTCTTGTATGTTAGATGTTAGCATTTTTCTTTCCCACTTTATGGACAGTAAAATTTTGGTGGGAAAACAATATAGCTCAACGCCTTGTATATGGAATCTGTTCCATTGGTTTGGTTAGCACCGCTCAATGATAAAAAACTGACAAACTACTTGTTAATTGCTACTGAAGAACTTCCTGTAGGTTTGGTTTGGTTTGCTTCTTGCTGTTTGGTTTTTTCTAGCTAACACCTAAGAACTGATGTTGTTAGTTGCTACTGATATTATTTAGAGTCATAGAGAACTTACTAGTATACAAAATTAAGCTATGCCAATTTTAAACAGGTCTTGATAATGTGAAGCTGTCTATTCATTCATGCAGCCCATTTATGTCCTATATATTTTGTGTTACACGTACTGTCCTTTTCCCATTTTTTTTTCTATTTTGGTGCAGTCATTTGTTCTTGGAGGTGACGGCCTAACTGAATTCGAATTTGCCTGTCCTTGTCTCAACAGAGCATCATGCAATTGAGGGTGTGGAGAGAGGTGTAGAGAAACATGATGTCGCTCAACTTTGACGCAGTCTATCACATGAACTTGTTCTTGTGTTCATTTTTATTTTTGTCGGTGGAGAGAGTGGCCTGCCATGAGTTCTGGAAGTCAAGTGGTGTTTGAAAGTTATGTTTCTCTTTTTTGGCAACAAATAGACTGCTAACATTTTCGTATGGAACCGAATCGATTTGACCACACCATTGCCAATATGTATGTACTGGAAATTTACATGGGATTGAATTGTTCGGTTGATTCCATTTGTATGTTGTGCTCACAGGATTAATTCCATCTATGCTGTTCGTTTTGGTCGGATTGGTCGAATTGAATCCTGGCCAGATTGAGTGACACGGGTGGATTCACTCAAACCAGGCCTGGAATCAATCCTGTCCGGAATTCAATCCCATGGAAAGGAACGAGGCCTAAAGGGGCGGGAGGGGAGGGCGCAAGCGCAACGAGCGCAGCGACAGGGCAACGGCTACGTGCACATGGACGCGCTCTTTGAGCAGCTCTCGGTGCTCGCCGACATGGCCCTGGACGGCGGGGGCTTCGACCCGGCGCGGCTCGACGGCGTCCTGGCGCTCTTCGAGGGCGAGGCGCGCGCGTCGTGGGCGGCGGCGGAGGCGGAGCAAGGCCGCCCAGGGCCACCTCGACGCCGTGATGGGCGCGGCCGTGGGCACGTACCGCGGGTGACGCGCTGGCCGCGGCCACCGCCGCGATGGAGATGGCCTTCAACGCGACGTCGAGGTCCGTGAGCCCATGAGACGTAGGTTGGTCGCGTGGCGATCCGATAATTAGACTACCTAATTAGATGCAGCGCCACGCTGCATGTGTATCACACAATGTAATATCACACACTGTAATATAGAGTGCCTGTGCTTGGGCAGCATGATTCAGTATCAAGAAACGGTGCATGGGCTCGGTCCTACTCGTACGATCATTCACCACCGGCACTTCGTAGGATCGAGGTGCTTGGTCGCATGGTAAGCTATAGCTAGCAGTGATACAACAGCAATGAATTTTGGCCCGATCCTGTCACGATAACACCTAGGATGAAATTCTCTGGATGACAGCTCAATCAGACAGGAAGCAAGTGCGAGCTCTAAATCTCAGCCCCCAACTCAACTAGTCCGAGCCATTGAAGATGTACTAGGATAGTTCCATTCTGGACAGATAGGCTAAAACAACGAAAGTTTAGCGAGCGCTAAATTTTACATGGCTAAACTTCGGACAGCTAAATTCTAGCTCAGATTGTTTGGATCCATGGGTCAATTTTAGCTGAAGATATATGGAAAAAACTATTCTGTCCTTCCACCTCTCTTTTCTGACCGGGAAAGGGGGATAAGGTGGGATCAATTTTTTGGTCTTTTCCAAGCATTAATATTAGCACCGATTACCTTCCCTCTTCCACCTAATACTTTCACCTTTTCGAGGCTTGGTTAAAGTTTAGCCTATCCATTTCACCATGTATAGATTAGAGCTAAAATTTATCATGACCCTTTACAGTTCGGCGTCTGATGATCGCTTAACGTGCTTCGTCCGATCTCATCGGCTCCTATGCTCGGGGGGCTGACACCCGGCAACCGCTCCGCGCACTTTGCGCGATCTCGTTGCCTCCTATGCTCAGAGGCTGGCGCCCCCCGCGACCGCTCTACGTGGCTCGTCCGACCTCGCTGACTCCTAGGCTCGGGGGATGGCACCCGGCGACTGCTCCGCACGCGTCGCTTGACTCGGTCGGCTCCTAGGCTTCGGGGTTGGCACCCGGCGACCATTCCGCCCGCGTCGCTCGACTCGGCCGACTGCTAGGATTGGGGGCTGGCACCAGGCGACCGCTCCACGCTCTTCGCCCGACTCAGGCGGCTCGCAAGCTCGGGGGATCTCTTTGTTTTTTGGCAGCCTACCACTAGGGGATATATTTTTTGACCATTAGCCTGGTTATTCTAATCAATTCAAGGCTCGGGGGCTACTCCATATGGAGTGTGTGATGATGACATAACACCCATGCATATGTCCATGAGTGGTGCATAGGGTGGAGAAGAACGAGACCAACAAGGTTTTTTAAGTCAAAAAGAAGGCCCGAGGCTAATCCGATTTGAGTCCCCAAGATGGAGGCCCAAAGAAACTCGGAGATGAGTCCACATCGAAATCCAGGAGCAGCTCGCACTAAATTCATCGCCCGGGTCGCATACGGGCTAAGTTGTTGACGTTCTACATATGCTTGGAAAGCTAAGGAGATAAGCTTTCCAATGACACTGGTCCCACCTCAAAATTCCTTCTGAGTCATCGGGAATCGTTGAAACAAATGGACGTTAAATAGGGTGAACAAGTGCCATGAGATATATAAAGGAGGGCTAGGATCTCTAGATAGACGAATCAATACATACCAACGGATCCATCCATTGTAACCACAAAGCTCACCATAGCTTCTCGAAGCTTTGTCGAGCACAAGTAATACAAACACCAACCGACACATGACATATGGTATTATAACTCCGTGTAGCCCGAACCTGTTTAAATCTTATTTCTTGTATCACCTTGAGGCTACTCAACTTGACGATCCTCCTCCTACAAATCTACAACTTGAGTATCTCCAGTGGATTGCCGATTCTAAGATTTGACTTGCACTAGCACATAGATTAAAATTCCTTTTTGAAATAACTATGTACTTAAAACTGGTAGTGAAGCGTGTGCTTCTCCTACAAACCGCATGGTGCATAGTACAGTAACACATATATTTACGCCCACACGGAGCAACATGAAGGATGAAGGATCCAGCATTGACCATACTTGTTGCCTCAGCTGACTTTTGAAACATAACGTTGGACAGGTCTATTATAAAACGGGCTAGAGCCCAAATTGATTTACCAAAAAGGCCTAAGAAACAGAGATGGCCCAGCTGTGTATAATATAGCCTACTAAAAACGGCCGCCTTCTTAACAATATCCTCCACGCCGCCGCATCGGTCCCAGCCCATTGTCGGCCCAACGTGACATCGCTATTCAGCCCAACCAACCGGTCAGGTGCGGGCTGCTGGCGGCGCCCCCCACTTCGCTCCCACGAAAACGGAGATCCGGGCCCACCCGCCACCCACCCACATCACACGTCACGTGAAAGCGCGGTGGCAACCGTCTTCCCGTTGATGAGTCGGTGTGTGTACGTGTTGCCCGCGCGGGGCGCGCCTGCTCACCCCCGCCAGGTGGGCCCACGTACGACCCTCGCCCTCCTCAGGCCACGACGCGTCCCGTCGCTTCCCCGCCAATCTGGTAACTGACCGGCGGACCCGCGGACACGTCGAGGCGTGCGGGTACCACTTGTCATCCATGCGTCGCCGCCCGCAGCCCGTGAACCGGCGCGAGGCAAAACAGCAGCGGACCAGGTGTATCCCCTCTCGAGACGGAAAATGGCTACGTCCACGCGCGTCGTCTCACCGCTGGAGTGGGCCCGGCGAGTCAGCACCTCCGTGCGCTGGCCTCGTCGGGTGCGCGTAGCGGGTGGGGGAGGGCGCCTTTCTCGAGGTGCGAGCACGACTCCCAGGCCCAGCCCACTACGAGGGGAAGCGACAAGCGAACGGGCGCTTCGATTTTTTACAGAAGCATCTCTCTCTATCTCTCTCTTCCTCAGTCCCCTCTTTCCCTCTCGCCCCCGGATCTGAACTCCTCCGAAAAAATCGTACCTGAGAGAAACCCTAGCGCTGGAGGTTTTCCGCCGTGGCGCCTCGCCGGAGACCCCCGCCCGCCGCGGCCGCCGACGCGTCGCCCTCGTCGTCCCCCCGGAAGTCCGGCGGAGATGCGCCGCCGCCCGCCGGGGTCACGCCGGCGGCGGCGGCGGCCGGCGTCGCCCCCTCCGAGCAGGCCAGGAAGGCGCTGTGCGTGCGGTCGCCGTTCGACGGCGACGAGGCGGCGGCCCGCGACCCCTGGCTGCCTTCTCGGGTCGCCAGATGGGCGGTGGTGGGCGACGTGCGGAAAAAGCATAAGAAGGGCCAGTCCCAGCAGCTGCTGCCGCAGCAGCCAGAGCCAGCACCTGCCGTGGAGCAGCACCCGAGAGTGCCTGCTGGGTGCAAGTGCTTTTGGGAGCAGTTGGAGCCCTACTTCCGCGAGTTCACAGCGGAGGATTTCGAGGAAATAGCGACGAAGCATCAATTCTGTCCTAGCAAGATCGATCCGTCTTTACTCATACCTCTTGTTGGCAGCGGAAATGAGTTAGGGGAGAATTCGGATCCATCTCATGCTTCTGTGGCAGAAGAAAGCGCGGATTTGCACTCGAATTTGGGCAAGCGTGACGAGGAGTTGAAGAGTAGCAAAGTGCAAGATATGCAGGAGAGCTCGGATTATATAGGAGCCAGTGTAGAGCTCGTTACTAAAGATGAGAGTAACAAAGAGAATTGTGATCAGGACATGCAGGAAGTGATTGTGCAGCAAGAGGAGCAGCCAGTTGAAATTGTTCTAGATCAAGGCAGAACTGATAGCATTGCTTTACCAAGAAGCAGGGAGGATCCAGGACCTTCTTTGAGTTGGCTCCTTGGAGCAAGGGGACGGTTTGTTCTCACATCAGAGCGCCCGAACAAGAAGAGGAAGCTCTTGGGTGCTGATGCTGGGCTAGAGCAGCTTGTGCTGCTGCCATCCTTGGAAGGTGGAACCGATTCAATCTGCGATGTTTGTTGTTTGGGTGAAAGTGTTTTGGTGGATAACAGGATGCTTCATTGCAAGAACTGTGAGATATCTGTGCACCAGAAGTGTTATGGTGTGCATGTTGTGCCAGATCGCTTCTGGTTTTGTCTTTGGTGTAGCCGGAATATGGAGATGCCACGGAGGTTGACACGGAGTGATACGTGCAGGACTGTTTTAACACCCTGTGTGCTCTGTCCAAAGGAGAAAGGTGCTTTGAAACCTGTAAAAAGGGACCCTGGTCCATCCACAGATGGAGGAAACCAAGAATTTGTACATTTATTTTGTAGTCTTTGGAGACCAGAGTTCCATGTAGAGGACATGGAATCAATGGAGCCTGTCACCGATTTAGTAGATATCCAAGAGAACCAGTCAAAATTGGTCTGCAGCCTTTGCAAGGTCATGCATGGTGCATGTGTCCGCTGTAGCCATGGTATGTATTCTTTACATCTTATAAAAGCTACATCGATCACCTTAATCCAAACACTGTAGTTTCTATATACAACATGAGTCTCTAATTTAAGATATTTTGTGGTACATGAGTCAGTGCCCGATTTTTCCCATGTACAATACTCTACTTCTAAATGTTTTTTCTTATATACTTATTTACCCAATGCTTCTCAACAATGTAATATTTCTTTCTCATTCTCTGCACTTATTTCCTTTTTGATATCCCAGTTCCTTTTTTATCCTATGAAGGATTTACACCAGCAATCCTTAAACTTGAACTGCCATGTCTTCCAGGTCCTGGGCTCAGATATGGACCACACTTGTTAAATGCTCAATGTCTAAATCTCCCTAATCAGCATGTATTTTTAGAGGCTGACAAATGGCCCGACCCTTTTAAAAGCAATTATTTATGAATTTATTGCTGACCAGTGTGCCATGTCAACAATTGTTTGCCTTATAGGATGACTTACATGCGTTTCCTATTAAGATACTATGTAAGCCGAAACCATCAACACTTGGATAAGACCATATTTGTGAAAGAGCTAGCATTTGAGTTGTGTTGCATTATTGCATGGGTGTAATTGCACTTGAATTGGCACCCCCTCAACTATTGTTTTCCATGGCCTAACTGGTCTGTAATTCTAGGCATCTTAACAACTCATACTAAATTTAATTGACCAAGAAAAAAGGACTGAATGTAGCTGAGAACCAGTCAAGGTTTATATTGGCAAATGCTTTAATGAAAGTACAATGTTTTTTAGTATTTATATTGATGTGAATGTTATAAAAACCAGTTGTCCCGGTCATGTCTTGGAGTACAATGGCAAAAAATGTTAAATAAAATAGAACTGTGGGAGTATTTTGTAACTAATGTCTAAAGAATAATAGTTCTCATTTTGTATTCATTCATTTACGGTTCCTAAGTTTATGTTATTTTCAGGAGCATGCAGGACTTCCTTTCATCCCATATGTGCAAGAGAATCCAAGCTTCAGATTGAGATATGGGGGAAGTTTGGCCATGATAATGTTAGACATTTTTCTTCTTATATAAGTGCATATCATCATATTTGATTGCATAATATTCGTCTTCTTATTTTTTAATTGTTAATAGGTTGAGATGCGAGCATTTTGTTCAAAGCATTCTGCCATCAGAGGTACCAGCTCCATCTCTGAACTGGACCCCACTCAAGTTGAACTGCATGATGGAAAATTTGTCACTAAGAAGGAGCAGCAAGTGAGATTTACACGCAGTAACAAGGACAAATTTGTGAACAACACAAATGCTACTAGTTCTTGTAGCCTAAACAAAACACAGACAGAAGTGGCTACCTCTCCATCCATTGTTGGAAGCGCAGAAAACCAAGAAACTCGAAGCGCAGAAAACCAAGAAACTCGAAGCGCAGATATGGTTGTTGATCAACCCACTGCAGATGGGAATCTTATGAGCAATTCTGGAGATGTCTGCAGAATTCTTAGAAAGGTATTTATTTGCTCATCTTACAAATCCAGATTGGGGTATGGATGTTTACTGCTTAACTGCATTTTATGTTTGCACTGATGACACAGCTAGTTGTCCAAGGAAAGCTTAGTGTTGGCGACTTAGAATCAGGACTGCGTCTCCATTCAGAATCCCTCGAAGCTCCTCTTAAGGTAATTTGTAGTTTTCATTAGTTCATAAACGTCACCCCTCTATTTCTTCCAGGTGCATGGCAGTGTGTAATAATTGATACTTGCATCCCACTCAACTTGGTTGTGACTCGAAGCTGGTGGAATATACATCACTTGAATTCCCCCTCTCGAATGTGCAAGAGAGCTGCGTGTCATTCCATTATTAAGAAGAAAAATATAAGATACTGGAAGGGTGTAAATCCTATCAAAACACACCCTGACACACCCACACACAGATTCAATATAAATTTACCCATACATGTTAAATATGATAAAAGAATTATTATATTTGCCACAACTTATCCACCTTTTGTTCTTTATGTGTAGCTGCTTATGTTTTTTACAAAAAAACCCCATAGTTTTGGAGTCATGGAGGATTTGGTTGTATACATTTAATGTATTTGAAAAGTTATAAACCTTGCAAGTAAACAAAAAGCTAGTGTAGATATATAAATAATAAAATTTTAATCGTGAGACTGTGTTTATATGTATAACCATTTCATGTATTCATAGCTCTATGGTGACATTGTGGTGTTTTGCAATGCCATGCTACCGTCAGCCTATTGCCCTATACATTTTATTGAGAAAAATGTGCCGTTGCAGCCTGAAACAATCCCCTTCTCCCCTGGTCTGAAGGCTCAAATGATGGAGTGGCTGCAAAACTCTGTTAAAGACGGTTCTCTGGCACCACAAGGTAACAGAATAAAAAAAATAAGTGTAAAGCTAGTGTTATAGTGATTATTATGCTTAACCTGTTCGTTTTTTTCTTGAACTTGGGATTTATTCATACTCTTCTCTGGCTCACCATGTAAAAAAGTAACATCTAATATTACATATCATCCTCTATTCTCTGCAATGCTACAACAGTTGTGGCCATGCTGTTCTTTACTTTCAGTTTTATGTTTTGGGTAAGGTTTAAGGATTGCTGTAGATATTATGCTTCTTGATATGACATTAGGCTTTAACAATTTATGCTGGGTGATGTGCATATCTTGTGGCTTCAATGATCGGATTTATGGCAGTTTTATTCACTTTTTTTTTTTCAAAACAGGTTATGACTGAATAAGCTAACATTCGCTAACTTCCATTACCTTGTAGAGACTTCAGGAAATGACATCTAATATTGTGCCATAACTTAGTTAGGGCACTGTTGTTTGTACCAAGTACTAACTGTGATGTACCTTTTTGGTTGACTACCTGCTTTAGATGTTTCTTCATTGTGTTGGGCTGGCAGCTTGCATTTTCTTCCCCTTTCATTTTTACCTAAAACTTGAGGTTCATGGTTAGCCCTTTGTTTATGATTAAACTAGTCCAAAACAATGAAGACTCAAGTCTTAAATGCTATATCGATTTTATTAATACTTGTAGACTTGATTCTTCTGGTATTTATTAACAGGTACATTGCTTATGAGAGAAAGTAAGAACTCAACTGTTGCTGAAATTCAATCAGGACAGGAGGAAGGCATCTCATCAGTTGATCATCACTGTCCCGAAAATGACAATGCTAGTAGGGGTGATTTAGTTCAAAATGGTTATCACAGCTGTCCTGATCCTGATGTAAATAAGGTTTCTGGCCGGCGTTTGCTCAAGTATGCTCACCCCCGCTCTCGGCCCCGTCATGCATGTTTCTGCACAAAATTTAGTTCTGTGACTCTGGTTGTTTTTCGATGCATGTTCTTATGGACAGTGTTTTATTTGAATGATCAAATAACTTAATCTGTTTCAAACCCATGTAGCATGGATGGTTACCGCTGCTATATTCATCCATTCATAGAGAAAAGGGTGCAAGATTCATGGGGTAATAACTTGGAGCAAACTATACGAGGAAATGATCATCATGGTGAATTCCTGTTGCCTTGTCACCATCAATTAAATAAAATACATTGCCAGCCTTTTTATTCACATCTGATCTGATTATCTGAAAATACACTTTGTTTTTTCCCAACTTTAATAGAAGAGTTATGGTGCGCTCCTCGCAATGAGGACCTTGCCAAACTTGGGCAATTAGCAGACACAGGTGCTGTGGATCAAGTCTGTAAAGCAAAATCATCAGATATTCTGGAATATTCACCTGACGATGAAGTAGAAGGGGAAATAGTTTATTTACAATCCAGGCTACTCAGCGGTGTTGTTTCCATGAAACAAAGATATGGTAAGGGTGCTTTCCTTTTGTTACGCGCGCTACCATTTTGTGAGCAGAAAAACGAAATATATTGATTCCCAGGTAGTACTCACTAATTGGGCTTCAGTGCAAAACATGCTACTTAGTTGAGTTTGTATTCATCACCTTTCTGAATCGATATTTCAGTCGTCCTTATATCTTGCAGAAGATTTGATACTCAAAGTTGTCCAAAATATTTCTAAAGAGTTGGATTCGGTCAGTAAAAGAAAATGGGACCATATCATTGTGAATCAGTTCCTTCGTGATCTGCGGGAAGCTAAGAAACGCGGGAACTCAGAGAGGAGACACAAGGAAGCTCTATCTATCCTAGCTGCAACTGCACCTTCTGTTGCACCACCCTCGCGAATTGCAACAGTGAGGAAAGATGCAGATAACAAGGTTACATCTTCTAGACAAGAGGTTAGTGCTGTGCTTTTTGCTCCCTCAATTGATTCGTGCCATGCATTATCATTTTTATTGGCCTCTCTTTGTTTTCAGAACATGCCAAGAGCCAATGCTGGATCCTTAAGAATTAGCCAACTATCTTCATTGCCACAAGCAAAGGATTTACCATTTTCTAGTAGCAAAGTCTCAGAAGATACCAACTTTGGCATTTTCGATCTGGCAAAGTTCTCCAAGAAAAGTGCTCTTCCCTGTGATATATGCATGCGATGTGACACTGTATTGAACCGTATATTTGTCTGCTCCAGCTGCAAGGTGCTTTGTATTTACTGTCCTTTTTTTTTTTCAAATTGCACTCAGTCAACTATTAACTCATGCATGATCAGCAGGCTGCTGTCCACTTAGATTGCTACCAGAGTCTGAAGTATCCCACAGGCCCCTGGAAGTGTGAACTTTGCCAAGAAATGCCCTTGGATTCTGTCATCTCTTGTAATCAATCAGATTGCAATGGTGTAAAAGCATGCTTGGCGCAGTGTGGTTTGTGCCATGGAACATCTGGTGCGTTTAGAAGGACTGGGAAAGGGCAATGGGTTCATGCATTTTGTGCCGAGGTAATGATTTGATCCCCCCCCCCCCCACCCCCACCCCCACCCCTCTATCTCCCTCCCTTATTGCTATTTTGCTTAGCTTATTGACATTTAAAAATTTCCCCAACTTTCTTTAGTGGCTGTTGGAGACCACATTCAGAAGAGGGCAACATAATGCAGTCGACGGAATGGTACTAATTTTGTTCTATCTATGCTCGTAATCATAGCTTTTATATTTTGGAATTAAGTAGACCGTCTTTCATATTATTTCATTACATGCATGGTTATGTTATTATTATATAACCAGAAGCCACCTTGATTAAACATCTTATTATTTTGTTTTGGCTATAATTTGTAAAGGAGAGGCTTCACAAGGCTAAAGATACGTGCACTATATGCCACCGCCGAGTTGGTGCATGCTTGAAGGTTTGATTTTTAAGATTAGCCTTTACACACCTGTTGATCTAGACGGTATAGACAAACCAGTCCAATCTTGCTAAGTTTTTCTTTTTTGACTGTGCAGTGCAGTACAGCAGACTGTCAAATTACTTTCCATCCTACATGTGCTAGAGATGCTGGTCTTTACATGAATACAAAGAGAATTGGTAGTATGTTACAACATAAAGCATACTGTGGTGGACACAGTATCGAGCAGAGAAAGGTAAGCGGTGCTTTATATTGTTTAGGCGAGGTTGATGTCTTTACCTTGTAACTAGTTTTCTACCTTATGCCATCATTATACTTACATTCTTATCTGGAAATTTGTGTAGGCTTATCGTCAACAATATGGATCTGAGGAGGTCAAGAGCATGAAACAAATGAGGGTAAACACGCCTGCTGCACACACTGCTGAAAAATGATCCATATTTTGCTTGAATCATTATATGTTCTACATTCCTTTGTTTTACTAACTAGGGTTGTAATAATTTGAGACTTTTAATCTTTACAAGTACTTGTGTGTTTGTCTTTCGACATGCGTTGCCTTTGCCATTTTGTGTAGAACAGCTCTAGTTCACATCCGGTCTACTACATTTAAAGAAGATAATCCTATTGTCATTTTGTTCTTATGTGAAACTAGTGCCATACTAAGATCATATCATGCAAGTAATGTGCCCATGTGGTAATTTGTGCTGTATTGACATTGAGCATCAGCCATGGCGAAAATATTATTGGTATTAAGCAGACATTATAATTATCTATCAAACAATGTTTAGCATGCTGTATTTGATGAAGTATATTGGCTATTGTAGGCCTTATAAAGTATATAAATTACAATATTACATATAAACATAAAACTTTAAATTTCTCATGTTTGCGATTGTACCTTTGTGTGACCAGTAAGATTTTTATATGGAGAAAAGGACAGATTTGCCGATTAGCATCAGGAACATTCTAAAACATTCAGAGCCGAAATTGCATAAAGCTGATAAGTAGGAAGAAATAGCAAACTCTGATTTGTTTGATTTGGACTTTGATAGTTTACTAGAAGTGGATTTTTTTTGCTTCAGTTAAGTGATATAGCCTATGGTACCACAGGCAACATGTTTTTGTCTAAAGATGGCCAACAAACTCTAGGTTTATATGCTTTTTGTTTTTTCTCGCTCTTGGCAGGTTGAATTGGAACTATTACGCTTCCTTTGTGAGAGGATTGTGAAGAGAGAAAAAGTGAAGGTACAATAGCTGTTATTGTGTCTATTTGTGTACCTTCAGTTTATCAGGGAATTAAATATCGTCAGCCAATATTTTTTTTCTCTTTATGCAAAGAGTAAAATAGAAGATTTTTGGCAATTGACTACGTAGTACATACTAGAGGATGATGTTTTATGTGTGCATCATGTTAAGCAATGTGGCAAAATACACTAGGGGTCCAGTGATTGAGTATGCACCAAAATGATTGCTGCTGTTTGGTTTTGATGTCAATATTTGAAACTAATATTGAAAGTTCCTTGCTGGACATCCCTATTCTTCACCTTTCCATCATTCATTCTTAAACGTAGAAACATTGTACCTTGTTAAATGAAATATATAACACTTGATTGCCATCTCGCAGTTTTCTTGTTTGACATTCTGATAAATTGTACTCTCATAGTTATGTGCCACAGATATCTGTTGTAATCATCTTATCATACTACATTAATCTGGATTTTTTCTATACTAACTTAAATCTTGATTCTCAACATACTAGAAAGATTTGGTTGTATGTGCACATGACACACTTGCTGCAAGAAGGATCACTTCTGTCTCTTCGATGTGGACTTCTTATTGTGGATCTGGACCTGGAGCAAGTTCAGAATCCGCCACTACTTCTGTTAATAACAAATCATATAGTGGAACTATGCAAAGATCTGATGATATCACAGTGAGATCAGATGATGTCACAGTGGACAGTACTGTTACCAAGAAACATACTGTCAGGTTTTCTCTAAATAACAACAGGGATGCTGATCGGAACACAGCTGACAGTTCAACGTCAACAATATCATATAAGCGGAAGTTGGATGATGGGGAATCACCTGGATTCAAGAGTCTTTCTGAAACGCCAGCTACTGCATTGGAATCGGAGGTTGTAGAAAAGAAACCAACAGATAAAAAGGTTTGTGCACTTCTTTTTATTTTTTGCAACAGTTTACATTCATATTCATACATGTTTATGTAGAGTCTGCATTCCATTCTACCCTAATCAATTCTGATGCTTTACATACCATTGCAGGGAAGAGAAACATATCAAAAGGAGCTTGTTATGAGTTCTAACCAAGCTATGTTGAAGAACAAGAGCCCTCCAGAGAGATATGTTTATACTCGCCGGAGCTCCCAGTCCAAAAGGAAGCAATGCAGTCAGCATGGAGTAGAAGGGCCTGGTGGATAACCATGATGGATCCTTCTTGAGAATACTCTTCGAAGCTTGATGTGGAAAACACATGCAGCATGCGGGGCTGGCCATTTTAGCCATGCCCATAGCCACCGGGGCAGGCATGGTGGGACCAAGTTTGGAACATGGTGCAAGCTGGGTTCTTTTGACTCAAGTATATTTGAGCTTCCGAGTGGAAGATTTGACTCATTGAGCCCATGTCACCGGAGGCCAACATGTGTGAATTCATTCACTGATTTAGTATCAAGGGCAGGTTTTGTGCATTGTGCCCTGTTGCTGGTATGGCCATCTGCGCATTTGTTGTTTTGAAGAAGCAAAGCAATTGAATGATGAAAGGAAGAGATCAGAGAATTGTTGCTAACTGATGACTTCGAGTAGGCCGTCCGTCCTGATGACTTCGAGTAGGCCGTCCGTCCGTACATGAATATCCATATTTAGGAGTTGTAGGTAGCTGGTGGGTTCTAATGTACTAACTGAATTGCATGTTGTTGTGTGGCTTACATTTGTTCTGACTTGAGAGATGAACCCTCGCCTAGTTGAAGGCATTTCATGTTTGTACAGGCATGCAGGCTAAGCATTCTTCTACTCCTATGTAGGATGTTGCCTTCTGTGGTTAACTGAAAAAACATCTGTTAGTAAACTTGGTAGCTGCTACGCTGGCAAATGGGATGTGTTGGTATCAGTCACTGCAAAGGTTGTTTCTTACTGATGTTGAGCCCGCAGCTTGTCAAGGCCTTGTGTTTGTTATGCCTGTGTTGTGGTTGGTCCCTGTAACCTCGCCTGTGTAATATGTTTGTGAATGGTCCCTGTAACCTCGCTTGTGTGATGTACATACATATAAATTCTACTCTTTGTCGTTGTGATGAGTTGTGATTTGTAAATGAATACCCTTGCACCTCTGCCAAGAATGCCATGATCCCATGTCAGCTCTCGCATGATACCGTGTCTGTTAGGCATTACAGTCGACATGTTTTTGTCAACTAAATTATGGAAACTCTTACAGTGTGTTTAAAAGTTCACCTGGCATCACAGTTGACAGATTTTCATCGAACTGAATTATCGATCTCTTGTATAGTTTCAGGTGTTTTCCAATTCACCTGCCGAACCCTGGAGTGAAATGCATCTGCTTCGAATCTGGTCGTTGCTGTCGGTCTTTTAGAAATAAGGGACCTGTCGTTGCTGTCGGTTTTTTACAAAAAGGGGCCTTTGGATCTAATCGTGGCGGTCAGTATTTAGAATAAGGCGCTTTGGGATACCTACTATGCTATGCCTTGTCGTGATGCATATGATTGTTAAAAGCTTCGAAAGAGAATTGTTCAAAACGAAGGGTGTTATCCTCGTACTTGAAGTTGAAATTTTGTGAGAGAATGGCACAACTTTATGGCTTGGCAAAAACAAATTATAGGAATTGATAGCTTCATTCCTACATTCTACTAGTATTTTACATTGGGACATCGAATGTGGTAGGATTTCCCCTCTTGGGGCATTTGTATTGTCAACATAGTAATTTTCATATACCATTCTAAATATGTAGTTTTGTGATAAGCTTGTTCAAGTTTGTAGTCTTGTGATATGACTTCTTCAATCTGTTAGTCTTCTAAAATAATATGTAGATTTATGAAGTTTATTTTTTTAATATTCTTAATATATCCTTCTGTTTTAGCATATTTCACATCATGTGGTTTAAAACCGCCTATTTGTGCACCTTGCCCATTTTGACAACGGTTTCAGCCTAGGAGGCACCATCTCTCTTATCCTGTCATTTGTGGTGGTTTTAACCAATCAAGCCTCAATTAGGATGATAAATTGGGCTCCACCGATAGTTGAGTTGGTCAAATGGACGTTGATGAGCGATAATAATATTATATTTTAGCAAGATATAAAACTATTTATTATAACTAATAATATTAATTTCAATAATATAACAAATAACTTACAATTTAAGTTCTAAATAGCCCATCAACTTTTAAAAGATGACATAACTTTTAAAAGTCGTCTCTTTGACTAATCATAATCTGAAAATATAATTTACTAATACTATATAGCATTACAATTACTACTTATCATGGTGTATTTTATAAGCGAATGATGTACTTATACTTAATATCACTATGTAATTTATAACTAACAAGATTAATCTTCTATCATGTAATCTTTGTGTATCAATTTCAATATCTGTCAAAATGATTTTGTTTCTTTTTAAAATCATTGGTAATGTGTGCTTATAGACAAGAAAATCAATTAGTTATTCAAATATCGACTTAAATCTAAACTATCTAATTCGTTAATCCAAATAAAATGTGAAAAGTAATTTTATTCAAATTCTTATTTGATAAATTTTGAGTTATGATTGGCTGAGCTTCTAGAGTTGATTATCTGCTCAATCAATTTTTCAGAGAGAAGTAATTCTCTGAAATGAACTAAAAGACTAGGACCGAAAAACATTTTTTTTATTTTGTGAATGATCCCCCCTTGATTTTTAGAATTTAGGCTAGAGAATCAAAGAAAATGACTTTTAGCCATATAATCAGTTTTCTCAGAAAATCAATTCACATAGAATATTAGAATAAGATAGAACTCTACCAAACAGATCCTTGGATTTCACTGAGAACGTGATCTCAACATCAAACCGCATTCGCATGCTTTCAACAACTGCTTAATTGTGCGCACATTTCAACAGTGTGACATCCATTTTTGACCCCATTTTAACCATGAAATCTGATCTACTATCTTACCGAGGCCACGTTGACTAAAACTATTATGTAACATTAACTAATGTAACATTAGCTGGCGTGGTGTGACATAGACTAAAATCGCCATCGAGACTGTTCACAGCAAGTAGGGGCATTTTCTAAAATCACATAGAACCAACATGTCACTCTATTCAGTTGAGATTGCTGCAGCTATGGCACAACAACCAGCCTTCTAGATCTACAGGAGCTGGAGTTGTTTGTTGGTGCTGCAGCCGCAGCAGCAAGAACCACTGCCGCACAGAGCAATGCCATTTCAATTGGAAGTTTCTTCTTTAATCTCAATTTGAAGTGGTAAATCAGAACCGTGGATAGTTGACATGGTCAAATTGACTTTTTCCGTGACCTGCCGACATGCGCCCGCACTGGGCAAGCCCCCAGCCCACGTTGAACAAATGGCGGCCCGTTTACAAGATACAGCCCGCCGGATAAAAAGGCCGCCATCTGGGGTCGGGGAGTCTCTCGGACTCGGAGAGCGCTCCTTCTCTCTCGGCTCCGTTTCCCTTCCCCTCCGCGCCTTGCCTTCAGGGGGAGCCGGGAGCTCGCGAGCAAGCGGCGACCGCCGCCTCTGGACAGCAGCGGGCAGGTCGGCCCGATTCGCGCGGCCTCAGGCGAGCGCGGGCGTAAGGACGCCGCGGCCGGGTGAGTTCCGTCAGGTTTCCGTATGGGTTCGGCTGTCGGGGGATGGTTCTAGGGTTAGCTGTTTGTGGCAACTGTGAGGACAGGGTGGGCGGCTGGTGTTCTCACGGTGGCGGGGATGCTCGAGGCACCCGGATTGTCCCGAGGTGAATGGGAACCGCGGGAAGAAATGAAAAGTTTTCCTCTTGAAGGGTACTGAAAAATATGAGTGGGAAATCCGAAAGAATTCGTGTATCAGGTGGCAATTAATCTATCGAGTGCTGTTTTTTTGACAACTCCTAAAAACAACCAATTGACTGGCACATAATTCTTCCTGTTAAGAAGATCTACTTATACTGCTGGACCATTATTTTTCTGCGTTCAGCTGTCGCTGTTGTGCTTGTTTATGTAACTTTTACTTACGAGTGGTTCACGTTTTCTAGATGGACCTCAAGGAAAGCCTCTCCAAATTTAAGCAACAGCAGGAGAGATGCCAGTCATCTTTGGCGAGCATAGCTGCTTCAGCCACAAAACCAAAGCACAGGGCCCAACCTGTAAATGCTCCATCTGCTCCAGCAAGAACATCACAACCTATTAAATTTTCAAATGATACAGAAAGGCTGCAGCACATTAATTCGATTAGGAAATCTCCTGTTGGAGCACAGATCAAACTTGTCATTGAACTGCTTTACAAGGTATTTTCCTGCTAAGCTACAATCTTCTTCCATTTCTCATTTCATACTAGTGCAAATTGTAGGAAATGATTCCTCCCTTCTGGCCTCACAAAGTATAATAGATCCTGCAAATCATTGTTCAAACTGTACCCTTACTTCACATGCTAGATTATCAATCTTGCTATCTACAACCTGCAATTTATAATGTTTGTATGCTGATTTTTCTGCATTCAGCCCATGCAAAATAGAATGGAATTTCTAGAATAGATTAATTCTAGTATAGTTCGTGCTAAGATAATATGTAGTAAAAGGTAAAATAAATGATGTGCTGGTTATATTTGCATGCATGTTGCATATGAACTATCAAGTGCTATATGATTATGCATTATCTGACTGAGGTGAGTATATAGAATTAGGTATTTCGAACAAAATGTTATAATTTATAAAGATTAGAATGGCCCCACGGATGTTTTTCTGTTCTGGTTGATTAATCCTGTACTAGTTGCAGAAGCTAGTGAAATTGCCACAAGGGATAGCAAATTAATATCATTTAAACTTTCTTTATGATTTTTTATGCTGTGTCTAGTTTGTTCATCTCAATAGTTGTTTCTTCCGAATTTGCAGACTAGGCAAGCTTTTACTGCAGAGCAGATAAATGAAGCAACTTATGTTGATATCCATGGTAATAAAGCTGTCTTTGACAGCTTGAGGAATAATCCCAAAGTAAGCTATGATGGGAGGCGTTTTTCTTACAAGGTAAATTAAGTTATAGTTATAGCTGTCCATAATTAATTTCAATTGTTTATCTTTGTTATCTTTCTGTAACCTTAGACAATTCAGAAGCGTCTACTGAACTGGAAATAACTTACTGTCCCTACCTTTGCATGTGGAACACTTTCACTATATGTCCTAGTGAACTAAGTTTTCCTCCAGCCGACATCATGTTGGTGTTCTCCTATGATAGTTGTATTTTTTTAAAAAGTGGCCTAGGTGACCAGCCACCTAATTGCTCAGCGGCATCCGTCTGCTGAACCTTTGCCATAAGTTGGCAGGCTAGTCATAGGCAATGGAGTCACAAGTTTCTTCTCTTCTACTTAACTCTCTGGTGCTGTTTGGTCGAGGATTGGAATTTGGAAATGTAAACGTAAACACTAAACAGTACTGGTAGCACTTGGAATGGAAACAGTGTTAAGCTTAAGCTATACTTGTTTTGTTTGGTGTACCTTCATAATGTAATTGGATGCTGCTATCTTCTGCCAATGGCCCTCTGCATCCTGCGAATCACTCTTAACTTCTGAAAGGAAAAGGGGACCCATCAATGGCGTGGAGAAGGTGGGCGCATGGACGCCCACAGTGATGCTTGCATCAGGTGGCTGTGTTCCAGTAGACCAATAGACACAGACCACGCTGCTGTTGCCGCTGCAGCGGCGGTAAAGTTGCTGTGAGTGCGCCCTGGAAGGCAAATCTAACCCTTATGTCACCGCCGCCGGTGATCACGTCTCCATGTCCGACCTTGTCAGCGTGTAGCGGATTGACGCCTTGCGAAATCGTCCCGGCACTGGAGAAGGAATGAGAGATGTGGTACGTCTGTATCTGTTAACGCCTAGTGGTTGGTGAAACGGAATCGAGTTTCTGAAGGACTGGCAACAGATTACATGGGATATGTTGATGTGCCAATAGAATTATAGAAACAAATGGAAGTAATATATTCCAGATCATGCTCCCTGCCATGGACATAGTTGGTGAGTTAAGGGGGCTAGGTGCTTGTAACGACGACATGCACACCCCATCGCCTGAGTATCACCAAGTAACTTGGGAAACATCAACAATCATCACATCTTTTATGACAACAAACCTTTATATGATTGTATATGGTATTGGAATTATGTGTCATGTGTCTTATAGTCTAAAGACTTCTCCTAGTTTTATCTTCTTGTTTGCTGCTGAACTAGTTCTGACTTCTGAAGTCTCCTGTGTTGATTTGCTGTTTCCATATGTGCAGTCCAAGCATGATCTAAAGGGAAAAGATCAATTACTTGTTTTGATAAGAAAGTTCCCAGAAGGACTTGCTGTCGTGGAAGTCAAGGATGCATACCCTAATATATTGGAAGATCTGCAGGTAACTAATTCTCCTCATCACATACTCGAGATGTTCCGTACATGTGATGCTGACATTGTTCGGAAAGGTACCGAACTAGGTAATAACAAAATGCTACTAAAATAATAGATCCAAGTTAGCAATGCTCTCTAACCACAAATGTACCCACCGTGTGGTACCTTAGTTTAGTCATTGAGCGCACATATTGTCGATCCTAATAAGTTTTAAGCATAATTTTCTACTACTTATATTTAAGCATAATTGCATAATCTTGAGTATTTGCTGTGCTCTAGGTTCTGAAGGCTGCAGGTGACGTTTGGCTTTTGTCAAACATGGACTCCCAGGAGGACATTGTGTACCCTAATGATCCAAAAGCGAAGATCAAGGTTGATGATGATCTGAAGCAGCTCTTCCGGGAAATTGAGTTACCACGTGACATGGTCGACATTGAAAAGGAGCTCCAAAAGAATGGCATCAAGCCCATGACCAACACTGCCAAACGACGGGCAGCTGCCCAGATCAATGGGGTGAAACCCAAGGCTAAACCCAAGAAGAAGCAGCGTGAGATCACGAAACGGACCAAGCTCACGAATGCCCATCTGCCTGAGCTGTTCCAGAATCTCAACACTTAATCATGTTGCAATCGTTGGCAACTCGAGGGTTCATTTTACTTTTATAATTATGTTGATGTGTAGATGCGACTCTTGTATGTTGTGTGACCTTATGAGCTCCATGAATTTGTTTGCCAAGATTTTGGATGCCCTACGCATTCTGACATACTCCTACCTCTAGTTGAGGTTGTCAAATGCTAACTTTGCATAGCGCTAATTCAGTCATACTTGATTAAACATAAAAAAGGTACTATGCTGCAGGTCTATTTCAATTTGAACACATCCGTCGTTTGCAATTGGACATTTACTTTATGTTATCTTTAATAAAATGCATCAGCAATAGGTAATGCGAGCTCTAGTTAAACTTTCGCTGCTTACGAGAGCAACTCCAACGGATTGAGAAAATCAACCCCTTTTCCTATATTTGTGGTTAAATGGGATTGAGAGGTGGATCCCCATTCGAAATCCCATTTCCTTATATTTTTTTTTCAATCCCCTTTATCTCCCTTCCTCTCCCCTTTCTTTTCTCAATCTCCTCCACTTTTTTCAATCCCCTTTCCTTCTTCCTTTGGCTCCACTGCGTTCCCTCTACCGCTTGCCCCATCCGTTCGATGCCGCCGCCCACCGCCCGGCCGTGTGCCGCCCGCCTCCCCACGCCGCCGGTCACCCACGCGTCAGCGGGCTACGCGCCACGCCGCCCCGCGCCCGACCCCACGTTACCGGCCGCACGCCCGCACTCCACCGGCTGCCCACTAGCCGGCGCCGCCTCGCCGCAGATTCCCACGCCCGGCCGCCCACCAGCCGGCGCCGCCTCGCCGCAGATCCTCACGCCCGGCCGCTGGCGAGCCCGCGCTGGCGTTCGCGCTACCCCATCCTCCGCGCGGGGCCACGCCGCCGAGCGCTGCCCGCGCGCCACCGAGGCTGAGCAAGGCCGCAGCGCGCCGTCCTCCGCGCGAGCCGCGCCGCCATGTGCCGCCTAGGCTGAGCAGGGCCGTGGCGCGCCGTGCTCCACGCGAGTCACGTGGGGCCGCATCGCCATCCTCCACGTAAGGCCACGCCTCTTCCTCCGCGTGGGTCCGTGCCCCTCCACCGTTTGCCTCGCTGTTTCTCGGAGAAGATAGAGAGGTAGAAGAAGGGAGGGAAGCAGTTTAGTCATTGACAAGTAGGTCCCACCTGTCAAGCAGATGGAAAGGGGAGAAGAGAAAGGGAATCTGCTGGAGCATCTCTCTCCAATATATTAAAAAGATGTTTTCTCAATCCCCTTTAGCAAATTATAGGGGAATAAGTTTTCTCAATCTGTTGGAGTTGCTCTAACGTCCGATCCCGTGACGTTTGCTCTTTTTCTTTTTCTTTTCTGGGAAGAACACGTTTTGAGTATGCGAGGCCTAAGGCTGTCGTACGGGTGACCCTCTATTCTACACTCTAAACAACGATATTTTATCCTATTCATCGAGATTATCTACTCTAAATCACTTTCTTCCGCACTCGTTCAAACTCTATCTTACTCTTATACCAACTACCACAACGCGGGCCCACAGTAAATGTTTTTTATCCTTCACCTCTCTCATCTCTCCCCTCTCTCTCTCTTATCCTCTCCGCCCTCTCCCCTCCCCTGCGCCGCCGCCCTCTCCTCCTCCCCCGTGCCTACCCCGCGCCGCTCTCTCCTCCTCCCCCACGCCGCTCTCTCCTCCTCCCCCACGCCGCAGCCCTCTCCCCTCCCCCGCGCTTCCCCCACGCCGCTCTCTCCTCCTCCCCCATCCACTCCACCACCGTCGCCCACCTCCCCTCCCCAGCCGTCGGCGCTCCCACGGCGGCCGCCCCGCCGCCCCCTCCCCTCCCCGACTGTCGGCGCGCCTGCGACGGTCGCCCCGCTGCTCTCCCCCGCCGCCCCCTCCCCATCCGCTCCACAACCACCGCCCCATCCCCATCCCCTTCCCTCCTCTTCGAGCCGAGTCGGGTGGTGGAGGCTACCGGGCGGGCGGTGCGAGGGGCCGGATCGAGCGGTAGAGCGGAGCGGCATGACGAGCGGGCGAGCGACGGCGGCGGGCGGCTTCTCGTCGGCCCGTCTTCTCCTCCTGCCTCCTCGGCGGGGCTCCACGGTGAAGCCCAGCAGCAGCCGCAACGGCCAGCGTGCGAGCGGGCACAGGCGGCCAGCAGGCGGCGACGTCGGGGGTCCCGGGGAGCAACGGCCCGTGCTGACGTGGCGTTTCCCATTCTCCTTTCTCTCTCTATTTAGCAATGCTGGGATTTATATACCGTGTAACATGTCGTTTGGCGGCCCCCGCTGCAGGCGCCGAATCGGTACCCCGCATGGCATGTGTTGGGGGCGATCATTAGGGGTACCAAAACCTATGAGATAATCACCCTTGTTAAACACTAAACTCATGCACATACCAGAAAAAAGAAAAGCAAATTAAGGCCCATGGCACAACAACGGACAAAGGCCCAGTCAAAACACCCCGCGGGGCGCCTCGACGCGCACCTCAATCTCCGCTTCACTCGAGGGAACCGACCCCTCGAGCGAATCGGAAAACTCCGCCTCGGTCGAGGCCTGAGGGTCGAGCCTCGAGCAACCCACGAAATGGGGAGAGCTCCGCCTCGGTCGAGACCTCCGCTCCGACAAACAATTAATGACACTCACCACCGCCGTGCATCCAAAGTCAAAAGGCAAATCTCTCGCCACGCCGCTCTGACAGCCACGACCCTCCGTCGCATCCGCCAACTCCCGTCACTATGCTGCCAACCGAGGCTCTATGCGGACAGGCCGACGTTGTGCGAACAAAACACGTCACTCCGAGCTCCTGTGCTACCAACTCCGACGACCCGAAGCCCTCAATCGGGCAGGAGAGACCCTCGAGCACGCAACAAGAGAAGGAGAGAGGACGGCGGAGGGATGGCGGGGCATCCCGAGCACTATGCGACCATCCCTGACGCTGTGCGGACATGTCGTCACTGTACGAACAGGGCCGGGTCACTCCGACTCCGTGTGCTACCAACTCACACAGTGATTTCCCACAGAATGGGCTGTGCACAGGCGTGGGAGACCCTCGAACTAGCATATGGGCGAACCATTACCGCACGCAGGTCAGTTCGGATCCTCGAAACCACTCCCTGGCATCATCACCAGTACAAGAATCGATCACAGGGACCGCAACGCCGCGTAACAGTGGCCAAGGACAAAGAGCCACGTCCGGGGCCACTCCTACCACTGTGCAACAACTATGCCTGCATAGTGATGCACGCCTGTAACCCCTTCTCCTTGGCCTATAAAAGGAGAGGGCGCGCCCACGAACAAGACGGGCCCCCAGACGATGGAACAATCAAATACAGAACAAGAAACAACACTCACGTACACTCCGCACTCCACGATATTGGCACTCTGCCTCAATCATCTGGGACTTGGAGGCCTAGCCTCTTCTCCCAACCTGATTGTATCCCCTACTACTCGCAGTCCGGTGCAGGATAATACATTGCACGCACCATCTCGCTGGAAGTACGGTCTTGCGATCGGAACTAGGATAAATTCATGTCTTGCGTTACCTTCTGCATCAACCATCAGGGGAGGGGACACAACACATTTCTGGTTGGTGTCGGGACCACGTTTTCTTAACACCGACATGACGCGTACCGTGCGGGGTACCGTGCCAAAGTGAAAGCAGCCTAATGGAAAAGATGTTGGGCTCAATGTGTGATAGAGGGCCGAATCTATTCTAACTTGGATGACGGATAATAAGCTTCAGGCTGCTGCAACCAAGGATAAGTGAGGTATTCACGTGACTTACTGATGCAACATAGTAATTTATGCTGAATTCTTTGTCATTAAGTTGAGTAATGTAAAAGTCAGTTGCAGCATCATTTGGCAGCAGAAAGCTGGAAGCTACTCATCTCGTTAGTGGGAGCGCGCGCAGTTCAAATTCAAAGGAAGTTGGTACATCGGGGATAACTAGGGCATCTTCAATGTATAGGTGTGACCCCGTGTTAGGGACGATCATAGGGGTCCCCTAACCTGAGGGATAATCACCCCAGAAAAACACAAACAAGCCACGACCAGCATCCCTACAAACCAGAAAGGGGCCCAAACACGCAAAGACCACGGCCCATCATCATCCGACGGCCCGTTCGAGACCCTTCGAAAGGGTCCTGACGCGCGCGCTGCAACTCCGCCTCGATCGAGGGTCCTGGTGCGCGTGCTACCACTCCGCCTCGATCGAAGGTCCCGACCCTCCGCGAGTACGAAGCAAACTCCGCCTCGATCGAGGCCCCCGCGGTCGAACCCCACATGACCCTCTACTCCAGAAACTTCGCCTCGCTCGAGGCTTTCCCTCGACCCGCCGCACAGAAACGTCTGTATGTTCCACTGGCAGGCACATTCAATGCTCAACGCTGCCACGGGACGCCAAAGTCAAAAGCTGATCACAAGCCATCCCGCACAGGCGATGCGACTCGAGTCGCGTCTGCCAACTCCGGTCACTGTACGGCCAACTCCGGTCACTGTGCAGCCATCCCCGACGCTGTGCCGGTCTGCGAGGCTCTGTGCAAACCTGTGCCACCAACTCCGGCGCTCCTGTACTGCCTACTGGCGAAGCCCTCGATGGGGTATGGGAGAACCCTCGAATGAGTGTACGGACGGCAACTGGGCATGGACGCCGGTCATCACGACCCCTCGAAGACACCCTAGGACAAGTACAGGGATACGTACTTCCTACAGGAACCATCACGCTGTGCACTGAAGCTGCCAGAGGCTCAGCGATTTACGCCGGGTAAAAGGACCCGCAGGACGACCGCCACGCCCAGCGCCACCCTCTCCAGTGCCCGACGACAGTAGATCTAACTGTGCGACATATGTATCTCTTCCACCCTTGAACTATAAAAGGTGAGGTAGAGTCTCGACCAAGGGCCGGCGGGAACGAGAAGCAATAGACGATAGGTTAGTAACAAGCGACCAAACGACACCACCATCCGATACGCACGGGACTTGGGGACTCCATCTCCTCGCCCGCCTTGCTTGTAAGCCCCTACCACAGGCACCCCGGTGCGAAGTAATACAGCGCGTGCACCCCCCTTGCTGGACGTACGACCCCGCGGCCGGAACCAAGATAAATCTCGTGCCATTGTGTTAGCCTTCGCACCAACCATCGAGAGAGTGGACGCATCGCATTCGTTCTAGTTAGTGTCACAGCCGATCCGGACACCGACACCCCATTTTTTAATGAAACCTCATTCATCATGTTAAAAATACCACAATGTAAAGAACCAGCCTCTTTATCACAGTGGTCCCATGAAAAATATAAAAAAATCATGCCTCAGCCACCTTGGTTCTGGTCAACAACCGGGCCAGCAGTTCTCTATCTCCTCCACCTTCCATGGCCATGACCGACGGAGGCGATCTCCAATTCCCCCACTTTTCTGATTTGCGTCTTGTTTAGTTTCCAATTTTGATATGTCAAAATTATCATTTTGTCATTAATACGTCACGGTAGCATTTTATTTGTATTTGTGAATAATTGTCCAAACATTGATTAATTAGGCTCAAAATATTCATCTCGCAAAGTACAACAAAATTATACAATTAGTTTTTGATTTCATCTGCATGTGCCGACATTTTGATGTGATGAAAATCTTCTTTTTACATAGTAAAATTTAGGAGCAAGCTTGGGGAACTAAGGCCTTGATTTAGATGGCTGATTGGAATCAGATGGAACTGAAGAATCCATTCCCCACCTCCGTATCTGCTAGTTCAGAGCACTTCAGGTACCAGTTCAATTTGGCCGTGGTTTAGATGCAAATTAGGGGGTGAGAAATCGAGGGAAAGATGTCACTTCGTCGTAATTGCGCTACTGTAGCATTTCGTTTGTATTTATAAAAAATTATCTAAAAATTGATTAATTAGGCTCAAAATGTTCGTCTCATCTAGTACAACAAAACTGTGTAATTAATTTTTGATTTCATCTATATTTAGTAAATTTTGATATTTTGATGTGAAATACATGTGTCGATATTTTGATGTGATGAAATTTTTTTTCATATTAAATTTTGGGGTTGTTTTTTGAACTAAACAAGGACTTGCCGAGGACGCAGCCGTTCCCGGCCTGTACGAGCTGGTTCCGGCAGGGATGGGTGTTGTCCTCACCTCCGTGGGCTGAGCGCACTGCTCTGCCATCGGACGAGCTGCTGGGCGGCGGGAGCACGAAGAAGCGGCAGCGGCAGGCACGGAGGGAATCAGGAGAGAGAGAGAGCCGGAGAGAATAGAGAGTATTTTATTATGTAGGACAGGTAAAGGAGCGCGCATCGGAGAGACCCAAGGAATAACAGCAGTAGTAAAGAAACGGGGCCTTGTTTATTAGTTAGCTTTTGTATAGTTTTCAAATTTGAGGTCAAACTTTAGCCTTTTATGGTACGTGCGTCACTGTAGCATTTCGTTTGTATGTGTGAAAAATTATCAAAAAATTGATTAATTAGGCTCAAAATGTTCGTCTCGTAGAGTACAACAAAACTGTGCAATTAATTTTTATTTCATCTACATTTAGTACTCCATGCATGCTATGACATTTTGATGTGATGAGAATCTTCTTTTTGCATAGTAAAGTTTGGGGTAAAATTTGGGATCTAAACAAGACCTTAGTCAAATTTTGGTCTTTTTGAAGTGCGTGCGCTACCATAGCATTTCATTTGTATATGTGAAAAATTGTCCAAAAATTGATTAATTAGGCTGTTCGTCTCGTAGAGTACAACAAAACCGTGCAATTAGTTTTTAATTTTATCTATATTTAGTACTCCATGCATGCTATGACATTTTGATGTGATGAGGATCTTCTTTTTATATAGTGAACTTTGTGGGTGAAATTTGAGATCTAAACAAGGCCTGGGTTTAGTTCCCCCAATTTCAAACGAAAAAGTCACATCGACATCACATCGAAACATTAAATATAGTAAATGACGCATGCATGGAACACTAAACGTGGGTAAATAAAAAAAACCAATTGCATAGTTTTGATGTACACGACGAGACGAATCTTTTGAGCCTAGTTAGGTCATGGTAGGGCAATGTTTACCACAAATAAACGAAAAGTGCTATAGTACGCTAGAGTGTACGACTTTTCTACCAACTTTTCGCGGGAACTAAACACGGGTCATGTCATGTCATCAGGTTTGAAAAGCACTATAGAAATGTCGTCAACAAAGAGAGAAGGGCATCGCAGGTGCGCCATACTAGCCTTAAAAAGACTAGTATATAAAGATCGGACGGATCAGATTAATTATATACTACTATAACCATGTTTAGTAGTATAGATAGTATAAAGTAAGTAGTATAAGGGTATTATGAAAAAAAATCAGAACGACGGATATGTAATTTTGATATATCTTTAATTTTAGAATGGCAGATATGTAATTATAAGATATCTTTAATTTTTAATTTTATTGTTCTATCTCTTCTACTTTACCTCATTTTCATTTGTATGACAGCACAGGATCCGGCGTCCTAGGAAAAATATTTTTTTAGTTACCACAATACCCCTACCAATATCTAGTTTATACTACGTACTACCACCCGCTAGTATGGAGCACCGTAAAAAAGCTCATTGAGCAACGACCTGAAGGGCATCACACTTCACTATTAATCGATCATTTCTTAGATTATTCTTTTCAATGTGGTATGGTGTCTTTCTCAAATAAATTGTGGTATGCTGTAGAAATCAAGATTCACCAACTTCACACCTGAAATCATCATCAAATCTTAGTTCCACATCTTGAGACCCAAGTTAACAAAAAAAATGGACGATGAAGATGGCGATGACTTCAACCCACGAGGATCTTCCACATCTGGTCCGTATTCCTCTATCGAGGTCTCCAACATTCTGTTTGTTGCAATTGCTATTTTACTCTGTGTTCTGGCGCAAAGATCTTTCTGCAGGTTTATTTCAATTTGAACACATCCATCGTTTGCTATTGGACATTTACTTTATACTATCTTTAATTTGAAATGCATCAGCAACAGCTAATGCGAGCTCTAATGTAAATGATTGAAAAATAGTCTTATACCAACAACAAAGTTCTTTTGAATGAATAAGGGATCCATAATTCAAGATATCATCAGTTAGGTGCAAAGGCTGTCTGTCTTGCGCTGATGGCATTTCTCATCTCTCGATTTTCTCCAATCATCGCCTATGGATTGGCTCCAATTGTCATGCTTGTAATTTTGTGAATGGCTCCTGTAACGTCGCATGTTCAATGAACATTAATCCAATTGGCATGCGTGTGAGCTGTGAATGGTACCAGTGGCAGTGACCGGCCTTGTGCAGCTTCTAGCCTTCTAGTGTAAGGGTTGCCATATGTCCCCAATCATGCTGGTTGCCAGGGTGCATCGTACAGGCATGTCAGCGTCCTAAACTCTTACATCATGATCCCATATGTCAGATGCGCATGAACATGGAATGTATAAGACAATGACCCCTTTCTTTTAAAAAAAATGCAAAATCTGTTGTGAAGAATAATGGTGTGGCTATGGACAAAATGGGGGCCATAGCTCGTAGCAATCCTCGAAACACCACTGATTTTCCAACACATAATATGCACTGAATCAATTCACAAATATTGGCCAAACCGTTTGGCCATCAACTGATGGTAGCCTCACTCATTCATTGGTGTCGTATTCACCTGCCGACAATGCCCTGAAAGCGAACCTCGTCTGTTCAGACTCCGAGCGTTCTTATCAGTCTGGAAATGAGAATATGAGATACGGACATGCTGCTTTGTCAGCAGTATGGATGACAGGCTGAAGAACGCGGAGAATATGCAGTGTAATCCAGCTCACGAGGTGCTACTATGCTTATACAGTACTAATTGTCATTGCGAGCAACCATGATTGTTGATTGGGGACATATGGCCCAGAAAGCAGTGTAAATTTTACTCTATTGCGAGCAAAGTCTACTCTATTGCTTCGAATTTCTACCGTTACATTGCTAGACTAGATTTCAGCAAATGGGTAGTAAAAAAAATTCTACATTTTTTCTATGTACACGAACGCTACAACGACGCCACGAGCCTGTCGCACCGTGCCGGCGCGAAGGACAGCCGGTCGTTCTGCAGATCGTACACGACGTGCGTGTTCTGCTGCTGGAAGTTGCCGATGACGGTCTGCTCCCCGGGTGCCGCGTCCAGCACGACGCACATCACCCGCGCGCCGAGGTCCTCGAACACGTAGTTGCCGCGCGGCAGCTCCCAGTCGGCGCCCTCCAGGTGCAGCGTCAGCGCCGGCACGGCGGGGCGGCGCCAGAAGGCCGTCACGGGCAGCGCGAAGCAGAGGTCCAGCGCGGAGCCCTCCACGCCGCCGGGGGGAAGCCCGACCTGCGCCGCGAACGCCGCCCTCACGGCCTCGTACAGGTCCTCCGGGAGCGTCGTGATCGACGCGCCGGAGTCGATGATCGCCGACCGCCGCCGCGGCGCCGGCACCGGGATGCGCGTCGGGCCCACCGAGATGGCCTTGAGAGAGAGGAAGTAGAGCGACGGCTGCGAGGGGTTCCTGAGCAGCGGGGTGCTCCGGACCTCGCCGGTGTGCGCGTGGCTGTAGAGCGCCGCCGGCGCGCCGCCGAGCGTGACGAGGCTGCTCTTGGACTCGAACATGGAGGTGAAGCAGTAGGAGAAGCTCGTGACGTTGAGCTGCGACGGCAGCGACCACCGCCCCCGGCCGAAGCCGGCAATGCCGGTCTCGTTCGACTGGAACACGCCCTTGTTGAAGTGGCCGCAGCCGAAGGTCAAGCGCCGGGCGGAGAGGCTGCCGCCGCCGCCGGTGTCGCCGAAGTTGAAGCGGTCGGTGGCGAGCTGACCGACGGTGAGGGACTTGTCGCCGTAGTGGTAGACGTAGACACAGCTCCGGTTGCCCCATCCGCCGCCACCGCCGCCGCACGACGTGAACGGGAGCGCGCGGCACCGCGCCGCGCCGCAGGGGAGCGCGGCGTAGGAGGACGACGCCGCGGGGTCCAGGAGCGGGAGGCCCTGGTCGAAGCAGTCGCGGCACGGCGCGCACTGCGTCCACACGAGGTCGCTGCCCGTATCGAGCGTGAGCGCCACGGGCCGCGCCGGCGTGCCCACGGCGAGGTGCACCAGGTACTCGTTCGTCACGATGCCGCCGCCGGCGCCGAGCCCGGCGCGGACCCGCGCGCCCACCGGGCGCTCGTGCGCGGACAGCAGCCGCCGGCGAGCCTTGGAGCGGTGCGCCATGCGCCGGATGAGCTCGGGACGCGCCAGGCCGCGGCCGGCGTCGGCGTGCGTGAGCAGCGCCACGACGCCGGCGCCGGTGACGGCCGACGCGGGGTACGGCAGCGCGATCAGGACCAGCAGTGCGGCGAGCTGCTTCATGCTAAGCTTGTAATGGGATTCCAAGGAGCTTGCACTTGGGATCACGCTGCTTATTTATGTATGCATCCTAAAGCACGCGGCTCTTGGTGATTAGAGAGAAATTTGAGAATCGGGAACGGATTAGGCAATGGATAATTGGGAGGAGTGAGGACTGAGGACAAGCGGTTGGGTTCCTTTTCTTATAACAAAATTAAAAAGCGGTTGGGTTGGGTGATGTGCCACTGATGCCTACTTGTTGGCAGAAGCCGGTGGTGGCAATGTTTTCAAAAGAACACGGTTGCATTGTACGCCGTTTTGGCATGTACTTGAATATTTGTTTACTCGGTGACAAAGTAAGATGTTGGTGGAGTCGCCCAAGGACGGCAACGGCGTTTTTGTTTGACCTCCCCTCGACTGCCCGCCCTGTGTAAGCAGAGGAGAAAGGCAGGATGAGCATGTCAGAGAATGGACCAGGATTTTCGTGATCGAGAAAGGATAGCAGTGTAGATGGAATCATCGAATCCATTGTCCTGCTGCTACCTGATTCTGCCGAAGTGACAGTGTGGCACATAGGGCAGGGAGTGTCACTCATATAATTTGTATAACTTGATTTTGTTGCCTAGAATAAATTAACTGGTTTGCTTTACCCAAACCAAGCAATGAGCCAAATCATTGTGCTGTTGAAGTTTTCTCATCTAATGCACATGGTAAACCTTATTTGTTTACTTCCAATGAGGGTAGCTATTCAAGGTGACGTAATCGTGCTGGACCCAAAAACATACGGTAAGAGGCGTTGGAATCGTGTTCAGCCCAAAAAACAGACGGCCTCCTTGCGTACAGTTTTTTCTAATTGCATATTTCTACTAAAGAAATCTAATTGCATATTTGCCGCACCCAAGGACATCAAGGAAGATGGCACTCTGACTATAATTAATGTCCAGGTTGAAAAGACTCCCCATAAACAGAACACAACCAAACACATATTCTGATTTTTTTATTGCCAACCAATCAGTAACCTCCGTGAAAACTAGGATGTTGCATCCCAAGTTATAGTTGAAACAAATGAACCCATCATGCAAATAAATAATAATAATAATAAAACGAAAGGCACAATATATGTGGCCAAAAACGAAAAAAACTGGGATTAAACATATTCCTTCTATTGACCATAAAAGGTATATTCCAACCATAGTTAAAATAGGAAATAAGATGGATTAGTTCTTCTCGTGTCATTATAATTTTTGAAAATTAGAAAAATGTCGCTGTCAGTGACTGATGTAGCCCCATCTATCAGTGACACACCGATGACATATTTCTAAACTATGAAAATTATAATAACATAGATCTAACTACCCAAATAAGATCTATTGACCCAGATCGACGGCTCTTATTATTTCCAACCATAGTAAAAATCCTCAAAAACTATGTGTTACGTAATGGTAGAAGAATGTAATTGAAATTTCGATTATTATCTTACAATCTTTTTCAGGTCGGAGAATATTAAGACCTCACAAAAACTGTGCATTAACCAATCGAAAAGGAAAAATGCTTGAGAATACATCCACACTGCCAACCAACTTGAAACGCCTAGGCCGAAGTGTAGATGGAATATTGTCCTGCTGCTACCTGATTCTGCCGAAGTGACAGTGTGGCACATAGGACAGGGAGTGTCACTCATATAATTTGTATAACTTGATTTTGTTGCCTAGAATAAATTAACTGGTTTACTTTACCCAAACCAAGCAATGAGTCAAACCATTGTGCTGTTGAAGTTTTCTCATCTAATGCACATGGTAAAGCTTATTTATTGAGCTCTTTTACGGTGCTCCATACTAACAGGTGGTAGTATGTAGTATAAACTAAATATTAACAGGATTATTATGGTAACATAAAAAATTTATTTTTTTTCCAGGCCGCCGGACCCTGTGCTGTCGTACAAATGAAAATGACGTAAAGTAAGAGAGATAGAACAATGAAATTAAAATTTAAAGATATGTCATAATTACATATCTGTCATTCCAAAATTAAAGATATGTCAAAATTACATATCTATCATTCTATTTTTTTCCCATAATACCCCTATACTAAATATACTACTTACTTTATACTATCTATACTACTCAACACGATTACAATAGTATACAATTAATCTGATCCGTCCGATTTTTATATACTAGTCATTTAAGGCCGGTACGACGCACCGTAAAAAAGCTCTATTTGTTTACTTCCAATGAGGGTAACCTTTCAAGGTGACGTAAATCGTGCTGGACCCAAAAACATACGGTAAGAGGTGTTGGAATCGTGTTGAGCCCAAAAATAGATGGCCTCCTTGCGTACAGTTTTTTCTAATTGCGTATTAAGATCCAAAACTTCTGATGATCGACGGACCCATAAATCATTGAAATATTACCCCTTCTACGATATGATGAGTTCGGCCCAGGTAAGATTGGACGAAAAGTCCGACACACCGACCCGGCTGCAACGCCCATAGGGCCTCCTGTTGCGCATCGGCAGTCTTAGCACCAGCAGCCAAAATTACGATACACCGATCCGGCTACAACGCCCATAGGGCCTCCTGTTGCGCCTCGGCAATCTTAGCGCCGCACTCCGGTGCACCCATCGGGGAAAGGTCCAATCGCCCCAAAAGACTAGTCCGATAGGGGAAGGGTTGCTCTCCCTTTTAAGATGACTTTCTCCTCCCTAGCTAAGCAAGGTGGGATTATTCAGAGGCTCACACGGTCGCCGCCCGACTACAACTGGGCCACTTGGCCCATTTTTGTCGCGTTTTGCTGGCGGGTAATCGTGGAGGATGTCCTCATCGTTCTCCCCTTCTTAACAAGGGCCTAGCTCTGATACTAAATGATGAATTCGGCCCAGGTGAGATTGGATGAAAAGCCTGACACACCGACCCAGCTGCAACGCCCATATGGCCTCCTGTTGCGCCTTGGCAGTCTTAGCACCAGCAGCCGAAATTACGACACACCGATCTGGCTACAACACCCATAGGGCCTCCTGTTGCGCCTCGGCAATCTTAACACCGCACTCCGGCGCACCCATCGGGGAAAGGCCCAATCACCCCAAAAGACTAGTGCGATAGGGGAAGGGTGGCTCTCCCTTTTAAAGTGACTTCCTCCTCCCTAGCTAAGCAAGGTGGAATTATTCAGAGGCTGTCTCGGTCGCCGCCCAACTACAACTGGGCCACTTGGTCCATTTTTGTTGTCTTTACTAGCGGATAATAGTGGAGGATGTGCTCATCACAACACCACCTATCAGGCTCTTTTCTTCATCGTTAAATCCTACGTGAAAACAGTCCATGAAAAAAAAACACGCGCTTGCGTGGAATCATCGAGTTCGTAACCAATATAGTCTTTGACCAACTCCGTTATACCATCTTATTTTCTATTAAACATATGTGTCATACTTATTTGTTTGCTAGTTTCTACTAAACAAATCTAATTGCATATTTACCGCAGCCAAGAACATCAAACGGGTGTTTGTTTCACCTTATGGCTGATTTTGAATTTTCACTCATGGAGAATCAAAAAGTCAGATGACTCCCATAATCCATAATCGAGAATCCATAATCCAGCTAGATTCTTGATTATGAATTATGGGAGTCATCTGACTTTTGGATTCTCCATAAGCGAGCCTTGAAAATTAGAAATAAGCTAAAACAAACACCCTACAAGGAAGATGGCACTCTGACTATAATTAATGTCCACCTTGAAAAGACTCCATATTCTGATTTTTTATTGCCAACCAATCAGTAACCTCCGCCGGTAAAGAAAGACGTTAGGACAGCGACATGGTCTTCAAAACACAACTTTAACTTCTTATTTCTATAAACATATTTATCAAAAAATGATGTATATATTTTTATGAAAGTATTTTTTAAATAAATCTATTCATATAACTTTTATAATTTCAAACTCAACAACTTAAAAGTTATTCATAATTTATATTTCTAAAGTTTGACTCAAACCTTGTCCTAAACGTATTTCTTTAACAATACGGAGGGAGTATAGTTGAAACAAATGAACGCATCATGCAAAATAATAATAAAAAGATGACCGGACTAAAACGATAGGCACAATATACGTGGCCACAAACGCAAAATCTGGGATTAAACATATTCCTTCTATTGAATTTACCAAAATATCCTTGGCAAGTTAAAAATAAACCCATTAAATTTGTTACTGGTCCCACTTTTTATGGTACCAGATCTACTCTCTCCGTCCCAAAAAAACACTATAGAATTCAAAATTTATTCTAAAAAATAAATCATTCTACTATGTTTAGTAAGTGTACCTACATGCAACAACAAATTAGTATCAAATATGGCTAATAATTAGAAGCAATCAATGTCATTTTACTCTTTTCTTAATTTATCCTAAAATTTCTATAATGTCTTAACGGAGGGAGTATCTCTTTAAGATACCGTTCCCACCTATTTGGTACCTTTCTCTCTCTGGTACCGGTACATCTTATTTCCCCACCCTTAGATCTCGGCTTTTATTATTTCCAACCATAGTAAAAATCCTCAAAAACTATACGTTACATAATGGTATAAGAATGGAATTGAAATTTCGATTATTGTCTTACAATCTTTTTCACTTGGTCGAGAACAAGATTTGTAGGTCCTAGATATTCAGATCGAGAATATTAAGACCTCACAAAAACTGTGCATTAACTAATCGAAAAGGAAAAACGCTTGAGGTGGTGTTTGGATAAATGTGATAAGATTAGCGCTTTAAATAAGTGATAATTAGATGTATTAAACATAAACTAATTACATAAGTCATGTCTATTTCGCGAGACGAACCTAACAAGCCTAATTTCGCTATAATTAATATATAATTACCATACATTTACTGTAGCATTACATTGTCTAATCATGGTGTAATTAGGCTTAATAATACTCCTCGTTTATGTAATGAATTTTTAAATTAATCTATATTTAATACTCCTAATTAACATATTTATATTTGATGTGACGACGCTAAAGTTTAGCACGTGGGAAGCAAACGGACTCTGAGCATACATCCACACTGCCAACCAACTGAAACTCCTAGGCCCTAGAGATTTGATCGAGAATATGACAACCTAGAAATTCATACACCCACACCACCAACCAACAGAGATAGGCTTTAGTTGCTAGTATCAGTACTGTGTCGCGAGAACTGAGGTACACAATCATTGTTGTATTGAGCCTTGCTTTGTCTCAAAGGCTTTGGCTAAAATCTCAAAGAAGGAAGCCTCCAACGCCTCCACACGTCCCAGTACAGCATTTATTTACCGTTGCTTCATTTTGGGGAGACATTAACAGGATCGCACGAACTACAGAGAATGCGTCGCATGCCTGTTTGTTTCCACCCCCGTACGACTCCCGAAAGGAAACCCTGACGGAGACGGGCACCTCGAGCATCGCTCCCTTTTGACGAAAACGTCCACTAAACCGTAGTTTTCAACTTTTCATTCATCAACTACCCGGCGGGGGAGGCGTCCCCGTCCGCACCGGCAGCCGCGCGCATCGGGGCCGCCCGGCCAGCCGCGGAGTCAACCGGGTGGTTAGCTGAGCTCCACCACCGGTACGAACGCTAGGCGAAAGACAGGTGCACTCTCATGTATATGAGTGGCTTTTTTTCTTTCTAGGGTCTAGGGATAACTAACTGCAGGTGATTGGTCAGGGTGCCTTTGGCTCCTGCAATCAGAGTGAGGCAGGGTGTATGGTGCAATGAGCTCTGGTTCGGAGATGACATTTTCTTGTTAGTGAAGCGATTGCCTTTTATCTTTCTTGTTTACCTGCATCATTCGATGTCACTGTCTTGTTGCCTTTCATGTGCTCTTTCTCGGTTCGGCAAGCTTTGGATGTTGTTTAGTTTGTCAGGTGATTCTTTATTTTTCTTTTTACAGAAACACTGTATTGCGATTTCGGTGTTGTAGCACCACTAAGAGCAAGTATAATAACAGGCTAAAAGCCGGCTGAGATTTACCTGGAGGAGAGAGAAGAGAAGACAGAGAGTGGAGCGAGCGTTTTGCTTACCGTCGGCTGGAAGTCTGGATGTAACGCTGAAGATCAGCCCCCACTTGAATCAAGCGCCGGCAGCAGGCGTAGAGACGGGCGCATAGGCAGGCGCAGCAGTCTAAACAGCCAGCAGCGGGTCAAGGGTGTGTTTGGTTGGACCGTGATTGTGAAAAAAGCTGTTGTGAGCTGTGGGCTGTGAAAAAAAGCTGTTGTGGGTTATGAGCTGTGAGAAAGCTAAAAGTCGTTTGGTAAAACAGCTGTGGCTTTTTGAAAACTTACTACAAGACCCTACTTGTCATGTATATATATGTACATATATATATAGTTATATATACATAAAACTAAATATATACATAGTGTTCACAATTTTATATGTATAATATATTTTATATTTATCTATTTATTTATATACATATATATATGTATATAAATAAATAGATAAATATATATACATATGAATAAACAATATATATCTTATACATATAACATATATATAAGATACACATATGAATAAATAAATATACACATATATATCTTATACAAGTATACATATATATCTATATATAAGATGTATGTAAATAAATAAATAAATAAATATCATCTAATATATACACATATATATACATACATATATGTATGTAGATAATTTTTTCAAATTTGTGAAAGCTAAAGCCCAAAAAAGTATCTCAATACCTGCTTTCAGAAATGAACTAGCAAAAAGCTGCTTTTGGCTCTAGCTTTTGTTGGCAGTCAACCCCTTTAGTTGGGCTACTGGCTTTTTTGAAAAGCCAAAGCCAGAAAAGGCGCAACCAAACGCACCATAAATTTATGGGCCTTGCTCTAAAAACTTAGGACCCACAACAGTCCATCTAAACTTAGATGCAGTACCTTTTTAACAAAAAAAAAGAGGAATCCACTAGGGTTTTTTTTCAGTCCTCACCTTATGATCATGCGTGGGTGCCTCGTGGCCAGGCACACAGTCAAGTGTCAAGATCACTTACCAGACACTCATGGCAGCTTTCAGAGCAGATCAATACTCTTTTAGTGGGGTTAATGATGATGATCGCCTCGCTCCCACTCAACCACATTTGGCAGGAGGTCAATGACACGCTCACAACTGTGCGAAATAAATCTTGCAATAACCAACCAGTGTAGTGGCCACTGGTCAATAAACATTCATCTTAGGCCTTGTTTAGATCTCAAATTTCACCCCCAAAGTTCATCATGTAAAAAGAAGATTTCAATCACATCAAAATGTCGGCACATGCATGAAGTACTAAATGTAGATGAAATCAAAAACTAATTACACAGTTTTATTGTATTCTGCGAGATGGATATTTTGAGCCTAATTAATCAATTTTTGGACAGTTTTTTACACATACAAACGAAATGCTACAGTAACGCACGTACATCAAAAGACCTAAATTTAGTTCCCGAATTCAGGAACTAAACAAGACCTTACTCTGTCTGTCTGTTCTTTTCTATGTGAAAGGAGACAGAATATTCAACAACCACTGTCAGGAGCAGCATCCTGATCGAGCGGAATTTTGCAATCGACCGATTCACTCGGTGACACCGACCGTGCGTTAGGCCGAATCGGACCATCCGGCTCCGCCACAACGGCGTATAGAATGACCCGATTTTTTTTTTTGGAAATTAGAATGACCCGATTTGCCACCGGCGAGCAGGACAAGGCGAACGGGGTGGTCAAACGCTACGGAATATAGCGGTGCTTGCGTGTTGACGCTCTGGTGCCCATCTGTTGTTGGCGCAAACCGCAAATGATTTGCTCGTGTGCTTTTAGTGTTGTACTGAAATATATGTACGTATATATACTTATCAAAATCTCGATTGTATCGTGCGGTTTTTAAACTTTGCGATATTAGTTTATTGGTGTGATTATACAATTCTATTTGGTAGAATCTATAATTTTACGATTTTAATAGCTATGATTCTACGATTTGCGATCCTACCGCTAGAGTTTCGGTCGTGATTTTAACAACCTTAAATATACGTACTCGTGTGTGCAGGTGAGGCTAGCTTGAGTTTGATTTGATACCGAAAACATGACTTCATGAGTTGATCAGGTTGGTGTAGTTTAGTTGGAACCTTTTGTAAACGCTACAGATCACTGGATAAAAAAACAACCGTGACATGTTTGTGCCAACCATTCAATAAGTAAGGCACCATGTTGATCAGGTTAGTACGGAGTATATATATGTGTGTGAAGATTGACATGTGCCAACAATCGCTCCTTGTCTTCAGGTGTGTTTGTACCGGAGGATGATTGCGCAGCTCCCGTCACTTGGTAAACAAGGATGGGTCCAGTGCTTATAGATGTTAAAACACTATGTATCATTTCTTTTTTTGATTTTTTTTGTAAAAATAGTACTATATGCAAATCTTACAAAACCTGATCGACTCGATTGGTGTTAGTAATTTGGAAAAGGCCAAGTAAGCCCATGGGCCGAAGCACATTTCGCGTAGTGGACAGGCCCTCGACTGTGCACGCGCACACACGACGACGCGTGGACGTGCGCGGCGCGGGCTCCGCATCGCGGCCCAGAGGCCTGGGGTGGGTGCGGCCGCGCCCCCACAGGACGGGCTCCTGCATTTCGGTTTGGAAAACGTCTGTTTTACCTCCCTGGAAACTAAGCAGAGTCCAGCATTTCTCCCTAGACTCAAAAACCGGTTGAGGCACCTCCCTCAACTTTCAAAATCGTTTACTTTGCCTCATTGCTGTGATTTTAAACGGTTTTCAAGGTGGTTTTGCCTTTTTCAATTTAAAATAAATCTTTTAAATACTTATTAAACCACAAAAAATATTCATAAGCTTCTAAAAATTATGAGAAAATTCTAGAGATGGATTGAGATGCAAAAAAATCTAAATAAAATATTTAAAACTAGTGAAAATGACTATAAAATTTTCTAAAATTTAAATTTAATCCTAGCAAAATGGAAATATATCCAAAAACTTAAACACACATAAAATTTTCTAAATGTATCTTGAATACTTTTCTCAATAAAACCATGAAATAAAGCCAGTATAAATACATTCATCGTAAATGCATTCAACCATCATAAATGTAACATATATTAATGTTGAATGCATTTATGCATTTACGATAAGTGTATTCATGTCGGCTTCATCTTATGATTTTTATTGTGGAAAGTATTCAAGATACAATTAGATATAGATTTAAATATTTTAATACATATATACATATATTTAATTTTTAATATATTTTCTATTTTGCTGGAGCTAAATCTAAATTTTTGAAAATTTTATAGATATTTTTACTAGTTTAAATATTTTATTTAGATTTCTTACGTCTCGTTCCATCTCTAGAACTTTTTTCAAAATTTTTAGAAGCTTAGAAATATTTTTCATGGTTTAATAACATCATTAAGTATTTATAAGATTTATTTTTAATTAAAAAATACAAAACCATCTTGAAAACCGCTTAAAAACCACGGCTAGGATGCAAAGTGGACGGTTTTGAATGTTGAGGGAGGTAGTTTACCCGGTTTTCGAGTCTAGGAAGGAATTCTGGACTCGGTTTAGTGTCCAGGGAGGTAAAACATACTTTTTTTTTCTTTCGGTTTTTCCCTTTCTTTTTCCAAACGGAATAAGAAATGCCCCGGCAGGCCGCCAAACAGAACCCGGCCCAGCCCAGCTCAGCTCAGTATGAGTCCCGCGTTTTCCCAACTCTTCAGCTCAGCTCGCAGCCCTGAGCCGCCCGCCGCTCCTCGCGCTCTCGGCGCGCGGTGGCGACCTGCGAGCTCCTCCTGCCACGCCCACGCGCGTGTCCCGTGGAGTCGAGCGCTGAACCCCGGCAGCAAGAGCGCCCCCGCAATCCGCGCACGCTTTCCTTCGTCTTCTACGCGCGATCTGTCGTCGCGCGTCTTTTGCTTTGCACCGAAGCGAGTCGGCGGCGGCCGGACAGGACTGATCGAGAAGAAGCCTGTGTTCGTCTCCCGCCGCGCGCGCCCACAGCCAACACACACCACGCACGCAGCAGGGGTGACGATGCTTTCTGACGCGTGCGAGGCCCATGTTCACCTTCTGATGCTCCCTAGGTCCCTAGCTACATTATCGTGTGTGTATATATATATATATATATATATATATATATCAGAGTGGATTTACTAGGGATAGATACATGGTAGCTACCCACAGCACATATAGGATGCCACCTGTCCTTCGAGATTCCTCGGGACCGCGGCAGCAAGCTGACGGCGTCAAGGGCCATTTGTGTTTTGCGTTGCGGCTGGACTCATGCGGTGTGTGTGGCTGTGTGCCTAGCGGCGCTTTCGTATTCAGAGTTAGTCAGTGCATGAGACCTAATCTTCGAAGTTACATGGGGTATGTGGGCCAGGGCTGGTGCATGTTGGTGCTGCATCTTCATATCGTCATGGGCCACCGGCATGCTGCATCTACATATCTCTATCTCTGTACCGCTAGCTCCTCTCTGAGCGCGCCACCGGCATGCGGCATATATATCTATCGAGGCTGCCCTGCTACTATCCTCTCTGTACGGCTGTACACTACAACACACTACTAAATACGACGAGAGCACTTATGTCACCTCCATTTGTTCCCTTGTCACTTCACACGCATGAATCAGTACATGAATCTGTCGCAAAAAAAAAGAGAATAGTGCATGAATCAACGTAGTGATAGTATCTCCCCTGATGAGAGCACTTAGGGCTCTCTTTCTCCATCCATATACAGAGTACATACATGAATCAATACTGTGATGAGTTCTTTAATTTGGTTTGCCTGTACCCTTTGTTTTGCTATGAGAAACCAGGCCGATCAAGTGCCCTTGGCTGCATGTGCATGCCACAGGGAGCTCCTGCAAGCTGCCAGGCAATGCTCCCTCCATTCAGCAACAGCAGTGCTCGAGAAGCAATCCCTCTACCACACCACAGATTTCGAAACCCTAAAAGGACTCCACCCTCACCTCACATGAACCTACAGTTAACCTATCTAGCCCTTAAAAAAAGGAGTACTTTATTTCATAATCACATCTGAAATTCTGAATACAGTCCTAGCACTACTGCGTGGCACTTGAAAAAAAGGATCGAGGTCCCATTGGATGAAAGGATTTCTAAATGAAAATGACAAGAATCTAGAAACGGAGAAAATGAAGTTAACTGAGGATTTATAACAGGTTGTATCAATTCTTTTCCTCTGAATGTGCTATAGCTGGATTATAACTTCACGCTAAAACGAAATTCTGCTTGGGTCTATGGATGAAGACTTATGAAAGAAAGATTCATAGGCACAATCGTAGCTTTGTTAAAAATAACTTGCGTGATTGTACACTATCTTGGGGCTGCTGCATGCCTTCTGTCACACCCGGATTTACACAAAACCCGAATGTGGCCATATGTGTGCCCAGGAAGTTCACAGACACATATAGCGAACAAATATGGTAAAAATCAGAGTACAATGCATTATTCTCATCATATCGTAGCGTTTACATCAGAGTGCTTCAGAAATAAAATCATGGACAGCGGAAGACTAATACATCTCTCTAGCGTAGCCGCAATCCCACAGGGACTCTGACTGGGAGAACGCGAGCTCAGAAGTACGGCAAATCCTCTGGAAACTCCACAGCATGATCAGCCTGACTCCAATCTGTTACCCGTCCGGGATTTTGCCCAAAAATAATAATAACAGCAAGTGTAAGTAATGGAAATTACTTAGCAAGTATAGCACGGGTTATGAAGGCTCAAAAAGGCTAGACACGGCTTAACTGCATTAGCACTTTTAGTTGGTTCGTTTTATCATTGCCCAAGTTACTACATGTGAATGAGTACCCGGTTGCAACCCAATTAGTAAAGTGTAAGTGTCATTAAGCATAAATAAACATCAAGTTCTAATCAAAAAGGATCCAGGCCGCTCGTGGCCCTGAGCAAGGCTATCATGATAGATCGTACACTCTGCAGAGGTTTCGCCCTTTACCCACCAGTCGCGTAAAAGTTCAAAGGAACTTTGCACCCAACCACGCACATCAACACTTCCGAGGTGTGACTGCATAGGGACGCTACGAGGCTTTCACAAGACACCCTAACAAGATAGTAGCCGCTGGAGTACTACAAGGTGGTGAGTCCTTAGGCACCGAGATCGACGTACGCCCACGGAGTCACACCATGAGGGGGTCGATGGCGTCCAGAGCGCGGGTATCCACCCCAACAATGCGCAACGTGCGGAGTTCTCAATCGCTGAGACTCCCAACACGGGACTGGGTCTAACGAGACCTAGCCGACGGGGCTACCGTCCTCGGTGGAATCGGGAAAACACCCCGTGCCTTGCCTCCCACAACGCCGTTGGCCCCTCGGTAACCACTATCAAGCTAGAGCCGTACAAGCTACTTGTCCAAGACCAGAGCCATTATAGTCCCGGCGGTGGCGACAGGCTCCTGGGTTGGCGCTTTAAGAACCGGTCCTTAGAGGGAGACATTAGAGCAAAGCACACAACACATGCTCTAACTCCCTAATCCATGTTGCTAAAAAGCAAGTTTTAACATTAAGTTGAAGTGGACCATTAATACAAGTTTAACAGTTAAATAATGGTGACAGTAGCTGCGCCTAGCAAAATACTACCCATATGCATAAACCCATAGGAATACAAGGACAGGGAAATAAATGCTAGGTACGACCTTAAAGGTAAACAGTATTAGACACATGCGTATGTAAAGAACAATGTATTTAAAGTGAGATAGGTAGCAAGGATTGTCCGTGCTATAACTTGCCTTCCTCAGAGTACGGCTGCTGCTGCGTGTCCTGCTCCGGCACGTCCTCAACGTACTCGAAGTCCAAAGCTACGGGCTCGCCGACTGGACACGATCATCACGCAAGCATCCAAAGCAATCATTACATGCAAACAAATTAATTCTATTAGAACAGTATACCAAACAGCGAAAACAGTACAAAAACAGGAGCTATAAATATTCTACGCTTCGCTACGAACACATGAGCGCGAGAATCACACTAATCGGAGCTAAAACGTGAAAGTTATAGCGTTTCTAAGGTTCAGGGACTTGCTGGCAAGTTTCTGAAACTTCCAGGGGCTAAACTGCGAAAAACCGAGGACCTATACGTAATTTCGTATTAAAACAGGAGGGCTAACGTGCAAAAATGCAAAGGCTGGACCACGGGTTCAAATTTTCAAAAGCGCAAGGGCTAAAACGAATAAAACAGGACCTATCTGTAATTATTTTTGAACTGGCCTGGACCGCGGGTTGATTACCAGAAAGCCGAGGGGCTCTTTAGCAAAACAGCCCGCGCTGACCGGTATTGACTCGGTCAGGACGCGTGGCAGCCGTTGGATCTGATCTGGACGGCTGAGATTTAAAACGCGAAGGGGTATCGGCCGATCTAATCGTGACCGTCGATCTGAGATCGGACGGCCCTGGGCGATCGGCTCGCCGGAGACGAAGGGGACGCGGCGGCGCCGCTCGGCCGACGGCGTCGTCTCGCCGGAATCGACCGGATCTCGAGCCACAGTGCACCAAACGCTGGGGGGTTTGATCCTACGGAACCAGGGGAGGACGGCGAGCACAACCAAGGGGTTCAAGTCCACTAAAGCGTGGCGGCGACGGCCAACGACGACGAACGGCGGAGGCGGAGCTCCGGTGAGGTCGGCGTACGCGCAACGGGGTGAAATAGCGAGGGGGGCGTGGTTCGGGAGAACACTCACCACCACACGTAGCTAGCAGGGGCGCCGAGAGGGTCGGTGCGACGGCGAACCGACGGGTCGACGGCGCGAGGCAGCTCGGCGGCGCTTGGAGCGGCGGCTCCACGCGGGGAAGGTGCTTCCGGTGGTGAGAGGTCGTCGAGGACCACCGCTACGTGACCGGGTCGATGAGAGGGTGCTCGTGGTCGCCTCGGCTTGGTCTGGGGAGCTTGACGGCGGCGAGCCGGCGATGCCGGTCGGTGGCGCTGCAAGGGCCGGTGAGCCAATTAGAGCAAGGTGCAGCCGGAATTGGAGTGCTAACACGACGATGAGCCTCCTTACCTCACGGAGAAACTACCAGGGGGTGTCCAGAGTGGCAGAGTGACGCCGGAGGTGGGGAATCGACGGTGGCGCTCTGGCTCAGGGGCGGCGGCGTTGAGGGGAATGGTGCTGGGGGCTCGGTGCTCGGAAACAAGGGTCGGTGAGCGCTTGGGGGTCTCGGGGCGTGGTTATAGCCCTGGGAGAGGGTAGCCTTGGCGTGCGGGCCGCGCGAATCACGGCCGACGGTGGTGGCGATCCCCTTCCTCTCGGGGAGGCGGGTTACCATATGGGGAAACGCTCGTTTATGGCAGGGGATCGGCGCGGAAGCTTCCGTGCAGCTTCGAGAGGGCCCACAGGATCGTCTGGTCGCATAGGGAAGGAAGGTCCCGGCGATGGTGCTGCCCGCGATCTTCGGCCGGCCTGTCGTCGCGGGGAAGACGGAGCTGACGGGGCTGGCCCACAAGGCAGCGTGAGGGAAGAGGGGGAGAGCGGCCGTGGGATGTTGGGCCTATGCAGGGGAGGCGGGAGTGGGCCGAGCGCGCGAGGTGGGCTGGTGGGTGCGGGGGGGGGGGGGGTGGTGGTGGCTAGCTGGGCTGGGCCGGTCTGTCTACGCTGGGCCGAGCGGGGAGAAGGGAAGCTGGGCCGGAGGCGAGCTGACTGGGCCGCGGGAAAGAAAAGGAGAGGGGGCTGGGCCGGACCGGGGAAGAGGTAGAGGGGGTAAAAGTGGACCAGGGAAGAGTCCAGGGAGCAGAAATGAACTATGGGCCTAGCAACTTTTCTAGAGCTCCAAACAAAGTGATTCAAATTTGAATTTAAATAAATTTAAATTCTTGTTTGAATCACAAGCAATACAAAAACAAATGCGGCAGCATGAATGCAACAATAAATGTTTCTATCACTTATATTTGATTATAAATTTTAGAAATTTATTATTTAGCCTATAATAAATAGGAGCAAGCTCTAAATAATTATTTAAATGCCAAAAATTTTAAATTGAGTATTTTTGGGTGTTACAAACCTACCCCCCTTAAGGTGAATCTCGTCCTCGAGATTCGGATGTAGAAGCGAAGAGCTGTGGGTACTCGGACTTGAGATCTTCTTCCCGCTCCCAAGTCGCTTCATCTGCTGAATGCCGGCTCCACTGCACCTTGCACATCCGAATGGTCTTGTTCCTCAACACTCTTTCTGACACCTCCAGGATCCTGATCGGATGCTCCTCGTATGTGAGGTCTTCCTGAACATTCAACTCATCGATTGGGATCTGCTCTTCTGGCACCCGCAAGCACTTCTTCAACTGGGACACATGGAACACATCGTGTACTCCGGCTAGTCTCTCAGGTAGATCTAGCCGATATGCCACTTCGCCCATCCGTTCCCGTATCCTGAAAGGTCCGATGTAACGAGGCGCCAACTTGCCCTTGACATTGAACCGCTTTACACCTCTCATGGGTGACACCTTAAGGTACACAAAATCATCAACCCTGAAGCTGAGGTCCCTCCGTCTGACATCGGCGTAACTCTTCTGTCTGGACTGGGCCACCTTCAGGTTCTCTCTGATCACCTGCACCTGCCGCTCTGCATCTCTGAGTATTTCCGGACCAAAGACCTGACTCTCTCCAGTCTGATTCCAGAACAATTGGGTCCGGCACTTCCTGCCATACAATGCCTCGAACGGTGCCATCTGCAGACTCTTCTGGTAGCTGTTATTGTAGGAGAACTCCGCATACGGCAAACTCTTATCCCAGCTGACACCGTACTGCAATGCACAAGCCCTCAACATATCCTCTAGTATCTGATTGGTCCGCTCTGTCTGACCATCTGTCTACGGATGATAAGCTGAGCTGAAGTGCAGCTTCGTATCCATAGACTCGTGTAATTTCCGCCAGAAGTGTGAGGTAAACTGAGTACCACGATCTGACACAATCTTCTTCGGCACCCCGTGTAAGCACACAATCCGCTCCATGTACAACTCTGCTAGTCTGGCGCCTGTGTAGGTGGTCTTCACTGGCAGAAAGTGGGCCACCTTGGTCAGACGATCAACAATCACCCAAATGGAGTCGAATCCTCTCTGAGTGCGGGGCAGACTAGTGATGAAGTCCATGCCAACTTCTTCCCATTTCCACTCTGGAATCTTCAACGGCTGAAGCAATCCAGCTGGCCTCTGATGTTCTGCCTTGACCCGCTGACACGTGTCGCACAATGCCACGTGAGTCGCCACATCACGTTTCAATCCGTACCACCAGAATCTCTCCTTGATGTCCTGATACATCTTAGTGCTGCCTGGGTGGATCGAATAAGCTGAGTCATGTGCCTCTCTCAGAATCATCTCTCTGATCTGCGCTATGTCTGGCACACATATCCTCTTTCCATGCCATAGAGATCCCTGATCATCAACTCGGAATCCAGGGGCCTTTCCCAGAGCAACATTCCCCACAATCTCTCTGATCTTCTCATCCTGCAGCTGACCTCTCCGGATCTCCTGCTCGAGTGTGGGCTCCACTGCCATCTCTGTGATGCTGGTGACGAATCCCAGACTCATCTTCTCAAGCTCTCGGCTGAGTTCTTCAGGCAAACAATGACCAGTGATCCTGTTCACATAACTTCTCCTGCTCAGAGCATCTGCCACCAAGTTGTCCTTCCCTGGGTGATAGTGGATCTCCAGATCATAATCCTTGATCAGTTCTAACCACCTGCGTTGTCTCATGTTCAGATCTGTCTGAGTGAAGACATACTTGAGGCTCTTATGATCAGTGTAGATGTCACACCTATGCCCAATCAAGTAATGTCTCCAGATCTTTAAGGCATGCACCACAGCTGCCAACTCCAAGTCATGCGTCGGATAGTTCTGCTCATGCTTCCTCAACTTCCGGGACGCATAAGACACGACTCTGCCCTCCTGCGTAAGGACGCAACCCAGTCCTAGACGGGATGCATCGCAGTAGATGGAGAAACTCTTAGCCAAATCCGGCAATACTAGCACTGGGGCTGTAGTCAACCTCTTCTTCAACTCTTCGAAGCTGACCTGGCACGCCTCTGTCCACACAAACGCGGCATTCTTCTCTAGCAAAGCAGTCAGCGGCTTAGCAATCTTGGAGAATCCTTCAATGAACCGTCTGTAGTATCCGGCCATCCCAAGGAAACTCCTGATCTCGCTCACATCCCGCGGGGGATTCCAGCTCAACACATCGCTGACTTTCTTCGGATCAACTGCCACTCCTCCATTGGACAACACGTGTCCCAGAAATGCTACTTCCTTCAGCCAGAACTCACACTTGCTCAACTTGGCGTACAACTGATGTTCCCGAAGTCTCTGCAGCACCAATCTCAGATGTTCTTCATGTTCTTCCTCATTCTTGGAGAAGACCAGAATGTCATCAATGAATACCACCACAAACTTGTCAAGGTAATCCATGAACACGCTGTTCATCAAGTACATGAAGTATGCAGGAGCGTTGGTCAATCCAAAAGACATGACCAAGAACTCGTACAACCCGTACCGAGTGGTGAAAGCGGTCTTGGGAATATCCGACTGTCGGATCCTCATCTAGTAATAACCTGACCGAAGGTCTATCTTGGAGAACACACAAGCTCCTCTCAGCTGATCGAACAGATCATCAATCCTTGGCAGCGGGTACTTGTTCTTGATGGTCACTTCGTTGAGGGCTCGATAGTCCACGCACAACCTCTGTGTACCATCCTTCTTGTCGACGAACAATACCGGTGCTCCCCATGGCGAAGCACTCGGACGAATGTACCCCTTGGCCAACAACTCGTCCAACTCCTTCTTGAGCTTTTCCAGCTCCTTCGCTCCCATTCTATACGGCCTCTTGGCTATAGGTGCAGTGCCAGGTTTTAGTTCAATAATGAATTCAACATCTCGTTCCGGAGGCATACCTGGCAACTCGTCAGGGAACACATCCGGGAACTGGCTCACCACCCTGATATCTTCGGTTGTCGTCCCTTCAGCTTGATTGGCTTGGCCTTGCTCTGAGGAATTTGCTGCCTGATACTCCACCTTGTCACGGACTCTGCTGTCAGCTGGATGGTCCTCGTAGCACACCTGATCACTGCATCATATCTGGTCATCCAGCTCATACCCAGGATCATATCAAATCCAAGGGTCTCCAAGACTATCGGGCGTGCCTCGAAATCTACCCCCCTTATGGTGAGGGTGATACTGGGGCAGCGTAAAGTGGCGCGTTGCTCCCCCTGGTGAGCTTACTAGCATAGCATTCCTCATGGGCAACAATGCCACTAGGTTCTTTTTTACAAAAGCAGCGGATATGAAAGCATGCGAAGCTCCAGAATCAAATAAAACTGTGGCGGGGGTGGAATTGACGAGGAACGTACCCACGACGACATCATTAGATGCCTCTGCTGTCTCTGCTCCGGTGTGGTTGAGCTTGCCCCGAACAGGAGCCTGCGGAGCACGACCTCCCTGCTGCTGACCCTGCGGCTACCCAACTCTCTGAGCGCTGCCCTGCTGGTTCTGCCCGGTGGCGTTCTGGATCTTCTTGGGGCAGACATTGGCGAAGTGTCCCTGCTCGCCACAGTGGTAGCACACCCTCGGACCCACCGGTGTAGTGTTGGCTGGGCTGATGCGCTGAACTGGACTTGGCTGCACCTGGCTGCGCTGAGCTGGACCCATCTGTGGCTGACCCTGAGGACGCTGCTGCTGTGGCGCCCGAGGAAACTGAGGACGCTGCTGCTGGTACTAGCCACGATTGAGCATGCCGGACTGGCCCTGGAAGCGCTGCTGGCCTCCCACCTGCTGACTCTGTGGAGGTGCGAAGCGTGGACGACTGCTGCTGCCCACCTGCTGTCCCTGGAGCTTTCTCTTCTTGTCCTCCATCTCACGGCGCTTGTGCTCCAACATCAGAGCGCCGTCCACCAGCTCGTGAAAGGTCGGGAACTTGGTGCACATGAGCTGGTACTGGAGAGCATCCTGCAGACCGTCACGGAACCTGGCCTGCTTCTTCTGGTCAGTGGCCACGTCTTCTGGAGCATAACGGGCCAACGCGACGAACTTGTCACGATAAGCCGTGACACTCATCCCTTCCTGCTTCAGTGCCAGGAACTCCTTCTTCTTCAAAATCATCAAAGCCTCCGGCACGTGGTGTGCACGAAAGCTGCTGCAGAACTGCTGCCAGGTGATCTGAGTACCCCGGCCGGGCGTGAGGACTGGTATGAATCCCTCCAATCCAACGCCGGCCCCTGAAGCTGCCCTCCGGCGTACAGTACCTTCTCTCTGTCATCGCACTGGGCGATGTCCAACTGTCTCTCCACTGTCTTGAGCCAATCATCTGCCTCAAGGGGGTCGCTGGCCTTGCTGAAGGTCGGCGGGCGTCCCTTCAGAAATTCGCCCCTCTTGTCTCTGGGCGGAGCAGCTGCCTGAGGATGTGGATTGTGTTGGTTCTGCTGGATCAGCCTCATGGTCTCAGTCATCTGCTGCATCATCTGAACTTGAGCATACATCAGCTGCTCAATGGTGGGGATCTGATGATTCGGATTCAGGTTCGGGGGCGGGTTCTGGTTCGGAGGCTGACCACCCGCATTGCCCCCGGGGTTAACCATCTATAATCACAAAGGTCAGATGTCAGTGGATTAGTACGAGAAAAATATATACTCCCCTGCTATCTAAACAATAAAGTCCTTAAGCCTTATTCCAACATCTAGATGGTTGTAAACAGGTGTCTACGCCCATCACAATCATTACAAAGAACCGAATCAAACATGTGCATAATAACAATAAGTACAAGCATTTAAAGACATAACTCACACAAGACTCGACTGTTAGGTTTTTAAATTTAAAACATGGGGGTCTCCTAGTAATTTGTCATCCGTACTATCTAGGCTGCGTTTCTACAGTCAGCACGGCTCTGATACCAATCTGTCACACCCGGATTTACACAAAACCCGAATGTGGCCATATGTGTGCCCAGGAAGTCCACAGACACATATAGCGAACAAATATGGTAAAAATCAGAGTACAATGCATTATTCTCATCATATCGTAGCGTTTACATCAGAGTGCTTCAGAAATAAAATCATGGACAGCGGAAGACTAATACATCTCTCTAGCGTAGCCGCAATCCCACAGGGACTCTGACTGGGAGAACGCGAGCTCAGAAGTACGGCAAATCCTCTGGAAACTCCACAGCATAATCAGCCTGACTCCAATCTGTTACCCGTCCGGGATTTTGCCCAAAAATAATAATAACAGCAAGTGTAAGTAATGGAAATTACTTAGCAAGTATAGCACGGGGTATGAAGGCTCAAAAAGGCTAGACACGGCTTAACTGCATTAGCACTTTTAGTTGGTTCGTTTTATCATTGCCCAAGTTACTACATGTGAATGAGTACCCGGTTGCAACCCAATTAATAAAGTGTAAGTGTCATTAAGCATAAATAAACATCAAGTTCTAATCAAAAAGGATCCAGGCCGCTCGTGACCCTGAGCAAGGCTATCATGATAGATCGTACACTCTGTAGAGGTTTCGCCCTTTACCCACCAGTCGCGTAAAAGTTCAAAGGAACTTTGCACCCAACCACGCACATCAACACTTCCGAGGTGTGACTGCATAGGGACGCTACGAGGCTTTCACAAGATACCCTAACAAGATAGTAGCCGCTGGAGTACTACAAGGTGGTGAGTCCTTAGGCACCGAGATCGACGTACGCCCACGGAGTCACACCATGAGGGGGTCGATGGCGTCCAGAGCGCGGGTATCCACCCCAACAATGCGCAACGCGCGGAGTTCTCAATCGCTGAGACTCCCAACACGGGACTGGGTCTAATGAGACCTAGCCGACGGGGCTACCGTCCTCGGTGGAATCGGGAAAACACCCTGGGAGAGGGTAGCCTTGGCGTGCGGGCCGCGCGAATCACGGCCGACGGTGGTGGCGATCCCCTTCCTCTCGGGGAGGCGGGTTACCATATGGGGAAACGCTCGTTTATGGCAGGGGATCGGCGCGGAAGCTTCCGTGCAGCTTCGAGAGGGCCCACGGGATCGTCCGGTCGCATAGGGAAGGAAGGTCCCGGCGATGGCGCTGCCCGCGATCTTCGGCCGGCCTGTCGTCGCGGGGAAGACGGAGCTGACGGGGCTGGCCCACAAGGCAGCGTGAGGGAAGAGGGGGAGAGCGGCCGTGGGATGTTGGGCCTATGCAGGGGAGGCGGGAGTGGGCCGAGCGCGCGAGGTGGGCTGGCGGGTGCGGGGGGGGGGGGGGTGTGGTGGCTAGCTGGGCTGGGCCGGGCCGGGCCGGTCTGTCTGCGCTGGGCCGAGCGGGGAGAAGGGAAGCTGGGCCGGAGGCGAGCTGACTGGGCCACGGGAAAGAAAAGGAGAGGGGGCTGGGCCGGACCGGGGAAGAGGTAGAGGGGGTAAAAGTGGACCAGGGAAGAGTCCAGGGAGCAGAAATGAACTATGGGCCTAGCAACTTTTCTAGAGCTCCAAACAAAGTGATTCAAATTTGAATTTAAATAAATTTAAATTCTTGTTTGAATCATAAGCAATACAAAAACAAATGCGGCAGCATGAATGCAACAATAAATGTTTCTATCACTTATATTTGATTTTAAATTTTAGAAATTTATTATTTAGCCTATAATAAATAGGAGCAAGCTCTAAATAATTATTTAAATGCCAAAAATTTTAAATTGAGTATTTTTGGGTGTTACACGTTTCCACCGTACACTGATAGGAGTAGAAGATGGAGTGTGTGCCTGCTACACACAGATACATTGGCCTCTATCTGTGCACAAAAGGGGATCGGAAAACAGTACACAAAAAAATGCATACAGACTGACACTCATATACTTACACCTATCTGTGCTATATGAGCCAACAGCAATCAAGGTTTCCTACAAATTGCATCGAGAGGAACGCCAGTGGCCACAGGCCGATGAGGTATGCATAGCAATGCATACACCCTTTGGACCACAAGCGCAAAAAGACAAAACTGTTGGCAAAAATGAGTGTACAACTGGCCATGCTTTATTAGACTTGTTTATTTTTTAGAAAGTTAGTTGTAGATATAGAATAAATAAAATAAGTATGATTTGAGTGTAATGTTTGGAGGTTCTCTTGTTTCTAACAGAATGTTGAGATGATACAATAAAAAAATTTGTTATGCTCTATCTGTTTCGATGTGTAATCTGGCGAACAATTGTTTCTGAAGTCCAAGAAAAAAAATATGTTATGGAGTGTGTCAGGGAGGGGACTGACTAAATATGGTGGTGCACGAGCCCAAGAAAAAAAAATGGTAACCAAACGCTTCTTCAAATAAGGCGAGAATGATTTGACTTTGGTGATCCCAATCTCACGGCGTCTCCACAAGGCGGAGATAACGCCGTGAGGCATGTACCATCATCAAACATGCTATGCGCAGCAGTCAAAAAAGTGTGGCGGATGAGCCCTTGATTGTGGATTGGACGTCTATAGAGAGAGTGGAGAGCTACAACAGGGGTATATATATATATTCTACACGTGCGTGTAACTACTCCTTCGTCTATTTTCTCGTGCAACCAGTCGATCCGTCGGTTTAGCGGGTATAAAACCTTCGCACCCGATAACTACGTACATCGACCCATGCACATGCATCTTCTGTCGCCCTGTATATGATCACGGTGTACGTGTTTTCTGTTGCTGAGATTTAGTTTTAATTTTTTTCTCGTTGAGATATTTTCGGATTGGCTCGTCCTCATCTAGCCACCGATGCATGCAACGTGTCCTCCTCTCTCATCTTCTCAGCGGCGGCGACGAGGTTACCTGCTACCGTTCTACCGTCCGGCCAGGCGACGGTATAAACAAGTATTAGCGCGCTCCAACTCATCGATCTGAATATTATTTCTGAGACGGCCTCATCTGTGCTCTCACGTTCAGGTACGAGAAGTTTCTCTGCATCCGGCCAGTTGTTGTCGGCGAGGGTGACGAGCGCGTCCTGATTCCGATCGTGTGATTGGGCTCCCTGCGGCTGCCGGCGACGATGGTGACGGCCTACTCTTGGTTCTGCTCGCGTGATTGGCTTCGTGCAACTCCATGCTCAACAGGTATGTGACTATACCCCCGGCCCCTATGAGCCTGTGCGTACATGTATTATATTGCACCATCGAAACATCCTGCTTTGATTCCTTTCATCCTCAAGACCTCACCATTAATTAATCACGCATGCACAGGGTCTGCTCCCTATCGCTGATTTTCTACTTGGGCATTATTTCTGATGATCGATTGTATGTGACAATTTTTTTTTGCCTTGCAGATGAAAATCATCAAAATCCATCTATGCTTCAGGTGGCACAGGATTTAGATCTGGCTGAGGTTAGTTGGGCATTATAGATCTACATAGTTTACAGTTATTAATAGGGATCCAACTAAATAATATTATTTTATTTGTTTTTTAATTAAATCAATTCGACAGTTGCTTGTGCATGCAAGCATGCTCCCTGGTGCCTGGATCCTAAAATTTAGCTGAGCTAGTAGTCTCACTAGCGGGTGGTCGGTGCTTCCCCATACAAACCCGATAGTAGATAGGTGTAGCTACACGTATGTGTAGATAAAACTCGTCATATATATATATTATTTGGTCTAGGGCACCTCCAGTATCACCGAGACTAGGCTACGGGTGGACCGCGCAATTTTCCTTTCGCCGCCCATGCATGTCTCAACAGTGAGTCCCCACTGAGACAGAGAGATGCTCGCTCTCGCTCCTCGGACATTTCAATGCGACTACTGTACCAGCTAAAGCGTCGGCCTCGCTGAGATGCTAAGGCCCACAACCAAATCCATGGATGACCCGGTAATAATGTCTAAATAAATTAAGGCCCCGTTTGTTTCCTCTGCGCTAAACTTTAGCGCCGTCACATCGGATATAAATATGTTAATTAGGAGTATTAAATATAAATTAATTTAAAACCCCATTACATAAACGAGGAGTAATTTACGAGACGAATCTATTAAGCCTAATTACACCATGATTAGACAATGTAATGCTACAGTAAATGTATGATAATTATATATTAAGTTCGTCTCGTAAAATAGACGTGACTTATGTAATTAGTTTATGTTTAATATATCTAATTATCATTTATTTAAAGCGCTAAACTTTAGCACATGTGAAAAAAAATCAATTTACATCATTTAACTAGATATTCTTATTTTCAACTTTATATATTATAAAAGTAGACACCGAGATCCATCCAACAATTAAAAACGAACAAATTTGGCCCTCTAGATCATTTTCCATTTGTTCGTAGATGCAGAATAAAAGCATGACTAAAGCCATAAAATAGTAGATGCAGAAATAAATAAGGTCCAAATATCTCCAAACAAAACACCAGTAGGTAGATTACATTTACTAAAAAAATGCTAGTTTCATTTTTTTTTCTAATTTTCAAAAGGTTAGTTGTGAAATGTTAGAGATTAAATTATATATTTTTAAAAAATAAATAAACACTTTTGAAACTAACTAGAATACCAAATTTGTTTGGTTCCGACATCTGGATGACCTTCGGTATCTAGTTTTGTAGTCTACAGTTGAAAACCGGACTATCATGATAGTTGGATTGTGTAAATTGGACTTTTCCCTAAATCTATTGAAAAATCATAAACACTCACATATAGGATATGTTCCCTATTCGCATCTTGATTTCTAACCATCTACTCTCTACAACCTTTTGTTTTAGAGTCCCTCTTTTGCCCATTGATGACGTAGCTATTGTTTGATTTTCAAAATGCAACGAACGTCGTCCTACCTGTCTCATATACATTGAGACGGCTAGAGACACATGTCCGTATTTTTTTTAAAAAAAAGTTATATCGCGTAAAAAGGTTATATTCCAAATTAAAACATGAATCCATAAAGCTAGATTTCCACGTTGGCTCCAATGTTTATTCGTAGATATAGTGACATTTTTATTGAGCACTAGCAACATGTATAGGTATAGAAGTGTACAACTGCAGAAGCATACAGCCATACACATGCGCAGCACTAATTACGTACTACACACACAAGTCACAGCTTGTCGCAGTGCGCAGGTACGAAGAGCAGCTTGCTGTTCTCCACGTCGTAGACGATGTGCATGTTCTGCTGCTGGAAGTTGCCTATGAGCGTCATGTCGTCGCCCGTGCCGTTGATCATCAGGCACCTTGCCGTCGTCGACGACCGTCATGTAGTTCTCCCGCGGCAAGTCCATGTCGGCGCCCTCCAGGTGGAAGACTAGCTTCGGCACCGGCACCTTCTCCGCGTCCGCCGCCGACGCCACAGAGAAGCACAGATCGCTGACGGGCTCCGGGGAGTCGGCGGCGGCGACGACGACGGGCAGCGGCACCTGCGCCACGAACGCGCTCCGGAGCTTCTCGTACACGGCCATCGGGAAGGTGGTGACGCCCGTGCCGGAGTCGATCACCGTCCCGCTGCCGGAGCCGTCCTTCTTGACGGCGAACGCCGACGCGCCGAAGGGCAGCCGCGTCTCGCCGACGGTGATGCCCTCGAGAGAAAGGTGTTGACGGAAATCTCGGTCAACACACGAGAGAGCGCTTGACGCGCGGGTCGCAAACAGACCGAATAGCAGCAAAACCGCATAAAGCGGTCAGACCGGTTCAGAGAAGCGGTCATACCGGTTTCAAGGCACAAAGCGGTCAGACCGGTTTCCTAGGGTTTTGCTAGAATCGACTGTTCGTGGGGATAACTACCAAGCTTACGTGCTGGAGAACGACTAGGTTTACGAGCAAACCAGTAAAGAGATAAACAACGCACTTACGTGGCGAAGAACGACTAGTTTACGAGCAAACTAGCAAAGGCCGTCGAAGCTCTCGCCCGGGAGGGACCCCGTCAGGGCGTGGACGTCGCCGGCGTGCCCTAGGTCGACCAGCAAGCCTTAGGACGTCATCTATGACCGTGGAGATCAGAGGATTAAAAGCATGAAGGTTGGAAGAGATTAGGGTTTGAAGGAAAAAGTAAAGGTAATGTTTGATTCGATTGGATATATCTCTCAATCGGCCATGACCCTTTATATTTATAGGGTGGGGAAGTCGTACCCCTTTAGGTCTGTTTACAATATGGGACAAAACTCAGAATCCTAAACCTACTCGAATTACAGATCCAAACTAGACCTCGTTTCCCTCGGTCTGTGCCAATTTTGGTAGTCAACATATGCCCCCCTGTTTCTTGGTAAAGCTTGCGTAGCAAGAAACATTTCTCCAAGCCAAAAACTGCACTGAAACAATGATAAGCACCCGTACATTAGTCACATCTTGTCTCTAATGATGAAGAAACCCAATTGTCCACATATCTTGGTCTTCAAGACGATGGATTCACTGTGTTGCTCATATTCCTGCATCTCCATGAGATATGAACCTTTGACACTTGTTGTACCACCAGGAGCGTATCACCAAAAACTTCAACATGCTTTATTCCCATATCTTGCAATAATTCTAAACCGAATTGAAGAGCTTCATATTCAACTTGATTATTGATACACTTTTCTTCCAATCGGTTTGAAAACTCAAAGATGGCACCACTTGGAGAGATCAAAACAGCACCAATTCCTTGAAAACTTTTTTCGAGTCGATCCAACAAGAATACCAAATCCATTAAGGAAAAAATGCTCATTCTATTATTTCTGGTACAAACCGGTCTGACCGGTTTGGGAAACCGGTCAGACCGGTTTGGGAAACCGGTCAGACCGGTTTCGCCTGATCAGCTGATCGACTCTCCTCTGATGAATTATTTTGCCCCCCGGGCATTAAAATAATTAGGCGATATCTTATTAGGAATTTAACACTTTAGGACGATGATTAAAGACATTCATCGGTCATATATGTTGCCAAGGATGACACAAATTATCATCCACAGTAAATTCATCCATAAGAACATGGGCGTATATGATATTTGTGAACCAAATAGACGATGCATTGACCAATAATTTTGATGATTTGGTGCAAACCTTATATTTGAAGATCGTTCCTTGGCTCTTCTATTCTTCTTTACTTGCATTGCAACTTCTGTGAAAACATCGTCTTCATCTTGAGTTTGAATGCTTCCTTTAGGAACCCACGCCATGCCTTTTTCTTTTAGCTCTTGGGCACTAAGTCTCTGGAGCTTTTTCTTTTGCCAACTCGATGAACCAAGTAAATGCTTCGGCTGTGCTTTAGCTTTAGACAACGACAACTCTTTCTTGATTTCTGTCTCCTTTAACCTCTGTTGCCCAGATTTAATATTTGGAACATCAATAGCTGAATTTTTCTCTTCATTGCCATTAATAGCCGAAGTCTTTAGCACATTAATCGGCTTTTCAGTAATTGTATTCAGATCCGAACTTGTAGCTTTGCGACCATCTTTTTTCACCACATAAATCTGTTTGACAACCTTTTTCTTATTTTGAACTCTAGACCGATCTTTATACTCAAAACGGTCATTTTTAACGTAAGGTTGTCTTGCATATGATGATTCTTGTGGAGCTGCATACTCTACATAATATGGCCTAAAACATGAAGGAGTATGTGCCCATGAATCATTCCACCTCCGCGATGAGTAAGAATGAAAATTAGTGGGATGTGGAGTACATGGAACTGACATTGATGGACCAAAAGAATATGGTGCTGCTGAACTAAAACCTTTTCTTTGCCAATTCCAATTCCCAGAATTATGTTTAGGAGGTGATCTTGATGATTTAGATCCATTTGACCGATTAGCACGCTTGGCCTCATTTTCTTTTTGATATTTAGCCAGAAGTTCATCAAAAGTGAGCTTCGGCCTTCTACCATTGTGCTTAACACGGTCTTTACCGCCATCCATCTTAGGATGCTCTGATTTTAATATGTTTGGGCGTCCTTGGTTAGAACCGGTCTGACCGGTTTGCACAACCGGTCTGACCGCTTTGGAACCGGTTTGACCGGTTAAGCAAACCGGTGTGACCGGTTTGGCCAGCACAGTAGGAGCAACCAGTTCTTGTTTCGATTGTGAAGAAATTGTTTGCCCCCCAGTGTTTTCCGAATTAAGCTCATCGTCCTCTAACATGTCTTCAACTTGGACGATATCTTCCATACCACTTGAGGGCTTACAATCTTCCTCTTTAGCGATTAAATTTGAATCTTTAGACAAATCAGTCAATGCTAACCGATTTAATGATCCTTTGGCAACAAAACCAATTGTAGGTAATTGGTTATCCTCTTGTGTTTGAGAAAATCTCAATCGTCCGATATTAATGGCCGATTGGATAAATTGGCGAAACATATTGCAATCACTTGTATTATGATCAAAAGAATTATGCCACTTGCAATACTTCCGCTGTTCTAATTCAAGAGGTGGTGGAATAACTTTGTGATCAGATAGCTTAATAAGATTGTTCTCTAGCAAAATATCAAATAAATCATCACACAAAGTTAAATCAAAGGTATATTTTATTCTCTCTAACCGATGTTTTTGTGGAGAAGGTTTTAAGACCGAGCAAACGAATGGTTCAAATTTTTCATTAACCCATTCGGCTATGCTTCTTTGTGTCCTTCTCACATCAGATGCTTTAGATTTCATCACTACATCATCATCGGATTTCACAATGCTTTTCGGTTTTGGTTTCTTATTTTTAATCCCAGAATGACCATAAGTAAACCATTTAAAGAAAAATTTTGACAATGATGATGGAGAGATTTTAAATGTCAAAATCTTGCTATTATCGGCCTTTCTAACTTTTACATTACAATGGCCGACATAATCTGAAGTTATGATACTGCTAGCAAGTAAATTACCATCCACAATCGATCTTTTAGAAATATTCATAACACCACTAGTAGATGAATTAAAAAATGCATGATCTGATTGGGAGTTACTTGCAAAGCATACCTTGCTGAAATTTTTGGAGAGGCGTGGAACCTTGATGTAGATGGTGTCGTATTTCTCCCGATGACAGCCAACAGCAGCCACTGTCCGAAGAAACCGGTCTGACCGGTTTAAGCAACCGGTCTAACCGCTTTGGACAAACCGGTCTGACCAGATTGAACCGGTCTGACCGCTTTGTAACCGGTCTGATCGGATTGTAAAATCGGTCAGACCGGTTTTCCCAGGTTCGCTGGAAATTACCAAGTCGCGACATGTGAATGTCTCTTCATTGCCTCCAACGCCATGGTCTTCATCATTTTGGTTGGATGAACTTCTTCCAGCCATAAATTGGCATTTATTGATAACAGAATAATCGCTAGACACATACACAACTTCATCTGGGATTTCAAGCATAGCTTTTTTCTTACTACTGACAAGGTCTTGTATATCCAAGCTTGTTTCTTTTGTTTGAACAGATCCAGACCGTTCGGTTGTTGTAATTACCGAACTATTAATCAAATCTGAATCGTTCTTCTTCTTAGCATCAACCGATGATATAACCGGCTTTGTAATTACAAATCTCATTTCCTTGAATATATCATCAATGGATGATAGTTCCATTACTTGAACCAATCCTTGCTCTGTTTCTTGGAAACAAGATTTATACAACCTCATTTGTGTTTCTACAAATTTGCTAAGCTCACCTTCAAGCTGCTTACCATTGTTGAACTTTTTAATCATGTCATTCTTAAGCTCAACACATTTTGCATCCCACAAAGTATTTGGCTTTAGCAATTTAGTAGAAACACTGTTTGGTGTAGCCTTTTGTGCAAAATCACTAGCATGAACTTTCGGTAACGAAGAATGAGTAGTACCGAAAATATGTGATGATGCATGAGATGAAACACATGAATGATTAATTTGTGGAGATGAATATGATCTTGCTGAATTCTCATTAATTCGGCTATAAGTATTGGAAACATTTGGAACCGAAATATGAGTATTAGCATTCATATATGATACTGAATTTATACATTCATCTTCCACTCTAGCATATAATAGTTGAGAATAATTGGCCGGATATCTGAAATCAGTATGGCCAATTTTCTCATTCATCGGCGTGCTTTGAATCAAATATTCTGAATTTATTGCCGATGAATAAGTATATGAAACACCTTGTTGAACAGTATTAAAATCATTAGCACATGATGTCTCATAAAGATTGGCCCAACTCATGTTAGTTTGGCCTTGATAATTGTTCATCGGCATGTGAACTTGTTCTGCAGCCGATGTGTTAGGATAATGTTGTATGTTGCTAGTAGCATTAAAATTTAAAGCATGCATATTATTTGGCAATGGCTCTAGTTTATAAAATTCAGGTTTATTATAATTTACATAAGAAACTCCATCTGAACAATTACTAGCCGATGCAATATGCCTACTAGTATCACATCTAGCAACATCAACATGAGAATTTGTGGTACTAGCAAAATAATCATTAGAAACATATGATGTACTTACATGCTGTACCTCAGGCGTGGCGTAGTAATATTGTTGTGGTGTATATGAATATCCCGCCATAATAGGTCTTGATGCTTCCAGTCTTGTGATAAATCCAGATATCCAAGATAATCCAAGCAATCAATGACCAAGACTTTGCTTCTACTTTAATCTTCAATATGAAGTAGCAAGCAAAACACAATGCAATCGGTTTGAGCAACCTGATGCAAAGTCACAGGTATAGGTGCAATCGGTCCAAAAAGACCAGATGCAACTATAGCGGCGAATCAAAATAATAGATCAATTAAGTATAAGGCTAGGGTAGAAAAATTCGGTTGTAACAACCAGAATTATCGTTCCCCAGCGGAGTCGCCAAAATGTGTTGACACAAATCTCGGTCAACACACGAGAGAGCGCTTGACGCGCGGGTCGCAAACAGACCGAATAGCAGCAAAACCGCATAAAGCGGTCAGACCGGTTCAGAGAAGCGGTCAGACCGGTTTCAAGGCACAAAGCGGTCAGACCGGTTCAGCAAAGCGGTCAGACCGGTTTCCTAGGGTTTTGCTAGAATCGACTGTTCGTGGGGATAACTACCAAGCTTACGTGCTGGAGAACGACTAGGTTTACGAGCAAACCAGTAAAGAGATAAACAACGCACTTACGTGGCGAAGAACGACTAGTTTACGAGCAAACTAGCAAAGGCCGTCGAAGCTCTCGCCCGGGAGGGACCCCGTCAGGGCGTGGACGTCGCCAGCGTGCCCTAGGTCGACCAGCAAGCCTTAGGACGTCATCTATGACCGTGGAGATCAGAGGATAAAAAGCATGAAGGTTGGAAGAGATTAGGGTTTGAAGGAAAAAGTAAAGGTAATGTTTGATTCGATTGGATATATCTCTCAATCGGCCATGACCCTTTATATTTATAGGGTGGGGAAGTCGTACCCCTTTAGGTTGGTTTACAGTATGGGACAAAACTCAGAATCCTAAACCTACTCGAATTACAGATCCAAACTAGACCTGGTTTCCCTCGGTCCGTGCCAATTTTGGTAGTCAACAAAAGGCAGTAGACGGTTGGGAACGCAGGGTTACGTTTCATCGGAGTGGATTGGATCCGGCCCGTGGCGTGGGCTCTCAGGTCATCCGGCGTGCCCAGGAACACAGGGCTGCTCTTGGAGTAGCCGAACATGGACGTGAAGCAGTGTGAGAAGCTGAGGACCTTGAGCTGCGACGGCAGCGACTGCGGCCCGCGGCCGAAGCCGGCGATGCCGGACTCGTTCGTGTTGAATAAGCCCTTGTTGTAGAGGCCGCAGCCGAAGCTGAGACCCGGCACGGTGACCGCGCCGCCGCTGCCCTTGCCGTTGGACCCCTTGAAGGTGAAGGTGTCCCTGAGGACCACGCCGGCGGTGACGGAACCGTCGCCGTAGGAGTCGAGGTAGAAGCACCTGTGGTCGCCTATGGTGCACGCGGAAACGCTGGACTCCGCGCAGATGGGGTCGGAGCACGGGACGAAGCCGGAGGTTCTGGATCCGTAGAGGTTGAAGAACGGCGACGGCTGGTCGAAGCAGACGGGGCAGGGCGTGCACTGCGTCCAGATGAGGTCGCTCCCGGTGTCCAGCGTCAGCTGCACGTGCTGCGGGCTCGGCGTGCCGATGGCGAAGTGGATGAGGTACTCGGTACCAGGGTTGCCGACGGTGCCCGGCGCCGCAGCCGCGGTCGCCGGGTGGCCGTGGTTGCTGTAGCGCCGGTAAAGGCGGGCCGCGCGAGCCCTAGAGCGAGACACCATACGGCTGAGCAACTCCGAACCCGTGAAGCCACGGCCGGCGTCGACGTGGGTTAGCTCGGCGCGCATGGTGATGCCGGAGGTCGAGGTGGTCGCCGGCCAAGTAAGCGAGATCAGGAAGAGAACGCAAGATAAACCTTGCAACACAGCTGGCCCGCCCTTCATGGTGGTGGACGCGCTAGTGTTCCAGTTTCCCAGTGGGTTTTGCTCGTTCAGCTAGATTGTGGGTAGACTTGCAGTAGAGCGCGCGGAGGACTTATATATAGTGGCAAAGTTCGTCTCAAGTCTTTAAAAATCCTAGAGGATCGGATATCATTTGGTTCCTTTCTAAGTAGAAATATTTATGTTACCTTGTGATATACCACCAAGCCCTAATAGGTCTACAGTGACGAAACATATGTGGATGTAATATAATATTTGGTTTGTGTGATTGAATAGCATTATGCCATTCGACTGTAGTTCTAGACTTGTAAACGCAAGGGGCCAAGGGTAGTTGCGCTCATGCAATTAAGAATAGAATAGAGATGGTACTCCATCCCATAAATAGTGTAATTCTACTTCTTTTTAGATCTGTCGTGCCATGAAAAATCATATGCATCTATTTGTTAGTAGTATGCACCAAACAAGACTTTTGAAAATCACGGCCAGAAATTAATTTTGGCATGCAAAACAAACTTACTATTTAACTAGGCAGTAGTTATTATGTTCTAATTCCCGGAATTGCACTCTTTTGTGAAATTTTCTTTTTCAAATATCAGGATGGCACTTTTCACATGACGTAGGGAGTAGACACCATGATTGATCGAAGTCATGTAAATATGATGAGGGAACAAATAGCCATTTTACAGTCATGCTCGAGGACCAAGCGAGGAACGACAAAAAAAAACAAATATGCATGGCCCATCCCTCTCTAGGGCCTTGTTTAGATGTTGAATTTGAGAGGTCGAATTTAGGGCCTTGTTTAGATGTTGAATTTGAGAGGTCGAATTTGGGAGTTTGATGTCATTTCATAAGCATTTCATTTTATATTTGTGAAAAATTGTCTAAAAATTGATTAATTAGGCTTAAAATATTCGTCTCACAGAGCACAACAAAACTGTGTAATTAGTTTTTGATTTCATCTACATTTAGTACTCCATGCATGTTATGATATTTTGATATGATGGAGAATCTTCTTTTTACATAGTAAATTTGAGAGTTGCTTTTGAGATCTAAACAAGGCCTAGGATATTTTGGTCCCCCTCTGAGTAGAATTTTTTGTTACCTCATGGTACCATTCAAGAACTATAACTATGGGATATATGATGTTGGACATTTGGTTTGTGTGATTGAATAGTAATCCGGCCTCCACTGAGTGTAGGTCTGGACATGTTGACTTGTAAACAAATATCGGCAGGTGTGCGCTCGTGTGATTTGACACTCGAGTAGAGGTACACCACCAAGTCATATAAATATGAACAAGAGAACTTTTAGCCGTTCTACAAGCGTGCTCTAGGGCCAAGTTATGGAGGAAATGTTGAAGTCTTTGCTCGTGCAACCGCGCAATTTTAGACAGGACAATGAGAAAAAAATTATGCACGGCTCTTCACATCATCTAAACAAAAGATTCTTCTCAGGAACAAGTTATATATGCTAAAAAAATTTAAAAGATGTACAAACCAAATTATCCAAAAACTTATCAAAAATATTTATTCAAATAACGTTTCATAAAAAATCCAAATAATTTATCAAAAAATAATACAAATAACTTATATACATATTTATAAAATAATTGTTTGAAGAATATTATAAGAAAAACAACATGAAAAATTTATTATATATATTTTTCATAATACTTATTTAGAAAACAAGAAAGTTGTAAAAATAAGCTTTCCTAAAATATCCGCAAGAAAAGAGAAAGCAGAAAAGTTATTTTCCATAAAAACATAAAAAAAGAACTAAAAGGTTATACAAATAATTTTCCTGACAATTTTTCAAGAGAAATAAAATAAAGAGTGAATTTCACTTCAGGTCCATAAACTTTTTTCAAGATCTCATTTAAATCCGCAAACAAAAAAAACGGCCATCTAGGTCCATCAACTTTTTTCGATGTCTCATCTAGGTCCGCAAACTAAATAAGTAGTCATCTAGGTCCATGAACTTTTAAAGAGCTGTCGATTAGGTCCAAAGCGGTGGCGACGAGCCTGACCTTGACGACCGCTCTTTAAAAGTTTATGGATCTAGATGACCACTTTTAAAAGTTCATGGACCTAGATGACCGCTTATTTAGTTTGCGGACCTAGATGAGATCTCGGGAAAAGTTTACGGACCTAGATGACCGTTTTTTTAGTTTGCGGACCTAGATGAGATCTCGAGAAAAGTTCATGGACCTATAGTGAAATTCACTCTAAAATAAAATTGTTTACATAACTTTTGCATAAAAGTATTTTAAAAAATTCACGGTCGGTAGTGTGCGCCACGTGCCTGCCAGAAACTCCATAACACTATGATATCCGCACCCGGTATCACTAAATAATTGGTTCCTCTCTAAGTATAATCTTATGTGACTTCATGGTACCACTCACGGACTACAGATACAAGATATTTCATATATGGGATGTTATCAGACTTTTGATCTATGTGATTGAATAGTAATACACCTTCGCACAATATAGCTCTTAACATGTTAGCGTGTAAATAAATATGTGTAGCGTGTAGGTGCATTCATGTGATTCATACTACAGTAGAGATATGTCATGAAGCATTATAAATTTGAACAAGGGAACATATAACTATTTTACGAGCATGTTCCAAGACCAAGGTAGGGAGGGAATGTTAAGGGGCTCACTATTCTAGACATGCAAGCTTATACAACGACAAAGAGGTCCCTCATGGGCCCTTCCATCCCAGGAAAGCAGATCTTTTCATGAACTAAATACATGATAAAACCTTTTAAAATATATAAACAAATATTCCAAAAAAATAAAAAACTTATCAAGGAAATATGTTTGATAAGATTTTATAAAAAATAAATCAAATAATTTATAGAAAAACAAAATTTATAAAAATAACTTATCTACAAACTTTATAAAATTAATGTTTGGAAGAATGTTACTAAGAAAAAAGGACAACGTATTTACAAAAAATTATACATAAAACTTATTCAAAAAACAAAATAATATAAATTAATTTTCCAAAACATTTATAGGAGAAATGAAAGTGAAAAAGTTGTTTTCCATGAAAACTTACATAAAAAGAACTAGAAACTTGTAATAAATAAATTTTGTAAAAAATGCTAGGAACAAAGAAAATAGGAAACTCATTTACATAATTTTTTCATTAAAAATATTTTAAAAGGAAAAATTCATGCTTGGTCACATGTGGGTCGGTGTCGCACCATGTGCAAATTGAGTTGCCACAACATGATGCTTCACCGCCACCGCATCCAACTTTCGCAAGTAGACATTTGTTGTCGCCACCATTGGACGTCTACATGCTTCACTTCATGTGGTACTGCAAGCTATGAATGCAAATCATCATGCTCTAGGGGGGCATGTTCCGAGCATATTGTTTTTGTTCTACGGGCATGCACATGCTTAAAGATAACCTAGCTAAAAGAAATTGGTCTGGTAGTCAAAAATATCTTTTGTCGATTGCATCACACTAGGACTATGTGACCAATTGTACAAATAGCTACTGGATTAACTTCACCAAGATCTGTTATTGCTTGAGAATTGGCTAACAGGCTTAGTGAGAAAAGAGGAATTTTGTGAGGGTGCAGCTCATATTTGGGCAATTTGGTGGTGCACACACTGACACACAATGACGTTTTGAGAGAAAATGGTGTACCTCTTTTATGAAGGCTACTTATAAGAGTGATGAGGACATGACACCCATACATATGTCTATGAGGGGTGCATGGGGTGGAGAAGAAGGAGACCAACAAGGTTTTTCAAGTCAAGAAGAAGGCCCAAGGCTAATCCGATTCGAGTCCCCAAGGTGGAGGCCCAAAGAAACTGAAGTTCGAGTCCGCCTCGGAGTCCAGGAGCAGCCCGCACTAAATTTGTTGCCCAGGTCGCATACGGGCTCGGTTTTTTACGTTCTATATATGCCTGGAAAGCTAAGGAGATAAGATTTCTAATGGCACTAGTCCCACCTCAAAATTCCTTTCGAGTCATCGGGAATCGTCGAGTTGAAACAAGTCGACGTCTAGAATCTGTCAGGGTGTTGCGCCGCCATCTTTTGGGCTGTTGGCCCATGTATCATGTTGGGGTCCATTATGGACGTGGTTAGGGGGTTATGCATGCCCCAACCCTCATATAATCAGTAGCCGCCGCCACATTAGGGTTTGAGTTTTGCTTAGATTAATCTGTTGAGAACAGTTTTGCCGTTCGTCGGTTTGTAGAACCCCAACTATCGTGTTTAATCATACATCTGCAGTGTCACTTCCTTTGAGAGCTGCTTCTTTCGAGTTCTTGCTTGTGTTCTTCGTTTTGTAGGCAGGGATTAGCCTTCTTGGCGAGGTCAAACGGGTTGTGACACGGTTGATAACCAGAGGAGTCGTGGTGCTAAGATTGCAGGGTTCGAGTTTGCTGACTTGAAGCCGGATCGGTGAGTTGCGCTCCGCCCAAAACGAGTTATCCTTCACCTGACGGAAGATCGGGAAACCCTAGTTCCCATCAAGTGGTATTCAGAGACAGGTTTACCGTCAGGTTCGTCCTTTCGCCTTTGTCCTATAGTCCAGAAAATAGCCCTACAAAAATATTTGTCATCGTATTCCGCTGTCCTAGTACCCCTTTTAACCTTTGCAATTTCGTTTCAGTTTCGCTTTGTGTCCGTGGTCAAGTCTTGTTGCTGGTTTTAGTAGTGTTCGTGTCGAAGTTCAATCGCCCATTGTTGTGATTCGTTTGTTTCCGCCGCTATCCCATCCACGTTTAGCCATACAATAATTCGAGCCACCACATTACTCGATTTGTCTCGGTAGCCGCCTTGTGTGAACTCTCGCCGTGCAAGCCCTAGATAGGTTGCAAGCCGCTTTGATCGCTTTTGCATTGCATACTTGATCCTTGTTTCATCTGGCGAATACCTATTGCTTGCTGCCGCAGACACTAGGAGGAAGTTTACCCTAGCCGCTGCTGTTTTTCGTGCCTTTGAAAAACATAATTTGAGATACCTTCCATAAAACAGGCATAACTTTTCACTCGGTGCTCTGTTTTGGCTCAAATTTTTACAGCAGATTCGTGACTCCATTCGATGTGACCCAAACTAGCCTTTGGCTTGTTTGGTCGAGTCAAAAAATTCAAAAAGAATCAGGAAGATAAATAAAAAAATTGATCAACTTGTTTCAGGGTTTTCAGAGATTGTTCCTGAAATTCCCTAGGCCGCATCTCACCTCAAAAACGGTTGCAAATTTTTATGGTTGGAGCTTTTGATATCCTTATTCAGAGAAAAATATAAAAACAATAGTTGAGAAAAATAAAACATCTTAATTCCTACTAGTCCTACAGAGAAATTGCTGAAAAGATTAAAAAACAATTGCATAGATTTTTGTTTTGCTTGTTCTGTGAGCTTTATCCATTGTTTCTTGTTCCAACTTGTTGTGCTACGCCTAGGACACATCTGACCCAACAATTGTGACTTGTGCTTTGGATACTTATTGAACTTTGCTATTCTGCATTCGTTATTTGCTACTCCTTGCTACATATTTGGCCTTCCGAGCTCCACAAACTATACTTCAGGTTAGTGCAGCGAAGGACTCTTGCAATCTTGGTACTACTTCCTCACAGGTATCACGAACCAACAACCGGTTGTACCATCCGCTGTTTTGCTTTTGTAAGAACATTTGTAAGAATTTGGTAAAGCACATGAGAGAGTGTTTACACTGACACACATATAGTAGTTGATAGGGATAACCTTTTGTGTTTTCTCTTGTCTACATACTAACAATGGTAGGGAGCAATGGGATTATTCGAGAAGTACTAAGTTCTCAAATGGAGAAAGCGGAGCAAAATCAATTCAACAATTTATTCCAGATTTTCTTTGTTGTGATGGAGAGACGTTGCCGAGTCATCATTGATGGTGAAAGTTGCAACAACCTTGCAAGCTTAGAGCTGGTTGAGAAGCTTGGTTTGACCACAAAGCCACATCCACATCCATACTACATGCAATGGGTAAATTCTTATGATAAGATAAAAGTAATTGAAATTGCACATATTGAATTTAGCATTGGTTCTTATAAAGATAGTGCTGATTTTGCCATAGTACCCATGCAAGCATGTCATTTGTTGCTAGGCACGTCTTGGATTAATATAAAAAATGTGGTACATAAAAAAGTTGTTAATAAATATTCCTTCAAGTACAACGGTAGAAAAATTACACTTGTACCTTTGACTACTGCTGAAATTTTAGAAGTTGATCTCCAAAAAGCGGAGAGAAGAAAAAATGAACCTTTTAGAAAAAATGGGTTGTTTTCAATGACACAACAAATTCATCTAAATCTGAATTTTTACAAAATGATGATATTGTTTTGCCTATTGTTGGAACTGATACTTTGCAGCATGTACATAATGAAGATGACTGTCGGGGACAGACCCAGGGGGTCCCCTAACCATCGGGGTAATCATCCTCAAAAAACGTTAACCACAGAAGGCCGAATCACCAGCAGCCCGAAAGGGACACCAAGGCATCACGGCCCAAAACAGCCGTCCGAGCTCGCCTGTCGAGGGGACCCAAGTGGCGACCCCTGTCTCCGCCTCGCTCGAGGGCCGCGCACCCACTCAAGCAGGCGAGCCAACTCCGCCTCGCTCGAGGGCCGCGCACCCCCTCAAGCAGGCGAGCCAACTCCGCCTCGCTCGAGGCCACCCCTCTACTCGACCAGGCGCGCCCCGGCGCCCCGCCCGACAACGGCATTTAATGCCCGCCCCATCGGGCGGGCGCCAAAGTCAAAAGGCGATCTCTCCCCACGCCGCGCCGTTGACACCGCAGAGCTCGCTGTTCTACCTGCTCCAGTCACTGTGCGTCCTCACCGCCACTGTGCGGACGCATGCGGCGCTGCGCAAGGCCCTGTGCGGACTTGCAGGCGTCATTCCGCACCACTATTCCACCTGCTCCCGTCCTCCCCCCCCCCCCGGTGTAGCCCTCGAATGGGCGTGGAGAACCCTCGAACGAATATATGAGCGGCGACCGAGCACAGACTCCGGTCAGGCGCGGCCCGGTGATGACGAACGCCGGGTCAAATCCACCAACTCTCGGCCCTTCCCCGGTAAACCGGGCACGCCGCGCACTGCGGTCAACAGCAACCGCCATGCCGACCCCTGTGCCGCCAACTCTCATCCTTCCCCACCTGCCACGCCCTCGAACCAACCAGCGGCGGGCCGCTGGGCGCGGATTACGGCGGGGCCACCCCTCGAAACCACTCCAGGACAAGCACAGGGACGGCCGTGACACCCGCAGAAGTTGGAGCTCGCCATAAATCCCCTGCCAGGGTCGAGGACGACCGCACGCCCGGCGCCATGCACTCCAGTGCGCGTGCCTGTAGCACACACTGTACTTGTACTTGTAGGCCCCTCCCCCCCTCTCTCTCCTTGGCATATAAAAGGAGGAAGGGAGCGAGAGAGAAGGGGATGGACGCACACGATCACCGCCTTCCACGATATTGGCACTCTCCTCAATCACTTTCACACCCATTTTCAAGGACTTGGAGACTTCCTCTCCTCTCCCGCCGTGCTTGTAGCCCCCCACTGCAGGCACCTCGGTGCAAGATAGTATAGTGCCGCGAGCACAGTCTGCTGGACGTACGGCCCTGCGACCGGAACCAGGATAAACTCTTATGTCATCGTGCTAGCTCTTGCATCAACCGTCAGGGGACGGGACACAGCGCATTCTGTGTGGCGCTGAGGTTGGGCGGCCAATCTCAGCACCGACAATGACCATACAGATGAACAGGAACATGTAAAATTTTCAGGTAAACGCTCTCTTGATGTGCTGAATTTGCCCTCCAATGATGCAAATAATGTTATACTAGAACCTTCTCTTGTATTACCTTTGTCACAAATAGAGAAGGAGCATGATACTTTTGATTTGAAGCATTATACATGTGCTGAAAATAATATTATTATGCCGATTACTTGTGCACATGACGAACTGAAATTATTATCTTCTTTAAACACTTTGGGTTATGTTGAGTTTGATAATTTATGTGCTCTTCGTGGTTTGGAAGAGAAATTTAGATGTGCTGAGTTGCCATGTTTGTTTACTTGTACATATCATTTTATTGGTAAATATAATTGTAAAGGAGAGTACATGGTGCACCAAGTCTATATTTGTGCAAATATGAAATCTCCTTTTGATGTACAAGATTGTGATCAACTAGATTGTCTATCTAGTTTTATTATAACGAATCGGGTTCACTTTCAAGAAGGGGAGCATTGTTGGCTATTACCTATTTGTGCTGGTGCTGATTTTTCTTGTATTGAACAGATACTAGCGGTTATGCAACCATCTATGCCTGCATTGTGTTTGGTTAGTGCTAATCATTTGCATGATAGTATTGACAAAGATCGTGTGTGTTTCGATCAAGGAGCCTACGTATTTGCCGACAACTCTATAGGAGAAGATGCTTTGAGAGATTGCAAATATGGTCATGTCACTCCCCACAATATTCTCAATTCCTATATTTTCCACAACCTCGTGTTTCTTTGTGTTGTACAGGGCCATCTTAGAGCACAAACGACACCGAGGACGGCTTTTCGTCAAGAAGGGGAGGATGATGAGGACATGACACCCATACATATGTCCATGAGGGGTGCATGGGGTGGAGAAGAAGGAGACCAACAAGGTTTTTCAAGTCAAGAAGAAGGCTCAAGGCTAATCCGATTCGAGTCCCCAAGGTGGAGGCCCAAAGAAACTCAAGTTCGAGTCCGCCTCGGAGTCCAGGAGTAGCCCGCACTAAATGTGTCGCCCAGGTCACATACGGGCTCGGTTTTTTACGTTCTACATATTCTTGGAAAGCTAAGGAGATAAGCTTTCTAATGGCACTGGTCCCACCTCAAAATTCCTTCCGAGTCATCGGGAATCGTCGAAACAAGTCGACATCCAGAATCTGTCAAGGTGCTGCGCCGCCATCTTTTGGGTTGTTGGCCCGTGTATCATGTTGGGGTCCATTATGGACGTGGTTAGGGGGTTATGCACGCCCCAACCCTCATATAATCAGTAGCCGCCGCCACATTAGGGTTTGGGTTTTGCTTAGATTAATCTGTTGAGAACAGTTTCGCCGTTCGTCGGTTTGTAGAACCCCAACTATCGTGCTTAATCATACATCTGCAGTGTCACTTCCTTTGAGAGCTGCTTCTTTCGAGTTCTTGCTTGTGTTCTTCGTTTCACAGGCAGGGATTAGCCTTCTTGGTGAGGTCAACCGGGTTGTGACACGGTTGATAACCAGAGGAGTCGTGGTGCTAAGATTGCAGGGTTCGAGTTTGCTGACTTGAAGGTGCTAAGATTGCAGGGTTCGAGTTTGCTGACTTGAAGCCGGATTGGTGAGTTGCGCTCCGCCCAAAACGAGTTATCCTTTACCTGACGGAAGATCGGGAAACCCTAGTTCCCATAAAAAAGGGAGGGTAATGACTACAGTTCTAGGTGCAGCGGCATTGGAAGGCATTGGAAGTCGTGGCTTTGAATATTTTATCAAAACGGATGAAGAAGCAATAATAGAGTTTGCTTATGATTAGATCTTTGATGGTGTGCACTTTCTTCCTTTATTTCTTATTAGCCAATATGCTCAAAACTTTGTGCAATTGCAAAGGCAGAAACTTTTTTATTTTCTAAAATCAATCTATTTCTTTTAGCTCGTAGATTGTGGATTGTCGTTTACAATATTGATGTTATGATTTGCGATCTAGCTAGGAATAGGAGGCATGTATCTCCTTGCCACGTGTGGCATAATTGCAGCCGCCAACATAAAGCAAGGTAGTATGTAATGGATCATAGCCCTTATATTTTCTTTATAATTCAACTTGATCCTAATTTTTTAGTTTAAAATATATTTTTTTGTTTGGTCTTTATTAACCTCGTTCCTTATACAATTGTGAGCTTAAATGATTGAGCTTTACCATCCTTACACAAGGGTAACGCTAAAGTTGATGTCTTTATTTGCCCAGTACGAGCTGCTTCAGACCGTTAAACTTGCTCGCTTCTGATGCACCCTGGCTAGACCCTAGATCGAATGTCAGTATGCCACGGCCATGCTGCATAGGCTATGCAGTGGTGGAGTTAGCTTTTGGCGCCAATGCCTCGACAGTGAATCCATACTGAAAGATAGAGATGATCTTTGGACCTGGACATCTCAACTACTAGGTAAAGTGTCGATCGGGGCCGATGAGCTGAGATTCTGATGCTCAAGTACGAATCCATGGACCTCAGTGATGTCTAACTAAGAAGGCATATTATTATTCCGACAATGGTTTATTTTGCACACAGGAGCGCCGGCAACTCGACATCCAAGTAAGAATAGCGGGTGTTTCGCTTGGTTGTTGTTAGGAGGCAAGGTAGAGGATGATATATAAAATGTAAATATTAGGAATTTAGGATAACAGTGTGATCGCAGCCACCATAGTCTGTGTTAGGCTCAAAGTGTTGGTTAGTTGTGAGCTTCCGACCAGCTACCAGCACCGGTAGAAAGCTCACAGAGATGTGTTTTTTTCTGCTGGTGGAAGTTGCTCATGAGCGTTATGTCGCCCTGTCTTGCACCCGTCAATAGTACCTCCAAGAGACTAAAGCCGTAGCTCCGATCTTAAGATTCAGACGCCCCGAGCCACCGATAGATCGGATTTAGAGATTCACAAAGTCGTCCACTACGACTAAAAGAAATAGCGTTGGTTAAATTTCAAAATAAATCAAGAACCTAGGTGAACAGAATATCTGGAATTTGCAATAGTGAGCATTTCAGATATTTTTATTTGAGGAAAAGTCCATTTTACAACCTTCAACTATTACAACAGTCCGATTTTTAAACTTGAACTACAAAACCAGATAACAAAGGCCATCCAACTGTCAAAATCGTGCAAATTTAGCCCTTAGGGTGGTTTCAAAGATGGTTTTGTATTTTGTAAAAAATTAAAAAATCCAATTAGATCTAAAAAATCAAAACTAATTCATCTTAAATCAGAAAAATATGAAACCAGTATCAAAAAATTTATAAAAAGTAACATATCTATTATTGCTTTATTTGAATCTTAATTATTCAAAAATAATAGGCATAACTATAAGCAACCAAATACTATGAACATGAAAAAAATGGATCCGATTAACTGACAAATATAGTGACAATAGATAGGTTACATTTTTAGAAAACTTTTGATACCAATTTGTATTTTTTTGACTTAAAATGAATTACTTATTAATTTTTTTAGTTTAAATTTGAATATTTTAATTTTAACAAAATGAAAAATCACCTTCAAAACCACCCAAAGGCTAAATTTGCACGGTTTTGACGGTTGGATGGCCTTTGTTATCTGGTTTTATAGTTTAAGGTTGAAAATTGGACTTTTGTGATAGTTGAATGGCGTAAAATGGACTTTTCCCTTTTATTTGAGATCATTCACTTGAATAACAGAAAAACATGAGTCTTCGTAAAATGTAAGTGTGAAACTGAGAAAACAAAAATCAAAGAAAGTGGCCCAAAATTATGTCCCTGTAACGCTTTATATAAAAAAAAAGGGTATATACGAGGATATTACCAAGAAAGGACGCTCGATGCGACTTGGGATTGCAAGATTAGCAGCAGGACATGTCGGCTTTCAAGATATCTTGATGTGGGAAACGAGGAAAGTTACAGAAGCACAGAAGAGAACAGGGAAAGAGGTGGGGATAAAATTCCTGACCGGCTTCTTTTTTCCAGTGTAAAAACCCCCAAAATAAGTTCATGGGAAATTGCTGGTTGAGCAAGAGACGTGACAAAGCGAGACGACAGCAACAGCCCTGTGAGATGGACGAGCCCTGGATTGCTCAGTGCACTCCATTCGTGATAAAACACGTTCTCACCTGGTCCTCCAGGATGTTTGACATGCCTCCACTATCGAGGAATAATACAGAGGACATCGCGTTCTCACCTGGTCCTCCAGGATGTTTGACATGCCTCCACTATTGAGGAATAATGGGACGGGAATTTCAGCTACGCGCCTACGCCTACGCCCACTTTCCGATGTTGTGTTTCAGGAAAGGATGACAACCACCACCTGCACTAGGCGATAAGCTTTATGCCCCAAGTGCCTAGCTCAGTAGCTCCCATCTCCATCTCGTACCACTGCTTTCAGACCCACCTTGCCATCTCCATCTCGTCCCACTGCTTTCAGAGTTGGAGACATGGATCCAGATTTTTGGAGCTTACATACACAAACTGAGAAACCTGCAGAGTGCGTAGGCCTGCTGAACTTCTACCAGTGGTATGAAGAGAAGTAGCTACAGGCTAGAGCAATCTTTCTCATTGAGGTTCCACCGGGCCCAAATCAGGCCTTTCTGGTTCAATACAAATACAGCCAACAATACTCTGCACAGGAGAAATTCACATCTGCAAGGACAAGACCATACAAAGAATGGAGAGGAGGAGGATATTGCGTGGCTGATTTCTCACGGCCGCTTGTGAGGAGGATCCGGCAGGCCCATTTGACGAAGAATTGGATCCTCCAGGGATGGCACCGCCTGCCTCTCCAGGTCCTGGTGCAGGGGCTGGAGAGTAGGACCCATGGTTTACTGCAGTTGGCAGCGCCGTGAGAGGTGGAAAATGATGCGGACCTGCAACGATAGATACCGATAAAGATCAAAACAAGAATCGATGATGCACAGCGCCAGGTAAATGGAACAACAGCATCTACGAAACAGATTTCTGTTAGTAGAGTTCAGTGTTTGCTCTACTGCAGTACACTGAGAACAAAGCTTCACCAATCTGAAAGATCTGTCTTAATATTATTTTATCAAATTAAAGGTGACATTGATGTGCTGAATGCCTTAATCCACATTTTATAATGTCGGCGACGTTCCAGTAATACTGTCTGCATAAGCGGTGCTATATTTTTGCCCTTCCCTTTCCTTTTACATAAGAAGTGTGATCGGGTGGAAAATGACAATTATCTGCAATGCAGCTGGCTTCACATGTTGCACTTGTTAATTTAGTTAGATAACTAGCACTTGATTTCTTAAGCAGGGTTCGCTTTGGGGCTGCCTCAAATGAAGAAGTGTAAAAATTTTTAAGCTGTACAGTGTTAGGAAGGGAAAAATTTATACCAACTCAAAAGAAGATTGAGGCCAAACTGCCCACAAAATAAGGGGCCTTGAAGATTGGATACAAGGAAATCAAAACTATGTTCGGCTCAAATCCAAACCAAGGGGATAGACTAATAACTCAGTCATCAACATTAAAGTTGCAATCATGCCCCAGGGAAAGTTGGTGCAGCCTGAATTTTTTTTAGGTTTTGATTAGACAATAACATTTCATGATGGATCTTTCAGAAGCAAGGACTAAAATTTACTGCAACGGTACTTCAGTAGACAAATATGAAGCAGACCAGAAATGAAGAACAAACAAAAAATACCTGGGCATGTGGGCTCAAGACCAGAGGATAGCCTGCACATACATTTTAAGATGTGATCACCTTTGAGTGCCACAGTTTTGATAGAGAAAAAAAATATTTGGGATGTTTTTCTTACGAAGTTGCGATGGTTCCATTAATATAGCCACCATAGTTGCAAGTCGAGACACTGCAGCCACCACTGGCAGGTTGTGCAGTCACATTACCAACAATTAGGCTGCTATTCGGGCATTGCATACTTGAACATGATGCTGTTAATGAAGCTGGTGCTGGCATGCAGTACAAACTGTAAGGAAAAATAGGGGGTTATAATCCAAAACAAATTACTGCAAGAAAATTGGATTGAACAAAAGAGATTAAAATGTTACTTGAGATCCGCTGGCCCACAACTGCACTCCACACAGTTACCAGCAGTTAGTGCATAGGTTCCATTTGCCACAAGCAATCCGGAGTCCGAAGCGGAGTTAGAAAATGTTGATGCGCAAGCTAATCAAGGAATAAACAGCCGTCATTAGAAGGATGTATTGATCAGCAGAGAGGACAGCAAAATAAGAAAGTATACAACTCAACTATCACTATTGAATCAATCAGAAAAACAGATGGACATCCATGAAAGTGCCATAAAAAAACAAAGTAAAAATCCATCACAGAATATTTGGATAAGCCCTTTAGCTAGTGCACTGAAGCACCACAAATTAAACTACTCGCAACCACCTCACAAAGACAGAAAGTAATCTTTCACAACATAGCAGCTGCAAGCTTGTATTGTACCAAGCCCCAACCATGATCCAGCTTTTTCAAGTAGTACTTTAAAATCATTTCTGCATCTTACATTTGTAAAATCCAAAGGCTACTCACATCCATCTCACAAACACAGAAAAGTTAGCATAGCAGCTGCAAGCGTGTCTTGTCCCAAGCCCCAACATGGATCAGCTTTTATAGTAGTACTTTAAAGTCACTTCTGCATCATATGTTTGTAAAGATCCAAAGGCTGACAATTCCGGTAACAAGCTAAACAGGGCTTAACGTAACAATGTAACATCAAACTGCACCTTTACATAATTAATGCTTCAGCTTTCACACAGGTCAAAGGTATACCAGTCAAGACTCAACCAATACTTCAGGTCAATTTTACCCAACCTACTGTTATTGACAACCAGAAGCATAGTAAGGTGGTGTTTGGATCCAGGTGCTAAAGTTTAGCGCTTTAAATAAGTGATAATTAGATGTATTAAACATAAAGTAGTTATAAAATTAATTACATAAGTCATGTCTATTTCACGAGACGAACCTAACAAACCTAATTTCGCTATAATTAATACATAATTACCATATGTTTACTGTAGCATTACATTGTCTAATCATGGTGTACTTAGGCTTAATAGATTCGTCTCGTAAATTAGTTCTCGTTTATGTAATGGGTTTTTAAATTGATCTATATTTAATACTTCTAATTAATATATTTATATCTGATGTGACGGAGCTCAAGTTTAACGCGTGAGAAACAAACAGGGCTTAAAACAGTATATGAACATAACCAATTTATAGTTAATTTGATGGGGAACTGGTGGAATTTGGCCAAGCTATGGCATATCAAATTCTCTTCAAATGAAATTCTGTCGAATTGCAGGACAATTTATTCCAATCTTGCTGCCATACTGCAATCAAATGTGAGATTGTTTACCAGGCAATGGTATGGCGAGGATGTCACCGGGCGCGACAACGGGGCTCCCCATGGCGTTCACATTGCTGATATCCGTGACGGTGGTGGCGTGGCTGGCGGCGATGGATTGCGCAGTGTCCCCGACCCGCACGACATAGGAGAGGTACACGGCGGGGAGGTTGTTGTCGGTGGAGTTGAAGCAGACGCAGGGGAGCGGGATGACAAGCTTCTGCCCGGGGTTGAGCGGCGCGTCGGGGTCCTCCTCGGCGAGCCCGTTGGCGGTGCGGATCTGGTCGGCGGAGGGGAGGCCCGCGAAGACGACGTCGGCGACGGAGCCGAGCGTGTCCGCGGGGCGCGTGGCGTAGCGGACGGCGACGGACTTGCGGAGGCCGTCGGCGCAGGCGCAGCGGGTGGGCACGCGGAGGGGCGTCCCCGCGGGGAGGATGCGGTTGGCGGCGCCCGGGGAGGCGAAGTCGAGCGCGTTGGCGGCCAGCACCGCCGCCGGGTCGGCGCCGAAGAGCGCCGCCACCTCGGAGACCTTCATGTCCGCGTAGAGCGTGTACCCCGACAGCGCCGGGCACGCGTCCGCGCCCGAGCACGGCTCGATCGTCGTCTTCGCCGTCGCGCCGCGGAGCCCCGCCGCCGCGAGGATCACCAGAAGCAAAGCCGCCGCCGCCGCAGTCGCGGACGCCGGCGTCGGCATTTGGGCCCGAGGGTTTAGGGTTTGGGCTTGGGTGGCAGAGGAATGGGGGGGGAGGGGAAGCACGGCTCGAGGTCGGGGCTCTGGCACTGCGAAGTGTGAACTCGGGGGCGAGCTGTGCCCGTGCGCAGAGTTGGTGAAGTTGTGTGGAAGCGTGGGAGGGCACGGAGGTGTGTGAACAGTCGATGACTGGTGGGGTTGCGTGCGACTCGGGCCCACGTGTCGGTGACATACTGGCTAGTTTGGTCAGCATGCGAGGACGGGGACACTTCTTCTCAGGTAGACGTTGCGCTTGGAATACGTGGCCTGTGCGGGGACCGGGGGACAAATGTCTCGTGACCGGGTCTACGAAACGCTCTGTTACTGTGATCTGTGGGCCACACCTTGGTCCACGTGTCCCTTTGCTCAACGGAAACATTGCCAGCGTAACAGGCCTTGGGCCTGTATTGGGCCAAGTTTGGAGTTTGGACTGGACCGGATCCAACCGATTTGCTCTTGGGAAATTAGAAAAGCCCAAGTTCCCTTTCAGTCCATTTCGCCCCTATGTATTTACTTTTTTTTCTTGTTCCAATACATACAAAAGCGAAATGCGCAAACTGCAAATTATTTTTCCTGCCAATTCCTGCAGGAAATACTCTTTTGCTCTGGATTTTGGAAGATTTTGAAAATTATCTAAAACATCGTGCCTTCGTTCCTTTTGAGAAGACCAATGCACTCTCCCTTCTCTGCTTTAAGAGTCCCGTCAGTTTTTTTTTCGGTGATTTTCAAGTCATGCCCATGCACTCCAAAGCGTAAACTTATAAGATCATGCGAAATTTTCTCAAGATTTTTTTCGACGGAACTTTTCTCAATACTTGGTTCAACGCCAGCCTAAGTAGGCAATTACCATGTTGTCAAATTGTGAAAACCTCTAGTCAAAATGCAGGATCACTATCTGAACCGCACCCACGTAAGAAGAGCCAAAGCCTTTTGCATTCAGAGAGTAAGTTCATTCCCGCTCAACAAAGCTGCTCGAGTACATGCTTCAGTACCCGGAAACAGTGGCGGATTCCTCGCAATCGCGAGAGTTACCAAAAAAGAGAGAACCTCTCGCAACCCTACCACTACTGTCTGGTTCTGAGGCTCCGCATTGCGGGTAAAACTAAACTTCTCGAGCACAAACATTTTTGTAATGGTCTCATCACTACCTCATCGACTCTACGGGGTTCCAAAATTATTCACTGATGAATCGGTTCAGTAGCTGCAGGAACATAGGCTGGGAGATGTACTAGACTTCGGAAGATCAAGGGCGACCCAGCGATCGCGCGCCTTGGTTAACAATTTGAGGGAGTCAGGTGCTTCAAGGGTGAGACGTCGAACAGCTCCATGAATCTCTGGTCAGTGATCCTCGCCTTTGCCGCGGCGAAGCGGTGGTACTCGTCAAAGACGGAGGACAAGCACCACTTCTGCAGCTTCCTCAAGCAGCCGACCACGCAGCCAGTTCGGTGCTGCAGATATGCAAAGAATTAGTTCAGGGTCTTGGACTGCAAAGTTATTTTCTCGGGAGAGCAGGGGCAAACTGTAAATTGGAAACTGATTATACCTTGCCTCTTTTGCAGTGAATAAGCAGAGGTTGGTTTCTTGGGTCTGCAATGACGATAACAAGATTCGATTTATAATTTTGTGGTGTGCAAATATTCAGTCTATAATAGGAATGAAAGATGCAGTACCTAGGACAACTTTCAGTGCCTCACGAATTTTGTCATCAGGGATGGTGACGAATGGTTCCTGCAGCAAAGGCATTTCAGGCATCATCAGACCATTCATGAACTACGTCAGGACTTGAGGTGAAACAAAAAATTCATACACACAAACTGTCTTCTCTAACAAGAATCATATATATGCAGCTGCGCGGTCTGCACAAGCGAACTGTTCTTTCGCCTTTTAGAAGAATCATATGAAAAAGAAGTGTGTGTCATACAAAGTTAGACAATTGTAAATTCTAATTGCAGTTAGAATTGTCAGGTCTCCTACAACAAAGGCTCTCTTCCTGTCACTGCCAATAGCAGTCAATTTTCTTATCCATGTGCCACTAGAACTCTAGGTCTCAAATTTTCTTATCCATGTGTCACTAGAATTCTAGAAGGCCATGAAGAAAAATAAAATGAAGTTCAGATATTTACCGAGACACATTGGTAGAGAATATACTGTCCTACGACTACGATCGGGTTAGATGAGTGGACAGAAATGCAGCGTGGTCAATAGAAGGGTTAGATGAGTGGACAGAAATGCAGCATGGTCAATAGAAGTCAGAGAAGATGCAATACGACCACTTCCTTGAAAACTGACAGATGTTCCAGCTTGCAGAGGTTTCAAGCAACTCTATAATAATTAACCAAAGAAAAAAGCAACTTTGCTATGTCTATGATACGTCAGAGTTTCCTCACCAGGAATTTTTTTTTTCTTGCAAACATAAAAGGAAAATAGGATTTGGAATGATGTAAACCAAGATTTGGAATGAGGTCCTGATGCGCGCGCATAGGAGTTATTTTATCAAGAAGTAATGCATGTAGCAGTTCTTGCAGTTAATGACCTCCAAAATTGGGTTAGACAATGGAAACCGTGGATCATCAACGGCTATGAACCTGTGAACGGTTCACCCAGCTATAGTTCCTGAACAGCAAGCAAGCAAACAAACAAATCAGCCAGTTCATATGACTGACAAACTACTCCCGACCATTCAATGAGTTGACATAACTTTATTCCTGTCGTCCACTTTTGCATCATGTCATGGATGACTTCAAAGTTCAAACGATAAATAATGAGAGATCAAATAATTGCCAAGAATGAAATCTTTAGAGATTAAAAGATAGCCAATATTGGCCAGCTTCAAAATAAAAAGAATATCTAGAGCACAAATGAATGCATATTTGATCCATTGGCATGACTTTCCACCCATACTTTCATCAAAAACAGGTGGCCACCACTTGACAATAATCAGTCAGATACCACCAGTTTCTACAAACTTGGTTGGCATATACAAGTATACTCCCTCCGTATTGGGATCCGTATTGGTATTAGATAACGTTTTGGACAAGATTTTAGTCAAACATTGGGAATATAAATCATGAATAACTTTTAAGTCATTGAGTTTGGAAATGTGAAAACCATATTAATAGATTTGTCTTAAAAAATATTTTTATAAAAGTATACACATATTATTTTTTAATAAATATTTTTGTAAAAATAAGAAGTCAAAGTTACGTTTTGGAGACCGTGTCGTTGTCTTATTGGAGAGAGTATGATATAATGATGCATCAATAAATACAGAAAGTAACAACACAAAATAGCCATAAAGACAGCTTTACAATCATTTTCAGCTAGTATATATTCCCCTTCAAATCATTTTTCACATATGAAAAGTTGTTGAAGTTGTACAAGTCCTACATATCCAATTTGTGCATAGGTGGCATATCATGACGATATTCTAAATGAGGGTGAAAATACATTTGAAATACCATGACATTTGTGATTCAGGACAACAGAGAAAAAACATGGGAAAGCAATGCCACCTATACCTACATGTATATTTATACAGATATTTATAATTTTACATGACAACGAGATCAGATGCAGAAAATGGGTACAATACTTTATCTCTATTCTAGTAAAAAAGTATTCAATTTATTGTCCATGCTCGGATTCATCTGGAGAAATCTATTTTTCTCGAAACACTGCATCAGACCCATGCCGGTAGTGCCATTCCTCTCATCAGCAACAAAACAAAGACACTGGATAGCGATATGTATGGCTGCACATTGTGCTACCATTATGAAATGCGTCAGTGTATCTATTCCTAGGTATCATCAGCACAGAGAAAAACTAGGACCGATCTTTTATGCCCCTTTCTTATTGTGCATTCACCATCTTCAGACGTCAGTGCTGAAGTTAGACATATCATGTAGCTTTTCTCACAAACTCACACAGATAAATCCGTACACTTCACACATCAGTTAATGTATGCTGTATGACACCACCATTACCACTCAGATATCTGCAGTCAGATTTAGGCCTTTGGCAGCTTAGTGATCCCATAATAGATTAGGCTGCCAAACACAAAGGAAGATGAAAAGCTCAAGGTGTTGAAACAACTCATGTTTCATTGTTCTTAGGTAGCAAAAGTGTGGCAAAGTAACCTTTTTTTTCAAAAGTTCTTCTTCAACACAATAAAAAAAACATCACAGGATGGAGAAAAATAGATATTGCCAGCAAGAATTGCTTATCCCTCTGGAACCAATAAAGCTGCCCATGAATAGAAATCAAACAAACATCTGAGATTCTGAGGAGTATAGGACACGAACATAACATCGAGGTATTGAATTGAGCTGCTCACACTGAGGTTCCAACAAGAAAATATTTGTATCAAAGTAGGTGCATGATTTATCTACTTTGCACGACTATTGAAAAGAATCGCTGAAAGAAGAAACTGAAAGAAGGAAGATAAATAAATCATTCACAAAAAGAAATGAAAAGAAATAGAGAGAAAAGCAACACCATAGAGATGCTCCAAGCCAAAAGGAGTGATGCATACACGCTGCTAGCCTTGCATTCACAGGAACTCAACAATTTAAAACATTTGGGAATATTTGGAAAAGAATAGTTTAAAATCTGCACCACAGCTGGCCTAATAAATCAAAGCAATGCTGAAAGGGACCACTACCGATTCGCCGTGAATTTTGAAAATTCTCCAGATAGGACTAGTGCCTACGTGACGAGGGATGTATGGACCCTTATCAGGCAAGTCAGTAGGAATAACAAATGAATAATTTCACTGGGTAAAGCACTGAAATCCTCCCAAAATCATCAGTGAAAAGTGCGACTAGTACTAAATTAGCATGCACAAGAGGACATGATCAGCAACGTCAGTTCGGACCAAACAAAACGTGCATCATGGATGTTACCGAAAGCAACTGGTATTTTAATCCATCCACAGCAATTCTACGACTCCGCTAATTGCCATTTTAACCAAGAACAGCAAAGCAGCACAAAAATTCGTCGAAACCAGGTGGTCAGGTTGCTAATTGTTTCGTTACCTTGCGCCCCTCGATTCCGAACTGGTGGAGCTTGATCCCGTTCTTCTCGAGGAACTCCGTTTTCGTCTCCGGGTACGGCTCCGGGCACAGGTACCTGGCGGCGCGAGAACGTTCAGAACCGCGCACGAGCACGCAACAAATTTCCGCGGCAACTCGAGAGACGCAAGAGAGCAAAAAGGGGGTCCTCACACGATGGAGCGGAGGTTGAGGGACTCAAGGAACCGGAAGTTGGGGGTCTCCGGGAAGCCGGAGCGGAAGATGCCTTCGTCGACCATGGCGAAGTTGAGCGGCGGCACGAGCGCCCCCTCGTCGCACGCCGCCGCCGGCGGGAGCGGCGGCGGCAAGGGGCAGATCCTGGGGGGCTTCTCGTGCTTCCACAGCTCCAGGCCGCTCATCTCCATGGCCTCCTCCATCTGCTCCGCCTCCAGCACCCTCTGCTTGGGCATCACCTCCAGCTTCATGGCTTCTTCGCTCGCGCGGGCCGGGGAGGGGGCCAGAGCCGTGAAACCGAGGCGCTGGTGGTGTGGTTTCTGTGTGTGCGGTGCGGTGCTGTGAGCGCTGTGGGCGAATTGGGAAGGCTGGTTATTTATAGGGGAAGAAGCGAAAAAAAGTAGGAGGAAATTTTTATTTATATGAGGTTGGAGGAATAGCTGGGTAAGGTTTTAAGGGTTGATGATGATTGATAGGGAGTGGTGAAATTTTGGGATAGAGAGGCGATCGATGTGGGATCTATGATCGTGAAATTTTAATCGGAATGGTCGGTTCACTTAATTGCGATGGATTCTTCTTAGATTGAAAGATGTGAAGGTGATTTAACTTTAGAACAGATAATGCTAGAAGATATTAAATTGTGATGAATTGAAGTGGAGAATTAATCGAGCTATGAGATTTTTACTGACCACTTGAGTGACGTGGCTGAATATATATTTATGGAATTGACACCGACAAATATTTGAGCTCCCACGCTAATGCAGTCGCTATGTTGTCTCTACTCGCTACCGTGTGCGTGAAGGAAGGTGTCTTCGTGATACCATAGTGACACAGCGTGCATATCCATGGGATACATATCAACACAGCAACATATTGTCTTCACGTTACTATAATTCTCGTGTCGTCTCTTCTCATAATCGCGCGTGCAAGGGGATAGATTACCAGCATTGGTGGTATAAAAAGAGTATATCCATGGGATTAAATGGATACCGACAATATATGCACACGTAGAGAGAAAAAAAAAGGTGAAGCGGTATGTAGCTAGATCATGACACCAATTCAACCTTTGTATGTGTGTGGTGTTAAGCGTGCAACCATAGGAAAATACGTCTCATCTTACTATCCCGTGCGTATGTAGAAAAAAGGTGAGCAATGTGCGGCTGAATCGTGACAAAAACTTTAGGGCGTTTGGATGGGCTAAAACATGGGGCTAAAATATGATCCTAGATTACTAACAGGACTATCGAGACTAATCATAGGTTAATGGGCTGTAACCATCAATTAGCCACTGTTATCTATGTAATTAGGTCGGCTACTGGTCTATGTTTAATTAGTCATATTATTTGGCATTCAAATAAGTGGACTTGGGCTCTATGGGAGATGCGAATTCAGGATTGCCTATACCGTAATCCGTATTATTTGCGTGACACCATGACCCCTTCCCCAAGTCATCGACGCAGGCCAAAGAGGCACATTACCAACACATTATGCCAACTTTATATTAATGTTCTACCCCTTCGTCGGTCCAACTCCAAACAAAGCTGACGAACACGGAATGGCTTGGCCGCCCATGGTCCATCCATGGTCTCGAGCCCCGGCCTGCATGCCGCCTGCTTCGCCGATCCACCATCATCTATCATCCAGGCCCACCTACCGACACTGACGCAGAAACAAACACGCATCTCGCGCGCGCGACGCCGGACGCGACGCGATCGGGGCGTGGCCGGTCGGGTCAAGCAAGCGCGCGTGGCCGATGTTTCTGACGTGCACGCCGGCCGAACGAACCGATCGAGATGGTGCGCTCCACGCTGCGCCCCACGGCGGCACGACCGGCGAGCAAAAACTGCCGTGTACGTGCGCGCGGCTGCCGCGTCAAGACGGGGACACGGCTGCTAGCTAGGCTGCCTTGGCCGGCCCTGGTGCGGTGCCGTGCCGTGCGACGGCGGCGCAGGCGGTGTCCGCTGGTCGGGCGAGCGAGAAGAAACCGGGAGGCAGCAGCAGTACGGCTGCCGGGTTTGGCCGCCGCCCCCCTGTCCCTTTCTGAATCTAGAAAACGTGACCGTGATCGACCCCGTCTCGAGATCCGGCTAGCTGAATCTCCCGTTCTCCCTGCTGCTAATCCACCCGGAACCTTCTCAGCTCCTGCGCACGCTGCCGGCCTCATCCATCCATCTATCCATTCCTTCGCCCACCCCCACTTCTTCAAGCCTGTCCGTTGTTGCTCCGGGCCGCGCGTCGACTTCAAAGGGCGACCAGGACACAGTAGTACACGCACGCACGGCCGGGCCGGCTCGTGACCTCGTGTTGCGTTGTGTTTTCGTCTCCCTCTCTCGGCGTGTGGCGAATTTTCCGAGCGGTACGTCGTGTTGCAAGCGGACAAGGCCCGGGCACGCACGTACGTACGTACGTCCGTCCCCAGGAGCCGGAAAGGCGCCGGCTTTGACGACACGAGGCTCGGCGACTTTTGCCGAGTCTTGATGTTCGCCAAGGTTTTTGACGTGTCGTCCGTACGTGACGACATTGACGATGGTGCATCCCGTTGAATGCTAGTATATATTACAGGGAGGAGGGAGGGGGAACGGAACAGTGTTTTTGACCGGCCTCGATCCTCTTGTTCCCCTCCCCGGAAACAAACTGATCGATCAGATGACGAAACTTTAATTGCATTATTTGTCAATCGCGACACGGAGGAATGAGATATACTACTCTTCCTACTTCGTACTACCTCCGTTTTTAAATATACCTCGTTTAGGACAGCCTATTTAGTTCAAAAATGAATTACTTGTCCTAAACGTCATATATTTAAGAACGAAGGGAGTATATATAAATTAAGAGGTGTGTTACGGTGGTTGTAAAGTACCAGCAGGGACCAGCCGGTGCTGCAAGTGACCACAGGGTACCTTCCGGTACCTGGTTTAAGAAATTAGAATAATGGAGAAAATGAAGACAAGGGCATTAAGGTATTTTTGTCCTGTATTTCTGAGACAGGGAGGAAGCAGCAGCAAACGCACGCATCCGCAACCGTCCCGCCGCCACCTCCCTTTCCTTTTCCTTCCCTCCGCATCTGTCTCGCCGCCATCTCCATAGCACCAGACCCGCATTGCACCGGGATCCTCAGTCTAGTGCGGCGCCGCCCGATTCCTCCGGTCTCCCCGCCACTCCCGTGACCAGATTACCCGCACATCTGCTCCGCCGCTTGTGAATCGTCTGCAAATCCTGGCCGGCGCGCGCCAACTGGGAGGTACTCTCCTCTTAACCCTATTCTGCTACTGCATAACCTTGTGACATCCGAGGGCTGGATCCTCCATCGTTGTGATTCTCATCTGTCTTGGGTGATTGTGTGGAGCCTGATTGCCCCGTTGTTGGTGACAGGAAGAGCAGTCTGATCCAGGCAAGTGTGTGTACTGCTACTGGATTGGTTCAATTGGAGGCTTCAGTTGCGGCTTCTTTACCAACGAAATTGTAAGGCATTCTAGTCTTCGGCTCGCATAAATTTTACATGTATGTGACTGTCTTGCTGTCAGTACCATGTATCCATGAAATGAGTAAAATATAGACACGCCACAAGCCCAGAAGCATTACGTGACTGTGGTGTTGATGAGTACAATTCATCCTGAGGTTGATGGGATCATTTGCATTGATGCGATTGTAGCAATGTGGTTGTTCTATGGCATTCATGTAACAGACCTATGTTGATATTGTAATTTAGCAGTTAAATGGATGGCATGGCATCCATAATGCTATGGCATATGATATCTAGTAAAGTATTGAAATACATAGGTTGTATTGTACACAGATTATTTTTAGTGAAGTGCTTGAAGTTTGTACTTTGGTCTTGAAATTAGGTCTTGACAGTGTAATTGAGTAGTTGAATGGATGGCATGGAATGTGTTAATTATCCATTGGCATATCATTTGTAGTAAAGCATTGAAATACATATAGGTTGTTTTGTATTTTTCAGTGCCGTGCATTCCTGGAGGAATTGAATTTTTTTCATGCACCTAGATCATTCATGTTTTTTTAGCACAGTATTATTCTGTCGAAATCGCAAACCCAAAGACGTGGTAGTTCTTGTTATGTGCAACTTTTTGATGAATTGGTTGTTCTATGCAGGATGACATGGCCGATTTAAGTGCTGAGTCTCTATCAGAGTACTATGAAATTATTAGCAGGTTGTTTGATAGAGAGGAAGAAGGATTTGAGTTTTATAACAACTATGCATTGGAGAAAGGGTTTAGTGTGCGGAGAGGCTATGTTGAGCGGGACGAAGCCAAACAGATTTGTCTAAGGAAATTAGTATGCAATCGGCAGGGGTTCCGTGGAGTAGAGCATATGATGAGAGAAAATAAGAAGAGGAAGCCGCGGAATATCACGCGTGTTGGGTGTGAAGCTAAATTGGTGATTGCAAAGGATAAGAACACATGCCGGTGGTATGTGAAGGAGTTCATTGATGGTCACAACCATCCTTTCGCCCCAAAAGAGCTTGCTTGTCTGTTGCGTTCACATAGGAGAATCAGTAACGAGCAGAAAGCCTCAATTGTAGAGATGGGAATATGTGGGATCCGCAAACACAAAATGTTTGATATTTTGGATATGCAGTATGGTGGGATGGACAGTATTGGGTGCACAAAGAGGGACATATATAATTTCTGCTACCGTTATAAGCAGGAGAACATTGCTGCCGGTGATGCTAATACGGTGATTCGTCACATGAAGGCACGGAAAGAGAGGGATCCAGAATTTTTCTTCAAGTATTTGGTCGATGGGGAGGGTCATCTAAATGGATTGTTTTGGTCTGATAGTCAATCCCGGCTTGATTCTTTGTTTTGATCACTATTTCCTCCGAACATTAGTTGATCTGGTCTGGAAACAGACTAGTCAGGAACTAAACCATCATACTTAAGCGCTGATAAATTTAATACACCTAGTTCAGGACAAAGTTTCTCTGCAGCTGAGTTCTTCAGTTGCAATACTCTTGATTCTACTTCATCCAAAAAATCCAATAAAGTATGGCAAGCTCAAAGAGCTATCAGGTTTTACAAACCACTTCAGCACATAAAAGTAGCAAAAGTGTACTACCGCAACCCTTAATTCTGGGTTCTTATATGTGTCACCATCACAACAACATTGTTTGTGCCTACGTCAGAGACATGTGAGCTCCAAATGTGGGCATTTGTCCCAACAGATTGACCAAAATCAGCAAAGATACGGCTTCACTTCACAACTCGGAAAATTATGCGACAAGACAGAATTATACAGCTCAGATCAGCATAGTCAGACCCATTATATGGTTCAATAATCTGCACAAGTCCTAAACCATATAAGTCAGATAACGAATGACTCTATTATCTCTAGTTATTTAGCAGGATCGAATGCTCGTGTACATAAAAATAGCAATATCAAGAAGGAGAGTGCCAACTTAATCATACATTGCCGCGCTGGGGAAGAGCGAGCTCAGTTTGCCGCCGCCGATCTCGTCGTTGCAGCAGTGTCCGATGTTGCGATGACTTCCACACCTCCCCTCCCTACCGCATCCATCGAGGATGTGAGCTAGCGGCCCAGCACCCACGCTCAGGCGAGCCACCCACGCCTAGGTCAGGATCCAGGCGGAGCCTCCAGTATGAGCTCGATCCGGGAGGGCAAGCCTTGATTCACCTGTGACCGACCTCGATTCACCTAGGGAGGACCTCCGTTTGGCCGGGGGCAGGCCTCCAATCGCCGATGGAGCACGGCGAGCTGCGCCTCTGCCCAACCGAGCAAGTCAACCGGTGGATGGGAACAGCCCCATCGGTAGAATAAAAAAGCCACGGCAATGGGGGAAGGAAAAAAGGAACCGCAGCAGGAATAAGATGAAATGACCATGCTGCCCTTTGACAAATTAAAATAAATATAAAAATGTTGGTACCGAATTAAATTTTCCTGGTACCGGGCCTACTTTTTTTTTACTGGGTCCACTCATTTTTGGCACCAGGTCCACCCAATTGGTACCTTTCTCTTGATACCTTTGAGTACCTCTTATTTCTCAGCCGTTGAATTATTGTTGATCGAGCGACATGAGCCATCCATTTTTCCTCCAACCATTATAAAAAACCTCATAAATTAAACTTCATGTGCTGCGGTCTGCGGGTAGACGACTGACCCTGAAGTGTTCGAGCTGCTCCATTCGCTTGGCTTACCAGCATCAGTTAGCATCATTCAACAGTATTTTTTTCTCAGCACAAATCAGCACCAGCCATCTGTCATGTCACCATGTCACCGGTAAGGCAGCAGTATTTTTCTGCACAAATCAAACCACAATCGAACGGAGCAGCTGGTGCTGATATCAAACCACAAATGAGCACCGGTCACTCTCGTTCCGTCCAAGAAAAACGTGCATGGCCCGATGGCCGAGGATGGTCTTGGTCTCCCTTTTCGCCCGTGCCTAGCCACATCACGCATTCCCGTGCGTGCAATGGAAATCCTGCGGTTCCTGGTGTCAAACCTGATCCGTCAAGTACTAGTACAGTAGATCGATCAGCGACAGCGATGATCTCGACAGACGATAATGCCACCTTGGAAGCAATTGGAACTAATTAATTAATCCACACTAGACTTCCATAGTCACAAGCGCGTTGCTCGTTTCATGTAATCATGCAATGCGTCATCCACAATGTCACTAGCTTCTTCTAATAACCGCCCATCGACGTCTGCTTTAACCTAGTCATCAATCATGTTGCTTATGATCAAAACACTAAACCTCTTCTAGGTTCTAACGGCTCCGTTTCGCGCTGCTTGCGTACGCAACTAGGTACCGACCAGCCGGCAGGGGTACTGATTCTGTCCACGAAGCTAGCTAGCGCGCACTGAACTCTCTTTCTTAACGACGCAAACTTTTGCAGGGCAAATAATTGGGTGCCATAAGCAAAGAGATGAGACCCTGTGTCATGCAAATTATTGGCTTAGCTAAAAGCACTTGCCGAATTTGGAGACCCCGGGCCGACACGCAACAACGACGACGCACAGCCGGGCCAGCCCCAGCCAGATGAAAAGGTCGTGCATTTACGCTCCAGCATCTGCAAGCTGAGTCACGATGCAGATTTAATTTCCGATTTTTCTGTTGCCATTTTATCTCTTCTCACGTCTCATTGGCTGTGGAAAGGATTGTGAAACAACCCGGCGATCGAGCTCCCAATCCTGCACCGGCGCCGTGCGCGGTTCTCGTTTGCGAAGATAGGATATGATCTGCATGCATCAGGCCACTAATAAATAAGCTAGCTTGCCAAAAGGGGGCTTCTTTCTCTGGGTTAAAGCATTGCCTGTCCTTTGAGATGGTTAAAGCATTTCTTTACTTTGCCATGCTTAAAGAGGTATAAAACCTGTCTACTTCTCATTGATCAGTTCATACTGCACCTAAAGAAGGGGTGGAAAATTACTGGGCCGGAAGTGGGATCTCATGCTGGTCCCGGTGGTGGAAGTAGGGAGAACGCCGCCCACCAACACACGTTCAACCACAAGTACAAACGTACAGTGGTGGTCGGCAAGAGTACGTTACAAACAGCCATTTGCTCCCAAAATGCGACGAAAATTGAGCTTTGGTTCTCTAGCAAAACTACCCGTTGCCAAATCCACGTACGACAAAAACAGATATCAGAGACGGTTCTAGACAGACTTTAGTGACGTAAAATGTTCGCGTCTCCGTTTTTACGTCTCTGATTAGGACAACATCAGTGACGAGTAAATCTCCGTCTCTAATATCTAACATCAGAGACGGGTTTTTGTGTATCAGCGTCTCCAATATCTCATATCAGAGACGGGTTTTGTCTATTAACGTCTCCAATATCCCATATCAGAGACGGATTTTTGTGTATCAGCGTCTCCAATATCTCATATCAGATACGGTTTTTTGTATATCCGCGTCTCCAATATCTCATATCAGAGACATGTTTTTATCTATCCGCGTCTCCAATATCTTATACCAGAGACGTATTTTGTCTATCCGCGTCTCCATTATCCCGGTTTCATAGACGCATTTTTGTATATACGCATCTCCAATATCTCATATCAGAGCCGGATTTTATTTATCCGCGTCTCCAATGTTTTATAGCAGAGACGTGTTTTTGTCTATCCGCGTCTCTGCTATGGTTTTGTACAGACATAATTCTTCAAATCTACGTCTTTTGTCATATCCATACATCATTCACATGGCCATCCATCCATACAGCAGCACAGTACACAAATGTTTAACATCATGCATCACATGGCCATCATATCCATACAGCATCACAAGGACATCGAGCATACACAACATCAAAAGCATCACACTAAACGCATGTTTAACATAACATCATGATCCATAATTGAAGTCACAGGTTAAGGTAAATAGTCAAGCCCCCATATAGTTTAACATCCATGTATAGATTCATTACAGGCACGTAAGTTAACTCAATCAGGTTTGACACTTAGTGTAGTACTATTCAAAAGGCTGGATTGGGACAATGAAACTATCTTTTTTTTATAACAGGAATGAAGCAAGCTCTACTCAAATGCTACACAGCACGCTTTCGCTCAGGGGTCCATAGGCACTTCATAATTCTGCATATTAGGGGAAGAGAGGCTCATGAGGGCTGCCAAAAAAATACACTAAGTTGTCCGCAAAAAAGCACTAAGTTAGATATTCTTGTCATCCAGTAATCATGCATAAAAATAAGAGGGTGTAACCCGAAATAGAAGCAGTTTACCTGCAGTCTTCATTATGTTTGTAGCCACAGGAACTAAACAGGACATTGTCGGAATCATCCAAACTGCTATCTCCTAGACAAAAGAAAACAGAAACCCTTTGAGAATGTCACTAGTTTTAACTAAAAGGCAAGTCAATGCACAGATACTAACTATTTAAATTTATGAGATTTACTTACTTAGACATGATGAATCAAACCAGAATGCTTGTGATAATTTCTAATGGCTAGATACTGACTACTTGGTTTTATGATATTATGATATTAACATACTTAGACATGAATCAAACCAGAAGGATTGTGATAATTGCTTATCCCTTTGTGTCATAAAATGGTAGGCCTATGATAATACCTATTGGACAAAATATAAGTGCAGTAGTGTTAAGCTCAGCTTCCAATGTCAGATTCCCGAAAAATCATATAATGCTTTACTCATTGTATATGATCCGTTGCATGATTGGTCCCAACGGTCAGCAATTGCCAAATTTCTACAAATCTGTAACAGCCAGTATCAGAAGAAATAGAGATCAACCTAATCAACCTTTAGCTCATAAACTATATATTTCAGAAGAAAGTGCTGATCGCTCTAAATAAGAACTTTCTAGATGGTCTTGCGACAGTAACCATGGCATCTCAGAAGCAAAACCACTGTCTCATGATTAACTTGATGCAAAAACTATCAGAACAAGCAGCAGACGAGGGTAACATAGCATACCTATTTGAAACGTAACTCAATATTGTGTTCAATCCTTTTACCCAGGACTGGTGCTATCGATACCTGAAAGCCATTTCACCAGAGTTGAATACTAGGCTCGATCAAAGCAAGATAGAGAAGAATAAGGAATTAAGGTAATCATACTTCTCCAAACATTGTTTTCAGGCTCTGAAAAAATTAGGGACCATCGTTGTCTTTCCATTGTCCTTAACTGAAACCTGTGAAATGACAGCAGCAACAAGCAACAATTTGGATGAAGAATTCTTGACTGACACAATTCTCGTGCTTATGCACTCCAAAATTTCTTGTGATTATAACAGTTTTTGCTAAAATAACCACTTCACTATTGTCACCCAGAATTTCACATAACTTCTATACAGCTTAGAAAGTTTCAACAACAATCGATTGCCTATATATGAACATGTGCATTGTGTGATATAATCGATTTATTATTCCCTGCAATCTCATTGCTTTCAGAAAGAAATCTAAACCTCAAGATAAAATTAATAGAACAAATGAAATAAATCATCAATTTAGGGAAATAAGAAACAAATTGAATAAAGTTGTTGTGGAAGGCAACAGGAAAATCACTATACAAAGAAATAATTTTATAAACAGGTTTGCTTAGAGACATACACAAGAAAGAGTTTGCCCAGGAATAGTGACATTAGTTAGTATGCGGCATTCCTGAAATATATCTAAAGATAATATATAAGCTGAGAATCATTAACCGCTTTCATCCACTGTACATCATATCTAAAGCAGGAATGAATGGCCAAAATGAACTAGCAATGTACATGACTGGCTAAGAGGCATTCACTCTAAAAGAACAACCACAACACTGTAGACAGGTGGCGCACTAGAAACCAGCATAATACCATAATGATGTGGGACCATAATGATGTGGTAAGACAAACTGAACTTTACTAAATTTTTATAGAACTAACACCATCAAACAGAGAGCATTATCCTAGTACCTGAAAGCAAGCTAGATGTGTTCTCATGGATTATCAACTAAACAAGTCAGACCTTGCACTTTATTTGACTTAGTAGAACACCAAAGAAAGACACCTTGCACTAACATTGTAAGGTGTAACACCAAGATAAGCATTCATCCTAGTCCATACTACACTCAGCTACTATTACGCCTTGACAAGCAGTCATCCACTCAGCATAAACTACAAACAACACGAATTTTGGTCCTCCAGAATCTGGTGCTAACTGGAACATACTACACATTCAAATGAATAAGAAAATTGCTCACTGGCTGAAGCACATACTACAAGCAACTCGAAGTTACGGTGATAGGGCAACAAGCTAGGGTTTACATACCTGGTTTTGGATCTGAAATTTACATACCTGGTTTTGGATCTGAAAACGTGAAGCCACCGTGGGAGAGGACGGGGAGGACCAAGGTCTTGGATCCGCCGTCTTGATCGACACTCCTTGAGGGCACGGTGACAACCACATGGAGGGACCCCATCGAATAGCTCGCGGAAGGCGTCCGCGAGGTGGGATCCTGGCATCTCGCGGGCGGAGGGTGCAGCATTGGCGAGGTGGGATCCCGGCGTCTCGCCCGTGGAGGGTGCAGCGGCGGCGAGGTTGGATCCCGGTGTCTATGCTGCGAGCGAGGTGGTATCCGGTGTCTCGCCCGTGGAGAGCGCGGCGACGGCGAGGTGGGAAGTAGGATTTAGGCTGTGGGATCTAGGGACTAAAGTTTAGTCCCTCAAATAAGTGATAATTAGTAGCATTAAACATAAACTAATTATAAAACTAATTGCATAAGTCATATCTACTCCGCGAGACGAACCTAACAAGCCTAATTAACCTATAATTAGTACATAATTATCAAATTATTACTGTAGCATTATATTGTCTAATCATGGTCTAATTAGGCTTAATAGATTCGTATCGTAAATTAGTCCTTGCTTATGTAATGTATTTTGTAATTAATCTATATTTAATACTTCTAATTAGTATTCTTCCATTTGATGTGATGGGACTAAAATTTTAGTCCGGGGAACCAAACACCCCCTAGGTGTTCCGCCCGTGGAGAGCGCGGCGGCGGCGGGGTGGGAGAATACGATGCGGGGAGAGAGGATGCCTGAGGTTCGGCGCGTGACTTCGATATATCGAGCTGAGTCATGATGGCTCAGTAGTTTAAGTAGAAATAAAGGCTAAAGAAGTATTAGTATTCTAATCAAAACGCACTCTAGTAATTCTAATCAAAACCCTATACAGAAGTATTAGTATTCAAGCCACCGCATAGGAGGTACCATAGTGACGCAGTTCTATGCAACGCGTCGGTTCACCGCGGTAGAGACGCGGATCCATAACAGTGACGCAGATTATAAAAACGCGTCATTGATATCATCCATAATAGTGACGCGTCATTGATATCATCCATAAGCGTCATTGTAAAACTGCGACTCTGATATCTTTTCATATTATCCCCGTCTCTAGGAGACCCACATATCAGAGACATGTTTTGACAATAGACGTCACTGCCTGAATTCTAGTGACGCGTCTCTGATATGCCTCCCCTGGCTGGTATAAGACCGGGATGAACTAATTTAGTGACGCGTTTTGTAAATATGCGTCACTGACAGTATATAAGAGACATGTGACAAATTCGCGTCACTAAATCATGTGTCTTCTTTATCTTCTTTATCTGTTTTTGATGTAGTGTACTGTCCCCACAGTAAGGGGACAGTACACTGTCAAATCCGCCGCTCTCCATGTCGAAGTGCCTCATCAGCCTATAATAAACACATTGTTCCTAGTAGCTAGGGATTCCCATTGCCAATCGTCATTTATCAGGATCATCGACCTCCCTGCCTTATTAGGCTCACCGGCTTGGTGTAGCCTAGCTAAGTCTAACTCAAGCCCTAACTCAAACCCTGTGATATATGGACATTGGCATACACCATCCCCGGCCGTCTTTGGCAGCGTGAAGCGAGTTGAGACTTGTACCCCAGCACCAGCACCAGCACCTTGCATTGTATAGCATTATCCTCTGGACCTAACACTTTGCATGGTGCGCCTCAAGAAAGCCCTGCGTACGTGGTGAGGTACAGCAACAGTCCTGGTCGGAGAAGATTTCGCTCGCCATTGGTGGCACAGGATTGGAATTGCTTCGGCGCTATGTAATGCTGGCGCAGAGCACTGTGAATGTATGGTGCAGGATGAAATTGTGTTTCCTATTTCGGACGAGCAGGCAAGCAAACCGTACGGGGACAACATATAGAGCCGGCTTTCTCCAGGAGATCGAGCAAGAGTCCTCTTGCGTATGAACTCTTACCGCGCTACCAGCATTCAACAGGATATCTTTTTAGTACGTAAGGAGGTGACCTAAGAGTATACAGGCCCTGTTTGGATGCTCTAGTCCTAGGACTAAATTTTAGTCCTGGGTTAAAGTTTAGTTCCTACCATGTTTGGATGGAGAGACTAAAAGTCATTAAAAGCTCTGTAAAGAGATAAAAGACTAGAGATAAGGAGTGACTTTAGTCCGATTTAGCTACCCCCAATGGACTAAGGCCTTGTTTAGATCCCAGATTCTACCCCCAAAGTTCACTATACAAAAAGAAGACTCTCATCACATCAAAATGTCATAACATGTATGGAGTACTAAATATAGATAAAATTAAAAACTAATTTCACAGTTTTGTTGTACTCTGCGAGACGAACATTTTGAGCCTAATTAATCAATTTTTAGATAATTTTTTACACATACAAACGAAATGCTACAGTGCGCATTTAATACGCACAGTACACGCCAGACCCAATTCGGGAGCCCCCGAATCTGGAACTAAACAAGGCCTAAACCATTTAGTTTATTTGTTTGGTTCTTTAGGGAGTATAAAAGTGTAGGACTAAAGTTTAGTCCCTTGGATCCAAACAGGGTATATGTTAAGTTTCCACCAAAGGTAGGGAAAATAAAGAAAGGAAATATGTCTTTATCAGGATGCTAAAATAGCGTGGTTTTTCCTCCTTGGCACCGTTACATTGGATTCAGTCTCGGAGGCAAATCTTAAAACGAGGCCTAAATTAAAGCAGTTCAAGAGAGCTGGCCTAAAACAGCTCCAGTAGTAGACCATATAGTAGATGAATGAATGAAGTACCAATATATACCGGCCTACACAAGCTTACTCCTTTTCTGTGTCGAACCGCTTGTCGACAAATAGTAAAAAGTCGGGCTCTTTTACGGTGCGCCATAGGACTAGTATATAAAGATCGAACGGGCCATATTAATTATATACTACTGTAACCGTGTTTAGTAGTATAGATAGTATGAAGTAAGTAGTATAGGTAGTATAGGGGTATTATGAGAAAAAAAAAGAATGTCAGATATGTAATTTTGACATATCTTTAATTTTGGAATGACAGATATGTAATTATGACATATCTTTAATTTTTAATTTCATTGTTTCTATCTCTCCTACTTTACCTTATTTTCATTTGTGTGACAGCACAGGGTCCGACGATCTGGAAAAAAAATAATTTTTTTATGTTATCATAATACCCATGCTAATATCTAGTTTATATTGGAGCACCGTAAAAGAGCTCTGCTGCTGCTGAAATTTTCTAAGAAGAAATTTGAAGGGAAAAGGTCCCGATCATGTCGGATCGGATTCCCATCGCATTACTTGATTGCCGTGTGATCACTTGTCTACGGCCTGCCATTATCTTCGTGCAGCTTTTGGAGCCAACGGCCGTACCTTTCATGCCTGCAAATGTGCGTATAGGATGGTGCGCGAGCCCATCATTCGTGCATGAGCAATTTGTTCGGTCCGCGAGATGCGCCATGAGGAAAAAGAGACTCCGATCGAAAAGGAAGGTTCAGAATTCAGATTGGCTGTACTTTTTCTGGGGAGAGTGAGAGGTCACCATCTATCATCAACGGAAGAGATGCGAGAGATGAGCTTTACATTGGATGGGGAGTTTAGCCACTGATGCTAAAGGCTAAAGGACCGGCAGGAGATGAATCAACGAGTGGTCACGCAATGGGGAAAAAAAGGAGAGAGAAAAGCCAAGAGGCCGCGACGAATCGAACATGAACGCCCCCAAAGAGAAAAGGCGAAATGATGAATCAATAGCCTAGCTAGCCAAGGCAGCAAAGCTACGGCTCAAGAGTCAAGATATACGAAAATTCTCATTTTTTTTGTGTACATATATATCCACATTTCGTGAGTAATTCTGATAGCATATCTGTAATATCTCCGAGCAGATGCTCCATTCCTTTACAGAAATGGAGAGATCTGGCAACAGATCAGACGTGCCTGGACACGGTGCACCAGTCAAGGCGCAAGCAGCCGGGATGATTGGACAGAAAACTAAAGGATGCTGTAGCAAAAAACACCAACCTTTAAACCCACCGATGTCTGCTTGTCCCTCGCAACCTTCCAATTCCGTCCTTGTTTTGCAACTTGCAGGTGCATGCCGTAGCTTTCAGCTATTCAATTTAGCACAAAATCTTGCCAATCGAATTGGCGCCATGTGAATGTGATAATCTACATATATGCACCGGTTGAGATCCACTAGTGCTGTCTGACTCCGATGTTTTCTGTCATCCATATGCACTGTATGTTAGCACGTACCATAAGTCCATATGAAAATCAACTAGGTTTCGAGAGCTCTGTTTGCATCTTTTTTTTTCAAAGAAAAAATTAAAGATCCAATAGGTGCAAATTAATGTGAAATGTCATCAATGATGTGATGCAAGATTCGGGCGGAATTAATTTGGACAGTCGAGTTGATTTATCCCTTTTGAATTTTCTGCATCCAGCATCATACCCAGAGCAACAAGCCCCCCACTTGGGTTAGCGGGAACAGTAGTCAGTAGGGCTAGCTGAACAAATAATGCTAGGGAAGCCAGTAGACCGGAAGGGGCAGATCGAGTGCGTTCGCGCTAAACTAATGGCGGGAAAAGGGAGCAAGTACAGATGCGCACATTGGGGAGAATATTCCGGGTCGGAATCATTGGTGCTTTTTTTTACCGGTGAAAAAAGAAAGAAGAAAAAGAAGAGTCGGCGCACGCAGGTGTAGTACGTACGTGTTCTCTTGCGAGACGGCTTTGGAGCTTTTGGCACCTCGCCGGAAGCTTATTTATGGCTCACGAATCGCGATGCTACGTTAACGTTCGATCTGTGGCTGTAGCACTTGGGCTCTGACCTCTGTGGCTGCATTCGGGTAGTTTTAGCTTCTAGGGGCCGTTGGTTTGGAGATATTTAAATGCCCGTCTCGATCGAGAGAGGTGTGTGTGTGTGTTGTGTAGTAGTAAACCTGATCCTGATGTGGTAGATACCATGGCGTTGGTCTCCGACGTCGACGTCAGGGATGGTGAGGGCGCAGGCCGCCCACGCATCCTCGTCAGCGCACGCCGGGACCCCCGGGGGCAGCGTGCGGCTGCGCTTCGTCCCGGCGCGCTCGCCGCTCGCTCGCTCGCGCCCGCCGCTGGCGCTGCGGCCTGGGGGCGATGACACCGCGCCGCGCGGTGGATACGTTTCGGCCTCCGAGCGAGTCGCTGGCCTCCGGGCTCGGGGAGGCATGCGCGGCGGGGCCGGGGGGGGGGGGGGGGGGGGGGGGGGCGACGGGCACAGGGGTGGGCATGTGGAGGCGGCCCACTTCAGTTCCGTGTTCAGTGGGTCTGCACTCCGCGTTAAGCCACGCACCCACCGCTCAGCTCTAGTGGGTCAGATTCGGGGATTCCCCCGTCTAATGTCTTGTTTACTTCTCAAATTCTGGGGTAAACTTATTTAGTACTCCATACTATGATATTTTAATGTGATGTGAATCTTCTTTTTACATAGTGAAATTTATTTTGTCGAGAGTGATACTATTCTTTTGGGAATTTCTGAAAGCAAAGCATCGTTCCTTTGTTTTCGGAATTTCTGTACTACTGTAAGTACTAACTACAGTATCCCGTCAGGATGTTTTTTTCAGGGAAAAAATATCTTGTAAGGAGTGCAGTATAAGGTTTTCGTTAATTGATATATATATATATATATGAAAAATACATCCTATATATATAGACAGAGACTCAGGTAGAAAAGAACCCACGCAGCATATTTTGCTGAGAGCGGATACTGTTCTTTTTGGGTTGTGTTGACGAAATCTCTTTATTGTTCTTCAGGCCACCCCAGCCAGAATCACTGCCGATCATTACTCCAACTCTCGGAGGTACCAAGCGGTGGAACGTTCAGGTGCTACACTCGTCAAGTTGCATCTTTCCATCGGTTAGAAGACCTCAGCGGCGGATATAGGCCATCATCATCATCAATGGGATCGTTATTTTCCGGGCATGCATTGATTTCGCCCTCCACGAGACGAGACGCTCCTGTCTTATCTGATCTCCCTTGCCTCGGGTGCCTTGTGCTGATGCGCTGCTGACTCTGAAAGTGGTCCAGCTGGTAGCCTGTGCGCATGGCTCCCGCTACAGGACCCTTGACTTGTCCTCGCCCTGGGTCCTCGGTAGACCCCGATCCGGAAGTACTGTAAGCTTATCGATCGAGCAAACCCATATTCAAGTCGACTAGAGATAGGTATAGATACATCCCGAGCATTGCACCCCCTTGTCCGCGGAGCACGTTACTGCCCAATTTCAGTACGTACTCCACGCTGAAACTGCACGCGTCGGCAGCCTAAAGACAAAACCGGATGAATCAGCTGCGAAATGGGTTGGGGATACGGGGGGTGCCGCCGCTTTCCGCGACGGGAGGGCAGCGATTGGAATCATGCGTGCGCGGACGCCGGAGGAAACCGGGACCCCCGGGGCGGCCGCCCGGCAAAGAAGAAATCGGGCCACCGCGCGCGCGGACGCCGGAGGAAAAAATCGGGCCACCGCGCGCGCGCACATGGGCGCCGTGACGCGTGATTTTGTGCGCGCACGGGCACGGCGCCTGTGGTTTCCTCGGCCGCGGCCACTGTAGTCCCGCTCCCGCACGAGTCCCCATGCTGTCGGACATGATTGTGTGGGACTTGGGGCACGCACGGCGCGGTGCACGGCTGTCTCGCGCGCTCCGTGAGCCGTGCGAACCTGTGATCGGCGCACTGGAGTGGAGTGCTACGGGCGACAGGGGGTGCAGCGAGTACGTTACGTAACGTTGGCGTGGCATCTGGGGACGGGCACCTCCCCTGGCTTGCTGGCTGGCTCTTTCCAGGTTGTCCATGGGCTGGCTGGACTCACCTACGGCGAGTCGACGACCAGTCGGCAGTCTGAGCTCTGCCTCTGAAAGACCGGGCGAGCGGTTCACGGCTCACATGGCGATCGATTCACCATCAGTCGGTCGGGCCCGACGCAAAGGAAAAGAATCTTTTGCCCATGTCATTGGACCAGTGGCGTCGCAATGATTCTCGAGGCTACCGATTAGCGAAAGATCCCATGGTTACGTACTACGGGCCAGGCGACGTGTCGTGTGTTCAGAACTGGTGCGGGGCATCGGATCAGCAGCTTGAGATATTCATCAGGCTGCACTTGACCTTCATCCGTACTCCTTTTAGTCTTCGGAGTCTGGACACGTACGCGTGTTTGCAGTCACACGTACGTCTTGCATCCTCCACAGTTCACGTACTGTCTCTCTCAAAAAATAGATCCAACAGTGTCGATTGTAGAGTGTCAACTGTCAAGTAGACGAGTACGCATGAGAGCCACGAGCCGGTATCGCAATCGGAAGGATAGGAAATAAAAAAAAGGAAATACGGCGGCGTTCATTGTCTTGAGCTCTTGGGCTTTTTTACGTATGAACTGTTCGGGGGTCAATTAGCGCAGCCCGGAAACAAGTTTTGCCTTTTGAATTGTGGGCTGGACAGGCCCAATGATTCCCGCGATTATAGCCCATCCCAGGAAAAGCTATTGTGGGCTTCGTGTATTCATAAGAAATCAGTTTGTCAGTTCAAATATAATCTTTGCTTGCTGAATTCAAAAGGCAGTCCTCCCTATTTTCAGTCGTAGATACTTTATTCTTAATTTAACTGGTTATAAAATTAAAAAATAACTACAAACGACACTTCAAAATATTTAGCTCAAAAACATAGAATCAAATGATGTAGGTTAAATAAAAAAATGTATTTGTATTCTTATAAATTTATTAGACCTTATGCTTATCGAAAATAATGATAAAATGCACCTCGAGTGTCATGAAAAAATAGTGCGTAGTAGTTTTTTTTTTCTTTCACTAGAGGAGTAGCTTGGGTCGTGTATGAAAGTAGTGGAACATAGCATGATTGATAAAAAAACAAAAAGCGATATAATGCTTGCCTCCAGATTACGAAAAAATCTCACTCACTCTAGTTTCACTTATCCGCGCAACTCATGCAGCATGGTGGGAGACACATTCTCCCATTTCCCAAGTTGATTTGAACAAATCAACACCCGAGGTCATCTATGGATTTAAGATGCAATGTTGGTACCATTAACAAAATATGTATTCAAGAGGATCATTCTCTGGCCTGGCAATTTTGAATGAGTATGGCATTGTAACTTCCCAGACAATCATGGCAAGGAGCATTGCCTTGGTTTGGTTTAATATCACCATTTTGTTCATTGTTTGTTTTGATTTGTATTTGAACATAAATTCATGGTTTGTGGACATGAAGTTAGCATTTTTTTTTGGTTTAATATTTCATCAGGCAGAGGCCCAGATTGCTACTCAGCCATAGCTGCTCAAAAGTGCATCCTAACAAGAGTAACAAACCCTTAGTCTTTGAAAATGGGTATAGAGACAAAAATAGATGTAAATACTTGATATCTTTTTTAACGTAGCCACTTTTACAAGAAATGCGTAAATAAAATGATCATTAAATATAAACAAGTCATTTATGAATTTGAAGGACTACACGGATCTTGTTCATCAATGCTTGCCTATAAATAGACCCAAGTTACAGAGCATGGCCATTTCATAGGTTTTTTCGGGCAGCTCATTTTATAGGGTTAATTGTTAGAGAAAAGTCCATTTTTAGCCATCCAAATATCATCTAAGTTTGGTTTTGACCATTTAACTTCAAAAACATAAATATTTGACCACCAAACTATCAAAATCGTTTATATTTGGCCATTGGACTGTTTCGGAAGGTGATTTCGCCGACGTGGAGGACATGTGGTAGTGGGGCCCACATGTTAGCCTACCTCTTCTCTCTTATTTCTTGAATCTTCCACATCCACTCCGCCGCCGCCGCCACACCGCATAGCCACACCCTGTCTCTTCCCCATGTCAGCCACCGCACATGCCTCTTTCCCCACACCGACTTGTGCCTTGTGCCCCTTCCTTGTGCCGACGACCGGCTACTCCTTTACCACGCTACATTGTCCGTTTTTCGCCCTTGATGACCCCACATAGCACACGTGGAGCTCACTAGTGAGGTGTAGGACTAGTGTGACCACATGAGGCAGGGAGGTGTAGGACTAGTGTGACCACATGAGGCAGGGAGGGCAGTGCAGGCATGACTTCGGCTATTTGTCGAGCCCGCCTCTTGCCCTCCATGAGGCTGCGAGATTGGGCTTTTACGCCGCCTCAGTCCGCCACTTGGTTTTGAACCGCCTTTACAGCCGCCCGCTGCGTCGCCGTGCGTCACCTCCACTTTCCCAAACCATTGCACCGACAACAGATCTATCACGATCGCGTGAGGTAGGGAGGCGGTGGCGGGGTGGCGGTTGTGGGCTGAGAGGACGTGGCGGCAGGACAAGGAAATGCGACCACGAAGTGATGATGGATTTGGCGCGGGCTGCACAGGGCACGGAGGCGCGCGGGTGGGAGGTGGACTGAGAGGACGTGAGGAGGCGGCAACGCTAGCGGTGCGGAGGAGAGAGAGTAGATAGAGAGGAAAAGGAAGAGGTAAAATAGAAAACGATGAGATGACACGTGGGCTCTATCGACGCGTGTCATCTTAGTTAGCAAAACCACTCGTCAAAACAACTAGATTGTCAATGCAAACAGCTTTAATAGTTGAATGGTCGAAGTTTACTTGCGGGTTCGATGGCCGAAACCAAATCAAGCCTATAGTTCGATGATAAAAATATACTTTTTTCAAATTGTTATGATTTGAGATCGTTAACTATATCCCTAGAAAGATGTAATGTTGAGAATCGATATCTTTGACGCTTTTAGAAATATATAAAATAAGCTATATAGACATTATTTGATATCTTTCGCTATCTAGCATTCTAGCCGGAGATCTGGTATGCCGAAATGGTGAAAAAGCTCAAGACAAACGCTTGGGCCACTTGAGCCCTGCCTCCCGAGAGACCAGCCCACTCTGGTCGCGAATCTCGGCGCTCCCGACAAGATCCAACGGTTGAGGGACGCGGCAGCCCTAGGCGGCGGTCCAGCCGGAGGCCTCGCGGACTCGCGGGTCGGCTCAGCGGCTGGCTCGCTCTACACCTCGCCTTCCCTCACACGACTCGCCGCGAGGAGTTTCCCCTTTCCTCTGCGTGCACCTCGTCCTCGCGAGAGCTCGAAAACCTAGCCGCCAAATCCATGGCCCGCCGCGGCCGCGACGACGACGACGACGAGGTGGAGGAGGAGGAGGAAGAGGAGGAGGCCTACGACCTGGACGACGAGGAGGAGGACGACGAGGACGACTACGAGGAGGAGGCGAGGCGTGGGAAGGCCTCCCGCGGCGGCGGCGGCGGCAAGGCCGGCGGCGGGCGGAAGCGGTCGCGCGAGGACAACTTCATCGACGACTCGGCCATCGAGGACGAGGACGAGGATGACGACGACGACGGCGGGGCGCGGCCGAGGAAGAAGGGCGGCGGCGGGGTGCGAGGGTTCTTCGACGAGGAGGCCCAGGTCGACGAGGACGAGGAGGAAGAGGACGATGGCGAGGGCGAGGACGGTGAGTGGTCGCTCTGTTTGATTGCGTCGTGATGCTCTGTTTGGAACTTCGGTGATATTTCTGCTGTCTCTGTTGAGATCTGAGCCTAATTTGGTCGAGTTTCAAGAACTGGATTCCGGGATTAAGTGAGAAAACACCAATTTCGATGACACTTTATGGTCTAGATAGGATCCGCCCCTTATTTTGTTTTCATGACTCTGTATTAAGTGCAGGCTGCCGAGAATTTTAGTTTTATAGCAGTTGTGTTGCTAAAAGAAGCTCATTTTGGTGCCCGACTCTGCTCTAGATCTTGATACGGAGCTTAGTCATCTTTAGGCAGTGATAGAGGTGGAACCGGGTGATGGTGATTAGCAAAATACATGTTTTTTCTTCTTCTGATAAGTGATAAAAAAAGCTGGCTAAACTACCCTCCCGGTATTTTTGTTGAATTTGTTAGGGCCCGTGCTGAATCATGATCCGTTGGGGTGATAATTTGCTTCATTGAGCTTGTTCAAGCTTGGATTGATCTGATTACATTAGTTCTCTTTTATGTAAACGGATAGTGATCACGGTTTGGCTGGATCTAAGTTTTTATATGGGTACAAGGAACCTAGCCTAGAATAAATGGTATTGGGGCAAACTTGATGCTAAGTCCTGAACTTGCACTACACACCTGGAATTTATTCTGTCTGATGATTTCAGGCATGCAAAACTGCATGTGAGAACATACCCTATTACACTCACCAAACCCTTAGTTGAGTAAACCCTATTATTTCTTATGCTATCAGCCAATTTATGCTGTTCTTCTGAATGCTGGATAAGATGCTTGAAGTTCTACGAAGCCCTTCCATCAAATCAAAAAATCTATTCATAACAGTTCAAGCGGGTTAGTCTTATGCTACAGGAAAAAAGATTATACCCTCTAGGCTGAAACACTGTTGTGAAATCAAATCTAAATTATTTTCCATAATCTACTGGGTACTTTTGTCCTCATTGTGCTCATTTGAACTATCAGGGTATTAGATTTTCTGCAAGGATTTATTTGAAACCCTACAAATATTCAGATCAGCTCCATATTGTCATCCATTCTCGCAGTTAATCTCACACACATCTATCTCCCTTCATTACTGAAAATAATGTATTGGAAACTGAAATGTCTATAAGCTGAGTGCAGGTCTGTAAATCACAAGCAAGAGTTATTAATGTTTTGCTATGTAAAGACTATGTAGTACTAGTTACCGAAAGAAATGAAGCGTGGGCCAGGGTGGGATATACAGATGATGATTATGGATCTCTTTGTGGTAGAGCAAAATAGGCATTCATCTGGTGACACATGGTGATGTCTATTACTGCCAGTATTGCTAGCAACAGTGTTAATTTTGTTACATTTTTTTAATATTTTATCTTTGGAATCCATATAATTGTTTAAATGTTGAAATTGAGTTAATTCTATGCTTATTTTTGTACTAATATACAGAAGCATGTTCATATGTCTAATGCTTCGACTCTGTTGCCTTTGTTTAGATTTTATCAATGACGCTGGGGCCGACATTCCTGACGAGGATGTTGTTAGGGGCTCAAGACGCCATTCCATGCCTATGAGGGATGAAGAAGAGGATATTGATGAGATTGAGAGACAAGTACGGGAGAGATATGCAAGATCCACTCATATTGAGTATGGTGAGGAAGCTGCAGAAGTGGAACAACAAGCTTTGTTGCCCTCCGTGAAGGATCCTAAACTATGGATGGTCAAATGCGCGGTATGCACAAGATTTGTGTTATTAAACTTGCTGGATGTTTATTGTTAGCCCTGCTTCAACTCTACTAATGCATAACTATGACTTCAGATTGGACATGAGAGAGAGACTGCAATTTGTCTGATGCAAAAGTACATTGATAGGTCAGATCTTCAGATAAAGTCTGTAGTGGCGTTGGATCATCTAAAAAATTATATTTATGTTGAAGCTGAAAAGGAAGCCCATGTCAAAGAGGTAAGCATATGGTCAGCATTTTACTTCTTCTGGCCCCATTTCCCCTACTAAGCTTGGTTTATGCAGGCTTGCAAAGGTCTAAGGAACATTTATGCTTCAGCAAAAATAACATTAGTTCCGATAAAAGAAATGGCAGATGTCCTCTCCGTCGAGAGCAAATCTGTTGACCTTTCAAGGGATTCTTGGGTCCGAATGAAGTTGGGCATATATAAAGGTGACCTTGCTAAGGTATTACTGCAACGATTCTCCTATAAATGTTACATATCATTCTTCTGTGGTGGAACCAGGACTGGTGCTAAGCTAATTATCTCATTTAAGCACCTACTACATTAGGGTCAAGAAACTAGAAGTTAATCTATTTCTGCTATTCACATAGTTGTCCATCTGTTGTTAACCGGCTCAGCACCGGGTGGAAGCCATTCCTGGCTCCGCTCCTGTCATTCTTCAAATATTTATGTGATCGTATTCTTCAGGTTGTTGATGTTGACAATGTACGGCAAAGAGTAGATGTAAAGCTGATCCCTAGAATAGATCTGCAAGCTTTGGCTAGTAAACTGGTAAGTTCTAACCCCTGTTTCTCACAATCTCGCAGTTTTATTTGTTATTACTTCCTATCTAATTTACTTGCATAAGTTGAGGAGTGGGGCTAATATATCTGTCTCAGTTTTATGCTCTGAGGAGTGGAGCTAATCTATCCATCTCAGTTTTATGCTCTTCTGTTATGTACTTGTGTTAACAAATAACCGCTTAAGTTTATATTTAAAACCGAGATATCAGGTCCACAGTTTGATATGCGACATAAGAAACTAAATTACAAACAATACCTATATATTCCTGCTCTATGGTTGTGTTCAATTTGTTTTTTTTTAATTTCCTGGTCATGTTTTTCTAAAGCAAAAAAAGTGATATGTACTTGTTTGAAGTAATATTCTGATTATCATGATTGCTTGTTAATTTGCTTGTTCTTTATTGAGCTGTTCAGTTAATTAGCCAACTGGCGTTTTTCTCATGTTGGACAATTTGTATCTCAGGAAGGGGAGGCTGTCAAGAAGAAAGCATTCGTCCCACCACCACGATTCTTCAATATCGATGAGGCGAGGTGACATTTTTGTCCTTCGGAATTGATCTAATTGTTTCTGTTATTGTTTGCTAATCCCATGCAAACAGGGAGATGCACATTCGAGTGGAACGGAGGAGGGATAGAGAATCTGGGGAGTACTTTGAGTGGGTTGATAATCTGAAGTTCAAAGATGGCTTCTTGTACAAATCAGTCTCCACTAAATCGATTCACACAGCAAATATTCAGCCGACATTCGACGAACTTGAGAAATTTAGGAAGCCTGGTGATGATATGAATGGCGACATGGCTAGCTTGTCCACTCTGTTTGCAAACAGGAAAAAAGGGCACTTCATGAAGGGTGATGCCGTCATTGTTATTAAAGGCGATTTGAAAAATCTGGAGGGGTGGGTTGAGAAAGTAGAGGATGAAACAGTTCACATAAGACCGAAAATATCTGATCTTCCGGTAATTAATCACAATTTCAGCTATTTATTTCTATGAAATTCACGGGGGAGGTGTAATTTTGTCTTTTGTTAATGCATTTCTTTTAATGGCAGAAAACATTAGCCTTCAATGAGAAGGAGCTTTGCAAATATTTCAAGCCTGGCGACCATGTCAAGGTGATCTCAGGTGTTCAAGAAGGTGCTACTGGCATGGTTGTTAAAGTGGAAGGACATGTCTTGATCATTTTGTCTGACACAACTAAAGAACATGTGAGCAATTTCTGTACAGATTGTGAAATGTAAATATTTAAGCTGATATATTTGAGATTATAGTCTTAACACACTATTGCTGGATGAACAGATCCGTGTTTTTGCTGATCATGTTGTTGAAAGCTCTGAAATTACCACAGGAATTACCAGAATTGGTGATTATGAACTGCATGATCTTGTCCTTTTGGAGTAAGTTTACCCTTCTTGTGAACAATAGCCATAGTTCGTCTATTGTGATTACTTACCTGTTTTTCCTCAATCTATTTTCAGCAACTTGTCGTTTGGGGTAATTATAAGGGTAGAAGCTGAAGCATTTCAGGTAATTGGATTATTCTAGTAGTAAAGGGTGATTGCACTTCACACTATATTTACAAATTTACTATGGCTGTATATTTAGGTTCTGAAAGGAGTGCCAGATAGACCTGAAGTTGTACTTGTGAAATTAAGAGAAATAAAAAGCAAAATTGATCGGCGTGCATCAGCTAAAGATCGGTCAAATAATATTATCTCAACAAAGGATGTTGTAAGGGTTGTTGAAGGAGCATGCAAGGTGTGACCCAGTTCTGTCATGCTATGAGTTTACTTGGTTGTTTTGTCGCCTGTTTATTCTGTTACATTTATTATATCTACATCCATATTTTGTCAAATTAGGGGAAGCAAGGACCTGTGGAACACATACACAAAGGGATACTGTTTATATATGACAGGCATCACCTTGAACATGCAGGCTTTATTTGTGCAAAAGCACAATCTTGCCTTCTTGTTGGTGGATCAGCTGGTGGCCGTCGAGGAAATGTTTGTGCTGAACCCTTTTAGTAACCTCGGTTAGCTATGGTTGAGAATATTTGTCTCATTGTTCATTTTATTGATGCAGGGCATGGACACAGCAGATGCACGGCTTGGTGCTCTGAGGTCTCCATCAAGCATTTTGCAATCTCCAGGAAGGTTGCCCCCAAGAGGACCTCACATTAATTGTATGATCTTTTGATGCTTGAAGTTTCCAATTTCCAAGGCTTATTTTGCCTGAATATTTTACAGCTGACAATTCAAAATTCTACATTTCTTAAAGCAAGGTTAGTTGCTTTGCATAGCTGTGGATTATCTACTAATATAGCCTTGTCATCCAATGCAGATGGTGGTGGAAGGTTTGGAGGTGGTCGTGGTGGTAGAGGGTACGATGCCTTGGTGGGTAAATGTATCAAAATTAAGTCTGGTCCATACAAGGGGTACCGTGGCCGTGTCAAAGAGGTGACTGGTGCCCTCGTACGTGTGGAGCTTGATTCATTGATGAAGATTGTCACAGGTGAATCATAATACTGTTATCCATGTCCTATGATTTCTTACATATTGAAGGCTGATATGACTATAAATACACAGTTAAAAGAGATGATATTGCTGACACACCTACTGTCGCGACACCATTCCGGTAATATTTTCTCCACCTGTCATTTTAGTCAAACTCTTTTTCTTAATCTATTTTGTTAATTGGAGTATTATTGTATCATCAGTGAACCTCGTTATTCATTGGGTGGTGAAACACCGATGCATCCGTCTCGAACACCACATCATGCTTATCAGACTCCAATGCGGGACCCTGGAGGTTTGTATCCTGATATTTCTATCTGTTCCTATAGATCTAATGGTTTCTGCTCATCCATATGCCGTCACTTGCAATGCGAGATATACACCGTTTGCACTATTCATACAGTATTTGTCATCCGTTTTGTGTGTTACCTTAATAATTTGCCCATTAAATTGCTCCAGCAACACCAATACACGATGGGATGCGGACTCCTATGCGTAGCCGAGCCTGGGCTCCAATGAGTCCTCCGAGGTTGTGAATTTTTCCACGATGATATTTTTGCTCCATGCACATATCGTAGAATTAGTTAAATGAATAGCTTTAGGGTCTGTTTGGGATACAGGAAAGAAAATTTCTTGGTTTCAAACAGCGGCTCTCCGTTTACTTTTGTTTTTCGACTTAAAAGTATCCGTTTGTATGTGATTTTGACCATTGCTGTGTTGTTGTTTTACCAGGGATAATTGGGAAGATGGAAATCCTGCTACTTGGGGTAGCAGTCCAGCCTACCAGGTTAGGTTTTGATACTCGAGTCCCATTCTTTACTTGTTTCCTGCACATATATGTAACTCCCACGTTTGTTTTTTTTTCCAAAATTTTCAGCCAGGGACTCCACCAGCTCGGCCATATGAAGCTCCCACACCTGGATCAGGGTGGGCGAACACTCCAGGAGTTAGTTTCAATGATGCTCCGACTCCTAGAGAGAACTACGGTATAGAATTCTATTCAATTATGTAAACTATTGTAGTGATGTGTTTATTATGTGCTGAGTGGATAGTTTAGTTCTTCTGATGATGTATCTTCATTCTGACCTTCTAGCAAATGCTCCAAGTCCATATGTGCCGTCCACACCTGTTGGTCAACCAATGACTCCAAATTCTGCCGCATATCTTCCTGGTACACCTGGTGGTCAACCAATGACTCCAGGCAATGTTGGAATGGATATAATGTCCCCCATAATAGGTGGGTTCTTGTGATCACTATGTTTTCACACCTGTAATGTGCTGCCTTGTGTTCATAGATACACATTTAATCATGTGCTGAAATGCCTGCAGGTGGTGAGGGTGAAGGTACATGGCTATTGCCAGATGTTCTGGTCAACGTATTGAGGGGAGGCGACGATGGTCCTGGTGTCGTCAGGGAAGTACTCGGGGTATGTGTTGCACATCGCATGGCTGGACTGCTAAATTCTGTTGTATTCTGTTTGTCTCATGTCACGCTTATATGCATTTGAACCCACAGGATGGATCTTGCCGAGTTGCACTCGGGTCATCGGGCAACAATGACATGGTGACAGTCCTTCCGAACGAGCTCGAGGTCATCAGGCCAAAGAAGAGCGACAAGATCAAGATATTGAATGGCAATTTCCGTGGATACACAGGAAAACTCATAGGCATAGATGGTTCTGACGGAATAGTGAAGCTGGATGACACATACGAAGTTAAGATATTAGATATGGTGATTTTGGCCAAACTGGCGACCTGAAATGGATGTATATTTTGTAACGTATCCATCATAGAACATATATGTTGTAACGATGTCCTTGTTCGCAATAAAACTTTTTGTTGCTTATTTCATTTAGTCTTGTTCCAGACTTGTCTCCTCATCTTGTCGCGTTTGCCAAAGCTGCCCGTTCATCGGTTTCATTGACTTGGGGTTTCGGGGTTCCAGATCTGATAGATGCTCGGTAAAAGATAGCTATACCGCATGATTCGTCACTTTCTTATACCGCATGATTCGTCACTTTCTTATTGCTCATTACTCACGCCAAACAAAAGAAGTGGTATGCGCCTATTCGATTGGCTTCTCAGCGCAGTATTTTTTTCTCCGTATAAACCAACACCAACCAACGGTATTTTTCTCTCAGCACGAACCGCAAAACTATACCCAAGCTGTCATTGCGTTCTTTACTCGAGGTCTCGTAACATGTGTATCCAAATCCAATCTTTACACAAGAATGAAACTCCCTATCCCCTTTTCAGTCACCACGATCAATATGCAGACAGTCGCTAAACGGCCTAACAAAATATACCAAGCAAAAATCTCAAGCAAGGCGGTGAAAAGCCGCGACATCGCGGCCTGATCCTGCTCTCTTTCTAATCGGCGGTTCTAGTAATTCTTCGCCGGAGTCTCCCCGACGACGTCCTGCTTGCACTGCTGGAACACCTGCAGGATGTTGCGGTAGGGGCTGCTCGTGGACGACGGCGAGGCGGTGCCGGCGCGGTGGCGCTTGCTGCTCGACGGCCGCGAGTCCGGGCTCATCACGTCCTCCGCTTCGTCCTCCCGCGGCGGCTGCTCCATCTCCGCCGCGTCCTTCCGGAAGGTCTCCAGGAACGACTCCTTCACCGCCCCATCGATCTGATCAAACAAGCGCATCAAATTTCATCTTCAGTTGCGGCCACGAGGAAGAGTAAGAAGATTTGAATCCAGGGGGCGAAGGGGGCTCGCTCACCGTGAGAGGGCAAAAATCCGGCATGGGCCACCCGACGGGCCCTCCGTCGTCGGGGGGCTCCGGCAGGGGCTCCACGGGAGCCATCTCCTCAGTCTCCTCCTCCTCGCCCTTGTCCCCGCTCGCCCCATCGACGCCGGCGCCGCCGTCCTCGTCCGCCGCCGCCTTGACCCTCTCCTACGCCCGGAAACAAACCCCGCCCATGTTCAGCAACTCCGACCGGAAACGGCAACCCGATCCAGCGCGCACGCGGTCTGAGATAGGGGAGAGACCAAGGAAGAGAAGGATCCCGAGTACCATGAAGCTCGCGCCGGCCTCCACCATCCGATTCCCCCCTCTCCGCCTCGCCTCCGACTCCGGGATCGCCCCGGCTCCTTGCCTCCGCTTCCGGTCCGTGCTCGCCTGCTCGAAGCGGGGAATCTGATGAGGTTGGGTTGGGTTTGGGTTTGAATTGGGGAAGGCGACGCCAAGAGCGTAACGGCCGCGTGAGTTTATGGGCGTGGAGGAAAATGGGGGGATCTGGAAGGAGAGGAGGGGGATTTGGGGAAAAAGCAACGGCTACTTTTTTGGGCCGTGGCAGGAGAAGTAGCCCGCTTGCGGGATTGTCGAGGTGGATCCGATTTGGGGGCCAGGTGAAAGGGGATCAGTGAAAAGGTAAAGCACGGAGCCATCTTGTTGTTCTTGAGCGGCTCTCTTGCCCGGTGGCCGGTGGCCAGCAGTGTGCTTCAAATCATCCTTGGAAATTGATATCCTAAAAAAATGGTACTTTGATTTCATGTATGTCAGCTGAATCCTCAAACATCGGGGATTGTTGGTCGTACTAGCCTCTAAACATTTAGGCTACTCGTCGGCATTCATACTTTCTGGTGAAATCAAAGTTTGGCAAGAGCCATATACTTTGCCAAATCATCACCCGGTCAATCTTTTTACCTCACCTCATGGAGTGATGATTCTTTAAAAAATGACCCGACTTTTTTGTTCATCACGCAGGTGAGCCCCGTGAAGATGGCGGCCTAGCCGCGCCTAGGCACACGCTCTTCAGATAGAGGCCTGTATATCAAGCTGGATGGGCCGAGAAGGGCCTCGAGCAGTTGTGGGCTCTCCATCACACTCAGGGCCTCGGGGATCCCACCCACTCACCAAACAGGCCCGCTTAATACCGTCCGCCACATCGCCGCCGCGAACACATACGGATCAGATGCTGCGAGGCTTTTTCATCCCGCGAGGCCCACCACAGGCGCGGGACCGGCCGCACAGCGCAGCACAGCAAAGGAGTACTGAGGACGGGGCTTAACGCGGAGAAAGGGGTACGGCGGCCAGAGGGCGCGGGCCCCGCTGGATTGAATCCCGCTTCCCGCCAGCGGGGTCCACTAAATCTAATGAGCCGTGGGGGCCAGTGGCTCGCGGGGTTGGGCTGGAGGGGGTAGCTAGCTAGCTAGCTGGCTGTCCCCCAGGGCCCAGGCGCCGCCTCCGTGGCACCTGCCGTCCCCGGACGGCCCGCGCCACGTGTGCGTGGGACCCTCTCCCTCTCCCTCGTCAGCGTCGTGCTGGTCCCAGGGGCGTCTAGTACTGGCACTGACTGGAGTGGAGTGCGTGACGAAATTCAACGGCTGGTGGAGCTCGTCTCGAGGTTTCGTGTTGACCTCGCATTGCATGACGTTCCGGCATCTTACTGTTTTCCGTGCAAAAGATCTCTCTCTCTCTTTTTTTCAAAAAAAGAAGAAGCTGTTGCTGTTGCTGTTGCCTACTACTCCGTAGAGACGTGATTCTCTGAACGTGAAACAAAAGTCGTTGCAAACGCCGCCGCGTTGCCAGCTCCGTTATATTACCATGTCGTCTGTTCCGAAGCGATTTCAAATTTGTTTCGATGCAACTTGGTTACCACCCTGTCTGTCTGTAGCAATGACCATCCGACCAAGTGACTCCCCCTGTCACCGAGGAATGCATGCGTCGCAAACGTATCCAGTCCACTGCGCGCGGCTCTGCAACTGTAACGGATGTCCCGGCCGGGCTACATGCCAAGGCGCCTTTCGCCGCTGCCGCCCAGGACCAAACGCCGGGCCGGCCGGGGGCTCGATCGCCGCAGCTAGCGCGCGTCCGCTTCGGAATTGCGGACAAGCGGGCATTTCTCCACCGGCCGTAGGGATTTGCCGAACCGAACCGAGCATGGGTGCCGGAGGTACACAGGGATGGGTAGGGCGGCGGCGGAAGCGGCAAAGGCTCTCGACCCCACGCGCGTCCAAGTCCGCTGCCCCCGATCGAAACGCCCAATCACTGACGGCGACGTCTCGCCGGGCGGGCCGGCCGGCCGGCCGGCGTCGTGTTGGACGACCGCGTGTATACGGCGGCGTGGCCGCGCCAGCCGAGGGGGGATCGAAGAATTTGATCGGTCGTCGTTGTCTCGTTGCAGTGGTTTACCTCGGTCGTTGTTACGTGCCATTGCTCTCTGTTGCTTGCCACAGTTCCAGCCGACCTGGCTGCTGTTGTCCAAGGAATGAGGGCTGCATGGGCGAACTAGCATGCAGCTTCACTGTTGGGCGGTCAATGTTTGTGGTAGACTGGTAGCGAACTGCCTTTCCTTGTCTTGTCATCATCCATATCGTAAGCTTTATTAGTAGTTCATAGTAGCGCGAGACCGACGGCTTCGATCTACTAACCCATTTTTGTAGCCGAGGGAGCTAGAATAATCAACACACGTCGCTAGCTTTTCTGGTGTAGGATCTCCTGTTGGGCTTCTGTTTTATCTGTGTCCGTGTGGTGCTCTCAACAATGGTATTAGTATTACTTCACGTCAAATCTAATTGTGCTTTGTACTGTATTTTAGTATACATTTCTCAATGCGTTTAATGACATATCATTTTTGAGAAAGAAATAGTTCCGAACCCAATATAATGCTTTATCATTTGGCCAAAGATATGGTTCCATTCATAACCATTGCCTTCAATAATTTACAGAAGCCATAAATTTGTAAGACATAGTTAATAAAAATAATTTTAAAACCACAATCACTAATTTAATTTGCTTTTTAAGCAAGGGTCATGCCTAATTCATTGCCCGCAAAGCACAGTTTGTCCACATAATCATGTATATATTTATTTCACTACTTGCATAACTACTGAAAGTATAAATGTAAACATTGTGCTGACATATTTCTCATCAATACATTTAATCTCAAAACATGTATAGATTTAAAGTCAGTAACTTAAGTGCATGTACAATTAGTCAACTATCTTTTTTGGCATACATATTAAATAGAAGCAACCATTATGTGTGGAATAATACAATTTCTCACTTCCTAGTGGTAAGTTTATTCAATTGTCAATAACTTACATATTGGAAGTTCAATCAATAATCACATGAGGATGAGGAGCATAAAATAGGATCAATGGTTTGTATTAGGTGGAAGGAGATAATCTTTGCCACAAATAAGCATATGTTTCTATTGCTTATTTTTATTTTATTACATCTTTTAAACCCAAATCTGAGGCACCAAAATTTATATTTTTGTGAGCATCTTAACCATCAAAATCTTAAATGTAAAAAAAACTAATTTAAGAATGTTTACATCCATGGTCGAAAATTTAACTAGTTAAATTGAAAAAATGGAGCCAATTTAGGAGTTCAACTTGATTTTGATCAAACCCAATCATTTTTTCAAAGACTCCTAATAAAAATAAGATTCAAACTTTACTGAAGTCTATTACAATTAAATTTAATGATTATACTATGAAATTAGAAGGATACATGCTGATACATTATAGCATCATGCCAAGCCAAAATTTTCCATTACAATACTCACATTAATATACCAGTAGGTATGCATAAAAATGTAGAAGCACATTTAATATGCTACTTGCTAACTTGAGAGTACATATATGCTGATATATTGGTTACTCCTCCTAGTACAGAATCAAGATTATCATATTAAGATGATAACATAATTAGCATGAAATTAATGCCAAATTAAATGCTTCATAAAGTATGGAAAGCTTTATTAGCATGATATTGTGGAGTCATTTGTTGATGAAAAAAAAGAATAAAACCCGATAAGTTCATTTGGTCAAAGCTTCCTATCTGTTCGCATCAAAACCTAGCATAATCAATTCCAAAAATATTTAGAATTGTGCTCAATACATAGTATTCCATCCGTTCTAAATTATACGTCATTTGACTTTTTTTACCACAAGTTTGACCGCTCATCTTATTCAAAATTTTGTGCAAATTATCATATTTTTTGTGGTGGCTTGCTTTATTAATAAATATTCTTCAAAGATGACTTAAATTTGACTATATTTACATAATTTTTTAATAAGATGAGCAGTTAAACTTGTGGTAAAAAAGACAAACTTGTGGTAAAAAAGACAAAGATATGTCATTATATACTATACAATATGGAAGCTTCACTATTGATGCTACTATAATTTGGAAACAAGATGTTGGCATGAGAACTTAATCAACTATTTCATACATATTGATAATTTGTTGATGTAACTAAATGTTAGTATTAAATTTAATTTTATATATTTTTGTAATTGAATATTTTACTATAGATAACAGATTGTTGTGTTTGTTTTACCTCAAATAAGTATATCATTCTGGGCTAGAATGATTGCAATATAAACATTGTACGTGATAAGTTGTAAAGATCATAAGTTTGTAGGATGTTGTAAATCCCAGGAAACTTTTAAAGCTATGAGAATTATTTATTTTTAAGCCAAGATCTTGTGTTCAATTAGATATACTTGAATAATTGAAAATACACATGTAAATTGTGCATTGGCATACTTCTTAAATAGATTAATATCTTATTCCAGTTTAAAAGACATAAATTATATTCAAATACACTTAATCAGAAGATATTTTTTAATTAATATGCAAATGTCAAACATCTATCTTCTGTGAGGAATATAGTGACAAAATTTATTTAATCATAAATAGCTCATACACAAGAAGCTCAATCAATAGTCATATGAGTTAAAATAGTCATTTGGAATTAAGAAACAACAAACAAGAGCATTGAGTTGTAGTGCATAAATCATCATCTTACTGCTTAGTTCTCTTTGGCCATCCTTTGTTATTAGCCCAAATAAGGCACTAAACTTATATTTTGGGAAATAATTTCAGGAATAAACTAATACAAAATGTTTTTTACAAATTTAATATAATCCATGTATAGTTCATTTTGATTGCACGAAGGAAAATGACGGTTTCAACTTAAGAGGTTAACTATTTATTGAAGGACATGTTATCTGGTTCTCTAGGATACAACACATCATATAAATCCATTCAATCTACAAGGATCCCAAACAAAAACAAAGACTTAATTTTTTATGCCCATGAACATAAACATATAGGTTACATGTCTGAATAAAAATATTGTATTACTATTAAATATAATGCTTATAACTTCAAACTAAAAGAGTACGCTACAATCTATTCCGTCATTAGAGCTGGCCATTTTTTCACCAGAAGTGTCACACAAATATGCTAGTTGCTAGGCACACATATAGTAGTACCAATTATTATGCAACCTGCTATCTTTAGAGTATAAATATCATGCTATCTAGGTTACTTCTCCATAGTATAAAAATCAAGATTGCCATATATTAAGATGGTAACAAAGTAGAATAAACTTAATGCCATATTAAATTCTTGCTAAAATATGGAAAGCTTTATTAGGAAAATATCTCTACTAGTCGTTTGTGGACGCAAATAAAAATATCAAAGCCAATAAACCGTTTTGCCAAGCATATCCACCTATTCGCACCCGAATCCAACATAATCAATTCTAACTATTTTGATAATTGTACTCGTAATATCATTGCTGGCGGTGGTTCATGGTGCGTCATTGTATATTGGACAATATGGAAGCCTCATAACTGATGCTACTCCATTTGAAAATATATAATTTCTCTTATACTTGAATGTCCATAGCACCGAAATAATAAAGTTGAAACTTAAAAGATTAATCCAATTACATTATTTTCATTTAACAAAATTTATAAGATTTGAGGCTAACTATTGGGTAAAAGTTATAAAGTCCGACTCTTAAAAAGTAATATGAGACCAACATTTTAGCATTCGATAACCTTTTCTTGGATGAATATGCTATAGGTAGTAAATATGGTGTTTATTTTAGTACATAAGAAACAAGCAATAGTTTACCTAATGAATGTAGCCACCCTACACAATTAATAATGTGTTGCGAAGGAAGCTAGGATACAAGTCACACAACATTATACAGTTATATTCTTGGCTCACTATTTAAAATTTCAAACATGACTTGATTAAATTCAATCACGAGTCACAACAAAACTATAAACCAAATTTGACCTGATTAAATACAAATATTAATCATCCACTTGAATGGAAATAATAATTAAAGTAGAAACAAAACAATAATAATGCAACATTCTAATTCTCATGTGGCAAAAGCTATGAGTGATCATTTGACTAAAAATTTACATTACTTGAAGAGCCATAGATCAATTGTAGTATAGATGGAAATGGATAGAGATTGGTGTATAATGGTATACCAATAATTTTTTATTGATCTGAAGCTTACAAAATTCCTAGACAAGATTCTATTAATACATATGGTAGCACCACTCATTTTCATGAAACAATGAGTATACGTTAGATATCAGACAATACCGCTGAAAATAGACATGTGGAGGTTACCTTTAGCAATCCTTCTCTCGAGTCCACATGCTATAGATTTTGAAACATATGCATGGACACTAAAGGGGCATCAACCACTATCATAAAAATAGAAAATTGTCGTTAAAAAAATTCAGTTGCATCTGCCATATGGGGAGCATAATGTCAACAATAGAGCATGTCGATGATCCATTATCATTTCATAGAAAAGTTCTGAAAGTGTTTCTATTAGTAAGTCTGACGAAGCACTGCATGCTTCAAATTTACATTATGAAATTCTACTCAAACGGAAAGCATTCAAACAAGAACGGAGCATCTCAACTATCCATTAGCCAATTTACACACTGAGATCTAGTTCTATTAATAAGTATGGTGCATAAAGCTTCAACTTTACATTACAAAATTCCATTTGAATGAAAAATCATACCGAAAATAATGGAGCATTTCAATAATATGTCACCCATTCTCTATTAAAAATATGAAGGAGTTGCATACTTCAAATTTATTTACAAAATTCCACTCAATGAAAAGCTTACGAACAATAATGGAGCATCTCAACAATTCATTACCCAATTTAGACATAGCGTTCTAGTTCTGGTAATAAGTGTGAAGCATTGCAGGCTTCAAATTTATCTTATGAAATTCGGTTTGAGTGAAATTATATCAACATAACATTTGTCAAATACTTCTCCACATGTTTAATTCCCAAACTTCGGTCCTATTGATAAGCAAGAAACACTACATGTGGATTAGCGTTACATGATTAGGTGCCCTAGCATGTGCAATTTTTTTGTTATTACATGATCATATGTCTATTTAGATACGAATAGTATACGTCCAAATTTACGTTACAAAATCATGTGTCCACCTAGATAAAGACAATATTAATCATGTGTCCACCTAAATAAAGGTAATATTTGTGAATTTACGTTACATGGTTGACATTATTATATTTTTGCATGGTTAAAAAAGTGTCGTATGGACAAAAACAATACGTGCAAATTTACGTTACAGGATCATGTGCCAACACAGGTAAAACAATACATCCAAATTTACATTACAAGGTTGACATAGGTTTATATGTTCGTGTGTATAAAAAAGGTGACGGCGGAGATAAAAACAATATATAGAAATTTACGTTTCAAGATTGTACATGATTATATGTTTGTGTGGATAAGAAAATATATACGTCCAAATTTACGTTGCAGGATCAGGTGACGCACGGATAAGAACAATTTGTCGGAATCTACGTTACCACATGGATAAAATCATGGATGGTGGGAAGGAAACAAATGTCAATTTGGCTTTAATGTTCGTTCCCCAATCCACGCGCTATAAATCCAAAAGCAATTACCCGAATTAACCGGCCTAAGTTGATCATTGCGAACTCCAAATTCAATCAAGATCGCAGCATACATATTCAATCACCACTTTATCAATCCACATCATAAACATTCAAGTTTCATCACAATCTAAATGCCACAGCACATATTGCCTATGCCGTCTCCATGTGAACAATTTTTTAAAAAAAAATAAAACAAGAAAAAACAAATTTGCACTGCCGTGGAGTAGTTTGCGGGTGTGGAGAGGGAGGGGGAATCTGATGAGGAAATGCAGCATGCAGACCCGACCCGCTTGGCCTTAAATGGCTCCAGCTGTTCCCATCCAAACCCAACAGAGGGACTGTAGAGAGAGAAAGAGAGTGGTCATGGCCTCGCCGGGCGCCCTCTGCCCTGCCCTGCCCTGCTTAAAAACCTCTCCCCTTAATTCGCTCGCACCGGTTACTACTGCTTCTGCTACCTCACACCACTCTCTCCCTCTCCTTCCCCGGAGCCGGAGGACGAAAGATTGGCCGGAAGCAGCAGCTCATAGACCAAGGAAGGGGCGCGGCGCGGCGCGGAGGAGAGAGAGAGAAAGGCCGGGCCTGGGAGCGAGCAAGTGTAACTGCTGCTGGGGAAACGGGAAGAGAGAGAGAGAGAGAGAGAGAGAGAGAGAGAGGGCGAGATAAGCGCGAGCAAGAAAGGAAACCAGGTGGAAGCGGACAGAAGGGGGAATGGCGTGAGGCATGGCTGGATCCAAGGTTTCTCGATACCCTGCCTATTCTGCCCCGGCGCCCGTCCCGTGTTGGAAGGCGGCTACCACCTCGGCGTTTTCTTGCCCGGCCTGCTGCTCATCGCCGTGTATAAATAGGACCGGGGGGCCAGCCCAAACACCGCACTGCAGCACAGCACAGAGATCTCTCCTCCTCCTCCAACTCCACCAACAGCTGTAGAGCGAGCAAGCGAGCGACAGAGAGGTTGGTGGCTACCCCGGCGGCGGCGGCAATGGATTTCGGCGACGAACCCGAGGGCTCCGACAGCCAGCGCCAGCGGAAGCGCTACCACCGCCACACCCCGCGCCAGATTCAGCAGCTCGAGGCGTACGCTCTTCTTCCTTCTCTTCTTCTCTCTTGGTTTGGTTTGGTTTGGTTTGGTTTCCTTTCTGTCCCTCCGGCGCGTGTGGCTGGCTGTCGTCGCCGGCGCCGCCGTCGTGATGATTGACGCCTTGATGGGATGTAATAATGGCGGCTCGCCCGTGACTGCAGGATGTTCAAGGAGTGCCCTCACCCCGACGAGAACCAGCGCGCCGCCCTCAGCCGGGAGCTCGGCCTGGAGCCCCGCCAGATCAAGTTCTGGTTCCAGAACCGCCGCACCCAGATGAAGGTACCATGCGTCTTGTTCAAGTTCCTTTTGGTTTCGATCTTTCCCCGGCCTGTGTTGCTGATCGATGGGCGATTGCTTCGTGCAGGCGCAGCACGAGCGCGCGGACAACTGCTTCCTCCGTGCGGAGAACGACAAGATCCGGTGCGAGAACATCACCATGCGCGAGGCCCTCAAGAACGTCATCTGCCCCAACTGCGGCGGCCCGCCCGTCTCCGAGGACTACTTCGACGAGCAGAAGCTCCGCATGGAGAACGCCCGCCTCAAGGAAGAGGTAAACTCTAACTACGGCCGCGTGTGATGTTTCCGACGATGTCCTCGCTGGCTTTGTCTTTCTAATGTTCTTCGTTCTTGGGTTCCATTTCCATCCTGACGATGGCGGTGATGCAGCTGGACCGGGTGTCGAGCATCACCTCCAAGTACCTGGGCCGGCCGTTCACGCAGATGCCGCCGGTGCCGCCCATGTCGGTGTCGTCGCTGGACCTGTCCGTGGGCGGGATGCCCGGCGGGCCGGGGCTCGGCGGCGTTGGGCCGTCGCTGGACCTGGACCTCCTCAGCGGGTGCTCGTTGGGGATGCCGCTGTTCCAGATGCCGGCGCCGGTGACGGACATGGAGCGGCCCATGATGGTGGACGCCGCGGCGCGCGCCATGGACGAGCTCATCCGGCTCGCACAGGCCGGCGACCAGGTCTGGGTCAGGGCCGGCGGCGCCCCCGGGGACGCCCGGGAGGTGCTCAACGCCGCCGCCTACGACAGCCTCTTCGCCAAGCCCGGCGCCGCGTTCCGCCCGCCGGACATCGCTGTCGAGGGCTCCAGGGACTCGGCAATCGTCTTCATGAGCGCCGTCGCGCTCGTCGACGTCTTCATGGACACGGTACGTACGCGCTAGCTTGTCCCCTCTCCGTCGTCTTCTACCGGCGGGCGTTCTTCAATGGCGAGCCGTTTCGAGCTAGTATTGATTGCTCTTCGTCGTCATTGCAGAACAAGTGGATGGAGTTCTTCCCCGGCATCGTGTCCAAGGCGTACACCGTCGATGTGCTCGTCAACGGCTTGGGCGGCAGGAGCGAGTCCTTGATCATGGTAATGCCGGGCGCCGTCGAATCATCGAATCCGATCCCTTGATGGAATGATTCTCGTGATCATTCCTTTTCTTTTCTGGAAGAAATTTGTGAATTTTGCATCGTGTGAAATCGTCGTGCAGATGTACGAGGAGCTTCACGTGATGACGCCGGTCGTGCCGACGCGCGAGTTCAGCTTCCTCCGCTACTGCAAGCAGATCGAGCAGGGGCTGTGGGCCATCGCCGACGTTTCCCTCGACGGGCAGCGCGACGCCCACTTCGGCATGCCGTCGCGCTCGCGCCGCCTCCCGTCGGGGTGCCTCATCGCCGACATGTCCAATGGCTACTCCAAGGTCTCGATCATGTCATGCCCCTGTGATGCTGTGCTTTTGCTTTGCTCCATGCGCACGTGCATTGCTTGCGCTGGTGCGTGCCGCTGTGCGCTACAATGGCGGCGGTGTACGTGTGTGTCCCTGACACGCGCGTTTCGTGTGTTCATCTATCTCGATCTGCAGGTGACCTGGGTGGAGCACATGGAGATCGAGCAGATGCTCCCCGTCAACGTGCTGTACCGCAGCCTGGTGCTGACCGGCGCCGCGTTCGGTGCGCACCGGTGGCTCGCCGCGCTACAGCGCGCGTGCGAGCGCTCCGCGTCCCTCGCCGTGCTCGGCGCGTCGCACCACCTCGACCTCGCCGGCGGCGGTACGCGAAACAAAGCCCATCCGCCCGCCGTCGCTGATAGATTCATCAACGCAACGCAATGCAATGCGATGCAATTGCAAATTTGCAATGTACTATAGAACCTGACGGGTAGGTGTGTTTTCGCAGTGACGCCGGAGGGGAAGCGGAGCATGATGAAGCTGTCGCAGCGGATGGTGAGCAGCTTCTGCGCGAGCCTGAGCTCGTCGCCGCTGCAGCGGTGGACGCTGCTGTCGGGTACCACGGACGTGAGCGTCCGGGTGTCCAGCCACCGCGCCGCCGACCCCGGTCAGCCCAACGGCGTCGTGCTCAGCGCCGCCACCTCCATCTGGCTCCCCGTCCCCGGCGACCACGTCTTCGCCTTCGTCCGCGACGAGAACGCGCGATCCCAGGTACTTTACTTCGTCCGGGACTCGGGACACATCGCATCACCATCACCTCAACCCCTGCGGCAGCCATTTAACGCTCACGGCCTTGATTGTGTTGCTTGCCCTTTGCCATTGCTGCGCCTCATCAGTGGGACGTCCTGTCGCACGGCAATCAGGTTCAGGAGGTGTCGCGCATCCCCAACGGCTCCAACCCCGGCAACTGCATCTCCCTCCTCAGAGTGAGCAGCAATCACTAATCAGCCACTCATCTTCTTTTTTTCAACTCCTCGGAGTTAATAATCTTTTCGAATTTGCTTTTGTTGGGGGCAGGGGCTGAACGCGAACCAGAACAGCATGCTGATCCTGCAGGAGAGCAGCACGGACGCGTGGGGGTCGCTGGTGGTGTACTCGCCGATCGACCTCCCGGCGGCGAACGTGGTGATGAGCGGCGAGGACCCGTCGGGGATCCCGCTGCTGCCGTCGGGCTTCGCCATCCTGCCCGACGGCCGGCCGGGGTCCGGCGCTGGCGCGGCGGCGTCCAGCAGCAGCAGCAGCGCCGCCGGCCCGGGCTGCGTCGTCACCGTCGCGTTCCAGATCCTCGTCAGCAACCTCCCGTCGTCCAGGCTCAACGCTGAGTCCGTCGCCACCGTCAACGGCCTCATCGGCACCACCGTGCAGCAGATCAAGGCGGCGCTCAACTGCGCCGGACCCTGATCCTCCTCCTCCGCCGCCTCCCGCCGCCTCCGCCATCGCAGTGACTGACGATAGGTGGTTGGCCCGTTGAATGCTCGCATTCATGGACTCCACCTGCCGCTGCTCCCGGAGCTGACGCAGCTCTCTCCCCATCAACCCATCCATGATCCATCAACACCATAACAGCTCCCTCCCCTTTAGATTCGGTGTCGCTTTCGTTTTGCTTAAATTTGCAGGATTCGTCGAGTGTTTTTTTTTTGGTTTTCTACCTCCTCCTTAGACATTCGTTCGTGAGCCAAAAACATCCATTGAAAGCTTTTTGAGACTGAGGGAGTCAAGAACGCACCATGTTACCTTCTTCCATGCCTCTCGCTGCAGCCATTTTTTCAACCCCACCACCACACCAGTCCACACACATCTCTTCGTCTTCCATCCATGTCCACCCTAATTTGTCATCTCGCCATTGTCGTTGGTGGTGCAGCAGGGGATGAATGGTGCGGGTATTGACTTCTGTCCATTAATGTAAAGCCTTCAATGAACATTCATTTCGATTATAAATGGAAAGGGAAAAAAACAGGTTCTGGTAAAAAGATGTGAGATGCGTTCATGGCGTCATGGCCCCCCTGCTTCCTTTTCCGGGCGATGCTAATGCTACTGCTACTGCCGGAGAGTACTTGTAGACTGGTAGTTCGTCGTATCGCTGTCATATTTCATCGGTGCCAGCGGCGCCTCATCTCCGTTCCCGTCAAGACACCGACCTGTCGTGCTGTGCGCGCGGCGGCGGCGGCCGTCGCCGTCGTCGTCACGGCGGCGGATTCGGACGCGCGATTCATCAAGTGCGCGCGGTCGGAAGTGGGTGGCGCTGGCACTGGCACAGGCACAGCACACACCACCGTGCTGCTAGCTCAGGCTCAGCCCCCCCTTCTGCGACGGTCGCTTTAATACGGTGGTTGGCTGGGGCGCGCAGCCGCAGCCCCGGGATGAAGGCAGGCTACAGCCTACGGCAGCGGCGAGCGTGATGGGATCGGCATCTCGCGCACGCGGCCGTAGTGGTAGCAAGCACTGGGCCCATGGGAGCAGGCAGCGGACGGCCGAGATCCTCAGCTCTCCACGGAGAAAGAAAAAAAAAAGACTAAGAATGGAGCAGCACAACAAGGCATTGTTACCGTCAGTCATGCCCTAAACGTGAAGGCCGGTGATTGGACCTGCTGTTTGCCACACCATCTTTTTAGCTTCTATAGCTTATTTTTAAGCCGAGATGACAAGAGAGATGCTAGGTCGGTGGACGTCATCGAGATGACAAGAGGTCGATGCTCGCATAGATCACGAATTGAAATGGCATAGCGCGCGGTTGGTTGTAGCAAAGTAGAAAATGAGGTACGCGCTACTAAGGAGAAAAGGTGTCAATCAAGAAAAAGGAAGAAACGATTATGTATGTCAAGCTAGCTTTTGTGTCCACCGGGTCGGTGGAGATTATTTATATATACCAGGTGACGAGATGCTAATGCTATAGGTCGATGGAGGAGATGACAAGAGAGGCTTTTGGGATCATAAAACGCCCTAGTGGTTAGTCGTGGTATAGTAAAGTAGAAACAAAATGAGGATAAAAACAGCGTCGACAAAAAAAAGATTAATGAGATCAAGCTTTTGGATTCATTAATCTTAGGCCTCTTATTTATCTATATTATGAAAAATGAGAGATTTGATATTCCTTCTAGAGTAAAGTCTATCAACGGTCCTGTAACTTGTTGCGTTGTGTCATCCCGGTCCCTAAACTCACCAAATGTAGATACATGTCCCTAAACATAGCTTCGGATATCATTCCGATCCCTGAATTCACAAATTACATATTTAACCCTCTAAACTTAGCTTTGAGTGTCATTCCGATCTCTAAACTCATAAATATATATTTTCAGAGTATATTAACACATATTTAATATGTATATAAGCCCTAAATTTATATATTGGCACATATTTAACTCGAAAACTCTCATTATTCTGTTGAAATGAAATTTCAGCTAAACAACGAGGTATCGACAACCCTTAAGGGGTTAAATTTGGATTCTTTCCTACCCATTATGTTAGCTACTCTAGTTTTTTTAATAGATATTCTTTGTCATCGATTCAACTATAAATATATCAAAATTACATAGTTAATTATTGGAAATTTACAATTTATCATACGTTTGGCCTCATCCAATTAATCTATATAGACACTATTAAACAAAGCATTTTGACATATATAAATGTTAAATTTGAATGGATATATTCTGAAACTATATATTTACGAGTTTGGGGACCAAGTTGACAACCAAAGCTAAGTTTAGGGAGCTGAATCTTCAATCTGCGAGTTTAGGGATCGGGATTACATCCGAAGCTAAGTTTAGAGAGTTAAATATGCAATTTTCAAGTTCGGGGGACCGGGATGATACAACGTGACAAGTTGAAGGACCGGTGATGGACTTTACTCTTCTTCTATCCTCCCTCGTCTGCAGTGTGGGACCCACCTATCATCCACACCACTTTCATCATATGGTCCACCGGTCATATCCTCTAGCCGATTGAAGCAGGGGACCCATATGTCATACCCACTGGCCATACATGGCAATTAATATCAAATTTTCATGACAATTTATATATATAAAAATATATAAGAAAACACGTGTTGGGATACGCACGGCTCCGCTAGTTTTAACTTAAAGATCTTTGCAAATTTGCAAGCTGGAATAAGCAGATTCTTGCAATCAAGACCCCGTTTGTTCCGGCCTATAGATCGTAACAACACACAAAGCTGTATTGCAAGCTAAAACAAATAAAATCTTAGTGGACGAGGCAAGAAGAAAAGGTAAGTTTTAAACTAAATCTTTACTGGAAGGTCGAATGGAAACATTTAAGATCATATAATCAGGCTTTTGGGTTGTCAATCTTAGACCCTATTTTTAATTTATAAATCATTATAATTTCCAAGCTGGTGGGGGGGGGGGGGGGAGAAGATTGTTGTCAACCGGAACCCGTGTATTCCAGCTTGGAGATCGTAACAACGCGCAAGCTGCATTGCAAGATTGTTACAATTTGCAAGCTGGGGGTAAGGAGATTGTTGCAATTTGGAGCATATTTTTGCTCGCTTGTAAATTCTAGTAAATTGTAAGAGCATACAAACTACTACATCCGTTCTCGAATATATGTCGTTTAGGACAAGATATTTAGTTTAAAAATGAACTAATTTGCTTGTCCTAATCGTCATATATTTAAGAATGGAGGGAGTATAATCCACAGCTTGGGGCCTATTTGTCATGCACACCTCTTGCATTGTGGGGTGTGTCTGTCATATTCACTAGCTGATAGAAGTAGGGGACCCACATATCCCTTGGCCATACAAGGCAATTAATATCTTTTTACTCTTCATATCTTGCACAACAATTCGACATATATTTTTTCAAAAACACGTGGCTGAGGCACGTACATCTATGCTAGTTTTAACTTAAAGATCTTTACAACTCGCAAGCTGGATTAAAAAGATTGTTGCAATCTAGACCCCGTTTGCTCCAGCTTTTAGATCGTAACAACGCGTAAAGCTGTATTGCAAGCTAAAACAAATAAAGTCCCAGTAGTCGACGATGCAATAAGAAAAAGTAAGTTTTAAACAAATCCTTACTGGAAGGTCGAATGTGACCATCAAGATCATGTAATCAAGCTTTTGGGTTTGTCAATCTTAGAGCCTATTTGTTTTGGTTTATAAATCATTATAATTTGCAAGCTGGGAGTAAGAGGATTGTTGTTTCTAGAACCTGTTTATTCCATCTTGGAGATTGTATCAACGTGCAACTTGCATTGCAAGACCGTTACAATCTGCAAGCTGTGGTATAAGGAGATTGTTGCAATCTGGAACATATTCGTTTTGACTTGAAAATTGCATTAAGTTGTAGGAACATATAAGCTATAATCCACAATTTGCAAGTTAAAACAAATAGGGCCTTAACGGTTGGTGTGGCACGAAAACGGTAAAGTTAAAACTAAATCCTAATGGGAGCGTTGAGGACGTGACAAAGATTATAAGGGGTGACAACAAATGCTAGGGATTATGGATTACTCCAATAGAAAGGATAGGGTAGGAAGTGGTGCGATGGAGAAAATAGTTTTGATGAAGAAAAGAACTCTTCAATCATCAGTGAGGATCTAGTGACTAGGCTTCAAAATGTCCTTCTAAACGAGGACAACGACCTGGACCAACCTTAGATCCAATAATCCAAAATTTTACTGCATGACTCCTCAGAACAATAGGCACACGGCTGTATGCACCCCCAACTCCCAAATTTTGTCAACACAACAAATCCAAATAGTTCATGGAGTGATCCACCTTCCTATGACTTATGTGTTCTATAATAATAAGCATGGAGAATCACATTCTTAAAATTTTCATTGTGAGATATATTTGAATGAAAGTATATGAATAGTAACATGGCAGTTAAGAAATATACTTCTTCAATTCAAAGTTCCAAAACTTTCTATACAAATTAACATTATTAAATGACTAATGTCCTTGTGGAGAAAACTAGTAGGTACAAATTTTCGCTACTGGATTTGGTGCCTGCACATGATGTTATGGGTCTATGTGGATAAAAATTAATATACATCCAAATTTACGTTACAAAATCTTGTGCGTGCATGGATAAAAAAAGTGTGAATTTACGTCATATGATTGACATAGGATTATATGTCCGTGTGGATAAAAAAGGTGCCTACATGGATAAAAAACAGTTTTACTAACTTTTGTTAGAAGATTGACACATAATAACATATCAGCGTGGATAAAAGGTATATACATCAAAATTTACGTTGCAGGATCAGGTGACATACCGATAAAAACAATACATGCCAATTTATGTTACCATATGGATAAAATCATAAATGCAAAGGAAACAAATAAAAATTGGCATTAATATTCCTTTCTCCAATACACACGCTATAAATCCTAAAGCAATTACGTGAATCAACCTGCGTATAGTTGACCATTGCGAACTCCAAATTCAATCAAGATATCAGCATATATTCAACCACCACTTGATCAATCCACATTATAGACATGCAAGTAGAGTACGCAGATTGTTACAATCCAGAACCCATTTATTCTAGCCTACAGATTGTAACAATGCGCAAGCTGCACTGCGAGTTAAATCAAATGAGGCTGAGGCTCTATTTGATTTGTTTCCAGAAACAACCACGCTAAGCGCAGGCGTGCCACAAGTGCGGTGGACAAATCATCCGCCGCACTTTTGGCGAGTTGTGGCGTGGAGATGAATGGGGAATGGCTTTGATATTTTCCGCCGATGCTTAGGCATCAACCAAACAGCTGTATCAGGGATGCAGCACACTAAACTTATGCACGGCAAGTTCCGGCTATGACCCACATAGCCTGAGTGGTAGATGTGGCAAGAATAAAAGGTAACGTTAAAAATAAAGCCTGACTGGAGGGTGTAATGGGACAATCCAGGTCAAGTGATCAACCTTTTGGGTTCACTCATCTTAGGGTCGGTTTGTTTTAGTTTACAGATCCGTTACAATTTGCAAGCTGGGGTAAGAAGATTGTTGCAAATAGCAATTTTGAACCCATCTGTTTCAGTTTGTAGATTGTAGCGATTGCAAGAACGGTGGATGCATCAAGGTAAAGAAAAGGTTATGGTTATAATAGATTTCAATATAATGAAGCGACGAAGGTCGTAAGAGGCGACAATAAATACCACGGGTCATAAATTGCACAAAAAGTACAGCAAGATGAGAAAATAATTTTGACAAAGAAAGCAACTCTATCAAATGTCTTTTTTATAAAAGGACGTTGATCTAAACCATCAAGATCAAGATCTAGTGTTCCAAAATTTGATCGTTCGTCATGTAGCACACAGAAAACTGCTCCCCAAAACAACAGCCACGGCCTTATCCACCCCAACTCCCCAAATTTTGTCAAGACAGATCCGGACCACTCATCGTCAGGTCAGCTGATTGATTGACCTTCGCTAGCCCGTTCGTGCGTGCATGCATGCATGCATGTACATGACTCTCCAGATCATCAGCCGCGCACGCCGCCGCGGCAGACTGATCGGGGCCGAGGCACCTAGCCACCTAGGCCCATACGCATGCGAGTTTGACGACGCACGATACCAGCATTGACGGCGGCCAGCGGCTGCAATGTTTCCCAGCGGACGCACTTGATGGCGTGCAAGCGTCGCCCCTGCCCGCTCGGCTCCGACCCGTCCCCCGGCCGCGGGGCCAGAATAAGTTCCGGTCACCTACTCCATATCGCCCTTTTTTTACAATAGAAAAATACAAACCGCCACCACGGCACCACTACCGCCGCGCCGTCGTCAGAGTGGCATGTTCGTCTGGCTTATCAGCATCAGCGAGCAGTATTTTTCTCTCACAACGAATCAGCATCAGCCACCTATCGCCAGCCAACAACAATATTTTTTTGTCAGCACAAATTCACATCAGCCACCAGCCAGCCATACAGGTCGCTCGATCGCTCACCCGCGTCGCTTCACCACGTTTATGGCCCGCCGCGCTCTCGGTCACTGGTCGCACACACGTAGTACTAGCTCGATCAAGCATGCAGCTCGATCGCAGATCGACTCAGCTTGTAGGTCACATCAGAGCTGATGATGAACGCATCAACCAGGAGTCCAGCTGGTGACGGTGTCCGGCGCGCGCACGGGCACGACACGATACGAGCAGGTTTATTTCGCCGGCGTTGTTTTTGCTGGAGAATATGTGTACGACGGTATTCAATGAGAGGCCCTTCAATTTGCCATACTCTATTGCGGCGGCAGGCCGGCAGCGTAGAGCTCGTAGTTGTCATTACCCCCCTCCTCCGATCCTCTCCCCTCTGCCCATATATCTTTTCATTCCAGTGCTCGGCTGCTCGCTCGCTCTTGAATGTGCCCCGGCCGGAATCGCAGAGATTTGCACTAATCCATCCTCTCACATCATTGCTTAGGGATTTTCTCCATTCCTGCACTATTTCCCGTTCTTAATTTAATTATTATTAGGGTTATCTTATCTGGATTCTCGATCATTAATTCCAGGTTCCTTGGAGCGGCCGATATAGATGCATGCGTGTCAGCTAACCTATAGGACTATATATATATATACTCCCTCCATACTAGTAAAGAATGATGTTTAGGACAACGACACGGTCTCCAAAATGTAACTTTGACTTCTTATTCTTACAAAAATATTTATTAAAAAATAATATATGTATGCTTTTATAAAAGTATTTTTTAAGACAAATCTATTCATATGGTTCTCACATTTCTAAACTCAATGGCTTAAAAGTTATTCATGATTTATATTCCCAATGTTTGACTATAATCTTATCTAAAACGTCATTTTTTACCAATATGGAGGGAGCATGTCCTTTTTTTATACATAGAAAAATACCTGATTAAATCCTAGTATGTCAGCGAGAAGAGTGCGAGAAAGTAATGGCTGGCAGCGATGCATGCAGATCACACCGCACGGCGAGTACGCCCCAACTAGAACACTGTTGGGCTACATGGATGTCGACCAAAACCCTAGCAAAAACTGGCGGAACACTGCCACACGCGTAGCCGGGGGTACGGACGATTTGCCTAGCTAGCTTGTCACAGATCGCGCCCGGCCAAGAGGGGGCCATTGCGTTGCTGACGACCTCCTCTCTTGCATTGGCCCCGTGTCAGCGACCGCCGGTGATCTGGTGAGGAGGAGAGGAAATGGGGGGACGTATACAGTGCCTGCAGCTGGTTGGTGGAGGTACTTGATTACACGGGAGGAGGGTACGCTGGCCGGCCTTTCTGTGCCTTTTCCCTTCTCATTCACACTTTTTTACTGGCCGTGTGTTCTCTTCTTTCACGTACTTTTACTAGGGTGTACGTGCAAGTGGACTTCGTAGCAATTTTGTTTGCAAGGATTTTGATATAGAGGTCTTTGTTTAGATCCAAATTTTGGTGCCAAATTTTGACCTAAAGTTTACGCTTTGTAATAAATGTGTCACCGTGGCATTTTGTTTGTATTTATAAAAAATTATCCAAACATTAATTAATTAGGTTTAAAATGTTCGTCTCGTAAAGTACAACAAAACTGTATAATTAGTTTTTGATTTCACCCTCCATGCATATGCCGACATTTTGATGTGATGGAAATCTTTTTTTTGCATAGTAGAATTTAAAAGCCAAATTTGAGATCTAAAAACAAGGGCAGAGTAGGTCTAGGATATGTGTTTCTCCTTTGGCGGGTCTCAAACTGTTTCTACAAGTGAAAACTTATGGGTCCTTAATTAGTACGTTGCCAAAATATTGTCAGGTCACAGCTTAGCCGTGGTACAGTTTTGACTTTGTCACGCCACACTTTCTAGCACCATCTTCTACACACGTGGACTTCTTGACTAAATTTACAATAATTGTGATGTCTGTTTTTCCTTCTTTGCCACAAAAAGCTCTAACACTACTACAAATCTGTGTCGGCTGTGCAACTAACATCGACGATAAGTCAACTAACAGTACTAAAATCCAAAAAAGACACCTTGGGATGGAGTACGTAATTTGAATTTGAGCTTGTTTAAGGAATTCATAGCCTTTTCATATGGATTTAGATAGAGACAACCTTTTGATGAGACTTAGTAGACTTCAATGAGATATGACATATTAGGGCAAGTACATTGTTGTTGCCTACTAATTAATCAGTCTCATGCATTGATACGTAATCTTGAGATGATTTTGGCCCTGTTTGAATCCAGGAGGAGCTTTGCCAAACAGTTTTTTTACAGAAAAGTGGTTCTCTACTGATTCTGTGAAGTGATTCTCTAAAATGAACTAAGAGACCGGGAGCTGAAAAAAGTAGCTGCTCCTGATTCTGTGAAGTGATTCTCCATCCTGATTTTGAGAGTTTATACTAGAGAATCAAAGAGAATCACTTTCAGCCACATAATCACTTCTCTCAGAGAATCAACTCACATAGAGAATCAGACAGGCCCTTCATAGACAACTTATAAAATAAGTTGTTTTATTGTCTTGTACGTAGTAACACTATATCTTTTAATTTGTGAATGGAAGAAATTATTATGAGTTACATGGCAACATTTCATACAATCGTAGAAAAGTGGTCTTATGATTCTAAATTGTGGCTTATGATTATTTCTTATTTCTCTCGCTCCCTCTCCCTCCTTCGTACCATAAAAAGTCCTATATAAAGTTGCATAAGATGATCTTTGAGACAGTTAACATGCTGCGATATACCTGTTCTTTGTTCGCGGCTTTTTTTATTTGAAATCATGCATTTAGGTATCAAAATAGTCGATCAAGTTTTCGACGTCAAAAGTCAAACGAAATAGAACTTCATTCCAGTCACATATATCAGCGATGAAGCATATGTGAGAGATGGCAAGACGAGGCCGAGCAGATGCACTGATCGTCCGGGCACAACAAGCCGATTGTGGAGGGTGAGGAAAATCCCATTCCTCCGAAGGCCTTGCACAGAACATATGCATTTGACAATCCTCCGAAGCAGTTGGAAGGAGAGGATGTATTAAAAAGCCCAAGGTGACATCATGTAAACGCCCGCAGTGCAGTGGAATGGCATATGAAACAGTAAAATCCCGCTGCCGCCTAGTATCGCTATAGTTCGGACCCATCCAATCTTGGACTAATCATAGTCGGCGACCAAGCTAGCAGGCCTGGTCCCGCGGCGACCGACGGCAGATTTCTCTCTGCCGGTCACCGGTGGCGCCCTGCCCACGTCACGGCTCACAGCTCAGCGCGCGTGCACAGGCCAATCGCCATTGGCTGCTCGCCTGGCGCTCCCCCTTGCCTGACAGCAAGCCAGCAGCTAGCGAAAGCGAATCATGCCTCGCGAAGTGTCGAATGGCTTTGAATTGATTCCTGCCCGATGCCGCACTCACTCTCGCGAGCCTACGATGCGTACTGCAAAGTGAAGGTGGTTGTCCGGAGAATTTAAGGTCAATTCGTGGTGGTTGTATGTTTTAGATTAAAAAACTGGGATGCAAAAAGAATCTGGTAGAAAACCGAAGCGGCAGTTTGGTGCCACTATCGTACTGTGAACTTTCATGGATTTGTTACCCGATAAATATCTGTTCTCACATTCGGTACTTTTGTTTCGTCATCTCTGGAATTTGGTTTTGAAAAGAGCAAGTAATCAACACACTGCAAAAATCCACTTTATAAAACAACACCATATCAAAACCTCACCCAATGAGTACCGAAAAAGAAGCATATATATCAGTTTGCTGGTGATGATGTATAGCATTTAAAATTACTGGCAAAAAAAGTGCCATTTTGAATTATGAATACAGGTGTGTCATCTTGCTAGCACTCCGGGTAAATGGATGTGGTATGCTTTCTGGGATTCAATTTTGATGGATGAAAGTTTCTGCAATAAACTATATTTCCCGTATTTGTGTAACTTTATAACTTGCTGGAATTTATGGGCCTGGCCCAATAAGAAATTCAGAAATTACGAGTAAAATCTCAAAGGCCCATGAGAGCATAAGGAAGTTAGTTTAGGTGGTGCTCTTCTTTAGTCACGTACTGCCCTCCTAGTGGAAGTGGAGGATGACCAATGTAAATATGGAAGCTGTCCTCACTCCATCATGGGAGGAGAATGAAAGCCCACACGCGCGCTCTCGCTCGCCTCGCCTCGCCGAGCAGGGCGTGGCGTGGCGGTGGCAAGGGCGCGCGCCACCCGCGTGAATGGTCCGCCGGAATCCGACCGCCCCCCTTGCGGGGGCGTAGCTTCCTTACGCTGGAAGCCTTGACTTAGGTCGGGGGCTTATGTTGGAAGTCTGGACTTGTGTCGGAAGCTTTCGTGAGTAGTCCAAGACTTAAATAGCAAGAGAAACCACCAGAATCATTATCCTTCGGCTAGAGTTTTTACTCCAAGTAGCTATTGTGCTACCGCCAGGGCCGGCTCTACAATTTCAGGGGCCCTAGAGCAAACTGGATATTAGGGCCCCTTAACCTAAATATTTTTTTATTTGTAAGATAAGAAAAAATAATGGTAGTGATTAATTATGTCTACTTACATCTTAAAAAAATATTGATGCTACTTCCGTCTTTCTAAAAAAACTTTGTGTATTTTTTTATGCTACCGTCGTCGCAGTAGGTACAATTAAAATGATCCAACATAAATTATAAAGAAAAATAAACATTCGAGTGAGAAATTTAAAACCCTACAAATCTAACATAATAGTCCAAATTAATTTAGTAATAAATTATAGTATGAGTCTATCACATATAATTGGTAACATGCCTTACCCATAAGAGCATAGCCACGTCCACTGGTCGGCGGGGAGCGGGTGATGGTCGATGGCTAACGGGATAAGGATTGCCGATTTGTTTCGGACTTCTGGACGACGCGGACTTGCGACTTGCAAGACAACGACTCAATTTCAGGATAGACTTGGGAGGGGCATGGAATAGATGGACTCGAGACGCAATTACGTGAGACTACAACATACTAGGATGTAATAGACTCTATTACCTGCTGGGGCTCAAATGCAAGGTATACTGCATGTGGCATGTGTACTTGTATGTATAGGGTCCTGGGCCCCTCTAGACCGTGGGCCCCCGGCCGTCGCCCCTGCCGCCTAGGCCTAGAGCCGGCCCTGGCTACCGCTATAGTCTTTCTCATCCCGAGCGCCGGCATGCACCGGTGGATGGGAGAGCAGGTCTCTGAAACTCTCACCCTTGAGATCCCGCACTAGGAGAGGGCGAATAAGGTTTTTAAGGGAGCGCTCTGCGCGACTGCTCAAGCTCTTCCACCAAGGGTTGTTCTCCTTCGAAGTCCGGCGCTACAGCGCATCATCATCTTCAGCGCCAGCTGCTGTGAGCCGTTTGCAGCATTGTTGTCGTTGCTTCACCACCACTCTTCTTCACGGCTTCCTCATCTATAGTCATTCAGTACGTATACTTGCAAGCTCTCAGCACGTGTGATGTGACTCAAATATAGTTTATATTGTTCCTGTTAACTAGTATGTTAGAGTTTTACATGTTAGTTTCAGTGTCATGCTTTACTTCATTCAGAATTTAGTAAATCGATTGCCTAATAATCCAATATAGCTTGGAGTTTAGTTATACTCCACTGTTTACCCTTTGTGGCCGTCGTAGCCATACTGGATAGACTAATTAGTGTAGTTTAGCCTCTCTTCTTGCTGTTGTGCAGACTGCATTTCTACATTGCATTTTTCATATAGAATAATCATTGTCTTTATGTTTCCATGTTCTTTTAAAGAAAAAGACTATATAGTTTCAGCAATATCAAACAATCATCTTTGTGAATTCATTTGTTGGCAACCTTATATAGCATCTTAGGTTAGCAGGCGAAGTTGTTCTTGTACTACTGCTATTGTCCTATGCTTTCCTCCTTCCATTTCGGGTCAACTGGTTCTGAAGCTATATAGTCAAGCTCTGGGTTCAAAATGGCATATGCAGATGCCATGGTCCCTGCACGAACTGCTTACCCCTGGTTCTGGGGCTCTCTTTGGTTCATCTCCAGAACCACCAAAATGTAGCACCTTGAACCAAAAAGACCCCCAAACAGTGTGGCCAGGACTGGGAAAGAGAAGTACTGCTTCCCGCTGCAGCTTCAGTCCAGAGCTCTCTCTACCCGTGTCACACTGTCGTTGCAAGAGGACATGTCATGCAGTGCCAGCGATGGCGCCCAACTACCATCACACCACAGCTGCACTCCGCGCTTTGAAGAGTCACAACAGCAGCTGAAACCCACAGCAGAAGGCCCTGTTTGTAACGCGGGAATGATCGATTTAACGTGAATTTTGCCATTCTTATGAGATTATCATTCTTAAAAAAATTTCAAACAAAAAAATTTTGAAGGCAAGCTTGCTCATGGTCACGGAGTCATGCATGGTCCCTACAGGAAGGCATTATAACACTTTGATAGGGTTTGCACCCACAGCATTGAATAGAAGAGCTGTTTTACAATGATTGTAGAGGTAGCCATAGGTACCCATAGGTACCTGAAAGTACCTAGTATTTTTAGTAAAGAATTAAATTAAATAAGAAAAGGGCATTATGGTAATTTTGATCAATTAAAATTCTACCGTACTCCTCCGAAGCCATCGTCAATTCCCATCCGGTAAACAGAACGGCATCGTCCGTCCGTCCGTAGAAAATAAAAAGGAGTCCCTCGCTCTTCCCACCCCCGCCGCCGCTCGCCGCATCACCGACCCAGGCGCCGCCGGGCCGGTACATCCCACACGCACCACACAGATGAACTGCATCACCCCCGCCCTGCTCATTCTCGACGTCGGTGCACCTCTCTTCTAGGGGAGGCAGCGGCACTCTGCAATCGCTGGCTCGCTGCTCGCAATCTCGCGCCGCCGCGGCTCGTAATCCCGCACTGCCGCAATCGGCTCCCGGCGAAACCCCTCCCGAAATCGACTCGCGGCGTACCTCCTCCCCAAGTCGGGCCCCGGCGTCCCCCTCCCCAAATCGGCTCGCAATTCCTCCTCTGCCGCACCCAGCCTTTGTCAGATTAGGTTGCCGTCGTGTGATTCGTGGAGAACAGTTGGCCCCGATCGATTCTGCAAGGTGCCGCCATCTCTTTCGGCATCCTCGAGCGCCTGCTAAGAACGATTCGTGGCCGTCGGAGATCGCCGCCAGGTACGTTGAATAGGACTGTTTTTTTTGTTCGTCGAATGAATGTGTGAGGCGATCTGAAATTAGTTAGAACGGCTAGATTCTTGCGGCATTGGATACAATTGTTGCGGAGTGCTGAATTAAATGATCTCAAATCCCCCAAACTACTGAAACAAAATGTGTCTAAATATTCCACTCAGACTGTAGAGGCAACAGTGATTACAAAACTGTATTTTGGTCATGCCAATTTCAAAATCCTTCGAATATGGATTCTAGACTTACTCTAGTGGTAGGAGTCTTCTCTCTGGAATCACCTTTGATCGGTAAAAATGATTTGAATCACGTGTAGCTTTGGTGCAGATAGCAAGCTGATTGGTTGAGTTACCTTTTAAGTCATTGCTGAAAACATATGGTTCAGTTACCTGTTCAAACTCTGATGCAGACCAAGGCATCAAGTAATATTTAGTCAGATGGTCACATTAACCATTTAGTAGTTCTTGGCATTGAGTTGTGCGGCATTGTGTCCTTTTTTAAAATTTCTTCAGATGTGATCCTAGTTTGCCATGATATAGTGTCATATTTTCCATATCTGATATTTTGTTGGTAGAATATGTTGCTAATTTGGTGGTATATTATATGCAGGAAGACATGACTGCTAAAAGCGCAGAGGCTCTATCGGAGTATTATGAAATAGTCAGCAAGATGTTTGGTAGTGAGGATGAAGGTTTTCATTTTTACAACAAGTATGCTTATGACAAAGGGTTTAGTGTGCGGAAGGGCTATGTGGAGTGGGACGAAGCAAATGAGGAGATTATTCTGAGAGAATTGTTGTGTAATCGGGAAGGTTTCCGTGAAGCGAAGTACATGAGGAAACAAAATAGGAAGAGGAAGGCACCGAAAGTCACTCGAGTTGGGTGTCCAGCCAGAATAGTGATTGCACAAAACCGCGAAACACGGCAGTGGTATGTCAAGGATTTTATTGATGAACACAACCATGCTTTGGAACCAGAGCTTGCTTGCATGTTGCGTTCGCATAGGAGAATCAGCGACGAGCAGAAAGCTTCAATAGTAGAGATGGAAAATTCTGGGATCCGCAAACACCAAATCAGGGATATTCTGGAAATGCAGTATGGTGGGTTTGATAATGTCGGATGCACAAGCAGGGACATATATAATTTCTGCTATAATTATAAGCAGGAGACAATTCATGCTGGTGATGCTCAGACAGTTATTCGTCACCTAACAGCACGACAAGATAGAGATCCTGAATTTTTCTTCAAGTATTTGGTTGACAGGGAGGGCCATCTAAATGGATTGTTCTGGTCTGATAGTCAGTGTCAGCTTGACTATGAAGCTTTTGGTGATGTTGTTGTATTTGACAGCACATACAGGACAAATCGATACAATATGCCCTTTGTGCCTTTTGTTGGGTTGAATCACCATCGGAGCACTGTAATATTTGGATGTGGAATTATCTCTCATGAGACCAGCGAGGCATATGAGTGGATGTTGCGGACCTTCTCTGCTGCCATGGCAAAGAAGCACCCTATATCTGTGATCACCGATGGGGACCTTGCAATGCAGAGAGCAATCCGGGTGGTTTGGCCTAATTCAAACCATAGGCTGTGCATCTGGCATATTGAGCAGAACGTAGTTCGCAATTTGCATGATGATGATGTTAGGGAAGATTTCAGGAAATTTATCTATGATTGTTGTTCAATAGAAGAGCTTGAGAGGAAATGGAAAGAGTTCTTAGAGAGGAATAATGTTACAAGTCAGGACAATTGGTTGCATCAGATGTATCAGATGAGGACCCTATGGTGTGCTGCATATCAGGAGGGACGATGTTTCTTAGGACTGAGGAGCAATCAACGGAGTGAGAGCCTAAACTCCAAACTTCATACACACCTTGATGGTAAAATGACACTCTTTGGAATGTTGCAGCACTATGAACATTGCCTTGCTCAGTTGCGCAGAAACGAGGCACAGCTCGACGCTGAAGCAAGGCAATCCGTTCCATTCACAGAGTTAGATGCTTCAACTATAGAGAAGCACGCTGCAGAAGTGTTCACACCTACGGTCTTTGACCTGGTGAAATGGAGCATACAAGCTGCTAGTAAATGTGTTCTCATCGAGGTACTAGATGGAGGTGATATGCTTTCCTACATTGTGGCTAGGAAGGACAGTAGGGAGAAGGAGTTCGAGGTGCATTGTGTGTTGAAGGAAGCGGCGCCGGCGCCGACAGGCTGCACCATCATGGGCTGCATCGGCATCATGGGCGGCGGCGCGGCCACCAGTGGCGGCGGTGGCTGGTTCGTCTCCCCCGTTGAATCAGCAACGTCACGCGAATGCCCAACTCCTCCTCCACGTACCCTGCACAAGAACAAGCAACCAGAAGCACTCCTCATAGCACCACTCCCCAACTCGATTCAGGCATTTCATCGAACACATGAGCCAGCACCCCATATATGTATAGTACCACAGGTCAAGCAGGCAACCCACCGGTGTCGGCGTTGTAGAGCGACCAGAGGTACTTCTTGAAGTCCCGGTTGGCGAAGAGGATGCGCACCCAGACCCGGAGGTCGAACTTGGGGTCGGACCGCCGGCACGCTTGCAGCACTGACCCGCCCATCCCGGACACCAGCAGCACGGGATCCTGGTCCCGGTCCCCGTCTCCCGTAGCCGCCCTCCCCCCACGGGAGCGCCCGCGGCGCCGCTGGCTCCGTCGGCGGAGGCGGAGCACGCGGAGGCGGAGGCGGAGCGCCGCGCTGAGCATGGTTACACCTTCCCCGCTCCTGGAGGACGGCACACGCAGATCTCGGCCGGCCCTCCTGTTGGTTGCGGCTGCGGGAGGATCCAGGGTGGGGCGCTCCGCCGGCCTCCACCGCCTCCCTCCCCGGTGAGCAGGGTGCTCCATGGCATCTCTCCCACGGAGGGGAGCTACGGGCGGCCGGGAGATCCGGCGGCCTCTCCCTCCCCCGGCGGTGGGACCTGAGGACGGTCGTCGGAGAATCGAGGGATGCTCTCACGGTGAATTTGGAGGAATGGAATCCTTTTCCCTGGCTGCGAGAGGTAGGAGACGAAGTGGATAACGTGAAGTCCAAAAAAAACGTTAGGCATCAGACCAAACGTCGGACATTAAACGTGAAAAAAAAACATCCAGAAGTTACCCACGGGAAATTACCATTATACCCTTTTTTAATTTCAGAAAAAAATATTAAATTAATAGTGGGTCCTACCATTTTTTAATACTTGGTCCCACCAATTTAGTACTTCTGGGTACCTCTATTTAGGTACCTTTGGTTACTTGCGTTGTTTCTATCGTCCGATTTCTCGGAACGGATGGCTCTCATTGATCCCAATCATTATAAAATTTCTCTGAATAGAAATATTAGGTGTCTGAATTGCAGAGAGACAGACACACATACACAGTACTGATGGGAGTTGGGAGCACAGAGTATCTTACCACCGGCTAGATCTAAGGCCTTGTTTAGTGCCCAAATTTTACATCCAAATTCCAATATACAAAAAGAAGATTCAACATATGCATTGAATACTAAATGTAGATGAAATCAAAAACTAATTACACAGTTTTGTTGTACTTTGCGAGACGAATATTTTGAGCCTAATTAATCAATGTTTGGATAATTATTCACAAATACAAACGAAATGCTACGGTGTCGTATTTATGGCAAAGTCTCAACTTTAACCCTTCAAAGTTAGGAAGGCCGTTCATCTGGGCCGGGGCGACGACGGTGATGATCGAAGAAGAGACGGTACGGGAGCAGCGGACACATGTCGCCGCACGCACGCCTGATCGCCAGAGGGCGCACGATGATGAGAGGAGGGGGAAGAAGAGCTCTCTCTGGGCTAGCTCTTGCATTTGGAGCTCTCCCAGTAGGGTTGTTGCGCGATGATGAGCTCGAAGTAACTCTCTCCGATCCCTCTCGCTCGCGCGCGCGCGAATAAATGTGCATTTGATCCCAAAGTAAATGGAGGAGGGGCATTTATGCCCTCGTCCGATCCATCGGAGAGAGAGAGAGAGCTTCACCCTTAAATGTCGCAGTTAATTAATTCAAAGCCATGCGTCCACCAGATTCCCTGCAGGGTTTCAGCGACGACGACGGGGACGAGCTAGCGAGATGCATGGGGAGGGAGGAGATCGTCAGATGGATGATGAGGATTGAAGAAGACATGCGTTCTTGATTGATCCCAAACTGTTCTCGCGAGTGAATGCAAATGGATGATGTGGGAGAGCTGAGGAGGGGTTAATGGCGGTACCAGCAGCACGGCCCTGCAAATCATTGCGAGCCAAATGCATGCATGCATGCGATCGGCGCGATCGTGTTTCGAAACATGCATGCATTGAGCAGACGGTGGATTTCAGTTCCATCTTTTCTGTACTAGGAGCGTACGGACATACGTGTTTGTGCAAATCAGTGAGGTGATCATCTCCGGATGACTCGGCGTTAAATGCCCGGCCGGCCACTTGACTAACTTTCCGGTACGTACTAACGCACAGGAGGCATGCCGTAGAGCGGAAGGAAATTAAAACCAGACGATGATCGCGAGCGAGCACAAGCACAATAAAGGAGAGAGAAACGTAGGAGTATATACTATGATTTGTTCAATGATGTGCCGCCGTTCTCTCGTGCATGATTATTGCAGTGTGTGCATGTCTTTGGAGATTTGATAATGATTGCAATATTGCTCTTTTTACCATCATCAATACATTGATAGTACCCCATCCTTTCAAGTACGTATCATATATAGGATGCACTATTAAATCTTTGACACAATCTTTATTTATGCAAAAATGCAGACACTTAAATGCCCGCTGTTGACGAACGACATATCCCTTACCACCTCTTTTGTAACATATCCATAAAAATAACACTCGTGCAAAGTTGATGGCTAACGAAGAATCTAGGTGGGCACATATTCCGTCACAAGAAACCTTAAGTTCGCTTTGACACCATCTTCAAAATTAGACTTTTGGACATAGTTTTCTCACATAGTATGACGCTTTAGCTAAAAGACTAATAATGGTGCATGAAACATGAATATATATATAGCTGTATGAATTTTTATATGTTATAAACGCACTTGTATCTTGAATAAAAGTGCTGGTCAAAATCTATAAAGTTTCAGTTTTCCAAAAGCATGCACTGTACTATAATTGGATATTTGGATAGAGTATCTATCCTCTGTTCTTTCAATATAATTCAGTTAATCCACATAAAGAACTGTTATTGAGTAGTGGCAGTCTACTCTACATTTATATTTTCTTGATTCCGATATTGCCTGCTGTGACAGGCACTTCCATTGATTCAAATGTTGTTGTCATGGGCCTTAGTTGGGCAGTACTGATGACCCTCTTCTTTTTTTGGCACACAATGGTTCGGTGCTGATGATGAGGATCAAGAGCTGGACTAACAACCAGCAGCAGTGACAAGGACCTCGCTATTAAAGTCATAAGCTCGGCATCAATGAAGCTATCATGCAATATTAAAGGCAACATAATTATGGCAAAATTGACAATCGATTTTTGTCTTTTACGTCATGCTGGTTTGATTTCGTAGATAGATGTACTTGTGTTGATAGATCACGGTTGTTGCTGTTAGCTAGAGAGGGTCTTGTAGTAGCTATTTACTTTGCTTGCTTGCAAAGCTAAAACGTGTGCCAATGTTACCTCCAACTTGTATCGTCGATCGGTTGGCTTGTACTGTTGCTGTCCCGTAACCAACGTTCAGTGTATAGGTTGAGCCAAAACGAGGCAACTTTGTCGTAAGCCTTGTTTGGACAGAGGATAATCCTAGTAATGGAAGGGGATTCGTAGGGAAATTAGTTCGTTTACTATTTCAATCCATATTTAGTCATCCAAAATACTTGGTGTCTATACTTGTCTTGGTTTGTGTGAACTATTTTCTCCAATGATTTTTCTTCAGGAATTAAATTGTTATCTAAGAATTTCTTGCATTCCAAACCGGGGTAGTAGGAATGTGGCCAGATTATTCAGCAAGTTTTGTGCACCATTCAGTGACAAATTGATTTTTTATAAGGATTTTAGCAGCGATGTTTTAAATGGCCCGGTCCAAGGTCACTGAGCATTGGGCCTTTTTTTCAGAAATGGGCTGGCTCAAAAATAGCACAACTTTTATTGCGCCCAAAATTCTGAAGGTGAGGAATACCGTGAAGCTTTGGAGGTGTATTCCGGCCGGTGCTGACAAATTAAATTCCATCAATGGAATCTAAGATAACACAGTTGCCGTTTCGTTCGTTGGAACGCTAGGACGGTCGACACTATGAACGGTAGATAGCGGACGTCGACGAACTTGGTCATGACGGCGGTCACGTACACACCTTCTAAGGCGAAGAACGCCACAAAGTACGTACAACGCGGTGAGGACGGGGTATGCTAGATCAGTAGCATGACCAACGTAAACAGGATCGAGGTTATGAGCATGACGAATATTACCACAATTCCTACACCAAGAAAGCTGATTTTGTCAGCTACTTAACATTTTCGCACAAAATCGCGTGGCAGAATTTAGTAGTGGGTGTGAACACCAAAAGCGTTCCCGATCTCCCTGCTATCTTGCAACCCACAGACAATGCAGACGCAGAAGACCTTGAGGAAACCATTACCTTTCGCCATGTAGGCGTCCCTTTTAAAGGATCGAAAAGATGACGATGAATGGAAGCCAATCAACTATTTTGCTCAAGAAAATATTCGTCCTCTATCCTTCCGTTCTACCCATTTAGTTTTTAGAATTAATGAATCCACCACTACCAGAGAACCTCACATCCGCACCGGTTGGGAACAGGCTTTAGCACCGGATTCCCAACCGGTGCTAAACTTTCGGTGCTAAAGGGCTAAAGGGGTATCCTTTAGCACCGGGTAGAATAACCGGTGCTAAAGGAGGCCTTTAGCACCGGTTCTAAACACCAACCGGTGCTAAAGGCCCTGCCTACACAGCGGGGATAGGACGGCCTTTAGCACCGGTTGGTGTATACAACTGCTGCTAAAGTGCTTGGATTTTTTTTGTTACTTTCTACAACCACCGTGCATGTACGTTTATATATGTTTATATATGTATTATGATACGTATTCAAACATGTATTCAGCTGCCGTGCATGTAGTACTATATATTCATATTAGCTAGACATATAATCAAAATAGAAGATATATATATTATAATTTTGAACTGTATATATATTTGAACTGTATATTACAAATTAAGAAATCCGGAGGAACGACTTGACGACGCATCCTCCAGGGGGAGATGGCATTCTCCACAGGGATTAACGACCTCGTCCCAAATCCATCCAATGAGCTGTTCTGCAATTGCGTCTATTCTCTCTTCATCGAGTCTATCTTCTTCTAGCCTCATCATCTATAATTTGCAAATAATTAGAAATATTAATTTCATGGAATTTAAGACAACAAATGTGCAATTAATAATTATTTAATATAAAATAAATGCTTTACTTACAAATACAAATGTCCGTCTATATTTAAATAATTATTTATTATAAAACAAAATGTTTTTCTTATTAATACAAACATAGTAATTATTAAATGAAGCCCTATATTTCTAAATAATCATTTGTTTTAAAACAAAGTGCCTTACTTATTAATTCAAATTTAATAATAATATTATTTATTATAAATGAATCCCATTATCAATAAAAGAAGCCGTATATTTCTAAATAATATAATTTATTACAAAATCAAGTGCTTTTTCTACAAAAATAGTAAATATATCAAATTAAAACCTGAAAATGTGTTACGTACCATAACATCATGGTGACTCATCTTTTTCGTCGACCAATTGAGCATGTTATCACAAACATAATATGCACATAGATTATTTCCCGACCCCTATTGGCGACACTATCGATCAAAAAATAAAGTTAAGTAAAATTCATATAATAGGTTAGCGGAGACCTACACGTACAAATTACTTGCTTACCGGAAAGTCAGTCTTCCATGTGAGTGTTTCATGTATCATACCAGGGTTATCTTGACGAAATTGAATCCACGCCCTGTGAACCAAAAAGTTGTGTTAAATCATTGTGATTGTAAGGCAGAATTGAGTTAAATGGGTAAATATATGTCACCTTGTAAACATGTCGATGATGTTGTGGTAAGCATATGTTGGCCTCTTCAACGAATCAAAGACGTGGACGATACCCCGGTCAGGACACAATATGATTAAGATCCAGTGAAAACTGTATACATGTAGACATTATAATGTGAAATAAAATTGAACGGCAATAGTATGGAGTCCATAAAATTTTGTATAGGCACTATAAGTAGATACATGTATAGGTACTCACTCGAAGTTGTACGTCAATAGTATGGAGTCGCAATAATTTTGTTTTTGGAGATACTTGTATAAATTTTGATATGTCTCCTCTGGATTGATCAAAATCATTTTGTCACTTATCCTTGTCGGGTCCATGTAACCAATGTCAAATATTCCTTCCCTCCGACATCTTTGAATCTCCATTCTGTATTGTTAAGCAATAAAGGGCGCACCAGCAAAGATTAAAGTTTTTTTTCAAGTGTCAAATGTAAATGAGAACAAAGCACTTACAATACCCAACAGGCGACCAAAGACACGTCCATGACGTCTTTGTGGTACACCTCATATATATCCTTAAACTCCAACCAGAGTGTTTCCTCGCCATTGAAAAAATCATGGTCCTTTACACGAACTCCAAACATGCGCCTTTTGCTTCTTGATTGTTCCAGATACCACTGATGGAAACGACACATCTTTGTTTGTAGCGTGCTCTCCATTTCTGGACTGACCAAAGGCAGGCTAAGCTTAAATGGCCACTTGAACTCTGTGCTCACAGGGATTTCTTTTTCTCCCGTGATTTCCTCTCTCGAGAGTCCTGTCTCGGCCATTTGTCGTTGCACGTTCAGCTCGTACTCAGATGCCAACTGAGGCAACGACTCCTGAGGTTGGTTGACGAGCTGAGCAATAGTTTTGGACGCCGCCGCCTTCCTCTTCCGTTGAGATTTCAGTAATGAGCGGTCATAGTCTGATACCTGTGCCCTCTTCTGTTGTCCCCTAGTCAAATTTTGGAGGAAGGATTTTGCCGTGGCGGGGTCAATCTTCGGCTCTGGTTGTTTTCTCGTGAAAAGTTGCCTCTTTACGTCTTCTTTAACAGAGGCATCGAGCTCTTCTTGAGTCGGGTCGTAAGCTTTTTTTGGTGGTGCAGGCTTCTCTTTGACCTTCCGTGGCTTCTTCTGTGGTGGAGGGGCCAAGCTAGCCAGTTTAGAGCGCTTCTTTGGTTCAGGCTTCTGCCGCGGTGGAGACGGAGACTTCCGCCGCGGAGGAGACGGAGACGGAGACGGGTTTGCATCATGAGCTCCCAGAGAATCGTGATCCGGTGGACCTCTTGGAGACGGGGGATCTGAAGGAGACTTGGTGCTACCAGGTATGGCGATGTCTCGCTTGCTCCATAGAATGATCCTGTGAGATCACTCCCCGAGTTTTGTTTCTCCGTCACCTCCGACGATGTCAAGTTCCAAGTCATTCCACTGGTCAATGACTTGCTCTACCTCAACGGGTACGTAACCATGTGGAATCTCCATGCAATGCCATCTTTGACCTGGTTCCACTGGTTTGGTCATACCGTATGCGACCTAATAAAATAAGTAGAAAGGAAGTTAGTAAATGAATAATATTTATGATGATATTTATGAAATATACAAACTAATGTCGCATACGTACCACCACAGATATGTTTTCTGCCTCACGACAAGCTCACACGCGGTCAGTTGAGTTATTTGATCCACGGGGTAACGAACCGGTTCAGACTGAGGTGTGGGAATGTCTTCATGACCTTGTACATGCTCTTTGAAAGTTCAGACTGATGTTGTGGAGGGCTAAGAAGGGCCGCATTAGGATCTTGGAGAGGTACATGCTCTGTGCTGGCGGTTCCTGTGGCTTGTATCTGCAGCCATGCTAACTTTATTCGCCGCTCCGTCTCTACCTCCATTTCCTGTATCTTTGAGCCCTGGGCGGCTACCGTTTCCTCTAGGTCCCTCACCCTCTGTTCATATTCCGCCTTCTTCCTTGAACGGCTCCTATAGGAGGCGGTGTCCTCTTTGAAACCTTTTTTCCATGGTACTATGCCTACGCCGCGCGTACGTCCAGGATGCTCCTTGTTTCCTAAGGCATAGGTTAGCTCATCTCTATCTCTATCAGGAACAAATTCTCCCCTCTCAGATGCCTTAAGGATATTGATGAGACGTTGAGCTAGTTCTCGCAAGTCCTCGCCAAAAACTAACGAGCCGTCGATCGGACTGAGGGTGCCTCCATGACCATAGTACCAATGCTTGGATCGTGTGGGCCAGTCATGTGTTGCTGGACGAATGCCGCTAGCAAATAGAGATTCTTCCATCTTCTCCCATTTCTCAATGCTCCCTTTATAACCTCCTGAACTCATTCTATGGGTGTACTTCATATTACCGGCATTGTCAGCATTTCTAGCGGTCATACTTGACCCTTCTTCGGAGTTTTTGTACTCCAAGAACGATTCCCAAGCATCATGGGTGATGGTTGGATGCTTCGCTGGATCCGGTGCTTCTCCGGTAATGAGATAATTCTTGTACAATTTTTTCTTGTAATCCTGGAACAGAATTGCCATCTTTTTCATTGTCCAATCCTTCAGTTGCTCTTCATGACTGCTTGGCCATTCGAAAATTCCTTTTAAGTCCGCCCATAGCATCTCCTTCTCAGTATTGGGCAACACGTGCGGCTCAGTAGGGTCCGTGGATTTCCATTTTCTGATGCTAATGGGCACGCGTTCCCGTAGAACAACCCCGCACTGAGATATAAATTTTCTGGCCACTTGTTTGGGCTCAACTGGCTCCCCATCGTCCTCCACTCGAGTGATGTGAAACTTCACATCCTTCAGCTTCTTAGTGGCAGATCGTTTGGATTTCCTAGTTCCGGTTGTCGACGCAGAGGTGGGCTACATAAATTACATATCAACGATACAATATTAAATGAGATATATTGAGATACAATACATATTAAATGAGATATATTGAGATATACAATACATATTAAATGAGATATATTCACACCTGACTAGACGTGGGCTCATTATTACTGCGTTCATCCACATTACGTTGTTCCACATTTTCGCTCCCTTGAGCAATACCCAGCACGTCTTCCATGTTTGGTTGGGGGTTATCTTCGGCATCGATACCAAATATTTGATTAAATAAGAACTGGTCATTATCCTCTGGCAAGGGTTCGCTAGGGTTGTTGTCCGCCATCTATAGGAATAAAAATAATTTGTAAGTAATAAATATAAATAAATATAGATATGGGGTTTAGGGTCAGGGTAGGGGGTTTAGGGTTTGGGTTTTGGGGTTTAGGGTTAGGGCTAGGGGGTTTAGGGTTTGGGTTTCGGGGTTTAGGGCTTAGGGTTAGGGCTAGGGGGTTTAGGATTTGGGCTAGGGGGTTTAGGGTTTGGGTTTCGGGGTTTAGGGTTTAGGGTTTAGGGTTAGAGCTAGGGGGTTTAGGGTTTGGGTTTCGGGGTTTAGTGTTAGAGCTAGGGGGTTTAGGGTTAGGTCTAGGTGGTTTAGGGTTTGGGTTTCGGGGTTTAGGGTTAGAGCTAGGGGGTTTAGGGTTTGTGTTTTGGGGTTTAGGGTTAGGGCTAGGGGGTTTAGTGTTAGGGCCACGCGTCGCGCTCCCAAACCTTCCGGAACCCAAACTCGTCGCGCACCCGAACCCCTTCGCGAACCCAAACGCGTCGCGCACCCGAACCCCTTCGCGTCGCGTATGGGTTCGCGAAGGAGCTCGGGTGCGCGACGAGTTTGGTTTCACAAAGGTGTTCGGGTGCGCGTTAGTTTTGCACATACAAAATATGCACATATACAAAATTATATATACAAAATTACATACAAAATTAGATATACAAAATTACATACAAAATTATATATACCAAATTACATACAAAATTATATATACAACATTATATATACAAAATTATATATACAACATTATATATACAAAATTATATATACAACATTATATATACAACATTATATACACAAAATTATATATACCAAATTACATACAAAATTATATATAAAAATTATATATAAGCATATAAATAATAACAAATTATATATAACAAATTAAATAACAAATTATATACCAAATTATATAAAAAATTATATAACAAATTATATACCAAAATATATAACAAATTAAATACCTAATTATATAACAAATTAAATAACAAATTAAATAACAAAATTAAATAACAAAATTAAATAACAAAATTAAATAACAAAATGTAAAAAGAAATCGACCGAGAGGCTCGGGTGCGGGCGACGGCGGCGGGTGCGGGCGATGGGCGGCCGCCGACGAGCGCGGGCGAGGGGCGACGGGCGCGGGCGACGGGCGACCGGCGGCGACGGGTCACGTGCAGCGCGGACGAGGGCGCAGGCGAATGGCGGCGACGCGGGCGACGGGCGACGGCGCGGGCGACGGCGGCGCGGGCGACCGGCGACGGGGACGGGCGACGGGCGCGGGCGGAGGCGGGCGAGGAATGCGAGAAGTGAGGAGGGAGAGCGGGCGGGTGGTTATATGGGGCGACGCCTTTAGCACCGGGTGAGGGTAAGACCCGGTGCTAAAGGCTCATTAGCACCGGATCTTTCCTCCACCCGGTGCTAAAGGCCACCACATTAGCACCGGGTGGATACAACACTCGGTGCTAATGAGTCTTTAGCACCGGGTGTAAGCACACCCGGTGCTAAAGAGGTGCCCGGGGTGCTAAAGGCCACCACATTAGCACCGGGTGGATACAACACCCGATGCTAATGAGTCTTTAGCATCGGGTGTAAGCACACCCGGTGCTAAAGAGGTGCCCAGGGCGGCAACTGAAATCCTGGGCACCTTTAGCACCGGGTGTTGGATCTACCCGATGCTAAAGGGTTAGGATTTCAGTTGCCGCTATTTTTTCATCCAAATCGACAATTAGCACCAGGTCTTTTTTCTATTTCTATTACTTTACTTTATTCGTAAATAAATAAAACAAAGCTCTTTAAAATTGTTAGAAAATTCTAGAAAAACAGTAGGAGTTACTAGAAAATATTAGAAATTAATATAAAATCCTAGAAAATCGTAGGAATTACCATTTGCTTTCATTTTCTAGTAATTATTAAATGAAGCTCTTTATTTCTAAATAATAATTTTGTAGAAAACAAAGCCCTTTAAAATTATTAGAAAATTCTAGAAAACATTGGGAGTTACTAGAAAATATTAGAAAATAATAGAAAATTCCAGAAAATCGTAGGAATTAACATTTGGTTTCATTGATCGAACGTTGCTACATTTCACGAAAGATGGGCTTCGGGTGGTGATATCTTTTGATAGATCATATGTCAAAATGTTAAAAACTAAAACCACATAAATGCATAACAAATACACGATGTCATTTATATAAATATGAATTTCTGGAACATAGTGCAATTAAATTACACGTCATCATCGTTTACTCGGACACTAATAAACTTCCTCTTTACGAATGTTCCTTGATTGTGATCACGCCGTAGATAGGGTGTCTTCTCCGCCGCTAACAAGATGCTTGGGTCAGCAGCCATCGAGAATGGAGGCAGCCCATCGAGCATATCATAATCTTCATCCGTCTTGTTCTCAACTCCTACGATTTTTCTTTTTCCAGGAAGAACAATATGACGCTTTGGATCGTCTTGTGGTGGGTCCAATTGCTGACCCACCCCTTTCTTATCCGCCCGTTTCTTTGGTCCGCTAGCCATGTCCTTTACATAAAAAACTTGTGTGACATCTTTGACTAGGACGAACGGTTCGTCTAGAAACCCAATCTTGTTTAGGTCCACTAACGTCATTCCATACTCATTAATTGTAACACCTCCTGCAGTCAGCTTCACCCATTGGCACTTAAACACTGGGATCTTCAAAGGTCTGTACTCTTGTTCCCATATCTCCTCTATGACACCATAGTATGAGTTAGTATTGCCATTGGTGTCTATCGCGTCGATTCGGACTCCACTGTTTTGGTTGGTGCTCCTCTTGTCCTGGGCTCTTGTGTAAAATGTATACCCATTGATGTCGTATCCTTGGAATTTTAAGATCGTGGTCAATGGACCCCTAGCTACAAAATCTAGCTGCGCATCAATGCCCTCGACACCCATCAGACGCTCTCGCAACCAAGCGGCAAAAGTAGTATTGTGCATCCGCTGAATAAAGGCTGCAGACTTTGTTGGATTTTCGTCCCAGAGAATCTTCATGTGCTCCTCGATGTACAGAGCAACTAAGGTTGATTGTTGCAAAACTGTGAGGTGCGCTTTACGAAATGTCTCCATGTCCTTGATTATCATTGATCTTTTCCCTAGTCTGCCCTTTCCACCAAGTCTCCCCTCATGATGTGATTCGGGCACACCAATCGGCATAAGATCGTTGACAAAGTCAACACAGAATTCAATGACCTCCTCTGTTTCGTATCCCTTAACAATGCATCCTTCTGGACGAGAACGATTACTGACATACTTCTTTAGCACAACGAAGAAACTCTCAAACGGGAACATGTTGTGTAGAAATACTGGGCCCAGTATACGAATCTCTTTGACGAGGTGAACCAATAGATGTGTCATAATATTGAAGAAGGATGGTGGAAATATCATCTCAAAGGTGACAAGACATTGCACCACGTCGTTCTGTAGCTGAACTAAATGGTCTGGATTGATCACCTTCTGAGAAATTGCATTGAGGAATGCACATAGCTTCACAATGGCTTTCCGCACATTAACGGGTAGCACACCCCTGAGTATGACGGGAAGCAGCTGTGTCATCAACACATGACAGTCGTGAGACTTGAGGTTTGTGAACTTGTTATCTTTCATATCTATTATTCCCTTAATATTGGAGGAGTAGCCCGACGGAACCTTGCTACTGTTCAAGCATTCAAACATGCTTTCCTTCTCTTCTTTGCTGAGAGTGAAGCTGGCAGGACGCAAGTACTGGCGCCACTCGGAACAGGCTGGCTTCCGTCTCCCTTTCCAAACACCACTTGTAGGTCCTTTAACATATAAAATACATCTTGTCCACTCCGGTGTCTTGGCTTTGTACGGTGGTCCGCATTTCCGCCAAAATGCGGACATTTCTTTCGTAGCTCATGCTTCGTAGGAAGAAATCGACGATGACCCATGTAAACAACCTTCCTACAATGTTTCAAATACATGCTTTCAGTTTCCTCTAAACAGTGACTGCATGCTTTATATCCTTCGTTTGATTGTCCTGATAGGTTACTTAGTGCAGGCCAGTCATTGATGTTTATGAAAAGCAGTGCTCGAATGTCAAACTGCTCCTGCTTGTCCTCATCCCACATGCTAACACCTTCTTCCTTCCATAGCTGCAAAAGTTCATCAACCAATGGTCTTAGGTAGACATCAATGTCGTTGCCAGGTTGCTTTGGCCCTTGAATAAGCACTAGCATCGTAATGAACTTTCGCTTCATACAGAGCCAAGGGGGTAGGTTGTAGATACATAAAGTCACAGGCCAAGTGCTATGACTACTGCTCATTTCACCAAAAGGGTCCATGCCATCAGTACTTAAACCAAGCCTCACATTCCTCGCATCAGCATCAAACTCTGGGAATGCTCTGTCGATGTTCCTCCACTGGGATCCATCAGCGGGGTGTCTCAACATGCCATCCTGCTTACGTTCTTCTTTGTGCCATCGCATTAGTTTGGCATGCTCTTTGTTCCTGAACAAACACTTCAGACGGGGTATCAGAGGAAAATACCACATCACCTTCGCAACAATTTTTTTCTTACAACGCTCCCCCACAACCTCACTAGGGTCATCCCGCCTTATCTTGTATCGTGCGCAACTGCAAACTGGACAAAAATCCAAGTGTTCGTATTGTCCGCGATAGAGGATACAGTCATTTGGACACGCATATATCTTCTGCACCTCCAAACCGAGAGGGCAAACAACCCGTTTTGCTTCATACGTTGCCGATGGCAATTCGTTACCCTTGGGTAGAATCTTCTTTACGAGTTTCAGTAGCTCATCGAAACCCTTATCAGTAACGCCATTTGCTGCCTTCCACTGCAGAAATTCAAGTGTACTACCCAACTTCGTAAGCCCCTCTTTGCAATCTGGGTACAAGTCAGTTTTGTGGTCCCGCAACATGCGTTGTATCTTTTTCAATTCCTTATCATTGCCCAAGTCTTTCTCAGCATCACGCAACATTTGCCCAAGTCCATCATTAGGGTCATCTTCCTGAGCATCATCTTCCTGAGCAGCATCTTCATGATCGGCATCACCCACTGCAGCATCTGCAAAGGCCCCGTAGTATTCAGCCAATACCGGAATGTCGTTATCCACCTCGTCTTCTTCATCTTCATCCATTAGAATTCCTCTTTCACCATGCTTCGTCCAAAAAGAATAATTGCTCATGAAACCGTGCCTCATCAAATGCACCTGAAGAGCTCCTCTTTGTTTGTACGATTATATATTTCGACAATTAGTGCATGGGTAGAACATGAAACCTGACGGCGTCCTATTGGCCTCGGTGACATCGAGAAACCCCTTCAGGCCATCACGAAACGCCGTATCGTGATTGTCCCCGTACATCCATTGCCTATTCATCTGCATTAGTAACCAATAACAATTATTTGTATAATTTAATATATAATATAATACAAAGGTAATATATAAGACCATACAAATTTAATAAATAACTAAATATAAATTTAACATATAATAGATTACAAAGTTAATACATAAGACAATACAAACTAAACACATTTCTAAAACTATAATTAATTTATTCATTTTCTAAAATCAAATATACTTCCATTAAAAAATAATTAACTATTCCAACTTTAAATAAATAACTAATAAATACAATATATAAGCTCTCACTCTCCACTATGAACACAAGCTCTCTCTCTCTCCACCATGAACACAAGCTCTCTCTCTCTCTCCACCATGAACACAAGCTCTCTCTCCACCATGAACACAAGCTCTCTTTCCATTTTGATTCACAATTTTCTCTATTTCTAAAGCATATAAACAATACAAGCTAATAAAAAACATAAGAGAATGAAAGAATGTACCTTGTAGTGCCCCTTGGATGAGTGAAATCTTCACAAATTTTGAAAAAAAATTTGGCAGCACCTCCCCTCTCCCGAGCACAACATGAACACAACTCCAAGTGTGGATGCTGGCTCGGGCGAGGGGAGGGAAGGTATTATATACGAGCACATTAGCACCGGGTCTTGCGACGACCCGGTGCTACTTCTCTCACATTTTCACCGGTTGCAGCCAGCAACCGGTGCTAAAGGGCCTTGGGCACATTAGCACCGGTTGCTGGCTGCAACCGGTGCGAATGTGAGCACATTAGCACCGGGTCGTTGGAAGACCCGGTGCTAATGTGCTCAACCTGCCACCCCTGGGCGCCGCCCCCGCTCATAGCCGTTGGACCCGGTGCTGATGCACCCTTAGCACCGGGTCCAAAATGTGCCGCGGCCTATGAGGGGGGCGGATGTGAGGTTCTCTGGTAGTGCACGTAGCTATTGTTAAGACACTATTGAATCTGGAACAACTCTAGAAGCTCTAGAAACACAACGGAGAAGATTGCAAATGAACAATTTTAAGCAAACCCAAACCAAGAAATTTCTCCAAAAACCAAAACTTTCGATTTTGTCCAAACAACCTGCAGAAGCTTCGACAAAAATAGTAAAACTATACCAAAGAGACACCAAAAATCAAAAGATTTTAACCATAGACTTCCATAGCCATCATGAGTCTATCCTTAGCAAATACCTTTGAAAACAATAACTTGCAAAAATCCGAACTTCCTAGTTTCGAGCGCGAGCAAAATCTAGCTAGGAAAAGGAGAAACCCATAACATCTCATAATATGGCATATGGGCCATTGCCTCCCCTAATAAACATAGTTTAAGGCTCATATTTAATATGCCATGCTAAGACTAGTCACATCATCTTAACATTGAATAATTTGTTTGATTAGTGATAATGAGTCTATTTAGTGTCAAATACTATGAGATTATGTGTTAATACTAGATACAAAATGCTAAGTCTACCTATATAAAATCTACCAATTATTTTTGTGAACCTTAAAATTCTTAAATTTTTGAGTTACGAATAATATTGTTCACACAAGGATTAATGTTTTTTTAATATATAAAGTTGGTCTCACTTCATGATAACCTATAGCATGATATGTCTTTTGTCTTTGCCTAGCCTCCTTATGTGTAATTATTGGCTATACCAACATGACACGATTAAATGTCATATATTTTTCCTAACTCTAAAATGACTTAAGGGGTCCCCTAACCTAGGGGATAATCACCATTGAAAAACGCAAATCAATCACAATCAAATCTCCACAAACCGACGAAGGTCTAAGTGCACAAAGCACACAGCCCAACATGGGCCAACGGCCCATTCGAGACCCCCCGAAAGGGTCTCGGTGCGCGCTCCATCTCCGCCTCGATCGAGGGTGCCGACCCCCCCTCTCGAGCGAACAACAAACTCCGCCTCGATCGAGGCCTCCGCGGTCAAACCCCGTGCGGCCCTCTACTCCAGAAACTCTACCTTGCTCGAGGCTACCCTTCGACTCACCGCACGCGCCCCCTCCCCCCCGTCTGCTCCACCGACATGCGCATTCAATGCCCGGCGCTGCCGTGGGACGCCAAAGTCAAAAGGTTGATCGCGAGGCATGTCGCACAGACGATATGACCTGAGCCACGCCCGCCAACTCCGGTCATTGTGCGGCCATCCTCGACGTTGTGCATGACTCCGGTCACTGTATGGCCAACTCCCGTCATTGTGCCGGCCTGCGAGGCCCTGTGTAACCCTGTGCTGCCAGCTCCGGCGCTCTTATGTTGCCAACTCCCGTACTGACCCCCTAACGAAGCCCTCGATAAAGCATGGGAGAACCCTCGAACGGGTGTACGGACGACGACTTGGCATGGACGCCGATCAGCATGACCCCTCGAAGATGCTCCGGGACAAGCACAGGGACACATACTTTCTGCAGAAACCACCATGCCGTCTACTAGAGCTGGCAGACGCTCATCAATTTACGTCGAGTAGAAGGATCCGTAAGGACGACTGCCACGCCCAGCGCCACGCTCTCCAGTGTCCGATGACAATAGATTCAACTATACAACATGTGTATCTCTGCCCCTCCTTGAACTATAAAAGGAGGAGGTAGACTCCCGGCTAGGGGCCGGCGACAAGAAACATGAGTGACAACATCCAACTCTTAGAACACACTACAACCCAGACAACGCAACCATCCTAGACGCTTGGGAATTGGAGGCTTCTCCTCCTCTCCCGCCTTGTTTGTAAACCCCTACTACAGGCACCCCTGTAACATCCCGGATTTTTCCGGAATGTTAAAAATGTGGATTTCAAAAAATTTTCGTACTTGATGTGCTTTGCTCATAATCATAAGACTGTCTTCTTGTGCTCCCTCTAAATTCTTAGTAATAAACTAATTAAATTGCCTTGTGTGCTAAGGACCATTTAATGTTAGTGTGATTTGACTCTTAGTTGGTTTCTTGGTTCTTTGTGTGTGGTTTAATTTGAATTCTAAATTCAAATTAAATCTAAAGCTAACAACTAATTCCCTAGTGCTAACTTGGGCTCAAACTGCTAACTGTCCTATCTAACTGTGATGAGCCTACTAACCTACCCTGCTCCCTCTAACTGAGACCTGCTAACTAGCCAGCTAACTTGACCCGCTAACTTTTCAGCCATCTCAATCTCAATGTGCTCTGGGAATTGATATAATGAATTACGATTTAATTTCTGACTCTTCGAATTAACTCCATGCTAGTTGATTTGATTTTGGAAAATAGTCTAATTCATTTGTATTAAAATTCCGTGGGCTTCATTTGAATTATGGCTCTATTTTCTGGCTTCTCGAATTAATTATCTTCTAAATAATTCGTTTCCAGGAAATTAGTTTAATTCATTTGTACCGAGTTTATGAAATAAATTGCTATCAATTTATTTCGTTGGCTAATATTATTTTGGCCCAAACTTGAGGCCCATTTATGAGCCCATCTAATCTACCTCTAACCCTAACCACCTACCATAAATATCTACCCAACCATCTCTCTCCTCTCATTTTTCCACCGCCGCCGCCTGCCTCATCCTTCTTCCTGTTCCTTTCCCCTCCCGCAAGAAGCTGGCGCTTGCTCCTTCTCTGCTCTTTTCTTTCAGCCGAAGCAAATAACGCAGCAGCCAATTAATCTGCTCCTCTCTTTCTTCCCCGTGAAGCAAAGCAGGCAGCACAATCCATCTCCGCAAGAAGAACAAGCAAGTTGTCTCTCTCTCTTTCTCCCTTCCACTCGATCTCCTCTCTGCTACTCCTCTCCAATTTCTCCACCGCACAAGCAGAGCAAGCAAATCTCTCACGTATCCATCTCTCCTCTCTCCCATCTCTTTCCCCTCTCCCAAGCCGCCGCCACCAGCTCTCCTTCCTCTGCTCTTTTCTTCCACCCGAAGCAATGAACGCTGCAGCCTTTCTCTCTGCTCTCTTCTTTCTTCTCCCGCAAGAACAAGCAAAGCTGCTTGCTCTCTCCACTCGATCTCTCCTCCCTGATTTCTCCCTCTGTTCATCCACCGAGCAAGCACCAGCAAGCAGCACAAGCCGCAGATCCCCTATGAGCCAAACAACCAGCAGCTTCCTCTCTCCACTCGATCCCCCTCTGCTGCTGCTCCAATTTTTCTCCACTGAGCAAGCAAGAACAGCAGCAGCAGGCATCTCTCCAGTCCCATCCTTTCCACCGAGCAAACCAAAGGAGAGCAGCAGCGCTGCTAGTCTTCCTGCACGCCGCTGCATCTCTTCTCTCTTTTGCTGTTCGCGCAAGAGGAAAAACCAGGAGGCCGAGCCGAAGAAGCAGTACCACGACAACGTCGTCGTCTCCAAGCCAGACCACTGGAAGGAAGGACGGGATGATGCCGCGTCGCACGGCCACCACAACGACAATGCCAAGCTGTCGCGGATGACGACAACACCGAGCTGCTGCCTCCACCGGCCTCGCCCCACAAGCTGTTCGATGAAAAGCCCAAGGAGAACCGCGAGCTGCTGCCTTCGCCAACCATCGCCCCCAACCTGCTCGACGAAATGCCCAAGACGATCCGCGAGTCTGCATGCACCGCACCAAGCCGCCACGGCCGTGCCTCACCATGGCGTCGCCATCCTGACCTCCACGAGCCCCTCGGTGAGCCATGTCCCTGCGCCGCCCCTTCTCCCTTCCTGATGGACCGTGCCCCTCGTGGCCGTCGCCTTTCCTTTCCCTGGTGCCGGCCGTCGAGCCGATGGGTGCCGCCGCAGTAGTCTCTCTGTGTGGACGTGCCTTCGAGCCGTCGTTGCAGGTACCGCTGCTAGGAGCCTTTGCTGCCCGCCGTCGCCATGAGCCTTCCTAACCCGCTGCCGCTGCCGTGACGTCGTGCGTCGCCACGACACCCGTGTGCCGTCCCGTGTGCTCTCGCCGGAGCCGCTGCCACGACCCCAGCCTAGCAGCTGCGCTGTCACCGCGAGACCGGAACACCGGAACATCGCGAGACGCCGTGGCCTCGCCGCGACCATGGAGTTCCATGATGTCGTGTGCGAGCGCGCCCTTCACCTTGCCGCCGTTCTCCAACCCGCGTTGCCGCTGCTGTGCGCTGGCCTTCGTGCCACGCAGCCACCCGTTGAGCGGTACCTTTCATCTTGCAGGACACGAAGCCACCGCGCCACTCACGGCAGGTGCGCACCCCGCCCGCATCGTGACCTCGGACAGCCGGCCGTTGTGATGCACACGCATGCGCCCGTGAACATGGCAGGACCATGCACCGCGTGGCTGCGCTGCCTTTGCTGCCGTGAACCATGCGCCCCGCGTTGCCGGAGCAGTGCCCGCGAACCGAGCCCCACCTGCGCTTGTCCTTGCCACCATTGCCCGAGCCGTGGCGCGACCCAGCACTAGCCGGTGACTGCGCACACGTGCTGCTAACAAGCCGAAGCCAATCGCCCTGCACGTTCGCCATGCCCCGCGTGTCGCGCCATGCCGCGACGTCGCGCGCGCGTTCAATCGCGTGCAAGTCGCAGACGCTAATCCTCGCCTTGGAAGCCGGCTTTCTTCCCATGCCTTGCCAAGAACACCAGCTTCGTGAAGCCAAGTAGCCTCCCTTGCGTGCGCCATGCGCAACATTGAGGCCAATGCCTCTTTGACATTTCATCGAACACCTTGTGTTCGTTCCTACCTAGTCACACTTTTAACCAAGAATCTAACCTCGACTGACCTTACCAATAGCCCAGTTCACCTTGGTCTTCTCCAACCTCGCCACGGCCACCTTTGGCCAACAACAGCCACATGCTAGCCACCCCTGGCCACTCGTTGCCACACCCAGCCAACCTCAGCCTGGCCGCGGCCAGCAGCAGCCTGGCTGCAGCCGGCCACAGCTAGCCACCGCCTGGCCTAAGCCGGCCATAGCTGGCTATGCTTGGCCATAGCTGGCCAACCTCAGCCGCAAGCCTTGAGACAGTTCCTGAGACAAACCTACACCCTTCCTCGCTGTCCGCAAGTGATCCTCGCCCGTGTAGCCTTTCCCACTAACCATCGGACCCACTAACTTGACATGAATCCAGGGTCCACTAACATGTAGGGATCCACATGCTGACATGTGGGACCCTCTGACCCTTCTTTCGTAACGAGTTATTGACTGTCTTTCGGTCAACGCCGACGTACGCAGAGCCCATTGCTAGCGTCAGCAGAACTAACCTAGAGCCGACATGTGGCATGCTTTGGTGATGCCACATGTCTATGCTGTTTTCCTTTTCGTCATTAATTAAATCCAAAAAGGTCTTTCAATATTTAAAAATCCATAATAAATTGACTCTAACTTAGAAAGATATGAAACAACTTTCATTATTTTTCTAAAATCTTGATCCACACGTTAGTGCAAAGTTTGATGTTATTTGGTTCTTCTTTGCTTCTTCTTTTGGAGTTCATTTGCTTAGTTATCGTTGTTATTGTAATCTGATTGTTAGGATCCTCGGAAGACTCGGACGACTTCGTCGACCTCGTCTTCGTCTACGTGAAGAAAGAAGAGGACTTTGCTCCAGGTTCACGCCCGACCAATCTCTGAAATACCTATTACACATGCAACTAGTATGCTAGCGCTTTACTTTACCCGCATGATAAACCTGCACTGCCTTTGTTAATATCCTGTTACATTGCTACCTACTACTCACTTTATGAAATATGCTATGCTATGCATGTGTTGGGTTGGTTGTGATTTGATCCTCTTGGCGTGAGTTGTGGGTGGTATGGGAGGAGTAGTGCAGCTAGGCGGTGTAAGCGAGTAATAACAACTCGATCGTTTGATCGGGGTGCTTGGGACTGCACTCGGGCAGCCCTACGGAGTACCTGTTGCGGGTACATGGTTATTTGGATACTTGGTTACTTGAGGAGTTTGGGCGTCTATACCTGTTATGGGTTGGTGACGTGGACCTGTCCCATTTCCTTGGGGACAGTTCTGGAGCTTTCAGGTGATAACTACAACTCTGATGGATGCTGCTTTGGAGGGTTACGTGCTTCGCTCAAGGATGCCTGTGGTGGAGATTGAAGATGAAGACTTGAAGGCCTAGCTACCGCTGCGTAGATGTTTCATCTTGTCGATGTAGCCCAAGTGGCATGTACCAATCTCGTACTCTGATATGTAAATAATGATTGAAGTCATGTTTATCGTTGTATGGATGTGATATTTGGCTGAAATGAGTTCTGTACGTGATAGTTGTTGATTCTGGGACTATCACAATGGTACAGGGAGTCGGACTCTCAGTTTCGAGAATCCGGTTCGTTTCACCCCGGTGCGAAGTAATACAGTGCATGCACGCCCCTTGCTGGACGTATGGCCCCGTGGCCGGAACTAGGATAAACCCCAAGCCATTGTGTTAGCCTTTGCACCAACCATCGAGAGAGTGGACGCAGCACATTCATTCTAGTTAGTGTCGGGCGACCGATCCGAACACCGACAGTGGCGCGCCAGGTAGGAAGCGTTGTGATCGTTCTCTTCATCCACAGTCTCTCTCGATGGTGATCCACACGAGGCGCGACAATCGATACCCTATGGGAGTCTCAGACCCATTCCCGGCCGGATACCAGATCTGGTTCGGAGCTTGGAGTTTGAGGCGACCGGCAACGGCTACCTCATGCGGCTTCTTTCGAGGAATGCGAGCGTGGAGGCTTCGGTGCCACCCCCATCATCACCCCGACGCAGGAGGCGTTCGGGCTAGCGTGCGTGACGAGCGCACGCGGAGCAGCGCAAAGCGGCTCGTGCATGCTCTCCCGAGCGGGTCAGAGCAAACGAGTCACTGCCTACAGCCGCGACAGGGGAGGCGGCGCCTTCACCGACAACTCCCACGATGTGTCCCCCCGGGGAGAGCACTGCCATGCCGTTGCGACGTCACGCCACCTTTATGGCCTACTCTTCATCGGTCAGCACGAACATTGATGCGTGTGAGGACCTGCCAGGACATCACTTGATCTCGATCCGTAACCTCATCACTACCTCGCCCGACGATCAGTACCCCGACTCCAACAGCAAGGTAAACGCGCGCGGTCATGAGGCCCTGGAGTGGGACTACTCCGGGCTCCGCAACTGTGAGGCTTTTATGTCGTTTCAGGCTGCAGCGGACTACTGCCTCACCTGCTCCGACGACTCTAGTGAGGGGATATAGGACACCACGGGGGAGTGCTTTGTCGTCAGGCTGACGGGGCCTGAAGACAAGGGTGATGGGGCAGGCGGCACAGCGGGTCGCACCGACCGCGCGGCTAACTCGCAGGCGGCGACACCGCTCAACAACGCCGTGCTCGTGCAGGCGCAGTTGGCCCAGGTCTGAGAGCTAGAGACCAAGCTCGAGGAAGAGCGCCAACATCTGCGGCGTCTGTGGGCCACTCTCGAGGTGGCACCTCTTGAGCGTGGTGCACGAGCCACGCCCGAGGCAGCGCCCCTTGAGCGTGGTGCACGCGCCAGAGAGGCGGGACGTGTCACTCGCACACGCATCAAGGCCGGTGATGACGTGGATGATCCACTGCCGATGGCAAGGGCGAGCCAGAAGCTGATCACCGCTGCGACTTTGATTCAGGCCATGCCTGAACCTTCGACCCCTGAGGGCCGAAACCTACGCCGCGAGGCGCGGCTCCTCATCGAGTAGGCCGCCGTGCAGCAGGCCGAGAGCTCCGCTGCCCGCATGCGCCATACGACCAGCACGAAGGCTGGTGGGAGCATGCGCGACCCGGAGGAGTCGGTCTGAACCCCACCCAGGGGCGAGGCAGTGCCAGCTCGACTGACGAGCAAGGGAAAGGTGCCCTCAGTCCAAGACCGTGTCCAGAAGAAGTCCGTAAAGGAACGGATTCTGGACACACGCGACGCCGATGATGGCGATGCCCGTAACGTCCTGAACATTAAGAAACAAGACGCAACGACAACTCAAGGCTACCACCCTCGACGTGGAGGCCGCTACAACAGCCGGGAGGATAGGAGCCCGAGGCCGGAACCCCCAGGAACCCGTGTGTTTAGTCGGGAGATTTGTGCTTCTCCTATTCCCCCGTGCTTCCGACAGCCCATCACCATCACCAAGTACTCAAGGGAAATAGACCCCATAGTTTGGCTCAATGACTACCACTTGGCCTGCCAGCTGGACGGTGCGACCGATGACGCCATGATCATTCGCAACTTGCCGCTTCACCTTGTGGACTCCGCGTGAACATGGCTCGAGCACTTGCTCGTGAACCAGATGCACGACTGAAACGACCTGGTGAAGACCTTCGTGGGCAACTTCCAAGGCACGTACGTGTGCCCAGACATCCGATGAGTCCCTTCAAGACTTCATCCACCGCTTCTCCAAGCGCTGCACCGAGCTCCCGAACGTCGGTGACTCCGAAGTCATTCATGCCTTCCTCGAGGGCAGGACCTGCTGGGATCTGGTGCGTGAGCTGGGGCGAAGCCCTCCCACCAGCGTGAATGAGCTGTTCGATGTCGCCACCAGCTTTGCCTCTGGGGAGGAGGCAGTTGGGGTCATCTTCGACGGCAAGAAGGGGAAGCGTGCGGAGGAAGCGCCCGCGGAGGGCAGCAAGCTTAAGAGCTCTGCGAAGAAGCACAAGAAGGGCAAAAAAGCACTACGCGGTCAAGGGCGCGATAAGGACCCTGACGAGACCCTCGCGGTCGATGCAGCTCGCAAGGGCCCTTGAGGCCCTCCTCGAGGGGGAGGCGTGTTCAATGACATGCTTAAGAAGTCGTGCCCTTACCACCAGGGCGTGGTCACTCATACCCTCGAGCAGTGCGAGATGCAAAAAAAAATACTACAAGCGTGTCACCTCGAAGGACGACAATGCGAAGAAAGACGCGGACGAAGGGGGGCAAGGACGGCTTCCCCGATGTAGAGAACGTGTTCTTCATCTTCGGGGGGCCAACGACGAACATGACGCCCCGACAGCGTAAGCGTGAACGTCGAGAAGTCTTCTCCGTTCACATATCTGAGCCAACCTACCTCGACTGGTCGGAGGAGACCATCTCCTTCAACCATGAAGATCACCCTGATCACGTCCCAAACCCGGGGGCTGAGGCCCTTCTCAGTGGGCTCTGTATCGCCATCGAGCTTGGCGTCAAGCGCCTCGATGTCCGGGAAGATTCTCGGTTGGTCATTGACCAAGTGATGAAGGACTCTAACAGTCACAACGAGAAGATGGAGGCGTACTGCAACGCTGTGCGACAGCTCGAAGACAAATTCCATGGCCTCAAGCTCAACCATATAGCACAAAAGTACAACGAGGAAGCGGACGAGCTCGCCAAGATCACGTCGGGGCGGGTCACCGTTCCCCCGAACATTTTCGCCCGCGACCTCACCGAGCCCTCCGTCGATATCAGGACGACTGCCAAGAGCCCCGGCGCGCTGTCGGCGGTTACCCCCTCGAGAGCTACGAATGTCGAGCCCTTGGACGAGGACCGCTCGAAAGGGGAACACGAGGACTTGGATCATGGGGCATCCTCGGCAGACGAGGCTGAGGCGATGGAGATCGATGAGGTTCCAGCCTCTCGAGAGCGACCAGTACCTCGCTTGGATCGATCGAGGGGAGCTACCCCCGGATCAAACCGAAGCACGGTGCATCACCAGAAAGGCCAAATCCTTTATCTTGATTGACGGGGAGTTGTACAAGCGCAGCCCCTCGGGGATCTTGCAGTGATGCATCCCTATTCCTGAGGATAGGGAGCTGATACGAGACATACACGCCGGTGAGTGCGGCCATCATGCGGTACCACGCACCCTCGTCGACAACGCGTTCCGGCAGGGCTTCTACTGGCCCACGGCAGTTGCTGACGCCAACGAAGTCGTGCACACCTGCGAAGGGTGTCAATTCTACGCGCGCAAAACCCACCTCCCGACGCACGCCTTGCAGACCATCCCCATCACGTGGCCTTTCACTGTGTGGGGACTGGACCTCGTCGGTCCTCTGCGAGCGGCGCCCGGGGGCTTCACCCATCTGTTGGTGGCCATTGAAAAATTCTCAAAATGGATCGAGGTTCAAACCATCAGCAGTATCAGATCTGAGCAAGCCGTAGAGTTCTTCATGGACATCATCCATCGGTTTGGGGTACCCAATTCGATAATAACTGATAATGGCACCCAGTTCACGGGCAAGAAGTTCTTGGAGTTCTGTGAGAGCTACCATATCCGCATGGATTGGGCGGCTGTAGCGCATCCGTAGACGAATGGCCAAGTAGAGCATGCCAATGACATGATACTACAAGGCTTGAAGCCAAGAATCTTCAACAAGTTGAACAGGTTTGTCCGAAAGTGGGTCTCGGAGCTACCATCGGTCATCTGGAGCCTTAGAACAACCCCGAGCAGAGCCACGGGCTTCACCCCCTTCTTCCTCATCGATGGTGCCGAGGCTATTCTCCCCACAGACTTGGAGTGCGAGTCTCCGAGGCTCAAGGCTTACCAAGAAGAACAAAACCAGCAAGCCCGCGAGGACTCCCTAGATCGCGTGGATGAACCCCACGATGTGGCGCTCTTGCACTTAGCACGGTACTAGAAGTCCCTCCGACGATATCAGGTGCAAAGGGTCCGACGTCGAGACCTCAACAAGGGAGACCTAGTGCTAAGGCTTCGACAAGATAGTCGAGGGCGCCACAAGCTCACTCCGCCGTGGGAAGGGTCGTACGTCATCGCTGAAGTCCTCAAGCCCGGCACGTACAAGCTCGTGAACGAGAAGGGCGAAGTCTTCGCCAACACTTGAAACATTCAACAGCTACGTTGCTTTTACCCATAAATTTCTAAGTTTCTTTGTACATATGTTATTTTTGCAATAAATAATAAAGAAAGGTCATGAATAGAAGGACTCAGCTTTGCCCTCGACAAAGCCAAGTCACCCTCGGGGGCTACATTGGGGGGGGGGTCCCCTCCTAAATTGTCCCACTCTCGCAGACGTTTTCTTTTCAAAACTTTAATCGCATTGCACCTCACGCGCTTTGCAAAGATGGAGGCAGGGTGCGAATTGACTAAGGCCAGGGCCGGCCGGGCCGCGGGACTACCTACGTCTCCGGGATACAGCTTCCCCCCACCATCCTACACCCAAGTCATTTGGCGAACGCGACTTACCCCGCCGAAATCTTTACAAACCCTGTAAAAATGTGATAAATGTATCAAATAATACTCCAAACAAATTGTGCAAGCGAATTGTTCATTACAAATCAAATGAAAATCGAACCCTAAATAGTGAATTGTCTACTCTCTAAACGCTTCAGGGCACGTCTTCCCCGTCTCGAGAACCTGCAGCTGCAGCGTCTTCTCCTTCGCCTGCATCGGGGAAGAGATCACCCTCAAACAGCTCGGCAAGCATCGCGGTGGTACCCTCGGCGGCAGCATCGGCCCGCTCGACGACTGCAACTGCGGCATCATCATCAAGGTCTTCGACGACGATGTAACCCGCAGCTAGTGCCTTGAGCTCCACGATGAAGTGTGTCGATATGACGCTGAGCTGAAGGGCACCCTTCAGGCGCCTGGTGACGCAGTTGCCCAAGGACCTTAGGTGGCTGGCCACCGAGCTACCCGATGGGATCTCCTCCCCCTCGAGCCCCCTGCACATAGCAACAACAACACCCTTCAGGTCCTTGAGGTCCTCCTGGGCCTTCGAGTACGCGACCTGGAGGGACTCTGCTGACGTCGACGTGTCCGCCACGATCTTCCGCAGCTCTGAGACACAAATTAACACTAAGATAAGTCTCGACGAACTCAAAAAAGACATAAATACCGATAAAAGCGATTTACCTTTGGTTCATTCCCGCTCTGTCGCCAGCAGCGCCCGCGTGGCACTCGTCTCCTACGGTAGCGCGAACATCGAGGCCCCCCTCTCCTCGGCAGAGATCTCCAACGTCTTGACACCAATGTCCCCCTTGACTAGAGCCTCAGTGAGCAGCGCGATTGCCGTTTCCCCGGACTCAAGTCGGGTGTTTGCCGCCACGACCGTCGCCTCTCTCTGCTGGAGCAGGGACCTCGCCTTGCTGAGCGCCGTGTGCTCCTTTTGGAGCTAGGCCTCCACCGCCGTCAGCGCCTCAGTCTTCTCTTGGAGAGCGGCGCCTAGCCTCGAGGCGTCCTGGGCCCTTTGCTCCACCAAGACCCTCTGGGCGTCGCGCTACTCCTTCGCGCGGGTCAGAGCCAACCCACGCTCGCGGCCATCGGCTCGCGCTTCGGTCAGTACGGCGCAGAGCTTGTCCACCTCATAGCGTAGGTCGTCGTTCTCCTCCATGACCCGACGCAGGTTGGCATGCTGTTTGACTATGTAGGAGATCTTCTGCCCTGCCATTTCTCTTAATTGCTGCCGGTAAAAGTACACACGATGAGATATGTGCACGAACGCAAAAAGGGAATAAAAAAGCTTAGGAGCAAGTTGACTTACTCGGTGAACGGCGAGTCCTCTGGACATGTGGAGCTCGAGGGCATCGGGGAGGGTACTCTGCAGGTTAGAGCCGGCCTGCCGGTAGGCTTCCCACAGCTCCAGCTCCGCCTCTGTGTCGTCTAGCAGTGTCGGGGGAAGCTCGGGCAGGTGGAGCTCCAGATCCGTCCAGGCGTCGCCACGCGCAGAGGTCCTGGCCGGGGACAGCTCCGACACGATGGCGCCCCCATCACCCCCGACCCCGGCTGGATCGGGGATGGGCCCAACCTTAGCGTCTTCCTCAGTGGTGACCACCGGTGCTGGTGGTGTGGACTTGTCGCCACCCCTGCCCTCGAGGAGTGGGGCCACACCCACGGAGCGGTCCAGGGGCGCCGCGTACGCGGCCTTGAGCCCTGGCACTGCCACCTCCGCGGACAGGGCCACGTCCGCGAGAAGGCCCGGGACGACCACGACCATAGCCTCGACCTCCGGCGCCTCCACCATAGCTTCACGATCGTCGGCCACACCATCAGTTGTCCGGGCCACGTCCCCAGCACGATCAGCGCCCGCCTGGACTGTGGCGTCGCTCGCGGGCGCGTGCACTTCTTCTCCTCCGACATTGGCGGGAGCTGGCTCCTCCGTGCGGCTCGCAGCCCCGGCGCCCGCAACATCCCCCACGCGGAGCCCTCGCCTTGCGTGCTCCGCCCCTTGCGCCAGCGCCGCCTGGTACCGGGCAACGACCGCCACGGATGACCGAGGCACCCCAGTCGAGGACTACGCCGCCGTGTGCGGCGTGGCGCGTGCCCCTGACTTGAGCGCATTGGCGGGCGCAAGCGAGGGGAAGGAGGGCGTCGCGGTTCGGCTAACAGGGACATTCAATCAAACTCAAGCAAAGGGAAAGCATAAGCCAAACAATGCACAAGAGTGACTCCCGCCAGCTTGCGCTTTTTTGATCCGCTCGGGGGCTGCGCACCCCTCGAGCCAGATCGGGCCCTCGACGATGCCGCGGAGGAAGGCATGACGGGCCCCTGTGCCATCGATGGCGCGGCCGCGTCGAGGGTCACCCCACCTGCCACCAAAGCGGGCGTGTTTTGGGTCTGCGCTGTCACAGGTGCGGACTCCTCCTCCTGCATCACGGCCTGCAGCGAGGGTCCCGCGAGATCATCGGACGAGTCATCGTCTGGCTCGGGGGTGCTCTCCGGGGTGGTCAACGGGCAGCGACCATCCCTCTCCCGCTTGCGGTTCTGCTTCCCATGAGCAGTCTTTCGCCGCTGCTTCTGCTCACGCTTCTTCTTCTCGGCGTCCTTTTGCGCTTTTTGCCTCTCGGCAAGAAGGCAGTTCGCCTCACGGACCTCGGGAAGTGGGGGATCCGATCGATACCCCTTGCGAGATAACCCCTGAGATCACCACCAGAATTAGAAACAGAGATCAAGCATAAAGCAAATCGAATTGATGAAATTGGAATCGAACAACTTACAAATTAAAGATGGCCTGCCTCGGGACGCATCTTGATGGCCCACAACGCGGCGCTAGAGCTGTCCATCTTGCTATACTCCACTGCACGCTTCGCCCTCTGACTCGCGTGCCTGGGGTGAGCACCTCCTCCATCATGCAGGAGCCCTCGACCGGCGCCCCCATGTCACACCCGGATTTACACAGAAACTCAAATGCTATCATATGTGTGTCCACGATGTCCACAAAACACATACAACTTACAAATATGGAAATCGGAGTACATATGCTCGAATAAAATAGTTTACATCAGAGTTTACCTAAATAAAACACAGCGGAAGTCTATGTATTAACTCTCTCGACAGGTAGAGCCTCAAGTCCACAGGGACACCGACTTGTTGACCACAACTCAGAAGTATAGAAGATCCAAAGAAAGTCAGTAGCAACATACTCATTTACTCCATCTGTTACCCATCCGGGATTTTGTTGAATAAATGACAAGTGTAAGTAAAACATTTACTTAGCAAGTATAGCACGAGTGTATGAAGGCTCAATGTAAGGCTAGACACGGCTGAACTGCGTTAGCATTTTTAGTTGGTTCATTTTAACATTGTCCAAGTTACTACAAGTGAAAGGAACCTAGTTGCAACCCAATTAATAAAGTATAAGTGTCATTAAGCGTAAATAAACATAATCTTCTAATCAAAAAGGATCTAGGCCGCTCGTGACCCTGAGCAAGGCTATCATGATAGATTTACACTCTGTAGAGGTTTCGCCCTTTACCCACCAGTCGCGTAAAAGCTCAAAAGAACATTAAACCCAACCATGCACATCAACACTTCCAATGTGTGACTGCATAGGGACGCGACGAGGCTTTTCACAAGACACCCTAACAAGACAGTGGCCGATTATGGTACAACATAGGCAGCATGACCCAGGCACCGAGATTGACGTACGCCTACGGGTCAATGGTGTCCAGAGCGCGGGCATCGCACCCAACAATGCGCAATGCGTGGAGTTCCCTATCGCAGGGACTCCCAGCACGGGACCGTGTCTCACGGGGACATAGCCGACGGATCTCCCGTCCTCGGTGGATCAAGACATACTCTCACCCATGTTTCCCATAACGCCGTCGGCCCCATCGGTAACCACTAACCAGCTAGAGACGTACATGCTACTTGACCAAGACGAGAGCCATAATAGTTCTAGCGGTGGCGATAGCCTCCTGGGTTGCCGCTTTAAGAACCGGACCTTACAGAGAGACACTAGAACAAAGCACGAAGCACATGCTCTAGTTCCCTAAACCAAGTTGCTAAAAAGCAAGTTTTATCATTAATGTAAAAGTGAACCATTATGTCAAGATTAACAATTAAACATTGGTGATAGTAGCTGTGCATAGCAAATATTCTACCCATATGCATAAACCCGAGGTAATCAAGGGACAGGATAATCAAGACTAGGTACAACCTTAAAGGTACATCAATTTAGACACATGCATGTATGAAATAAATGATTACAAGGTGGATAGGTAGCAAGGATTGTCCGTGCTATAACTTGCCTTCCTCAAAGTGTGCTGCTGCTGGTCCTACTCTTGAAAGTCCTCCTCGTACTCGAACTTCAACGCAAACGGCTCACCGAGTGGACACGAATCACCACACAAGCATCCACACAAGCCAATATATATAAACAAAAGTATTCTATTATAACAGTACATCAAACAGTAGAAACAGAACAAAATAAGGTTCTAAAATTAATCTACGCTTCGCTACGAACACGTGAGCGCAAGAATCACACTAATCAGAGCTAAAACGAGAAAGTTACGACATTTGTAAGGTTCGGGGACTTGCTGGTAAGGTTCAAAAACTTCCAGGGACCTATTCGTGAAAAACTGAGGACCTATACGCAATTTGTTAAAAGAACCCAAGGGCTAACGCGCAAAAAGGTAGGGGATTTTCTACGAAAGAGTATAGATTAAACGAATATGGTAGAAAATTACAAGATTCACTGAGGGTCTTACTGAAAATCTTGATGACGAAAGCGACGGAAGGCTCGACGCGACGATGAGATGAAGAATGGGAAGTAGTGGAAGATATGGTGGAAGAAGACTACCTTAGAGAATCCCAAACAAAGGGCCTCCCTGTAAAGGAGTCGATGGTGTGCCTTTTTCCAAAGGAGAGGTGGTTCGTATACATAGGGAGAAAACCTCTCATTTCCAGGTTTATTACCAATATGAGACTAAAGGTGGTTTGCCCCATTCAAATGCGAATGGGCTTTGAAATTTGGCCCAATAAAGTGATGGGATGGATTTGGCCTAAAATTGGGTCAACTTTGGGCCAAGGCTGGTCTACTAATATTTAGGCTGGTAGTCTGTCACACCCTGAAATTTTTGGATTTCAGGATGTGATTTTGAAGAATAATTAAATAAAAGATTTTCCCATAATTTTAAAATTTTTCTCAACTTTATTTAATTTACACGGAATTTAGTACGATGAAAAACATTTTTTTCTAAATTAAAATAAAACAATGCAAGTTTAACATTGTGTGCTATGCGTTCATGCCAGTTGCATTTAGTGGTTTTATGCGTGTAATGTTTCTAAAATGCGTTTAGGAGCCTCATAGGAATTTTCTAGATTTTTCTGGGATTTATTCCTATTCTTCTATAGCTAATTCCAATTTTTGGGATGTGTTAAAATCCTTTTCATGAGCTCCAAATATTTTATTTGGCTTCCTCATGTCCAACTCTACCTTCGGGATTTTTCCTGGAATTTTTGGAGCATTTTTTGGGGCTTAAATTATTTATCTAGAATTTTCTGGATTTATCTTTGCACGAAAAACAATTTCTGAAAATAAAAAGGAAATCCAAAATCCCTAATCGGGCCGAGCCCAACAAAACCCAGCCCAACCCCTAACCCCTCTTCCTTTTGAGGCCCAACTAGCTAACTCCGGCCGAGTCCGCTTTTACTCCCTGGAGTTTTTATGTGGCTCGTTTTCCCCCCTGCTCCTCCGCGGCCCAGCGTGCCAGCCCACCGCTTCGCACCGGCCCAGCTCCGCCCCTCCGGCCCACGCGTCCCCTGTGGCCCAACTTCCCCAGCGCTCGACCGCGGCCCGGCAAGCCCCGCGCGGCCCAGCCCCGCGTGCAGCCCAGCCGGCCGCCTCTGCCGTCGCCGCCGCAATCTCCGCGCGCCGCCGCCGCCGCCTTCCTTTTATCGGCATGCGCGCCTCCTTCAAAGCGTGCACCCTCAGCCCTAACCGCCTCCTCTCTCGCGCAGCGCCCCCTCACGGCGCACCATTGCCAGGAAATCGCCGGAGCCGAGCCGCCGCCATGGGCAAGCACAGCGCCGCCGCCCGCCATGGCTGCCGATTCACCGGCGACGAGCCCCTTTGGAGCCAATGGGCGCCACCTCGAGCACCTCCTCGCTAAGACAAAGCTCCCCGGCCGGTCCTCGTCGTCGGGCGACCACCAGAGCCGCTTCCCCCGCGAGAGCCCCTCGCCGTCGGCTCCTGTCTCTGCCGCGGGCCGAACTCCGGCCATCTCCTCTGGTGGTGAGCACCCCTACAGACCCCCCCTCGACTTCCTCTCCCTCCTGAGCGCGTCGCCTGTGTCCCCCGTCCACCTTAGCGCTGGCGAGCCGAGCCAAGCGCCGGTGAGCTCCACGCCCAACTCCCCTGTCTGTGTAAACGAGAGAGATGAAGCTTTTGCAAGAAGGCCCCCCGGGAATCCTGTAATTTTTGCGATACAACTTGTGTCTTGCGACTTTTGCATAAAACCCCCTAGAGAATCCCACCCTCTGCACATAAGTCCAACCCGAGCCCCTTTTACAGATCTAACCCTGCACTTCTGGAGTTTCGCGGCCACTTTTTGATGTGTCTCGGGAAACTTCCTAGCTACCCCCTGAGGTATATGGTTAATCGCGTCCAGGTCCTTGCAGCCTTGTTTATTGCATAGAATCCACGTTTTAGATCCGATTCAATCCATTCTTGATGCGTTAGACTCTTATCAACCCAAACTTCGATCTAGCACTGTTGTTCACCATGTGACATATTTCTGAATTTTTATTTGAATACTAAGTTGATTAAATGCTATCTAAATGTCTTTTCTTAATTTAAAATCTAATTAAGGTTATACGGTTTTTCATATTAATGTTAACATTTATTTAATTATTTTTCTGAATAAAATATAATTAAGTTCCATCTTGGTTCTTGTAAAGTAATATTAATTTGATTAATGTTTACCTAACTAGCTCTTTCTAATTAAAAGCAATTTAGAGTTAAACTCCAGCTGTTCATAAATAAATGTTAACATTGATTAATATTAACATGAATGTGTTTTTGATTATAATATGGATTTATGCAACATGGTTCATATAGTTATTCGATTAGATGCTCTCACATATTTTTATTACTTAAACTTAAATGTTTAATTGTATAAATCCTACATAAACTTTTATAAATAAAATATGATTAGCTTATTTCTGGCTTTTATAAATGAAATTGAATTAAACCCAAAATAAGATGTTTCTCTGAAATATCTCTTTTATTATTTAATTAATTAAAAATTATCAAGCATATAGGCTTTTATTTTCTTTTATAATATAAATCTTCCGATAGTCGTATCTTTTCAACCCCAGCTCCGTTTTCAGCGATTCTTGCGCTCACGTGACCGTAGCCTCGAGCCCTATCCTTTAGCATGCTCTTTTAAAGATTTTATTTTGATTGGTGTACTGTTCTTAGTTGTATATTATTTGCTTGCTTGTTTAGTTGCATGTTGTGCTCGATGATTGCTGCGAGTAGAGGAACGTCATCGAGAGATTTCAAGCAGAAGAGTTTGAAGATCCTTTTTGATTAGAAGATGATGTTTATTTATATTTAATGTCACTTATACCTTATTAATTGGGTTGCAAATGGGATTCATTCAATGTAGTAACTTGGATAATGATAAAATGAACCAACTAAAAGTGCTAATGCAGTTCAGCCGTGTCTAGCCTTTTTGAGCCTTCATATACCCGTGCTATACTTGCTAAGTAAGACATTTACTTACGCTTGCTATTATTCAACAAAATCCCGGATGGGTAACAGATGGATCAGTGATACTTCTGAGCTGTGGTCAACCAGTCGGTGTCCTTGTGGACTTGAGTCTCTACCTGTCGAGAGAGATAGACTTCCGCTGTGTTTTATTTCGGTAAACTCTGATTTAACTATTTTTATTCAAGCATATGTTCTCTGTTTATCATATTTGTTAGCTGTATGTGTTCTGTGGACTTCCTGGGCACACATATGGCAACATTCAGGTTTTTGTGTAAATCCGGGTGTGACACCTCGCCATGGAGGGCAATGCATCGGTGAAGACCCCGAACTTGGCCTAGTGCTCGGGCGACGACACGCCGTGTGACCTGGTGATCGCCTTCTCCCGCAGAACCTTGCCGGTGTACGCCGGGAATCGTCGTTGCGCAGGTAGAACCACCCCTTGTCCCAGTCTTGGTTGTTGGAGGTCATCGTGCAGGGGACATAAAGGTGCTTCCTATTCTCCCGAGCGTGTATGGCGAGGCCACCGGCGCGGATGGCCTTCCGCACCCCCCTCGCTTCGCCCGCAGTTGTGTGGAGCTCACCCCGGAAGAGGTGAACCCACAGGTCCAAATGCGCCTCGACCCCTAAGTACCCCTCACAGACGGCGATGAAGACCGCCGCTTGCGAGATAGCGTTGGGTGCGAAGTTGTGTAGCTCCACCTTGTAGTGGTGGCACAACCCCCGGACGAATCGCCCTGCGGGGATGCCGAACCCCTGCTCGTGCAGCCGCACCAGGCTGACGACGTCGCCCGGCGGGGGGTTGGGCTCCCCGTGCGACAGCGGCGGAGCGATCCACTCCGGCTTCTCCAGAGTCGAGATCTTAGGTAGCAACCCGACCTCGGCAAGGCTCCAAAGGTAGTGCGCATTTACGGTGGACGGGCTCCATGGCGCAGGGTCCCTAATCTCAACCATAGTGGCGGGCGAAGGGAGGTGGAACGAATCTCGGTGGCGCACTCGTGCGAAATCTCTCTCACTCCTTCCTTGCGGTAGAGCTCAGGAAAGCAAAAGCGGGGGATGGCAAGTAAGGAGAATAACCTCTCTGACTCCTCGTTTTATACCCAGCTCAGGAAAGCAAAAGCGGGGGATGGCAAGTTTTATACTGGGCCCCATCTGGGAGTAAAGACCACACACACACAATCCAAGGCCGGACTATAGTGTGTCCCTTCAAAACCGCCTGCACGTGCGACGCTCTCGCCTAAAAAGCTGCACCTGCCCCGTCTCCCCGGGCCACGTCGGCCACGCCCGTGCTTACGACTCGGTCAAGCCGAAGACCAAGCGAGAAAATCTCTCCGGGGATGCCTTCCAAGGTAAGGCACCTCTTCGTGAGGCCCTACTGATAAGGGGTTCGAAGCCTGGCCCATCGAGGGTTTGACAGGTGCCCCAGGTAATGAGGACATCACTCCTATGGATACTCACAACAATCCTCCATTGATCGTTCAAGGTCCAATCACTAGGGCTCGTGCGCGACAATTGAATTTAGAGCTGAGCTCGTTCCTAAGTACTTCTCTATTTGATTATGAGAATAGATTGCTACCTAATGATTATATTGTAATTAGGAACCATGGAGAGGACCAGAGGATAGTTGAAGAAGGGCTTCAAGGTGGAGAGGACCAACAAGGGCGTGCAAGTCAAGATAGAGGCCCAAATCAACTCGACTTCGAGTCCACCTCGGAGTCCAGGAACAGTCAGCGCTAAATCAGACACCCAGGTCGCATACGGGCTCTGATTTGGATGTACTTTATATGCTTGGAAATCTAATAAGATAATATTGGCAATGGCACTGGTCTCATGTCAAAATTCATCCGGAGTCATAGGGAATCGATGAAACAAGTTGACGTCTAGAATCTGTTTCGGTGCTGCGTCATCTTATTTTAGCCTTTGGGCCGTGTATCGTGTTGAGCCCAATAGGGGCGCATCCAGGGGGGTCGACCACGACCCTAGACTCCTTAAAACAGTAGCCACCACCCAAGTTAGGGTTTGAGTTTTGCTTAGATCAATTTTGTCAAGAACAGTATCGCCACTCGTCGGTTTGTGAGACCCCAACTTCATGAGTTTAATCATACATATGCAATTGTGTTGCAATCTTTCTCGTTCTTGCTTGTGTTATTCGATTCGCAAGCAAGGATTAGCCTTCTGGGTGAGGTCAACCGTGCAACGCCGGTTGATAACCTGAGGAGACGTGGTGCTGCGATTGTGGGGTTCGGAACGTGTGGTTCGGAAGCCGGATCGATTTGAGTCACGACTCCACCAAATCGAGAGTTATCAGAACCTTTCAGAAGATCGGGAACTACTACAAGGGCAAGGACGAGTACAAGAAGAAGAAGCACGGTGGCCACAAGCACAAGTACAAGCTGCGAGCCATGGTTGCCGGTGCGAGCGACGTTGACACAAGTTCAAGTTACACTTCATCGAGCTCGAGCAGCGAGGATGAGGATCAAGGTCAACGCCGAAGGTACTCGAGCAAGGACTTCAACGGGCTGGCGTGTACGGCTTCCAGTGGTTTCTGCACCATGGCACACAGCACTAACAGCAAAAGAGTGCAGGAGAAGACTCGGACTCAGACTCCGAGGATGAGGTAAACCGCGATCTAGACTTCTTGCTAGAGGAGGTTGATAGGCTGAATGCCTTGCTTGATAACCGTGATGATGTGCTTAGAGAGGCCAACAAGGAGAAGAGGGAGTTTAGGTCTTTGCTTGGTGTGTCAAGGAGAAAGTGGCTAAACTTGAGTGTTTGCTTGTTGCTTCTAAAGTTGAGATTGATGCTTTAAAAATTATTCCTATTGTTTCTGATGAGCCTGAATGCATTAATTGTGAGCATGTGATGAATGAATTGGTTGAATATAAGAAGAAACACATGACTAAATTGGAAGAATTTGATTTGCTCAAAGTTGAACTTGATGAGTTGAAATCTAGATTTGCTTTGTTAGGAGCTTGCACTTCTTGTCCTGTCTTGCATGCTAGATTGGATGAATCTCATGCTAAGATCAAATGCCTTGAAAGTTCTTTGAAATCTTCTATCACTCATGCTTGTTCTAGTTGTGATGTAAATGCTTTGAAGATTCTTGTACTTGAGCATGCAACTAACCGCTTGCAGGATGAGAATGATGAGTTGCGTAAGTGTTTGGGTTGGTTGTCGGGTCGTGAGCCTCAGCTTGGTATGATGATAGCTCAGTTCAACCGAGCTGATAGTCGTGGGCTTGGCTCGGAGAATGTGTGTGAGAGTGATGATGTGGGGTGTGAGAGTGTGCCAATTCCTCCACAAGTTACCCTAGCCAAGAACACCTTTGATCATAAACCCAACCACTTGAAAAAGAAACTTGATACTACTCCTGATCCTCCACTGTTCCCCCCTCGAACCAACAATTTCCAAAAGAGTGATCTTTGTGGGAGAATTGAGTGGTCTTAAGCCGAGTGAGAAGCCTCCACCAAAAGAAGCTCTAAAGCCAAAGCCAGTCTGCTACCACTATGGGTTTTGTGGTAGGGATGGTCACCAAGAGGAGTTCTGTTTCAGGAAGAAGAGAGAAGTGATGCGAGAGAGAGATGGGTAACCAGAACAGTTACCGCTCGTCTCATAGCATGCCTGAGCCACATGCACCTATGCCTAGGGGTGATGGGTTTATGCGTTCGATTCCTAGAGGGGGTGCTTGTGGATTTGCAGGTGGTCCTCAGAGATGTGGTGATAGGCGCTTTGGATTTAGGGGTGGTGAATTTGCTAGGCGTCCCTCTCCTCGTGGTCAGTACGAGTTTGGGAGGAACGACCGTAGCTTTGGTGTTCGGAGGGAGTTTAGGCCCCGCTTTCCCCCGCGTGATGTCCCTCCGATTAGACGTGATAGAGCTCCGCTTGTGAGGTGTGGGAGGTTTCCACCTTTAGCTGGTGGTGGTAGAGTAGATTTTGCTAACCCCTCTTTTGAGCAGATGGCTCGGCACTGGTTTGACTCTTTTTGTTCTAACCCAGTGCTGAGTCGTTTGCTCACTCTCGCACTCGTTTTTGATTTTGCATGTAGTGGGAGGCTTGAGGAGGTCATGGTTGATCGACTCCAGTTGCTCTTGACACATGACCGGAGATCGAAGGGGGTTCTCAAGTCTCACCCCAGTGATGACAAGGAAGTTGTCGGTGTTTAGAAATCGTGGTCCCGACACCAACCCGAAATGCATTGTGTTCCCTCCCCTTATGGTTGATGCAGAAGGTAATGCAAGACACAGATTTATCCTGGTTCCGGTCGCAAGACCGTACTTCCAGCAAGGTGGTACGTGCGATGTGTTATTCTGCACCGGACTGATTGTGGCGGGTGATTGAGGCGGGGTGTCAATATCGTGGTTTACACGGTGTATGCGAATGTTCTCTCCCTTCTCTTGTTCGATTGATCCCCCCTCCTTTTATAGGCCAAGGGGAAGGGGTTAAAGGGATGTGTCGCCGTGCAGGCGTAGGAGCTGCACAGTAGTAGGAGTGGTATCGGGCGTGCTTCTTCGTCCTTGACCACTGTTTTGCGGTATTGCGGTGCCTGTGATCGATTCTCGTACTGTCGATGACGCCAGGGAGTGGTTTCGAGGATCCGAGCTGTCCTTCGTGCGGTAATTATTCGCCCATACACCATTTCGAGGGTCTCCTATGCCAGGGTACAGCCCATTCTGTGGGAAATCACTGTGGGAGTTGGTAGCACAAGGAGTTGGAGTGACCCAGCCCTGTTCGTATAGTGGCGACATGTGCGCATAGCGCCAGGGATGGCCGCATAGTGCTCGGGATGGCCCACCATGCCTCCGCCGTCCTCTCTTCTTCTCCTGCTGTGTGCTCGAGGGTCTCGGTTCGTCGGAGTTGGCAACACAGGGAGTTGGAGTGACGTGCTCTGTTTGCACAACGTCGGGCTGTCCGCATAGGGCCTCGGTTGGCAGCATAGTGACGAGAGTTGGCGGATGCGACGCGGGGGGAGGGGGTGTCGTGTCTGTCAGGGCGACGTGGCGAGAGATTTGCCTTTTGACTTTGGATGCACTGCGGTGGTGAGCGTCAATAATTGTCTATCGGAGCGGAGGTCTCGACCGAGGCGGAGCTTTCCCCATTTCGTGGGTTGCTCGAGGCTCGACCCTCAGGCCTCGACCGAGGCGGAGTTTTCCGATTCGCTCGAGGGGTCGGTTCCCTCGAGCGAAGCGGAGATTGAGGTGCGCGTCGAGGCGCCCCGTGGGGTGTCTTGACTGGGCCTTTGTCCGTTGCTAGGCCGTGGGCCTTAATTTTTGTTTCTCTTTTTCTGGTATGTGTATGAGTTTAATGTTTAACAAGGGTGATTATCCCATAGGTTTGGATACCCCTAATGATCGCCCCCAACAGTAGCCCCCGAGCCTTTGTTGGAGTAGGTTCAATCCAGCAAAGGCTTTTCGTCGTGGGTGCTTCTGATAAGGTTTTCTTTGAAGAACTCCGCTGGGTGCGCACTAGCGCACCCGCGGGTGTAGCCCCCGAGGCCTTGGAGGAGTGGATACACTCCTGCAAGGGCTGTCAGCATTTCTCGCTTTCGTGAGCTACAACATATCTCGTCTTCAAGGAGCTCAATCTTGTGGTGGGAGGAGCCCCCGAGCCCTGGCCCTAGCAAGGTCGATCAAGGGTGGTCCTCGACTTTGAGTTACGACCCTCGTCGCCCGTTCGTGGGGAGGAGAGGCGACGCAATCCATGCTTCCCTCGAGCAGGCCGCGAGTCATGGACGCCTCTGTGAGCTGTTAGCGGGTAATTCAAGTAGACATTCGTGCCTTGTTCGATAGAGGTCGGCTCGTGGTCCGGAGACACGTCTCATAAGAGCACTTGTGAAGGTTTGCTAGGCAGGGCTCGACCCCATTCGTTAGGGGTCGAGGGCTCGTTGCTCTCCCTCGGTGGGATCCCTCGACTAGCTGCCTCCATCTGCCCTCGAATACAATATGGGGGGGTGCCCTCGAACTTCGTATTCGAGGGTAGGCTCGATTGCGCGTGCCCACGGTTGTCCCTGACTCTGTTTGATCTGGAGTGCCTGTCGAACCCTCAAGGGGCCAGGGCTTCGAACCCCTGATCAGTAGGGCCTCGAGGAGAGGTAGCTTATCTTGGAAGCTTTCCGGCTAGCCTCGAGCGTTTATTTTTGTAATCGTGGCCGACGTGGCGTGGAGCATACGAAGCGGGCGCGCCTTTTCAGGCAGAGCGGCTGAGGCGTGGGTAGTTACGATGGGATGTGGCGTCTGCGACGTCTGGGTTCTCGCGCGTAGTGGTTATCCTAACCAGTGGGGCCCGGCCGTCAGTGACAGCGGTGCCAACCGCATTGAATGCGTATTTCACGCGGCTGGGATGCCGGTTGCGCTTCGTATTACACTATAAATAAAGAGGCAAGGAGAAAGGTTTGGCTTACCCAGCCCTTGCCTTCCGATTGCATCTACTTCTTCCAAGCGCCGCCGCCCTTGCCTTTCGTCTTCCTCGCACAAATTCCGTTTTTCGCCACCGCCGTTTGTCATGGTGACCATCACCGACCCCGCTCCGTGGAGCACTTCCATCGCCGCCGACGACTACCTTGCCGGGCTGGTGGAGGCTGGGGTGCTGCCGGCGAACAGCAACCCAGAGGAGCCCATGTGGATCGCGCCGCCATCCAACCACCATGAGCCTTCTCCGCCGGAGGGCTTCGTGGTGAGCCTGGCGAGGCTGCACGAGCGGAGGGTTCGGAATCCCCGCTTCGCCTTCTTTCGCGGGTTGTGCCTCCACTATGGTGTGGAGCTCCACAACTTCGCACCCAATGCCATCTCGCAAGCGGCAGTCTTCGTCGCCGTTTGCGAAGGGTTCTTGGGGATAGAGGCCCACTGGGACCTATGGGTTCACCTCTTTCGGGGTGAGCTTCATACGGCAGCCGGTGAGTCTCGAGGGGTCAGCCGAGCGGTTCGCGCCGGGGAGCCTCACCCTGTAAGCACGGGGGCAGTGGAGCGGGCTGTACATCCCGGCGATCATGACCTCCAACAACACCGACTAGGACAAGGGGGTGGTTCTACATCCGCAACGTCGACAACAAGCTCCCGGCTGTCACACCCCAAAATTTTTGGATTTTGGGATGTGTTTTGTTAGCATAATTAATACAATGATTTTCTGAATTTTCTAAAAATTTTCTAAGCTTATATAATTAACAGGGAGTTTAGTACAGGAAAACCAAATTTTCCTAAATTAAAATAAAACAATGCAGGTTTAACATTGTGTGCTTTGCATTCATGCCGATTGCATTTAGTGGTTTTATGCATGTAAAGTTTCTAAAATGCGTTTAAGAGCCTCATAGGAATTTTCCAGATTTTTCTGGGATTTATTCCTATTTTTCTTTAGCTAATTCCAATTTTTGAAAGGTGGTGCTAAAATCTTATTCATGAGCTCCAAATATTTTATTTGGGTTCCTTGTGTCCAACTCTACCTCTGGGATTTTTCCTGGAAGTTTTGGAATTTTGGGAGTATTTTTCGTGGCTTAAGTGATTTATCTAGAATTTTCTAGATATATCTTTGCACGAAAAACAATTTCTGAAAATAAAAAGGAAATCTAAAATCCCTAAACGGGCCGAGCCCAACCAAACCCAGCCCAGTCTGGTTCAGGCCCAGCTAGCTAACTCCGGCCTAGTCCGCTTTTGCCCCTCAGATTCTTTCCCGGTCCGCTTTTGCCCCTCGTTCTTTTGCTCAGCTCCGGCCCACCTCTGCGCCTTGGCCCAGCCCTCTCCTCCCAGCGCGCCGGCCCACTCAGCTCCTCCCCTGCCTCGGCCCACTCCCCCGGAGCGGCCCAGCCTGGCCCACCAGCGCCCTCCTTCCCCGCGCGCGATGCGCCGCCGCCGTGCCGCCGCCTTCCATCTCTCGGCGTCCGCGCCCCTTCAAAGTCGCGTGCCACGGGGCCCTGCTCCCCCCTCCCCCATGCCTCGGTGCCCTATCCCCTCCTCGCCCTCGCGCAGCGCCGCCTCCTCTCTGCATAGCGCCGTCGAGCGCCGCCGCCCGCCATGGCTGCTGGCTCGCCGCCGTTGAGACCTCCCGGGCGGAGCCGAAGCCTCCCCGAGCTTCCTCGCGCCGCACCGGAGCTCCCCGGCCAGTTCTCGTCGCCTCCCCGCGCTCGCCGGCCACTGCCTCCGCCTTGAACCGAATGTCGGCCGCCTCCGTGGATCCCCGCTTTCGGTGAGACCTCCCCCGACTTTCCCTTGTGCCCCGCTCCCTCTTGCGCGCATGGCCTAGGCCCCCCACCCACCGCAGCGCCGGCAAGCCGAGCCGCCAGTAGCGCCGGTGGGAAGCTCCCCCTGTGATGTCCCGAGGAAGAAGGAGATGGTTTTACAGTTAGGTCCCCAAGGAAATGAGAAAACTTTAGATCTAATTCTGTGTCTTGGCCATCTTCCGGAAAACACCCTACAAGTTTTCCCTCCTGCACATAAGTCCAACCCGAGGCCTTTTATAGATCTAACCCTGCACTTTTTGAGTTTCGTAGCCACCTTCTGACGTGTCTCGGGAATCTTCTCTGCTAGCCCCTGAAAACTATGGTTAATTATGTTTAGGTCCCTGCCACCTTGTTTAACCAATAAATTTCACGTTTTAACTCCGATTCGCTTCGTTCAAGTTGCGTTAGATCCATATAGACTTGAGCTATGCGTTAGCACTAACATTTATCATGTTGTTTATTTATGAATTTTTATTTAAATATTAATTTGGCTAAAGATTATTTAACTATGTTTTCTATACTAAAATCTAATTGAGATTTATACTCGGCTTTTAAATGCTAAAATAAATTTGAGTAATGTTTATTCAATTAGTTTTATAAATAAAAGTTAATTAAGTTATATCTCAGTTTTTCATAAATGAATCTTAATTTGATTAATGTTTATTTAAAACTATCTTTTCTAATTAAAAGCTACTTAGAGTTAAACTCCGAGTTTTCATAAATAATTATCAACATTGATTAATATCAACATGAATATGTTTTTATTATAAGATTGAGTAGTCAACACGAAATATCTTATTATTCTATTAGATGCTCTCACATATTTTTATTACTTAAACTTAAATGTTTAATTGTATAAATTCTACATAAACATTTATAAATAAAATATGATTAGTTTATTTCTGGCATTTACAAATTCAAATGAAATTGAATTAATTCCAAAATAAGATGTTTCTCTGAAGTATCTTTTACATTATTTATTTAATTAAAATTTATCAAGCATATAGTCTTTTATTTTCTTTTATAATTCAAATCTCCCGATAGTTGTATCTTCTCAACTGTTAATCCGTTTTCAGCGATTCTTGCGCTCACGTGACCATAGTCTCGAGTCCTATCCCTTAGCACACTCTTTTAAAGCTTTTATTTTGATTGGTGTACTGTTCTTAGTTGTATATTGTTTGCTTGCTTGTTTAGCTGCTTGTTGCGCTCGATGGTTGCTGCGAGTAGAGGAACGTCATCGAGAGATTTCAAGCAGAAAAGTTCGAAGATCAAGATTTGAAGACTATGAGTAATTATAACGGATTTGAGCCAAGTTATAGCACGGACAATCCTTTCTACCCAACCACACCCTTTACAATTATTTAATTTCATATGCATGTGTCTAATTTACTGTCCCATTAAGAATGTACCTAGTTTTGTGTATCATGTTCCTTTGATAACTTTGGGCTTATGCATATGGGTAGAATCTTTGCTAGGCGGAGCTACTATCACCATTATTTAACTGCAAATTCTGACTTAATGGTTCACTTCAATGTTAATGATCTTTTTAGCAACATGGTTCAGGGAACTGGGGCATGTGCTGTGTGCTTTGTTCCAGTGTCTCTCCGTAAGGTCCGGTTCTTAAAGCGGCAACCCAGGAGCCTGTCGCCACCGCTAGAACTATTATGGCTCTGGTCTTGGTCAAGTAACTCGTACGGCTCTAGCTTGACAGTAGTTACCGACGGGGCCGACGGCGCTATGGGAAGCACTCGTGAGAGTATGGTTTGATCCACCGAGGACGGGGGTACCGTTGGCTATGTCTTGTCAGGCACAGTCCCGTGTTGGGAGTCCCTGTGGTATGGGAACTCCGCACGTCGCGCTCTTTTACTTGTTGGCATGCGTGCCAACGCTCTGGACGCCATTGACCGTCTTATCGCTGCGCCCTGAGAGTCAGTCAATCTCGGTGCCTTGGATCATGCTGCCTGTGTTGTACCATAGTGGCTACTGTTTTGTTAGGGTGTCTTGTGAAAAACCTCGTAGCGTCCCTATGCAGTCACACCTCGGAAGTGTTGATGTGCGTGGTTGGGTGCAAAGTTCCTTTGAACTTTTACGCGACTGGTGGGTAAAGGGCGAAACCTCTGCAGAGTGTGAAATCTATCATGATAGCCTTGCTCAAGGTCACGAGCGGCCTGGATCCTTTTTGATTAGAAGATGATGTTTATTTATGATTAATGTCACTTATACTTATTTAATTGGGTTACAACTGGGTTTCATTCACTTGTAGTAAATTGTTAAATGTTAAAATGAACCAACTAAAAATGCTAATGCAGTTCAGCCGTGTCTAGCCTAATTTTCAGCCTTCATACCCATGCTATACTTGCTAAGTATTTGTTTACTTACACTTGTCAATATATTCAACAAAATCCCGGATGGGTAAAGAGATTGGGCTGATCAGGAGACTGCTGCTGAGTTCCCTGAGGACCTGCCGTACTTCTGAGTTGCGCTCTCCCAGTCAGAGTACCTGTGGACTGCGGCTCCGCTAGTTGAGAGTTATAGACTTCCGCTGTAATAATTATTATTGTTATACTCTGATGTAAACTATTTTATTTCAAGCATTTGTACTCTGTTTATCATATTTGTTCGTTGTATGTGTTCTGTGGACCTCCTGGGCACACATATGGCCGCATTCGGGTTTTGTGAAAATCCGGGTGTGACACCGGCATACAACGCCAAGGTGCTGCGCGAGCGGACAAGTCGTGGAGCTACGACGTCTCCCCCACCGACCGCCAGGAGTGACTCAAGGTCTTCACCGACGCCTTCACCGCGCTGTCGAGGGCAGGGCTGACCGCGGCGGGGGTCATTGCGAACTTCAACCAGCGGTACGTCCTGCCGCTAATGGAGAGGGCACTACGCCTTGACCAGCTCAGGGCGGATTCGCCCTGGCAGGGCTCGAAGATGAAGGAGGGGACCCTCGTCCTCGAGTACCGTATGCACCGAGCACGACGAGCTGTGGAGGTCTCCAAGCTCGATTGCAAGGAGGTGGCCCTATTCACCATCAAGATACGCCCCGAAGCGGGGTATTTACAATTTGTAAGTTCTCTTTTAAGTTTGATTTAGATTCAATCACACTTCTTACCCTCGAGGGTTTCTGATTGCCGATTTTGGCTTTTTCTCTTCAAGGCCTGTCTCAGAAGGGATATCGCTCCAACCCTCCTCTTCGCGAGGTCCGTGCGGCCAATCGCGTCTCTGCCGAGAGGCAGAAGGCGTGGAAGGATGCGGCCAAGCAGAAGAAGGAGAGGAAGCACCGACGAAATGCGGCGCATGAGAAGGAATGCCGCTGTCGGGCCAGGGAGGGGCGCTCCCCGCCTACTACCCCCGAGACCAGCCCAGAGGCGTCCTCCTCGGACAACCTTGTGGAGATTCTGCCACCCGCGCCGGTGGCGGCTGAAGTGATTGTGCCCCCGAAGGGGCGAAGCTAGGAGACCCTGACGTCATTGCGGGATAGGGGGGCCTCGAGCGGCTCGGCGCCCTCGATGGCGCGTAATCCCCCCCCCCCCCCGCGAGTACTGTGGTGACTGCTACAGCGGCTCGAGCTCTGAGCCCACCCGCGCCTGGGACAGACAAGGGGGTCGCAGACCCAGGGGCCACGAGGGCGCAAAGCCCTGCACCCGTGGGCTCGAGGCCCACGAGCGAGACCCTACCGCCGAGGGGCCGCAGCCGTTCGGGGGGCCGGCAGCCCTCGAGCGGCAAGAAGCGCAGGCTAAGCGGCCTCCTTCGGGTTAGGTAAGTTCTTGTCCCCTTTTCTTGGACATAATTCATGGGTTGTTTTTGGTCCAATTTTATTGACTTGGTTTCTGTTAGCCAACCCGGACCGCCGGCATCACTACCGTTGGCGCCAATGAAGGCGCTGAAGGTGTCGACGCGCGCCACGCCTCGTTCGGCAGCGCCGCCCTCGTCGACCGAGATCGGCGGTATCAGGCGGCCCTCGCATGAGGGGTCGCCTGATCAAGGGGGTAGGCGGTGGCCGTGGAAGCATCGGCGGCAGCGGGCGACGACCAGGCCACGGAGACGACCCCGGCTTTCCCCGTGGAGGATGCGGCCCCTGCTATTGCGGAGGTGATCGAGACATCCGTGCCGGCCGAGGGCACGGAGGTATCAGAAGGTGCGGCCCGCGCTGAAGACGCACCCGGCCACGGTACGGCGGAGGCGGAGGAGGTGCCCGGGGCGGGCACCGCAATGGTGACTCTCCCGGCCACCCTCGAGGGTGGTCAGGAGGATGAGGAGGAGGATGCTCCGGGCTTTCGGGACGGGATCTGGAGCCATTGGGAGGAGATGACCATGCGCGCCCTGCCTGGCGTCCCGGCCTTTGAGGCCTGGCGCAACTTGGGGCTCGGTCGGCGTGGCGTCCCTCCTGGCCTGGCCGGGTCCACTGAGGCTCAGCGTATCCTATGGGAGGAGCAGCAGGCCTTGGGGACCACGGTCCAGGAGGCCCTGAAGCAAGTCCTCAAACTCCACCTCGGTCGGGGCTTGGACGTCCACTAGGTAAGTGGTCTGATCACTATATTCGTTGCGTGTTTTGTATCTCTCCCCCTTTTTTCACCTTTGTCTGTCGTGTTGATAACAGAACCTGAGGGAGAAGGCCGGGTGAAAGGTCGTCGAGCTCGCTGATGCGTACGTCGAGGTGCATCAGCTAAGGGAGGCTTTGAGCCATGTTGAGCGGGAGCGCCTGCGCGAGAGGGCCCTCATCGTGGAGATGGTAGAGGAGGTCCTTCGGCAGGGGGACGAGCTCCATCAGCAGACGCAGGCGCTGGCGGCACTCGAGTGCGAGCTTCAACAGGAGCGCGCCGCCCTTGCCGAAGCCCGGGGGCAGCTGCAGCAGCGGGACTCGGCTCTTGCCGCGGCTGAGGCCCAATTAAAGATCCAGGGCGAGGCTATCGACCTGCTCACTGTGACAATGATGGAGGGAGATGTTGCCATCACGGAGCTGCGGGCCTCAGTCGAGGCCCAACAAGGCGAGATGGCAACGCTCCAGCAGGAGGCTAGCACTGCCCGGGAGGCCCTCGCCGAGAAGGAAAAGCTGATAGAAGGTAAGTTTGGTACGAACTTATCCTAAATTTGAATTCCAGTTTTGGAAAACTTATCTAATTTTGCTTTTGGGCTTTCAGAGCTGCGGAAGGCGGCAGAGGAGACTTCCTCACAGGCGGAGTCGCTCTAGGTAGCCTATTCGAAGGCCCAGGAGGACCTCGAGGAGCTACGGGAAGTAGCCCTCGCCGTCTGTAAGGAGGTCGAGGGGCCAGAAGCCCTCGAGTCCCAGTCGGGCAGCTCGGTGGCCAGCCGCCTAAGGGCCTTGGGTGGCTGCGTTGCCGAGCGCTTGAAGGGGGCCCTTCGCCTTGGCATGCAGAAGACCCTCGGGGTGATCTCGACGCACTTTGTCATGGACCTCGAGGCGGTGAGCGGTGGCTACGTGGTGGCGGATTACCTCGACGATGACGCTGCGTTAGCCGTCGTGGAGAGCGCCGACGCCAGTGCCTCTACTCATGCTGCCACCTTGGCGCAAATCTTTGAGAGCGAACTCCTTCCCAACGCTGAAGACGAAGAGGACGCCACCCCCGAAGGCCCTGCTCCCTGAGTAGTTAGGGGTATTTATGTAATAAGTAACTTAGTGTTTAAACAATTTAATGTTTCAAGCGCACATTCGAGTTTTTATTTGAATTATGGTTTTCTTCATCATGGTTTTCTCACTGAATTTGCAAGGGACTTGTTGAGGAAAATATCGTTCATAGACTAACTTTAGCGTAGGTTGGCGAGGGGGATATCGTATCCTTTCGAAGGCATAGGCGGTCCCTCGACTCGGCCGGCCCTTGGCCTTAGTCAATCTATGCCTCGAGCTGCCTTTTGGCAATTTACTGGAGATGACTGTGATGAAAGGATTTTGAAGAAAAAACCTTAAAATTGGGACAATTTTTAGGAGGGGCTGCCCCCCCGAATTAGCCCCCGAGTGAGACTTGGCATTTTTCGAGGGTAAGCCTAGTCTTACTCATTTTAAGGTCCTTCTTTATTTATTTATTGAAATAAGTACAAATGTACATGAATGCTTGGAAGCTTCAGGGTAGAAGCGACGTAGTTGTTGGATGTTCCAGGCGTTGGCGAACACTTCGCCTTTCTCGTTCGCGAGCTTGTATGTGCCTGGTTTGAGGACCTCGACGATGATGTAGGGCCCTTCCCACGGCGGTGTGAGCTTGTGGCGTCCTCGATTGTCTTGTCGCAGCCTTAGCACCAAGTCCCATTTGTTGAGGTCTCGTTGTCGAACCTTTTGGGCTTGATATTTTCGGAGTGATTGCTGGTACCGTGCTGAATGTAATATCGCCACGTCTCGAGCCTCATCCGCTTGATCGAGTGTGTCTTCACGAGCTTGCTTGTTTGTTTCTTTTTGGTAGGCCCTGAGCCTCGGGGACCCATATTCCAAGTCCGTGAGGAGGATAGCCTCGGCGCCATAGACGAGGAAAAATGGGGTGAAACCCGTGGCTCTGCTTGGGGTCGTTCTAAGGCTCCAAATTACCGAGGGTAGCTTTGACACCCGTTTTCCGCCGAATCTATTCAGTTTGTTGAATATTCTTGGCATGAGACCTTGTAAAATCATGCCGTTAGCATGTTCTACTTGGCTGTTTGTCTGCGGATGTGCTACGGCCGACCAATCCATGCGGATATGGTGATCGTCACAGAATTCCAAGAATTTCTTTCCTGTAAACTGGGTGCCATTGTTAGTAATTATCGAATTAGGGACCCGAACCTGTGAATTATATCCGTGAAGAACTGCACAGCTTGTTCGGATCTGATGCTGCTGATGGGTCGAGCCTCGATCCATTTCGAGAACTTGTCGATGGCCACCAGTAGATGTGTAAAGCCCCCGGGTGTTGTTTGCATTGGCCCGACGAGGTCGAGCCCCCACACAGCGAATGGCCATGTGATAGGAACGGTTTGCAAGACATGGGCCGGGAGGTGAGTTTTGTGTGCGTAGAATTGACACCCTTCGCAAGTGCGCACAATTTCGTTGGCGTCGGCAACAGTCGTGGGTCAGTAGAAGCCTTGGCGGAACGCGTTGCCCACGAGGGTACGGGGTGCTGCATGGTGGCCACATACGTCAGCGTGGATGTCTCGAATGAGCTTCCTTTCCTCCGGAATTGGAATGCATCGCTGCAAAATTCCGGAAGGGATGTGCTTATACAATTCCCTATCGATAATGAGGAACGACTTGGCTCTTCTCGCAATGCACCGGGCCTCGGTTCGATCCGAGGGTAGCTCCCCTCGGTTGATCCAGACAATATATTGGTTGCGCCAATCGCGAGATGATGGGGCCTCATCGATTTCCATAACTTCACCCTCGTCCGCTGAGGATATCTCCTGACTTGAGGCTTCGGGTTCCTCTTTCGAAGGATCCTCGTCCATGGGCTCGATGCCCACAGCCCCCGAGGGTTCGGTCCTCGAGGGAGCATCAGGAGCTCTAGGAGTTGGCTTGAGGTCGATGCTCGGCTCTGCTAGGTCACGGGTGAATACCTTTGGTGGAACGGTGATCCACCCTGACGCAATTTTGGCCAATTCATCGGCCTCCTCATTGTATTTTCGCGCTATGTGGTTGAGCTCGAGGCCATAGAATTTGTCCTCGAGTCGGCGTACCGCGTTGCAGTACGCTTGCATCTTGTCGTCGTGGTAGCTTGCCTCCTTCATAACCTGATCGATGACCAGTTGTGAATCTCCCCGGATGTCAAGGTGTTTGACACCCAACTCTATAGCTATACGAAGGCCGGCTAGCAAGGCCTCGTATTCGGCCATGTTCTTGGACGCCGTGAAGTGCAAACGTACCACGTGCCTTATATGTTCTCCGAGGGGTGAGACGAAGAGCAGGCCTGCACCCACGCCGGTTTTCATCACCGACACATCGAAGTACATGATCCAACATTCGGCTTGGATCTGGGGTGGGGGCAGCTGTGTGTCGGTCCATTCTGCCATGAAATCGGCCAAGATTTGTGATTTAATTGCCTTGTGAGGGGCATAAGTGAGGGCTTCACCCATCAACTCCACAGACCATTTGGCTATTCTACCCGAGACATCCTGGTTGCGGAGTATCTCCCCTCAAGGGGAAAGATGAGACCACGGTGATAGGATGAGCCTCAAAGTAGTGGCGCAATTTGTGCCGAGCTAGCACTACTGCGTAGAGTAGCTTCTGGATTTGTGGATATCGCGTCTTGGTTTCGGTCAGTACCTCGTTGATGTAATATACCGGCCTTTAGACGGGCAGAGCGTGTCCTTCCTCAGTTCTTTCTACGACGATGACCCCGCTGACTACTTGAGTCGTTGCGGCTACGTAGAGGTAGAGGTCGAGGCGCTCACCCTCCTTAGGTGGCGTTAAAATTGGCGCTCGCGCGAGTGATGCTTTTAGCCCGTCGAGGGCTTTCTGAGCCTCTGGGGTCCAAGAAAAATGCTCGTTCTTTTTTAGGAGTCGGTACAGGGGCAAGCCTTTCTCGCCGAGGCGCGAGATGAACCGGCTTAGGGCTGCTAAGCATCCCAATACCCTTTGTACCCCCTTTAGGTCTCGGATCGGTCCCATCTGTTTGAGGGCCAAGACTTTTTCAGGGTTGGGTTCAATGCCTCGCAGGGTCTGTGCCGATGTCTCATGCTCCCGCGTTGCTCCACCAGTTTTTGGGCCGGCGGAATTGCGTATGCGAGAGGCTGACCTTTCAGCTTGCTGCACAGCCGCTTGCTCAATGAGGAGCTGCGCCTCTCGGTGCAGATTTCGGCCATCGGGCGTTGAGGGCTCTACCATGGCACGGATCAAGGTCGCCGCAGTAATGAGCTTTTGGCTTGCCCTGGCTAACGCGAGTGGGTCGTCCACATCGTCATCAGCATCGATGCGGGCTCGTGCCACGCGCCCGGCTTCCCTGGCACCGCGCCGCGCATAGGACAGTTGTCCTCAAGCGTTTCCCAGAGCTCTTGGACCTATCGACGTTCTTCCTCGAGCTTGGCTTCAAGTTCGCGGACTTGGTCTAGTTGTGCTTGTGCAAGCGCAGCGTTGTCAGGCGCCTGCTCGTGATCCCTGGCGTGTGCTGGCTCTCCTGCCCCGTCATCTCCGTCATCCCTTCCCGAGAGGACGATGAAGCACTCCCTGGTGGGATCGTAATCCCCCTTGCTAGAGTCGTCGGAGGAGGTTAGGCAATAATCTGCCGCAACCTGGAAAGATAAAAAGGCCTCACGATCGCGAAGACCTGAGTAGTCCCATTCGGGGACCCTCTGGCCGCTCTCGTGTGCCTCGTTGCCAGAGTCGGGGTAATCGTCGTCTGGCGACGTTGCTATGAGGTTGCGAATTGAGAGCAGGTGGCGCCCTGGCAGATCCTCATACGCCGTCAAGTCCATGTCAATTGATGAGGAATTGGTCACGGTTGCGGTGCGCGCCTCACCGGGGATTCGCCACGTGTCGACCGTGTTATACCCGGCCGAGTGCGACGTTGTGGCGGTGTTCTTTGCCCTTGTCGTGCCGGTCTCAACCCGTTCGGGGGAGCCGGCGCGGGCCGCTTTGCGTTGCTCCGCGCGCGTTCGCCGTGCGCGTTGACGCGAACGCCTCTTGTAACAACCGTAAAAATTCCCTTAGGATTTGTTGAGTGCAAAAATGTGGATTTCAAAATTTTTGGTGAATTGTTGTGCATGCAAACCAATATTTAAAATTGATTCTATTGCTTCCCAAATTCTTAAGCAATTTAATTTTGAAATTTAAAAATCAATTTGAAGTGCTAAGGATGAAATAGTGTGATTGGGAGTTAATTGGATTTATTTGGATTTTTGGTTGGTTTGAATTCAAATTCTAGATTCGAATTCAAACTCTAACTATTTAAACTAATTGTCAAACCTTTTCTAACTGTCGTGGGCCAAATCTCCGAGCCAAGTCCATCAAACCCCCTCGAATTCCTTTTCCTGAACCAGCGAACCAAGCGGCCCAGCCGGCCTTTTGGCCCAGCTACAGCCCAGCCTTCACCCTTTCACCGCGTCGCTCCTTCTCTCTCTGACGTGTGGACCCCACCTGTCAGCTTTCTTCCTCTTCTCTCTCTTCTTCCCCGCGCCGACGCCACTCCCTCTCTCTCCCTCTGTCGCGCGCCCGTGACCTCCAAGCCTATCCCATCAACCCCTTGCGGCCCGTCCGATACGCGCCGCGTGTCCGCGAGCGCCTGGCCGTTCCATCTCGCCGTCCGTGCCCGCGAACCCTAGCGCCATCCCCTTTAAAAGCCGCCGTCGGGCCTCCTTTCCCTGTTCAAGCCGCCGCCGCCCCATTGGGGTTTCCAGTCCCCAATTCGTGAGAGGAGAGGGAAGAGGAGAACCAGAGGAAGGCCGTGGAGGAGAAGCCGGGAGAGGAGGGGAAGCCCATCGTCTTCTCCACGCCGCCGCCGCCGAAGCCGTCGCCGCCGCGCGTGGGACCGCCGGCACCAGGCCGAACCAGGGAGCGAGAAGAGGAGCACGAGCACCGCCGGCGTACCGCGAGTCTACCCCGAGCTGCAGCGTACGTCTACGTGACCCGAGGTGAGCCATTGTCGTCGACCCCCTTCTTCTCCCCTGTCTCCGGCCAATCGCCTCCGCCGTCGCTTGCTAGCCCCCTGGGATCCGACCTTTGAATCGTGGCCACGTCTCTTGTGCAGGAACCCGTCGCCGCTAAACCTTGCGCAGCCCGCCATCGCCTCTTGCTCGCAGCCGAGGCCGCCGCGGCCGAGCTCCGCTCGCCGCGCACGAACGCCGAGGCCGTGTCACGGCCGTGGGTGACCACGTGCCCGCGCACGCGCACCCAGCCACGTCCCAGCAGTTGCTGAGGATTGCGCGCGCGCAAACCGTCCATAGCCGAGCCGTCCGAGCCGAGTCTCTGCCCGCGCATCGCCGGCCGCCGTGGCGCCATGGCCGCGTCGCCGCCGTCCGCGTCGGGAAGCCCGAGCCAAAGCCATGCCGAGCCCTTTTTCACCCCGCTCGTGACCGCCGAACCCTAGCCAAGCCTCTCCGGCCACCCTTGAGCCGAGCCGAACCGTCTCCGGCGAGTTTCGCCGTCGATCATCGCCGCCGGTCGTGCTCTGGTGCGCACCGCGCACGCGTTCGAGTCACGCCGTGGCCACGCCACACGCTGGGCCACACCAAGTCACCACACAGCCACCCGCAGACGATCCCGATTCGGCCACACGTGATCCCGTGCACCCGGCTGACGTGAACCGCACTCACGGTTCACGGTGGAGTTAGTCCACCAGAGCCAGATCCAGCAGCGCCCCTTCGTGGGCCTAAAGTTGAACCTTAAGTCTGTTTCACACCCCTAAACTTTCTTGGCCCGTTCACCTTTCGGCCCAATTCCAGCCCACCCATCGTTTAATCTTTTTCCTTTTTCTTTTAACCGCGCTGACGTATGGGGCCCACATGTCATACACTGTGTCACTGACACATGGGGCCCACTGACCCGTTGACCATTGACCAGTCAACGCTGACGTCAGCAGGGCCCACTGCTGACGTCATCCTAGGCGGACCCCACTGCTGACGTCAGCATGACGTTATGCTGACGTCAGCAGGCTAATTATTTATCTGTTTTTCTTTTTCGGAAATTATTTAATATTTTCAGAAAATGATTTAAACTTCAAAAATTAATAATAAATCAACTGTAGCTCAGAAAAATATGAAACCAGTTTCTATATTTTTCTAAAATCATGACCTACGCGTTAGTACAGAGTTTGGTGTTCTTCGGGACTTTTTTCATCGCTGTTTTGGTGTTTCCTTGCTAGTAGTCGCGTCTTATTTTATTTTCCGCGACCTTAGGAGCTCCGGAGAGTCTGGAGGGGCCGGACCACTACGACAACTGCTTTGACGAGGGCGAAGACCTTTGCCCAGGTTCACGCCCGACCATTCTCTGAAATACCTATTATACATGCAACTAGTATGCTAGCGCTTTACTTTACTCGCATAATAAACTTGCACTGCCTTTGTTATTATCCTGCTACCTTGCTACCTACTACTCACTTTATGATTATGCTATGCTATGCATGTGTTGGGATGGTTGTGATTTGATCCTCTTGGCGTGAGTTGTGGGTGGTATCGGAGGAGTAGTGCAGCTAGGCCGTGTAAGCGAGTAATAACAACTCGATCGTTTGATCGAGGTGCTTGGGGACTACACTCGGGCAGTCCCTACGGAGTACCTGTTGCGGGTACATGGTTCTTGGATATTGGTACTTGAGGAGTACTTGAGGAGTTTGGGTGGCTATACCTGTTATGGGTGCCGATTGCGGACAGTTGCGGCGGATCGCTTATGACGCAGATACTCGCTTTACCGACAATTAAGGACCGAGTCGAGTTCCAACTTTGGACGTGGGAATACTGTGCTAACCATCTACCCAGTATGGGGAGGGTTCCAGCAAGCCTACTCTAGTGCGGCGCCGAGACTGTAGGAGAATCGAGCTTGATATGTGTAGGGGGGATTCATTGCGGCGTAATCTCCCTGATTTACCACGGCCCCCGACTGGCCCCGGTGGGAAGGTTTCACGACCCTGGGGCAGATGTTAGATCGGATGTTTCCCAAGCCCAGGGAGACAGGATTGGCGCTGTTACTGTTTAGGGTCTTTGCTGTGGGCTGTGTCTCAGGTTGGTTGCGGACTAGCCTTGCAGCCCGGATGGATTCCTGGAGTGCCACCTCTGTAGAGTGTAAACTATACGTATAGCCGTGTCCACGGTTACGGATGACCCATTTCTGATAAGTTCTGACTAGCATGGGAATCTGCTTTCTTACCTCATCCTTTGTTTTGGGTTATGAGAGATTGGTCCAGCTGAGGCTGTTGAGACAAGGTGGGGAGGGAGCTCACCGAGTCGACTAGAGAGAGAAAGGAGTTGGTGAATAATGTTTGCGGGAACCTGCTGTGGCAGGACGAGCCCGATGGGAAAATGTGAGGTTGACGGGTGGTTTTGGGAGTGGATGTGTGTGTGTGAGAAGGAGTTGGTGATGAGTTGAATTTGGGTTATTGCTGCTGCTTGCATAAGAAAACTCTGGCTCAAACCTTGATTATTTCTATACCCTAGAATAGGCCACTTTAAAGCTTGCATCATATTATGGTTGGTGACGTGGACCTGTCCCATTTCCTTGGGGACAGACTTTGGGTTCTCAGGTGAACACCCCGACCACGAGTTCAACCAGGACGGGTGGTACGATTGAAGGGTGTGCGCTACGCTCAAGGATGCCTGTGGAGGAGTGGACCCTGATGATCTAGCTACCGTTGCGCAGATGTTTCTTATTGTCGATTTAGCCCAGAGGGCTTGTACCAGACGCTATGTTTTATATATGTCATGTAATGAATCTTTTATCGTTTTATGGATGTGATATTCGACTGAGATGAGTTCTGTACGAGATAGCTGCTATTCCTGGGACTATCTCGAGGGTACAGGGAGTCGGATTCTCGTCGTTGAGAACCCGGTTCGTCACAGTTGGTATCAGAGCCATACTTGACCGTAGCGCGTAACCCTTAGATCGGAATCTTAGGACAGAAGCTCTAACTGAGTCTTCTACTGTATACGAAACCCCTTGGACTATTTGAAAACTGTATATATGTTCATCTCAACTATTTGTAAAACTTCTACCCTTACCTTACCTTGCTAACTTACTAACAACCCACTAACTGTCTGGCAGATGGAAGGAAGAGGACCAGCAGATGAACGACGGGAGATCAGGACCACAGGGGCGGACTATGGAGGTTTGGCAGTGCTACTGAGGGAGGTGTTGCGTACAGTGGGGATAGATGTGGACAACGTCTTCTACGAGGGCTGGACCTACGGCCCTGGCGAGGGAGTACACACCCAGTTACAGATGGTAGTACCCAATATCCCTGGACGACCAAGGTCACTGATGCTACGGGCAGCTACCAGCGAGAGCACCTTCAGTCGGGCAGTGCAGACTATAGCCATGAGGATACTCCAACTTGCCACACTTGTGTACCAGAACCAGCTCAGCCACACTCGTTTCCGGTACCTACCAAGGGCTCTTGAAGATCCAACAGACAGAAACGCAGTCAGCTTGTAGGCTCACGCAGCCGACCAAGAGCGGAACGTGACGTTGTGGACCTCAGTTCAGTGCATGATTGAGCAGGAGTACTTAAACATTGGCCTAGAAGAGAAAGTTGCCAAGCTGAAAGAGAGGGTATGGAAACAAGACATCCAGCTACTGGAGAAGGACAACAGGATCGCCTTACTTGAGAAGCGCCTCGAAGCTAAGGCAATAGAAGTCAGGGTCCTAGAATACGAAGCTCGCAACAACAGACAGTTGGCAGGACTGATCCGAGCAACTCACCATGCTCGAGATATCCGTCTGGAAGATCAACTCACAGAAAAAGACAAAGCACTGGCAGCCAAGGAAGAAGAGATAGAAGAACTGAAGGAAGAAGTATATTGGTTGGACAGTCACAACTCAGAACTTCAGGAAGAGGTGGATAGCTACAAGGAGAAGAGTGGGCGAAACTACCAGCTGATGAAGTACTTGAGTCTTCAACAGATTATGGCAAAGGATGAAGCTCGAAGGACCCTTAGTAGTTGGGTAAGATCAGACAGGAAGAGGGTAGCAGAGGTGATCACAGTGAACCAAGGACTACCAGAAGAACGCAGAGTTGAACCCAGAACAGAGCACTATAGGGTTTCACCAAGCCGAGTTGAGCCGATACCACTACCTGAGGCTCGAACCCTTACTCCCGAGATGACAAGACTAAGACAAGAACTGGCACACCTAGAGAAGCAGATGACAGGACCTGAGATGGACACAGTGAGGTTGGCAGCGCGCCTCACGGACACTCTCCACGATGACAGACAATGATCAAGCAGCAGATAGAGACTGAGGCTGTGAGGTTGGCAGCGCGCCTCACAAGCACTTTCAGCAGTATGAGACAGATGCAGTAGGCAGTATCAGCAGATGTCAGCAGTAGTGATGAGACTTGTATCTATCTTTTTGAGCAGATGTTTAGACTTAGTAGATCATGACCACCTTTTGGCTCAGCCACGATATAGCATTCGCTTAGATGTACTAATCCTCAAGGTTCCAGGAGCTGGCCTCGGGATAGTACTCATGTCTAGGGTGTAATGCTGTAATGAATGATCGAACTTTGTGGCTGTTCTTGCAGTTTTATTGATGTTCATCTTGAGTGTACTTTAGTGTTGAGTCTATTTCTTGTGTGCAGCTCCTACTCTAGTTACGCTAACTTAACCATTACCGACCGCCACTAAATCTGCTCTATGAAAAATACAGCAAGATGTCGATCCGAAGATCCAACCGACTGCTTGCACGTTTTGAGGAAGCTGAGCAAGAAGAGGTAGCAATGGCAGCTAGGGGCAGAGGACGTGTCAGAGGTCGTGGTCGCGGAAGAGCAACAGCTACAGTTAGAGGCAGGGGCCGTGGACGCGCAGCAGGCGTGCTCCAGCCCGAGAACAACACACCAGGTGGAGAACAGGAAGTGGAGATGGAAGAACCAGCAGTGGAACCTCAGCAGAACCAGCAGAACGAACAGCAACCACCGCCACCGCCTAACTTGGTAGAAGTAATGACTACTCAAACACAGCGGATGCAACAGATGGCACAGGCTAACACTCAGATGATGCAAGCTATGCAACAGATGCAGGGAAACTAGAACCAGAACCGTCAGGGACACCGTGAGGAAGACCTACAAAGGAAGATTGAAAGGTTCATCAGGCTGAAAGCACCCACCTTCGACTACTCTGACAAGCCACTCAACGCGCACGACTGGTTGCGTACCATCGAGACGAAGCTAGACCTGACAGACTACACTGAAGAGGAATGTGTGGCCCTTGCGGCGCACCAGCTTGAAGGAGCAGCGAAAGCGTGGTGGGAGAGCTACTGTGACTCTCACGCGAACCCAGCTCAGATCACCTGGCTAGAGTTTTGTGAAGCTTTCAAAGAGTACCACATCCCAGAACAAGTCATGGTGCATAAAGCAATGGAGTTCAGGACAATGACCCAAGGAAGTTTGTCTGTAGCTGAGTACGCTCGACACTTTGCTAAGATGTCAAGGTACGCTCGTGAAGACGTCAACACTGAAAAGAAGAAGCAGTTTTGGTTCCAGCGTGGTTTGCACAGAGGTTTGAGGACAGCACTCGCAGCGAGTTCACAAAGGACACTCAGAGAGCTGATCGACAGGGCTATCGCAGTTGAGAAGGAAAGAGTGGGACTTGAAGATACTTGGCGAGAGAAGAAAAGAAAAGCAGAACAGTTGCACAACCACAGACTAAGTCAGAGGCCGAGGAGTGGCCAGAGCAACATGCTCAGGAGAAGCTTTCAGCAGAGCAACAGCCAAGGAAGCTCAGGGTTCAACAGAAACAGCTACCAGGGTAACAGAGGCAGTAACAGCAACAGTTTTGGCAACAGAGGTAACAACTACAACAGCTTTGGTAACAGAAACAACAGCTACTCAGGTCAGGGAAACCCCAACTGGAAGCCAAACAACACGCCCAGAATTGGTGGAGGGACCTCAGTGGTCTGTTTTGCTTGTGGGAAGCCCGGTCACAAGTCCTTTGACTGTCCGGAGAAGAAGAACAAACAAACCCCAGCCAAGGCACCGGCACCTGGAGGACAAGAAAGGCAGCCAGCAACAGCGTAGAGGGGACGCCTCAACCACCTGACAGAGGAAGAAGCCGAGGACGCTCCCGACGTTGTGCTCGGTGAGTTTTTAGTAAATGGCATTCCAGCATTGATATTGTTTGACTCTGGAGCAACTGGATCTTATATCTCGACAAAGTTTGTGAAAGAGCAGTCACCCCCGACAATACCTAAGGCTAGACCTATAGTCACTACTTCTCCCTTAGGAGAGCTTAGGTGCACCTTAGAGTGCCCAGCAGTTAGTCTGATGATAGGTGGGCAGGAGTTCATAGGAGATCTAACAGTCCTGAAGTCAGACGGAATTGACGTGATACTAGGAATGGATTGGCTTACAGAGCACAAAGGAGTAATCAGTTGCTCACCCAGAACAGTTGAGTTGACACACCCTAGCGGAGTCAAAGTAACAGCAGAACCACAAAGAAAAGGAACAGGGAAAAGATCCAGAACATGTATTCTGAGGCAGTTGGTATACTCTATCGAGAAAAGGATGATCGAAGAAGTGCCTGTAGTATGTGAGTATCCTGACGTGTTTCCCGAAGAACTACCAGAATTACCACCTGACCGAGACGTAGAGTTCATAATCGAGCTGCAACCAGGCACAGGGCCCATTGCCAAGAGACCGTACAGAATGTCAGTGGAAGAGCTGGAGGAACTCAAGAAGCAGCTGAAAGAGATGCTTGAAAGCGGGGTGATCCGACCAAGTGCATCCCCATGGGGATCGCCAGTGTTGTTTGTGAAGAAGAAAGATGGGTCAATGCGCATGTGCGTAGACTATCGATCCCTAAACGCAGTGACGATCAAGAACAAGTACCATTACCTCGGATTGATGACTTGCTAGATCAGTTGAAGAAAGCCAAATACTTCAGTAAGAATGATCTGAGATCGGGATACCACCAGATGAAGATTAGAGAAGGCGACATTCCCAAGACAGCCTTTGTGACTCGGTACGGGCAGTACGAGTTCACCGTTGTGTCCTTCGGTTTGACTAACGCACCCGCTTACTTCATGAACATGATGAACAAAGTATTCATGGAGGAACTAGACAAGTTCGTAGTGGTGTTCATTGACGACATACTAGTCTACTCAGAAACAGCCGAAGAACATGAGGAGCATCTAAGGATTGTACTAGAGAAACTGAGACAGCATCAACTCTACGGGAAGTTCAGCAAATGTGAATTTTGGCTGGAGAAAGTAGTCTTTTTGGGTCACGTGTTGACAACTGAGGGAGTAGCAGTAGACCCAGAAAAGATTGAGGCAGTAGCAGAATGGAAGCAGCCGAAGAGTGTCACAGAAATCCGAAGCTTTCTGGGTTTGGCCGGTTACTACAGAAGGTTCATTGAGAACTTCTCCAAGATTGCCAAGCCAATGACCGAACTACTCAAGAACAATGTCCCATTCGAGTGGACGGACAAGTGCGAAAGAAGTTTCCAAGAACTCAAGCACAAACTCACTACAACTCCAGTATTAACCCTACCAAATATTCGCAAGGATTTCGTAGTCTATTGCGATGCTTCGAGACAAGGTTTGGGATGTGTTCTAATGCAAGAGGGCAAGGTTGTTGCTTATGCATCAAGGCAGCTGAGGAAACATGAGGAAAACTACCCCACACATGATTTAGAACTGGCAGCAGTGATACATGCATTGAAGATCTGGAGGCACTACCTGATTGGCAACAAGTGCGATATCTACACGGATCACAAAAGTTTGAAGTATTTCTTCACCCAATCCGAACTGAACATGAGACAGAGAACATGGTTAGAACTGATCAAGGATTATGACTTGGAGATACACTACCACCCTGGCAAAGCTAACGTGGTGGCAGATGCCTTAAGCCGAAAGAGTTATTGCAACAACTTGATGATAGAAGAAAGTCAGCCAGAACTAGCAAAGGAATTGTACATGCTGAAACTCGAGCTAGTAGAAGAAGGAAAACCCCAGGAAATGAGGGTGAAGTACAACCTAGAAGACCGAATCAAAGAAGCTCAAGAAAAGTGTCCAGAAATACAAGAAGTAAAGGAGGATATTTAGCGAGGAGTGGCACCTGACTTCTGAATAGATGAAGCAGGGACAGTATGGCTGAAAGACCGTATTTGTGTACCGCAGGACAAGGAAATCAGGAGAACAATTCTCTCAGAAGCTCATGAGTCCAAGTACTCGATACACCTAGGATGCACCAAGATGTATCAAGATCTGAAGGATAAGTTCTGGTGGAAGAAAATGAGAGAGGACATAGCAGAGTATGTAGCCAAGTGCGACTCTTGTCGAAGAATCAAGGCAGAACATCAAAGGCCAGCAGGACTGCTGAAACCACTGGAAATTCCAACGTGGAAGTGAGAAGATATCAGCATGGATTTCGTGGTTGGACTACCCCGCACTCAGAAAGGGAATGATGCCATTTGGGTCATAGTTGACCGGCTGACAAAGGTAGCCCACTTTATACCAGTCAAAAGCACATACCAAGTAAGCAAACTAGCGGAGCTATATATAGACAACATTCTTAAGCTGCATGGGGCACCAAGAAGTATTGTGTCAGACAGGGGACCCCAATTCATAGCTCAGTTTTGGAAAAGCCTACATCAAGCCATCGGGACAACCTTGGAGTATAGCACAGCTTACCACCCTCAGACAGATGGGCGGACCGAAAGAGTGAACCAGGTTCTTGAAGACTTGTTGAGGGCATGTGTTCTGGCATACAGCACAGACTGGGAAAAGAGTCTATCTTATGCAAAATTCTCTTACAACAACAGCTATCAGGCCAGCCTACAGATGTCACCCTTTGAGGCACTATATGGCAGAAAATGCAGAACACCTCTAATGTGGTCAGAGGTGGGAGAACGAACATTCTTTGGACCTGACATGATTGTAGAGGCAGAAGAAAATGTGGCCAAGATCCGAGAGCACCTGAAGACAGCTCAGAGCCGACAAAAGAGCTATGCGGATAAAAGGAGACGAGATCTAGAGTTCGAAGTAGGAGACTTCGTCTACCTGAAAGTGTCACCCCTTAGAGAGCATAAGAGATTCCAAGTGAAAGGGAAGCAAGCACCCCGTTTTGTAGGACCGTATCAGATACTGGAGAGAATAGGGAAGCTAGCCTACACACTAGACCTACCAGAGGACTTAACTGGAGTACACCCAGTGTTCCATGTATCACAGTTGAGGAAGTGTCTAAGAGTACCAGAACATGAGGTCAAGACAGAGGCATTAGACCTACAAGACACCTTGGAGTACCTGGAGTACCCGGAGAAGATACTAGACAGAGCAGTCAAAGAGACCAGACGCACAACTATCCCATTTTGTAAAGTGCAGTGGAGCAATCATTCAAAAAGGGAGGCTACTTGGGAGAAAGAGTCAGTACTAAGAGAGAAATACCCCCACTTGTTTAAACCATAGGTAATCACAAATCTCGAGGACGAGATTCTTGTGAGGGGGGGAGACTGCAACAACCCTAAAAATTCCCTTAGGATTTGTTGAGTGCAAAAATGTGGATTTCAAAATTTTTGGTGAATTGTTGTGCATGCAAACCAATATTTAAAATTGATTCTATTGCTTCCCAAATTCTTAAGCAATTTAATTTTGAAATTTCAAAATCAATTTGAAGTGCTAAGGATGAAATAGTGTGATTGGGAGTTAATTGGATTTATTTGGATTTTTGGTTGGTTTGAATTCAAATTCTAGATTCGAATTCAAACTCTAACTATTTAAACTAATTGTCAAACCTTTTCTAACTGTCGTGGGCCAAATCTCTGAGCCAAGTCCATCAAACCCCCTCGAATTCCTTTTCCTGAACCAGCGAACCAAGCGGCCCAGCCGGCCTTTTGGCCCAGCTGCGGCCCAGCCTTCACCCCTTCACTGTGTCGCCTCCGCGTCGCTCCTTCTCTCTCTGACGTGTGGACCCCACCTGTTAGCTTTCTTCCTCCTCTCTCTCTTCTTCCCCGCGCCGACGCCACTCCCTCTCTCTCCCTCTGTCCCACGCCCGTGACCTCCAAGCCTATCCCATCAACCCTGTGCGGCCCATCCGATACGCGCCGCGTGTCCGCGAGCGCCTGGCCGTTCCATCTCGCCGTCCGTGCCCGGGAACCCTAGCGCCATCCCCTTTAAAAGCCGCCGCCGGGCCTCCTTTCCCTGTTCAAGCCGCCGCCGCCCCATTGGGGTTTCCAGTCCCCAATTCGTGAGAGGAGAGGGAAGAGGAGGACCAGAGGAAGGCCGTGGAGGAGAAGCCGGGAGAGGAGGGGAAGCCCATCGTCTTCTCCACGCCGCCGCCGCCGAAGCCGTCGCCGCCGCGCGTGGGACCGCCGGCACCAGGCCGAACCAGGGAGCGAGAAGAGGAGCACGAGCACCGCCTGCGTACCGCGAGTCTACCCCGAGCTGCAGCGTACGTCTACATGACCCGAGGTGAGCCGTCGTCGTCGACCCCCTTCTTCTCCCCTGTCTCCGGCCAATCGCCGCCGCCGTCGCTTGCTAGCCCCCTGGGACCCGACCTTCGAGTTGTGGCCGCGTCTCTTGTGCAGGAACCCGTCGCCGCAAAACCTTGCGCAGCCCGCCGTCGCCTTTTGCTCGCAGCCGAGGCCGCCGCGGCCGAGCTCCGCTCGCCGCGCGCGAACGCCGAGGCCGTGTCGCGGCCGTGGGTGACCACGTGCCCGCGCACGTGCACCCAGCCGCGTCCCAGCAGTTGCTGAGGTATGCGCGCGCGCAAACCGTCCGTAGCCGAGCCGTCCGAGCCGAGTCTCTGCCCGCGCATCGCCGGCCGCCATGGCGCAATGGCCGCGTCGCGCGCCGTCCGCGTCGGGAAGCCCGAGCCGAATCCAAGCCGAGCCCTTTTTCACCGCCGAACCCTAGCCAAGCCTCTCCGGCCACCCTTGAGCCGAGCCGATCCGTCTCCGGTGAGTTTCGCCGTTGATCATCGCCGCCGGTCGTGCTCTGGTGCGCGCCGCGCGCGCGTTCGCGTCGCGCCGTCGCCACGCCACACGCTGGGCCACACCAAGTCGCCACACAGCCACCCGCAGACGATCCCGATTCGACCACACGTGATCCCGTGCACCCGGCTCACGTGAACCGCACTCACGGTTCACGGTGGACTTAGTCCACCAGAGCCAGATCCAGCAACGCCCCTTCGTGGGCCTAAAGTTGAACCTTAAGTCTGTTTCACACCCCTAAACTTTCTTGGCCCGTTCACCTTTCGGCCCAATTCCAGCCCAGCCATCGTTTAATCTTTTTCCTTTTTTTTTAACTGCGCTGACGTATGGGGCCCACATGTCATACACTGTGTGTCACTGACACATGGGGCCCACTGACCAGAGTTGACCGTTGACCCGTTGACCAGTCAACGCTGACGTCAGCAGGGCCCACTGCTGACATCATCCTAGGCGGACCCCACTGCTGACGTCAGCATGACGTTATGCTGACGTCAGCAGGCTAATTATTTATCTGTTTTTCTTTTTCGGAAATTATTTAATATTTTCAGAAAATGATTTAAACTTCAAAAATTAATAATAAATCAACCGTAGCTCAGAAAAATATGAAACCAGTTTCTATATTTTCTAAAATCATGACCTACGCGTTAGTACAGAGTTTGGTGTTCTTTGGGACTTCTTTTATCGCTGTTTTGGTGTTTCCTTGCTAGTAGTCGCGTCTTATTTTATTTTCCGCGACCTTAGGAGCTCCGGAGAGTCTGGAGGGGCCGGACCACTACGACAACTGCTTTGACGAGGACGAAGACCTTTGCCCAGGTTCACGCCCGACCATTCTCTGAAATACCTATTATACATGCAACTAGTATGCAAGCGCTTTACTTTACTCGCATGATAAACTTGCACTGTCTTTGTTATTATCCTGCTACCTTGCTACCTACTACTCACTTTATGATTATGCTATGCTATGCATGTGTTGGGATGGTTGTGATTTGATCCTCTTGGCGTGAGTTGTGGGTGGTATCGGAGGAGTAGTGCAGCTAGGCGGTGTAAGCGAGTAATAACAACTCGATCGTTTGATCGAGGTGCTTGGGGACTGCACTCGGGCAGTCCCTACGGAGTACCTGTTGCAGGTACATGGTTCTTGGATATTGGTACTTGAGGAGTACTTGAGGAGTTTGGGCGGCTATACCTGTTATGGGTGCCGATTGCGGACCGTTGCGGCGGATCGCTTATGACGCAGATACTCGCTTTACCGACAATTAAGGACCGAGTCGAGTTCCAACTTTGGACGTGGGAATACCGTGCTCACCATCTACCCAGTATGGGGAGGGTTCCAGCAAGCCTACTCTAGTGCGGCGCCGAGACTGTAGGAGAATCGAGCTTGATATGTGTAGGGGGGATTCGTTGTGGCGTAATCTCCCTGATTTACCACGGCCCCCGACTGGCCCCGGTGGGAAGGTTTCACGACCCTGGGGCAGATGTTAGATCGGATGTTTCCCGAGCCCAGGGAGACAGGATTGGCGCCGTTACTGTTTAGGGTCTTTGCTGTGGGCTGTGTCTCAGGTTGGTTGCGGACTAGCCTTGCAGCCCGGATGGATTCCTGGAGTGCCACCTCTGCAGAGTGTAAACTATACGTATAGCCGTGTCCACGGTTACGGACGACCCATTTCTGATAAGTTCCGACTAGCATGGGAATCTGCTTTCTTACCTCATCCTTTGTTTTGGGTTATGAGAGATTGGTCCAGCTGAGGCTGTTGAGACAAGGTGGGGAGGGAGCTCACCGAGTCGACTAGAGAGAGAAAGGAGTTGGTGAATAATGTTTGCGGGAACCTGCTGTGGTAGGACGAGCCCGATGGGAAAATGTGAGGCTGACGGGTGGTTTTGGGAGTGGATGTGTGTGTGAGAGAAGGAGTTGGTGATGAGTTGAATTTGGGTTATTGCTGCTGCTTGCATAAGAAAACCCTGGCTCAAACCTTGATTATTTCTATACCCTAGAATAGGCCACTTTAAAGCTTGCATCATATTATGGTTGGTGACATGGACCTGCCCATTTCCTTAGGGACAGACTTTGGGTTCTCAGGTGAAGACCCCGACCACGAGTTCAACCAGGACGGGTGGTACGATTGAAGGGTGTGCGCTACGCTCAAGGATGCCTGTGGAGGAGTGGACCCTGATGATCTAGCTACCGCTGCGCAGATGTTTCTTATTGTTGATTTAGCCCAGAGGGCTTGTACCAGACGCTATGTTTTATATATGTCATGTAATGAATCTTTTATCGTTGTATGGATGTGATATTCGACTGAGATGAGTTCTGTACGAGATAGCTGCTATTCCTGGGACTATCTCGAGGGTACATGGAGTGGGATTCTCGTCGTTGAGAACCCGGTTCGTCACACCTCTTGCGTGGTGGTGATGGGAGTGGCAGTGGCATGCCCATGCTGGTGCTCCTCGTCAGGAGCTGCATGTTGTAGCCGTCGCCAGTCGCCCTAAAGTCGAGACTCCCGAACCGGATTTCAAATCCAGCAGAAGTTGATCCGATGTCGGTATCGGAAGAGGATTGTCGCGTATGACTCGGGTTGCCATCAAGGGAGATGGTGGATAACGTGGTCGATCACAGCGCGAGGACCCCCTACCTGGCGCGCCACTGTCGGTGTTTAGAAATCGTGGTCCCGACACCAACCATAAATGCGTTGTGTTCCCTCCCCTGACGGTTGATGGAGAAGGTAATGCAAGACACGGATTTATCCTGGTTCCGGTCGCAAGACCGTACTTCCAGTGAGGTGGTACGTGCGATGTGATATTCTGCACCGGACTGTGAGTAGTAGGGGATACAAGCAGGTTGGGAGAAGAGGCTAGACCTCCAAGTCCCAGGTGATTGAGGTGGGTGCCAATATCGTGGTTTACAGAGTGTATGCGAATGTTCTCTCCCTTCTCTTGTTCGATTGATCCCCCTCTCCTTTTATAAGCCAAGGGGAAGGGGTTACAGGCGTGTGTCGTTGTGCAGGCGTAGGAGCTGCACAGTAGTAGGAGTGGTGTCGGGCGTGCTTCTTCGTCCTTGACCACTATTATGCGGTATTGCAGTGCCTGTGATCAATTCTCGTACTGTCGATGACGCCGGGGAGTGGTTTCGAAGATCCGAGCTGTCCTTCGTGCGATAATGATTCGCCCGTACACCATTTCGAGGGTCTCCTATGCCAGGGTACAGCCCATTCTGTGCGAAATCACTGTGGGAGTTGGTAGCACAGGGAGTTGGAGTGACCTGGCCCTGTTCGTATAGTGGCGACATGTGCGCATAGCGCCAGGGATGGCCGCATAGTGCTCGGGATGGCCCGCCATGCCTCCGCCGTCCTCTCTTCTTCTCCTGCTATGTGCTCGAGGGTCTCCCCCACCCGGTGGAGGGCTTCGGGTCGTCGGAGTTGGTAGCACGGGGAGTTGGAGTGATGTGCTCTGTTTACACAGCGCTGGGCTGTCCGCACAGGGCCTCGGTTGGCAGCATAGTGACGGGAGTTGGCGGATGCGACGGGGGGGGGGGGGGGGGGTCGTGTCTGTCAGGGCGGCATGGCGAGAGATTTGCCTTTTGACTTTGGATGCACAGCGGCACGGCGGCGGTGAGCATCGTTAATTGTCTATCAGAGCGAAGGTCTCGACCGAGGCGGAGCTTTCCCCATTTCGTGGGTTGCTCGAGGCTTGACCCTCAGGCCTCGACCGAGGCGGAGTTTTCTGATTCGCTCGAGGGGTCGGTTCCCTCGAGCGAAGCGGAGATTGAGGTGTGCGTTGAGGCGCCCCGTGGGGTGTCTTGACTGGGCCTTTGTCCGTTGCTGGGCCATGGGCCTTAATTTTCCTTTCTCTTTTTCTGGTATGTGTGTGAGTTTAATGTTTAACAAGGGTGATTATCCCATAGGTTTGGGTACCCCTAATGATCGCCCCCAATAGCAGTACATCACTTTTGGGGATAATGGTAAGTGTAGAGTGCTTTCGGAGGGTGATATTCTGTGAGCGAAAAGTTTACATTGAAGCGTGTTGCTCTCGTCAAGTCACTTAGTTTTAATTTGCTTTCTGTCTCTCAGTTGCTTGATGAGGGTTTTGAGGTTAGTTTTGTGAATGGTTCTTCTCGGATTCTTGATTCTCGAGGTGACCTTGTTTGTATGATCATTCCCACGGGTCAAGTTTTCCGTGCTGATTTCTCGAGGTCTTTCGGTCCCCCTCGTTGTCTAGTGGCTGATACCTCTTCCGAGCTTTGGAAGTGGCATAGGAGGTTGGGTCATTTGAGTTTTGACTTGCTTTCTCATTTGAGCAATCTTGACCTTATCCGAGGATTGTCCAGGCTTCGGTATGAGAAGGATTTGGTGTGTGCTCCTTGTAGGCATGGAAAAATGGTTGCCACTTCTCATCCACCTTTGACTCAGGTGATGACTGAGTGTCCTGGGGAGCTTTTACATATGGACTTGGTTGGTCTAGCTCGCGTTCGCTTAGTCGGTGGGAAGTGGTATGTCCTTGTGATAGTGTACGACTATTCTCGCTATGCTTGGGTGTTTTTTTAGAGGCTAAGGATGAGGCATTTCGTTTCTTTCGAGACTTGATGTTGAGGTTGAAGAATGAGCGTAATGGTAATGCCATGCGAGCTATACGCAGTCACAATGGCACGGAGTTCAAGAACACTCGTTTTGAAGCCTTTTGCCGTGTTCTTGGTCTTGAACATTAGTTTTCCTCGCCTTATGTCGCTTGTCAGAATGGTGTTGTGGAAAGGAAGAATCAGACTCTTTGTGAGATGGCCAGGACGATGCTTGATGAGCATAGGACTCCTAGGAGATATTGGGCCGAGGCGGTGAGCACCGCGTGCTATGTTTCGAATCAGATTTTCCTTCGTGCGTTCAAGAAAAAGACCTGCTACATGCTCTTTCATGGGAGACCCCCCAAGGTAAGTCATTTCCGAGTTTTCGGTTGCAAGTGCTTTATTCTCAAGAAGGGTAATCTGGATAAGTTTGAGTCTCGGTCACATGATAGTATCTTCCTTGGTTATGTTAATCATTCTAGAGCATATCGTGTGGTCAATATTGACACTAACCAAATCATGGAGACTTGCGAAGTCACTTTCGACGAGACGATTCCGTGTAGCTCGGCTGCCTTTGAGTGTGCACGTGATGAGGAGATGGGACAGACGATCTTCGGGGACGAGCAGGCGGAGGATGGTGATGATGATGATGGAGATGGTGTGCCTCCTATGACACGTGTACCTACTACTTCCACTACAACGACCACAATTGATGATGGTCCATCCCCCACTTCTACATCAACACAAGTACCTAGAGATTCAGTGGAGGCAGTTGCTGAGGGAAGGAGATTTCAAGGCGTGAGGCACCAAGACACATTCAAGCTAGGCATCCACCATCATGCATCATAGGAGACATCAATGAGCGCACTACAAGGTCGAGGTCAAGGAACAACTCTCAATTTGCTCGTTCTACATTTGTTGCGTCTTTTGAGCCCAAAGATATTAGACATGCTTTATCTGATGCGAACTGGGTCAATGCCATGCACAAAGAGCTTGAGGATTTTGAGATAAATGAGGTGTGGGAACTTGTTGAGCCTCCACCAAATTGCCACCCTATTGGAACTAAGTGGGTTTGGAAGAACAAACAGGGTGAGAGTGGTGAGGTTGTGAGAAACAAAGAGAGGTTGGTTGCCCAGGGTTTTACACAAAGAGGGAATTCACTATCAGAAGACGTTTGCTCTTGTAGCCCGTTTGGAGGCAATTAGAATCCTTCTAGCATTTGTCGTTGCTAAAGGGTTCAAGTTGCACCAAATGGATGTGAAGAGTGCCTTTCTGAATGTGGTGATAGAGGAAGAAGTGTATGTGAGGCAACCACCGGGGTTTGAGAGTGAAAGATACCCACATCGAGTGTACAAACTCCACTGAGCACTATATGGCCTAAAACAAGCACCCAGGGCATGGTATGGTAGGCTGAGAGGGTTCTTGTTGAGTAAGGGGTTTGTAATGGGGCACCGTTGATAAGACCTTGTTCCTGCTTCGTGTTGGCAATGACATCTTGATCGTGCAGATTTACGTGGATGATATTATCTTTGGTGGCTCATCTAATGCTCTTGTTGCAAAGTTTTCTGAAGATATGACCAGGGAGTTCGATATGTCGATGATGGGAGAGTTGCAGTTCTTTCTCAGACTGCAGATCAAGCAAGTCAAGGACGGGACATTCGTGCATCAAGCGAAGTACACGAAGGACATGCTGAAGAAGTTTGACATGAACGACTCCAAGCCGATGTCGACACCGATGAGTACAACTACGGCTTTGGATGCTGATGAAGACAGTAACCCCGTGGACCAGAAGGAGTACTGGAGCATGATCGGCTCCCTCCTCTACTTGATGGCGACGAGGCTAGACATATAGTTTAGTGTGTGTCTGTGCGCTCATTTTCAAGCTTCACCGAGGATTTCACATTGACAGGCCATCAAGAGGATATTCAGGTACTTGAAATATACTCCTGATTTGGGTCTTTGTTATTCTGCCTCCTCGACACTCAGTCTTCACGGATTTTCCGATGCTGATTTTGCTAGGTGTCGTTTGGACCACAAGTCTACCTTGGGTCAGTGTCAGTTTCTTGGGTCTTCTTTGGTTTCGTGGTCTTCTCGCAAGCAGCCGAGTGTTGCACAATCAACCACTTAAGCTGAGTATGTTGCTGCAGCTAGTTGTTGCTCTCAGCTCCTTTGGATCATGTACACTATGAGTGACTTTGGCTTGAGTTTTTTCACTTCTATGTGATAGCACCAGTGCCATAAGCGTAGCCAAAAATCATGTGCTTCATTCCAAAACCAAACACATAGAAGTGAGGTATCATTTTCTGAGGGATCATGTTGAGAAAGGAAACATAGAGCTATCCCATGTCTCCACCCAAAACTAGCTAGCCGATATTTTCACTAAACCACTTGACCAAGTAACATTTGCCCGCTTGCGAGGAGAACTTGGTGTGTGTTGCCCACTTTGAGTTGGTTCTTGGGGCTCTCTTTGTAGCATATGTATAGCTTTCTTGTATCATATGTATATCGTGTACCTTTTGCATTTACACTTGTATGATATGTCTTGCATTTGTCATATAGATTGCATTGTGATATTTCTAGGGCTTGTTGGTGTACATATTTATTTATGTTGCATCTTTAGGATGAGCTTCTCTTATATGGAGTGATTACTATAACTTGCTACATTTGAGCCTGTGGATATGCTATTAGTTCTTTGTCACACCCTGATATTTTTGGATTTCAGAATGTGATTTTAAAGGAATCACTAAATAAAGAATTTCTCATAATTTTAAAAAATTTCTCAACTTTATTAAATTTGCAGGGAATTTAGTGTAAGAAAAACCATTTTTCTAAATTAAATTAAAACAACAAAGGTTTAACATTGTGTGCTTTGCATTCATGCCGGTTGCATTTAGTGGTTTTATGCATGTAAAGTGTCTAAAATACGTTTAGAAGCCTTCTAGGAATTTTCCAGATTTTTCTGGGAATTATTTCTATGTTTCTAGAGCAAATTCCAATTTTTGGGATGTGATAAAATCCTTTTTCATGAGCTCCAAATATTTTATTTGGGTTCCTCATGTCCAAATCTATCTCTGAGATTTTTCCTGGGATTTTTGGAATTTTTGGAGTATTTTTTGTGGCTTAAACGAATTATCTACAATTTTCTGGAATTATTCTTGCCCCGGAAAATGTTTTCTGAAAATAAAAAGGAAAAGAAAAACCTAAAACCCTCCCGGGCCGAAACCCAACCCTCCGCTCGGCCCACCCCCTCTTTCAACGGCCCAACCCCCGCGCGCTGCCTCCCCGTCCGCCCGGCCCAGCTCCTCCCCCTGCGCCCCACCGGCCCGCCAACCCTCCCTCTCCTCCTCTCATTGGCCGCCCGGCCCCACTTGTCGGTCTCCCCCTCCACCTTCCTCCCTTCGCCTCGCCGCTAATGGCGGCCGGCCGCGCCGCGCTAAGGCAAGCGCGCCACCGAGGCCCCGGCCTCCCCCCCCCCCACCTACATGCCTATTTAGCCACGCGTCGCCCGAGCAAGCCCTCTGCCATAGCGCCAGCTTCGCCTCCCCTCGCTGCCGCCCGAGCTAGTGCCGCCGCGCAAGCTTCGGCCACGCCGACGACCCTCTCCGTCGCCACCCGCTGCTTCACTTGAGCCACCCGAGGAGCATCGCGCTGAGGTAAGCTCTGCCCCGGCCCTCTCCTCTCCCTCTCTCGCGCTCCGTGGGCCGCGCACCGCCGCGCCGCCGCTCGCCGGCCTCGGACCGCCGTCGCCCGGCCACCCCGCCGCCCCGCCGTCGTCGAGAAGCACGTGAACAGACTCCTCGTGGCCCCAGCTCCCCTCCCAACCACCTCCAATCGGCAATGGGGCCCGGCATCGCCGGATTGGGGATGCTCCGGCGAGCCCCCACCGCTTGGCATGGCGGCGCCGCCGTCCTCCACTGTTTCCGCCGGCTGCCTCCCCCTGATCTGATCCGGACCCTAGGATCCCGATCCAACGGCCACCACGCGCCCCGCCCCCGAGTAAATTTCTCCCTTACCGGTCAACCGAGCCATATTTGTTAAAGACCCCCTGAAGTTTTAGGAAATCAACCCGTCGTCCCACGCTGTTTAAAAATATTTACAAAGAGGTCCTTATTCACTCGTTTAGCCCCCTGCGCTTTTGAAAATTTGAACCCGCAGTCCTGCCAAGCCATTTCGCGCTTTAGCCCTTCGGTTTTTATACCAAATTATGTTTAGGCCCTCGGTCTTTCACAAATAAGCCTCCAAAACTCGTTTTAATCATAGTTTTCACGTTCTAACTCCGTTTTGACCCGTTCAAGTTGCGTTAGATTCATATTGACATGAGCTACACATTAGCACTGACATTTACCATGTTGTTTATTTCTGAATTTTATTTAAATATTAATTTGGCTAAATATTATTTAACTATGTTTTCTATACTAAAATCTAATTAAGATTTATACTCGGCTTTTAAATGTTAACATAAAATTGACTAATATTTATTCAATTAGATTTATAAATAAAAGATGACTAGGTTATATCTCGATTTTCATAAACTAACATTAATATGCTTAATGTATATGATAACTAGCTTTTCCAATTAAAAGCAAAATTAGAGTTTCACTCCGAGTTTTCATAATTAAATTAATTTGGATAAAGTCAACATTAATTTGTTTTAAATATAACATTGACTATTTAAACATGAAATATCTTATTATTCGATTAGATGCTCTCACATATTTTTATTACTTCAACTTAAATGTTTAATTGTATAAATTCTACGTAAACATTTATAAATAAAATATGATTAGTTTTATCCCAGCTTTTACAAAATTCAAATAGAATTGAATTAATTCCAACATAAGATGTTTCTCTGAAATATCTCTTATATTATTTATTCAATTAAAATTAATCAAGCATATAGCCTTTTGTTTTCTTTTATAATCCAAATCTTCTGATAGTTGTATCTTCCCAACCGTAGCTCCATTCTCAGCGATTCTCGCGCTCACGTGACCATAGAATCAAGCCCTATCTGTTAGTGCGCTCTTTTAAAGCTTTTATTTTGAATGGTGTACTGTTCTTAGTTGTATATTGTTTGTTTGCTTGTTTAGCTTTATGTTGTGCTCGATGATTGCTTTGAGTAGAGGAACGTCATCGAGAGATTTCAAGCAGAAGAGTCTGAAGATCAAGATTTGAAGACTATGAGTAATTATAATGGATTTGAGGCAAGTTATAGCACGGACAATCCTTGCTTCCTACCCACTATGTACTACATTATTTCATACCTGCATGTGTCTAATTTGATGTACCATTAAGGTTGTACCTAGTTTGATTATCCTGTCCTTATTACCTTGGGATTGATGCCTATGGGTAGAGTTTTTGCTATGCGCAGCTACTGTCACCATTACTTCATTGTTAATATTGACTTAATGGTTCACTTCGATGTTAATGATAAAACTTGCTTTTTAGCAACATGGTTTAGGGAACTGGGGCATGTGCTGTGTGCTTTGCTCCAGTGTCTCTCCCTAAGGTCCGGTTCTTAAAGCGGCAACCCAGGAGCCTGTCGCCACCGCTAGAACTATTATGGCTCTGGTCTTGGTCAAGTAACTTGTACGGCTCTAGCTTGCTAGTGGCTACCATTGGGGCCAACGGAGTTAGTGGACACAAGGTGAAAGGGTGTTTCCGGATTCCACCGAGGACGGGCGATCCGTCGGCTAGGTCTCGTTAGACCCAGTCCCGTGTTGGGACCCCTGCGATGGGGAACTCCACACGTTGCGCATGGATGGGTGCGATGCCCGCGCTCTGGACGCCATCGACCCCCCTATGGTGTGACTCCGTAGGCATACATCGATCTCGGTGCCTATGGTCTCACCGCCTTGTTAAACTAGCGGCTACTGTCTTGTTAGGGTGTCTTATGAAAAACCTCGTAGCGTCCCTATGTCGTCACACCTCGAAAGTGTTGATGTGCGTGGTTGGGTGCAAAGTTCCTTTGAACTTTTACGCGACTGGTGGGTAAAGGGCGAAACCTCTGCAGAGTGTATAATATATCATGATAGTCTTGCTCAGGGTCACGAGCGGCCTGGATCCTTTTTTATTAGAAGATGATGTTTATTTATGCTTAATGTCACTTATACTTTATTAATCAGGTTGTAACTGGGACTTCATTCACTTGTAGTAACTTGGTTAATTCTAAAATGAATCAACTAAAAGTGCTAATGAAGTTCAGTCGTGCCAAGCCTTCTTTTAAGCCTTCATACACCGTGCTATATTTGCTAAGTAAATGTTTTACTTACACTTGTCATTATTCAACAAAATCCCAGATGGGTAACAGATGGATCAATGATTGAGACAGCTACTGACTTTCCTGGGGATTTTCCATTACTTCTGAGCTGTGGTCAACCAGTCGGTGTCCCTGTGGACTTGAGGCTCTACCCGTTGAGAGAGTTAGACTTCCGTTGTGTTTTATTTGGGTAAACTCTAATGTAAACCATTTTATTTCGAGCATTTGTACTCTGTTTATTATATTTGTTCGATGTATGTGTTCTGTGGACTTCCTGGGCACACATATGGCCGCATTCGGATTTTTGTGAAATTTCGGGTGTCACATTCTTTGTGGTGATTAGCTAAGCTCTTGATGTCGTTGTTGTATATACATGTTGAATCTAGGAACAACTCTAGAAGCTATAGAAACACAACGGAGAAGATTGCAAACGAATAATTTTAAGCAAACCCAAACTAAGAAATTTCTCCAAAAACCAAAACTTTCGATTTTGTCCAAACAACCTGCAGAAGCTTCGACAAAAATAGCAAAACTATACCAAACGGACACCAAAAATCAAAAGATTTTAACCATAGACTTCCATAGCCATCATGAGTCTATCCTTAGCAAATACCTTTGAAAACAATAACTTGCAAAAATCCGAACTTCCTAGTTTCGAGCGCGAGCAAAATCTAGCTAGGAAAAGGAAAAACCCATAACATCTCATAATATGTCATATGGGTCATTGCCTCCCCTAATAAACATAGTTTAAGGCTCATACTTAATATGCCATGCTAAGACTAGTCACATCATCTTAACATTGAATAATTTATTTGATTAGTGATAATGAGTCTATTTAGTGTCAAATACTATGAGATTATGTGTTAATACTATATACAAAATGCTAAGTCTACCTATATCAAATCTACCAATTATTTTTGTGAACCTTAAAATTCTTAAATTTATGAGTTACGAATAATATTGTTCATACAAGGATTAATGCTTTTTTAATATATAAAGTTGGTCTCACTTCATGATAACCTATAGCATGATATGTCTTTTGTCTTTGCCTAGCCTCCTTATGTGTAATTACTGGCTATACCAACATGACACGATTAAATGTCATATATTTTTCCTAACTCTAAAATGACATGTTTTGCATCGGAGAGAGTATTATGTCTATAATATAGCGAACCCAAAACAAATATCATATGATACAACTTCACCCTAATACTATCCCAATAGCTGAGTTTCATACTCAAGCAAATATCTCTATGAAGATACAACTTTGCTCTCTCTTCTCACGCAGCAAAAGATCTTATGTGATAGCTAATTGAGGAGTAGCCTAAATGATATAAGCTTAATTTAGCCCAGTCTGTGTTCTATACGAATAATTCATCAAGCCCATCATCAGCTTCACTCTGGGCCGAATTATTGGGCTCACAAAGCAGATGAGAAAACCCGTCATGGGCTTCTGTTTTATTTTTACGAAAGGCTTCTGGCTTTTAACGGGGCAAGTCGTTCCAGTTTTTTTCCCCGGGAGTTGCAGCAGATTTGTCCCGGTCCTTTGGGTAGCTGACCAGCGCCTAACCGCCCCCGTGTCGCTCCCGAGGGCGACACGGGCGGCGCTGCCCTGCTCGCCGAGCGGCCGCCCTCCGCGTCCACCGTTTGGTCCCCCTCCTTCTCACCTCCGGCGTCTTGCCGGAGGTCGGAGGGAGTGGGGATCCATCTCTCCCAATAGTCTTCAATAGATCAAGTCTAGGTTAGGGTTAGGGTTTCTCCATGCCGCAATTCGTGGTATGGGAAATTTGTTTCCTCCTCCTCTCCGGCAACGACGACGAGACAGGGTGGTTTGTGTTTCTCCATGGCGGCTCCGACGAAGGAAGTGGCGGCATCTACGACATCGGCAACTTTCTTCGGGAGACGACATGGAGATTTAGGTTTCCGGATGGCGACATCGGGGCGGAGATGGTGCCGTCGTCGTGGAATAATTTTCTCCAGCCACTTCTCCGTTTTATCGTGGTTAGATCCAACCACGGTGAAAGGCTTGGGAGAATAGATCTGTCCTCCGAGCTGATGTCGATCAGTCTTGGGTCGGATAGATTGGGATCAGTCTATCTTCCTCATCGGTGGCAGAAAGATGAAGAAGAAAGACGCAAGAAGGAAGAAGAAGATTGTGCTCGTTCCAGCCTACAGGGATGTTGGTCGTCGTTCGTTGGGCGATTGTTCTCAGCCTGTTTGCTGAGCGTATGCCTGTGCGGCCTTTTAGTTGCTTTTTTACACAGGTTTGGAATTGAGATTTGGAGCTGCTTAGACTGTGAGTACATTGAGAGTGCTTGTAACTTGATGATGTACTCGACTTTGATATAATACAATTCTTCCTTTGATCTCAAAAAAAAAAGTCCTTTGGGTAGCTCAAAGTTCCCATTCATTTGATTCACTAGTTAGGCAATATCCACATTGAATTGGGCTTCAACTGGTGAAGGGAAGTACATACTTTGATGAACGTTTACCGAGCTAGCGATGAATATAAACGATCTGAGTCGAGCGAATGAACACTCGCAAATTACTGCCGTAATAGTAGTGCACTGAGCAAAAGCTTAATATAATTTGCAGCTGACAGGAGCGGAACATACATGCATATGGACTACTTTCCGATGACACCAAGACGTAATTGGCGTGTTATTACGACGACGACCAGACCGCCTAGCTATATATATGCGATCCATCTACTGAACCAGAGCTATGCGGACAATGAAGCAATAAGAAATGAAACAATAATATACAGGGTGAGTAGCCAGCAGCAGCACGCTACAGACTAGAGAGCGAGGCCGCGAGCAACGACGTTGACCAACTTATGATGGCCCTCTCATATAGTCATATATGTTCTGAATCCGTCACCACCCGCCTGGCACACGTTGACCGACTCCTCCATCACCACCCGCCGTGTCCGTCGTGTACTATACTGTACCTGACGACCCTGATTATTGATTTTAGACGCTTATTACTAGCTTAAAATACCTGAAAATTAATGGAAGAAATGGTCACGCGCACGTACGTCAGGATTCAAGCAAGCGAAAGCCCGGAGAAAACCGACCGGAGAAGAGAGAAACTAGCAACAACCAGGAAATAATCAAAACCAGCGACACCTTGAATAATAATTAGTAGTAACTGGCAACTGGTGGTGGGTTAGCAGTGGTGGTGGTGCGGCGCGCGTGCGCGAGCGAGTTGTTGGCGACGTCGGGCTCCGGCTCGACGTGGCCTCCGCCCGCCGGGACGCGGTTCCCGCGGCGCCCGCGAGGGGCGCGGTTCCGCCGGAACAGCAGGCAGCGGCGCGGCAGCCAGGCGAAGACGCTCGCCAGCACCCGCTTCAGCACTTGCCCTCGCTTCGGCATGAACCGCGGCGCTCTGCCCTGCTTCTTCCCTGCGGCGGCGGCGGCGGCGGCCATCACCGGCGGCGTCCGTGTGATTGATTTGAAGTAGGTAGTGGTAGACACTAGCTAGGGTGGTTGGGCGTGCGTGTGTGTGTGTGTCAGTTGCTTGGAGCGAGGTCGAGCTCAGCCGGCGGCGGCGGGAGCTGAGGTGAGGAGCTAGTGGAGCGAGGTCGAGCTCGGTGTGGCGTATGGCTGAGGAGCTAGTGGAGAGGAAAGGGGGAGGAGCTCCTGATGGAGCCCGTGCGCTTTTATACAGCACCGACCGGGCCCTGGGGTCTGGGCGGTGAACACGGCCGGGCCACACGGTCTGGTTGAACGGGCCTGGCTCGCGCCAGTGCGTGGGTTAATTTGGGAGCAAGAGGCTCGGGTGGCGTAGGCGCATGCGCATGCAAATGATTGGTTCATGCATGCATGCATCCATGACATGTAACTGATGCAATAAATGCTACAAATCGACCTTGCTCTGTTCTTTGCTTGATATCTACGGGCGCTTGATTTTTGCCCCCGTTATTATATTCAGCATGTCGCATTCACCAGCTCCTAGGGATGGACTACTCTATAAGCTCAAAAGGGGGGGGGGGGGATGGACTACTCTTTTGTGTGATGAGCAGACTTGCATTGTTCGTTCTCTTTCATAAATCGGTTAATCGACCAACGTTGCAGGTTATTATTACCCTAGCTAGCTAGCCGCTGGATCATCTCGTCACTGCAGAATCTCAGCTCCAGCTATGGGATCTCTTCTTTCGTTTCCCCATCTTTGGGTGCACTATCAAGGGCAAGGCAAGTGAGCGAGATTAGGGGTTCATCCATCCAAAACCAAAGCGCGTTCGATCCGTTTGGGTTTTTTCTCGCGCGGTTCCATCGCTCCTTCCAGCGCGTTTCTCTAACGCGGTAATCACACGTGGCCACAATATATTTTTTTGAAACCAATAGGAGGCCAGGATTATTCTGAACCACTATTGATCATGTTTTTAATTCATTATCCTATATCAAAATGTAAGAAAACGAACTACTACAAAGAAAATAGAGATTCGCGGGAAGGCATTTATATATGTGTGTATATAATATATATACACGACGATGAGGTAGAAGCAGTCATCGACGCCGCGTTGCTGAGATCCGGTTCCTATCACAATCTGACGCGGATCGAGCCCGCTTCCAACTTGGAGGAGAGAGCCAAACACGGCTAGTTTGCTAGCTGAAGACGCGCTTGAATCCAAGCACCAATAAGCATCCAGGATCGAGATAGAGAGCGCTAACAAGCCAACGATCTTCTGGAGCTAATAGGCAATGCTGCCATCTTCTCTGCTGGTTTCTCTTTGCTTTTCTCTTGACGTGGATTTTTTTTCAAAACCAACTAGACTTAATAATAAACTGTCACCATCACCAACGAATCATTCGCCACGTGTGCAGGCGTGTAGAGACGTGTAGTCCTTTTCCACTCCATCCACACGTCGAGAGGAAGCTGCCTCAGTCGCATGCTCAGCTCGAGGCCTTTTACAGGACTGTCAAAACATCAAACGGGGTTTCATCAGTAAACAAACACGAGTACAGTGTACAGAGCATCACGTAGTGATGTAAGCTGCGTTGCTCTCTTGCTCTGGTGCCTCTCGGGAGACTTGACTCGCTACCACACTGCTTGGTTTAGTCAAAAAAGGAACAAGCAAAGATTAAAGGGCCACAATCTCCCTTGGCAAAAGAAAAAGGAGTCAATTGTAAACCAGGGAATATATGAAGAATGAGACCATGGTTTCGCAACCATAGATAAGACCTGGTTTTCTCGCTTGCGAGCTTGACTAGGTGACTAAACCTTTTCCTTACCTCACTACCTATACTTGCACAGAAATTTACCAGTATTAACCTGACCTAGCATTCTTTATCTGTTTACACGTCAGATGTTTGCCAGGTTCCTCGAACGTTCTGGTCAGCCAATAGGACAAGACAAGTGTTACCAACGTGTACTGTCATGCATGAACTGAAACCGCGTCTTTTGAAACAATACGCAACACGTACGTACATGTTGAGTGTACTTTTATACGTATAATAACGTACGTACATATGTTGTTTAGCTCCAAACATGCTGCCCCAAATATGTAACACACACATGCAATTACGCAGACATATGCAATTTCTATTCCAAATTAAATGTTTAGCACCTGGCCGGCTGGCCGGGTTTCTCATCCGGCAAGGGCGGCCGTGCCAAATTAAAATTCCATCTCGGCGTGAATGAACCACACCGGCCGCCGTCTGCATCCGCGCGGTCGTTGGTCACCAACAACTTTGTGTGCCGCGCGTGATCGATTGCTATCGTCGCGGTCGCGATGGCGACCGTCTCATGAAGTCATGAGTCATCACTAGACGGAAACCCAAGTATAAATGCTAGATTTCTTCTAGCGGCCTTATTTCAGTTAGATCATGGAGTACGGTTAACGTGTACTTCGGGTTTAAAATATTTGGTAGTATCTATAACAAGCTAGTTAGTCTATTTTTAAATTGATTAATTTATCCTAAACATCGGATAATCAATTATCGGCCCAGAATTAATGTACATGTACATGTGCTGTGCGCATCAGACGAGTCGCGAAATGCATGGCTAGTGAATTCCCTCCCGGTTGCATGAACACTAATGCTACCACACAACTCAGATTTCAAGTTTCCAAAAAATGCAATTCTCGCTTCATAAGAAGCGAAGCAACTTCAAATTTAATCAGATTTATATTAAATAATACTAATATTTATTATATAAAATAAGTATTATTAGATTAATTATAAAAATATAGTTAGCATTTTTTTTACAAAAATAGTCAAATTTAAAACTATTCGACTTTCAGGGAAGTGAGAATAATTGTATTTTTCTTTAAGACAGAGGGGAGTATACTAATTAGGTGGGAAAAATTGATTTGCATGTTAAATTAATTCATAGTTATAATTTGTGGCTAATAACAAAGGAGTATTCGGGTTGTCTGATTTTGGGCTGGACAAGTCGGCCCGGTTGTTGAGCCCATCTCCCCCGTCGCCGTCTCATGATAATGAGGACCGCAACTCGGCCTTTTTTCCAGCATCTACAGCTGATATGATGTGCACGCTTCTGAATATATATATATATATATGTATATATATATATATATATATATATATATATATATATATATATATATATATAGCAGTAGTAGATTCCTTGCGGTTTGCACACGGTGCATGTGCGTATTTATGCAGAGAGCTAGGAATGGCATCGTAAGTTTCTTCTCCCGGCGCATCACTGATCGATCGATGTGATGCGTCTCCCTCTCCTAGTCCTGGTCCTGGCCCTTCATCACTTCAATTCTGCCGCGCGCGACGCGTCCTGCCGCGTGAGAGTGAGACCGACCCGACCCGGCCGTGTTCGTTCGGTCAGTTTAGCGTTATCCGTCCGATGGAACCGGAAATTCAGACAGAGATGACGTGAATTGTACTACTATTATCGATTGATTGAAGTGCACTCACAGTTTAGAGGAAACCGAAAGCATGTATTTGAAACATTGTCGTAAAGTTGTGTACATGGGTCACCGTCGATTCCTTCCGGCGAAGCATGAGCTACGAAAGAAATGTGCGCATTTTGACGGGAATGCTGACCGCCGTACAAAGCCGAGACACCGGAGTGGAGAAGAGCTATTTGATATGGTGAAGGACCTACACGTGGTGTTTGGCAAGGGAGACGGAAGCCAGGCTGCTCCGACGGGCGAGGATGGTCGTGCCGCGATGTGGAAGAAGAAGTCTATCTTTTGGGAGCTCCCTTATTGGCAACGTTTAGAGGTCCGTAACGCGATTGATGTGATGCATCTGACGAAGAATCTTTGCGTGAACTTGATAAGCTTCCTGGGTACTTATGGGAAGCCAAAAGATACACTGGAAGCACGTCAGGAGCTGAAACGATTGAAGCAACGGACTGATCTACATCCAGAAAAGAGAGACAAAGGACGCCAGTACTTACATCCTGCCAGCTTCACTCTCAGCAAAGAAGAGAAGGCAAGCATGTTTGAATGCTTGAACAGTATCAATGTTCCATCTGGCTACTCCTCCAATATTAAGGGAATAATAAATATGATAGAGAAGAAGTTCACAAACCCGAAGTCTCACGACTGCCATGTGTTGATGACACAGCTGTTTCCCGTCATACTCAGGGGTGTGCTACCAGTTAACGTGCGGAAAGCCATTGTGAAGCTATGTGCATTCCTCAATGCAATTTCTCAAAAGGTGATCAATCCAGACCATTTAGATCAGCTACAGAACGACGTGGTGCAATGTCTTGTCAGCTTTGAGATGATATTTCCACCATCCTTCTTCAATATCATGACACATCTATTGGTTCACCTCGTCAAAGAGATTCGTATATTGGGCCCAGTAGTTCTACACAACATGTTCCCATTTGAGAGGTTCTTCGCTGTCCTAAAGAAGTATGTACGTAATCGTTCTCGTCCAGAAGGATGCATTGCTAAGGGATACGAAACAGAAGAGGTCATTGAATTCTGTGTTGATTTTGTCGACGATCTTATGCCGATTGGTGTGCCCGAATCACATCACGAGGGGAGACTTGGTGGAAAGGGCACACTAGGGAGAAGATCGATGGTGATCAAGGACGTTGAGACATTTCGTAAAGCGCACCTCACAGTTTTGCAACAATCAACCTTAGTTGCTCCGTACATTGAGGAGCACATGCAGATTCTCAGGGGCGAAAACTCAACAAAGTCTGCGGCCTTCATTCAGCGTCTGCACAATAGTACTTTCGCCGATTGGTTGCGAAGACGTCTTATGGGTGTCGAGGGCATTGATGCGCAGCTAGCTTTTGTAGCTAGAGGTCCATCGAGCACGATCTTGACATTCCAAGGATACGACATCAATGGGTATACATTTTACACAAGAGCCCAGGACAAGAAAAGCACCAACCAAAACAGTGGTGTCCGGATCGACGCGACAGACACCAATGGCAATACAAACTCATACTATGGAATCATAGAGGAGATATGGGAACTAGAGTACGGACCTTTGAAGATCCCACTGTTCAAGTGCCAATGGGTGAAGCTGACTGGAGGAGGTGTTAAAGTTGAAGCGGACTATGGAATGACGTTAGTGGACCTAAACAAGATTGGTTTTTTAGACGAACCGTTCGTCCTGGCCAAAGCTGTCACACAAGTTTTTTATGTGAAGGACATGGCTAGCAGACCGAAGAAAGGGGCGGATAAGAAAGGTGGGGGTAAGCAATTGGACCCATCACAAGACGAGCCAAAGCATCATATAGTTCTTCCTGGAAAGAGAAAAATCGTAGGGGTTGAGGACAAGACGGATGAAGATTATGATATGCTCGATGGCCGGCCTCCATTCTCAGTGGCTGATGACCCAAGCATCCTGTTAGCGGCGGAGGAGACACCGTATCTACGGCATGATCACAATCAAGGAACATTTGTAAAGAGGAAGTTTATTAGTGTCCGAGTAAACGATGATGCCATGTAATTTAATTGCACTATGTTCCACTCAATTTGTAATGACTATATTTGCATTTATGTTCCACCTATGTTCTAAGATTTTCTATTGATTTATAAGATTGTTTTTATTAATTCTAGCGTTTTATATTGATTTTCTATTAATTTATAAGATTTTCTATTAATTTATAAGATTTTCTAGTAATTTATAAGATTTTCTAGTAATTTATAAGATTTTCTAGTAATTTATAAGATTTTCTAGTAATTTATAAGATTTTCTAGTAATTTATAAGATTTTCTAGTAATTTATAAGGTTTTCTATTAATTTATAAGATTTTCTAGCATTTTATATTGATTTTCTAGTAATTTATAAGATTTTCTAGTAATTTATAAGATTTTCTAGTAATTTATAAGATTTTCTAGTAATTTATAAGATTTTCTATTAATTTATAAGATTTTCTAGCATTTTATATTGATTTTCTAGTAATTTATAAGATTTTCTTATTTAATATATATTTTTAATAGGTATTAATAACTGAATGAAAACAAGTATTAATAACTATATATTAAAAACTATATTTATAAGATTCCCAAATAGTAGAAACCGGTGCTAAAGGCCGGTTTGGAAACTGGCGCCAAACGAAAATTGGGGGCTTTTAGCACCGGGTTGATCTAAAATCCGGTGCTAAAGGCCCCCAATTTTCGTTTGGCGCCAGTTACGGCCTTTAGCACCGGCTGTAGAAGACCCGGTGCTAAAGGGCCTTTAGCTCCGGGTGGTGGGAACCCACCACCCGGTGCTAAAGGGGGACCACCACCCGGTGCTAAAGGGGGGGCCTTTAGCACCGGGTGCTGTATAGACCCGGTGCTAAAGGCCCCCATCAATTTTCGTTTGGCGCCAGTTACGGCCTTTAGCACCGGGTGTAGAAGACCCGGTGCTAAAGGGCCATTAGCACCGGGTGGTGGGAAGACCCGGTGCTAAAGGGGGGCCTTTAGCACCGGGTGCTGTACAGACCCGGTGCTAAAGGGCCTTTAGCACCGGGTCGTGGCTGCACCCGGTGCTAAAGACGGGGGACCTATATAGGCCGGGGACTTCTCTCCCCTCCCTCACTTCGCCCTCATCTCACAGATCGAAACCGCCGCCGCCGCCGCGCGCCCCCTCGTCTCCTCAGCCGCCGCCGCCCGTCGCCGCAGCCGCGCCTCCGTCCACTGTCGTCACCCGCGTCGTCCCCGGCCGCGCCGACGCCGCCGCCCATCGTCGTCCCCGCGCCCGGCCACGCCACCGCCGTCGCCCGTCGCCGCCGCCACCCGTGGTCCCCGCGCCCACGCCTCCGCCGCTCGTCGTCCCGCCGCCGTCGTCGTCCCCGCGCCGGCGCCCCTCGTCCCCGCGCCGGCGCCGCTCCTCGTCCCCTCGCCGCCGCCGCTCGTCCCCGCGCCGCCGTCGCCCACCGCCCGTCACGGTGAGCCCTCTGTGAAGCCGGCCTTCGTGCCGTGCGTGCATGTTTGTGAGCCGGCCTTCGTGCCGTGTGTACGTGTTTGTGTGTGCAGGTACCCGTTGCATGGCAATGCACATTTGCTTAGCGAACGTGTTCGGCCATGCGCATTTGGTTAGCGAACGTGTTCGCTAACCCATACATTGGAAATGCATTGTATTGAAATATTAGAAATATATATGCTTCATATGTATTGAAAATATTAGAAAATATTAGAAATTTATTTTATTGGAAATGCGTTGTATTGGAAATATTAGAAATATATATGCTTTATATGTATTGGAAATTTATTTTATTGAAATGCATTGTATTGAAATATTTACATTTAAATGTATATTGGAAATTTTATATCGGAAATTCTATGCTTCATTTTAATGTATATATGCTTCATTTAAATGTATATTGGAAATTCTATGTATATTAGAAATATATGTGCTTCATTTAAATGTATATTGGAAATGTTATATGTTTGTATAATGTATACTATCGGAAATTCTATCGCGTACCCGAACCCACCGCGCACCCGAACCCCTTAGCGAATCCGTTTTTCGTGCACCGACCCCCTTAGCGAACCCGTTCGCGTCACGCACCCGAACCCTTAACAAACCACTTCACGTCGCGTACCCGAACCCTTAGCGAATCAATTCACACCACGCACCCGAACCCCTTGGCGAATCCATTTTTCACGCACCGACCACCTTAGCGAAAATGTTAGAAATATTGGGAATATGTATGCTTTGTATATATTTCTTATCAATTATTTTTAATTCTATAGATGGCGGACAACAACAACCCCGTCCCACCCATGCAAGAGGACAACAACAGCCCTGTCCCACCCATGCAAGAGGACAACGACACGTTCTTTGCGAATCAACTTTTTAATATTGTAACCCAACCAATGTCCATGGATGATGTGTTGGGGATCATTGGAAGGGACGACAATATCCAGGACAACAATGTTGCAAGGGCCAAAAATGTTGAAGGGGCCGCCAATGTCCAGGGCGAACGTGTCCAGGGCAGCACTATTGAAGGGGCCGGTAACGAGCCCTCGTCTAGTCAGGTGTGTATATAGATAACATAAATTTGTACTGTACATGTCAATTATGTATACCATCTCTATATCATCTCGTATATATGTAATTTGTGTAGGCCGCCTCTGCTTCTACAAGTCGAGCTAAGAAATCAAAACGATCGACCACGAAGAAGCTGAAGGATGTCAAGTTTCACATCACTCGAGTGGAGGATGACGGGGAGCCAGTTGAGCCCCCAAAAGTGGCCAAGAAATTTGTATCTCAGTGCGGGGTAATTGTACGGGACAATGTGCCCATTAGTATCAGAAAATGGAAGTCCACGGACCCCACTGAGGAGTACGTGCTCCCCGATACAGAGAAGGAGATGCTATGGAGGGAATTAAAGGCAATATTCGACTGGCCTAGCACTCATGAAGCAGAACTGAGGGATTGGACAATGAAGAAGATGGCAGTTCTGTTTCAGGATTTCAAGAAGAAGTTGTACTCGCATTTTCTCAAAACCGGAGAGGCCCCGGATCCTGAGAAGTATAAGAAGATCACTGATGACAAGTGTGAAGCATTCCTTGAGTAAAAAACCTCCGAAGAGGGTGCAACGGCTAGCGCTAGAAACGCTGGAAACGCCGCAAATAAGAAGTACTCTCATAAGATGGGTTCGGGAGGTTACAAGGCAAGCATCGCTAAATGGGAGAAGATGGAAGAAGATCTATATGGTAGAGGCATCACTCCAGCGACACATGACTGGCCCACAAGGACCAAGCATTGGTACTATGGTCATGGAGGCACCCTAAGCCCAATCGACGGCTCCTTAGTTTTTCCCGAGGACTTGCGAGAACTAGCTCAGCGTCTCCTCGATATCCTCAGGGCATCTGAGAGGGGAGAATTTGTTGCTGATAGAGACAGAGATGAGCTAACCTATGCCTTAGGGAACAAGGAGCATCCTGGACGGACGCGCGGCGTAGGCACAAGCATCTCATGAAAGAAAGGTTTCCAAGAGCACGCCGCCACCTATAGGAGCCGTTCGAGGAAGAAGGCCGAATATGAGCAGAGGGTGAGGGACCTAGAGCAAACGGTTGCCGCCTAGGGCTCAAAGCTCCAAGAAATGGAGTCAGAGATGGAGCGACGGATGAAGGTAGCATGGTTGCAGATACAACAAGCCACAGGCGGGACCAGTTCCACAGAGCATGCACCAGGCGGGACCGGTTCCACAGAGCATGCACCTCTCCAAGATGCGGCCCTTATTAGCCCTCCACAACAATATCAAAGCAGTCACGCTTCCACACAGGCCGCCAAACCGGTCCGTTACCCCGTGGATGAAATAACTCAACGGACCGCGTGCGAGCTTGTCGTCAGGCAGAAGAACTTAGCTGTGGTGGTACGTATGCGACCTTAGTTCGTACTGCATACATTTCACCGTAAATACCATTCATTTACTAACTTTCTTTGTGACTACTAAATTATCAGGTCGCATACGGTATGACCAAACGTGTGGAAGAAGGGAAAAAATGGCACTGCAATGACATTCCACATGGTTACGTACCTGTTGAGGTGGAGCAAGTCGTCACCAACTGGGAAGACTTGGAACTTGACATCCCCGGAGGTGACGGAGAAACAAAACTCGGTCAGTGTTCTCACTGCATCATTCTATGGAGCAAGGCAGACGTCGTCATACCCGGTACACCTGCGGCTACCAACAAGCCTCCGTCACCTCCACCGTCTCCAAGAGATCCACCGGATCATGACGATTCTCCGGGAGCTCCTGATGCAAGCCCGTCTCCTCCGCCGAAGAGGTCTCCGTCTCCTCCGCTGCGGAGGTCTCCGCCCCCTCCGCCGAAGAGGGGACGCCGCACTAAAGCCTCTGCCCCCACTCCACCAGGGAAGAAGGCGCGGAAAACCAGAGAGAAGCCCGCACTAGAGAAAAGAGCGGGTGAGAAGACTCTAGAGGAGCTCAAAGCCTCGGTCAAAGCAGACACAAAGAGGCAAATGGCCGAGTGGAGGAAAAAACCGGAGCTGGAGCCGAAGCTTGATCCCATTGTCGTCAAGTCATTCCTCGGTAATTTGAGCAAGGGTCAACAGAAGGAAGTAATAGTAACAGACTATGACCGCTCATTACTGAAATCTCGCCGGAAGCGGAAGGCTGCAGATAAGGAGGCGGGCCCATCCAAAAAGGTTCCTCAGCTCGGCGAGCAACCTCAGCGGCCCTTGAGTCCATTGCCATCTCTGGACGAGATTAACGTGCAACGAGTAATGGCCAAGACTGGACTATCCAGAGCGCAAGTCCTGGGGGAAGAAGAGGTGCCTGTAAACACAACGTTGAAGTGGCCGTTTAAGCTTGGCGAGCCTATGGTCCCTCCTGAAATGGAGAGCAAGCTACAGACGAAGATGCGCCGATTCCATGAGTGGTACTTGGAAGAATCAAGAAGGAATAAACGGCGCATGATCAAAGTAGGCGTGAAGGACCATGATTTCTACAATGGTGACGAGGATTGGGTCTGGCTGAGGTTTCAGGATATATATGAGCTGTACCACCGCGACGCCATGGACGTGGATTTGATCACCTGTTGGACACTGTAAGTACTTTGTTGTTGCTTATAATTCACAGTTTGAAAACAATAATTCCAATCTATGCTGATGCGGGCTTTATTTATTGCTTAACATATGTAGAATGGATATTCAAAAATGTCGGAGATCCTCAATATATGACGTTGGTTTCGTGGATCCTCGAAGGATAAGTGAAGAAATGATATTGATGAATCCTGAGGAAACATATGGAAACCTATACAAGTATATTAAGAAACAAAATTACTGCAACTCCATACTAATCCCGTACAACATCGAGTGAGTACATACACAAGCTTCTTCTTATACCGTCTGTATACTATTTCATTTCTGATTATAATGTATATATGTATACAGATTCCACTGGTTCCTAGTAATATTGTGTCCTGACTGGGGTGTCGTGAACGTCTTTGATTCATTGCACACTCCAATAGAAAAACTACAGAACATCATGGACATGATGACAAGGTGATGTATATTTTCCCCTACTTAAGTCACCCCTTACACTCGCAATGACTTAACTCAATTTTTTTGTTCGCAGGGCCTGGAATCAATTTCGTCAAGAACACCCGGGTATTCAACATGAAACACTAAAATGGAACATTGGCTTTCCGGTAAGCAAGTAATTTGTACATGTAGGCCTCGGCTAATATATTATATGAATTTTACTTAATTTCTTTTAGTCGACAGTGTGCCAAACAGGGGAAGGGAAATAATTTATGTGCATACTATGTTTGCGATTACATGTGGAATTGGGGACATAAAACTCTTACACAACACGATATTATGGTACGTAATAATAAACACATTTCCATTATTATTAAGTGCACAATTATTGTCTCCAACTCGGCGGATTAAATATCTTTCAATTATTTGTAAATTATAGATGTTAAGCCTGAAGGAAGAGTCTCTAGAGCTAGAAAGAATTGACGCAATTGCAGAACAGCTCGTCGGATGGATCTGGGACGAGGTCGTCAATCCCCGAGGAGAATTCCACATGCCAGTACTGGAGGACGTGCCGGACAGTTCAACAAGTCGTCAATCTTAATTAAGTAGAAAATACAGTTTAAATATATATAACTCAAGTTGACATGCATGAATATCTACTTTTGTAATATATATGTCTTGTATTTTGATGAAATGTCAGCTAATATGAATATAGAGTCGGCCGAATACGCATTAGAATACACGTATTAGAATATATACGTATATACACGTATATAGACGTGCATGCATGGCTACTGCTAAAGGCAGGCCCTTTAGCACCGGGTTGTGTCTGGAACCGGTGCTAAAGGGACCCTTTAGCACCGGTCATTCAACCCGGTGCTAAAGGGGTACCCCTTTAGCCTCAGTTTAGTTGCACCGGGTGGGAAACCCGGTGCTAAAGGGCTTTCCCACCCGGTGCAGATATCAACTATTCTGGTAGTGTCTTGTCCTACGTACGCAGGCCCGAACGTTCCAGAACCTGGCGAAACCTGTCATGGAAACAAAGGCTCGTTTAGTTCCTAAATTTGGGTACCAAATTTGGGAGCTTGGGTCTCTTCGTAATCATTGCGTCACTGTAGCATTTCATTTGTATATTCCATTATATAAATAAATTTCTAAAACTACATTACTATATTCATTAAATAAACAAATAAACCTTCCGTTAAATAAATAAATAACTATTCTACCTTTTAATAAATAACTAATAATATATATTTCATTAAATTAATAAATAACTATTCCAACTTTTAATAAATAAACCTCTCTAATAAATAAAATATATAAGCCTTATAACTATTCATAAGTCATACAAAACAAAATACTAACTAGCTTGCCTTCTCTCTCCATTTAAAACACAACATGAACACTCTCTCCACCATGAACTCAAGCTCTCTCCTCTCTCTCCTCCAAGAACACAAGCTCTCTCTAGCTAGCTTTACTTTGATTCACAAATCCCTCTATTTCTAAATCATAGAAGGATTACAAGCTAAATAAAACATTAGAGAATGAAAGAGTGTACCTTGTAGTGCTCCTTAGATGAGTAGAATCTTCACAAATTTTGAAAAAAATTTGGGCATCACCTCCCCTCCCACGGCCGAGCAGCATGAACACAGCGCCTAAGTGTTCAGCTGGCTCGGCCGGGGGAGGAAGAAGGTGCTATATACAAAAGAAATTAGCACCGAGTCTCGTGGCAAGACCCGGTGCTAATGTGCATCAATTAGCACCGGTTGTAGCCAGCAACCGGTGCTAAATGGCCTCGGGTACATTAGCACCGGTTGCTGGCTGCAACCGGTGCTAAAGGGGGAGCATTAGCATCGGGTCTCGTCACGACCCGGTGCTAATGTGTCCGCCCTGACACCCCGCAGCGCCGCCCCCGCTCCTAGCCGTTGGACCCGGTGCTGAAGCCCCATCAGCACCGGGTCCAAAAATGGCCGAGGCGGAGGAGACGGGCGGATGTGAAGCATTGTGATAGTGAGAGGCAAATGACGCTTGCAGAGTTGCAGTACATACGTATGTACGGGTTGAACTAGCAGCTACTAGCAGCAGCCGATTGCAATTAGCCTGGGCTATTATATTGGTTCCACGTAATGCACACGACTAGGCCCCTGTTTAGTCCCAAAAAGAAACCCAAAGTTCGTTATGTAAAAAGAAGATTCTCATTACATCAAAATGTCATAGCATGTATGGAGTACTAAATGTAGATGAAATAAAAAACTAACTGCACAGTTTTGTTGTACTCTGCGAGACGAACATTTTGAACCTAATTAATTAATTTTTGGATAATTTTTCATACATACAAACGAAATGTTACAGTGACGCAATGATTACGAAGTGACCCCAAGCCTCAAATTCTCACCTCCTATTCTCCATCTAAACAAGGCCTAGGAGAAGTTCACTGTCTATAGTTCTCGTCATCGACCAGGCTTCAGCCAGTCATGGTCCTGCGCGTTGCAATCCGTTTTGACGACCGGCCGTCAACTTACAGTACATATATATTGAGATGACAGATCAGTTGTATATATCTACTCCCTCTGTCCCTTTTTATAGGTCGCCGTTGGTTTCCGTGCCACGATTTAGATTCAATTTGTAGAAAATATATGTAATATTTTAATCTCCAAAAAAATTTGTTAAAAAACTAGATTCAAATATCTATCTAATGATATTTATTATGTACTATAAATATTAATATATAATTTTTTATATTCAGTCAAAATTGTTTCTCGGGAACCGTAAACGACAGATAAAAAGGGACGGAGGGAGTATGTGTGTATCTACGATGCCACTGGAGCCTGGAGTTGTGAGTTTGTGACTGGTATTTTGGCCTGAATGAGAGGGGTTGAACCCTATAACAAAAAACCGAACCGGTTCATTGGTCGGACCGAAAAAACCGTGAACCGGTGACTTGACCGGTTCGGTTTCATTAAAAGATCGGCCATGCAATTGGACCGATGTGAACCGGTCGAACCAGATGGTTTTTCATTGAACCAATGAACCAGTGAACCAGTTTTGTATGAATTACTAAATGATTTGACATTTGGGCAATGTTTTTGAAACGTTAGACAGTGGGTGTGTTTAGTTCCTTGAAAAGAGGGTGAAAAGAGGTGAAAAAGTCACATCGGACACTGTAGCGCACTGTAGCACTTTTCATTTGTTTGTGGTAAACATTGTCCACCTAACTAGGCTCAAAAGATTCGTCTCATCGTGTACATCAAAACCATGCAACTACTCCCTCCGTCCCATAATATAAGCATTTCTCGATTTCTGCGCATCACGTTTGACCGTTCGTCTTGTTCAAATAATTTATGAAAATATAAAAACAATTATGATATACTTAAAATACATATGATGATAAAACATGTCATAACAAAATAAATAATATTTTCTTAATTTTTTTGAATAAGACGAACAGTCAAACGTGAACAGAAAAAGTCAACAAATGCTTACATTGTGGGACTGAGGGAGTAGTTTTTTTATTTACCCATAGTTGATGTGATTTGATGTGATAGGTGAATAGTGAAGTTTGGAGAGAGAAAGTTTGGGACCTAAACACAGCCAGTATACTATTATGTTATTTCTACGTAATTTCATCTTTTATGTCATACGTGATATGTTTGATAATAAAACTTACATGTTACTTACATAAATAATGAACAATAAGTATTATATTAATAAATAATAAATCACTGATTCGACCACTAAATCACTGGTGGGATTGATAAACCAGTGAACCAGTAGCCTGATCGGTTCGATTTCCGGTCTGACTTTTCGCTCCAGCGGTTGAACGATGTGATGCGTGTAAACTCCTCCAGGCACATCGATGTGATGCGTCTCCTGGACTCTCTCCCCTTGAGCTCTGCTCGATCAGCTCCTTGCCATGACCGGCCGCGTCGCTCTAGAATTCCATGCATTCATACAGCGGAAAACGAAAAGATATCGATGATGCATGGTGTCCATGACTACCCGACGTATGAATCGGTGACCCGGCCGGTAATATATGTTCCACGCCCAGAGCTATCGGCCATGTGCTCAGGACTTTGAGGACATGGAGATGAGGTAGTCCCATCGAGGACAAGGACACGTGTTTATTAACTGCATGCGTGTTTAAAACATGATCAGTTTGGGGTAAAGGGTCATGTAATAAACATCTTGACTAATAGCAATTTGCATGGTCTACTACTCTACTCTGTCTTCTTTGGAGCAAGGTGCTTGAATACTATATTGTTAGATTTCAGAGATCAGAATACTATCTGCCATGTGCTATATATACTGCTATGTATCTGTGCCTCTTAATTATAGTTTGCGTCCCTTCCCCGCTCCGCGGAACATTGAGCGTGTTTCTTTCCTCTTTCTAGAGAGAATCTTACATGCATGGAGTATTAAATGAAATTTATTTGTAAAACCTTTTTAGGTATGGGTGTAACTTTAGGCGACGAATCTAATGAGCCTAATTAGTCCATGTTTGCTACAGTAATGCTACAGTAACAATCCTTTAATCGTGCGGTCAAAGGCCTCGTTAGATAGGTCTAGCGAAATAATTCAATGTTGTGAAGGTAGTTTTGTAAACTGACTTTATTTAATACCCTTAATTATTGGTCAAAAGAGCTAGCAAAATTTTGCTAGCTTCAAAGAATCACGGTCAGGATAACAGTACTTTTTTGAATGATTGTTAGTGTTGTTTCGATATGGATAATCAAGAATTCTACCCAAACATTCCTTTAATCGTGAGGTCAAATTTTGACCGCAGATGGTTACCGTAGAATTCTACCCAAACATTTTATTACCCCTAATGGACTCCCAACTGAGGTTTTGATGATATCACTCCAACCATGGGCCGGGCCAGATTTCTACCGGAGACGTTTTATGGTGTAATAAAATGTTTAATTTCAAGCGGGGGCCGGCACGAATTCAGATGAGTTTACGTAGCTGAAATCTCCCAAAAAGAAACAGAAATGACTTGGACTCCTTTTATATCATATAACTGATACAAATCTCCTTTTGTTTATGCCAGCTTTCATGCTTGTGCTATGCGTGCTATAAAGAGACAGTCTCTGAGAACTTGTAATAATTTTCAGACCTTATGCATTGGATTGCAGTGGCCGAGACACTTTTATTCACTTAATGAAAACTTCCCTTTATCTAAAAAAGGAAAGGCATATTGATACCGAAAGTGCCTAAATCAGAATAACCTCTAGAAAGCTATTTATATACGCGCGGTGCATCTAAGTAATCATCAGAGTGGGCCCACTAGCCACTAGTTTGGCAAAAGGTTGAGCTAAAGGCAACTCACATATTCATCAGATCACATAAAAGCAACATATGAAAAGGGCATACATTAATCATACGGTTTTCTTTAGTATATATATGGATATGGCATCAAGACAACAATACACTTCCTACCAGAATCAGAACATCGATGCCATACAATCTACACACATATCACAAATATACCATCGATCTCCACCGCATTACTGAAGCTATATTGTTTATCTGAAGATTCTGAAAAAAAAGAACTTACATGATATTCTTAGCTGGACACATGCGGGCTATTAGGAGTGATATCTATCTTGGCCTCTGAATTTGGCCTAGAGAGTGGAGGCGCAAGGAACCAGTATAACCTTAGGGACGTGGTTTGTGGTGCCTAGCCAAATTAGTGACTTCAGATTTATTAGAGAAAATGTGTACCTTGTATTTTTCTCTTGTGTCAGTGCCACTTGTACTATGCTACTCCCTCGTCAAGTCATAAAGTGGTATTTTGGAAATCGGCACGTTTTGAAAACATAACTTTGAATACTGTTGGGGCGATCATTAGGGGTACCCAAACCTATGAGATAACCACCCTTGTTAAACATTAAACTCATGCGCATAACCAGAAAAAGAGAAACGGAAGTTAAGGCCTACGGCCCAGCAACGAACAAAGGCCCAGTCAAGGCGCCCCGTGGAGTGCTTCGACGCGAACCATAATCTCTGCTTCGCTCGAGGGAACCGACCCCTCGAGCAAACCGGAGAACTCCGCTTCGGTCGAGGCCTGAAGATCGAGCCTCGAGCAACCCACGGAATGAGGAGAGCTCCGCCTCGATCGAGACCCTCGCTCCGACAGACAATTAATGGCGCTCACCACCACCGTGCGTCCAAAGTCAAAAGGCAAATCTCTCGCCATGTCGCGCTGACAGCCACGACCCCCCCCCCCAATCGCATCCGCCAACTCTCGTCACTATGCTGCCAACCGAGGCTCTGTGCGGGCAGGCCGGCGCCGTGCGAACAGAGCCTGTCACTCCAAGCTCCTGTGCTGCCAACTCCGACGACCCGAAGCCCTCCTTCGGGTGGGAGAGACCCTCGAGCATACAGCAGGGGAAGAAGAAAGGACGGCGGAGGCATGGCGGGCCATTCCGAGCGCTATGCGACCATCCCTGGCGCTGTGCGCACATGTCGCCACTATGCGAACAGGGCCGGGTCACTTCAACTCCCTGTGCTACCGACTCCCACAGCAATTTCCCGCAGAATAGGCTATGCACAGGCATGAGAGACCCTCGAAATGGTGTACGGGCGAGCCATTATCGCACAAAGGACGCCTCGGATCCTCAAAATCACTCCTCGGCGTCATCACCGGTACAAGAATCGACTACAGGGATCGCAATATTGCGCGACAGCAAACAATGATAAAGAAGCACGCCCAACGCCACTCCTACTACTGTGCGGCAACTATGCCTGTGCAGCAGCACACACCTGTAACCACTCCTTCTTGGCCACAGCGCATTTTTGATTGGTGTCGGGAACACGATTTCGATACACCGACAAATACCTATTTTACATATAATATATTTGAGACACATAGCAAATTCAAAGTATATTGTTGTGAAACTTTTTTCTGATACAAATTTACTCATACTAGTTTCAAGCATATAAACTCGCTGCATAAAAAGTAAATTGAAATGAGAAATAGGATTAGCTAACTTCAGTCAACCCTGACAACATATTTGATTCGTGATTGCAACAAAGTTTTCAATATTCAAGAATGAAAAAAAGTTTATTTGACCATGCGTCCCATGCACACAAGACCCAAGCAACAGAACACATGACTCGAGAAATACTAAAAGCCATTGGGCCACATGTATCTTTTTTTTAAAAAAAATGGGACAACATATACAATGAATATCAATATCCTCTTTTTATATTGTAGTAACTGAAAATTTTACCGACAAAACATTATGAAATGACTTTTTTCCAAGAAAATGGATTAAAAATAAAACAATAATATGACAAGAAACTGAATTTCGGAAGTTCCTTTTCAAAGGAATCAGGAACTCTTAAGTACCTGGAAGCCCAGTCTAGATGATGTTTCTCCTAGTAGCAGAGGAACAATTTTTCTGGATTGTTGTTTCTTGTTATACTTTCATCTACGAACGGCAGCACAGATTGACTGGTTAGTGCCGCCCGCCGCACGACCGAGGTCGGGAGTTCCATCCCTACGGGGAGCGAATTTCCAGGCAGACGAACAAAATGTGCGATGGTTGAGCGGGCAGTGGCCCTCCCAGTCCGTGTTAACCGGGAGTCTGTCCGTTGAAAAAAATTTTCAGGTCTAAGGCCGGTCTATCTATCTCACGTGTGCTGCGGTGCCGCTGTGTAAGGTCTTCTTAATACAATTCGTTGGGATGGTCTTATCCTCAGCAGGTCGAGTTTTTTTTTTGTTATACTTTCATCTATTATCATTAACCAACAACCCTATGTGTAGTAGGACCAGAATGGCTTCGAATCGAGGTCTTGGTAATAGGCTACCGGTAAAATGCTGTAAATATCCCACAGTGGCCGGCCTCAAGTAATCCTCAATGTTTTTACCAAGCTGGCCTGGATATGCCAGAAGAAATAGAAAATGACTAAGATTCTATAATTGATACATATATCAGAAAAAATTGTTGATTGATACAAAGGTGCCTGATGCTTTATTTGGCTAGATTATAATAAACGCTCCTGAAAGAGGTGCATCTGAGCAAACAGCAGAGTGGGCCCTCGGGCCACTGAGGCAAAAGAATGAACTGAAGGCAACTCACATATTCAGATCAGCGCATTAAAGAAACATGAAAAAGAGCACATACTAATCATATTTTGTTCATTTGTATAGAAGTTGCCATCAAGACGATGCTGCGTATCAGAATCTAGCATCGGTACATACAAAGATTGCAAGCAACAAAAGATATACCTTCGATCTCAAAGCAGAGAGAACACAAGGACCTACACACATGTATTAATTATTCAAGCCGTACTAGTGCTTCCTGAGTACACAAATCCAAATACCATATTATCAGATGATTCTTTCGTAGTATTGCTGATGAAGACTCTTGGATTACATCGCTGATGCAGCTGCAGTACATGGTTGGCGTCTTGGCGATGCTCACTAGCTCTCTGAACAGTTGCAGCAGAACAAAGCGCGCAGGATGCGCCACAGGACGTCGCCACGGTGGTGGCGCCGCGGTTTCTCACCTCCATTGTTGTCGCCGTTGTTGTAGCCGGCGACGGTGGGTGCTCCCATTCAGAGCTGCAGAAGATGCGTCTAGTGTATAGAACAGACAAAAGTATTAAGAAGCTGTGATATACTCCAGCTGGCTGCTCCAAGACCGATCGATGTGCTGCTTATATAGAGAGAGTCCGTATTGAGTGACAAACTGACTGCAGTAGAGTGCAGGAAAAGGGTAGGAGAAATGGAAAGGCAACTCACTTTCGGCAGTATCAAGACCCCAAAGTGGCCAGTAAAGAATAGAAGTAGTCTACAGCTCGGTCTGCGTACAAATCATGTCGTTTCGGACACGGTGCATAACAAATTTCTCACTCAATATATGTACGTTGAAAAGGTAAAGCGATATACAACATAAAAACATTTATCCACTTCGTTCTGATAAAGTATTTTGGTTTGTTCTAACTCAACTATTTTAAGTTTTGATCGAATTGATAGAAAATTTACAATGATATTTGCGATAATAAATGTACATAATTATATCTATTATTATGAAATATATTTTCATAATTTACTTATTTAATGTGTTAGATGTCAGCACTCTTATCTAAAAATTTGATCAAACTTAGAAAAATTTAAGTTAGGACAAACAAAAATATCCTATATCTCAGGATTGAGATAGTGTTCCTTTTTTTTTTGCAGAATCTTAGTATCAGCAGTTAAGCGTGCTTGGTTAGTTTTTAATAAAAAAAATCTAAATTAACCATTTCTAACCAATTGTTTCCTACAACACGTAGGGAAAAAAAATCTGATCTGTATACTCATCATATTACTACATAAATTAAAATAGAGTTTTACAACACCATATATGGATTAAGTGCTTGCAGGAAACATATTAGGAAACAAAAGAGCCAAATAAAAAGAGAAAACAGGTGCAATAGGAAGGAACCTTTAATGGTATCTGTACCGAACTAAATAACATGGACCCTACAAGCTGAATTGTGCGGTGGTTATAGCATCCAAGTCTTTTGCGTGAAAGATCACCACGGCACATAATCTAGCATCTGGGTATATAATCCATGTCTTTTGTGCGCTGCAACTCCTATGATCGATTACGGTATCGATCTGAAGCTGAACATCAACAACTTAACGGTCGGCCAGCTTGTGATTCACGAGAACCTTTTTCCTTTTATGCCTGATTATTCGTCGTGATCGATGTGTGACAATAACACAGAAATAAATTTAATTTCGTGCTGGAAAGTTTTCGGGGTGGAGTTTTAGTAGGAGTGTGCTAAGCATTTAACAGAGCGTGAGTCTCTTCTCACTTTCTGCAATGTTCTCTCTCGACTTTGAGCACCAGTTAGGCCTAATAGACCACTGGCTATATATGCGCTGTTCTTGCTCACATCTCGTTATTCCGTAGAAAGGGTAAAGCACAGTTGCTTGCATTGGTTCAATGAACGCGAATAGAGAGTACTCAATTGTTCCTGGAGCATATTTGTAGTAGAATGAACGATACAATTGAACATCACAGAGACCAGTGGTTGAGCTTGACCAAGCCTGCCGGCCTCAGTCTCAGCAGTCAGTGGTTGTCGATCAGGTTCGAACACATGGTCAAGGAGACCAAGGGAGTCGATGCAGAGGCCTTTCACTATAGTCAGTCACAGTTCACAGAAAGCAACGGTAGCTCGCGCGGGTGTGACGAGTCGTCAGGTCGCAGAAGGCCCGCCGCCGCCCACTAGTGATCTCCCCCGCCGTCGGCCGCACCTCCTGCCACCGGATCCGCCGCCCATCGTCTGCCCTCGCGCTAATCCGGTGACTCCTCACTTCCCCGCTGCAGCCGGCCCACCGGTCGTCCTTAGTCATCAGTGGCCGCCGGAGCCCTCCACCCCATCTATGATCCGCCCCCACCGCTTGTCCTCCACCGCCCCCGCGGACCTTCTAAAGCCAAGAGATCAAACCGATCCCCGGTAACCCTAGATCCCAAATCCCGGCGGTTGCTCCGGAGGAAGAAGAAGAATAGTGCCACATAGATTTACTTGCAGTGTCATTGCGTTTTCTTCTGCGACACTACGGCTCCCAGTCACATGCGCAACCTTAATATTTCTGGGTGTTTGGCCCATAACCGAATCCTTACGTGAGAATTTTCTTTGAGTTGAAACTAGACCAACAATTTTTATGACTTAATCACTACCGAAAACCCTATGTTTGCCGAGTGTCCGGAGATTTACCGAGAGCATTTCCTCGAGCACTCGGCAAATAAAGAATTTAACAAGTGTTAATCGAAAAATACTTGGCAATAATTGCATTTGACAAACATAAGGCTTTGCCGAGTGCTTTTGACTTGACACTCGGTAAAGTGAAGGTCTTTGCCGAGTGCATAGACGTCACGACACTCGATAAACCCTCCGTTATCGTCACTTGGCCGTTAGTTGGCCATGCGCCCACCTTTTTTTGCCGAGGGCCGTCCCAGCACTTGGTAAACTGACAAAAAAACACTCGGTATAGATCTCTTTGCCATCAAAATGTTTAACGAGTTACTTATACCGAGGGTGGCACTGGCTTTAGCACTCACTTGACAATACACAGCCTCCTCGTAGGATCGTGCTTAAATTATTATCCTGAAATTTCTTCGCTTGATTATACATACCACCTCACTAAAAAAATATACTGATGACACCGAAAGTGCCTCGTTGTAGGCTACAATAAAGCCTCCCGAAAGATGGCGCATCTAAACAACTAATACTATTTAGTGTAAGCAAAAGGAAGAACTAAAGACAACTCAGATGCGACATGAAAAGAGCACACACAAACCATATGCTATTCTTGTATACCATCAAGCTGATTCGATCTGTGTACCAGAATCAGGCATCGATGCAGTACAATCCACACAACTAAAACAACTAACATAAATTCCATCTCCACAAAGTTACCCAAGCTATAGCTTGATGTTTATCTGAAGATTCTGAAATCACAAAATTACACGATATGTAGCCGGACATGGAGCCTTTTACTAGTGGCAGTACTTCCAGAGAGCATGAATACCGTATAGTATTAGACGGTGGATATGATCCACTCATAGTATTCTTGAGGACGAAGGCTCTTTGCATTACATCATGGATATGGTACCGCTTGAGGGTTCCTCTTTGGCTCGCCCTCTGACCAGTCGCAGCAGAACCAGGCGCGGAGGATGCGGCACAGGATCTCGCAGCGGTGGCGGCGTGGCGGCTTCTTCTTGCCTCCATCGTCGTTGTTGGCGACGGCGAAGGGGGGAGCTTCCATGCAAAGCTCAAGATCGATGAGGTGTCTACTGTAGAGAGCAGATAAACTAGACTCTTGAGCTGCCTGCTACAAGAGTAGTGATGGGTGTGCTGCATATATATAGAGGGGTCCGTATTGAGTTATTGATCGAGTGACTGGTTATTAGCAGCAGTAGAGTGCAGCAAAGGGAACGGGCAACGGAGAAAGACGGTAGGAACAAATAGACAGGGGCAGTACCAAGACTCACAAGTCACAAAAGCATCCCGTAGTCAATTTACTCGGTCTGCATAGAATCTACGCATTTCCGGAAATGTTGCATTCAGAATCTTCAGACTTGACTGGCGGTCATGTAAACAGTCTATGATGTACATTGAGGGAGTATAGCTTCGTGATCAAAATATACATCGTTCATAGTTTTTTTTGTTTTTATAGCTTTTATTTGCAAACATTCTCCTATGATTTACTGGCAGTCAAAGTTGGCCAAATCATACCATCTCCAAAGCTATATAAATATAAATGTATACAAAATGGTAACTTATATGATGCGCATTGTGCATGACAGAAATTCTAGTAACTCACACTGATTTTGACATATCAGTATATTGGATAACCTTTTTTACAGACCATCAGAAGAAATCAGATTGATACCTTCGATACATATGTAACACTTTAGCTTTAAGCACCAACCAATTCATCAGGGGAAGTTTAAATCACTAGTACCTTGAGGAAGAACAATCAGTTCATGCTTCCAATTTCGATAGGAAGGAACAACCCGTAGAGGTATCTGTACCAAACCAGGCAACATGGGCCCGGCAATGCTGGTCGTGTCATGCAGTGGTTGCAGAATCTTGACTCCAGGTCTCCAGCGTCAGAGCTTACACTCTGGCCTTTGCTAGCAAAGGTACTCCTGTTACCTTCTAAGAGATAATAGTCCAAGACAATCTGAACCATTTATATTTTTTTTTGTTACCATGAGGATTTATTTCTTGCGGCAAAATCGCACTCGTGGATGCCGGTTGCCGTAAAAGACGAAGCACGAACTAGCGCTTCAATTTTTTTTATTCTGATTGCTTGCCTCTGAAACAAATCCGATTGTTGTATGTGACGCTAATGATAGACTGATTTCTCCTACAAACCCAATTAATGGCAGCGTGTGGTCCAATCATTGGCGGAGGATGAATGGTTAATGACTCATAAGTCATGACCTTACCTCATGCACAATCGGGATGATAACCATGGCCGGCTTCAACCTCGATTAGTAACAGATTACTAGTTCATATACTTGCTAATTGATGACCCAATGTGTGTATTTGCTCAGATTTTTATTGGCATACATGCATCGCATGTCACGTTAGGCAGAAAAAAAAATGTTACAAATCATTCAAGCCACATCATGGGGAAAAAACATCACGTTAATTATCCGAAGTCATGTTGCCTCAGGTTACGTGGAAAAGAGGTAGTTATTTATATTTGCAAGATCTTTTGCCTTTTTCCTATTTCTTGAAATAAAAAATTATATAAACATCTATTTCTCCTATTACCTCTTAGGAGGTGATTTGTGATAATAGTCATCTAGATCCACCTAAATGGACGGTTCCTATTTACTTCGGTGCTGCAGGTTCAAATGGAGCCTAGAATTGTAAGGCCATGTGACTCACTTGACTCATGCGATCCGTGAGAATATTTACAGCGGCGTGCATTGTGACTAATTTATTGACTCATGCATATTATCGGTGGTATAGCCGGTATATAGCAGCGACTAGCTAACATTCATCAGTGCTAGTCTTCTCATTTTTTTTGTTTTTCCCAAATGTTGTCACTCGACTTTGAACGCTAGTGCTGCAAGACCACTGATAATGTGGTCGATCATTCAGATGTCTTTTTTCAGTAGAAAGGCATCATTTGCTTGTACCAATAGCGAACGGGAATAAAATGTATAGTAGTAGTATTAGCTAGCTGTACTGTCTCATTTAGTCTTAATATATCTCTCAGTAGGGGCTTGCCCCTCCTGTTCTTTCAAAAAAAAAAAAGTAGTATTAGCTAGCCCCTGCTTTATGGAAAGAACATCCAGAAGACTTGTAGCGGTTGACCTTGACTGCGGAAACTCGGCAGCGCAACGCTTAAGTGGTGAAAGTCACATATAGGAATAGGAGTCAAAAGTTAGTAGGGACTAATTAAACACACGAGTGAATTTCACTGCAGGTACATGAATTTTTTCCAAGATCTCATCTAGGCCCGCAAACAAAAAAAACGGTCATCTAGATCCATCAACTTTTTCTGATGTCTTATCTAGGTCCGCAAACTAAATAAGTGGTCATCTAGGTCCATAAACTTTTAAAGAGCTGTCGTCTAGGTCCAAGGCGGTGGCGACGAGTCTGACCTTGACGACCGCTCTTTAAAAGTTCACAAAACTAGATGACCACTTTTAAAAGTTCATGGACCTAGATGATCGCTTATTTAGTTTGCGGATCTAGATAAGATCTCAGAAAAAGTTTACGGACCTAGATGACCGCTTTTTTAGTTTACGGATCTAGATGAGATCTCGAGAAAAGTACATGTACCTACAATAAAATTCACTCTAAACAGATTCGCATGGCAGCTTAATCAGCTCAAGGCGCAGGCGCCAACCTGTTTAATCTGTCTCGGAAAATTGAGTCTTCCTCTATGCGAATGTTTTAAATATAGAAATGATCAGGCACGAGATTCCCCTCCATCATGTCTTAGCCTCCGAACGGGTGCGCAACTAGTGGTAGCTAGTGGCAGCCTGCCAGTGGCACCGGTCGAAGCACAAGCATCAGTCAGTCAGTCGGTCGGTCTGCCATCGAGCTTTCTGCCATGCATCCTGGTTCGGTGTTGCCTGGCCTCTGGCCGGTCGAGAGCGCTACGTGAAGTACCTGTTTGTTCTGAAAAGCGGCAACCAACGATTTCCGCCACGTCCCAAAAAGCGGCAACCAACGATTTCCGCTACGCCCCATTTATGCATCTTTTTTATGAATCTAAGAATATTCTAAGTCAAATTGGACACGAAGACTCCCTAAGCGTGATCAACGGAGATTTCTTTATGCCCTTTTTGGGTCGATCTAAGGATTTCAACGGATTTGTAGAACAAATGATCAGTAGGATAGTGTATCACTACTGTATCGTATGAACATTAACATGATCTAGCTAGCTAGGCATTTTTATGGCACATGAGGTCGGCCACATGTATGCTAGGAAACGTGCAGGGAGAAGGGCTCAATTGGGAGCCATGTAGGTGAGGTAGGAAATTTTATGCGTCATGTGCTCAAAATAGGCAGATATCAAGCACTTCAAGATTTGAGCCAGCAGTGGAGTTTTTTTTCCCTCCCGATCATCCTCCTCTCTTGCTTTCAAGCGGCAATTAACCTTCTTTTCGTACCGATGAGTTGGAGTGCAACTTTTTTTTTCCTTGACCCTCTAAATGTAGGATATAGGCCATTTAGAGAGTCTTCAGGAGTTACTCTTATAGGAACAACGCAAAATGCACGATGTATATCATAAGTACTGTGGAAACAATTCAAAATACGCCATGTATCTCATAAATATTGTGAGAACAATCTAAATTTGGAACTTATCATGAATACTGCAAAAATAGCAGGGCACAAACATATCAATTTCATGCTTCAAACAGTTCTATTATTCTCCGGGTACTCCATTCAAAAAAAAAGTCATTCTACCAATTTTAGAACAGAATAACAAGGAAGAAAAATAGCATTGATTGCACTGCTTATTTATTTGCCATGCACATACCAAATGGACTAAAATGACCTTTTTGTGTGGGTGGGGGGGATGAATCCTAGAATTACTTGTATTTTGGGACAAAGGAAGTACACTACGATTTTTTTTATCATATGTATACATAGTGTGGTTTTTACCATATACTTAGTCTACTCTGGATTTATTCATACGTATATAGTAGTACTTGATCATTTAGTCATAACACTGTTGAGGAGGGCCTGCTCCAAGAACGATAAATAATGTATTAATGTGTGCTTGTGGCCGGTATGGTATTGAGTGAGACTGTCCGAGACAGACAGCAGCAGTAGAGTGTAGCAACGGGGGCGAAGAAAGACAGTACGAACATACGGAGAGAGTGTTGCATTCATTTAGACGATATTTTTCTATAGCTTTTGCCAACATATTGTGGTGTCCAAATTACAGTCACTACCGGAATCAGCACCTTTACCAGGTGTAGCACTCGGCAAAGGCCCCTGACACTCGGCAAAGCCCAAAAAACATCTGGCAAAGTCTTTACCAGGTGTAGCACTCGGCAAAGGCCACACGGTAAAATGATACTCGGCAAAAAAAAAGGTGAGCAAAGTAACTAATGCATTGTGCATCACAGGAATCCTAGCAAGTCATACTACTTTGGACATTGGCATTGACTACTTTGGACATTAGCAAGTCATACTACTTTGATATACTCTAGGGTTTAGGATTTAGGGGCATCCCAGTTTTTAGCTCTAAGAACCAGCCAATTATTCATCAAAGAAGAACACCTTTTTCATTCTTCAATAGGAAAGAATCCATCGAGGTATCTGAACCAAACCAGACAAACATGGTCGTGTCACGCGCGCAGTGGTTGCAGAATGACTTATTCCAACGAAAATGGTCACAGCTAGCATGCAACCTAAATATGCTCCAGTTGCCGTATTAGTAAAGCTCCTCTACAACGACTCAAAAGAAAAAAAAAACTCCTCTACAACAGCTCCAATGGTTTCTGACGAAGAGCATCAGATCAACTGACAACCTTAACGGATCGGCCAGCTTGCGATTTACGAGAACCTTTTTGTTTTCTGTGTTTCTTCGATGCGCGATTCTTTGTAATCCATGGGCGCAGAAACCAGTTTGATTTTGTGCTGCAAGTTACATAGAGGTGCTCACAAATCTAGCGTGATTACGTGCAATCATGTGAGAGAATATAAATATTTACGGCAGCCGGCGTGCAGCGCGAGAGTACGTCTTTTGCATCATCGGTGGCTTCAGTATATATGCGAGTCTTCTCTTACTTTCCAATGTCCTGTTTCAGACTTTGAACGCCGGTGGCTTTAGAACACTGAGATGGTATACAACTAGCAAGGTGGCCCGCGCAAACATCGCGGGTAGCTAGCCGGTTTTTATGATAATGTTTTAAGTATTTATAACTTGTTAGATAGAAGTATTTTTTAGTTCTTTAATATATTTTTCTTTTGTTGTTTAATTTTAAGTTTTGTCATAAGAATGTTTCAATCATTTATTGTCATTTACTTTAGAAGTTACGGATGAATCAATATGTTTAAGTGTATATGATTTTGGGTATGGGTCCAATGATTACATATTTTGTAGAATAAGTTTTTTAGTCCAAACTTCATATGGAATGATTCATGTCTAAATTTTTCAGCATATATCTTAGTCATATATCTTGTATTTAGATTTTCCGTGGACCTATATTTATTCTATTTTTATTTTAGTTATTTTTTATGTCTATTTTGTTTTTTCTATTTACTTTTATGTGTCAAAGTGTACCATAGTTTTGGTTTATCTTTTTTTATCTCTTGAGGTATCTTTTTACGTGTTCATAATTGCTTTGACTCAGGATACGTGCGGAGGCACTTTAATTTAGGATTATTTAGTTGAATATCTAGAAAAATATGTTTATATAATACGTACAACGTGTGTGTATTTAGAAAATAAAAAAGACACAAAATAATGTACTATTTAAGGAACTCAGCCCGAACAAAAATAGTAGCCCACATATTCCTTCGTGCCTACCCCACTCTTAGCCCACATATTCCTTCATGTTCAGTTTACTAAACTTTAAATCCATTAGGCTTATATCAGATGATGTTTTCACTTTCATCACCTAAGTCTGCAATAATGCAATGACCTTTGACTTTACATATTTCCTAGATGTCTTACGCTGGGTTCCAATTGCACCTATCTACCGTTGACACCTTCTCGCTAAACTGCACCATACACCTGTCAGTGTGCTTCCTTGACATATAGCTTGTTTGCCCTGATGGATTATCGCCAGACTTTACTGAGTGATGATTTATTTTCTACAAACATTACATACCCTACTTGCAAGCCCTGATGTACAGGCATCGATTTTTTCATTTCACGGGGTGCTGTCCAATTCAACACAGATTCTATTTATTTTGAAATTATTCTGTACATATAGTTAGTAGTCGTATTTAGCCAAAAATATATGAATTAATGTAGACCGTTATATCATTATTAACTGTGATGGTGTAATAAGTTCTTTTCTTATTTAGATTAACGTCTATGCACTCTCGGCTAATGCGGTGTTTTTTAACACTATTGTATTAATATATTTTGGAACGAAGTGAATAGTTCATATGAAATTCAAACCAATAATTTATTTTTATTTTAATTCTAAATTAGAAAATTATGATTTGTGGTTGACATATACTCTTTTGGTTAACTTAGACAGCTAGATCTTTATAAAAATCCAATGGTTTGTATCTTTATTTTTTTTATACCGTTTAATATAGAATTTTTTGGAATACATAAAGTCTAATCGACGACGGGTGGCGTGGAAGTGCTCATGCGTGACCCGCCGCCGTCGCCGCATGCAGCCCCGCGTCTCGCTGCCCCCGGCCAGTTAGGGTTCTAGTTTTCTGGTGGGGAGGGGGAGGCGCAGACCTAAAAGGGGTGGCGGAGGCGGTGGCTGGCCTTGCGGCGGCGACGGTCGCCGGGTGGAGGGGAACACTGGTGGGAGATGCCGGTGGTGGGGGAGGAGATGGACGAAGAGGAGACGACAATGGCAGATTAGCGTGGTGGCGGCGGGACGCCGTCGAGGCCAAGGGCCGAGGTGTCGGGGGCGGAGGAGGCCGACGTGTTAATATAACTAGCAAGGTGGCCGACGTAAACAACGCGGGTAGCTAGCTTTTTTATGCTAATAATTTGGTGGGTTTTTACATGCTAATACATCAATGTGAATGTGTTTTTCATTGGCATTATTTTTCTATATGGCCTAAACTTTTTTTTTACAATCATGCTATTTGGCACGGAATATAAATCCACGATAAAATAAAAACACCTTATATACAACATAGGTTTTAGTATTTATTCAAGTACTATAACTTTGTATTATCTTATAACATAAATTTGCGTCACCGATTTTTACATATGTGATAAATTATTTTTATATTTTACAACCGTGTAGAGGTTCCTTATAGCAGTGTACAAATAATCACAACTACTATACCTATCCCTACTTCTACCGCTCATTTTTTTTGTTCCCAAGTTTCTGGTCCTTTTTTTTTGGTTCCCTGCTTCCCCACACAATGGTGAAATTGAGCTGAATAACAGTGGACGATAAAATATTCTCTTCTCCTCATAACATAAACAATCTTAACTCCAAATTTGAATGGTATAATTTTTATTGATGCTCAATATTCTTTTGAAATCAACTTTGGCATGTATGTGTCTCCCCAGCATTCACTATTTTTCTTTTTGAAAGAAACGCACGACAAATTTGCCACCCACTTATGGATGAGCATACAACACATCCTTACAAGTTGGAGAAGAAATAATGTTGTTGCCGTTGACTGCTCCTCGATGGGCAAGAATTGTTAATTGTGGAATGTTTTTCTTTATTACATAACAACTTCAGCAGATATTCACTTCACCGTAGGCACTCAGCTCCTCTCTTACATCTCTATCTTCTCTCAGCCCTCTTTCTTGAATCCAAAATATGCAGAACGTTACCATAGTTAGAATTTGATTATTTGATGGCACACCCATGTTGATGCTATGCCATTTTTTTATTTTTATAAGAGAAAAGTGTGCATAATTAGAAACCCAACTCTTGTGTAAACACAAACTCTTATGTTATGGTTATATGATTTGGTTGTTTGTTTTAGATATTGACTCTTTAATAATCTAGACCGTTAGATCATCATAAAATCCAATGATGCTATATGTATTTTTTTTTCTTTTTTGTTAAGTAATTTCTAAACCTATTGACGAATATGGTGGCTTATTTTATATAAATTTTGACAATAAAAATAAGATAATAGATACAAAAATTGTAGAACTAAAGGTCGGGCAAACACTCTATAAGATGTAAAATTTGACCTTTTGATATGTTAATTAATTGGACAATTAGAGACCATGAACACGTAGAGCTCGTCGAATACATTCCGTTTGACTATTCACATGAGTTATTTGCAGTTTAAATAATGGAGTTACATTTATCCCTCCGACGCCCCCTTCCCCTGCTCTCTCTCCTCCACACTGCCCTTCTCTCTCCCTCTCCTTCGCGCCTCCCCCTCCGCCGGCTCCCAGCCATGCTGCCCCTACTCTGCGTGGATCTTGGCCAGGGCCGGCGGCGTGTGGCCGAGCAGTGGCGGCTTCGGCGGACAGCTTGGGCGACAGAGCGGCCATTGGTGGGCGGCGGCAGGGCGGACAACATGGCGCGCGGCTCCCCGGCGGGGCACGAATCCTCGCAGCGGTGGGGCGGCCAACGGTGGGGGCGTCGGGCGAGCGGCCGCGCGACTTACCTTGGCGGAGCGCTGCGGAGGCTTTTCGGGCGCCTCATACGCCCTCTCGTCCGGTTGCTTGGGCGGGGTAGTGGCGGAGGAGTAGCAGGGTCTCACGACCGACGTCGCAACAGTGGAGGAGCAGGGTGGCTCGCGGTCAATCCCCGAGGCCGGGCGTCGCGTCGGCGAAGGAGCCGCGGCACGGCGTCTTCACTGCGGAGGAGCACGGGTGGCGTACCTAGTGTGGATAGCCGTATTAATCATATTCGGTCTAGACTTATTGGGTTAACGTGGACTGTTAGATCTTCATAAAATCTGACGGCGTATATTTTTCTCTTTTTAGGATTAACGGAATAATATGGACCATTAGATCTTCATAAAATCCAATGGCTTATATTTTTTTTCTTTTTATGTAGATTAACAAATTAATGTGGATCGTTAGATCTTCATAAAATCTGATGGCTTATATTTTTCACTTTTTATTTGTATTAACGAATTAATATGGACCGTTAGATCTTCGTAAAATCCGACGGCATATATTCTTCTCTTTTTTAGATTAACGTCGAATTTTCTTGGTCCTCTCGGCGAACGTGGTGGCTACTTTTAACACTATTGTATTAATATAATAGATAGATAGATAGATAGATAGATGCAGCTATTATTCAGATGTCGTTGTTTCGTAAAAAGGGTAATGGCTGATGCCTGATTCGGTGAGCCGGATATGGACCGGCTTTGCCAAAAGAACCATCGGAGAAGACCCATGGACCTGCCTGACCTTAACGAAACCTCTCACCGGCGTCAAGTTCGTTCAGGTCGGGGTACTACTAGAAGGGAGTGAAAATGGTAGTGATGGTGCAATGATCACGAGAGGCCGATCTGAAAATATTGGAATTATTCCTTTTTTTAGGAACACGAAATTATTCCTGCCAGTGTTTATCTCCATGCTTGCATGCACGTACTTGAGCCCAAGAATGTTTGGGCCGGAATCGGGTTCCTGCGCGATCTCCCTTTTGTCTTGAATGAAACAGCCAGCATGCGCACTCGTTCGCATCGTCTCGTGCCTCCCGGTGCCGTGGATCGAGAGGATCAACCAAGGACACGGGGACGCAGGACGCTCCCAATGTCGTCGTCACGAACGGGGAATTTCGGTTTACGAACCCGGGTTTGGGTGGCCAGTCATCTTCAGAGATCGCCCCGGCCCCATCCGTTGTTTAAAACAATTACGAGCGAGCGCGCCGCGGCCAGCAAAAGCGGCCGTGTGGCTGCATCATCATCATGACGAGAGACAGAGACCCACACGACAAGGCCGTGTGGCTGCTAGGCTGGACTGGACGCTAGCTAGCTAGCCCAACTACATAAGCCCGGTAACCGGCGCCGATGATGACGCCGTTCCGAGACCGACAGTTGCAAGCCCGCACAGCGCACTGGCAGGTGCCGGTGCGGGTGGTAGTGGTACTGGGTGGGCTACCGACTGGTGCCACGAGCAGTAGACGGCAGCAACGTGACAAACCATGGTGATCGAGTCGGTGCGACGCAGGTCCGTCCTCATGTTGGTGTGCCAGGGCAGCACGGGCGCACGGCCCCGCCTCGGCTTGTCGTAAGGTAAGCGCAGCAGGGACAGGGAGCCTCTGACCGGCTGAGCGCAGCAGTACGTGTGCCGCTAGTGCTACTACCGCCCTGCTGCTTCTGACAAGCGGCAACCAACGATTACACGTACACCACGGTAGTACCATGATGCCTACTCGCAAAGACAGTCTCAGAAAAGAAAAAGTAGCATGTTGGGGGAAAAGGTGTGACCGTAGCATTATTGATTGATTCTGATCCCAGCTTCTTCGTTTCCCCGATTCTCTCCGTGTTCTTGCAAGTTCCATGAGCAGAAGCCAAGCCATCGCGTTTTTACACTCTCCAAAGTTGCACCCATCGCACAGCTAGCTGCATGGAACTCTGCTGCATAGGTGCAATAATTCCGGCACAGCTCAGCGTAGCAGAGGACCAACCACGAGCGCCGAATTGCTTCACTGTGCCTGCCTGCCTGCTCCATGCCACCGCCGACATTCAAAGTCCCACGAAAAATAATGGATGGATGGATTCTACGTCGCCGGCCACCGGAATGCATGCACCCCCGAAACGAAAGAATAATCCCGTCGCTTCTTCTCCGGCTCCATCGCACGTTCTTAGCACGGCGGCAGGCTCGGCGCCTCAGCCTTGGGCTGCGGCGGCGCCGCCGCGATTGTTACCGCGCCCGGGATCCTGCTGGCGCCGCCGTGCTCGGTGCGCCCGAGCCGGCCCCGCGCCGCAGCGGCCGCGGCCGCGCTCCGCATCCGGCCCTTGCCGAGGTGGTGCTCGCAGAGCGAGTACCCCACCAGCGTCGGCTGGCTGCACTGCCACCCGCGCCCGTTCACGCGGCTGCACCGGGACCCCTCCAGCAGCACCGCCGGGCCGCGCCGCTTCTTCGCCCCGCCGCCGTTGCTGCTGGCCTTCCCCTCGTCCTTCACGGCCACGGACACCGCCGGCGCCGGCACCAGCGCTAGCTGCAGCGCGCCATTGCTCGTCGCCCGCTCCTCCGCCTTCGCCGGCAGCGGCACCGACTCGCCACCGACGCCGCCGATGCATGCCACGCCGTCCGTGCCGCGATGGCCATTACTCACTGCACTGAACCTGCAAGTGCAAAGCAAACCATCCGTACAAACATTTCATTTCATCATTATCTCAAGACGACAGATTAAAAAACAACAGAAGCAAAAAAGGTAGGTGGCGCCGGCGATGCGCATCGGTTCTGGAATCTGGACGTGTCCCGGGGGGTCGCTAGAGGCCAAGGCTAGCGAGATCACGCGCGAGGCGAGTACAACCAGGCCCGCTAGGCTGGTGATCGACAAGTAGCGCTCCAAAGTGGCAATGCCAAGCAAGCACGCAAGCAACGGAGACGTGCGCATGGGCGACGGGAACAGAATCATGATGCGTGGAGCCGCGGATGGATGGATCATGGATGGGAGGACGTGCCTACAGGGGCGCCTGCTTGTCTGACTGCAGCAGGTGGGTGGTGCACTAAAATAATTGGATTGGATCCATGCCTCATGTTCATGCCCCTCGTGGCCTCCCTCCCTCATGGGTCAAGCTGGCATTGCATCGCCATCGCTCACTACACTATGATGAAACAGTGTAACAGGAGAAGATCGAAGCGAAAAGAACCTAGCATCCTTCCCTTTTTTTTCTTCAGGAGATAGATATATAGTATATATATGCATATATTGTGCAGTCGGAATTACAAAGATGCAAGCAGTATATAATATATATATAATATCTTTCTTTCGCAGTTGTTTAACTAATCCGTACCTCCCGTGGCCGCCACCATCATCAGCGCCACCACCATGTTGTGCACCACCCATGCCCCTGCCGCAATCCACCACCACCACATTGTCCTCCTGCGCAGAAGAACGCCACAGAAACCAACGGATTCAGCTAGATCTAGCCCACTCCTCCACGGGTGCAACAACCCGAGCCGCGGGAACAAGCGAGAGGCGCGCTCACCTGCGGCAATGCGAGGCGCCTGGCGACCCCGGATTTGTGCCCGAGATCCGCGGCCGCATGCAGCAGCTTCGCGGCCTCGCCGGCGCCGGCGCCGGCGCCGAGCCACCCCCGGCTCCCCGCCGCATTCTGCGGCGTCTGCGGCGCGGTGGATGTGGTCGGAGCTGAGGCCGCCAGCTGCAGGGACGGCTGCGGCCTCCGCCTGATCCTCATGGATGGGAGAGAAAGGGGAGTGAGAGGAGAGAGGGAGGGAGGGAGGCAGGCGATGGAGGAGATGGGAGATTTGGGGAGGGTGCAAATTAAAGGGGGAGGGCTTTTGGTTCCGGCTTGCCTTTTATGACTCGCCTTATGCCCGCATTTATTTATGGGGAACGCAGTAAGTGTAGAATAGTGGTAGATGGTGCAGTTTTCAGCGCTGCCCGCTCGCTGTCTTGCCTTGGCTCGGCATGCACATGCCCTCCCCCCTGCACCGGAGGGCGTCCCCTGGCCGTCTGATCTGAGATCGGACGGCGCGGATAGGCCGGGGCCGATCAGGGAGAGCTTCTTCTCCCTTCCCTACTCCTGGTGCAAGAAACTGCGTGGCGGCATGTGCGTCTGGACTGGACCTCCGGTGGCGTACGGGGATGTAAAAAAGGCTGGTGAAATGTATGTGTAGAGGTTTTAGTGTAGCAGAAAGTACAGGCGTGTGGTACACGGAGCACATCCGGCGGCCAATGAGACAAAAGCGCGCCAAATCGAGATCCCATTCCCAGCCCACACGACCAGGCATTAGTCGTACTTGCCAAATCACGACCCTTTTTTTTAACAAATCCTCCCTCGCTTTAGCTTGTCTGATCATGTGTTATTAAGACTTAAGACACGGCCGTGAATCGGATGGATCGAACAGTCAGATCGGGGTGGGGGGCCGCGGTTAGTCAGACGGAGGAGCAGTGGCGAGAGCTGGGGGAGCCAGCACCAGCAGGGGCGGAAAGCAAAGCAGAGCTCAGCTCAGCTGTGGCGCTGTCTGTCAGGGGGAGCATGTGTGGCCGACGCATCCAGCTTTTGGGCGGCATGGAGGGGCGGGCCGGGACGGGAGGAGGAAGAAGCCAACGGGGCGAATCGTCCGTTGCGTCGTCGCCCCCGGCTGCGCGGGCAAACAGTTGGCAAGCAGCCCAAATATAGACGGCGCCGCGTGGGCATTTCCGAGCCCGTGCTAATGTTCGGGATCGGGAGCAACTGTAACCAGATGCGGATTTGGTAGAGCATTGATGTGGCTGGCTGCTTCAGATTCAATGACGAAACGGTGGCGATGAAGATTAACAAACAGATCGAGGGAGGGAGGGGGAAGGGAACGATGCAAACATGGCAAAGTTGCGGATTCGGTGACTGGTTCACGTTTTCGTGTCTCCGGCGTCGACGGATCTGCCAAAACGGAGCTGTACGAAAGGGCCTTTCATGGGCTGGAAGGAGCTTGGCTGCGCCGATGCAGGTTTTTCGGCTGGCCCATGGCTGGGCAATGTCGCCACTTCTTCACGCCGCCACTCCGCCATTGAATTTATCTGGGACCTTCAGTTTATGAGGTCGTCTATGCTGCTCGTGGAAGTGTCACTCCTCCTTGGAGCCGGTCAAGAATCAACGGAGCCAGCAATGCGGCCATCTTGTTCGGGTTCCGAATTTACCGACGTGCTACGAAAGGATTCGGTAAAAAATGAAACAGGTTGCTGGTCATCGACAGGTTATAAGGAGATTGCTAGGCCATCAATTGACGCACAAGAACGAGGCTTAATAAGCATATACTCACCACAAACCTATCTCCTGCTTTGAACATGCCATGACGACTGAGTTGATAAATATCTGTAAACATTTCGACCACAAACGCTTAAAGGTGGTCTTGTTTTTTCCCTTGACTTTGCAGATGATGCACTAGTGCAAAGTGTCGACAGACTCGGCAGCAAGTGCATGCCAGAAATTTCTCAGCAAAAAGGAACAGATGCAGACCAGAAGTTAATCTCGTAAGGTGAAACAGTTAGGCACATTAACAGCACCTGCTGAGTGCCTAACCTTCTCCGGCAGATGTCCTTCAAGCTTTTAATTTACATCATGAATGGCATGCGGGACATATATAGCTCATGTAGGTACGTCCTGGTACATTGTTCACTAGGACGAAAATGCTGGCATTTCAGCATTGGACTATTGGAGGGAGGTCGGCACATTTTGAACTTCAGGACAAAAAAATGCCAGCACAATATGCCACCATCAGACATCTGTACATAATGCATTAATACCTACCATTTTTCAACGGTATAAACAGTTAGGTCTTTATCTAAAATAAACAGTTAGGCACAATCCCACATTCATCCCTAGAGATGAATTTCAAGGAAAAAAAACTACCCAGTTCGGCCAACCAACCACCACATCCGTAGAGCAATACTCCTAGGTGGAAATATCGGTCTGGTTAAAAAAAAAAGTAGTTCCCTGCTTTCCACTTATGCATAATAAGTCAAAGAGGTCTCAGCAGAACTTGATAGGCCAAAAGGTTATGAAAGTCTATTTTATAAAGCAACCTTAGACACAAAACGAGCAGCAAGGAATCACAGAAGACACGGGAGCATCTATATCATCACATCTATACTATTTTCTTATTTCTGATTATAGCTAGATATGAACTTTACAATATGACGACCCACAAGCCTCTACTGAAGAATTTGTGTGGGTATTGCGAGGTATTGCTAACTGGACAACTTTACTCTCTATATGGATTTAGAAAAATCCAAGGTTCCGTGTTAACCTTAATTCGATCACCGTGTTGACTATTATCCTAGACAACAGCAGATCATATACAAGCATCCAGCAAAAACCCTACTTGCCTTTATTGTTGGTGCATTTGATGCTGTTTGATCAAAAGTTGAGCATAAAGCAGCTCATTCCAGGAATCTGGTACTCCAGGAAGGCACCAGTGGCTGCAGTCCTGATATCTCTCAGGTGATCTCCTCTCCTCATCAGTCAGGTTCTGCTTGCGGTAAATGGAGGGGTGCGCGTCTTTTCTGTAGTCAGTCATTCTAGTTATGTTCAAGTAGACAACTGGAGTTTTCATCTTGTGGATCACATCCTCTAAAATGCTCATCTTTGGTGGGTATGTTGAAAGGTACTGCTCATTTGTTATTGGTTCACTCTCCCTGTCACAGCTCCCACCTGAATTCCATTGGCCGCCGCTGCATAGTGGAGATGCACAGCAAAATATTTGTTCAGTTGATGCAAATCAAATATAGCATGTGGAAATTTGAAATAGAAAGGCAATACACACCTAAAATGAGATGCTGAATAGCCTCTGAATAACACAGTGGTTTTTCTGGGATTAACATTGGCATCTATCCACTTGGACCAGGTGAGAAGAGCTTTATGAAAGGCATCCACGACATTAAGCTCGCTATACACATGATTACCTTCCTGATAGTAGTCCTTCCTGTGGCACATTCAGTCCGTCATCAGTGTCTAAGAGAAAATGAAATGGGGATGCTTGTTCAAGTAAAGAGCGGTTAGGGTGAGTTACCCAAGAGCAGTTTTTTCATGTGTCCACCAATGGCCAGTGTTGAAGATGAGAAAGTCTGCATCCTTATACTTCGGTGATGATTGCTCAACCAGGTCAAGCCTGAGAGTTTCTTTCTTCTTCCCACTGCTGACTTGCATCTCCCATTCTCGGACTAGGAATGGGGAGCGGAAGAACTCCACGCTACAGTTATAATCCTGAATGACATGAATGGAAAGGCAACAAAAAAATTAGGCAACAGTATTAATTAGTTAAATCAACAGACACGTGAGTGTAGAATCTGAACTTCAAAGAATATATACCGTGAACAGGAAGGAGTACGAGCCTTCGGTCTTAAATTCACGCCTGCCAGATGCCTCAAAAACCTTCCTCTTGTCTTTGACAGAATTCCTCAAAATACACACAAGGGATTCCCACATGTTCCTGTTGAGTGAATCACCGACGAAAACAAGTCTTTTTCCTCTCAACCTCTCCAACATGTCGGTCGGGTTCAATCTGATATAACAGGAACATAATTGGGCACATTACACACCAAGCTTGAAACCAAATCATTAAAATCATTGCATTGCTCTAATAACCTTATCCTCACCTCGGGATACTGCATCCACTGGGATGCCAACGGAGCTTCTGGTAAGCTAGATCTCGCCGGCCATTGAGATAGCAATCAAAGGGCTCATCAATGTGAGGACACGATCCCTCCGGGTAGAGAGGGTATGAGTCATCCTTAACCCATTGCCCATGGAACATATCACAATTGGCCACCTGCTTGAACCAATCAACTTTCTTGTTTTCACTAGAACCACCATCGTGCTTTGTTGTCGACACGTTGCCCTTACTGTTGTTTCCAGATTTCGAGGTGATTGCTTGGGCGGAAAGGTCCTTTGATGAACCAGCAGTGCCCTGCATAGCATCTCCCTTCTGCTTATTGACAGTACCATCACTTCCACCAGAAGCAACTCTACTGCTAGTCTGTTCCTGATTCTTCACAGCTGGAGATGCTACAACCGTGTAGTTCTTACTGGAAGATCCAATTTCTTTCTCCCCTGCCAATGCCAGACTCCCAGTTTGATTACTAGTTGTAACAAGACTCACACGGCTACTATTGCGCTCACCTCCGCCATCTCCAGAATTGCTCTCTGCCGAACTAGAATTTGCATCTGATTTATGGCCTGCATCGCCACTTCCACTCCCTGACTGAGCATCTGAACTTTTATTTGAGCTAGCATTCTTATCTGTGCTCTTCGCTAAACTGGAACTTCCAGTTGATTTATGGCTTGCGTCGCCATTTCCACTCCCTTGCTGAGCATCTGAACTATTATTCGAACCAGCCATTCCATCTGTGCTCGTTGCCAGACTAGAATTTCCAGATGATTTATGGCTGGCATCTTCATTTCCACTTCCTGGCTGAGCATCTGAACCTTCACTCAAATCAGTCTTCTTCTCTGTGCCACTTCCAGAAGAACCACCACTCCCAGCTCCAACAGCAGCTTGTGCGTCGGCCTTCACCGAGCTGCTATTTCCAGAAGTAGAAACACTGGTTGGAACGCCACTTCCATTTCCAGCCTGCTTATCAGAAGATCCAGTGCTCAAATCAACCTTCCCCGAGCTGCTAGTCCCGGCAGAATTATTGCTGGGAACAGCGCCTCCAACTTTGGCCTCGTCTCTCACAGTGCTGCCATGTCCGGCAGCAGCATTGCTCGAGTCTCCGCTTCCGCTTCCGGACTGCTTATTGGTCGTATCTACACTCTGCTCGCCGGCCTTGGCAACGGTTCCGTCTCCGGCGGCACTACTGGGTGGGGATCCACTGCCGCCTCCCGCCTTGCTACTGGAAACGCCTCCGTCGCTTCCTTTATTCGGATCCACCGCGCCGTTCGGCGCACCGCCACTCGAGGCAGAATTATTCGTCGGCGCTCCGCCTCCGCCCTTGCTGGTTCCGGCCAAATCACTGGCCGGGGGCACGCTCCCACCGCCGGCATTGGCGATCGGAGCACCACCGCCACTTCCCAACTGCTTACTAGACTCAGGCGCGGCAGAGCTGTTGCTTCCCGCCGCGTTCCCCACTCGCCCACTGCTCACATCACTGCTCACCTGGCCACCGCCGCCGCCCGATCCGCCGGCCGGGGCGCGAAGAGGCTCCGGCGAGGGAGCGGGCGGGTCAGCGGGCAGGATGGACGAGAAGAAGCTGGAAATCTGCGAGCGGTACGGCGCCGTGGAGGCGTACACGCCGCCGAACCACGAGGCGCCTCCCGCAGCCCCGCCGTCGCCCGCGGAGGAGGGCGCGGCGAAGGCGACGTAGGCGGTGAACGCGGCGAAGGCGACCGCGAGCCCGTACAGGGTGAGCCTCGCGCGGCGCCGCGAGCGGCCGCCGAGCGGGCTGAGGGGCCCGGCGTCCGCGCACACCAGGCCGCCGCTCTGCTTCCACAGGCTCTTCATGCCGCCCGGCCCCGCGGCGGCGACGGACTACGGTGTGCCGCGCTCCGGGAGACGCGGAGCGCGGCAAGCGGGTGGAGGAGGCGGAGGCCAGTAGCAAGCGAGAGTGGCCGTCGCGGTGGTGGCGATGGGCGGAGGGGAAGATGGCGAGTGGTTTTGGGGGAGGAGGTGGCCGGGTGCGCGCGGGGGGCGGGGGGGGGGGGGGGGGGGGGGGGGGGCGGTGTTGGTGGGTGGTGGCTATAGTAATTTCGGGTAGGGAAAAACTAACTAATCCAAGCAATCAGTTTTAGATTTTGTTGAGAGGGGTCGTGGAAGGTCAAAATAGAAACCGCAAGATTGCGATGGTCAAAATAAGTAAGGAAGCCGGTGTAACTTCACAAAGAAATGCTCCCCGCGTTGCTTGCGACTTTACGGTTCATTTTACACCCATAGATGATTGTATGGTGACGGAGCTCATCAACATGGTGTTCTACATCAGCGTCAGCGAAGTGATGAAGCTGAGCTGATTAAGATAGTTTAGAAGCTGAAATGAACGTTTTAATAGTTAATGGATGAAATTGAACCATAAACAATAGTTTATGAACGAATTCGACTATTTTACCTATATTTTATTAGTCTTTGTATCTTCAAAAAAATTAAGATGAAAATAAAGAAGTAAAATACGAGAAAATTCAAAAGTAAAATTCTCGGAGTGACCAAAATAAACATATGAGAAAGCGGGCCCATAACCCCCTTCTGCCTTCTATCTTTGCCGGTCGTCTCAATCGAACAAGGGCGTGCGGCTCGCGGCGCGCATGCCCGTGTTCGCCGCCGCATAGAATTCAGGCTGCACCGACAGGCGCAAAATCCTGCCACGTGATTGGTCCTTGGTTGATGGGGGGACGCGTGGCGGCGTCCTAATTATGGCTAAGGCCAGTCTTGTGAGGGTTTCACTAGACCATCACAACCCTCTAGTCAGCCGGTGTCCATGGAATTAATGAGGCTGTCAAATAAGCAGAAATCATATGCGATAGAAGAGTTAAAGAGGAGAGAGAATAAAAAACATGGAAACCGGGTCACAGGAAACCAGGTCGTCACGCATTCCAAGGGAGGAAACCACTAAAAACATTCAGACACGTGTTCCAAAAATTTGGAGGAGAGTGAAAGGACTAGAAAATTAATTAAGGACCCACGAGAAGACACTATGGGTTGGGTACCATAGTTTCTAGATCTGATGTCTTAATGACATGGCAACATAGATATCATTTATGGATATTTTGGGTTGGGATTGGCCTTAGAGTTTCATGGTACTCCATCCGTACTCGTAAAGAAAGTCGTTTAGGACAGCGACACGGTCTTCAAAACATAACTTTGACTTCTTATTTCTATTAAAATATTTGTCAAAAGTGATACATGTATACTTTTGTGAAAGTATTTTTCAAAATAAATCTATTCATATAACTTTTACAATTTCAAACTCAACAATTTAAAAGATATTCATGATTTGTATTTCTAAAGTTTGACTCAAACTTTATCCTAAACGACTTTCTTTGTGAGTACGGAGGGAGTATTAAATTTACTTATGTGGCACAAGAGACCAGAGAGAGTTTTATAGCACGTGAGAGGAGTTTGATCATTATGAAACTCTGACACGATTACCTAGTTTTTAGTTTAGATAACTCTACGGTGAAACTATACGTTGAGACTGGCGTGAGGGGACATCATAATGTCACTTGCGTGTCTCCATCTTGGTGTGACGAACCGGATTCCCGACGACGAGAATCCGACTCCCTGTACCCTCGAGATAGTCCCAGGAATAGCAGCTATCTCGTACAGAACTCATCTCAGTCGAATATCACATCCATACAACGATAAAAGATTCATTACATGACATATATAAAACATAGCGTCTGGTACAAGCCCTCTGGGCTAAATCGACAATAAGAAACAACTGCGCAGCGGTAGCTAGATCATCAGGGTCCACTCCTCCACAGGCATCCTTGAGCGTAGCGCGCTCCCTTCAGTCGTACCACCCGTCCTGGTTGAACTCGTGGTCGGGGTCTTCACCTGAGAACCCAAAGTCTGTCCCCAAGGAAATGGGACAGGTCCATGTCACCAACCATAATATGATGCAAGCTTTAAAGTGGCCTAATCTAGGGTATAGAAATAATCAAGGTTTGAGCCAGGGTTTTCTTATGCAAGCAGCAGCAATAACCCAAATTCATCTCATCACCAACTCCTTTCCTCACAAGCACATCCACTCCCCAAATCCACCCATCAGCCTCACATAACCATCGGGCTCGTCCTGCCACAGCAGGTTCCCGCAAAACACCATCCACCAACACCTTTCACTCACTAGTCGACTCGGTGAGCTCCCTCCCCACCTTGTCTCAACAGCCTCAGCTGGACCAATCTCTCATAACCCAAATCAAAGGATGAGGTAAGAAAGCAGATTCCCATGCTAGTCGGAACTTATCACAAATGGGTCGTCCGTAACCGTGGACACGGCTATACGTATAGTTTACACTCTGCAGAGGTGGCACTCCAGGAATCCATCCGGGCTGCAAGGCTAGTCCGCAACCAACCTGAGACACAGCCCACAGCAAAGACCCTAAACAGTAACGGCGCCAATCCTGTCTCCCTGGGCTCGGGAAACATCCGATCTAACATCTGCCCCAGGGTCGTGAAACCTTCCCACCGGGGCCAGTCGGGGGCCGTGGTAAATCAGGGAGATTACGCCGCAACAAATCCCCCTACACATATCAAGCTCGATCCTCCTACAGTCTCGGCGCCGCACTAGAGTAGGCTTGCTGGAACCCTCCCCATACTGGATAGATGGTGAGCACGGTATTCCCACGTCCAAAGTTGGAACTCGACTCGGTCCTTAATTGTCGGTAAAGCGAGTATCTGCGTCATAAGCGATCCGCCACAACGGTCTGCAATCGGCACCCATAACATGTATTGCCGCCCAAACTCCTCAGGTACTCCCCGAGTACCAATCCCCAAGAAACCATGTACCCGCAACAGGTACCCCATAGGGACTGCCCAAGTGCAGTCCCCCAGCACCTCGATCAAACGATCGAGTTGTTATTACTCGCTTACACCGCCTAGCTGCACTACTCCTCCCATACCACCCACAACTCACGCCAAGAGGATCAATGCACAACCATCCCAACACATGCATAGCATAGCATATTTCATAAAGTGAGTAGTAGGTAGCAAGGTAGCAGGATAATTACAAAGGCAGTGCAGGTTTATCATGCGAGTAAAGTAAAGCGCTAGCATACTAGTTTGCATGTCTACTAGGTATTTCAGAGAATGGTCGGGCGTGAACCTGGGCAAAAGTCTTCGTCTTCGTTAAAGCAGTTGTCGTAGTGGTCCAGCTCCTCCTGACTCTCTGGAGCTACTAGGGTTGCGGAAAATAAAATAAGACGCGACTACTAGCAAAGAAACTCCAAATCAGCGAAGAGAGAAGACTCAAATAACACCAAACTCTACACTAACGCGTAGGTCATGATTTTAGAAAAATATAGAAACTGGTTTCATATTTTTCTGAGCTACGGTTGATTTATTATTAATTTTTGAAGTTTAAATTATTTTCTAAAAATATTAAATAATTTCCAAAAAAGAAAAACAGATAAAAATTAGCCTGCTGACGTCAGCATGACGTCATGCTGACGTCAGCTGTGGGGTCAGCCTAGGATGACGTCAGCAGTGGGCCCTGCTGACGTCGGCGTTGACTGGTCAACGGTCAACGGTCAGCTCTGGTCAGTGGGCCCCAGCGGTCAGTGACACACGGTGTATGACATGTGGGCCCCGTGCGTCAGCGCGGTTAAAAGAAAAAGAAAAAGATTAAACGATGGCTGGGCTGGAATTGGGCCGAAAGGTGGATGGGCCGAGATAGTTTAGGGTGGTTAACTGGACTTAAGTGCAAGATTCGGCCCACGAAAGGGGCGCTGCTGGATCTGCTCTGGTGGACTAGGTCCACCGTGCGCCGTGAGTGCGGTGCATGTGAACCAGGTGCACGGGATCAGGTGTGGCCGACTCGGGATCGTCTGCGGCTTCGCGTGTGGCGACTTGGTGTGGTCGTGCGTGTGGCCACACCACGGCGCGACGAGACGCGCGCGTGGCGCGCACCAGAACGCGCCGGCGGCGACGGTCGGCGGCGGAACTTGCCGGAAACGGCTCGGCTCGGGCCTAGGACGGCAGGAAAGGCTTGGCTTGGGTTTCGCGAGATCAAACGGAGTGAAAAAGGGTTCGGCTTGGGTGCGGTTTGGGCCTCCCGACGCGAACGGCGGCGACGCGGCCATGGCGCCGGCGAGCATCGACGGCGGCTCGGGGAACAGGGTTAGCGAACGGCTCGGTTGGGTTAGACATGCGCGCGTGCGGCTCCAGCGACTGCTGGGACACAGCTAGGTGCACATGCGCAGGCTCGTGGTCGCCCACGGCCGCGACATGGCCTCGGCGTGCGCGCGCGGCGAGCGGAGCTCGGCCACGGCGGCCTTGGCTGCAAGGCGGTCGACGGCGGTTTGCGGGCTAGGCTGCTGCGGCTCGGCGGAATCCTGCACAAGAGACGCGGCCACGACTCGAAGGTCGGGTCCCAGGGGGCTAGCAAGCGACGGCGGTGGCGACTGGCCGGAGATAGAGAAGAAAAGGGGGAAGGCACGGCGGCGCTCACCTAGGGGCCAGTCGGGGTACGCTGCAGCTCGGGGTAGACTCGACGTGGATTGGCGAAGCTCGTGCTCCTCTTCTCGCTCCCTGGTTCGGCCTGGTGTCGGCAGTCCACGCTCGGCGGCGCTCCGGTCTTCGGCGGCGGCGTCGTGGAGGTGCTCCGGCTCCTCTTCCCTTCCTCCTCTCCTCCACTGGTCCTCATCTTCCCTCTCCTCTCACAAATTGGGGACTGGAAACCCCAATGGGGCGGCGGCGGCTTCAACAGGGAAGGGCTCCCGGTGGCGGCTTTTAAAGGGGATGGCGCTAGGGTTCCGCGGCACGGACGACGAGATGGATGCGGTGGGCGGCTTCGGACACGCGTCCGCATCACATCGGGCCGCACAGGGGGCGATGGGACCGGCTCGGGTGGTTGGAGGTCACGGGCGCGCGCGCGAGGGAGAGAGAGTGGAGCGGCGCGCGGGGGAAGTTGACGAGAGGAGGGAGAGAAAGCTGACAGGCGGGACCCGCCTGTCAGTGGGAGTGAGGGAGAGACGCGGAGGCGACGCGGTGAGGGGAGGCTGGGCCGCTGCTGGGCCGAATGGCCGAGCGGGCCGGCTGGCTGGTTGGCTCGGGAAGAAGAAGTTGAGGGGCGTTTCTCGGACTTGGCTTCGAGATTTGGCCCACGAACAGTTAGAAGGGTTGACAATTAGTTTGGCCAATTAGAGTTTGAATTCAAATCTAGAATTTGAATTCAAACCAACCAAAAATCCAATTAAATCCAATTAACTCCAAATCACACTATTTCATCCTTAGCACTTCAAATTGATTTTAAATTTCAAATTTAAATTGCTTAAGAATTTGGGGAGCACAATAGAATTAATTTTAAATATTGGTTTGCATGCACAACAATTCAGCAAAAATTTTGAAATCCATATTTTTGCACTCAACAAATCCTAAGGAAATTTAGGGTTGTTACAGTCTCCCCCCCTCACAAGAATCTCGTCCTCGAGATTTGTGATTACCTATGGTTTAAACAGGTGGGGGTATTTCTCCTTTAGTACTGACTCCTTCTCCCAAGTAGCTTCTCTTTCTGAGTGATTGCTCCACTGCACCTTACAAAATGGAATAGCTGTGCTTCTGGTCTCTTTGACTGCTCTATCTAGTATCCTCTCTGGGTACTCCAGGTACTCCAAGGTGTCTTGTAGGTTTAATGCCTCTGTCTTGACCTCATGTTCCGGTATTCTTAGACACTTCCTCAGTTGGGATACATGGAACACTGGGTGTACTCCAGTTAAGTCCTCTGGTAGGTCTAGTCTGTAGGCTAGCTTCCCTATTCTTTCCAGTATCTGATATGGTCCTACAAAACTGGGTGCTAGCTTTCCTTTCACTTGGAATCTCTTATGCCCTCTAAGGGGTGACACTTTCAAATAGACGAAGTCCCCTACTTCGAACTCTAGATCTCGTCTCCTTTTATCTGCATAGCTCTTTTGTCGGCTCTGAGCTGCCTTCAGATGCTCTCGGATCTTGGCCACATTTTTTTCTGCCTCTACAATCATGTCAGGTCCAAAGAATGTTCGTTCTCCCACCTCTGACCACATTAGAGGCGTTCTGCATTTTCTGCCATATAGTGCCTCAAAGGGTGACATCTGCAGGCTGGCCTGGTAGCTGTTGTTGTAAGAAAATTCTGCATACGACAGACTCTTCTCCCAGTCTGTGCTGTAAGCTAGAACACATGCCCTCAACAAGTCTTCAAGAACCTGGTTCACTCTTTCGGTCTGCCCATCTGTCTAAGGGTGGTAAGCTGTGCTATACTCCAAGGTTGTCCCGATGGCTTGATGTAGGCTTTTCCAGAACTGAGCTGTGAATTGTGGCCCTCTGTCTGACACAATACTTCTTAGTGCCCCATGCAGCTTAAGAATGTTGTCTATATTTAGCTCTGCTAGTTTGCTCACTGGGTATGTGCTTTTGACTGGTATGAAGTGGGCTACCTTTGTCAGCCGATCTACTATGACCCAAATGGCATCATTCCCTTTTTGAGTGTGAGGTAGGCCAACCACGAAATCCATGCTGATATCTTCCCACTTCCACATTGGAATTTCCAGTGGTTTCAGCAATCCTGCTGGTCTTTGATGTTCTGCTTTGATTCTTCGACAAGAGTCGCACTTGGCTACATACTCTGCTATGTCCTCTCTCATTTTCTTCCACCAGAACTTATCCTTCAGATCCAGATACATCTTGGTGCATCCTGGGTGTATCGAGTACTTGGACTCGTGAGCCTCCGAGAGAATTGTTCTCCTGATTTCCTTGTCCTGCGGTACACAAATACGGTCTTTCAGCCATACTGTTCCTGCTTCATCTACTCGGAAGTCAGGTGCCACTCCTCGCTGGATATCCTCTTTTACTTCTTGGATTTCTGGACACTTTCCTTGAGCTTCTTTGATTCGGTCTTCTAGGTTGTACTTCACCCTCATTTCCTGGGGTTTTCCTTCTTCTACTAACTCGAGTCTCAGCATGTACAATTTCTTTGCTAGTTATGGCTGACTTTCTTCTATCATTAAGTTGTTGCAATAACTCTTTCGGCTCAAGGCATCTGCCACTACGTTGGCTTTGCCAGGATGGTAGTGTATCTCCAAGTCGTAATCTTTGATTAGTTCTAACCACCTTCTCTGCCTCATGTTTAGCTCGGATTGGGTGAAGATATCGCACTTTTGTGATCCGTGTAGATATCGCACTTGTTGCCAATCAGGTAGTGCCTCCAAATCTTCAATGCATGTACCACTGCTGCCAGTTCTAAATCATGTGTGGGGTAGTTTTCCTCATGCTTCCTCAGCTGTCTTGATGCATACGCGACAACCTTGCCTTCTTGCATTAGTACGCATCACAAACCTTGTCTTGAAGCATCGCAATAGACTACGAAATCCTTGCGAATATCTGGTAGTGTCAATACTGGCGTTGTAGTGAGTTTGTGCTTGAGCTCTTGGAAACTTCTTTCACACTTGTCCGTCCACTCGAATGGGACATTGTTCTTGAGTAGTTCGGTCATTGGCTTGGCAATCTTGGAGAAGTTCTCAATGAACCTTCTGTAGTAACCTGCCAAACCCAGAAATCCTAAGTCACATAGGCAATTCATACTAAGCACAATAAAGATCTAAATGGAACCAAAACACATGCAAGAAACTTTAAGCCACAAAACCAAAAATCATCATGCCACTAAAGAAGACATCTAGAGCAGGGATGGACACAAGATTTAGGCCACCTTACTATGTACCCGCTGCCCTCAACCGTTGAGGCCTTAACACATCTGCCCTCCACTAAGCTACCACCACCACAGTTGCTCGATTTTGGTTCCAACGGAGAAAGGAACAAGATGCATTGTCGCAATGTTCCCAGATCAATAGATTAAGAAACATGGATCGTGTAAAGAAATATTTTACAAGGTTTGACTAAATTGTTATTGCGTTTTCGGGCTAAGAGTGGGGTAGGCACGTGAAGCGTCCCCTCGAAAGAGAGAACTTAATGTGATACAAATACCAGTCCCAGGATGCTGGTTCACATTATTACAACAGATAGTTCAGTACAAAAGCAACATTACGGGAGACGGTGGCATTGCAGGGCCACGACAAACAGAACTAACACTAAGCTCCAGATAAAAAGGTTGATAACATAAAGGTCTTCATCAGAGTGGCAGCGCATGCGGCTTCCAGCGGGTGACCCTAACACACAGGCAAAGGTTGGGTGCAGAACGAACCCCTCTAGACGATATCCTCAGGCACAAAGTCCGGGTCTGCCTCTGCACAGATTAAGCAAGAGTGAGTACATACGTACTCAGCAAGCGCAACCACAACCACGGAGGGGTATAACAGAAGCATGCAAGTATCGTAACAAGGACGGCTCATAGTTCATTTAGCAGCAAAGCAAATTTTATTACACATGCAAGGGGTTGGTTTTCGCAATGGGTTTTCACAAAATTGCTTTTAGAAGGGACAGTAAATGTAATACTCTTTCGAACAAGATTTTGTTGCTACCAGATTTCTCATCTGTCGTAGCCCACGTCAAAACATTTCTCAGCTTACTCAAATGCCAACATTTTCCTTACACCAAAACAGGGGACTAGTGAAGTGACCAAGCCGTAACTCGCCCAATACCGTGGACACGGCTATCCGGATAGGTTTTAACTCTGCAGAGGTGTACACAACCACAAGAAGGCTACCACAACAAGAACACCTTAGTGCCAGTGCAGCTCCTATCAAAGCCATTACCCACCATAGCTAAACTGACAAGTTATCACAGACGCGACCAGGGGTTAGCAACCTACCAACGAGGTTCTAACCAGGGGCATACCTCACATAGACCGTATCCCCGGCTCCATGGCCCTCTGTTGCTCACCAGCACACCACATAACCAGCAGCTCAACTAGTGGGATTTATGCTAGGCCGTTGCCACATACAACGGTCGAGTGGTGGTACAGAAAAATGGGTTAGGCTAGATGACACATCAACATCATCCCAAAACTTGTGACAGGATAGACAACTCCCACCATGCTCAACCACAGAGGTTAGAGCACACCTCGGCATTTCACACGAGAAATACCGTCTGTCTCATCCCACACGGGTACACATTTTATTTATACAAATCATCTCTTTTATTTTAAGGTACGCACACGGTTGTTTTTGTAAACACCAAGTATTTGTCATGGGTATAATGGAAAAATGTTCCTAAGCGTTTCTAGCAGTGACTAATATTCAAACAGAACATTGTCATATTTAAACATTAATCTGGGTTGTCAAGGAAGTAGTCATAGCAATCAAGGAATGGCTATCCAACCGGGTTTAGCAGTAAAACTGTGCAAGTTTTATAAAACAGGCCATGGGTTGTGGTTATAAAAACTGGGACAACAATATGCATCAAAGGGTGGGATTGCACTTGCCGTTCTCCCAACCCTCGGGGGATTCCTGCCCGGGGTCTTGGTCTCCAAACTCCTGCTCGTAGCACTGCTCCTCTTCGAGTCCTTCCTCGTTCACAGCGGAGTCTACGGCACACACAAGCAAACACCCAATGAATAAAGGAAAAAGCTTTTATTGAGCTCCGAAAGAAAGAACGGAAAAAGAGAGCGAATGGTGATGACATGATTATTTCTGAGTATGGACGGGTTGGATTTGGCGGAAATATATTGGTGAATATTATGGTGGAGTTTGGGGTCAAACGGGATTAATTTGGCGCATGAAATGACGAGTTTAGTGGGGCTTAGGGGCCGTTCTAAAGGAAAAGGACCTTTTTGTAATTACCGGAATGTTCAGGGGCCTTGGGCGAAATAAACAGAGAGAGAGGGAATAGTGACTGAAGGGCTGCGGGTTAATTTATTTAAAGTCCAGGGGGTCATGTGTAAGTGTGCAAGAGAGAGGGGCTCCTGTTCATGTGGACGGCGGGTTGAATAGGCAGAACATCAGGGGGTTATCCATAAAAGGGTCTTCTTCTCTTTCGCGAAACAGAGCCAGAGGGAGGGGAAGAGAGCGGCGGCGGCGGCGGTCGGCCGGCCGGCGATTGGGGCGGCGGTCGCAGAATTTGGACGGGGGAAAAGGGAGAGGGCGATATGGCGAGTCTACTGGTGCTCTTACCCAAGGCAGAGGTGCAGTGAGGTGGCCGGCCCACGGGAGCAGGCGGCGGCGGCGGCACTGGAGGCGATGGCGGCGGCGATGCGGTGGGGGAGAGGGGGAGCTGGGTGGCTGGTGAGGGAGAGGTGGTGGAGGTGGTGCTCGTCGGCCCCTTTTATAGGTGTGGCGGAGCTCGAAGAGGCGGGCCGACGGGAGGAGAGGGAGGAGGCGTTCGGCGAGCGAAATCAATGGCGGCCGGGCCCGGTTGGTGGTACGGGGGGGCGAGAGTGGAGCTGTGGCGGAGCAGTGCGTGCGTGTGTCGCGTTGCGGCGTGCGGATGGTGAGGTGATGACGCGTTGGAGTGGCTGCGACGTGGTCGGGCGGTCGCGTGCAGGTGAGCGCGGCGGTCGGCGGTGCGCGCAGTGCGGTGGCGTGCACGCTGGGCGGAGTGGTCGAGCGGCAGCGGCTCGGGTGGGCGGCGCTGGTCTGCCGGCAACGGTGGGGTCACTGCGAGGGGGCGGCACGGCGTCGGTGGTGTGCAGGACGGGGGGGGGGAAGCGGCGGCGAGCGGAGCACGGCGGCAGTGCTGGCGAGCTGGGCGGTGGCGTGGCCGCGCAGTAGAGCGGAAATGGCACGGTGGGGGTGTACGACGGTCGGGTAAACGAGTCGAGTGAGGGGAGGCCGGCCGGCGGTGGCGTGGAGTGTCGGTGCGACGATGAGACGGCGGCGGCAGGCGGTGGCGTGCACGCGCGCGGTCGGCACGATGGGGAGCGGGTGGGGTTCGGCCGGCGGCGAGCGGAGCGCGGTGCTCGGGATGTGGAGTAGGGAGGTGGAGTGGCGGTGGTGCGCAGGACAGGGGGGGTGGCGCTCGGCGTGGCGTGGCGGGGCAGAGCAGAGCGGCCGCGGCGGCGTCGGGGAGGAGGAGCAGAGGAAGCAGAGGAGGGAGAGGGGAGAAGGAAAAAGGAGGAAAAGGGAAAAAGAAAAGAGAGGAAGAAAAGAAGAAAGAGAAAAAGAAAAAGAGAGTGAGGAAAAAGGGGAGGGGTCGGCGGGATTCGCGGCGGGCGGTCGACGACGGTCGGCCAGCGGTGGATGGGTCCGGCGGGCGACCCGAGAGTGTTCGACACGAGGCGGGACGGGAAAAGAGGGAGCGGAAAAGATGACAGTGATGCGATGCGGATAGGAAAAGAGAGGGGAAAGACGACAGGCGAAGCGGATTCGGTGGAAAGGGAGCTCGGGCGGTAAAACATTTTGAAAGATTTTTCATCGGGTGGATTATTAGGTGATTTTCCCAGAGTTAAAAACGCGGGCGTTACAGCACGAAGGAATATGTGGGCTACTATTTTTGTTCGGGCTGAGTTCCTTAAATAGTACATTATTTTGTGTTTTTTTTTGTTTTCTAAATACACACACGTTGCACGTATTATATAAACATATTTTTCTGGATATTCAACTAAATAATCCTAAATTAAAGTGCCTCCGCACGTATCCTGAGTCAAAGCAATTATGAACACGTAAAAAGATACCTCAAGAGATAAAAAAAGATAAACCAAAACTATGGTACACTTTGGCACATAAAAGTAAATAGAAAAAACAAAATAGACATAAAAAATAACTAAAATAAAAATAGAATAAATATAGGTCCACGGAAAAATCTAAATACAAGATATATGACTAAGATATATGCTGAAAAATTTAGACATGAATCATTCCATATGAAGTTTGGACTAAAAAACTTATTCTACAAAATATGTAATCATTGGACCCATACCCAAAATCATATACACTTAAACATATTGATTCATCCGTAACTTCTAAAGTAAATGACAATAAATGATTGAAACATTCTTATGACAAAACTTAAAATTAAACAACAAAAGAAAAATATATTAAAGAACTAAAAAATACTTCTATCTAACAAGTTATAAATACTTAAAACATTATCATAAAAACTGGCTAGCTACCCGCGGTGTTTGCACGGGCCACCTTACTAGTTATTATTTATTTAAAGGACTAAACTTTAGATCTAGATCCAAACAGCCCATAGTAGTGTTTTGATCGAAAACAACGATCGGTTACACTTTTGCTTTCCACGTCCTAGTAGAGTAGTTGTTGCATAATACTCTGTACAGAATTTTATGTGTTACCTCCTGGTGGTACACACTACTCCGTAGTAATCACGGTAGTACCACGGTACGGTAGCGTGGATCTTGGTTGCCTTGAGATAAGTGCCCGTTGACATTTTATTTTCCGGACACCAGCTGGTGCATGTGCGTCTCTGCTTGCCGTGTCCGTACATGCGTGGTCTCTGTTGGGCCAAGAACAATGGCGTCGCCGTCGCGTTTGGACATTTTTGTCCAAAAGCGTACGGGCTGCTTTGCATCGGAAAGCGCGATAAACTGCGTTATCTTGTCCCGTGCTTGCCTTTTCCGGTGCTCGTTTTAGCGCCGGCGGCTTGAGCAAATGCAATTCGATGTAGTCGATCTCACCGGAATTTGTAATCTCAAAAAAAGATCTCACCGGAATTTGAATATTATTCGCTCTGAAATCTGTCCCGATCTTTTTCCGAAAAAGAAACAATCTAGTATTATTCAGTCCAAACGGATAGCCCACTACTAGTTGTCACTAATTTGACCAATCCAAACGCACGCAGCTGAGGATAATGCTGATTATATAGGACAGAAGCTAGCATCAAGCGGTCGCACTGAGGTGCATGCGGCGTGAAAGCTCAGTCTACCGCTTGGGTGGATGCATGACGCCGTTAGGTACAAGCTCACTGGATCAGTGCAGTGCAGGGGAAGTCGACGCAGACGCACTCGGCGCCACTGTCCCGTCGTCCACTGCCACGCTCTCGTGGAGCAATTTGCCAGGGTCGGCCGGCGGCCTGGTCAAAGCGGGACGTACGGGGGAGGTAGCGAGCTGAGCATCGAGATCAGCGAGCTAGCAAGCAGACACGCAGGCAAAAGGGCCGTACTAAATTACTCCCCTGGCCTGGGCTGGTCTGGAACATGGTGATCAGATCAGGATTAAAATAAAACAAACAATAATCAAGTAGCCATGCCACGCTAATATGCCATACTTGATACTCGATCGGTATAGTATAAAATGGAGTAGAGCGCAAAGCCTCTCCGGCGGCATTCTTTTGCGGTTCACATGCGCCGGCCTCCATCGCCGTCCGAGGGACCATGCGGGCCGGGCAGGCGGGCATGATCGATGCGTGTTGATTGCTATCACAAAGCTGTTGCTCTGGCCTTCAGCTGGGACGATCTGCGTGGCCTGATGCTGTTCCGGTGTGGGGTTGCTTTCGCAGATTCGATCTTGTGCCGATGGCTCCGTTCTTAATTGCCTAGATATGCCCAGTAGTCTGCTCGTCGTCGTCCGTCCCCTTCCATGGATTTATATCCATCACTTTTACCATTCCTGACGACCGACAGCACAATTTTCCTCAGCTCCTTTTTTATTCGATCACTTACTAACCGGATCGGATTGGTCTTAATCAATTGAGCATTCCGAGATGAAAGCCTAGTAGATCGAGTACTAGGTGGAGATTCATGGAGTGCGATTGAAGCAAGGCAAGGGCATGGCGCTTTAATCCTGGCTTTGCGAGTATGGACGGCCGGTACTTGGATCGTAAAGGTATAAAAGGAGGGGAAATAAAGCAAAGTGGCTTGCTAATGCCATTGCCATGCAGTGCGGCGTGTGACTAGGCGACACGGCAAAAGCGCAGGATTAGCTACTAGTAAAACACAAAAGATAAGATGGCCTAGCTACGTCCGGGCTCATGTGATCATGCATGTAGCCCAGTGGCATATATCAGACGGGATCGACAGATCGATCGACCTTTATTAACACACACATTGACAATGTCCCTGTTCGTATTGTAAAGGATCGTACGAACTTCACGGCCACATGATACGGCGAGGCAGTAGATAGAATGCTGGTGGTATGCATGATGTATGTTCTTGCTTTGAATCTTTGCACCCCCCCAGGGACCCAATGAGCAGCCTATGCATAATACAGTTATTTAATTCCCAAGGTAATTTACCACGTCTCTGTTGGTGATATGCCCAAGAGTCCATCATCACAATACGGTTTAAAGGCTCAAGAGGATATTGATCCAAGAGGGATTAGGGTTACTAATGGGCCTATGAGATAGAAGCCCATTAGTACGCCCTATATATACGAGGGAGGGGCTAGGGGGCAAGGGGACCTAATAGTCGCGCCCACCCTAGTCGCCGCCTCCTCTCTCTCGGCTGCCGCCCTTGCCGTGCGTGCGGTGCTAGCACACCGACGCCCGGCGTTCCATCCCCGTACGTGTGGACTCCGTAGAGGCGCTGCTGCGACTGCTGCGCTGATCGGCTGCTGGGATCAAGGACGAGGAGCTCGGTTCGTGGGACGTGATCGACTACTTCCTCTACATCGACGCGCGACTTCTTCCGCTGCGCCGCGCGTCTAGTGGTAACGATCTATGATCTTCTACTCGCAAGTATCTTGGGTGTATGCGGTAGTGATGCTAGCGTAGCCTACCTGTTTCCCGACAGTGGTACCAGAGCCATCTTGCGTAGTTTTTGGTATGGATCATTAGCATATAGGTGATATGTTGTTGTAGTAGATTGGATCTATTACTTTTGCATGGTTTGATTAGATCAATTGGTCATAAGGGGTTAAAACTGGAGCGAGTTGATTGCGCGGCATGTGACCAAAAAGATTAGTCCGTGTTCTTTCTCTGTTGTGCATACGACATGTCCCTACCGGCTGGAATCACCATCAGGGACTGACTGTGTGCATAGTCAGCTGATTGAACCAACAGATCGAGGTCATGTGTAGATGTAGTCTTCTCAAGTGCAAAGGTTGCACGGTCAATGTGATTGACCTAGTGAAAATTGAGGCATTATGAATGACTCGGATTTGTGGTGATGCGATCACTCCGATGAGATTTTCATAAGGATTCCATAGATGCGATCTGTGTAAATTCCGTGAGGTTTTCAGGGCGCTGCCCTGAGACTCGCGGGGGACCGCCGTTGCTTTCTCGCTATAGCGGCTTCCTAAGCGCTACTTTGGTAGAACACGTCGTATGCCTAACTCGTTTTTGCAGGGTATGATGTGAATGGTATGGCCTCAATGTCATGTGATGATGTATGTGATGATTTGTGTGGCCTGCGTGTCGCAAGTTAACACAACCGGGTTGAGGTTGCACCATTATTGTATAACGACCTGCGTGTCGACTTGTGTTGCTTGAATCCTCATGTAATTATTTCACTAGCTATCAGTAGCTTAGTATCTTTTCATGGAGTCTTCAATCATGATGGCGATGATGATCACAAGACAGGACGGATGGCAATGGAGGTCACATTGGAGCCATGGCGATGGAGCCCATTGTAATGCAAGAGGCCATACTATTCACAATATAATATGATTATATGCCTGTGATGTTTATTTTCCTGTCATATTATTCTTTCATGCTTTTACATATGGTGGATGTTTTAATCATGATAGAATAGCTTCCCTCGGAAAAAGTTGAGTTTTTTTATGCCTTTTACCAATAGCTGCACCTATAAACTTTGATCGTTGTGTGGTATGTTTACCAAAGTAGAGTACCCTCAGCTATCTCTTTTGTATAAGGTGGATGTCAGACATTCACAAGCATAGTATTGGTTTACTCAGCAAAGCTATCAAAACAGTTTTGGGCTTTAAGGCATAGGGTTGGGGCCGGGGCATTGGATGCCACCCAACAAACAAGAGTCGTATAGAGATATGATTAGCAATTTGTTGCTTACCTGTATCACTACTTTTCTAGCCGTGATGCTAAAGCTCACTAGGATTTTAGTGATTATGGATCTTGAACCACTATATGTCATTAAAGGGAAAATGACTTAGATATAGTCGGTTGTCTTTTGTTAAATCAGTTAATGAAAGTCTTTACATAAACTTAGTGCTGAAATCTTGCCTTACTTTAATGTCGTAGATCATGTCTGCCAGTAACAATTCCGTTTTCAACTTGCGTTCTGTTCTTGAGAAAGAAAAGTTAAATGGAACAAACTTTATTGATTGGTACCGCAACCTAAGAATTGTTCTCAGGCAAGAGAAAAAGGAGTATGTTCTTGAGCAGCCATATCCTGATGATCTCCCTGACAATGCAAATGCTGCCGATCGCAGAGCTTATGAGAAACACTGCAATGACTCACTTGATGCCAGCTGTCTGATGCTCGCCACCATGTCCCCTGATCTGCAGAAGCAGTATGAGTATACTGATGCTCACACCATGATCGAGGGGCTGCGTGGGATGTTTCAGAACCAAGCCAGGACTGAGAGGTTCAATATCTCAAAGTCCTTGTTTGCGTGCAAGCTGCCAGAAGGTAGCCCGGTTAGTCCTCATGTGATCAAAATGATTGGTTACATTGAGACTTTGGACAGACTTGGTTCTGAACTTCACCATGACTTGGCTACTGATGTTATTCTCCAGTCGCTCCCGCCGAGCTACGAGCCTTTTATCTTGAACTTTCAGATGAATGGCTTGGATAAAACACTGAGTGAGTTGCATGGGATGCTAAAGACAGCAGAGGAGAGCATTAAGAAAAATCCCAATCATGTGATGATGATTCAGAAGGGGAACAAAAAGAGGAAGCGTTGGACGCCACCTAAAGGTAAAGGCAAGGAAAAGAGTTCCAGTGGTGAGTCCTCGGGCTCTAAGCTAAAGCCAGCACCTAAGGCCAAATCTGGCCCTACTTCTGAGGATGAATGCTTCCACTGTCATGTAAAGGGACATTGGTCTAGAAATTGCAAGAAGTACTTAGAAGAAAAGAAGAAGAAGAAGAAGAAGGGAAGTGAGAATTCCACTTCAGGTATAAATGTTATAGAAATAAATATTGCATTATCTTCTGGTGAATCATGGGTATTTGATACTGGATCGATGATTCACACTTGCAAATCGTTGCAGGGCCTAAGTGAAACTAGAAGATTTGCAAGAGACGAGTTGGACGTTCATGTCGGCAATGGCACAAAGGTTGCGGTGTTGGCGGTCGGCACCTACCACTTGTCTCTACCCTCCGGATTAGTTTTGGAATTAAATAATTGTTATTGCATTCCTGCTTTGAGCAAGAACATTATTTCTTCTTCATGTTTGGAAGAAGTTGATGGTTTTAAAATTGTAATAGAGAACAAACGTTGTTCTATTTTTTGCAATGGTATTTTCTATGCTCATTGTCCATTAGTGAATGGATTATATGTTCTTGATCTTGAGGATAAATCTGTCTGTAACATTAATACTAAGAGGCTTAGACCAAATGATTTGAATCTCACTTTTATTTGGCATTGTCGCTTAGGTCATATAAATGAGAAGCGCATTGAACAACTCCATAAAGATGGATTGTTAAGCTCATTTGATTTTGAATCATTCGACACATGTGAGTCTTGTTTGCTTGGAAAGATGACCAAAGCACCTTTCACTGGTCATAGTGAGAGGGCAAGTGACTTGTTGGGACTTGTACATACCGATGTATGTGGACCAATGAGCTCAATAGCCAGAGGTGGTTTTCAGTACTTCATTACTTTCACTGATGACTTTAGTAGATATGGCTATATCTACTTAATGAGGCACAAGTCTGAATCGTTTGAAAAGTTCAAAGAATTTCAGAATGAAGTACAAAATCAATTAGACAAAACAATTAAATTTCTGCGATCTGATCGTGGAGGAGAATATTTGAGCCTTGAATTTGGTGATCATTTGAAGCAATGTGGAATTGTTCCGCAGCTAACTCCGCCCGGAACGCCTCAATGGAATGGGGTATCCGAATGGAGGAACCGAACCTTGTTGGACATGGTTAGGTCCATGATGAGCCAAGCTGATCTTCCATTGTCATTTTGGGGTTATGCTCTTGAAACTGCTGCGTTCACACTGAATAGGGTTCCAAGTAGGTCTGTTGAGAAGACACCATATGAGATATGGACTGGGAAGCGTCCCGGATTATCTTTTCTCAAAGTTTGGGGATGTGAGGCTTATGTCAAACGTTTGATGTCAGATAAGCTCACTCCAAAGTCAGACAAATGCTTCTTTGTGGGATATCCTAGGGAAACCAAAGGATATTATTTTTACAATAAGGCGGAAGGCAAAGTGTTTGTCGCTCGCAATGATGTTTTCTTAGAAAAGGAGTTTCTCTCAAAAGGATTCAGTGGGAGCAAGGTGCAACTTGAAGAAATTCAGGAAACGCCCGAAACTGTTTCAGCACCCACTGAAGATCCACGGGATGCGCAAGATGTTGCACAACCCGTAGGTGAGGCACCAGCCCCACGAAGGTCTATAAGGGCACGTCGCGCTACTGACAAGCTCAACCTCCTCATTACGGAGGAGCGCCACGTATTATTGATGGAAAATGATGAGCTCTTGACCTACACGGAAGCAATGATGGGACCCGACTCCGATAAATGGTTTGAAGCCATGGAATCCGAGTTAAAATCCATGCATGATAATCAAGTTTGGAACTGGGTAGATCCAATTGACGGTGTTAGACCTGTCGACTATAAGTGGATTTTTAAGAAAACATTAGACATGGATGGAAATGTTCACATCTATAAGGCACGATTGGTGGCGAAAGGTTTCCGACAAATTCAAGGTGTTGACTATGAAGGAACCTTTTCGCCCGTCGCAATGCTAAAGTCTATTCGGATTCTCCTAGCAAAAAGGCTAATTGGATTAAGCCAAGACACGTACATTGACAAGATATTGAATCGGTTCAATATGCAAGATTCCAAGAAAGGTTTCTTGCCAATGTCACATGGCATTGCTCTGAGCAAGAGTCGGTGTGCTACGACACCTGATGAGCAAAAGAGGATGAGTACGATTCCTTATGCTTCAGCCATAGGGTCGCTCATGTATGCCATGCTTTGCACGCGCCCGGATGTTTCTTTTGCTCTAAGTGTCACGAGCAGGTATCAGTCAGACTTCGGTGAAGCTCACTGGACAATTGTAAAGAGTATTCTTAAGTACTTTAGAAGAACTAAGAATATGTTCCTAATATTTGGAGGCGAAGATGAGCTCGTTGTAAAGGGTTACACCGATGCTAGTTTTCAAACAGACAAAGATGACTCCAAATCGCAATCCGGTTTTGTTTTCTGCCTCAATGGTGGGGCAGTGAGCTGGAAGAGTTCCAAGCAAGATACGGTGGCTGATTCGACGACAGAGGCCGAGTATATTGCAGCTTCCGAAGCTGCAAAAGAAGCTGTTTGGATTAGAAAGTTTGTTTCTGATTTGGGTGTTGTTCCTAGTGCCTCCAGTCCAGTGGACCTCTATTGTGATAATAGTGGTGCCATTGCACTAGCAAAGGAGCCTAGAACAACTAATAAGTCCAGACATATACTGCGGAAGTATCACCTCATTTGTAACTTTGTTGAGAGAGGTGATGTGAAGGTTTGCAAGGTGCACACGGATTCAAACGTTGTTGATCCGTTGACGAAGCCTCTCCCACAACCAAAGCATGAGGCGCACATGAGATCTATGGGTATTAGATACTTACATCAGTGATTTCAGTGTGCGTGGGAGATTTTGTGTCATAAGTATGTTTATGTAATAATGAATAATTGTTATTTGTTCCATGGATGATTATTTTTTACATTAATTATCAAGTATGTGACTTGATTCGTGAAACTTTTTGTTGACAAGGATATGATTCTAAATTATCCCTAGTTTATGTCGTTACGTGGGACAACAACGACGTTGAGACTAGCACATGCATTAATTGATGATCATGTTTCACGGATCATGGATATGGAGATATCAGATTAATGATGTGGACACATGTTGGTGAACATGGTGTTGGATTGACCCACTCCAAGACAATGTTGAGATTGTTATCTTGTATGTGCCATCAGTTGTTCTTGAGTGTTGTACCTATTGGATCCTCAGACCTGAGATCGCCATTGTTTCTCACTGTGTGTAGTGGTGCATCTTGGGGCTGCTAAACGCTACTCCGTAACTGGGTAGTTACAAAAGTAGCTTACAGGTGTGTCATGAAACATGGAATGGGATGTGAGCGGATCAAGATGGAATTTGCCCCTCCTAGATAACGGGAGAGATATCTCTGGGCCCCCCGAAATAGTTGGATTGAAAAGTGCATGGCCATGCCAAAATGATTAAAGAGTTAATCATGGTGACTAAAGGTTAGTTATGAATAGAATCCACTATTAGATCGAGAGAATGGTCGAGCTATCACAAAGGTGGCACGCATCTCGCCTTGAGCTTGACAGGTATCGTGTGGCAAAGGGATTCGGTGTATGAGTATATCTAAGGTTCGGCCGATATAATCTTTATGTGTATATGTGAGTCACTATGCCCTGCTAGGTGCCGCTATTGACTTGCGATTCGGAAATGGTTTCCGTTCACGACCATCTACATATGAACCTAACGGGTCACACACTTAAAGGGTTCGGAATGTTGGAAAGCTTGCCTGTATGATTGTCTCTAGTGCAAGTGGGAGATTGTTGGTGATATGCCCAAGAGCCCGTCATCACAATACGGTTTAAAGGCCCAAGAGGATATTGATCCAAGAGGGATTATGGTTACTAATGGGCCTATGAGATATAAGCCCATTAGTACGCCCTATATATACGAGGGAGGGGCTAGGGGGGCAAGGGGACCTAATAGTCGCGCCCACCCTAGCCGCCTCCTCCTCTCTCTCAGCCGCCGCCCTTGCCGTGCGTGCGGTGCTAGCACACCGACGCCCGGCGTTCCATCCCCGTACGTGTGGACTCTGTGGAGGCGCTGCTGCGCCTGCTGCGCTGATCGGCTGCTGGGATCAAGGACGAGGAGCTCGGTTCGTGGGACGTGATCGACTACTTCATCTAGATCGACGCGCGACTTCTCCCGCTGCGCTGCGCGTCTAGTGGTAACGATCTATGATCTTCTACTCGCAAGTATCTTGGGTGTATGCGGTAGTGATGCTAGCGTAGCCTACCTGTTTCCCGACAGTCTCCTCTGCCTTGGATTCTTGGATCTCGACTGAGGCCTTGTTTAGATCTCAAATTTGCACCCCCAAATTTACTATGCAAAAAGAAGATTTCCATCACATCAAAATATCATAACATGCATAGAGTACTAAACGTAGATGAAATCAAAAACTAATTGCACAGTTTTGCTGTACTTTGCAAGACGAACATTTTGAGCCTAATTAATCAATGTTTGGACAATTTTTCACAAATACAGACGAAATGCTACAGTGACGCAATGATTATGAAGCGACATTATACCCCAAATTTAGGCTCCCAAATTTGGATCTAAACAAGGCTGAACAAGCCTACTACAGCGCCAGTGATACCGAACACTGCCTGACCCGGTGGCTGCCTCATCAGCAGGAAGCAAAGCCCCACCAAAGAAAGTTCTGCGGGCGCCTTTCCTCTTTTTTTTGTAGGGAGACGCGCCTTTCCTCTTCCACTACGCGCAATTGTCTCTGTCCCTGTCAGTGCAGGGGCCCAGGCAATTATAGTACAGCCCTTCGTCCCCACAGCGCAAAGCATGGGCCCGCCGAGGCATTGAAAGAGCGCACACGCCGCAGATTTGGGCCCGGTGCACTCAGGCCAGGCCCACGCCGCCGACCCAACCGGCCAAGACACCAGGAGCGGCCCGACATATCGGCACGTATATGAGTTGTGACTTGCCGCCGCCGACGTCCCGACGCAAATGCGATCCGGTCCGGCGACACACGACGGTCGGCCCGGTCTCGGCCGCCGTCGGTGGACGTGCGCTAGCTACTTGGCGTCGGTCAGGCCGAGGCCGAGCGGGCCGAGGAGGGAGCCCGCCAGCCCAGGATTCTTCGCATCGGTGATCGATTCGGTGTGGGGATGGGAAAGCGTCGGGTAAAGGCTTGGCTTGTCCTGTCGACACGAACGGACGGACGCTTGGTGGTTGGTTAGTGCGATGTTGACCTTTGGTATGGCGGCCATGTTCGCTCCTCTCCTCCGGTGGGGGGACCCAACCATGGGCGGTTCCATCTCCTTTTGGTAGCCATGGAACGAAAAGTACCAGGCCGGCATGGCGGCATGTGCCAGGCCGGGTTTGCACCGTCGCGGCTTCAGGTGTGGGTGCCAGTGCTGCAGACGCCAAGAACTTGCCAGACGCGGGAGCAGGGAGGGGGCTACTACCTGTGCGCGGGATAAGCGACGCGGCTAAGAGCCCATGAGCGGTTCATCAGCGCATGCCCTTCTCCTTTCTCACGTCGCGCCACACGACCGCCGCCCCCGCCCCCACCGGCGGCTGACGCGCCGCCTGCCTGACATCCACCCCGCCGCGTCACCCCGCACTTCCTAATCCGTTGCTCCTCCTTCCCTGCGCCGTCGGTCCCCATCCACCGCTTGACCGGCCCCGCCCGGCCGACGGCGCTCCCGCGCCGCCTCACCTCCACCGCCGGCCGAGCCGCCGCCGCCGTACCCTCCCTCCACCCCCACCTTCTTCTTTTCTATGACCGGCGCCCATTGTTGCCCTTACCACCATCGGAACCCCGAACCCTAATGCCGTCTCGCCGCCGCCGCCGCCGGCCTCGGCCACCGCCCCGGGCCGGAGGCGCCCTCGCCGCCGAGCCGCCCCCGCCCGGCTCCGACCCCTCTACCCCTTCGCCGGCCAGCTCGTGCCCCTCTGCCCGTGGCGCGTGCCGTCCGCACACGAGAAGGAAGAAGATGATCCGATGGCACGAGGAAGAAGATCGGACGGCTATCGATGTGAAAGCCGGCTGCCCAAAAAAACTTCCGGAAGCCGTATAGGATCCCGTCAGGGAGGATGAAGCAGACGCCATGAGCCGTTTCGATGCACGTACTGCTAGTTTTGGTGGTACCGGTAATTGAGCAGAAATGGGCTAGTCAGCCATTGAATGGGACAGAGTGGGCCGTATCTGGGCTTTGAGGCCACTTTCAAACTGTGATCTAATTTTGGCCCGCAACCTCTACTATAGAATTAGGCCCACTGCAGACTGCACACCGAATTATTTTGTGAAGCAGCATCCCATGGCCTCGGGGAGTCAGGGAACAGCAGAAAATCGTCAAGAAAAGTGATCCAGGCTCCGAATCAAAAATCAATGCACAGGCGAATAGAACACAGTTTTCCTAAAAAATAAATAAAGACGAATAGAGCACAGCTCAATACACACAAACTAGCTGTACATACATTATATACATACCGTACACTTCACACCTCAGATACTACCATTTTTTTATATACATGTATAACCGAGCTTTTTTTTTGTTTGGATACTTCCTAGTACTAGTTAGGATTACTCTGTTTAATCAAGGCGCCCGAGAACCACCATCGGACGACCGAAGAACCAATCACTTCAGCCAGCTGGCACGCTCAGCCCCCGGGTCCAGCGGCGCGGGCGACGCCGCGCCGGCGCCGCCGTCCTCCGGTACGCCGACGGGGACGTCGGAGAACGCGGCCAGCACGCGGCGGACGCTCATGCTCCGCATGGGCCGGAAGCTGAGCGACCTCGCCGTCTTCCCCGGGGCGAAGACGTCCGACGACTTGCGCAGGATCAGGTACACCAGCGCCTGGACGACGGCGAACACGGCCACCTTGGCCAGCGCGTCGCCGAGCTCCGGCGACAGGGTGAACGGCGTCGCCTCCACGTTGCCCATTGCTAACTACTATGCAACTTGCTTAGCTCTCTGTGATCAGGGCGCTATTCGAGATCGAGATGTATATACTCTCTGTTATATATTAGTCTGTGCAGCTAATAAGGCTATATAGCTTGTGATCGAAGAGATATATGGAGTAGAGAATGTTTGCGGATGGTTTCTTGAGATCTTGGATTGATTGGTTTATATAGGCACCATCAGATCGATATATAGCCGTCTGTGTAAGGCTTGTACGCAAGCGATAGTGTGTGCTGGAGTTTCAGATACGTGTGTTGTTCGGCTCCGATCCGCCGGTGTCTGGGCTGTGCGTGCTTGTGGGCGAAGGAAGGAGGCGCAAGCCTGCACGTTTTGTTTCCACTACCGAAACTTTGTTAGCATGCACCATCAGGGAACTCGTCTTTGTTAATCTGTATATATCTGACACCGGAGCAGTGGAGGAACTGGAGAGAAAATCAAGAGAGGGCCAGCCCGAAAAATAAACATTCGATGGTCTAAGAATTTGGTAATTTATCCTAGTTATTCATTGTCCACATAAGCATACACTAGATAACCATGACTACAGTAATTTTGCCTTCTGCATCCGCGTGAGATAGATTGAAAACGAAACGTCACGAGGGATGCGAGAGCGGCAAACGGCGATGAGCTAGACTTCTCGTAAGGGTTAACACATTACTGCGGTGCATGGATGAGACATGGGTCCTGCGGGCTGTGGCCTGCGGACAATGGCCCATAGGTTAACAAAGGAAGGGGAGAGGGCAAAGCATCATAATATTTACACTCTCAATGACTCAAATATGTAACTATTTTATTTACATGCATATGGAAAAAAGGTGCTATTTCTATTCTACCATATTACCTGGAAAAAAATCTACCTCCAAGTTGATAAACATCTTTATGGAGTCTGAGGATGAGTAGAAACCACATGAGAAGTATATAGAGTTGCTTTTAATGAAAAAGTGGAACAGTATATACTATTATCTTTCATGTTTACCGTAGTAGGGAATAAATAATATACTACTTATGTAAATAGCAAAACTCTTGGTCATTAGTTGACCTCGTAAAATATGAGATCGAGCAGCTAATTCTTCTAGCTGGTCATGGTGTGGATGTGCATGCATCCGTCAGAGTAAAATGTTTCTGTTGGGGGTGGCCATGCCCCCGCGTTCCGCCACTGCACCGGAGCTGGCAGGAAATGTTGAGCGGTGTCTTGGAGGTTGACGTAATGACGTTTGCTTGATGATGGCAGCTCAAGAATGAATCATATAATAGGTTAATAGGCCCTGAGTTTGGATCAACAACGGATCAGTTAGGTCGCCATTAAGCTGAATTGTTTGGATGACGATTGCTCCAGCTTTGAATTGAAGTGGCGAGTACGTTCAAGTTTCTCTGAGAAGAATGAAGAAGCACAATATTTGAGTAATAAGCTCGATCAAGCTTATCCAGATCATCCCAGAAATGCTTTTGGAGTGTGAGATATATCACGTAGTTTGCTTGGGATACATTATTGAGAGTGGATAGACACACGGAAGTAACGTTAGGTCTTTCTTCGTTCTAGGCCGTTTCCTCTCGGATTTCTTCGTGGGGATCATAGGTGAGTGCCTTGTCCCTCTTTGTGGATGATCTTGACCCCTCAAACGCCGAGATTTGGTCCGGATTTGAAGTTTTTGTGATGAACTCGTGGTGAGGGTGTTCTTCCATTAGATCCGCGATTCCTCGTGTTATAGGGAGTTAGATGCCGAGATTTTTGGGGCATAGCTTCCTCTTAGGTTGCTTCACATCTCCCCAAAGTTTCGCTAAGAGCTCCAGCCGTTTGGAAGATCCGGTGTTGGATTTGGGGAAGTTGACCCACGATTTACTGTAGCTGCTCTTCCTGTTCGTCCGTCGGGCTTCTCGGACGGTCCGACTTGGTATGGCGGACGGTCCGCAGGGTTCCCGGACAGTCCGCATGTGATTGGCGGACGGTCCGCGGTTTGGCTGCCCTTATGAGTTTTTCTCGTTTTGGCTAAGTTTTTCTCGGACAGTCTGTGTGACTTTTTCGGACGGTCCGCGACACTGGCGGACGGTCCGCAAGACAGTCCGTAGAGGAGCCAAACCTTCTGGAGATTCAAGTTGATTTTACGGACGGTCCGTCGTTTCTTGTCGGACAGTCCGAGCCCTCTGTGCGGACGGTCCGACCAGGCCTGGCAGACAGTTATTCCTCTTTGCTTCTCTAGTTGTGTGCTTCCGCTTCGTTTCTTTTTGGCTTGTTCCTAGAGTTGGTAGCTCCGCTGTGACTACGCTACCTTGACAAGCCAGTGAGGAAACATTGGGTGGTGATTGTGGGACATAGGCCGAGTTTCGTGAAGAAATTTTTATCGGCTCCCATTCACTCCCCTCTTTGGTCGTTATTTCGATCCTTCAACCGCTAATTAACCTCAATTAAACAGGATAGAAACTTACTGCAACCTGAAACTAACACGGACAGAACGACAAGGAAACGTGAGCTCACGTGGCGCCCGGCCGGCCGGGTTCTCCGGACGCGGTTACAGGCGGCCAAGCTGCCTCTTGCAAGACAAGTCAAGCTCGGTGGTTTAATTTGCAGCGTCATCAGTAGTAGCAACCCCCCTTTTGTTTTTCCCTTTGGCTTGGTGCTTGCTTGCACACGCATGCACCGAGACCAGGCAGCGTTGCGTCCCGCGCGCACTCCTGCTCATCCGGCGTGGTGCCAGAAATGTGATGTCGTCGCGTCACTTTATGCGAGGCGTGGCCGGTTGTGTCCACTCTTGGGAAAACAAAGGCATGTAGCTTATTTGCTTCGGCAAACGGATCGGAGCGACGGACATGCGGCGGAATCGTATGGACATCATGGTTGGCACTTGGCACGATCGAGCTGCCTAAAACGATAGATAACAACATGTTGAGCTGTCCTGTCATTATGTCAATCGCTCGTGGTATGCTGGGAGTGGACTGGGGAGGCCGGGTGGATACCTACAGTTCTTCGGCTCCTTGTTCTTAGTTTATAAATATAACTTTACGTATCATTTCACAACTGACGCTTTGGCCGAGTGGTTAAGGCGTGTGCCTGCTAAGTACATGGGGTTTCCCCGCGAGAGTTCGAATCTCTCAGGCGTCGTTTATTTTTTTATCCTTTTTTCCAAGTTGCCTCTGTTTTATCAAATTCTACTCTCTTTGTTTTGATCCTGTTCCTGTCCTCTTTGTTCCGGCATGTGACCATTTATCCCAGTGAGACGGGTCAGCAGTATAACCCTTTTGCTTTAGTTTGTGAAAATAACGAAACTATTCTACGATGGCATAAATCATGAGGAAATGAGTGAAAAGGGTGTAGCATCGCAGCGTGTTTGCTGATCGTAGAGAGGAGGAATTACATGGTCCAGTGTCAATTGTTCTTTTTGTTGCTGAATTGAAAGATCCTTCATTTTCTGAAAACTGCTCGGCCGTTTGAAACCTCTTCGACCCGATGTGATAGTCAGACGGATTTAATTGATTTGAAAGAAAGCGTGCGGATACGAATGAGCAGGGTGCGGTAGATATGGGAAGAAAAAAAAAGTTTCCAGTTCCACCAAACTTTATGTTTTCTTCCGACGAAAAAATGGAAAAACAGATACTATTTTGACAAGACCGGATACTTATTACTTTTGATAATGACTTATACAACATTTACACACAGGAACAATATTACAAGAAGGGAGCAAATACAGAGGCTCTTGTAAAGAATAAGAATAATTATACAACATAGGCTCACTATATAAGCAATGCTAATTGCCATTTTTGTTTCCCAGACTGCACTCTTCCTACATGAGTTACATTTTGAGCCATTTCCTAGACTGTTACAGGTTACAACAAGCTGAGGTTGGCGTTCTATTTCTTCACAAAGTTGCAGCTCCCAGCTTAGCTCTCAACTCCGCGTTCTCTCTTTGTAATCGCTCAACCTCAGCCTTCAGCACAGCATTGTCATGCCGTAAGCTTTCTACTTCCGCTTCAAGTGTGTTATTTTCTCCCTGAAACAAGACAGGCCAAAAAAATATTAAAGAGAGGTTGGCATTGGCAGATTCTCTTGTATTTTAGCTAGGCAGCTTCCTGTTGATGTATGGCTCTTACATTCTGTTGTTCGGTCAGAGGTAACGATGGGAATTGCCCAGTGTATGGAGCGCCAAGCAAGACCTCCCTGATGACTTCATGTGCTGCCAAGCCATCAATGCCCATGTTCTCATAACTCCAAAATGCACCCAGTGTTCCCAAGAACCCTTCATGACATAGAAATGTCGTCTGGACTTCACCTTTCGACCTGGAAGCAAAGAATAAAAGAAGCTAAGGGACTATTGCCTAGGTGAACATAGAGAAAGCACAGTCATGGTGCTGGATAGCAATTTTCAGTGCATTACAATAATATTTGTCACTGGATAGCAAATTCTTACCAATATTTTAGGGAACGAGAAATCTTGTCCATAGTCTTTTCATGACCACAGACGTAAGTACCTCGGAAGAAAATTCTCTTCAGGCCAGAAAGATTAGCCACAAAGTAGGCTATCTAGAAGATAGGTAAAAATAAGGTCAGGATAGCTAATGCATTAGTAACTAGTAACTACATATCTTTTTTTTTTTTGAAAGCTATACAGCGGGGGAGGCCCCCACTAGTAACTACATATCTGGAGAGAAGAAGACCTGTCCAATGTTGTAAGTGAAAGAATTCAATAGAGCAGCAGCAAGATCCTCTGATTTGTAATCTGACAGTTTGCTTGAGTTTACTTTTCCAAAGCTAGCAGCAGTAGTGGATGCTGGAAGACCAATCTGACATAAATAGAAACAAGAACTGATGGACACACGGACAACTTTTGGTTACAATTTGCCACGTGAGGCTAAAAGCATTGCAGTACCAATTGTTTGCATATATTTAGAACGTTAATCGAACATTATGCATAATTGTTCAAGATCCTAACTTTCATGATAGGTGAACAAATACCTAAAACTAATCATATAAAAGCAATAATTTAGACATCCATCTTCTAAATAGTGACAATGATATATGTATATAAATGCAAACCAGAAGCCTCTGATATTTACTGTGCCTTGATGGATGACGTTGACTGTTTCGTGCAAGTTCTGTAATGGGCTTCCCAGGTCATCATACAGAAGAGGCGTGTGATATTCATAAAGTTTTTATTTTCTTAGAACTGGTAAGATAGCTGCTCTATTATTGCTTACTAATTTCTCACAGAAAAGCTCCCTTTTTCAGGGAATGGATACCTTTGGATAACCTTCTTCCCCATATATGTCCCCAACAGTTAAATCAACAGACAAATTATTGCCCCGCTGGCTCAACTCCAAGAATTCTTCATAACTAAAATGAAAAGGTTAGTTATGTAACCAAAATAAATTGTTATACCAGTAATTGGTTAGTACCTCAAACAGCCAGTCAAAAGCCTGGCAAGACCAAGGATAGTACCGCCACCTAGATGGGATCCTATAATTCTTTCAAACTTCCCCTTACCAATTACCTGTTCATAAAAGCATGTTGCTGTGAATAAGATTTTTTAATGCAAATTGTTGATAGCAACTGATTTGTGAAGGAATGATTAATGGAAAGAGAAGCAGTGTACTGGCGAACCTCTATCATGCTGACACCTGACCCAATATTAACAAGAAGGTAAGGAAATATATTGCTATCATTCTCTTCATCTGCTGATGTTACATCAACAGGTGCTGCTGGCTCATGATGAGGCTCCTGTATCAACAAAAAGGTAGAGCAGGAAAAATACCACATTTTAGGTAAACATGAATGTATGTAGAGCTACATTGAACATGCTTCTGTAATCAGTAGCTACCTATGTTGCATACTGAAAAGGTTCGTAAAAACATATAAAATGGACTGGTCAAGGTCAGGCCTCAAATCATGGTCTACTTTAGCAAGCATGCAACATGGTGGATACCGGATAAAAAGCATTTTCCTTGTACATAGAGGAGACTAAAACTTCATGTGAGTAGGACAACAATGATAAAGATCCATAGGATATCTTTGTTGAAACTCACCTTCTCCTTTGATTCCTCAAGGGTACTATTTTCATCACTGAGATCCCCATAACTCATGAAGGCACCAAGCGCTCCCAAATACCCTTCATGTCTCAAGAATACTGCTTGCATTTGGCTCTGTGACCTGATCAACGACAGACCACATATGCTTAGATTCTTTCCAGCCTAGACTAACAGAAATCCTACCCAAAGTAATTCTGGACATAATCTTCATAATGACACAGCTAGAGAATTCAGATATACACTGAAATATAGCATACATTTTCCCCTTGTTCATATATCAAATGTATATACAAAGTGATTAATTGCATATGAAATGTACATACGCCAGAAATACTTACCAGAAATCAATTGCAAAAGAAATGTTCTCCATTGTGCTTTTGTGTCCACGTATATAAGATCCACCAAAGAAGACCCTTCGGAGGCCCAAGAGTGATGCAACAAGGAAAGCAATCTGAAGGATACATATCGTGAGTTGATAACTGTAATAAATATAACATAACTAGATGAAACCCAAGATTGAGCAGTTGACAGTGCTCCTATCTTGTTGGAGTCCATTTACACAAACTCCACATATATATCTTTCTATCAAGCTTCCGAAAATAGAAATAAGTCAGCATACTTCCATTCCCTCCACTCAACTTTAGAAAGAGGTGTTCACATACCATAATTTTCTCAAAAACTAAAAGTGAATATATCTAGAATATTTCCTTTGGTAAAAAATCATGGGTGCCATAGATGCCTAATGAAGTAGCTGACAGAATTTGTTCCTTTTTTTCAATAGTTTCATTCAAGGGCAAGGAGTCTAATTTCATAACAAGCAGACAGGGGCGAAAAGAACTTGCCTGTGCAATATTGTAGGTAAAGGCGCTCAACAATGTGGATGCTAGGTCTTCAGGCTTATAATCTGTCAGGCTTTTCTTAGAAGTAATAACTTTGCCAAAGCTAGAAGCAAGAGTTGATGTTGAAAGACCTTGCTGGCATACATATGAGAAACGGATCAATCAACCATCCATGAGGACTGATGCTCAACGAGTAATAAAAGAGAAAGGACAGATAAGTTTAAACACCACAAAAGATCTCTTATAGAAAACAATATGACGAAACGCATTTCACAGCAACTAAGAAAACAAGAGAAACATGCTAGAAAGAACCATCCCTCAAATTGGAATCCTTCCAATTATGATTAAAGATGAGCCATTAGATGTCATAAAGGAATAGACTTAAGAAAACTACTAAAAAATATTTACAAAGACTCCCAACCACCATGTTTATGTAAAATCAAGATAAACTCCTAAAAAGCTAGCAAAAGTCGTTTAAATACAAGAGATATCCCAAATATTAACACATGAACCACGATATATTAATTCTTTGAAGATAAGGATTCATCTATATACAAAACAACAAATAAATACTAAGACATTGCACATACATGCAAATGCACAGGCCAACCAATCTAGTCATAAGTCATAAGAAACATAGATGGATGGATGTCACCAATCATTCAAAACAAAATGTGCCAAGCAGTTATAGTGTCACATGGATTCGATAATGCTAGAAAAGTGAGTCTATTCAAGGAAAGTTTATCTGTACTTCTGCAGGTTGTTATGGAATCCTATGTAAGGTTCCTCAGAAAATAAAAATCCTAAATAACAATGCCTTCAATATTCACCCAGCAAAAAGAAAGGATGAACCTACAATCCTACATACTCGAGCAGACGAAGCCCACCAAAAGCTAAATCAGAAGAAATGAACATGCATATCAGAAAAGAAAACAAACAAATCATGACAGCATCACAGAAGAGTAATGATATGCTCTATAATCAAAGTACAAAAACAAAATGGTGAAGACAAACCTTCTGGCAAACAAGCTCTCCGCATATATCCTTGACAATTAGATCAAGAACAAAGTTGTCCCCTTTCTGGCTTAATTGCAAGAATTCATCATAACTAAAAGAATTACAAGTTAGTAGGGGGGAAATAGTTAACAAGTCATTGCATGATGAAGAAGGTTGGATATTAGTATATTACCTCTTACAGCCTGTTAAAAGTTTTGCTAAACCAAACATGGTACCACCACCAATGTGCGTCCCAGTTACCCTCTCAAACTTTCTATTTCCAGTGACCTACATCATACTTAATAATGTATGGTCATATGAGTTACATTGTAATGTACTTGCAAAAAAGTATCCCTGTGAAGAAGTACAACCTTCAGTATGCTAACTCCTGACCCAATATTGACAAGTAGGTAAGGAAACAAGTTATCTGGGGAAACATCTACTGGATTCCTCTTTCCCTTCATGTGCGTGAAAGCTGCGCCAGGAATATTCTGCAAGATAGCATCAGTTAAAGAGAAGACATATTCTGCATGTGTGGCAGAGCTGACTATGTAATTTGCTCAAGAATTTGATGGAGCCACCTAAAATAATAAGTGAGTAGAAGTTAAAAATAAAACTTAACCGTCAGTGAAATAAGATGATATGACAAATGCAGCTAAGGACTGACCTGCAACAAAAAGTTTGCTCCAGAAACAACGCTATCCATTTCATCAAGCTTGTCCAGAAAAACACCTAGTTTCTCCCGGAAATCATCAGCAAATTTATATGCCCCACCGCCTGTAGCCTGTGCATGGTATCTATCATATTCTTTCCTCAATTCTTTGAAAAAAAGAAAGCACAAGTACATGTCATCTAACAATCTTGTGTTCTGAATGATAGATACTAGGGACACGAGACATCATATTTGACAAGGATAGTTCTAATAAGTAATAACTACATGTACAATATCATACTAGGGACAAACTCTGTTTTTGGAAGCTCCAGAAACAACTATATTCTGCTTCTTAGAGCACAATTTCCGAAAATATTATTTCCATAACTCGAGCTGCCGGTGGCAGTGGAGAACAATTATTCAGCAATTACATGTAATCAAATGTAAATACGAGTATAAATATATTCACACCATGTTGATAATTCTTACATGCTATCTCAAGAAGGAACCGTGATTTCAGTGAATTTTGACAGCAGCATAAAGTCACTGGCATTATGAACATAATAGAAGCCCATGGAACAATATTAAAGTTAATAGGGAGTTTTGGTGATGGTTTGTTCTGTGTAAAGGTAGAGGTAGAACATTTTCTCGGAATGACCTTGCAAATAAATACAAGAATTGTCAACAGCAAAAATGAACTCTATTTTTACTGATATCTTTAACATTTTGGCTATAAATACATTAGCACAAGAACAAGTTACCTTCAACATCACGTTTTCCTTGCTTGACCTTGTCCCTGACATACAAAATTACAATTTAATACACAATTAAACAGTACACCACGGCATAACCAAACAGGTAAGTTGAAATTTAAAATGCAGTAAAAACAATATCCGGTAGCTGAAGATTGCATTAAAAGAAAAGATTCCAGCCGTTACTGCCACCACAAGTTGGTATAGGAAAATTGAGAGCAGATGCAAATTCAGAGTGCCACTTTTCAAAAAGGGAAACAAAAAGTAGGTATGTTGAGAGTTTATCACACACTATAATGGAAATTTCTAAATGCGGCAAAGAATATGCCAACTCTCCTGACCAACTAGTGAGTAGTGCCCATCATCAAAGCCTCTCGCTATCCTACTCATTCCTCCCAACCAACGAGCCACTGGATTCTCCAGTGCCCACATATTGAAATGTCGCGACCTCAAATCCAAGGATCAGCGCCTACCGTTGCAGCCGAGGACCCCCTTTGCCCGTACGAAGTCGAAGCACTCGTGGAGCCGGCGTCTCTCGAACTTGGCGAACCGCAGCTCGGCGCCATCGCCATCGCCGCCTCCTTCGCAGCTGGCCGTGTACACCAGCTTGATCAGAGTCCCTGCCACCACCAGGACCAGTAGTCCCGTCAGCACCAGCCGAAACTCAGTAAGGAGAGAAACAGCACCCGCCGGCCGCAACTCAGCGAGGAGAGGGAAGGAATTCCGGGAGCGACGTACCGCCGATGTCGAGGGCGACGAGCGGGGACGCGGCGGGCTGGCGCGGGAGGAAGATGGGCGGGTTGCGGCCCTCGCTGTCCCCGCGGATCTCGGCGCCCGAGAGGTCGACGGCGCGGCCGCCGCCGCCGTGGACGCCCGTCGCCTCGCCCATGCCTTGCCGCGAGTCACGGTCTCACAGATCGCCGGATCGCGGCGCCCGCATTAATAAGCGCCGCCGCCGTCGCCGCCTCGGTTTGACTCCCGCGGCAGGCAGCTGCGCTGCCGGCGGTTGGGACTCTCGCGCTGCTGGGCTGGGCTGGCTCACTGGCTGTCTCGGTCGCGTCGCCTGGTGGCGCAAGGCGCGGCGCGTACAAGTGTGCACAGCACGACTGCACGCGGGCGATCTCTCTCGCTCGCTCGCTCGCGCCGCGCGGCAGGGGTGATGAGGGTGGGGGCGGGTTGGAATTATTTGGGTGGGGTTTGTTTGTTTTTTTTTTCTGACGCGGTTGGGGATGGGTTTGTTTGGTGGGTGGTGATGGGGTTCACCGGTTCAGACTTCTTCAGAGTTCAGAAATTCAGGAGGAGTAGTAGAACGGAAGGGGGAGTAAAAACTGGGCACGTACAGCGCCGCCCGGGTTGCGTGCGATCGGGATCCGTCACGTCCGGCGGCCGCGCCGGCCTCGTCTTGGCCTCTCGCCGTCGCCGTTGTAAAGTCGTTGCCTCTGCGGAAGGCTGGAACAGCAGAGAACCGTGCTCTTCTTCTTCTTCTTCTCCCGGTGTTGGTGGAATAGAAGACCCCGACCCCGGGCCTCTTCTTAACATGTCCACCACCAGGTCCCAGCTAGCCATAAGTCATTAATGGTGGGGTCAGGTAGGCCGTAGACATATTGAATTCTCCTCAGTCACACATCAACTACTCGTCATCGACCAAGCATGGCATGCGTGTTTGGATAATTATGGTTAGCGGAGTCATTGCTTACGCAAAAGAAGAGACCTCCAGCGGACTTTCTTCTCTAATTTTTTCATATATTCCGAACCTTCTCTAATTTGTGTTTCGAACCTTTCCTCTGGAACTTGGATTGGCATCAGCCAACACGGTCTACTCAATGAACATCGATGCCGCCTGCCACAGAGTTTGTGGAATGTATTACCAATTCGAGAGAAAAAAAAACGAAGAAGAAACAGTGAACACTGTCTTTTTTTTTAATCTTCCAAAGGAGCTAGACGCTGTGTCTGCTCTGCACGCAGCAGCGCTAGAGCCGAACGGGAGATGGCCAAGACTGACAGGGATCTTAGCATAGTAAGTACGCATCACGCGCGCGTGCCCGGGTTTGCCGATCCGGTCACAACTTCTGCCGCTCAACCTCCCCGGTCGCCTCCACATTTTCCGAGCACGACAAAAAAATTGATCCCAGAGAGAACTCGCCGGCGGTTGGATGAAGGAACAACGCGCAGGCACGGCGAAGTCATGGCTCCCGCGGGTCGGCATGATGGGTCTGGCGTTCCGCTCCGCATGAATGCTCCCGATCTGACCAACCAATAACAAGCAACAACCCGCGCGCTAGCAGAGGCAGACGGGAGTGGGAGGGGAGCGACCGGAGCAGGGGAGTGACGATGACCGGAACGCCGAGTGGTCGCGGTCCAAGCAAGGTGAGGTTCGTTGGCCGCGGCGCTTTGAGTTTAGGTCAGGGCGTCAGCATCAGCTCCGACCGCGATGGCGTGCACGCGCGCAGGTAGGCGAAATCACGTGGCGCCGCCGCCGCCGCCGACGACGACGACGATGCCGCTGGGCTCTCGCACCTTGCAGCCCGTACTCGCTGTGTGGGCTTCTTTCTCTTCCATGTTGGCTGTCTGGGTCGATCTCTTGGGCTAATCTGTCTGTATATATGCGGCCTATTTACTGGCCCTTTTTTCCTCCTCCATTGTCGCGCGCAGTGCCCCCGGCGGCCCGGCCCAACTATATGCCCGCGCAAGGTTTGGGCTCACTCACACAGACACAGGACCTTGTTGAGATTCTCGCGCCGGCCCGCTAGCTCCCTGCATCCACATGACGCGCCAGGAAAGGAATTAGGGGGTTTTATTTTTATTTTTTAAAGTTTTTTTTGGCGAAATGAAAGGTAGGACTTTAGGAGGAGTGGGAAGATGCATGATGATGCAATGATATTTCGAGGATTCATGTGGATGCATGTGAATCTGTTTGTTGATTGAGAGTTAGAGAGCTGGAGCCCCACATGGATGATTAGCGCGGAAAGCGACTTTAATTAGTTTTCCCATGGCCATCCGCCCATCAACTTGAGCCGAAAGAGAGGAGAGGCGGCGCCGGCACCAAATCCATCTGCATGAAAGGTGATTCATGGAGATCCTTCTTCGTCCACCCTCCTCTCTTTCTCGGTGTATCCTTTTTGCATCCAGGTACGTACGACGTAACGCTTTCCGATGTTTCATTCATCGGCTCATCAATTGGCTTCTCCTTTAAAAAGTGAGATTTATATATGAATAATAGTAAAAAGATTAACTATATATATATAGGTAAATCCGGCCTGGTTGTTGGTTCTTGTTGAGGATGAAATCTCATCTCTGCGATTCTTCTTTGTTACCTTACCTTGTCTGCAAAAGCTAGATAGAGCCAAGCCCAATGCAAAGGCTCTAGCTAGCTACGTACGTAGCTACATGTAGATTTTAGCGATAGGAAAAGGATAACGTGCATGGATTGAAGCTCCCAACGAGAGGCGATAGAACGAAGATTCTATATATCTCTTGCGATGCGGAGATTCTAGATAGTGCCTGCAAAGCAAGGGATTTTCATCTAGAACATTCTCTGGTTTAATTTCTTTTCTCCTACTCCTCGTAATAACTCATAAAATCCTTTTTTTTATAAAGCACGCAGCTCAACTCAGTAAATCCTGCTTAACCCTAGTGTCAAAATGGCGAAACATGTGTTAAGGCGCGTTGTCTACAAAAAAGTATAAAGTAGTACCATATGCTTTTCACTTTTCACATAGGATGAGCCAGCGAGGCACGTATAGCAGCCACAGTACCTCAAGGGGGCAACATGAGAAACATGCTTACGGTCATGCGTTTATCATATTCTGTTCGTGGACATGTTCAGTTGTTCACCATAATCATAACTATAAACTGTAATACCAATACCTCAGATCGGCACCCATACTTAATGGGAAATGCTAGTACGACAGGACGATCATAAATAATGAAACTGACGAACCACTATATATAAAATATAAATGCAAGGTGTTCTCGCATGGACCGATGCGCTACTGTCACTCTGTTCCTGATGTTTCAAGCATGTTTAAAAGTTTGGTCCTCACGTTTTCAAGCATGTTCCGAAATCAATATAATTTCATTTTTTTCACACAGAAAGATCAGGAATTACATTTCTAAACATAGTATTTGAGATAATAATGGACTCATACATCTTTAGAACACGGAAGCCTGGTTTCAACACTACTGGCGAATCTTTTTTTTTGGGGTTACTTTTGCTCTCCGTACGTGGTTTTTGGAAGTTCAAAGTATGTAGCGACTAGGATATTTCCTATCTGGATGGATCCAACGGACGTTCCCGTGTACATAGAATGTACTTCCAAATTTCCAATTTGCAGTTGAATCGGACGCAAGGACTAGTTGAAAAAAATGGCATTCCAACCAATGTTACAAAATCGCATTGATGCATCGCCCACGGCAAGAGACAAAGGTCAATTCATGATTGCTGCGTCACAAATTGATCATAAATGTTGCAATACTTCAAGTCTCAATTGAGTAAAATTATCAAAGAAAAAATGTTTAATAAGTACTCCAATGTTGCAGGATTTACATTGTTGTATAAAGGGTCCTACTTTTATGACTCATCTGGCTCCTTTTGCGACCAAAAAGCCACTCAGATCGTGCCTTTGCATAGAGCTTCCTCCATCCTAATATATATCAAGTCGTTTTTGCTTTTTTAGTTGTAGTTTTTTTATACATCTAGATATATACTATGCTTAGATACATAGTAAAAAGCTATGTATTCAGAAAAGCGAAAACAATCTACAATTTGGGATACAGGGATTATTCTTTTTTGCTACTTATTCACATCCTCTTCTGAATGCTAAACGCATATGAAAAGCTCACAGCTTCGGCCAACTATAATAAAAAACTCTAATTGTCATTGCGTTTCTCGTGGTGCAAGCAAATTTAAGTACCTTATCTCTGGAACTGTGAGAAAAATCACTCATTTCAACGCAAGTCTAAATCATTCATTATCCACATATATATAGCGCTTATTAATCGTGATATATAGTAAGTATTACAATTCTAAAATTAAAGATGTAAGCTAATCTCATGCTACCATAATGTACAGACCTTTGAGATAAAGCTTTGAGATAAAATGTAAACTGATCTTCTGGACTTCTAGTCCCATAGCTGCCGGATCTCCTTCACATATCATCAAGCAAGCTTTCACCGGCCAAGCAGAGGAAACCACCTCTCCTGGAACGATGAGTGGTAAGAGACCAATAAGAGCACGAGCACCAGCGCCACCGCCACGCCCCACTGCGACGACTCCGCCGCGCCGCCGACGCCGTACCCGTACCCGTACTGCGGCGGCCTGTGGTCACCCGCTACCATCTCCGCGAGGGCGCACATGCCGCCGCCGCCAACCCGGCGCTCGCCGCCGGTCGCCACCCAGAGCTGCACGGCGACGATGAGCAGCAGCGGGGAGAGGATGAGGAGGCGGCGGAGCTGGTCGAGCAGGCTCCCCACCGCCGACTCGCACCACCCGTACAGCGCGGTGGCCGCGATGAGGGAGACCGTCGCGAGGAGGATGAAGGCGTACACCGACGGCGGCCGCCCGGCGCCGCCGCCGCCGCCTCGTACCACCCGCGGCGGCTGCGGGTAGTTGTAGTAGTAGGGCGGCGCTGGCTGGTAGTACGACGGCGAGTAGTAGCCGCCGGCGCTCGCCATGTTCACGCAAGCAGAGCGAGAGAACAACTGCTGGCTGCTGATTTATCCCGGCAAAAGAACTCTCTTCTTTCCAATCTAAACTTCGCAGCTCGTGCTTGGTGCTAGTAAGCTACTGCTGATCTATGTAAGCTTTTGCGTTCATGGAGATGGAAGGTTCCATGTCCATCCATATATAGGCGCTCGCGGGCCACGGCGTTTTGCTTGGGAGGAGGGGGATTAATTCCTTCAGAGGCGACGCTGACGTGCCACCAATGGTGGCCAGACGTGTGGCGGTGGCGGTGGCGCCGACCAAGCGGCGATCAGGCGATGGGGAGGGATCAAACAACAGGGAGAGTGGCGAGGAGAGCATGGCTTGCAAAGTTGGCGTCTTGGAGGCTTGTGTCAAGTGCCATGGATCGATTGTGGGCGATGACAAGAAAGCTGGGGATCTTGGTCACTCCATGCATGGAGCTTTTCTTCTGACATGATTGGTCCAGAGCGCTTTTGGCGCATCATTAATTGTAGCTCGTTATTATCATCATATATATCATGCACCCCTTTTCTTAACGGTTTCATAAACAAACACCGAGCCATGGGCAATCGCCGCCGATCATTAGGGCGCCTGGCCTAATGCCATGCGTAACTAGAACAAGGTCGGAGTTGGTGGTAGTTCTAGTTGCTCTGCACCTTTGTGCTTGTCTTCTTCGCCTTGCTTTTCACTGTGATGAGCAGTGAGCACCAGTAGTGTGCTGCAGCGCCGGTGTCATCGTGTTTGAAAAACGGAGCCATACACTGAGGCTGACCTGACTTGCGATCCCCATTTAGGCCACAGAGCTCTTCTCGGGTCCTGGTCCAGACGATACAGGACATGGGGTTGTGTTGTCGCCGGTAGGTCATGGCATGTCCAAAGTCAACCACAGGGCATGCAAGTCAAAGCCAAGCAAAGCTTTTCCGTGGTGCCGCGCAGACCCCTTATATTTGTCCAGACGCACTTGCATTGGATACGTGCTGGTGCCGGCGCGCGGCGCTGTACTTTGCTCGAGTTCGCCCGTGGGCCGGCGCCTGGGGTCCATGGAGGAGAAAATCCGGGTCATGTAACCGAAGAAACGTTGCAGGCCATTGCTCGTATCGTACCCCCATTTTTCTTTAGGACTGGCGCCACAGAAAATTCCGTATCGGCCTAAGCTACACCGATGAGTAGAGAGATTACGTTCTGCCGTTCTGGCCATACAATCGTCACGAAAATATTCAGAATTCAGATCGTGTACGCATCGCTAAAACTGAAAGGGGGCTCAATGTCACATCGCATTGATCGCAATATCACAAAAGCACTGTAGCCTTATCACCATTGTACACTATGGAGATGCCAAGAGGAAAGAGATGATGAAAAAGGAGGCGAGATGATCAGGCAACAATTGTTTCATTGCGCTACTGATGATATACCCAAATTTCTTGGTCCTGAAAATTAATACATAGAGCGCTCACAAGTTCAAGACATTAGCTTTGGAGTCAAGCGAACGGATGGTAATGTCAGGCCTTCATTTGTTTCCACAAGACAAACTACAGTCGATTTGTTGAAACTTGAGAGCCCCGAACAAACCAGACATGCATGACAATTCTTCCCGATTCTGAGAACATTGGCAAAAACCGATTGTTATATACAATACATACTGACTCCAAGTCTCTCCAACCCAGCTAATTACAATCAATATATTTATTATATACACGGATTCACACTGGGGTAAACCCCCACACATGGAAAGTGCAATGGCGGGAAGCTCAGATGATTTTTTGATAATAATTTTCTACCATGATCCTCTTCCTCCCAGTGTCATGATCCATCAAATTTCGCGTCCATATCATCTTGGTCAACTACGTGGCCCTTCTTCAATTTTGCCACTAGAACCCACATGTTGGCGAGCTCTGCTTCGAGAAAGGCTTCCTTCTGCTTCGACTCCTCGATTTTCTTCTGGAGTTCCACTTCTCTTTGGTTCTTCTCCATAAGCATGACCTCCAGAGCTTGTTCCCTTTCATAGCTGGCATGAGCGTCTCTTCTGTTAGCTGGCTCATGACGTTTAGTATAGCTATCCCTTCTGCCAACCCTTTGACCATTGTTTCCTCGTTGTGGCGTTGAGCTTCTTGCTGATGCCAACTCATTCGCAAGCCTTTCATTGTGGTTCATGAGTTTGGTGACCTCTCCTGACAGTGCTTTCAGTTCGGTGCCTGCAGCTGATGCCAGGCCTTTTGCATACATGCTTTCCTCTAGCAGCTTCTGATTGTGGACCTCTAGTTGAACTTTGGCTTCAGTGAGCTCACACAATCTTTGCTTCAGTTCATCAATCTCCGACTGAAGAGAGAACCAAATAGTATCATATCACTGCATTATTTTGTTTTGGCAGGCACACAAGACAAACTGAACAAAAGCATATAGTCTCGCAGCACTGCATTATTATTCAATGTGAGAATAATGCACAGAGTTTCAAATTGTGATGCCCCTAGCACCATTTCTCATTATTAGCCAAGAGGAATATTGATTACAGTACTGCTAATTGGCACTTTAGAAGCAATGAGTTATGTGGCAGGGTAGTATTATATGAGCAGCATCTTAGCCAATTTATAACCATATAAGATGCAGTACAATTCTTATTATGTGCCAAATACCTGGCTATAGGCTTTTATTAGAAACACATATAAATTGGGCTGGCAACATGCCAAAACTCAAAAGATTAATCCTCTCATGTCTGACCAATAGAAATTCTTCAAATCTAGCACAACAAAACACTGCACTTGACCGAAATAATTTTTAATTACAATGCAGAGAAAAGGCAAACCTGCTGTGCTTTTTGATGCAGTTCATCAGAGACATCTATAGATGCTTCGTGAACTTGCGATCCAGTTGGAAGGTGGATGTCTGTGTTCTGCTGAAATATTATGCTTTCTGACAATAGATCATTAGCTTCCAGAGCTTGGGAAAGCTGTTCTTGTAAGCGAGCAACTGTTTCTTGTAATTTCTGGCATTCGGTTGCCTGATAAGAAGACCATTTGTAACTGGCATAAGATTATGCTCTTTGTTTGACTTAACTTGCAATCAAATTGTTACCTTTTGCTGTAGTTGGTCTTGCATTATTCTGTTGTCTGCTGTCTTCACCTGCAACAAATAAAAAAACCTTTGCAAATACATGCTGAACAAAAATGGTACACGAACAATGAAAAATCAATATATTTGTAGGGTATATATCTCCAGTTCACCCTGTTGGTGTATTATTGTAATTAGTGTAGCTGTAAGGGACCAATATGCAATGTGTAGTAATAAAGAGAAGAGAGGGGCTGTGGGGAAAATAACCCAGCCAGAAAATTTCCCCAAAATCCAACATGGTATTCAGAGCTAGGGTTGACGGCGGCGGCGGCCGAGCGCGTCGGCGGTGAGCGTCGAAGGCGGCGCGTGGGGGCACGAGCGCGCGGGCGCGTGGCAGCTGGCGAGAGCGCGGGTGCCGCGGCTCGCGCGCGAGGGCGCGTGCGGCGGCCGGTGCGTAGGTGCTGCTGTGGCCGGCGCGAGCGCAGGTGCTGCGGCCGGCGTGGCTGGCGCGTGGGTGCGCGAGCGTGCAGGGCCATGGCTGCGTGAGCGCAGCATCTGCAAGCAAGCGCAAGGGAGTGCTGCTGCTTCGGGAGTGCTGTTGCTGCTGTTTTTGCAAATCGAGTTCGCAAATCACTGCAGGCAGCAGGAGGTGTTGCAGCAGGACGTGTGCAAGCTGGAGGTGGTGGTGCAGTCCAGCGTGAAGGAGTGGGCTTGCTGGTGTGCTGCTAAGGTGCTGGTGTGCTGCTGCGTTGAGGAAGGAAGAATTGCAGGAAGAAAGAAGGGGGCAAGAAGGAGAAGGGAGGCCTGCTGTTGCTTGTTTGGATTGAAGTGGTTGTTGGCTGTTGGCTGAGAAAGATCTGCTTTGTGGGTGTTGTACCGCTGCTGTGCAAGAAAGGAAAAAAGTGAGTTTTTCCTTCGTGTTTGTAGGGAAGAAGCCCGGTCCGTGTGTGTTTGGTTTGCAGGCAGAGGTGACAATGAATTCAGAAGAGGTATTAGCAGAGAAAAAGGATGAGGCTGTTGCATTGAGAGTAGCAGCAAGTGGTGGTGAGAGTAACTCACTTATTGAAAAGAGTGAGATGATGAGTTCACCACAGATGATGGCTGTGGCCAAATGGGTTGATGAGTTGACAACCTCGGATGCTAGGGAAAGAGTCGAGTTGGTGGTAAAGCAATTGGAGGAGAAGATAGACGCATTGGAGACACTACTCTCAGCCGTCATGACTACCAAAAGGGATCTGATGCTCAAGGTGGATGAGGTGTCTACTGAGGTAGATGCCGCGAGGAAAGTGAAAGCAAGACTTGCAGCTGCGGTTGTAGAGATGGGAGCACCCATCAGTCACTTCGGTAATGTTGCCAACTACGCCCACTTGGGCGGAGGTACTCAGGCACAGGCACTTGCATCTACATATAGGCATAATGTAGATTGGGTCATAGATTCGGGAGCATCCGAGCATGTTACAGGGTTGTCTGATTCTTTTCAAACATATACCCCGTACACCCATTCTGAAACTGTCCAAGTTGCTGATGGCTCCACACAACTTATTCATGGTATAGGGTCTGTAGAGTGCACACCATCCATTAGCCTATCATCGGTCTTGCATGTTCCTTCATTTCCAGTCAATCTTCTGTCTGTTAGTTCCATAATTGACCAATTCAAGTGCATAGTTATTTTTGATGAGAACGCTTGTGTCTTTCAGGAGAGAGGAACTGGGAGGAAGATTGGGACTGGAATCAGACGTAATGGGTTGTGGTACATCAACCATGAGGAGTTAGCAATGGCTGCTAATGCAAGAGATGTTGAGAGGGAGATTATGCTACACCATTGCCGGTTGGGACATCCATCCTTTGACAGCCTTAGTAAGTTATACCCTGACATCTTTAAAGGAGTGGACAAGGGTAGACTTGTGTGTGATGCATGTGAGCTTGGAAAGCATACGAGATCCACCTATGCTAGTATTGGTCTCCGTAGTTGTAAACCTTTTGTATTGATACATTCTGATGTTTGGGGTCCTTGCTCAGTTACTGCTGTGAGTGGTTGCAAGTGGTTTGTCACCTTTATTGATTGCTATACTCGTAATACTTGGATTTATGTGCTCAAACACAAGAATGATGTTCTTCATGCATTCCAAGACTTTCACAAATTGGTTGCAAATCAGTTCAATGCGAAGATTCGGATTATTCGCACTGATAATGGGACAGAATATGTGAATAATGAATTTTCCTCATATACTTCAGATTAAGGGATCATTCATCAAACCACTTGTCCCGGTACTCCACCACAGAATGGTGTAGCTGAGAGGAAAAATCGACACATGTTAGAAGTTGCAAGGTCTTTGATGTTTCAGATGAATGTGCCTAAGTATTTATGGAGTGAGGCGGTGATGACAGCTACATATCTTATCAACCGTATGCCATCCAGGATACTTGGAATGAAGTCGCCCACTGAACTTCTATTGGGACAACGGGAGTTTAAAGTCCCACCTCGGGTGTTTGGTTGTGTATGCTTTGTGAGAAATCATAGGCCTTCGGTGGGAAAATTGGATCCTCAAGCAGTTAAGTGTATATTCGTTGGCTATTCTTCTACACAGAAGGGGTACAAGTGTTGGGACCCTATTGGAAGGAGATTGTTTGTGAGCATGGATGTGACGTTTCGAGAGTTTGAGCCATACTACACAAAGAAGGATGATTTTGATCAATTTTTGGAGGAATTCTCTACAGTCAATGATAGTGACAGTAGAGAGGGGGAGAATGAGGGTGAGCAGTATGGTGAAGATACTCAGGGGGAGGTAATTGTTGGAACAATTCCGATTCCAGTTCCAACTCATATAGATGAGAGTGCCGAGACATTGGACAGTGGTGCCAATGAGAATGAGAGGAATAATGTCTATGGGGACAATGAAGTGGTGGTGGTGGGGACGATCCCTTGTCCCACTGATTGTATGGGAGAGAATCAAAGTGAGAGGGTTAGGATGGATGAGACAAGGATTGCCGAGAAGGAACCTATTGTATATCAAAGAAGGCGCTTTAAGAGTCAGGGGGAGCAGGTTGAGCAACCACAACCACAACATATGGAATCTCCGGTCCCAATTCTTCCCTTGGATCCCTCTCCATCAAGCTCAGCGATTCACAGCGGTGATGTCTCTTCCACTCTTGATCATGTAGAATTACCTCTTGCACAAAGTAGAGAACCTAGAGTCAATGCTGGTAAACCTCCTTCCCGTTATGGCTATGAACATGACATTGCTAAGTATGTCTCATACTCTAATGTCTCTCCTGCATATAGAACCTTTATTGCATCATTGCAAGCAGTGCCTATTCCGAAGGATTGGAAGTGTGCTAAACAGGATCCAAAGTGGAAGGATGCAATGAAAGAAGAGCTACTTGCCCTTCAAAAGAACAAGACATGGGAACTTGTTGACCTTCCAGCAGGGAAAAAGGCGGTGGGTTGTAAATGGGTCTTCACGGTAAAGCAGACCCCTGAAGGAAAGGTGGATAGGTACAAAGCAAGATTGGTTGCGAAAGGATATAGTCAGACATATGGAATTAACTATGATGAAACCTTTGCACCTGTGGCAAAGATGGGTACGGTGATGACGTTGATCTCATGTGCAGCTAACTTTGATTGGCCACTTCATCAGCTAGATGTGAAAAATGCATTTCTTCATGGTGACCTGCAAGAAGAAGTCTATATGGAAATTCCACCTGGGTTTGCAAATGAACAAACTCTTGGGAAGGTGTGTAAACTCAAGAAGTCACTTTATGGCCTAAAGCAGTCACCACGTGCATGGTTTGATAGATTCAGGCGAGTACTGTGTGTTATAGGGTACTGCAAATGCAATGGAGATCACACAGTTTTCTACAAACATCGGGGCTCTCATATCACTATCTTGGCGGTTTATGTTGATGATATAGTGATCACTGGGGATGATGTAGAGGAGATCAAGAAATTGAAGGAAAGGCTAGGTAGAGCCTTTGAGGTAAAGGATCTTGGACCACTTCGATATTTTCTTGGGATTGAAATTGCTAGATCAGCAAAGGGAATTATTTTGTCCCAAAGGAAGTATGTCCTTGATCTATTGGCGGAGACAGGGATGCTTGGGTGTCGCCTATGTGGCTCACCTATTGATAGGAATCACCAAACATATGGTGAGTCTGGTGACCTAGTGGATCGGGAAAGATACCAGAGGCTGGTTGGTCGATTGATATACATTTGCCATACAAGACCTGATATTGCTTATGCAGTGAGTGTGGTAAGTAGGTACATGCATGATCCTAGAACTGGACATATGGAGGTAGTCTATCAAATATTGAGATACCTGAAGGGAACTCCTGGAAAGGGGTTGTGGTTTAGAGCAAACCAACATTTGAATCTAGAAGGGTATTGTGATGCTGACTGGGCAAGCTATAGGGATGATCGGAGATCCACATCTGGGTATTGTGTGTTTCTAGGAGGCAATCTCGTCTCATGGCGAAGTAAGAAGCAAGTTGTGGTGTCTCGGTCTACTGCGGAGGCCGAACAGAGAGCAATGGTGTTGGCTCTATGTGAAATGATGTGGCTGAAGAGTCTTCTAAAGGAGCTTCGGTTGTTAAGGAATGAAACTATGGTACTACACTGTGACAATGTAGCTGCAATAAACATTGCAAATAACCCAGTGCAATTCGACCGAATGAAGCATGTGGAGATTGATAGATTCTTCATCAAGGAGAAAATGGACAGTGGGGTGTTAAAGCTAGAGTATGTTAAATCTCGTGATCAAATAGCTGATTGCCTCACAAAAGGTTTAGGTCCTAAGGATAATGAGTTGTCATGTAACAAGATGGGCATGTTGAATATTTTTAGCCCATCTTGAGGGGGAGTGTTGGTGTATTATTATAATTAGTGTAGCTGTAAGGGACCAATATGCAATGTGTAGTAATAAAGAGAAGAGAGGGGCTGTGGGGAAAATAACCCAGCCAGAAAATTTCCCCAAAATCCAACACACCCCCTATTGAGGGTCAAGGATCCTTAATAACCCTCGCTAGTTCCATGGTAAATGGGACAGAATGAGAATGTCCCACTTCCTCCAATATAATGTTGCTCCAAAGGAAGCATTCGGGGCTTTATTCTGTACTTGTACTATGTAATTTGATTTCTTTGCCCCCACCTCCAGGTCCATCACGAACAAGGGTGCACTACTATCCATTAATTTAGGGAAAATCTATTATGTTAACTTCTCTATATGTTATTAACCTCTGGTCCCCAGACACCAATACGCAAAACGGAAAACTTTATTCATGAAAAATACATTATTTTTTCCGGCTCCATTTTCCTAATTAATACAAGTGTAAACATATATAAGAAAATGCATATTCTTTGGAGAATTTATTTACCTCAAGTTCAAATGCTTTCTCATTGAGCTGGTCCAGTAGCTCAGCGTGAGACTGCAAAATCGTTGCACCAGTTTGATGTGTATCAATTCAGAGAACAAAGTGGTTGGAAACTAATTGACTGCAGATAACATACCGTCGGATGTTCTAACTGGTCAAGTTTCCCCTTGATCTGTCTTTCTAAACTCGCTATCTGCTGTTGCTTTCCCTTAATCTCATCACTGACCTTCTTCATTTCCATCTTCAAGTATATACACTCAAGTGTTTTTAACAAGAAAACCTACTAACAAACTGAAAGTGAAGAAAGGGAAATTACCTCAGTATGTCCATTCATTGTGCTTCTTCCAGCTTCCTCCATGAGTCGCTTTAGAACACTTGTATGGAGTGCAACCTCCCCTGACAAGATCTTCAATTGCTCTCTTAATAGATCATCATGATCTGTCGTTTTTCTGCTGACCTGTCACCATGGCATGTATCACATGCTGTCATCACAATTTGCCTAGTGCATCTTTTTTCCCTGAACACGCAGGAGAACTCATGCCCATTGTATTGCTAGATAGATAGAAACAGTCCTATACATGCCGATTCCACAGCTGGGGTTAGTTTTTTGTTACATTTGCGCCTTTGCGTTATGGACTACCCAACTATCTACGCTCAACTCAGCAGGCTCACTAGTGCCCTTGTGCAAGGCAACACCTACATGTTGTTTAGTGTATCTACTCACAAACTAACAAGACATTGAGCCATATGTATCATTAATTGACCAAGGTCTAACATAGTTTACAGGGTTCAAGAAATTTTTAAGTTGCTAACACACAGTATTGTTTTCATTAGATGAGCAAATACCGATTGCACGAGGAAATTTCAGCAGCTATCTACTCATGTGCTTACTTTCATCTTGATGGCTATCTACTGAAAATTCATTCCTAGAAAAAACTTAAATTTTGATTTGGGTTGTTTCAAGCGTTACATAACCCACTGCTGGTAGCTTCTGAAAAAGGAACAGCTTAGGTAGATTCAACATAAAACGCAATGAAATTTTTAGCACCATTGACTTTTAACTGTAACTTTCCTGAATATTCCTGCATTGGTTCGATTAGATGTGTAGTAGAATAAACAAAGAAAAATGTGCTCATATCTCGTACCAAAGGAGCTTCTTCTCCACGAATGCCATCAGAATGAAATTCTTCATGGTCAACACTCAGCAGGTCAGCTGAAACATTCTCAGGAAGCAAAGAATTAGACATCCCTTGGTCTGTTTGAAAAGTAAGCCCATTCCCTAAAGGTGTCGAAGGGGCAGTGAATGATTTCCTCAGGCTAGATTGGTCACCATCTGAGCTTGGCGGAGCATCAGAACCATCATCATGTTTCTGGTTACAATTCAGGATGTAAAGGTCAGCAAGAAGCAGATTTCTGTACACAAGAAAAGAATGAGACTTGCTTACGTTTTCTATTCTGGTATATATCTAACACACTTCAGAAATTTGCATTCCATACTAAAATCTTTGTTAGCAACAGATGGTGTCACATATACGGAATGGCAGTATTACACATCGGCTACTAGATGAAAGCGTAGCTACACTGAAAATTGCCAATGCAGTGGATTATAGTGTCTGATTTGTATACCCGAAGTTTGAACCAGTTAAGAAGCCCTTTACGATTCTTCTTCTCCCCTTTGGAAGAAACTTCAAGTGTTTCATCAAATCCTTCCATGGGAACAAATAAATCATTACCTTCACCATTCAATATGATATCTCGCCTTCTATGTGGGAGACATGCCAGCTGCAGTTTTAGCAGATAAAATCAATGCACTAAAACTAATGAAGACAGTATATATTATGATATAAATGCAATTTGACACAAATTTAAAAATTTGGTAGCATTATCTTAACAATCAGACCTCCTCTTCACCGAAGGAATGTCTTCTCCTTGGGCCAGGTCGTTGGGAAAACCTAGGAGTTTGAGTTGCTTTTGTGGAAACCAGGATTAGCTTTGTTAGACGTTGTATCCTTGCAAGCAAAGCAGCTTTAGCTGCTTCTTCTTGTTCCAGTCTAGACTGGAGTTTGACATTACCATCTTCTAGCTTCAAGTGATGAAGAATGCTCGTTAGGAACTTAGGATCCACCAATGAAGTGATGAAGTGAACATGCAGCATCAGGTAATAATAATAAAGGAAAAATGCACCCAGATATTGCTAACATATATGGTAATACTTCCTTCGGAGCTCAGAAACTACAAACGAACTGAAAGCCGATAGAATGCAAAAATGCAATGCATTAAAAACCAATCACCTTCTGTTTCCAGAGAATGACATTATCTTCTGTGCCATCTTTCAACGGACTGCCAGAAAGTATACCCCTTTTCAGTTGGTCTAGCTCTTCCTTCAATTGACGAATTTCATTTTGGTACTTTTTTATTAAAGATTTCTCATCAATAATCTGCAAACCACAATTGCAATTTGCAAGTCACGAGAATTAGTCAAAGGTACAAAATAATATTTATACTGTAGGGTAAATAATGCAAAAAGATTATGATAGGAAATATGGAGGAACACCTTGTTTTGCGATGCTTGAATCTCAATGTGTTTTGCACGGTGGGCAAATTTTAATGTGTTATGAGTCTCTTCTGAATTACTTGATGCTGGAGTAACAGTGCATATTAGCTGCAAAAAAAGAAATCAACTTGCAGACACTTGAGATAATCACAACTTATTCTAAGTAATAACCTGATAAACAACTTACAGAAACACGTCCTTGGCCACTTAAGGAAGACTGTAGCAACCGTGTCAATTTGGAATCTCGAAATGGAACATGAGTAGCTTTTCCATCTGTCAGTTTTGATATCACCTGAAATATGCAAACTAACTCCTTTATCCACAAGGCTGACTAACTTCTTGCAAATAGATAAACATAAAAGCTAAACTCAGCTTAATACACTGTCCATAAACCATTGGGAAAATAAGCATATCTCATGAATTAGAAACACTTATAGAACTCTTTTTTCTCACGAGTCTCAATTGTCATCTCCAAGCTTATAAATGCCCCTGATAATCTGGAAAAGCAATGCTACATACATGGATGTCAATCTTTGGCTTTGGAAGTTTGGAATATTATATATATCAGGCCAATTCAAGACTTTCAGCGACTGCATTTTTTGCTTAAAATGAATACAAATAACATCTTGCATGCACAGTGTATACACAAAATAATGCATAGACAGCAACGGGAATGATTTTACAAAAAAAAATTCTCGAAAAACGCATGAGAGTTGTGCATCATTATATTAAGAAGAAGAAGATTTTACAAAATCTTAGAACCATGGTTGCATGAACATAGCACCTACTGCACTGCATTAAAGGTGATATTACATGGATGTATAATCTTATACTAACTAAAGAATGAGGCCCACCGTTCCAAGAGTTAGCAAGCTTTTATTGATATAAGATCCTTCCTTCCGGCGTACTCCCGTAGTTTCAGCCCTTGAACTCTCTGAACCTGCCAGATCGATGAGGTTCTGCAAATGAGCAAGAAAACTAAGAAACCAATGTATTTTGGCTGTATGAATGCGCTGAAAGTGCAGATGAAAATATGTGACACCAAGTGTAAATGGAATGCAAACATCATGTCATATATCTAGAATCAACTATAGTGGCAACAGAGAGGAACATATTGAGAAACAACGCAAAGTGTAAACGAAATGCATGTGTAATATTATATGGACCATTTATAGTGGCAAGGCAGAGGAATGGACCAGAAGAAACAAAAAAAAAGGAAATAAGAAAATAATCCCACCAGCTGTGAGAAGGTGACTGCTTCCCCTTCACTAGATTCACCACAAGGGCTGCTCTCTATTGTCTGCATGAAACAGTAAACTGAGATGCACTTACAATGTGAAATGCAGCCAAGCAAGTACTTTAGTCCAATAGATGCAACAAGATGCTGAACTCTATGCACTCATCCTAATGTAACATGAAAAACTTCATTACCAGTGTGAAAATTGTATGGCTTCTGCTGCTTAGCAGATTGAAGTTAGTGGATCCAACATGTCTATGCTCTGAAAGTGGAACAAACACAATAAACTCTGATTACACATATCAAGTGCTCTTAACATAACGTAAAAAAATGTAGAAACAAAAAAAATCTGAAGCACCACATACTAAAGAGAATAATTAGACGTGAATCAAATTGAATTATAAGAAATGAAAATCAATCTGGCATATCTCTTCGATACATAGCTGGTACATCAACTTAAGTACAGCAAATCACTGAGCTTAAATGCAGTTTTGGTTCACATCGAACTTTGAGCACCACAATATCCTGCATCTAATGATGAGTGCAAGGACAAGACATAAATCTCCATTCAAAATTAGAAAGAAAATTACATAATTTATTAAATAAACCTTGACCACAGGGACTGAGAAACCAAACATATTGCTTCACAAGAGTGAGAAACCAAACATATGCCACAGCAGAAATGCTACAAGAAAATTTTTAATTAGCTGGAATGTTGTTTTTCATTGTCAATTCTTATTGCATTTTTGTACTATCAACTATGAAGTACAAATGTTGTTATGTGATAACTTGTTATATAAGTAGTTCATAGATTCATAGAGGGAGGGGACGGGTGAGAGTTAGTTACATAAGGATTGTCCAGTAAGAAAATTAATCATTCTCACATTCTTTTTTTCTCTCCTGGTGAAGGTGTTGTTAGCCAACGAATCCATATGGCTCAGCAACAAGAGGCCATGGAATCCAATCACGAAAAATCCAAAAATGAATCCTTAAGGCTTATATTTTTTTATAGTCAGGATATTAAAATAAACAAACGACTAAAAATTTAGAAAAATAACCTTCGCCAGCTGCAATAAGGGACAAGGCATGTGCAGGAGACAAGACCACTTCTTCTTTTATGCCCTCAACAAATGTACCCTGAGAGAATAAATGGTTAAGTTACAAACATTGCATTCTATCATTGAAACCATTATATGTCATAGTCATATTCAGCAATTGGCATCTTATATGTTAGTTGCCATGTCAAGAGTTTGAGATTCTTTTCAAATTCATGTATACCCATGGTAATCTTCTAGATACGAAAAACTCACAATTGTTGACACAACTGCATATATAGACTTCAGTTATGGAAATATTTCGAACCTGAAGATCCTCCCTAATCCGTAAGTTCTGCCCTGAAGGATTAAGAAGATCATTGGCAACCTATAATAAATAAGCTCTTCTTTATAAATAGAGCACAAGAATTGTATGCAATTCAGTTGCTAAGTTGATGAACTTTAGATACAATAGTCAGAGTTCAAATAAATAGAACGACATTCGGAGACAAATTCCACCTCACAATCATAAATATGCAACTCCTAACATCTGTGTGAAAACATCAGTAATCAAGGTAGACACAAACTGACAGGTTGTTGATTAAGATGGGGCCAAGCTGTATACTTCCATAACCACATTCTCAGTGACTGCCCAAGTAGGGGAGTTGGCAGGGGCCACAGCCCCCCTAATGATCCAATTTTTCCTATTGAAGCCTTTGAGATTGAAAAGAAGTTCTGTGTGTGTCCTAGTGTTTGGTTCCTGAATTAATACTAGTTCCATCACTGCGCATCCTGGCACTAACTGTCAACAAGTGTTACTACAAATTACTGAAAGTATTATGCTTCTATTCCATGCTAGTAAAACTGACACACCTATAAATCATGTTGATGAACAAAGAAATATTTCTAGCAACCCTTTTTGACTAGGTAGGTTTTTTTTCCAGGCAGGTTCCAAAAGTAAACTTTAGTTGGGCTGTGTACCATAAAAACAATCAAATCGTACAAAACATCAAAGCACCGCTACAATTTCACTAAGAGAATCAAAAGAATAAGCATAATTGGGGATGGCAAACCTCATTATAGATTTCCAAGTATGATACACGGAGCAGAAACTCTCGGTTTGGTGTCTGCAAAGAAAAAATAATTGGGTAGAGATGCAAGTGAATAATCCATCAATCATGCAAAACCAAATACTTGATTGAAGGTGGCGATGCCTAATAATACCTCTTGTATTATACTAAATGCATCTTTCACAGCCAAAGGTATGATCCCGGGGGATCTTTGATCTCCCTGCTCATAAAATAAGTGTGTATTAAGAAAGTAAGAAATGTTTTCAACCGTATATACACTGCAGTTAATTCAAAGTTCAGAAAGAGAAATGCTATCGATACAAATTATATGCTTAACGAGAAGACCGCAACTATCTTGTTTCAGGGAAGGGCCATCAAGCAGAAAACTATACAGAAGCAATGAGCACATATGATGCTCCAAACAAAACAAAAGGCCAAAAAGGGTACCGCATCTATAGGTGAAATCGAGGTAGAAAATTAAATTACACCCATGTAAAGTCTACAGGATCAGAACAGTGACTTGAGTCACTTAACAAAAGGTTGAAATCATATCTATGTTACTTCATTCACTGTTTTTGCATAGTATAATGAGGTATATATACTTCAAAGCATAGGACTACAAACATTAACTCTACAAAGGTAAAACTATGTAATACAAATTATTGCAATAAGTTTTCCCACATGCATTGTATGTGTCTTCCCGCTGCTTGTAACTCCATATGCGAATATTGTACCTGTGACAGTGAAATGAAGTGAAAACTGTCACAAAAAAAAATCATGAACCATATCAAAACAAACATGTCATGACATCATAAATGCACTATCACAAGCTATTTTCAAACAATGGAGTTTCACGTGGACTGGCAAATTCTGAATAGTTTCCACAAGATATCCCAAACATTTAATAAAGCAATTGAACAATAAAAAACTTGTGGTTTACCCAAAAGTTGCTCAGAAAAAAATCAAAGATTCTCATAAGCATAATAGAGTGTTAAAGGAGAGAATATACGGAGAAGACAACAGAATTTTATTACCATTTATTCCATCCATGGCACCACTAACAACATGAAAAGCTGCGGCATCATATACACGACGTGTTGTTGTAGTTGGTCCGAAAACTCGATCTGATAAGAATTTCATATTAGCCCGCGATGAAGAAATTTTATAACTGCAAAAGAGCAGCATGCATTCTTTTTGCGTCTTCATGTGATATTTGAGCACTATCTCCCAAACTGAAACTATAAACTTGAGTAATTCGGTCATCCAACTTAATACACCCCCAAAGTATTTATGCTGAAAATCACAGCTAGTTGCCAGGATGACTAGTAGTTACCAATTCTCACACTCAAGTGATTCATTCACATGTGACATCTCCCACTGGTCAAATTCACAAATCACTCCACTCATTCTCCAAGCAGTGTAGCAACTTGCTGCCACACAACCTCACATTTCCACTTAAAGTTCAAACCCAACGAATTTCAAGCCAAGCATTGGCTAAGAGCAACTAACAACAATGCTGCCATAACCACGACTGCGATCAATCCACCCCCTCGAAAACCCCGACCAGGATCAGCCACATACCGTAGGCGTACGCGATGCTGCGATTCTGCTCGCTCCGCACAATGGTGTCGCCGTCCGGGTACCAAGCGATCTCTTCCCCCAGCCGAACCTCCCGCGGGCTTCAACGCACACACAAGAGGGGGAAAACACCACCAAAATCAATCCGCGTTGCCCAAGGCCAAACCCAGCCAATTAACGAAACAAGTTGCCGCCACGTGCGGAGAAGCAGGCCAGGGGACCCAACCTGAGCGGCCGGAAGCGGACGGTGACGGTGACGCTCTCCTTGGCCTCCGTCGCGCCAAGCGACGGGGCCTCCCCCGCGCGCAGTGGCGGGGACGATGTCATCGTCGGCGAGTCCGGACGCGTCGAGTCCTTCCCCACCGGCACCGGCTCCGCCCCTGGAGAAGCGTTCGGGCGCTGCGACGCCATGACAGCCGCCAGCGGGCGGGGACCTAGCGGCGAGTGGGGGAGCTCGCCATTGGCGCGGGCGCGGGGCGCACTGGGTGGGTATGAACCGCAGGCGCGGCGCGCGTGCGGGTCGGTTCGGTTGGGGCGTTGGGCTCTCGGCTTTCGCTTGGCTTTGAAGCGATCCGGGGAGAGGCGCGGGGTCCTGGGAGCGGGTGAAAAGCGCCTCTGTTTCGAGAAGGACATCCCCTTTTGGTTAGTTTTTTTCCAGCCGGGCATTTTTTATGCGGCGGTGCCGTGGTGCCGGCGGGGTGGGTGGCCGGCCGTCGAGGGGGACGAAACTGACGTGTGGGGCCGCTAATGTGAGCCCACGCCCACCTGAACGAACAACCGATTGCGATCCTGTGGACCGGGCCGACAAGTATTCTGGGCCTGCTTTGGGGGCACCGTTGGGGCCATCGTCAGTCAGTATTGTAAATTTTGCCGGCGAAGTGAAAGTTTGGGGAGCTGGACGTCAAAAGGAGAGTGTGTTGGATATCAAAATCATGCATAATTCGATTATCTTTTTTTTAATTAAAGACGGGAGCACTTTCGTATCATTTAAGAAAAATAAGCGGTTGTACATCACGTGCTGAAACGAATGCCACCACGCACAAACAACGTACGCGAACAACGCACGCAACAAGACACTACACCACCACAATCTGGAAGAAGAGCCAAAAGTAAGCCACCACAACCCGCGCCATCGTTATCAATGTTGTGCCACGTCCAAAGCTGTAATCCGATGCAACCTTCAGTGGCCACCTGAAATCCTCCACCATAGGCTATCACCATCAAGCCGCACACACCGATCGTCGTTCCCACTGCTCCGATGTTGCCTCGGCAGAACACTATCACCGCAGCACCAATGAAACCATCGATTCTGGCCACTCTGCGTGGGGGCCTCGCCTCACACTCATCTGTCAAGGACTCAGATACCTGAACTGCTCTCAGAGCAACACCTTCGCCCACCTGTCACCGAGATTACCACTGCACCAAACGTGCCAACCCGAGGCCCTCTGCCCCATGGGCCCTCTGCACCTCCCTGCCAACATGGACTAAGCGCACCACCACAGCCGCAACGCACAAGGCAACACCACCAGCCGACCACCACCACTGCCACAATCCAAGACATATCTCTAGATGTGGGCCTCCAAGAAGGGCGCGATGCCAATAATACCGTCGTCGTACGTTCATAGAGGATTGGGTTTTCACCGTGAGATCCCCATGCCGCAAACCGATTAAGGTGGAGTAATAACAACAGGTCAACAGCTAAACGAGACAAAGCCTTGGTGGTAGTATCTTCGAGACGAAAAGACGGAGCACCGATGAAATCTGTGTTGTTGGAGTAATGGCTTCCAGCCATAGTGTACTTGACATTTTCAATCATACTCTATCATTCTAACCACTAACCCTAACAGCAAAACATTTGAGTGCATGCTACTCTTCACAAGTTCAGAAACAATATATTAACCATGACCGGCCGTTTTCAATGAAAACGTTTGATCATCGGATAAAATGGCATGGTCATCTACCACACACGGGGCCGGCCGTGAGCGTCATAAGTCTTCGAGGTCTCTCTTTTCGTGAGCATGAAGCGTACGTGCCGCCGACGGGAATTAGGAAATTAGTTTTAGTCGTAATCAAATCAAAGGTAGACATGACCTCCAAAAAGTACCATTTAAAAGAGAAGAAGAAGAAGAAGAAAAGATCACTGTCGATGCAACAAGAGAAGAGCAGGACAAAATACCGGATGTACTGTGCTGTTGGCGTGGCGGGCTCTGTTTTTTTTAGATAGAGGCGGGCTCTGGTATGGGCGAACGAATAAAGATGGGAAACAATGCACGAACATATATAGCTGTGTGTTCTTGGGCCACATTCGTGGGAAGGGCTGTGTGGGGGGTGAGGTAGAGCCCAAGAAGACCCCAGTTTGCAACATGGGCGAGCTTTGGGTGTTATCTGAATCAGCAGTGGCAAGGAGAGGACGCGAGCACGCGAGCACCACCACGCCGCACTGCCGCAGGAACCGAGGAAGATGGAAAAAACACTCATAAAAGAAGACCAGATTTAACGAGTGGATGTAAGCAGCTATATGTAAATCATTTTTTGTGTATATAACATTTCTTTATCTAATATGAGTCAATATGTGTATGTTCATGAGGATGGATGTGTAGTTGAGATAAATCCGACGGTCGCCTATACGGCTGGTAATGTGTTTCTGGCCGTGCATTGCAGGTAGCCATCTGGAGTATGTGCGCTATCTCCATCCGGCACCCGGCTCACTTCCCGAGGCGTTAAGGACGGCACATGCGCGCGTCCCACGTGCATGGATCCGAGATCCACGAAGAGGCCGCGCGCACAGAGACAACTCGACGCGTACGTACGTACACACGAATTGAACATACATGCATCCAACAATCCACGGCGCTGCACGCCGGCCGGCCCGTGGCCCATGCGCTCATGCCACATCTCCGCCCTCGATCAGCTCTGCGCGCGCACAGCACAGGGGCACAACAGGTACTGCGGCTGCATATGCTGCCGGCCGTGCACGCACGCACGCCGCATGCAGCGCAAGCACAGGGCAGGACGGCCGGACCCGGACCTGGCCTCTCTGCGTGTACCCCAGATCGAGCGCTGTACGTGGCCTATGGAGGAGCGAGCCAGGGGCGGTATGTACGTACCTAGCACAAAGCTAGGCAGAGACGGTGCACACGCTGAACATGCCTGCATGCATGCATATGTCATCGGGGTCGTGCATGCACGCACGGCAGGTCGGCAGCGCTGTCGTCGTTGCCTCAGCTCTCAGCTCCTTTCTGTAGTAGCGCGTGGTTGTTGTTGGACGTACTCCGGTCGGCTCCGGCCACTATAGCAAAGCTGGTGAAAATGGTGAAGTGCGTCAGCCAGACACTCGATCGTATATATCCCGATCGTGAGCAGTTGGCCGGTTCCTCGTCGGTAAACCGTAAACGGTAAACATGAATATGGGTGCGCATACATGTGTACTATCTCTGTTCTAAATTCTAAATTATAGGTTATTTTAGTTTTTTAGATTTATAGATTTTAATATACATCTAGATATAAACTATGTCTAGATTTATAACAAAAATTATAAACATTAAAAATGATACAACGATTTATAATTTGAAACATAGCACGATGCACTAATAACGGTACGACGTGTGCGTGGCTACCTCTCAGCCAACTGGGCAGGGCAGCGCAGTACGTGCAGATGCTGACGTGTGCTGTATGGCATCGCGATGCATGTACGCACGCACGGACGCAGGCAGTGCGTGTCGATGTCTACGTCGTCGCCGTCCCATCCCACGTCGCCGTGTCGCCGTGTTAGACATCGATTGGCAGGAGCTCGGTGAGACAGTGCCCGTCTGCAGGCTGGCAGATCGAGTGGCAGAGTGTAGTGTAGGTACCGGTACGGCGGTACCACCGGCAGTACGTGATGGAAAGCCATGGAATTACACGATGATATGGCCGCACGTACATTGGCATGCATTTCGTTTCGCTCCGATCCAGCAAATTAATTAAACCCGTCCATCCTTCCCGTGCGGATGATCGGTTGTTGACAATCGTGGTTCTGACAGAGTTACAAGTAGTGATCTTCTGATCTCTTCTTCCGCTGAATTATTTTTGGTCGGACGACAACTTCAAAATTGGCGGCATCATTTTTTCTTTCTTTCAAAATATGGTACGATAGACGCACGTATACACACGAGTACACTTACTCTTATAAGAATAAACGCACGCACGTCCTACATTTATGAGCATCTCATCCGACATGAACATGTGTTTATTGACTTTAGTCATATGCATCTTGTCTGGGGCAGATCTTTATTGTGAAAAAAAAACACATGTGCTAGCGTATTTTAGGATTTTGACAAGTTTTCCTTTAGCTATGCATCTCAGACCATCTTGGGGGTACTAACGTGGTTTTTTTTGGTACTTACGGCTTCTCTGCTTCATCTTTTTCAAAGAAAACAAATGCAAATGCTGCCAAATCAATTACATGATCTGCAGGATTGTGAAATAGTCCCTCCATCTATATTTATAAGGCGCACACAAATATCAAGATTTAAACTTTACTTGACCAATAATTTAGCTAATAATTTTGAACTTTTATAATACAAACTTGATAAGGTTAGATTTGTAATCAAATATACTCTTCAATAATTATATGTTTATAACTACAAATAATATAGTATAAGATAAATGAATGGTCAAAATATAATTTAAAAGATTATGCAAGTCAAATCGCAACCTACAAAATTAGACGGGGAGAGTACAAGCTGATATCGAAAACTAATTAATAAGAAGCTACTGCTTTTCCTGCAGGCTACCTAAGGATCAATGTTAAGCTTTTCGGCGGTATCCTTTTTTTTGTCATTCGTCCATGCAGACAGTTATTAGAAATATACCTAGAAAAAACTTGATTTTTTAAAATTTTTATCTGAAATATAGGAAAAACGAATTGAATTGGGTCAAATGTGTTAAAAATACATAATGGCGTACCGATAATATTCGAGCCTTGGAGGTAGCCACTATATATGATGGTTGAATAGCGCCGATAAGGATAATAGTATAACACTATGCCCAGGGTACAACTTTATCTCTCTTTTTCCAAAAAAAAAGAATTTGCCGGGTTATCCCATCTCCCAAACAATCAAAGTAACCAAATTAAGGAAGAATGAAGAAGATAATGCGTAGTTATTGATATTGAAGACGATATTATCACAAGTCGACCGCATGCATGCTTACCTTAGACTAAAGACAAGTACGGATCACTCGACAGTGCTAATGGAAGTCTCTCTCGCAATTTAGCTGAAGAAACATACGTAAACACCTCTCTCAAAACAAATAAAAGGAGGAAAAGAAGAAGAAGAAAAAGGAAGAAAATCTGAAGCGACCTAATTAAACAAGCAGAACGAAGGACAATTACAAACAGAGGTCCAAGCTTAAGACGCCTTCCTTGTGCCCCAACTCAGGTCTCCCAATCATCTCCGGCGGCTGGCCGGACAAACACGACGGCGGCAACGCCGGCAGTGACGTCACCACGCTCATCGCCACCTTGTCGCCCTTGGCAGCCATCTCCGTGTACCCCACCGGCGGCTCTGGCGCCCCCTCGAGCCGGCCGGCCACGCCACCAAAAGCGCCACTCCCAGCTGGCGACGGCCTCCACATCCCCGGCGCCGGCGGTACGGCCATGCCGCCGTACAGGGGAGGCCGCGCCACCACGTTCCCAACGCCGCCGCCGCCGTAGATGCCCGGCACGGCGCCTGCCCACACGGCCGGGTAGTGCGGCGGCGGCAGCGCGGCGCCGCCGTAGCCGAAGAGGCCGTAGGGGAAGTAGGCGCCGGCGCAGTGCGCGGCGAAGGAAGCCTCGAGGTGCGCCCTCCGCGCGTGCTGCCGCTCCCGCTTGTGCGCGTTCTGGTGCCCGCCAAGCGCCTGCGACGTCGGGAAGTTGCGGCAGCAGTAGTGGCACTCGAACTTCCTGGTCTCCGCCGCCTCGCCCGCGGCCGCGTCGTCCTTGCGCAGCAGCTGGGCCGCCGCCGCCGCCGCCGCCGCCTGGTCGTTGGAGAAGTCGCGGCCGAAGAGGCGGATGGTGGCGTCGTCCCTGCTCGACGGCGGCGGCGGCGGCGCATGCGCGGCGGCGCGGGTGAAGGGCAGCTGCGCGAACGAGTCGACGCCGTGCGGCGCGGGCGCGGCCATGACGATGGCGGCGGCAGTGAAGTCTGCAATGCTGCTGTCGCCTGTGCGCAGTGATGAGACAGTGAACAGCAGCCGGTGTTTGTGCAGGAAGAGCTGGGGGTGAGTGTTGAAGTGGTGGTTTTAAGGCGAGAGACGCTCGAGGCTGCCGGCAGCCGGCCGGCCATTTGCATTGCAATGAGAGGAGTGGGACAGAAAAGTACGTGACAGCAGCCGGGCCGGGTCGTTGATTACAAGCTAACCATCTCGTCAGCGATGTACTGCACCAAGGCAGCCGCGTACCGCACTGCCGACCTGTGCATATGCCCAGTTGCCCGTGCCGCGTGGTTAATGCTGGGCCTCTAGGCGATGATGTCGCATTTTCGAGTTGAATGACTAGTTAGAAACCCACGTATTGAAGTATGTTGTTTGCGCGATTTTCTTTATAAAACGACTAAGACACAGTTGTAATCAACGAAATTGATGGCTCGGACACTTCATCCAGCAAACAACCGGTTCTTTCTCTTACCTTTCTTTCTCCTCTATATTATAAAAAAAAATCATATATGGCAATATATGAGACGCGGATGCGTGGCAATAATGTACATACACTTAGGGATTAATAAAAAAAATAGAATTCTCCGGCAACCATTTGCTTTATTATTCTTTCTCATCCGTCCATCCTTCTCTATCGTCCTCTCCCTTTTGAAACCGGATTTGGTGACTTTCCATCAACGAGTCAGGGCGTGACTTATCCTTTCATGTCCCATATCCATATCATATCCAACAGTTCTCACGTCTTATTTCTTAGGACTTAGCTTTCTCACCGAAGACTTATTTTTTTAAAAAATAATTTTTTAAAATCAATAACTTTTTTAAAAAATAATGACAAAGTGTGTATAATTATTGTTTAAAAGTAAGTATACTTTTTAACCATATTGCAATGGGTTGTGTACGTAGTAAAATGGAAATATTTTTTAACAAATGATTATATTCAAGTGGTTAAATAGTGATAATCTAATGCTAGTATAATAATATAGTGGAATGATGCCATATATGTTAGAGAAAGGATCGATCAGCTTGGAAGTAGTTACATGATGAAATGAAATAACATTTGCAATTATCAAGTTGGTCTGTGAAGAGGCCATGGAGTAAGTGTTCAATTATAACTTTATAGCAAGATATTCAAAAATTCCTTAAACGTTTACAAATCAGATAATGAAAAACTCCATACAAAAATTGTAGCTCTCCACTAGATATGTGATATCTACATACCGTTGGCAAAAGAATATTTAAAAGACATTTAGGTGCCCAAATTATCATTATACAAAAGGCTTTTTACAACAATGATTTTTTAATGTTTATAAACCACTAACCAATCATTTCCACGGCTTGAATATAAACATTTACAAACTGGTTAATTCTTATAAATCTGGATTAGCTAGGCTTAGCTAGGCCGGGCAAGCATGCATATATCCATGTCTTGAATTTGTTGTTGTTGTTGACTCTTTAAGGCAATTTTCTCAATACGAGTTTCTTATGTGCTTCATTTTCATTAAATGACTGCCATGTAGGCAAAAAAATTATGACATGGCCTAAAATTTATGAGAAGAGAGAAAAGTCAGGTTCAATCAGGATGAAAACTCGCTATATATACATGGTTACTAAGGGCTTCCGAATGAAACTCCAGTAAGACGGTTTGGATTTCATCCCCACACATTTCATCAACTCTCATGGGTCACTTAGATAAAACATGCATTTAAATGATATGCTAGTGGTATATAAAACCATGAAATAATTTTTTTTGCATTGATTGATATTTTTCATTTATCAACTCAAAATCGTCAGATGATATGACACTGTTGGAAATCACGCAACAAAATCTTGCATTGAGAATGAGCTAGGCCTTGTTTAGATCCCAAATTCTACCCCAAAGTTCACTATGCAAAAAAAGATTTCCATCACATCAAAATGTCATAACATGCATGAAGTATTAAATGTAGATGAAATCAAAAACTAATTGCACAGTTTTGTTGTACATTGCGAGACGAACATTTTGAACCTAATTAATCAATTTTTGGATAATTTTTCACACATACAAACGAAAATGCTACAATGACGTAATGATTACGAAGTGACATCCTACCCCAAATTTGACCCCCCAAATTTGGATCTATACAGACTAAGGCCGCGTTTAGATGACGCCCGAATTGGGACTGGCCGGCCTGACGCGCGTCAGGTCGGCCACTGTAGCATTTTGTTTTCTTGTGCGAAAAATTGTCTAAAAATTTATTAATTAGGCTCAAAATGTTCGTCTCGTAGAGTACAACAAAACTGTGCAATTAGTTTTTGATTTTATCTACATTTAGTACTCCATACATGTTATGACATTTTGATGTGACGGGGAATCTTCTTTTTGCATAGTAAATTTGGGGGTGAAATTTTGGATCTAAACAAGGCCTAAAGCTGCATCTGTTTTGCTTTTTTGCTGGCTCTGTATGAGAACAGAGGAGCAGATATCAATAGCAGCGGCGTGAAGACATGAAGTAGTATGATGTGAAAGCGGCATGCATGCTGTGGCTCATGGATATCGTCTCGCTGCACTGTCTGTCTCTCTCCATGCTGCCATAGTGCCATGCTGGGTTCTTAACACTTAGGCCTTGTTTAGATCCCAAATTACGGGGGATAAATTTGGGAGTATAGTGTCACTTCGTAATCATTGCGTCACTGTAGCATTTCATTTGTATGTGTGAAAAATTGTCTAAAAATTGATTAATTAGGCTCAAAATGTTCGTATTGTAGAGTACAACAAAACTATGCAACTAGTTTTTGATTTCATCTATATTTAGTACTCCAGGCATGTTATTACATTTTGATGTGACGAGAATTTTCTTTTTGCATAGTGAACTTTGGGGTTGGAATTTGAGATGTAAACAAGGGCTTACTGTAACAGGAAGGACCTAGACTGGGCTTGCATGGTTTTCAGGGCATGGCGTGAGACTGGCTGACTGATCACTAGTTCACTACGACGCAGGTGGTCCTCCGATTCTGTCCTGCTGACGGCCGGGGAAGTGCCTGCCTGGGGGCTCGGGCTGGCTTCATTGCTTGTTGCTATACATGTTGACATTACAGTAGCTTGTCCCATGATTCAATGATTTCTATCTATAGGCCACTGTGTGCTCGTAGAAGGATGCATCGCATACATGGCTGTTAAAGTTCTCGCCTTTGCATTGCTCGACGATCTCTGAACTCTGCTAGTTCCCTTTTGTCCCTGTCTTCGATCTACGGTCATCATTCTTGGTGCTTGGTGTGCTGTGTTCGATGGATACTTGTTCGGCTGGCTGCTGGCTGATGGCTGGTGCTGGTTTGTACCGAGAGAAAAATACTGCTGGCTGGCTGATGGCTGATGCTGGTTTGTACAAAGAGAAAAATACTACTGGCTGGCTGATGGCTGGTGCTGGTTTGTACAAAGAGAAAAATACTACTGGCTGGGTGCTGATAAGCCAGCCGAACAAGTTTGCATGCCAGCCGAACAGCTTTCTGTGGGAGTGGTGGGATGGTGTTGCATGCATGCATCGTTCGCGTCGGATCGATGCGTTTGCATGCTTTGCTTGAATTGTCTCTCTCGCTTTTGCTGCATGCATGCTCGAAGGCCCTCGCTCAATGATTTTCCCCAAACTTCCATGGAGTGGTACAGCATCCTGTGCAATCCTGCAAAACCCACAGAGAAATACACAGTATTCCCATCAGCAGGCACGTACTACAGCGGCAGCCAGCAGGCAGCAACAGCTGTGTCCTGCATTGTCGTCAAAGCTAGCTAACAAAGCATCGCTTGGCCCGTACGAACTCGCCAATTACTCATAACCGCGTGATCAATTATCACCTAAGCTAGCTGGAGTTCTATCGGAGCTGGAATGGAATTGAAGATGATATCTGTACGTCCTGAGAAATAATTACACGACGCCAGTGCGTCGGAGTATAAGGACTGATGACTGACGGTAATTCAGGTACTCCAGAGTCCAGAATTACTACCACCTAGCTAGATCGAGAGCCTACTCCTAGATCTGTTCAATCTTTCTGCGACAGTAGTCATCCTGACTCGAGTCTTGAATAAGAAGCTGGATCGTGCCTGTTGGTTGGCCTGCCGGAACGCCGGCCGGTTGGTACTCGGAGTACGCGTGCAAGTAGCGGCGACGTGATCATATGCGCGCCGTGCAACTTGCCATCACACAACAGCCGTCTCTCTGCCGGTAAATGGAGGTTCATTCGCGGGCGGATCGGAAAGGAGCAGTTGGCCGGCCTGTTACACACAGCAGTGATTCAGACTTTCAGAGAGCACACACACCGGCGGCCAGCCTGACTGCACTGCACGTTCTTCTTCTTCCCGTCCGGGATACGGCGCGAGGACGGCCGGCCGCTGCGCTCGAGAGGCACGGCCGGCAGTACACTGCCGTGTGCCGTGTGCGCGCATGGATATTTAGGTCTCGCTCGCGTGCTAGTCCCTTCTCCTTGGTTTTCACTGATCCCTCTCGATCGGGCCTCGGCGGCGGCGCCTCGGGTTCGGAGAAGGCAGGGTATGGGCATAACGCTCGCAGCTCGGCAGCTGATGATGATGATGATGGATGAGTCGTCACGCGCCGTTGATGCTACAAAGTACTCGTACGTATGTACGCGGCCGCTCCAACCCCGAGATTATTTTCACGTTTTTCATCCAATCTATACTAAATTAGATTTGAAAACACTTCTCACCAAGACCAGACCCATCCCCACCTCACAAAGGACCCATCTGTCGTAAAAAAAGAAAACGAAAGGACTACGAAAGGGGGAGACCCATTTTGTCGTCCTTCGAAAGATAATTTCCCCCAAAACAAGAACTTTTTTCACCTAGATCGGGTCCACCTAAATCTACCCACGTGCCTTTACGTTGCCATATTTAAAATGTATAATCTGAGCAAGTTTTCAAATAGATGGTAGTTGATGATTTGCCGTGCGGTTTGCCATGATCTCTGGATCCTGCCTTCCATACGGAGAACATCAATCCTCAATTGACTCCCCGATTTACTCCACGGCAGCCCTCCTTGATTAACTTAATTGATTGGCCATTAATTCACACCTTCCCTCTGAAGGTGCCTAGCTTCCTGATTTACTCAATGCCTCCCCTCCTTGATTGACTCCATTTCCCATCAACACCATGCATGCATGCACAATTTAATCACGGCTCAATCACGTTAATTTTCTTCCATGCATGCAAATGAATCATGGATGGCAGGCTATAAGCAAATTAATTTTCCTCCGTCTATCCTCATGCATACAGATTTGCTACCATATATGCATGTCACGCATATTAAGATATGCAAGTTTGCTTACATATACGTACGCATGCAAGTTTCCTTCGTCTCCTTTATCATTCCACCGTGCTCCCTATTTTGGTCTCTCGGGATCAAGACGTCGGGTATCTTGCCGACAACGACGACGTAGATGTGCATGAAGAGCCCCAGCCGTCGCCGCTGCTGCCGTGATCACTGCCAGCAATCCTTTGCCCGGGGGCTCACCAGTCACCACCACGGTCCCTGGTCATCCAAAGCCGGAGCAGCCGCCGTGCGTCGACCCAGAAGATTGATCAAGGTTGGATAAACTGATTTCTCCTTTTCATTATTTGCAAATTTTCATTAAAAGTTTCTAACTAAATTTTTTGGGCATTTCATTTTGTCACAGATTAGCTGGAGGGGTCTTGATTGCATTCAAGAACCAGTTTACGTGGGAACTGGTTGTGTTTACAGCAGAACAGCTATATATGGTTATGTAACACCCAAAATACTCAATTTAAAATTTTTGGCATTTAATTAATTATTTAATGCTTTCACCTATTTTATAAAGGCCAAATAATAATTTTCTAAAATTTAAAATCAAATATAAGTGATAGAAACATTTATTGTTGCATTCATGCTGCTGCATTTATTTTTGTATTGCTTGTGATTCAAACAAGAATTTAAATTTATTTGAATTCAAATTTGAATCATTTTGTTTGGAGCTCTAGAAAAGTTGTTAGGCCCATAGTTCACTTTTGCTCCCCGGACTCTTTCCCTGGTTCACCTTTGCCCCCTCTACTTCTTCCTCGGTCCGGCCCAGCCCCTCCTCTCCTTTTCTTTTTCCGCGGCCCAGCAGCTCCGCTCGGCCCAGCTCGCGCGCAGGCCCATTCCCCCGCTCGGCCCAGCGCAGACAGGCCAGCCCAGCCGCAGCCGCTCGCCCCGCCTTCCCCCTGTGTCACTGACAGCCCGGCCCCGCATGTCAGGCGATGACGCCAGCACGACGTCACCTTCTCTTCTTCCTCCTCCCTCCCCTTTCCTTCCTGACGCCGGTGATGGCGCCGTCGATCTCGCTAGCGCGATTCCGCCTTCCCTACCTCCCCCTGCTCTACTTAATTGGGCCCTAACGCCGCTCCGCTCCCATCTCGCCCCTCCCCAGCCACACCAGTAGCGCCGCCGCTCGCCACCGCTAATTCCCGAGCCTCCGAGCTTCGAGCTCCGCCGCCGCCCGTCGTCGTCGCGCTCTGGTGCCGCTCCGCGCCACCCGAGCCTCGGAAGATCTTCACCGAGCCGCGTGGAGCACGCCGAGCTACTCCGAGCCCTTTCCCGCGCACCGGAGCACCATCGCCGGCGAGCACCGACGTCACCGACCGCCGCTCGCCGTCGACCCGTCGCTCCGCCACCCCTCCGGCCGATTCCTCGCATCAGGAGCATCGCCAGGGGGTAACGAAGCTCCTTCTCCCCTCAATTTCAGCCTTTATGCACCGTAGATCGCTCCCCGCGACCCTCGCCGTCGGCCGACCGCCGGTCATCGCCGACAGGCCGCTACACCACACCATGCACCTCTAGAACCCCACAGGAGCACTCGCCGCTGTTCACTGAAGCTCCAGAGCCAAAAATCAGAACCCCAAACCACCCGAAACTCACCCCCTCGCGGCTCACCGGAGTTCATCTCCGCCGCCCGACGCCGACCGACCCCCTCGTCGGCCGAAGCTCGTCGTGATCACCCTAGATCGTCTCGCCATCTTCTCCTGAGTCTGTAGGACCAGACCTCGTCGAGAATGGAGCCCCCTAGCCCGAGTTACGCCCAACTCCGGCGAACCTCGCCGTCGCGCGAGCGGCGCCGCCGCGGTTTCTTCTTCCCCGGCGAGCCCCTCGCTGTGGGCCGTCCGATCTCGATCCGACGGTCGCGATGCGGGTCAACTCTCGGGATACCGGTCAGCGCCGGTAATTTTGCTAAAGAGCCCCTCTGTTTTCCCCGAATTAACCCGCGGTCCTTTTTAATTCGAAAATAATTACAGTTAGGTCCTGTTTTATTCGTTTTAGCCCCTGGAAATTTTAAAACTTTGCCAGCAAGCCCCCGAACCTTAGAAACGCTATAACTTTCACGTTTTAGCTCCGATTTGCGTGATTTTCTCGCTCTTGTGTTCGTAGCGAAGCGTAGAATATTTCTAGCTCCTGTTTTTGTACTGTTTTCACTGTTTGGTGTACTGTTCTAATAGTATTACTTTTGTTTGTATGTAATGATTGCTTTGGATGCGTGCGTGATGTTCGTGTCCAGTCGGCGAGCCCGTAGCTTTGGACTTCGAGTACGTTGAGGACGTGCCAGAGCAGGACTCGCAGCAGCAGCCGTACTCCGAGGAAGGCAAGTTATAGCACGGTCAATCCTTGCTACCTATCTCACTTTTAATACACTGTTCTTTACATACGCATGTGTCTAATATTGTTTACCATTAAGGTTGTACCTAGCATTTATTTCCCTGTCCTTGTATTCCTATAGGGTTTTTGCATATGGGTAGTATTTTGCTAGGCGCAACCACTGTCACCTTTACTTAATTGTTAATATTGACTTAATGATCCACTTCAACTTTAATGTTAAAACTTGCTTTTTAGCAACATGGATTAGGGAGCTAGAGCATGTGCTGTGTGCTTTACTCTAGTGTCTCCCTCTAAGGACCGGTTTTTAAAGCGGCAACCCAGGAGCCTGTCGCCACCGCCGGAACTATAATGGCTCTGGTCTTGGTCAAGTAGCTTGTACGTCTCTAGCTTGGCAGTAGTTACCGAGGGGCCAACGGCGTTGTGGGAGGTACGGCGCTGGGTGATCTCCGATTCCACCGAGGACGGTAGCCCCGTCGGCTAGGTCACGTTAGACCCAGTCCCGTGTAGGAGTCTCAGCGATTTAGAACTCTGCACGTTGCGCAGTATGGGTGCGATACCCGCGCTCCGGACGCCATCGACCCCCTCACGGTGTGACTCCGTGGGCGTACGTCGATCTCGGTGCCTAAGTTTTCACCACCGTATAGTACTCCAGCGGCTACTGACTTGTTAGGGTGTCTTGTGAAAGCCTCGTAGCGTCCCTATGCAGTCACACCTCGGAAGTGTTGATGTGCGTGGTTGGGTGCAAAGTTCCTTTGAACTTTTACGCGACTGGTGGGTAAAGGGCGAAACCTCTGCAGAGTGTACGATCTATCATGATAGCCTTGCTCAGGGTCACGAGCGGTCTGGATCCTTTTTGATTAGAATATGGTATTTATTCCTGTTTAATGTCACTTACACCATTAATTGGGTTACAACCGGGTATTCATTCACATGTAGTAACTTGGACAATGATAAAACGAACCAACTAAAAGTGCTAATGCAGTTAAGCCGAGTCTAGCCTTTTTGAGCCTTCATAACCCGTGCTATACTTGCTAAGTAATTTTCATTACTTACACTTGCTGCGTTTACTATTTTTGGGCAAAATCCCGGACGGGTAACAGATTGGAGTCAGGCTGATTATGCTGTGGAGTTCCCAGAGGATTTGCCGTACTTCTGAGCTCGCGTTCTCCCAGTCAGAGTCCCTGTGGGATTGCGGCTACGCTAGAGAGATGTATTAGTCTTCCGCTGTCCATGATTTTATTTCTGAAGCACTCTGATGTAAACGCTATGATATGATGAGAATAAAGCATTGTACTCTGATTTTTACCATATTTGTTCGCTATATGTGTCTGTGGACTTCCTGGGCACACATATGGCCACATTCGGGTTTTGTGTAAATCTGGGTGTGACAGATTGGTATCAGAGCCGTGCTGACTGTAGGAACGCAGCCTAGATAGTACGGATGACAAATTACTAGGAGACCCCATGTTCTTTTCAAAAAAAAATCTAACGGTCGAGTCTTGTGTGAGTTTATGCCTTTACCTGCTTGTACTTATTGTTATTATGCATATGTTTGATTTGGTTCTTTGTAATGATTGTGATGGGCGTAGACACCTGTCTGCAACCATCTAGATGTTGGAATAAGGCTTAAGGACTTTATTGTTTAGATAGCAGGGGTATATATATATTTTCTCGTACTAATCATCTGACATCTGACCCTTGTGATTATAGATGGCTCACCCCGGGGGCAATGCGGGCGGACAGCCTCCGCACCAGAACCCGCCCCCGAACCTGAATCCGAATCATCAGATCCCCACCATTGAGCAGCTGATGTATGCTCAAGTACAGATGATGCAGCAGATGGCTGAGACCATGAGGCTGATCCAGCAGAACCAACATCACCCCCAGGCAGCTGCACCGCCCAGAGACAAGAGGGGCGAATTTCTGAAGGGACGCCCGCCGACCTTCAGCAAGGCCAGCGACCCCCTTGAGGCAGATGACTGGCTCAAGGCAGTGGAGAGACAGTTGGACATCGCCCAGTGCGATGACAGAGAGAAGGTACTGTACGCCGGAGGGCAGCTTCAGGGGCCGGCGTTGGATTGGTGGGACTCATACCAGTCCTCACGCCCGGCCGGTACTCAGATCACTTGGCAGCAGTTCTGCAGCAGCTTTCGTGCACACCACGTGCCGGAGGCTTTGATGATTCTGAAGAAGAAGGAGTTCCTGGCACTGAAGCAGGAGGGGATGAGTGTCACGGCGTATCGTGACAAGTTCGTCTCGTTGGCCCGTTATGCTCCAGAAGACGTGGCCACTGACTAGAAGAAGCAGACCAGGTTCCGTGACGGTCTGCAGGATGCTCTCCAGTACCAGCTCATGTGCACCAAATTCCCGACCTTTCACGAGCTGGTGGACGGCGCTCTGATGTTAGAGCACAACCGCCGTGAGATGGAGGACAAGAAGAGGAAGCTCCAGGGGCAGCAGGTGGGCAGTAGCAGTCGTCCACGCTTCGCACCTCCACAGAGTCAGCAGGTGGGAGGCCAGCAGCGCTTCCAGGGCCAGTCCAGCATGCTCAGTCGTGGCCAGTACCAGCAGCAGCGTCCTCAGTTTCCTCGGGCGCCACAGCAGCAGCGTCCTCAGGGTCAGCCACAGATGGGTCCAGCTCAGCGCAGCCAGGTGCAGCCCAGTCCAGTTCAGCGCATTAGCCCAGCCAACACTACACCGGTGGGTCCGAGGGTGTGCTACCACTGTGGCGAGCAGGGACACTTCGCCAATGTCTGCCCCAAGAAGATTCAGAACGCCGCCGGACAGAGCCAGCAGGGCAGTACTCAGAGAGTTGGGCAGCCGCAGGGTCAGCAGCAGGGAGGTCGTGCTCCGCAGACTCTCGTTCGGGGCAAGGTCAACCACACCAGTGCAGAGACAGGTACTGATGTCATCGTGGGTACGTTTCTCGTCAATTCGACCCCCGCCACTGTTTTATTTGATTCTGGAGCTTCGCATGCTTTCATTTCTGCTACTTTTGTGAAGAAGAATTTACTAGCCCTGAAACCCATGAAGAACACTATGCTAGTAAGCTCACCGGGAGGTGAACAGCGGGCTACTCTACGGTGCCCCCATGTTCCCATCATAATAAGGGGGGTAGAGTTCAAGGCAGGTCCGATAGTGCTGGAGACCCTTGGATTTGATATGATCCTGGGTATGAGCTGGATGACCAGATATGATGCAGTGATCCGGTGTGCTACGAGGACCATTCAGCTGACAGCAGAGTCCGGAGACAAGGTGGAGTATCAGGCAGCCAGTTCCTCAGAGCAAGGCCAAGCCAATCAAGCTGAAGGGACGACAACCGAAGATATCAGAGTGGTGAGCCAGTTCCCGGATGTGTTCCCAGACGAGTTGCCAGGTATGCCTCCAGAACGAGATGTTGAATTCGTTATTGAACTAAAACCTGGCACTGCACCTATAGCTAAGAGGCCGTATAGGATGGGAGCGAAGGAGCTGGAGCAGCTCAAGAAGGAGTTGGATGAATTGTTGGCCAAGGGGTACATTCGTCCGAGTGCTTCGCCGTGGGGAGCACCCGTATTGTTCGTCGACAAGAAGGATGGTACTCAGAGGTTGTGTGTGGACTATCGAGCCCTCAACGAAGTGACCATCAAGAACAAGTACCCACTGCCGAGGATTGATGATCTGTTCGATCAGTTGAGAGGAGCTTGTGTGTTCTCCAAGATAGATCTCCGGTCGGGTTATTATCAGATGAGGATCCGGCAGTCGGATATTCCTAAGACCGCTTTCACTACTCGGTACGGGTTGTACGAGTTCTTGGTCATGTCTTTTGGATTGACCAACGCTCCTGCATATTTCATGTACTTGATGAACAGCGTGTTCATGGATTACCTTGACAAGTTTGTGGTGGTATTCATTGATGACATTCTGGTCTTCTCCAAGAATGAGGAAGAACATGAGGAACACTTGAGATTGGTGCTGCAGAGACTCCGAGAACATCAGTTGTATGCCAAGCTGAGCAAGTGTGAGTTCTGGCTGAAGGAAGTGGCATTTCTGGGACACGTGTTGTCCAATGGAGGAGTGACAGTTGATCCGAAGAAAGTCAGCGATGTGTTGAGCTGGAATCCACCACGGGATGTGAGCGAGATCAGGAGTTTCCTTGGGATGGCCGGATATTACAGGCGGTTCATTGAAGGATTCTCCAGGATTGCTAAGCCGCTGACTGCTTTGTTGGAGAAGAATGCCCCGTTTTTGTGGACAGAGGCTTGCCAGGTCAGCTTCGAAGAGTTGAAGAAGAGGTTGACTACAGCCCCAGTGCTGGTATTGCCAGATTTGGCTAAGAGTTTCTCCATCTACTGTGATGCATCCCGTCTAGGACTGGGTTGCGTCCTTATGCAGGAGGGCAGAGTCGTGTCTTATGCGTCCAGGCAGCTGAGGAAGCATGAGCAGAACTATCCGACGCACGACTTGGAGTTGGCAGCTGTGGTTCATGCTATGAAGATCTGGAGACATTACTTGATTGGACACAGATGTGACATCTACACTGATCATAAGAGCCTCAAGTATGTCTTCACTCAGTCAGATCTGAACATGAGATAGCGCAGGTGGTTGGAGCTGATCAAGGATTATGATCTGGAGATTCACTATCACCCAGGGAAGGCCAACTTGGTGGCAGATGCTCTGAGCAGGAGGAGTTATGTGAACAGGATCACTGGTCACTGTTTGCCGGAAGAACTCAGCCGAGAGTTTGAGAGGATGATTCTGGGATTCGTCACCAGCATCACAGAGATGGCAGTGGAGCCCACACTCGAGCAGGAGATCCGGAGAGGTCAGCTGCAGGATGAGAAGATCAGAGAGATTGTGGGGAATGTTGCATTGGGAAAGGCCCCTGGATTCCGAGTTGATGATCAGGGAACTTTATGGCATGGGAAGAGGATATGTGTGCCAGACATAGCGCAGATCAGAGAGATGATTCTGAGAGAGGCACATGACTCAGCTTATTCGATCCACCCAGGCAGCACTAAGATGTACCAGGACATCAAGGAGAGATTCTGGTGGTACGGATTGAAGCGTGATGTGGCGACTCACGTGGCATTGTGCGACACATGTCAGCGAGTCAAGGCAGAGCATCAGAGGCCAGCTGGATTGCTTCAGCCGTTGAAGGTCCCGGAGTGGAAATGGGAAGAAGTTGGCATGGACTTCATCACTGGACTGCCCCGCACACAGAGGGGATTTGACTCCATTTGGGTGATTGTTGATCGTCTGACCAAGGTGGCCCACTTTCTGCCAGTGAAGACCACCTACACAGGCGCCAGACTAGCAGAGTTGTACATGGAGCGGATTGTGTGCTTACACGGAGTGCCGAAGAAGATTGTGTCAGATCGTGGTACTCAGTTCACCTCGCACTTCTGGCGGAAATTACATGAGTCCATGGACACGAAGCTGCACTTCAGCTCAGCTTATCACCCACAGACAGATGGTCAGACAGAGCGGACCAATCAGATACTAGAGGATATGTTGAGGGCTTGTGCATTGCAGTACGGTGTCAGCTGGGATAAGAGTTTGCCGTATGCAGAGTTCTCCTACAATAACAGCTACCAGAAGAGTCTGCAAATGGCACCGTTCGAGGCATTGTATGGCAGGAAGTGCCGGACCCCATTGTTCTGGAATCAGACTGGAGAGAGTCAGGTCTTTGGTCCGGAGATACTCAGAGAGGCAGAGCGGCAGGTGCAGGTGATCAGAGAGAACCTGAAGGTGGCCCAGTCCAGGCAGAAGAGTTATGCCGATGTCAGACAGAGGGACCTCAGCTTCAGGGTTGATGATTTTGTGTACCTTAAGGTGTCACCCATGAGAGGAGTAAAGCGGTTCAATGTCAAAGGCAAGTTGGCGCCTCGTTACATCGGACCGTTTAGGATACGGGAACGGATGGGCGAAGTGGCATATCGGCTAGATCTGCCTGAGAGATTAGCCGGAGTACACGATGTGTTCCATGTGTCCCAGTTGAAGAAGTGCTTACGGGTGCCAGAAGAGCAGATCCCGATTGAGGAGTTGAATGTTCAGGAGGACCTCACATACGAGGAGTATCCGATCAGAATCCTGGAGGTGTCAGAGAGAGTGCTGAGGAACAAGGCCATTCGGATGTGCAAGGTGCAGTGGAGCCGGCATTCAGAAGATGAAGCGACTTGGGAGCGGGAAGAAGACCTCAAGTCCGAGTACCCACAGCTCTTCGCTTCTACATCCGAATCTCGAGGACGAGATTCACCTTAAGGGGGTAGGTTTGTAACACCCAAAATACTCAATTTAAAATTTGTGGCATTTAATTAATTATTTAATGCTTTCACCTATTTTATAAAGGCCAAATAATAATTTTCTAAAATTTAAAATCAAATATAAGTGATAGAAACATTTATTGTTGCATTCATGCTGCTGCATTTATTTTTGTATTGCTTGTGATTCAAACAAGAATTTAAATTTATTTGAATTCAAATTTGAATCATTTTGTTTGGAGCTCTAGAAAAGTTGTTAGGCCCATAGTTCACTTTTGCTCCCCGGACTCTTTCCCTGGTTCACCTTTGCCCCCTCTACTTCTTCCTCGGTCCGGCCCAGCCCCTCCTCTCCTTTTCTTTTTCCGCGGCCCAGCAGCTCCGCTCGGCCCAGCTCGCGCGCAGGCCCATTCCCCCGCTCGGCCCAGCGCAGACAGGCCAGCCCAGCCGTAGCCGCTCGCCCCGCCTTCCCCCTGTGTCGCTGACAGCCCGGCCCCGCATGTCAGGCGATGACGCCAGCACGACGTCACCTTCTCTTCTTCCTCCTCCCTCCCCTTTCCTTCCTGACGCCGGTGATGGCGCCGTCGATCTCGCTAGCGCGATTCCGCCTTCCCTACCTCCCCCTGCTCTACTTAATTGGGCCCTAACGCCGCTCCGCTCCCATCTCGCCCCTCCCCAGCCACACCAGCAGCGCCGCCGCTCGCCACCGCTAATTCCCGAGCCGCCGAGCTTCGAGCTCCGCCGCCGCCCGTCGTCGTCGCGCTCTGGTGCCGCTCCGCGCCACCCGAGCCTCGGAAGATCTTCACCGAGCCGCGTGGAGCACGCCGAGCTACTCCGAGCCCTTTCCCGCGCACCGGAGCACCATCGCCGGCGAGCACCGACGTCACCGACCGCCGCTCGCCGTCGACCCGTCGCTCCGCCACCCCTCCGGCCGATTCCTCGCATCAGGAGCATCGCCAGGGGGTAACGAAGCTCCTTCTCCCCTCAATTTCAGCCTTTATGCACCGTAGATCGCTCCCCGCGACCCTCACCGTCGGCCGACCGCCGGTCATCGCCGACAGGCCGCTACACCACACCATGCACCTCTAGAACCCCACAGGAGCACTCGCCGCTGTTCACTGAAGCTCCAGAGCCAAAAATCAGAACCCCAAACCACCCGAAACTCACCCCCTCGCGGCTCACCGGAGTTCATCTCCGCCGCCCGACGCCGACCGACCCCCTCGTCGGCCGAAGCTCGTCGTGATCACCCTAGATCGTCTCGCCATCTTCTCCTGAGTCTGTAGGACCAGACCTCGTCGAGAATGGAGCCCCCTAGCCCGAGTTACGCCCAACTCCGGCGAACCTCGCCGTCGCGCGAGCGGCGCCGCCGCGGTTTCTTCTTCCCCGGCGAGCCCCTCGCTGTGGGCCGTCCGATCTCGATCCGACGGTCGCGATGCCGGTCAACTCTCGGGATACCGGTCAGCGCCGGTAATTTTGCTAAAGAGCCCCTCTGTTTTCCCCGAATTAACCCGCGGTCCTTTTTAATTCGAAAATAATTACAGTTAGGTCCTGTTTTATTCGTTTAGCCCCTGGAAATTTTAAAACTTTGCCAGCAAGCCCCCGAACCTTAGAAACGCTATAACTTTCACGTTTTAGCTCCGATTTGCGTGATTTTCTCGCTCTTGTGTTCGTAGCGAAGCGTAGAATATTTCTAGCTCCTGTTTTTGTACTGTTTTCACTGTTTGGTGTACTGTTCTAATAGTATTACTTTTGTTTGTATGTAATGATTGCTTTGGATGCGTGCGTGATGTTCGTGTCCAGTCGGCGAGCCCGTAGCTTTGGACTTCGAGTACGTTGAGGACGTGCCAGAGCAGGACTCGCAGCAGCAGCCGTACTCCGAGGAAGGCAAGTTATAGCACGGTCAATCCTTGCTACCTATCTCACTTTTAATACACTGTTCTTTACATACGCATGTGTCTAATATTGTTTACCATTAAGGTTGTACCTAGCATTTATTTCCCTGTCCTTGTATTCCTATAGGGTTTTTGCATATGGGTAGTATTTTGCTAGGCGCAACCACTGTCACCTTTACTTAATTGTTAATATTGACTTAATGATCCACTTCAACTTTAATGTTAAAACTTGCTTTTTAGCAACATGGATTAGGGAGCTAGAGCATGTGCTGTGTGCTTTACTCTAGTGTCTCCCTCTAAGGACCGGTTCTTAAAGCGGCAACCCACGAGCCTGTCGCCACCGCCGGAACTATAATGGCTCTGGTCTTGGTCAAGTAGCTTGTACGTCTCTAGCTTGGCAGTAGTTACAGAGGGGCCAACGGCGTTGTGGGAGGTACGGCGCTGGGTGATCTCCGATTCCACCGAGGACGGTAGCCCCGTCGGCTAGGTCACGTTAGACCCAGTCCCGTGTAGGAGTCTCAGCGATTGAGAACTCTGCACGTTGCGCAGTATGGGTGCGATACCCGCGCTCCGGACGCCATCGACCCCCTCACGGTGTGACTCCGTGGGCGTACGTCGATCTCGGTGCCTAAGTTTTCACCACCGTATAGTACTCCAGCGGCTACTGACTTGTTAGGGTGTCTTGTGAAAGCCTCGTAGCGTCCCTATGCAGTCACACCTCGGAAGTGTTGATGTGCGTGGTTGGGTGCAAAGTTCCTTTGAACTTTTACGCGACTGGTGGGTAAAGGGCGAAACCTCTGCAGAGTGTACGATCTATCATGATAGCCTTGCTCAGGGTCACGAGCGGCCTGGATCCTTTTTGATTAGAATATGGTATTTATTCCTGTTTAATGTCACTTACACCATTAATTGGGTTACAACCGGGTATTCATTCACATGTAGTAACTTGGACAATGATAAAACGAACCAACTAAAAGTGCTAATGCAGTTAAGCCGAGTCTAGCCTTTTTGAGCCTTCATAACCCGTGCTATACTTGCTAAGTAATTTCCATTACTTACACTTGCTGCGTTTACTATTTTTGGGCAAAATCCCGGACGGGTAACATATTGGAGTTAGGCTGATTATGCTGTGGAGTTCCCAGAGGATTTGCCGTACTTCTGAGCTCGCGTTCTCCCAGTCAGAGTCCCTGTGGGATTGCGGCTACGCTAGAGAGATGTATTAGTCTTCCGCTGTCCATGATTTTATTTCTGAAGCACTCTGATGTAAACGCTACGATATGATGAGAATAAAGCATTATACTCTGATTTTTACCATATTTGTTCGCTATATGTGTCTGTGGACTTCCTGGGCACACATATGGCCACATTCGGGTTTTGTGTAAATCCGGGTGTGACAGGTTATGACTTTATGAGCCCCCAATTAAGCAAAAGAACGGTGTCTGACGCCATCAGATTCAAGCACCCAGAAGATTGATCAAGGTTGGAAAAACTGATTTCTCCTTTTCATTATTTGCAAATTTTCAGATGTGGTAAGTTTTACAGAAGTTCGATTTGTCATTCTGATTTATCGCAGCTGATAAAGAGGGGCACAAGTTGAGTGAACCATTACAAGCTATAGAGGGATAACCCATAATTTGTTATTGCCTTAACTGAACTCACTGTTTGACCTATTAGTAGTAGTAGCGTCAGATATATGTGTTTATTTTTATTTGTATAATATTTCCATTTTTTCCTAGGACTATTTGTTTCATTGGTTGTTTTCTGTTCTTTTGAGCTACTGCAACTTCGTGACTTTTGTTTACATTGGTAAAGGATCCAATCAACTAGAAAAGAACCTTGTTTCTTAATACCTGATTTGACCATCTACTTGTTCGACAGTTGACACTGATCCTCTTCTCTTATGCAAGACAGGCTTTGTGGTGTATTGGTGCTGCACAGTCACTATACTCGATGAGAAGTAAGAGGATCCTTTTGAGGTGTCAGAAGTTGGATCCTATGTGTGGATAAGGTGAGAAAGATCTGCATGAAAACAGAGTTCTTTGATGCTTCGCATCACTCCTTTGGTTTGGAACCAAGTAAGTTCCTTCTGTCCCTTCTCCAGAATTTCATATGCTCATTCCTCACCCTTCCTTTTTTTCTGTCATTTCCAAGTTCTACGGCCATGTCTCCATGTCAGTGCAGTGTGCAGCACAACTCAGTTGTGTCAGAGCGGGCGGTCCACAGCATGAGCCTCTGTTCTTGAGTTGCTGTTAGTGCGACAAGTCCATCAGGTAAGTTTGTTAATTGCTAATCTTATTACGCCATTAAAAATGTTTTGTCTATTACTTTTAGATGGGGTTTCAGACTGCTATTTGTAGCTTAGATTTAAGTTCACTGCTTATGCAGTCTCTTTCTGCTCAAATTTAAGTTCATTGCTTTAATTACCCTGCTTCCAGTCATCTGATCTCGCCAATTGGTACCTTACTCTTTTCCCGGTTAACAAAAAAAAATCTTTTATGTACTTTGGCTGGTTGTTAATTTTTATCATTTTATGAAATAGGAATGGAAGGACGTGTGCCACTTGGAGAAGTTACTAACACGTGTATTGGTCGGCGTCCACGCCCTGTCAAGAGACAGAGAAGTGTTAGAGATATTGAATCATGTGTAGATGGATATACAGGTATTGTTAACCTCCCCCAAACGCAAGGTAAGCCATATCAGATGTTTTATACAAATAGTCTAATTTTCTGTCTATTGTTGTCATTAGTATATTTATGTATTATGATTGGAAGCCTGCACACCAGGTCGCGTGCCACTTGGAGATGTCACTAACAATTGTATTGGCCGTCCTTCACGCCCTGTCAAGAGACAAAGAAGTGTTAACGATACTGAAGTATGTGTACGGGGAGATAACCGTGTTATAAAACAACGTCAAACACACGGTAATCCAATGCAAAATTTTATATATTATATACATGAAAATATATGTACATATATCTATTTAACTTATGTTGTATTTCTTCAATTTACAGAACAAAAGCTAGAAAAGCGGAGGGAAAGGTATGCAAATTTGCCAACTGAAAAAAGGAGATTCTCAAAGCAAAAAGGAGGGATGCTTACCAGCGTAAAAAGGCTAATGAGGCAACCAAAATTGAAGCTACAAACATGATAGGTATTTAACTATTACACATTCAATGTTACTCCTATTATGTTCCTCACTAAATTTTCATATTCTGTGGAATATAGATGTAACTTCGCTAAATATCCAGCCAATGGAAAATACCCAAGGTGACCCGTTGCAAGATTCCACCCCCTTCGACGTGGATTCTGTCCCCGTTACCGAAAGCAACACATGGTTGAAGAAAAATCCAGTTAATACAGGTACAAAATATTTGACAAGTATTTAAGGAATTATGATACATTATTACTCCTGTTTTGTTTATTGTATATTTCATATAATGTTGGTTATAGGTGTAACTTCGCTAAATATGCAGCCGAAGGGAGAATCCAAAACTGATCCGTTGCAAGCTTCCAGCCACTACGATGTGAGTAATGTTCCACTTACTGAAAGCAACACATGGTTACACGAAACTCCAGTTGATACAGGTACAAAACGTTTTACTATAATGTTAAGGAATTATTGTACATGTTACTCCTGTTTTGTTCATTGTATTCCATATAATGTTGATTATAGGTGTAACTTCGCTAAATAACCAGCCGAAGGGCAAAACCAAATCTGACCCGTTGCAGGGTTTCAACCCAGCCATGTGAATTATGTTCCACTTACTGAAGCCAACGCACTGTTGCAGGAATCTCCAGTTATTACAGGTACAAACATTTTACTAATGTTAATGGATTATTTTATAGTATAGATATACACGACAAATATATGTGCATATATCTATATAACTTATGTTGTATTTCTTCATTTTACAGAACAAAAGCTAGAAAAGCGGAGGGAAAGGTATGCAAATTTGCCAACTGAAAAATGATATTCTCAAAGCAAAAAGGAGGGATGCTTACCAGCGTAAAAAAGCTAATGAGGCAACCAAAATTGAAGCTACAAACATGACAGGTCTTTAACTATTACACATTCAATGTTACTCCTGTTATGTTCCTCACTAAATTTTCATATTCTGTGGAATATAGGTGTAACTTCGCTAAATATCCAGCCAATGGAAAATACCCAAGGTGACCCGTTGCAAGATTCCACCCCCTTCGACGTGGATTTCTGTCCCCGTTACCGAAAGCAACACATGGTTGGAGAAAAATCCAGTTAATACAGGTACAAAATATTTGACAAGTATTTAAGGAATTATGATACATTATTACTCCTATTTTGTTCATTGTATATTTCATATAATATTGGTTATAGGTGTAACTTCGCTAAATATGCAGCCGAAGGGAGAATCCAAAACTGATCCGTTGCAAGATTCCACCCACTGCGATGTGAGTGCTGTTCCACTTACTGAAGCCAACGTCCATACATATGTCATGGCGTCTGCCATAATCAAAATTCCTTGCGGCAAACACTAAGTATGGCAGTATATATGGCGTATAATCTTGGGGATGCCATAGTTAAAAGTATTCTTCACGTACACAATCCCAATTTCCTAATGGACCTGCATCCAACTCTTATATATAGCCAGCAAGACTTCGGATTCCTCATCAGGTTCTCCGTTAGTTAGCGCTAAGAATTAGAACTCCCTGCAAGCTACGCCGTCTCCGCCATCGCCGCCAGATCTTCAGTCGCCGCCGTCGCTTCCGATCCCTCAAGTTCGAGAAGGCACTACTGTCGCTGTATGACCTAATTTATACTGTCTATAGATATTTATTGATTTTGATGTTTCGGTATTTGCGTATTTTGTATTGAGCCAGGCCATATCTATTCTTAATTTGATAAACAATATATCCTTTCTGTACTGATTGGTCCGATGGTTTAGATCGATTTTCTGGTCTGCTTAATTAAGTATCATTTGGAAATTGTTTGATAATGCATAGGACAGAATTATATCTGTTACAATTTGATTAAAATAATGCTACAAGTATAGAGGATTGGATTATTATATGTCCTTGAATATGTCTTGACCAATTTTCTGGTATTTTTTATCTAAAAGACTATTTGAAAATTATAAATCGCAGTGACAATGATCAAGACAAACAAATTATATCACTACTGCATGGCATTCTATGAAATTATTACTTTCAGTACATATCATTGTACATAGATAGCTAGATAGATGGATAGATAGATATATAGATATAGTAGTCTTGGAATTTTTAAATTTACTGATCAAATTATATGTACTGGTCATGTTTATATGTACTGATCATGATTAATTTTGAAAGTCTTATTTTTTGGAGTCGTATTGATCATGTTTTTTCCATTGCCATATCTATTCTTATTAATTGGATAAAATCATATATCCTGACTTTACTGTTTGATCTTTTTACAGTAATATGGACAATCAAAACGTAATGCCAAACAGGTATAATATCTGTTCACAAACATTGAGTGTTAAGATCATGGAAGGACAGATTGGACCATGGCCTAGTGAGATGGCTATTCAATTGTTGGTGATAGAAACACACAGGTGGTTGGGAATTTCTCATCCGAGGAGTTCGGGCGCCCATGCAATATAATATGATGATAAGTTTGTCGATGCGGCAGACAGGAGATGAATTACTCAAGAGCGGAGGTTCATGCCGTGATTTCATTGCACATGCATTAATGATCAACATGAATCATATAGAAGAATATCGGGGATTTTCTGTAGCGGACTGGTACGAAGTTGTGCCTTATGGTGTTGAAAACACCATTAAAGAGCATTCCAACAACTTGGTCAGTGGCATGACGTTCATATGTGAATTGTCCTTTCACACCATAATACAGTGTGTGTACTGTGAGGCAACAGCTCTGTTGCGAGGGTGCTGGAATGAGAGGCCTAGCTGCGCGGTTTGTTTTCAGGAATTGCGAATAGGTGGTGATGCTTTGCTTTTGCCACATTGTAGGCATGGTTTCCACTTTAGTTGCATCTTAGATTGGTTCAAGAGAAACACGAATTGCCCCGTCTGTAGCTATGACTATTTTCACCTGCTTCCAAATAGTTATTTAGATCTTCACCACACAATGGTGCCTCCTCCTCTGGAAGTCTATGAGTTAGAGTAGATGTGCCAATTACACATTTAGTCTCTATTTTATATTGTCATTTGGAACAATTTGGTCTCGAATATTTACTTATTTTCCTTTACAATATTTACATATATTTATATATTATAGTATACACTTGAGTTCGATATTTTGTCCATTATTCTCTCTTTTCGGTTTCTCTGATTTGACGTAGTGCTGAAACAGTTGATTACTGAGCCACTGAAAGGTGAGCTCCAAGCGAATGTTTGTGAGTTTATGATTCCAATGTAAATTTATAAAAAGAGAAGAAGCGTTGAGCATAAAGTTTATAGAACTTGTACCGTGTGTCTTTGCAAATTGAACATTTTCTTTAAATTACAATCAACTCTATTGAATTCAATATTTTTCCCATGCCCTTTTTAAAACACGTGCGTGTGGCACGTGCATACCAACTAGTAATTAATAATGTAATCTAGATTCAGAAACTGGTTGCCAATTAAGAAAAAATTTGTATCAGTACAAAATTATTCAGCACGACATATATATTACCTCCGTCCCGGCCAGATAGATCCCCGTATCCTCATTTGTTGGCCGTATGCAACTAACCACAGGAGTTAGTTTTTACATGCAAATCAAATCTGGCCACTATCGTTTTTTTTAGTAATTGCAGTCCAAAATTCCTATACAATTGCACTCTTCTGTGATTTTTTTTTGAATGCCAGTATCGTATTTTCAAGGAACTGATGAAGTATGAGGCATGCATGTGCATCATCTTTGGCATATATGAAAAATCCAGCACTTATTTGAGTACATCAAACTTTTTTTTTTTGCGGTAGTGAATACATTGAACTTAACCTCAAACTAATTTAAGCACAAGTTGACGCCTTGTGAAGGAACTAATTTATTTAAATATTATGTTTCAAACCATAAATTTAGGTGATTTTTTCGGATTTGGGAGACCATCCTAAGGTATGCTTTTTGAGCAAAGCTCAGATATACTAGAAATCTAGAGAAAAAACAATTAATCAAATCAATAATTTCTTGAGTTTTGGTCCACAAGATGTTTACCCTCAAGATGAGATCTCCAAAAGTCCAAGAAAATTACCTAAATTCATGGTTTGAGAAGTAGTATTTTGATAAAGTAATTTCCGATCTTGTGTTCCTTCGGAAGGCAGATGCGCCAATTTTTTTCTCAAATATGCAGCAGTGCTGCATATATTTGTATTAAGAGGGTGGAGAGAAAATTTACAGATACTCCACGAATACAAGCAACCCAAAGTGTGGGAATGAACAAGCAACCCCATAAAGGTAATTACTCGTTCTGTAAACAACCTAACCATCGCGCTCCTGCAAGTATCCACATGTGCGCCCCATCCCCGCCAGATAGATCCTCGTACCCTCATTTGTTGGCCGTATGCAACTAACCACAGGACTTAATTTTTACATGCAAATCAAATCTGGCCACTTAATTGTACAGATAGTAATTGCAGTCCAAAATTCCTATACAATTGCACTCTTCTGTGTTTTTTTTTGAAATGTCAGTATCGTATTTTTCATGGGACTGATGAAGTATGAGGCATGCATGTGCATCATCTTTGGCATATATGAAAAGTCCAGCCCTTATTTGAGTACATCTAACTGTTTTTTTTACGGTAGTGAATACATTGAACTTAACCTCAAACTAAGCACAAGTTGACGCCTTGGGAAGGAACTAATTTATTAAAATATTATGTTTCAAACCAAAAATTTAGGTGTTTTTTCGGATTTGGGAGACCATCCTAAGGTATGCTTTTTTAGCAAAGCTCAGATATACTAGAAATCTAGAGAAAAAGCAATTGATCAAATCAATAATTCTTGAGTTTTGGTCCACAAGATGTTTACCCTCAAGATGAGATATCCAAAAGTCCAAGAAAATTACCTAAATTCATGGTTTCAGAAGTAGTATTTTGATAAAGTAATTTCCGATCTTGTGTGTTACGATGAAGCTTGAAGTTCATTCGGAAGGCAGATGTGTATTTGTCTAGGGGTATATCAGAGAGTAGTATTGTGAGTCTCGTTGAGTTCTAGAAACGATGGTGCACATACAAGACAAGGACTTAGATAGGTTCGGGCCACGAATTGCATAATATCCTACATCCTGTATGCTTGATTGTTTTGTGTATGAGTTGAGTTGTTTAGCCTACCGAGCTAGAGACCCCTGCCCTCCTTTATATATCCCAGGGGGGCAATGTTACATGGCAAGTCTACTAGTCGGTTACAACATATTCTACTAGTAGGAGTAGACGAGTAGTTCTACTAGTTCTACTAGTTCTATCCCGCAATGCCCCCCCTTGATAAGTATACATGTAAGTGTGATAGTAAAATGAGGACAAAAGAGGCACTAGCACAGGGAGGGCTTGCGGCCTTAATGCAGTGTGGTTCTTCTTACGACAAGAATAAAGTGAAATGTGTACAATAAAATACAGCTACCTATATGCTATCAATTCAAACAGAATAGATTCAATAAAATAAAACATGTCAACCGCTTGATTGAAACATAGATTTGTGAATGCAATAACTTTGAAACTATATTTTGACCCATCTTTATCTGGTTTTATATTTGTGGTCTTTGTCCGCCCCCACGCTATGTGTAATTCCTGCTACGCCACTGCACATATGCATGCTCCGTGTGATTAATAATTTATTCTGTTACACAATTCGATCATGTTCCAATGGTATTTCTCTGGATACTTGCAGGTAGTATGTGCAGTACCTTAGTGCCTCCAAAAACAGTAAAACCCACCTAAACGGATAATTAGAGGGGGTACACTTGCTCAAGGCAATCATACACTACTCATGCAGCTCTGCTGATGCGTCCCCTTCAATTCAGACCGGCTTCAGTCTTTTGATGCTGTTTGTTGTTGCTTGGGGACCAAATGGACTCCTGTAGTTCAATATATATCGTGTTCATATGTCTTCCTTTAATTTTCATTGACGAATTGAGTCTAGTTAGGGACTTAGGGCAGTTCTAACCTACGGTGTCTATGGGATAGCATCTATGATGCCACGTCAACTCTTTTTGGTTTTATAAGGCGCACACGTAATCAAGATTCAAACTTTATAGACTGAACAATAATTTAAGCAATAAAATTTAACTTTATAGCGTAAATTTGGCATCGTTAGATTTGTAATAAAAAGTAATAATCATAAATAATATCATATAAGATAACCGAATGGTTCAAAGTGTAATTTAGAAGACTATGTTAAATCAAGTTGTGTCTTAAAAGCACAAGGAGGGAGTACATTGGAAACTATATTTTCTAACTCATGATTTCTTAAAGTGGACCATCAATAAATGCAACATCTCTCTTCTTTACCATTAGATTTGTTCTTCATCTATTATGAAGACACCACCATCTCCCAATACAAAATTTGATGGTGTATAGTGCATATGTTCTTGTGTTGAAACTGGATCTGGCATGATATTCTTCCTATTTCCCTTCTCTCTCATATTTAATATGGTGCCACATAAGTAAATCGTCCTATATGGCAGCTTGATTAATGCTATGAAAACTATTCTACATGGAGGGTTGTGACGGCCCATTTCTTCAAAATAAAATATAAATCAATCATCTTTCTTCTCTCTCCTCTGTTCACCCAATTCTCTTTCTTCATTTCTTGGTTTTCATGTAGACATAGTTTCGTGCATTAGAAATCATTTTCTTCTCTCACATCATTAATTCTTCTGTCATCTCATCAAATTGTTTACATGACAGCCTATATTAATGCTATAGAAACTATCCTAGTCAGTAGTAAGCTGATTTTGTGGAGGACCTGCCCATCTGTGTTAAGTCGTGCTAGACTCAGCGCACACAGAACATCAAGATTCATTTAAAGCCATTAATGAGAGTTTTGTGTGGTGAATAGCCGACTGATCGGTGGTATTTGATTCCTCTAACAGTTTCTAGTCAGTGATTCTTGCGGTCTGTTCGTCTGACTTATCAGCACCAGCCAACAGTATTTTTCTCTCACAACGAATCTGCACCAGCCATCCGTCACAGCAGTATTTTTCTCTCAGTACAAATCCGCACCAGCCACCAGCCAGCCGAATAGGTCGGGTCGCTAAACATTCGTGGTTGATGCGTCTGAACTCCTGGGAAAAGCTCATATCATAGTACAGTACCATCTCGCATTAGTAAAAACGAATTATAAAATTTTCAGTACGTCCTCTTAAGCCACATGTATATAATACTTATATCTGTAAATCTTGTAACGAAGGTACGATGCTTGTTATTTTCTGAATCCATTCTATCTATAAATTAACGATGTTAATTTTTTTAGTGGTAGGCACGTACACGAAGAATTGAAGAAGGTGAGATGTCAACAACTGTAACTTTATTAATTTTAAAATCTTTTGATCCAGTCTATCTAAGGTACCTGCTATATATACAAAAAGAGAAACTTACTTCCATTGAGCGCTCATGCTGTTCCCCAATAGAATAATAGATGATGTCCCTGCGCCGGGGTAATCAGCAATATAAAATCCTTGGTTTCCACGGAGCACGACTTGGCAATGCGCGCATTGACGCTAGCTCTAGCTAATCCAGCTTACCGATGACTAATAACATATATACGCACGACCTTTCGTTTATAAACTTCGCTCACTGGTACCTAAACACACGTTCATGAGAAAGGTACACACAAATAGACAACCAATCATGCGCCTACTACAGGCCGGATTATCAGCGCAGGCACTACTATATACGTTTGGTGAGTTACTTGTCAATGATCAATGCCCTATGTTCTGACCTTCATTCGAGTCTTAAATTTATAATGCAGTCTATCCGTTTCAAAATGTAAGGTGCCGTGGTTTGACTTGGCATTAACCTAGCTTGTGGCCTAGAACCATAATTTACAACCCAATCGAACCAACAAGAATAGTCCAGTTTTCACTGTATGTACTCTCAGCGGTTTAACTGGGTTTATTCCAAATATATGAATGGAGAGAAATATAATGCTATAAGGTGACAACAGGAGAAAACTTTCAGTTTCTAATATGAGTTTTGCTATTTATTTATCAACATATTTTTAAAAGAAAATCTATCAAAAAATTTATGTAACAGATGTTTTACTCAAATATTGCAAATATTATTATGTGATGTTTCAAAATATTTCATGATTTTAGAGGAAAAAGCATGCCAAACTTTTTATATTGCACGTGCTATTTTATGATATTTTAAATATTTGCTCTCGCATGTTGCATAATACTTCATATTCCAGCCATATGAAACATGGGAGAATAAACTCTACTACATTGAATAATACATCATCAAATTCGACAGATTTTACCATTAAAATTTTGTCGACAAATGAATAGACAACCACTTCTAATATTTCTGTTATTGGAGCTTCTGGTGCTAAGGCATAATTTTAAAATTTATGTGCCTTATTAATAAAAATATAGAAATACTACACAGCAATCGATTGATATTTTGCTTATCCATTAATTACCTAATTTTCTTGTCAATCGACATGTCGTATTGCAAAAGGTATACCATGTTGTTGCAATAGATATCTAGCGATGTTGCAATAGTTGATGTTTAATGAAACATGAAGTATATTTTCTTATGTATATTGTTTTTAATATCAATGGGCCCATATTGCAAAGGTATCCCATGTTGTTACAACGGACGTCTAGCCATATTGCAATAATTGGTGTTGCATGAAATATAATATCTTATTGCGGTGGAAATTCTCTAATATAGGGTGGGATGACAATATCATTTTTAGGCATATTTGTTAATGTTGCAAGTGGTGATCTCTGATATTGTAGTATCAACTTCTAATGTTTCAATAATGAGATCGTGTGTGATTGATAGAGTTAAACAAAATATCAATACATTGACAAGTACATACATCCATAGAAATAGGAGTATTTTAGTCTAAAAAATAAAAATAGGAGTACTATAGTTTTTCCCGTTACAAGGTTATTGCAACATACTTCTACGCGCGTGCCCACGGTACCCAATACACCTTTCACACATCGACGGTACACAAAAGATAAAACTGTCTAAGAGCATCTCTAAGAGACTAGCCAAATCATTTTCTAAAGTTAAATTTAGCTATTGTTAGGGCAGGTACATTAGTGTCGTCTAATAGACGGTCTCATGCAGTGACACGTAATCTTGAGACGAATTATCAAACAACTTATGCAATAGGTTGTTATTTTGGTTGTCTCGTAGCAACACAATATCCCTTAATTTATGGATAAATAAAGAAATATTATTGGTTACATGGCAACAAAACTCGTACAATGGTGGGAGAGTTGTCTCATAGTCCTAAAATCTAGCTCATGAGGCGGTTGTTTCGTGAAACAACTACCTCCTTCTCTCACCTCATCGTCTCTCCTCCACATCAGCAAAAATCCTACGTAGCACTGTATGAGACGACCTATCAGACCGCTGATATGTAGCAATGTACCTGCCCTTGGAGAAAAAACTTTTCCAATAGACTCTGTAAATGAACCTCCAAATTTAGTGGCTCTCCATCCCACCTCATTCGCTAGCTATTTTTAGCTAATTTACCTCGCTAGCCATCTTTATAAAATCTGGTAGATTACTCTGTTATTTGTTAGTTAAATATATTTTTAAAAGTAGCTAAATCAGTAAATTTAACTAGTTTTTTTAGCTAATCTCTCGAAGTCGGCAGCATGTTTCCCGCGTATCAGAATCGTTGGGACCGGCATGTGTAGCAAAGCGCGCGGTCAATTGAAATCCCTCGTTTCCCCCCTATCTCGCAGCTCCCTGGCGCGCAGTGGAGTTCTAGCAGCGCATAAAGCAGAGTATACACGCATTACCGCTCCCGGCCAGCGCGTCGTGTCATCGTGTGGGTGGTATACCGCCAGTGTACCAAATTAACCATGGATCGTACGACCAATATATAGACATGTGCTATGGCACACCGCACACGATGCACTCTCCGACCGAACCCGGCCAGTGGCTAGCAGTGCATGTGAGCCTAGTAGTAGTAGCACGGTGCCTGTGAGCCTGTCGATCGTGGATTCGTGGGTGGTACGAGAAGGGTCCGGCCGGCTAGCTAGGATCTGCTCAGAGTTAGACGTACGCGTACATCCCAGACCACATGCGTATGCCCCTCTCGTGATCAATCATCTTAGTGTTAGAAATAGTCCTAGTTGAATACGCAAGATATATGTCATTGTACTCTGTTAGGATAGTCTTAGAGATAGAGTCATATCTTGTATACAAGTTGTAATACCGAGTACAATAGGACTCTTGTGTAATTCTTGTAAAACAAGTTGTGGGCATTGCCCCTATATAAACATGCAACCGTGGGTGTGCCAAGATAGGCAATCTACGTTCCCTGATTGCTTTCATGGTAATCAGAGCATCTTCTTCCTAGAAACACATCTACTATCCACCCTAGCCACCGATGGCGTCGTCGTCCTCATACACGCCATCAAAGCTCGGTCCCAAGGTCTCTGAGAAATTGACCAGGGACAACTTCCGCCTCTGGAAGGCACAAGATCTTCCAGCGATTCGAGGAGCACAACTCGTGGGCATCCTTGAAGGCAAGGCGCCAGCACTAGCCAAGACAATTGAGGTTGAGAATGCTGAGAAGAAGAAGGAGGTCGTCTCCAATCCGGAGTACGATACGTGGCTAGCTAAAGATCAGCAGCTCCTAGGCTACCTGATCAACTCGGTCACAAAAGAAGTCCTGACGCAAGTTGCGTCCTTGGAATCTTCGGCCGAGCTATGGGGGGCACTTGAGAAGATGTTCTCGGCGCACTCCAGGGCGCGGGTATCCAACCTGCGCATGCAATTCATCAGCCTTAAGAAGGGGTCCATGACTGTGGTGGCCTACTTCACCAAGATGATCGGGATCAGAGACGAGCTAGCAGCAGCGGGTAAGATCGTTGAAGATGACGAAATCGTTACTCAGATTATAAACGGTCTTGACTTGGAATACAATCCCCTTGTATCTTCTGTTCTTGGGCGGATGGATCCAATCTCTCTTGATGATCTCTATGGGCAAATGCTGTCCTATGAGGCACGGCTGGCGATGTATCAAGAAAATCAGGGAGGCCAGGGCCAGTACGTTTCATCGGCCAATGCTGCAAGTCGCGGGCGAGGTGGAGCTCGTGGTCGTGGTGGAAATCGTGGTCGAGGACGTGGCCAAGGAGGACAGTCATCGCGAAGCAACTCCAGTTCAGGAACCCCCAAGCAAAGCTCCCAGGGATCAAACTCAAAGCCCAAGTGTCAGATCTGCAAGAAGGTGGGTCATGAAGCACCTACCTGTTGGTACAAGTATGATGAAGATGATGATCAACAGAACGGGAAAACAGCAGGAGCAGCAACTACAGGATATGGTGTGGACACAAACCGGTATATTGACAGTGGTGCTACAGATCACGTCACCAGTGAGTTGGAGAAGATGACAGTTCGTGATCGCTAAAATGGTCATGATCAGGTCCACACTGCAAACGGGACAGGTATGAAAATTAGTAGCATTAGTAGCACAACTTTTCATACCCCTGTTAAAAGTTTACATCTTGATAATATTCTGCATGTTCCCACTGCTAGAAAAAATCTTGTTTCTGTTCATCGTCTAACCTCTGATAATAATACCTTCCTTGAATTCCATCCAAACTTCTTCCTTATAAAGGATCAGGAAATGAAGGAAGTCCTTTATCAGGGTAGATGCAAGGCAGGTCTATATCCCCTCATAGCTCGTTCAGCAGAAGGAGATACAAGGAGACAAGTTTTTGGTGTTAGTAAGCCGTCTTCGTCAAGATGGCATAGTCGTCTAGGTCATCCCGCTTTTCCCATTGTGGATCGTGTGCTTAGAGATAATAAACTTCCTTTCATTAGTGATAAAGATAAAGAGTCAATTTGTGATTCGTGTCAAAAGGCCAAGAGCCATCAATTACCTTATCCTATATCAAACTCTGTCTCTCAGAAACCCTTGGATTTGATCTATTCAGATGTGTGGGGTCCTGCGCCATTGTCTGTAGGACGTCACTCTTATTATGTGAGCTTTATCGATGACTACAGCAAATACACTTGGATATATCTTCTGAAAAAGAAATCTGATGTATTTGATGTTTTTCCCAATTTTCAGCAACTAGTTGAAAGGAAGTTTAACAAAAAGATTATCTCTGTTCAATCTGACCGGGGAGGTGAATATGAAAAGCTAAACTCTTTCTTTCAAAAAATGGGAATATCCCATAGAGTTTCCTGTCCACATGCTCATCAACAGAATGGGAGTGCTGAAAGAAAACATCGTCATATAGTCGAAGTAGGTCTAGCTCTTCTTGCACATGCAGCTATGCCTCTGAAGTTCTGGGATGAAGCCTTCCTGACTGCCACGTATCTCATTAACCTCCTTCCCAGTCGAGTCCTTGGATTTAAAACACCTGTTGAGGTTTTGCAACAGACTAAACCCAATTATAAATCTCTCAAAGTCTTTGGGTGTGCTGTTTGGCCTAATCTAAGGCCATATAATACTAAGAAACTTGCTTTTCGTTCCACAAGATGTGTCTTCTTGGGTTACAGTTCCATGCACAAAGGTTTTAAATGTTTAGAACCTTCATCTGGTCGAGTTTATATATCACGAGATGTGGTGTTTGATGAGACCATGTTTCCCTTCTCCCAACTGCATCCAAATGCTGGCGCTCTTCTTCGTAAAGAAATCCTGTTGCTTCCTCCAAATCTTATTAACTCAGGGGATATAAGTTGTGCTAATCCAATGTCTACTGATGATCGTTCTGAGATTGTGTCTTTACAGGAAAATTTACAGGAAGAAGCAGCAGAAAATTTTGATGCCGAAACCCCTTTTGTTGCTCGTGAGAGAAGGCCAGGCCCTAGTGCAAGCACAGTCGATCCGGACGCTGGATCCCACGATGATTCTCCTGGACGAATTGGCGGGCGATTCGATCCTGATTCGCCGCCAGCATCCGGGAGTGCGGGAGCCTCTCCAACGCCGACACGTGGGGGGGGGGGGGGGGACAGAGCGAACAGTGCCAACCGTGACAGTGCCGGTCTCGCCTGCTGGTATTCTGACCATCTCGCCTGCTGGTATTCCGACCGGATCTTCTGTGGCAACCGGATTCGAAGCAACTGATCAAGCGCATGATGTTGAAGCTTCTAATGCTCAACCAAATTCTCCTCAGATAGCACGCAGAAGGACACGATTGCAAAGTGGAATTGTAAAGCCCAAGAAACTTTTTGATGGCATGGTGAGTTATGGAAATCTTTGTACAACAGGGGAACCAAGTAATGTACAGGAAGCACTTGCCAACTCAAAATGGAGGAAAGCGATGGAGGATGAGTATACAGCTTTAATTCGCAACCAGACATGGCATCTTGTTCCAAAACAGGATAGTAAAAACATAAATGACTGCAAATGGGTTTTTTAAGATTAAGAAGACAACCGATGGAACAATTGACAGGTATAAGGCTCGATTGGTGGCAAAAGGATTTAAGCAACGCTATGGTATTGATTATGAGGATACTTTTAGCCCTGTTGTTAAAATTGCTACTGTCAGACTTGTATTATCCATCGCAGTATCTAGAGGGTGGTGCTTGAGACAGCTAGATGTGCAGAATGCGTTTCTTCATGGTATTCTGGAAGAAGAGGTGTATATGAGACAACCTCCAGGTTTTTGAAAGTGCAGATGGTCCACATCTTGTTTGCAAGCTTGATAAAGCGATCTATGGACTTAAGCAAACACCGAGGGCTTGGTATTCTAGGTTGAGCTCAAAGTTAATTGATCTTGGTTTTAACGCTTCAAAATCAGATACTTCTCTGTTTATTTATAAAAAGGGACGGGTAACAATTTTCATGTTAATTTATGTGGATGATATAATTGTGACCAGTTCCTCTCAAGAAGCAGTGACAACTCTATTAAAGGATTTGCGCAAAGACTTTGCTCTAAAAGATCTTGGTGATTTGCATTATTTTCTGGGAATTGAAGTACTAAAAGAAAATGACGGCATACTTCTTTCACAAGAAAAATACGCTGAAGACATATTGACACGAGTTGGTATGAAAAATTGTAAGCCTTCTTCCACCCCTCTGTCAGCAACAGGAAAATTGTCTTGTCACGAGGGATCTCCTCTTGGTTCAGAAGACAGTACAAGGTATAGGAGTATTGTGGGAGCTCTTCAATATCTTACTTTGACAAGACTAGATTTGGCTTATTTAGTAAACAAGGTTTGTCAGTTTTTGCACTCTCCGACCTCTATTCATTGGACTGCTGTCAAGAGAATATTGAGGTATGTAAAGTACACGATTCAGATGGGTCTTAAAGTTCAGAAGTCGCGTTCAAAACTTGTCAGTGCATTCTCTGATGCTGACTGGGCTGGTAGTGTTGATGATAGAAGATCCACTGGAGGTTTTGCTATATTTTACGGTGACAACTTAATCTCGTGGAGTGCCAGAAAACAAGCAATTGTATCTCGTTCTAGTACGGAAGCTGAGTACAAGTCAATGGCTAATGCAACAGCAGAGGTAATATGGTTGGAATCTCTGTTAGCATAACTTGATGTACATTTAGAGCAGCCGCCTTGCTTGTGGTGTGACAATCTTGGTGCTACATACTTGTCGGCTAATCCAGTATTCCATGCAAGAGCTAAGAACATTGAGATAGATTTTCACTTTATGCGAGAACGAGTTACAAACAAGCAGCTGCAAGTCAGATTGATTCCTACAGGTGATCAGCTCGCAGATGGTTTTACCAAGGCTCTACCTGTTCGGAAACTTGAAGAGTTCAGGAACAATCTTAATCTCCAAGGTAAGAAGAGTTTAGATTGAGAGGGGTTGTTAGAAATAGTCCTAGTTGAATACGCAAGATATATGTCATTGTACTCTGTTAGGATAGTCTTAGAGATAGAGTCATATCTTGTATACAAGTTGTAATACCGAGTACAATAGGACTCTTGTGTAATTCTTGTAAAACAAGTTGTGGGCATTGCCCCTATATAAACATGCAACCGTGGGTGTGCCAAGATAGGCAATCTACGTTCCTGATTGCTTTCACTTAGCATAATAAGTACATCTATCGTCTAGATCTTATACAATGACATGTAATTTTAAGACTACTTATTATTATTTTAGTTGACTTGTATTAATATAATATCTTTTAATTTAGCTCACGATCAAGGCAGTTGTTTTGAAAAATAACGATCTTCTTCTCTCACATAACTCTCTCTTCTTCGTATCTGTCATGCACATCATCCGCGTACCTCTCCACTTTAGCTTGCACGTACTTACCATCACGTAGCGCGTGCACGACCACATGGTGTGCGCACGTACACGTTACACGTACGTCCTGCACGCATATCGGTCCATCCATGCATGTTGATCGAGGCCCAACTACAAAAATTCTGTACGTGCCACTTGATGATACATATATACGTACGTGCTGGCCGGTGTGCTGGCCGGTGTGTGTACGTGGCACTGTACGTTGTCGTCTTCGCTGATCTACCATCATCGCCATTGCTCGCTTCGACGCGGTGTCGGATCAAGACGTACGCACGCAACGCATTGTCGATGGGACACAGGCAAAGTGCGGCAGCGCCATTGGTCACGGACGCGTACACGTAGACGTACATCAGGGCGCACGTGCGTGTACGTCGTCTCTTTTTCGTAGTATATATACATGCGATCGATCCGTCTTCAATTCGCCGCCGGCATCTTGATGGTGGCGTTAATCTACGCAGTGGTACGGTACGAAGAACAAACAAGACGCGGTGACAACGCATCATACGCACGCACGTCAAGCGCAGTGCAGAGACGATGATGATCATGTCGACTGCCGAGTGTAGTACAAAATGGCAGAGATCAGACTCACCGAGTTAAACGAAAGGAAAACGGAGCGGTCCAGGAAACTGAAGGCCTCTTTGGTTGATCTGATTCTGATTTTCTGTGGGAGCTGATTCTCTAAGAGAAATGATTCTTTTTTGAGAGAAATAATTCTGTGGCTGAAAGTGATTCTCTTTAATTCTCTAGTATAAACTATTAAAATTAAGATGAAGAATCACTTCACGGAATCAGGAGAAGCTACTTTTTTCAGCTCTCAGCCCCTTAGTTCATTTCAGAAAATCACTTCTCAGAATCAACAGAGAATCATTTTTCACTGAAAAACTGTTTGGCAAAGAATCAGCTGTGAGAGCTAAACGGGGCCATAGTCTCGAAGAAAGAAGAGGCGTGAGGAGGTGCCGGTTGGAGTTTGAGATCGAAACCAACCGTCAAACCGACCTAAAGTAGCATATAAACATGACACGCGTCGGACGAGCCCGTATTGGTTAACTAACCCTATATACAGGCGGCGGCTAGGCCCTAGGCGCCGGAGCAAATGGACGGCGGCGACACGGCGGCCTCGTACGACGCCAGTGGCGACGATATCGCGGCCGAAGATGATGGAGGAGCAACGACTACGCCGGCGGCGGCGGAGCAGCAGACTCCGGTGATGGCGGTGGTCCTCGCGATCAGCAGGAGGTGGTCAAGGGCCCACCGCGTGCCGCTGGCGAGGCGGCGGCGAGCGGTGGTGCCGGGCGGCGCCGTCGGGTCGGGGCACGGCGCGCGGCGGACCAAGGAGTTCATGCAGTGGCGGGAGTGGTACCTGCGCAAGAAGATACGGGAGAGGGAGGCGGCGGCGCGGTGGTACCACTTCGGGATCCCGGCGTAGCTTCCGCCACTCCGCCTTGGGAGTCGACCTGCATTGGACATCGTTTTGTTTGTTTGCTCATCAAGAAATTTGTGTTTGGTCTGGATCGTTACCCAAATTGAAATTCAAGACCACCGTTAAGTTAACTAGCTCATCAAGAAATTTGTGTTTGGTCTGGATTGTTACCCAAATTGAAATTCAAGACCACCGTTAAGTTAACTAGCTCATCAAGAAATTTGTGTTTGGTCTGGATTGTTACCCAAATTGAAATTCAAGACCACCGTTAAGTTAACTAGCCATTTGCGATTATGTTCATTGTATATTTGTGTACTCGCCAATGCCATCCATGAGCCAAGAATACTTTATGGCTTTCATAATAACGGACTGATCATGCAAAAATGTACCCACTACAGCTGTATGCAATTTGAACAATGAGAAGCAAAGCTATATAACTCTCCTTATGTGTCTGGAACACTGAACACGGCAGAACTAGTACTGTACTGCAACACGGCAACAGCAGCAGTAATCTTTCTCAACAATTTATATAGTTATTACATACCATGTACATTGGTGGCACCAATAGAACAGACTGACTGCCAACAATTCATCTAGATTTCTCATCAGATTCTGAAAAATGGGCGCTTTCAATTTGACGGGTGATCTGTGAAACTGCATAGTGAGATCCGCTTGATGCCGCATAGTAAGACGTCACAGTGAGCTGAGCAAACCTTGGAAGTGCATATGCTGCAACAAGTAAGAGAGCATTAGATACTACTCAGTAGAGACATTTCCAAGTTTATAGTGCGAATGTGCGAAAAAAGAACTGAGTGAATGGTTCTGTCAAACCACATGCATGCTATGCGTCAGTTTTAACTAATCAAAGAATATATGAAGCCAGGATTTGCTACATACAAGATTTGGTATGTCTGATGTGTTTGTCACACGAGTACAAAACATTGAACAGAGAACTTATGCACAGAGCTCGAACAGTTCGAGTTCCATCCCTTACTTGAGGATCGGACTAGCTTAGCTCTATAAAATCTATGTCAACTGTGCAAATTTTTAATTTCCATCGCTCCCATTCATTCAAGGTAGCTAACCTAGGTGTGCTAGCAAAAGTTCGCATCGGACCTGACATTCTGGCTACACTTTCAGAATGGCAAATCCTGTACTATTGGACAACCAAGAATATGGAAGCACTAAATAGAACAATTCATGAAGACCAAGATTTGAAATAATTATGAAATGAACTTCACATTGCATTTCAACCTGAACAACTAGGGTACAGGTATCTTATAACTTGCTTCATTTGGACTTGAACTTAGAACTATCACATATATAACATAATAGCAATAAATCATGACATTTACAAGCCAGTATTTGTTGAACCTTCAGTCCTAGTTAAATGGAAATACTTTTAGGCCCACATGTCTGCATTGGGGAATCTGGAAAGAATGGGACATATGTGCCTACTAACTTTGCATCATTTATGATAATATGTATATAGACAAAAAGAAGACGGAGAGGTTCATGTAGTATTTTGACAGGAACAACTTGACCACTTCTAATCCTACCATTATGACATAATTCCTTTCTATTCCATATATGCTTTTTTTCATATTTTCGTGAATACCTCTCCAGTTTATGTTTATGATTGGTCTAATAATCAGATTAGAAAAGGTTAAGTAACTCGTGCGAGCAATTAGAGCTTAAACATTTCCAGAAGTAAATATATTTATTGGAGACTTACCACCAAATACAGCACTAGCACCTGAGAACAGCAGCAGTGGTGGCACCTGCACAGAAGTAGCAACTTCCAAAGTGAACAAATCACAACACAAATGCCCAAATTAGCATGTAAATGATCACATGCCACAGTACCAACAATCTTCTGTAGCCACACAAACCACAAAATCTATTAGCGAATGCCACTGGAACATAGGACAGCAAATGCCCAAAGTAGCATGTAAATGATCACATGCCACAGTACCAACAATCTCATAGCCAAACCTCAATTTATGCTATGAAGGTTGGCTCCCTAATGCTTAACGTGTAGTGATGCCCTGTTCAAGGAAACGAAACTTGTAGGAATTCAAAGATCAAGTTGGTCTTGGACTATTTCATTGCTTTCAGCAATGTTGCTTTTCAAGAATCCCACGGCAGCCTATTCATATTTTTAAATGCAGCAGCACACATCACGATTTGGAGTTCAGTTGAGCTTGATGTATAGGTGCTTAGCAACATAGTCTACGTTTTCTTTGGATCAAGCACCCTATCACCTAAAACATATATACTTTCTGTATAGGCAGGGTGATCTTTCACTAAGAAAACACATATTCACCGTTTTCAGCAGCCAGGACATACTGAGACATTCTTTATTAACCTATCCTTGTTAACATATACTATCATGTTTTGATCATAATTTTTAACCAAATATTATCATGTTAATGGATGAAGGATAACTTCCTAAATCCAAATATACATTTCTAAGTAATATTACTGTTCTCAGAGTTCAGAATTCACACTTCCTATCAAACCAGACTACAAGAACAAACTTCTAAGGGAAGGAAAAATCTACCAAACATAGATAACAAAATAACATGTAATGTATACTCAATTATCCAACACATGTACATCAGTAAATAAAAACGAAGCATTACCCCAACGAGCAACTGCAGCCACTTCGGCCCCTTCACATGCTTCTGCACAAAAGGGATCCCTGTTCCAAAAGAAATAACAAAATAATCTCAATTCTGAACGCCGAACTGCCGTCTATTTCAACCCCCTGAATCAAACAAGGACTGGGCAATACCTGTGTTAAACCCATGCACAGCACTCAGCAATGCGCCGGCGCCAGAACCAGCCTACAATAACAGCACAAACAGGACAACAAAAATCAAACAAGTTAGCAACAATTTTCCCCAAGCAATACCCCCCAAGGCCACACGGATCTCGGAGCCGCTTGACGGTGAACCTAATCAAGAGGGCGAGAGAGGGATCCCGAGGTTACCACGGCGGTGGCGTCGTGCAGGACGGAGGTTATGGCCCAGTCACCCTCTCCCTGTGCCGCAGAACAGAAGAACGGGTCAGAAGGAAAACCAGGAAGGAGAAGGGCGAGGAGGAATAGGGGTAGGCGGGGGAAGGGGAGAGACGCACGGCGGTGGGGTTGAGGAGGGAGAGGCATCGCGGGCAGCGGGGCGAGCCGAGACCAGGGTTGATGGTGGGGTCGCGGTGGAGGTGCGCGCCGCTGCGGAGCTTCTCCTCGTACACCTCCCGCGTCCCCATGCCGGAGTAGAGGGCTCCGCCGCCGCTGCTTGGAGGAAGTCGGGGGGCGTCGATGTCTCCGACTCGCGCTGGGCTGCGGGCTGGGCTCTGGACTCAACCTCCCGTTGGACGGATTCGGCGTGACTGGAGCCCCTACATCCATCGTCCAATTCTGATCCAACAGCTCCTAGCATTTCCAAGCAAAAGCGCCCACGATTCCAGGTTGTAAGGGGGATCACGGCCCGCTCTTTCACGGTCTAATTTGATTCAGCTAAAATTTAGCTTAAAAACTTATATTATTTTGACTTGATCCTTATTATGTCCGATTCTTAAAATTAAAATTTCTAGTATAAAATTGAGGACACTTCACCGCCCTGTAACCCAGCCCAACAGCCAATAGTAGCTCCCGTGTCAGCCTCCGCCTCGGCAAAAACACGCGCGGAGCGACGCTGCCCCGTCTCCGGCCGCGGCGGTGCGGCCCGAGAGCCGCTGCTCGGCCTCCATCCAGGCGTGGCGCATCCTTGAAGCAGCACACGTGCAGAAGGTTGAGCTGGTCCTCGGCGGTGAACGGACGGGGCCTGGACCGCAGTGACGGGATGTTGTTTGGGCGCCGTTGCCGGCTGAGACAGCGGCGAGGAAGTGCGCGAAGCTGACGCCGAGGAAGGCAGACAGCTGGGATTCAAGGGCCTCCTCCACATCTCCAGGAATCGAAATTCTCCGCTTAAATGATGATTTTACCACTGCTAATCAATTAATCGGCATTTCCTGCCGGTGTTCCTCCTCGTGGATGAAGGGGCTCCGGTCACTCAATCTGGATCCTGGACCCGCCCCGGTGCGCCGCTAGCGGTTATGTACTTATGTATGACAAGTATGAGTATGACCCGTAATGGCAAACTACTCTCAAATGATCTAAAATTGGCTCCTAAAAAACTGAACTAAAACTATTGCAAACAATGTCCTAAAAAACTATAAAACAAGACTTCACTCCGTTATAAATTACATTTTATCTAGAATCAAATTTATCTGTTTTTAATCAAATTTATAGAAAAAATGTCTCTAATACTAAATTACTTTTATTGAATCCATCATTAAATGCATCCGTTAAATATATCTTGGTGGTGTATTTATTTGTAAGTTTTATATGTTATATATAATTTATATAAATTTGATTAAAAATAGAGAAGTTTGAGTTATATCAAAATTAAAATAAACTTGTATAATAAAATGGAGGTGTATCATATAAGAAATTTGCAGATTTCCTAGCTACCTTACTGTTTTCAAGATAAATAATCCTAACAATAGAACAATTTGTGCATACGCCTAACCAAACCGTGCTGTTGAAACCCCGTATTGCGCGGCGCAAAAATACCGCTGGCTGGTCTGTATAGAGAGAAAAATACTGCTGGTTTGCTGCTGAAAAGCCAGTCGAACGGGACGATTGTCTCCAAACTCTTTGTTTTTCACGAGTAGGGAACAATGATCGAGGAAACTAGCCTGACAGTGTAGCATTACATTTAAAATCTTCGTATCAAGAAAGTGGACGATGCTTTCTTTTAAAGCTATGCAAGCAAAGACAGAAAAAAACGATACAGTAGAATTTAGTTGACCAAAGGGCCATTATTGACCATTACTCAGGTGCATCCCTGCAACAAGTAGGGGTTTAAGTTTAAAGAAGTATGGGTTTAAAGGGCCAACAAAAACGCTAAGCAGAACAAAGCTCCGAGTTGATAAAAAATCACGCCAAGCAGAACAGAAACAAACCACGACTACAATGCAAAGAACTTGAAAAATTCTTTTCCCCTCCCACAAAGCACCAAACCACAATCAACCAAGTAATGTGGAGTGTATTGCACAATGCCAGTTTGTACATAAAGAATTCAACTTCAATAGATCCATCACCAGGGGAACTAAATCAGTGTAGTTACACAACAGTCTCAAGCACAGACTGAACACACAAACCAGGTAGCATACATAATTTCCATCTGTCCTCTACAATCAACAATAAAAAAACATATTACCACACGCATCTAAATGGTAAATTATTGTTTAAAAAAGGAGCCAACCCAACCACATAGAATGGTCATTAAGGAATGCCCGGTATAGAACCCCAACCAAGTTATCACATTGCATTCAATATCAGAACTGCACACTGCAATGCCCGTTAGCGCTGCAAAAATTCACAACCCAATGTGTATATAAATTAGATTAGGACACCAAAGAACAAAACGGAAGGCACTTGACCTTGATGCTCGTGCAAGAACTCGCCCAATGTTTTAACTCACAATCTACATCATACCAGTTCAGATAGGATACTGAATTCGCCTGGGGGAAGGAAAAGCTAACAAAAACCTTGTTATAGCTTAAATAGATCAGAAAGAGCTGCACTAAAAACAAAGGTGCTTCCTGTTAAAAGGAGCCTACTGTTGTTACATAAAGGCTCTTGTGACCCCCTAATTACAGATAATTAAGAAACCTTCTTCAAAAGCTCGGTCTCCAATTCATATGACCGAGCTGTGGTTGCTGATAAGCCCCAACTTGGGGGCCAGGAGCCGCCACCCCGACCCCAACATTGGGGCCAATAGCCGATGGCACCTGTTGATGCACCATGGGGTGCGGACTAACAATTGAGGGAGGCTGCTGGGGGTGGTACAAGCCTGGGAACTGCGCATGAGAGGATTGGGCCGTAGCATTGAAAGATGCATTCGCTGGATTTGGAACAAAAGCACCAGGTGTTGCTTGACCTGATATGTTGTAGTATGAAGGAACCTGCATAGTTGGGATCTCTCTACCTGTCTGAATCCAGATGTCAGATGTCTCAACCTGTGGAAGGTAATCGAATTAGTAAAAGAATGGGCCAAAAAACTCAGAAACCAAGAATGACCAAACGCAAATACATAGAAAAAATCCATGAGACTAGAGCTACTTTCATTATCAGATTTTCTTGTTAGGGATAGAATACCGCCTCTCCGTCCAGTTATATTTACAAGGCAAAAATGGGACACTTCAGAGCTATAGTACAAATCTCCATAACAACAAAGTTGGCGGTCCAACTAATGTGGTAGCAAAACCATAGCAAAACGAAAAAGATACCAAATCGTTTCTATTTTGAGAAATATACCATCAAAAATTGTAAATTGTACCTGTGGAGTTGAGGCATAAATGTTATTGTCCTTGTACTTCATCCTATTGACATCATCAACACCAACTGCAGCTCCAATAACACCAGGAGAACCAAGTGTAAAACCAGCTGGATGAGTATAATTTCCATAACCAGGAGGATTACCAGCTGGGACTGGTTTATACTGTGAAACTCCATACTTCATGCCTCCTGCAGTTAAATGTGACCCTCCACCTGGCATCTGAAGATAATTATTTCCGTTTGATGGATAAGGAACATTTGGTGAATAGTTTGCCATAGGCATGGGGTAAACTGGAGAGTAGAGTTGTCGATATGGCATGAAATTCGGAAAATGTTGCACATGCATTTGAGGGTACATCTGTGCTGCTGCTTGTTGCTGAGACATGTGCTGCTGCTGCGAAGTAAGTGCAACAGGGCTGTTGCTCACAATCTGTGGATTTAGGGCCTGCAAAGGTCAGCACAGGCCACAATTTAATCATGAGATTTACTAAGCATAAAACGAAATATGTTGTAAAATTGTCATTTTCCTTTAACCATGAACTTATTCAGATCAACAGCGAATGGAAGATTGTTTTAGGAACACAAAAGACTGAAAATATAGCAAATGTTAAGTGAAACTGTCAATTTTCAGCCTGAGACAACATCAAAACCAAGACTTGCTTCTCAAATTTTAATTTACAGTACAAAGAGACTAATTTTGCTTGATTACAAACCAGCTGAGTGGAGGTGTTCAGCATGGTTGAACTCTCCGGTGAGGCTTAAGCTGTCAGCCTCTCCCTAGACACTTCCTATTTTCTAGTATCATTGCATTAAGAACACAGGCTATAAAACAAACCCGAAACATACATGAGCACGCACGGCAAGACTTCAGCTACATTCGTGCCTATGACAATATATGACGACAAATAAAGACCCGACTAACCTAGAAACTTTCCCTGGCAATGCATTCAGAAAATGAGCAAATCAGACAGAGTAAACATAGAAACCCAAATGTACTATCACAAAACTGGACTTGATAGCAGCCCTGATCAACATAATTACAGGAGCATGCACAACCCAGAGAGATTGTGTACCAACACTACAAAGGAGGGGGGATTTAAACAACCTATTAAACATGTCAAAATGATTACAAGTAATAGAAAAGAACAGGAGAGGCATGGTGAAAAACAGTGGTACCTCAGATGTGGAAGGGAGTACTTGTGAGTGAACATTAGATTCTGGCATCCTGAAAACTTGCACAGTATTATCTGCTTCCGGGTTTTCTGAAGGGTATCCCTGATGAGAGAGTGAGATCAGAAGTGAATAATATTTCTTCGAACGTGTATTTAGGATAATTTAAATTGAACGGTCAGAAATTATGCTTGTTTCAAAAGGTACTTCACAATATTGTAACATTAGTAATTTATACAAATCCAATAACAGGAATTACTCCACAAATTCCAAAGTGTAAGACGATTTATTTGTGGTCCTAAGTCAAACAGGTTAACATCTACAATTACCAAATAAATACACTATCAAGACATTTCATGGTGGATTTAAATAAACTAATTTGGTGTTGTAGATAATGGTGTATTTTTCTATAAACATAGTCAAAGGAGAGAACTTTGACTTAGGAAAAAAAATCTTACATTTTGAGAGGGTAAGTTGATTTTAAAAATGCCAACTATGTCCAGAAATACATTTTTAGCAACCAAAGAGTGTGTATGTATGTACATTCAATGAGAACAATGCGAAACTGAATTTCAATAGAACATTTACCTGAGAAGAGGAAGCTAATACTTGCTGGTGTACATTGGGCTCCACCAGTCCATATAACTGGGCCTCATTATTTGAATGCATATTAGGATCTTCATGACCATATGTCTGCAAAAATCCAAGTTCTACATGTTATTCAAGATAGCAAAAAACTATGAAAAATAACCTAACAAAAGATAAAATACCAAACAAAAAACCTTCAACAATGTACAGCATCAACAAAATATGCATTATACAAATCTTCCTCAACTTACCGAAAATGCAGTCAAAGTTGGGGTGATTTGAGTACTTTCCCCATCAGCGGCACCAATTGGAGTGTCGCTCTGTACTAAGCCCAGGCCATCATCATTCTCTACTTGTCCACTCATTCTGTCACTATCCTCAGATGGTGGTAAGGAAATCTCAGCCGTTGACGTGGACAGGTGCTGTGAAGATCTAGCCTGCTCATCCAGATCATCATGTCCTGCACCCAAACTATCGTCTTCGCTAACCTGTTGAACTGGATCTTGTACACTACATATAACGGAAGGATTATCAGAGAATACCATATTCTCTAAATTACCCACACTTCACACCATATTGGGCGTGCATAGCATTAAGAAATGGTATGCTAGAATTATATAAGGGAAAACAAGTGGAAATATGATCAGAATTTGTCAAATGTCATCCAATAATATTAGTTGTAAATGTATATAAGAATGTACACCCAAATGTACACCAATAAAACTGAAGGGCTGAAAACAATTCACTGTGGAAAAGAATAGATGTAAGGTAGCAGATAGTAACCACAGATGTAGCATAAACTATAGAATCATTTTTGTTGAATAACAAGTCCTTTAACTATAGAAAAAAAATAAAATGGACTGCATAATCTAATCTAGAATTATTATAAAGAATTTCGAGGGATCAGCTCCATGCCAAAATGATGATTGCAACAAAATTGTCGCCTTATTCCCTCAACAAAATTGGCCTTGGTAAAATTTCTGAGTTCTGGAAATAACTGAGTAAAAGAATTGGGAAAGGTTCACCTAACTGTTCTGGTTGTTCAGAGTCTGTAGTGGTCGAGGCTGGTACTTGTTCTGAATCAAAACCAGATGTGAAACTGCCAAACCTTAACTTTGTCTGCTCATATTCTGGCACACGAAGATGTTCTGGGATGATAACATGCTCCATATCGTGCAAGTTCGCTTGTGAAAGTTTATCAGACAAGCCATTCACATCTGGTGCATTAGCATTTTCTGTGTTGCTAGCTGAAGGAGAAACAGCATCAGCTACACTGTTATCCGCATCAGTGGCAGGTGACTTCTTTGTTGATTTTGGCTTCCACTCCTTAATAGGCTGAACCGCTGCAGAAACAGAATTTATCATTTATCAGATTATTTGCCATAAATATTATATAATTGATAGAAAAACTTTTACCAAGTGGCGAATATCCTAAATTACAAACTCATTCGTAAGAGTCGACAAGCATTTAATGAATTTTAAATATAGATCTTCACTTCACACGGAAGAGAAAGTAAAAAAGGGAGCACTATATGCGGTTCAGTGAATCAATGGAACACACAACAGACACAAGCAGACACAAGAGTAATAAAATCGATTTGAAACCAATTAAAGAAAATAGTCTGTAAAATATCTGTAGGATGTTTGTTTTCAAACTTAAAAGATTCACATCACTAATCTAAATAATTCTTCACAAAAACCTTAAGCAGTGTTGATGCTAATAGAACTAACATTTTGATATCCACCCTTCTGATGACCAAAATTACAGCATAAACATCACTGTAGAATGTTACCTTTTTGGTTGCTAGGACCATGGTGATACCGGTTGACGTTTGGGGCAACAAAAGATCTACCAGTAGGCCTTCCACGAAACATTGTATCAGGTCTCTGGTTTTGTTGAATGTTTCTAGACATAAAAGGACGCCCAGATCCCCCGACTGAGTTAAAATTCCCCCTCTGCATATTTGCATGAGAAGAACCACTTGGTGCATGCATCTGAGAACCCAAACGGCCAGCAAGTTGCCTAGTGGAATTAATAATTCCAACTTGACGTCGAGCAGGTCCAACAGATCCACCAGCAATTCTTACATTGGATGGAACATGAGCTGCGTCAGAACCTGAAAAGTGCTGCTCATTCTGAGAGTTCTTCAAATATTGTTTTGGATGCTTCTGCGTAGAACTCTGAGCATCCCTCTTCCCTTGAAGTGTGTCAGGGTGGGGGTTGTGCTTAACATTTTGATGTGTGATCTGGCCATCTGAAGTTGTAGCAGGTGAACGGTTTCGACCAGACTGGGCAGCCACACTGAACATAAACAATCCAGTACAGAAATTATTAGTTTGATTAGTGTGCACATGCAAAACAGCTGGCATAAAATATGAAAGAGTGGACTTTTCATAATTATATTATATTATGGTCTATTTAGTCATTATAGTAAGGCTCCTAAATCTAGTGGTAAAATAAACCATAGAATGACGTAGCCAAGACGCACCAAAGTTTTGTGCATAATAGGGTTTCAGTCAACGCAGCTATCTATCAGCATGTTCCATTTATCACAAGATTTGTTCAAGTAGCATAGGGTACAGAACAAAGAAAAATCAAACCTAAATCACTAATTCATTTTCACAATATTAAATTACGATTTGATTGTTGAGGTGATGTGTTGTCTACACTTGATTTTCTAATGGCTAATGTATCAACAAATGACAACCTTTTAGCTACAAAGAAATATTGTGAAGTGAAAAGAGTACTACAAAAATGAAGACAAGATTGTTTGACAAACAGATGAGTGCACAAAAGCGTAAGAGCAGCAGCAGAAATTTTCAAACAAATAATACCTCCTATCAGACATTTGCATATTTGGTGAACCTCTGTGTCCTAGTTCTGGTCTGTTCTCCACATCACCATGTTGAAATCTGTTGTCCCTCACAACCCGAAATTCCCGACTAGGACCTGCATCAAGCAATGAGTTAGTCAAGTGCAAGCTCGGAATCATGAAATCATGTCATGTTATAAGTGAAAAGGCACTTCCGATTTGAGAACAGACCACAGAGCATAGCACAATCTGAAAAGGTACAGTACTTCATAATAAGAAAGCACAGTTACCTAAAGAACCGGAGGAGGTAAATAAGAAAACATTCAATATTCTAAAGTTGTTAAAATATTTTCAGTATGGAGCAATCGAATCCAAGTTGAGGAAACAAAATACCGTTCATAATCAAAATTTCATCAGTAGAACAATGTGTCGAAAAGTTGAAGCCAATGGAAATTCAAGAACTAGTTAATTTGAGAATTTGTTTAATGGAATTCAATCTAAGCTAAACACCTACAAACTCAGAAAGAGATGGCCCAACAGATTATTTAAAAATATATATGTTCATTTCACTAATTCTCGCTGACACAACCAACAAATTCATTATTTGTTCACTTGAAAGGCTGAAATTGAAAACTATTGCATTTAAAGTATTGTTTGGGAGAGCCATTACAAAAATCTATGTTTGGAGTGGGACTAGCAAAATAAACACGCACATCATATGAGGCATAATAAATAAATAAAACTCGACCTGCGGGGGTTAAGACAGCCCCCAGGCATTTTGCGAAGAGAGAAGACCTTCTCACGCAGGTCGAGAAAACCCCTGAACCTCTACCCCACCCTTACACAGGGGCCCATAACCCTTGTGAGACAACCCACCGGGGCTGGTGACCACTGCAACTACCCCCGGTAGGAAGGGCCCAAACCAATCACAGTTACGACCTGGGCTGGGCCTTGACATGTGCTTTGGCATGGTGATAAACGACGGGATTTTTTAAACCCCAGCCTGAAATTTGCTCCTACGGGGAGTCAAACCCAGGACCTGAGGAGTGCAACTGAGACCATCTAACCAACTCAGCTAATAAAAATAATTGAATGGTTTTATAGGATCCTACAATGGTAATGGTACAGAGAGGGTTACAAAGAAACAGGGGGGGTTACTTTCAATATTTTCAAAACCAAGCTTGAGTCCAATTAGGTACCTGACATCAGACCTTGATTAGGAGTTCTTCTTTGATCATTCTCAATCTTTTGTGTGTGCGGCTTCATCCATTGTGAGTTTGGCTCAGCTTGTTCAGTACTATCAGCAAAGCTCTTCTGGCCAGCACTCTAACAGAGCAATAAAATTTGTATCAGCATAAGAGAATATTAAAGACTATGTATAATTTAAGCAGTGGATTTAAACAGATGCTTTGATGCACTGAAGAGCACCCAGGCTAACACGCGCACATGCATTCATAGCCAGTGCTGAAAGCTTGCACACAAAGTGGGGGAACTTAGAACCTGGACACAAGTGTCTGCATGTGCACCAGGCCCACCCTTTTATGTTCAAATAGAGTACTCATATACCCTCAAAATGTAGATTGTCATATGACATATTGCACAACATACATGATTAACGAGCTAGAACCAGTTTGTCGAATGACTAAATCAGCCACGCAACCACGCATGCGTTAAGTGCGACTCAGGCGGCCCTAGTGATCATAACCATAATTTCGGTGCGGCCAACTTTGTTTCCACAAAATCCCACGTGATACCACCTGTGATGCTAGTTTCACACCTAAGTTGTTGCAGGCCATTTCCATTATAGTCAAGAGTACAAACTCCAAAAGGAGTAGATGATTGAGACAAGGCACGGCAGAACACCTCAAGTGGCTGTGCAGCACATTAAGTGGCAAGCACCTAGGAGCTTGTGATATTTAGACTACATATATATAAGGAGAAGTAAGCATCAAGGGAAAATAAATTGGCCCAACGAAGCTCTGATAGGTTACTGGACTCGAGTTCTATTCATTCATATGTAAGCTACGGGAAGCCTACACAAAGAAACAGGGAAAATAGAAACCAAAAGAGCAAATAAGCCGTTGTGGCTTACATATCAGAAGTGGTATATACACCTCATTATATCTTATATGCTTGCATCTAATGTTCCTAAGGGCAGATTTTCATTTGTTGGCACCATGAATACCGGCGTGTACTAAGGGCATAGAGCCCCAAGTGTGCATTTTTGCTTTAGACTGTTTGAAATTTGGTTACCAAAACAACATGACAAGTCCAACATTATATTATAAAAAACAAACATGTATTGCACTACGGACAAAAAAAGAGTAATCCAAAGTGGATACAACTTTATATTTAATCCTTCACCTCGCCATTGCATTAAAAAGTTACAATAAGTGCTAATGTGTACCTCTTTCTTCTTGTCCCTTTTCCTTTTCACTTCATGAAATGGATCTGCAAGTGCAAACACAATAAGAATTAAGCAGAAGAAACATGAGAAAAAATACAGCGACAGTGGCAATAGGTTACATAAAATGGCATCTCTCATCCGTCAACTAAGTTGATAAATAGGATGGCACATGTTTATAATATTTGCCAACAACAGACACTCCACATATCAGTGCCATACAAGAACCTCACAGATAATTTACTTCCAAAATCAATCCATGGAGATCATCTATATCCAATTCTTGGGTTGATACTCAAACCCTGCAAAACAATACAAAATTACCTTGACCACCATAAAAGCCAACAATACAACTAGACCAGCTAAAACTAACAATTTGTCCCTGCAAAAAAGATCACTGACATCTAGACCAATCAAAATCACAGGCTACAACAAGACCCTCGTGATTACAAATTATTCTACAAACCATTAAACGCTGACCTGACCTGCGAACGTCACTCTAACCACCTCAAATCGAGTGCAGGTGAGTGCAAATCACCTGCAGACCATCCCCAATCGCCACAGCTCGAAAACCCTAGACCGTACAACGCAATCCCACACGGGCCCGAAGACCACGCGTGAGCGGCATAGGCAACCCAATGCGGCTCGGCGCGCGCCCCCAAAACCCTAGCTCCCGGTGCGGCACGAGATCGATCGAGGCGACCCAGATCGGGGGTAGCTGGGGAGAGAGAGAGAGAAAGGGAGACCTTGGTTGAGCAGCTTCTGCGCCGTCTCGTTGGGGTCCATGTTGGACTCGCGGAGGGTGTCCAGGATGTCGGCGTCGGAGTGGCCGCCGACGACCTCCTTGATTGACTGGATGGTTGACTGGATCGCCGTCGTCGTGGTGGGCGAGCGCGCCGCCCCCGCCCTGTCTGAGCCCCCGCGCGCCCCGCCGCCAGCCATGCCCGCCGCGAGAGGGGAGAGATCGCCCGAACGCACGCTAGGACGGGGGAGCGGGTGGTGGTGGAGGCGCTCGCGATCGCCGCCGGAATCGCATCAAACGACGCGAGGCCCTGGGTTTCGGGGGTGGGTCTGGGTTTTGGTTGGAGTGGTTGGGGCCGGCTGGGCTCGGGGGGTGCGTGGTTTTCCAAGGGAGGGGGGGGGGGGGGCGAGGACGGAAAAAAAAAAGGAAATTCCTTATTTGACATTGAAAAACTTACTCGTTCCTTATTTGCCATTGAAAAACTTACTCATTCTTTATTTGGCCCTGAAAAAAATTTCGTTCCTTATTCGACACTGACTTGAACTTTCATTTCTTATTTGACACTCCGTCAGTTCCGTCAGTTAACTCGGGTGAACAGTACCCCGTGAACAGTAACATGTGTGTTTAATTAACAAAATGACATCCAAATGGTCTCTAAAATTCATGAAATTTTTTGTAGTGATACAAAATATAGAGATGAACTCATTTTACACAAAACCTCATATATATAATTTAAAATATTAAAACTAAAATTCACCAAAATATGCTACTTTTAAAGACCATGTGAATTTTAAAGCATAAAAATTCTTTCCAAAAATTATGTAAAAGTATCCAATAATATTTTCACATGATAGAGTAATTTATAAATTATTATCCATGGCATGTTACATAGATGAATATTTAAGTTGATTAAAACAATAATTTTACATAATAAATAAATATTTATCTATGTAACTTAAGAAGGATAATAATTTCATAAATAACTTCATCATGTTTTAGGAATATTGGATATTTTTACATAATTTTTGGAAAGAATTTTTATGCTTTAAAATTCACGTGGTCTTTAAAAGTAGCATATTTTGGTGAATTTTAGTTTTAATATTTTAAATTATATATATGAGATTTTGTGTAAAATGAGTTCATCTCTATCTTTTGTATCACTATAAAAAATTTCATGAATTTTAGAGGTCATTTGGATGTCATTTTGTTAATTAAACACATGGGTTACTATTCACGGGGTACTGTTCATCCGAGTTAACTGACGGAACTGACAGGAGTGTCAAATAAGGAATGAAAGTTCAAGTCAGTGTCAAATAAGGAACGGAAATTTTTTCAGGGTCAAATAAGAAATGGGTAAGTTTTTTAGTGTCAAATAAGAATTTTTTTCAAAAAATAGACGGAAATTGAAAGGGTTGCGCGACTCGCGAGGGGGGGTGGGCGCTGTGCACGAGTTTTACGGCCGGGGCGGCGACTGTGCGTGAATCCTGGGAGGCGGTAGAGGTGTTTGAATGACGGATATGCCCCTACATACGAGGGCAGCAAGCGTGGAGTTTCCGCGTTTGGTAGGGGTCATAGGGGTGGAAGCGTAATTTCGGATTGCGGTAGGGTAAATTCGATTCGTTTCCGAGAGCACATGGATTACAGTCTTGTTTGTATTTCAGCCAGGTTGATTCCGTGGGCCGGGCCTGAGATCGTGGTAGCTGTGATTTGGGCTTTCCGGCGGCATCGCGCCTTGCTGGAGCGAAAGGAACAAGGGGTCTTTTTTTTTTCCTCCTTTTCTTTTCGGCTTTGCTTGTTCCTTTTGTTTGTAGAAATATTCTATCCGTTTAAATTTGATGAAGAGTTTGAACACCCCTTTCTGTTACAGTCAAACGTTCTGCTAGGTACGGGTACGGCACGTTTCAGGTGCACCAGGATAAGCGGATTTTGTAGCGGCTTCAATATTATTGTTCTTGTCTTTAGGCTGTCCGCACCGGGGACTCCAAACGGAACGCTAAACGGTTATAGCGTGCCCATATAGAGTTTTTTTGCTGCAGCGGGGGACGGTAAGACAACCGGTACCATCCCGATCCGGCCTCCACACGGTACATCAAGCGTGGGTACGGAAGAAACGCTACGCGCCACGTCGGCCTCCGCAACGCTTGCCACCTGCAGCCCGCCGCCTGCGGGGAGCCGCCCGCCGCCGGAGCCGCTCACCGCCCGCCGCCGCAGCGCTCACCGCCCGTCGCTGGCGGGGAGCCGCGCGCCGCCGCAACGCTCACCGCCCGCCGCCGGAGCCGCTCGCCACCAGCACGCCGACGCCGCGCAAACCGCCCGCCCCTTGCGGGGCGCTCGCCGTCACCACTGTCGAGAGAGGCGGAGAGAGAGGGAGAGGGGCGTCGCGCGCTGGAGCCGGCGGAGGGCGCACGGCGTAGGCGGACGCGTCGGAGAGGTCGACGGCGATGGCGGTGCCGGCGTGCAGCAGGAGGAGCGGTACAAGTACGAGTACGGCGATGCGGGCGCGGTCGGTGCCCCGCCTCCGCCGGACCTGATTTGATTCATACCGGAGCTCGAGGCCCGGAGCCTGCCCACCCCGGTCTTCGCCGTGCAGGTCACGAGAGTACGAGACCCACGGATGGGGGCGCCGCCGTGGCGGTCGGGGTGTTGATTCGGCACGCGGTGGCGAACGGCCAGGCGGTGTGGTGGTTCCTGAGGGCGTGGTCGACGGCGTCGCGGGAGAGCCCCGGCTCCCTCGCCGCGCCTGGCTTCATGCTGCTGACGTTTGACCGGGTGTGCATCCGGCACCCCAAGTCCGCCGAGTTGGTCCGCACCGTACTGAGCAGGGTCGCGCCGGCGCTGCCCCTGGTAGTTCTCCTCCTCGATGAATCACGCCAAGCAATTCTTGAACAATCATTGAGCCACCATCCCGTCTGATCTGAACAATTGATCGAATCGAGCAGCTCAGGTCAATGTCGTCCAAGCCAGAGATCATGCGGCAGAGCAGAAGAACCTTCCTACTCCGCGCCGACGAGATCCGGTCTCTGAAGCAGCACATCCTCGAACAGAGCAGAACACTCAACAATCGCGACGAGCCGTCCAAACTGCCGAGCACCTACGTCGCCGTCTCATCCCTGGCGTGGGCGTCCATCGCACGGGCGAGCCTCGCCATGCGCGACGCCGACGACGCCCACCTCATGGTAAGCACGGACTGCCGCAACCGCCTGCGCCCGCCGCGGGGATGGCTTCTTCGGGTTCTTCGGGACCCGCATCAAGGCGTGCTACGCGCGGGCCGACGCGAACGAGCTGCGCGGCGAGGCCGGTGTCGCGTGCGCTGCCGCGAACGTCCCGCCCGTACCTGGAGGAGCTCGTCGGGGGCGAGGGCAGGGGAGGCGGAGAGAGAGGGGGGTCGAGGACTCGGGGGAGAGCACGGGAGAGAGAGGGAAAGCTTAAAATATAATTTACTAGTGGGCCCCATGCTTTGGTAGTTGGGATAGAGAGTGAGAGAGTTTGAACGAGTGCGGAAGAAAATAGTATAAGTAGAGAATCTCGATGACGAGGACAGAATATTCTCTTTTAGAGAGTAGAGTAGAGTTTTAACAGTGCAAACAGCCTTAACTCTTTATGCTGGGCCAACAAATTATCATGCAATCTTTTGGTGGACCCAGTGGCTATGCATCTACGTGCACAGGTGAGTGCTGGTCTGCTGGATCATGTCACATCTGTCAATTATGTGTGTTTGGATTCTAGGGACTAAAGTTTAGTCCCTCAAATAAGTGACAATTAGTAGCATTAAATATAAACTAATTATAAAACTAATTGCATAAGTCATATCTACTCCGCAAGATTAACCTAGCAAGACTAATTAACCTATAATTAGTACATAATTATCAAATTATTACTATAGCATTATATTGTCTAATCATGGACTAATTAAGCTTAATAGATTCGTATTGTAAATTAGTCCTTGCTTATGTAATGCATTTTGTAATTAATCTATATTTAATACTTCTAATTAGCATTCTTCCATTTGATGTGACGGGACTAAAACTTTAGTCCTGCGAACCAAACACCACCGTTCCAAAAAATTCTCTCTTCACTGTTCACCTATAACATCAAATCATATCAAATCTCTCTCCTCATGCATGGAGCACTAGATGTAGGTAAATAAAAAAACTAATTGCATAGTTTTGATGTACATGACGAGACAAATATTTTGAGCTAGTTAGGTCATGATATGACAATGTTTACCACAAACAAACGAAAAGTGCTACAGTGGGCTACAGTGTTCGATGTGACTTTTCTACCAACTTTTCACCCCCTCTTTTCATCAACTAAACACCCCCACAGCGTGTTTAGTTCCCTCCAAATTCTAAACTTTTCATCACATCCACATCACATCGAAACATTAGATATAGCAAATGACGTATGCATGGAACATTAAACGTAGATAAATAAAAAAACTAATTGCATAGTTTTAATGTACACAACGAGACGAATCTTTTGAGCCTAGTTAGGTCATGGTAGGACAACGATTACCACAAACAAACGAAAAGTGCTACAATGCGCTACAGTGTTCGATGTGACCTTTTTACCATATTTTCGCGGATCTAAACACAACCGGAACAGTTCAAGCTGTGTTTAGATCCTGAAAAGGGTGGTCGAAAAGTCACATCATCACTGTAGTGCACTGTAGCATTTTCATTTGTTTGTGATAATTGTTGTCCTACCAACCTAACCAGGCTCAAAAGATTCATCACGTTGTGTACATCAAAAATATGCAATTAGTTTTTTTTATTTAACTACATTTAATGCTCCATGCATGAGGAGAGAAATTTGATGTGATGTGATGGGACTTTTTACGTAATGAAATTTTGGGGTGGAATTTTAGGAACTACACACAGCCTCAGAGTCCTCAGAAGGGAGTTGGATTATTACATTGCCTGCATGTGTGTTCTTTGGGGTGAAAAAAAATTTCCACCCCGTTTGACCAATAATCAAGGGTATTAAATAAAGTTAGTTTACAAAACTATTTTCACAACCTCATATTAATTCACGAGACAAATCTAATGAAGCCTTTGACCGTACGATTAGAGGAGGGTACTATAGCATTACTATAGTAAATTATGGACTATTTAGGCTCATTAGATTCATCGCGTAAAGTCACATCCATCCAAAAAAAGTTTTACAAATAGACTTCATTTAATACTCAATGTATGCAAGGTTCCCTTTGAAAAAATATTTCCGCTTTCCAACGAAACGGCCTCATGTTTTTTTGACATCGGAGATCAGTCATCTCGTTCCATGGGGCTCAGGTCTTGTTTAGATCTCAATTTTGGGAGTCCAAAGTTTGGACTTTGCAATAATTATGTCACTGTAGCATTTCATTTATATTTGTGAAAAATTATCCAAACATTGATTAATTAGGCTCAAAATGTTCGTCTCGCAAAGTACAACAAAACTATGCAATTAGTTTTGGTTTCATCTACATTTAGTACTCCATGCATGTGCCGACATTTTGATGCGATGAGAATCTTCTTTTTGCATAGTGGAATTTGGGGGTAAATTTTGGAAACTAAGCCCTTGTTTAGATCCAAAATTTGCCTCCCAAATTCCACTATACAAAAAGAAGATTCCCATCACATCAAATTGTCGGCACATGCATGAAATACTAAATGTAGATGAAATCAAAAACTAATTACACAGTTTTGTTGTACTCTGCGAGACGAACATTTTAAGCCTAATTAATCAATGTTTGAACAATTTTTTACAAATACAAATGAAATGATATAGTGTGCATTTATTACAAACACCAAACTTTAATTCAGAGTTTGGATCCAAAATTTGAATCTAAACGGGGCCTGACCGAGGGAGAAGTCAAGTGCGGTGGGTACTGTTCACATCATCAAAAGATTTGATGTCCTTGTTTAGTTCCCAAATTTAGGAGCAAATTTTGACTTGTTAGGATACGTGCGTCACTGTAGCATTTTGTTTGTATGTGTGAAAAATTATCCAAAAATTGATTAATTAGGCTTAAAATGTTCGTCTCGTAGAGTACAACAAAACCGTGTAATTAGTTTTTGATTTCATCTACATTTAGTACTCCATGTATGTGCCGACATTTTGATGTGATGGGAATCTTCTTTTTGGGTGAAATTTGGGACCTAACAAGGCCGACGTGGTAAGGCACATATCCATGTGAAGTGCTCAACGGTCGTGCATGTCAGCGTTAGAGTGACTAGGCAGGCATCTTGCAGCACAGGCACAGCTCAGAGCACGGTGTCACTGTCATTGACCGTAACGACTTCGCTCTCCGGTCTCCACTCTCCCGGCACCGCTCTTCCCGGCCCGCCGACTAAATTCCGTCCTATCGAATATAAATGGATTAATTAAAACTATTAAATATAAATTAATTAAAAACTTAATAAATATTAAACCTAATTAATTTATAATTAGACAAGGTAATACTACAGTAATTATATAATAATTATATAATAATTATATATTAATTATAATTTAGCTTGTTCGGTTCGTCTCGTGAAATTGATATGACTTATGTAATTAGTTTTATAATTAGTTTATATTTAATAGTATAATTATTATTTATTTAAGGGACTAAACTTTAGCCGCGTCCTATTCGTTTGGTTTATCAGCAGTCAGTATTTTTCTCTCTGCACAAATCATCCGTCACCAGCCAGTCAACGATATTTTTCTCTCAGCACATATCAGCGTCACCTGCCACCAGTCAGCTGAACAGTGCAAGAGGAGGTTCTCTCTGCACATGAGTATGTAACCATGTTCTTCCTTGATCAGACCACAAACGCATGATCACGGAAGCAACCAAAATTAAAACTGTGAATCTTAGATTGTTAATACCTTTGTGTGCCTTGTAGATTGCATCACGGAGATATCGATTTCGCCGATGACAGTCGCTTCCTCGTGCGCAGCTGCTGCAAGCACTTCACCAAACTGCAAATTTTGCTAAGGCCTTGTTTAGTTTCTAAAATTAGGAGCCAAACTTGGGTGTTTTGAGTGCGTGCGTCACTGTAGCATTTCGTTTGTATGCGTGAAAAATTGTCCAAAAATTGATTAATTAGGCTCAAAATGTTCGTCTCGCAGAGTACAACAAAACTGTGCAATTAGTTTTTTATTTTATCTACATTTAGTGTTCCATGCATGCTATGATATTTTGATGTGATGTGAATCTTCTTTTTGCATAGTGAACTTTGAGGGTACAATTTGAGATCTAAACAATGGCTAAACTGATTAGCCTCCAACCGGGTTGAAACGAAACCGCCAAAGATGGAGAAGTATGCAGCTTTTGCAGTGTTCCTACCGGTCCGACGAGGCTCGAATGGCCCCACGTCACGTAGCCTTTCCAAAAAACAACCCTAAAGTTCACTGTGTAAAAAGAAGATTCCCATCACATCAATGTGTCGGCCCATGTATGGAGCATTGTGAAGGATCGAAATGGCGATCAGAGAGGGAGGAGTGAATGGAAGCCGATAAAAATTTCTTCTCGAAACTCGGCCTATGTCTGACAATCATTACCCTATAATTTCTTACTAGCTTGTCAAGGTAGCGTAGTCACAACGGAGCTACCAACCTTAGGAACAAGCCAAAAGAGAAACGAAGCGGAAGCACACAACTCGAGAAGCAACTGCCAGGCTTGGTCGAACTGTCCGTACAGAGGGCTCGGACTGTCTGCGAGCCGGGCGGACTGTCCGACAGAGGAGGACGGACCGTCCGTAAAATCAACTTGAATCTCCAGAAACTTTGGGTCCTTTACGGATTGTCTTGCGGACCGTCCGCCAGTGTCGCATACCGTCCGAAATGGTCACACGGACCGTCCGAGAAAAGACTTAGCCAAATCGAGAGAAACTCAGAAAATCAGACACGTCGCGGACCGTCCGCCAATCACATGCGGACTGTCCGAGACCACGCGGACTGTCCGCCACCCCTAGTCGGACTGTCCGAAAAACTCGATGGACGAACAGAAAGAAAAGCTACAGTAAATCGCGGGTCAACTCCCCCAAATCCAACACCAGATCTCCCAAACGGCTAGAGCTCTTGAAGCGAAACTTTGGGGAGATGTGAAGCAACCCAAGAGGATGCTATGCTCCAAAAATCTCGGCCTCTAACTCCCTACAACACGAGGAATCGCGGATCTCACGGAAGAACACCCTCACCACGAGTTCATCACAAAAAACTTCAAATCTAGACCAAATCGCGACGTTTGAGGGGTCAAGATCATCTGCAAAGAGGCACAAGGCACTCACCCATGATCCCCACAAAGAAATCTGAGAGGAAACGGCCTAGAAACGACGAATCGAACCAAGAACGAAAAAAGCACAAAATGAACTCGGGAAGGAAGACAAGCAAATCATCTCTAGATCAAATCTTCCATACAACCAGAGGTCACGATCTATACAACGGTGGCTAACCTCCACCCTTCATCCACCCGCTAAGATTACTCGATCTGCACTTGGCTAGCCTACCAGAAAAGAGAACAAATGAACTAGGGTTTTGAATAGATAACTTGCCATCCCCTCCACCTCCTATTTATATTGAGTCATCTGGTGGGGGAAAAGACCACACTACCCCTACACTCTAATCCTAAGATACATAGCCCTCAGGGGCAATCTCAGAACTCTAAGATATTTCCTCCGGCTGGGCACGCCGTCCATCCGGCCTTGCTTCCCTCCGACGCAAGCTCCAGGATCCCGTCGCGTGTCCACCGCTTCGAAGCTTTCCGAACGCGCCCGGATCACCGTCTCCGTCATGTTGGGCCTTCGGGCTCGGTTTTGAAGCCCAAACCGAGAAACCCTCATCCGATGGTTTTGTGGCTCAATCATCAAACCCCGCGTACAAGCTTCGGTTGTTAGCCGCTACCTTGCACCGGCTCAGTTCACGACGTCGTCTTGCTCTTCTTGCACTATACCGACCGCACTTGATCCCGTCTGGCCACCGGGTCCCTCTAACCAAGCTTACTTGTCTCTCCGCTTCTCGGAGGCCACTCTGGCTAAGACCTTTTGTGCTTGTTCTTCACCTGCACCAACGCAAACCGAGTCGCATTGAACACCTGCAATACTAGGCCAAGAGTCAGTCCAACACCACGTTGTCAATCACTCATCACACTGGGAAGCGACCATCCACCGGTCCTCGGACACACCTGGTCCTCACATTGAATGCAGATGAAATCAAAAACTAACTGCACAGTTTTGTTGTACTCTGTGAGACGAACATTTTGAGCCTAATTAAATGCTACAGTGTCGGAATGATACCCAAACTCTCAGATCCCTCTCCCCTGTTTTGCATCTAAACGACGCCGTAATCCTACTTCGGGTTAGGGTCTCGCGCCGGCGAGCAGGTTGCTACGCCTACAAACAGCTGAAAACAAGAAAAATCAGGATGGTCTTGTTGCGTACAGTTTCAGCACAAACCCAGAAGAGAGATTATGCACTAACGTGTTTTATTTGATTAGTATTCCTACCTGATTGTCAACAGCCCTGGGAGTGAAAGGGTGCAGGGGAAACAAGGTCAGTCAGATACGTGCATGAAGAGATGGATGTTCAAATCCCGACTTGGACAAAAGTACGGGTGAAACTAAGAGTGACAATTTACTATTTCTGATGGCATCATGGCACAGAGAGCAGAACTGAAAAGCAAATTTCTTCCAAAAAAAAAAGAACTGAAAAGCAAAGGCTGGAAAAGGGGTAGTGCGTAATGGAACATGGATTTCTGCATGACCACAGGAGCTACCCAGTGCTCATGTTTTTTTAGATAATCGAAATTTTATAAATATCCGGCCTTGACCAAGATGGCTACAGCCCAAACTGTTACATCAAGAACAAAAAGAAAGAAAATCTGACAGGAAAATTACATCCCATCAAGGGGTTCAAGTAGTCCTACGCGACAAACCAGCTTGTTCCGCGGTGTCAACTCTTCAAGAATACGATCACCAACATCAAGACAACGTCGCTTTAACACAGACCTTAGAAAGGTGCTGAAGACTTTGGACACCGACCACCGAAGATTGGATGCTTCTTCCAAAGCAACACCACAAAGACTTGGTACAGCTATAACCTGCCAACCAACATCCGAGCTGCTACGCCATCAAATGCCACCTCCGCCTGGAGCTGAATGCTGAACTGGATGTCTACACGGGAGAACTGCCCTGGCCCTGATGAACAAGAACTTCAACGAGGCACCAGGCTAGGTTTTCACCTAGTTCTTGAACACCCACTGATGCAGCAGGAGACGGATAAACCAACGACTTCAGCAGCGCCTTCAACAAGATGTGTGTCACAGACAGCCACCGCCGCCGGCCCGGCAAAACACGCTAGGCAAGGTTTTCACCCAAACCGCCGCCATCACCATCAACACTGGACCTGACCAACCAGAAGGTCACCTTCACCGGAAGGACACGAACAGCTTCGCTCGAGAGGCAAGGGCCAAAATCAGACCTGACCCCTCCCCCGCAAGACGACCCGCACGCCGGCCACCGACGACGAATCGGCCTGCCGCGTCCGCGCGCCCTGGCAACGCACCCGGCGCTGAACGGCGGCGCTGCGGGGGCTTCCTCATGAGGTGCCAGGACCACACGCCTCGCGGCGCCCAACCGCCGGAAAAATCGCCGGCCTCGCCAAGCGTCCGCGTGCGTTGAAGCCGCCAGCATCCACGCGCCTGGATCCTCCACGACGCCGTGGATCCGGCTGGCCTGATGCCGTGCCGCCCTCACCGGCCGCCGCCGCCGCTGTGCCGCCCCGTGCGCCGGTCGTCGCCCGAAGCGCCCGCGCGCCGAAAGTCCACGATGGCGATAGATCCACCGGCGCAGTCGCCGGATCCGGCCATTGGGGGCCCGGATCTGGCCTCCCCAGCGGCGAACCCCTCCATCCACCATTGGCGTCCGCGTCCGCCGTGAAAGGGAAGGACGGGGAGGGGTAGTCACGCCGCCACCATCCCGGCAGGCCACGCGGCCTTCCGGTGTCTGGCTCCGGCGGCGGCGCGGCGAGGAGGAGGGAGGGAGAGGTGGCGGCGGCGGCCGGGGGCAGGACCCGCCCGAGTCGCCCTATGCGGAGGCGACATGGGGGCGTAGGATAACAAACACACGCGAACCCTCAACCCCAGTGCTCATGTTGAACGCAGAAGGATAGCATATCAGGTGCGCACCTGGTTTGGGTTTGGCAAATCACAGGAAGAGAAGCTGACACCTGTTAAGCTGTGTTCATGGAAATTGGAGAGGATCTAGCACTGCGTGAAACTAACGTAGCAGATCCTACTGAAATGACCAGCGTACCTCTTGATCTGTACAGCATTGCTAGAGGGTGTTTGGCTAAAATTTAGCCTCGTCACATCGAAACGAAATGATATTAATTAGAACTATTAAATATAAATTAATTAAAAATTTTATTACATAAATAAAGACTAATTCGCGAGACGAATCTATTAAGCTTAATTAATCCATAATTAGACAATGTAATGCTAAAGTAATCATCTGATAATTATTAAGCTTAATTAGTCTATAATTAGATAGTGTAATGCTACAGTAATTATGTGATAATTATATATTAATCATAGCTTAATTAGACTCGTTAGGTTCGTCTCGGGAAGTAGATATGACTTATTAAATTAATTTTATAATTAATTTATGTTTAATACGTGTAATTGTTATTTATTTAAGTGATTAAACTTTAGGCCTTGGATCAAACATCCTGCAGTTCTGGGAAGCGAATATCATGACATATCCTACGCTAATCCGTGCGACATCTGTAACAATATTGTCATGAGTTTTCACAAAAATAGCAGCAGTAAGAAGTGTGTGTGCGCTGCAAATGTACTTCGCCACCTTTACAGATTCTCAGAGAATATTGCAGGAGTTCAGCATGTGCTACGAGGCTATTTTCAGTTCCGGACATGACGTTGTCATAGGGGATACTTTCTGTAAATAACATAATTATAAGCAATTAGCAGTTACCACACACCCGTGTCGACTTGTAGGTTGTTAGGTTGATCTCTCAGCCTACATGATCCAAAAACTATGGGCCTTGATCCGCGGCCTGATCGGGGGTGCCCAACCAATTCATGGTTGGCAGGCTCCTGTCACCCTGCGCTATAAAGAGGGGTGGAGGCTGTTGGCTTTACTTACAAGGTTGAACGCGAGCCGCCAGACCACCGACATTCCAATCCGATCCAGGGTTAGCGCAGGCAGTGACGGGAAGACCCGCCGCCGCCGCCACGACGTCCACGCCATCCTTCGTCGCCGTTCCAGTCCAAAGCCGGTGGAGACCAGAGGACCGACGGGATCTACGAGCGCGACCAAAGGCACCTGCACTGCTCGTCGTTGCCTTTCGCAGATCTACACCGACAGAACGTGTGATGGCCTTTAGAAGTACATCCGTCGGAGGCGAAGGTATAACCACTTGTTGTTCGCCATGTTTTACTATCAAGATTTAAATTTTACCCTTCTAGATCTGTAACCAGTGATCCGTTAGCAATAACATCGGTTCGTGTCCACCTGTGAATGTATCAGACTCCTTGAGCGTGATATCTCCTGGGATGTCAATCTCAAACAAATGCAGCTGAAATCGTCCAATTTTTTCAGCATTCGTCACACGGATCAATCCAAATTAGACGTAAATTCCACATCAAATATTTGGATGCAAAGAACGGACTGGCTACTCACTTTCCTATGCTTGGCCAATATCCGTCCATCTGGGCGATGACACAGCAGGTATTGAACACCTTCCCAGACGGTATCGATCCGCCTACAATGGTGATCTTTCTGGCAGCAGCGACCTCTGACAGTATCGAAATCGACCGTGATGCCCCACATGTCTTCTGCGTAACTCTGCAGGCCTCCATTGAGTACGGGCAGCTCCATATTTCCTGAAACAAAGCAGAGCCAGCCAAGCAATTCTGATAACTTCGCCTTCAGGTGATAAGGTTTACCGAGTACTAATATTTTCAGTCATTTCAGTAGTTAACAGTTTGCCTATTATTCAGGCGGTAATAAACACAGTCAATACTCAGTAGCAGACAGGTCGAGCGACGACCAGTTCGTTCCAAAACAAAAATGAGTGAGGAGACAACTTGCCGGCAGGACGATGAGCATGGCCCGGGCGTCCGCGGCGGCTTCGATGCGGGCGCGGGCGCGGGCGCGGGCACACACACTTGTCCGGTGAGACCAGGAGCTGGCACAGCGCGACCTTGTACTGGACATACGTGACAACGGATCATGAATAAGTGGACCTGAATTTGAATCTACGTGATTCCATGAACATGTTCTGCACTAATTGGGCTTTGAGAGCTGTGATCGATTTGATTATACCTTCTGTGTGTTGGCTCTGGGAGGACGGAGCGGCGGCGGCGACACCGAGGTGGGAGCCATGCTGAGATCGATGCTTCGGCTGGGACTGGGAGGCAGGGCGATCAGGATCTGAAGACGGAAGCAAGGAAGGCTGGCGCTTTGATTTTTTTTTAAAAAAGCCCTTTTAAATCTAAAATTTTAAAAATAACCCGTCACAAACTGTATTTCCAAGAAGTAGCCCTTTTGGTCGCGCCAGGCCTCGTGGCGCGACTCCCCACTGAGTCACGCCACTCACGTCGACGCGCCGCCGAAGATTCCCTATCAAAGCGAATGCTAGAGGGATTAGACGATGCTCGCCATCCACACCCATTGCAACCAATAAGGCACCCTGTACTTTCCGGTTAAGAACATGCAATCAACACTAATTACTGGCCTGCAATGCTTAAATGCCTCAACACATTGCGGGAAACACCAATAGACACGCTGCATGACTGGAGTGATTTCACCTTTAGTGTTGAGATTAAACCTTCCATTTGTGTGAGTGCACCATTTTGTACCGGGGTTGAAGTGTGAAATTGCATGGAGTAATGATGGTACCATACCATAAGCATCCTTCCAATCACCCCACAACATTTCCACGGCGAGCTGCTTAGCTCGCCATGCCTTACCATAGTTCACCCTATACGAAGTGTACCCTTGGATATTCTGGATGAGGGTGGCTATAGAAACATCAGGGTCAGCATAAACTGTTGAGGCAATACGATGTGCAATATATCGTGCTGTGCATTGAGAATGTTCTTGTGAAGGGATTGATGTTGCACATGTGTGAGGTTGCCTCACTTGAGTTATTCTCCATTTCCTTGTGTCATCCGGGATAGCACGGGCCATCACTCTCCATTGGCAATCCCGTTGGCATTTTTGTGACGAACCAGATTCTCACCGACGAGAACCCGACTCCCTGTACCCTTGAGATAGTCCCAGGAATAGCAGCTATCTCGTACAGAACTCATCTCAGTCGAATATCACATCCATACAACGATAAAAGATTCATTACATGACTCATATAAAGACAAAGCGCCAGGTACAAGCCCTCTGGGCTAAATCGACAATAAGAAACATCTGCGCAGCGGTAGCTAGAACAACTGGGTCCACTCCTCCACAGGCATCCTTGAGCGTAGCGCACACCCTTCAATCGTACCACCCGTCCTGGTTGAACTCGTGGTCGGGGTCTTCACCTGAGAACCCAAAGTCTGTCCCCAAGGAAATGGGACAGGTCCACGTCACCAACCATAATATGATGCAAGCTTTAAAGTGGCCTATTCTAAGGGTATAGAAATAATCAAGGTTTAAGCCAGGGTTTTTCTTATGCAAGCAGCAGCAATAACCCAATTTCATCTCATCACCAACTCCTGCTCACACTCTTACATCATTCACTCCCCAAAACCAACCATCAGCCTCACATTTTCCCCATCGGGCTCGTCCTGCCACGGCAGGTTCCCGCAAATCATTATCCACCAACACCTTTCACTCACTAGTCGACTCGGTGAGCTCCCTCCCCACCTCGTCTCAACAGCCTCAGCTGGACCAATCTCTCATAACCCGAATCAAGGATGAGGTAAGAAAGCAGTTTCCCATGCTAGCCGGGGCTTCTCAGAAATGGGTCGTCCGTAACCGTGGACACGGCTATACGTATAGTTTACACTCTGCAGAGGTGGCACTCCAGGAATCCATCCGGGCTGCAAGGCTAGTCCGCAACCAACCTGAGACACAGCCCACAGCAAAGACCCTAAACAGTAGCGGCGCCAATCCTGTCTCCCTGGGCTCGGGAAACATCCGATCTAACATCTGCCCCAGGGTCGTGAAACCTTCCCACCGGGGCCAGTCGGGGGCTGTGGTAAATCAGGGAGATTACGCCGCAACGAATCCCCCCTACACATATCAAACTCGATTCTCCTACAGTCTCGGCGCCGCACTAGAGTAGGCTTGCTGGAACCCTCCCCATACTGGGTAGATGGTGAGCACGGTATATCCCAAGTCCAAAGTGGGGGCACGACTCGGTCCTTAATTGTTCGGTAAAGCGAGTATCTGCATCACAAGCGATCCGCCGCAACGGTCCGCAATCGGCACCCATAACAGGTATTGCCGCCCAAACTCCTCAGGTACTCACCGAGTACCAAACCCCAAGTAACCAGTAACCATATACCCGCAACAGGTACCCCATAGGGACTGCCCGAGTGCAGCCCCTCAGCACCTCGATCAACGATCGAGTTGTTATTTACTCGCTTACACCGCCTAGCTGCACTACTCCTCCCAAACCACCCACAACTCACGCCAAGAGGATCAATCACAACCATCCCAACACATGCATAGCATAGCATATTTATAAAGTGAGTAGTAGGTAGCAAGGTAATAGGATGATAACAAAGGCAGTGCAGGTTTATCATGCGAGTAAAGTAAAGCGCTAGCATACTAGTTTGCATGTCTAATAGGTATTTCAGAGATGGTCGGGCGTGAACCTGGGCAAAGGTCTTCGTCCTCGTCAAAGCAGTTGTTGAAGTAGTCTGGCTCCTCCTGACTCTCCGGAGCTCCTAGGGGCGCGGAAAGAAAATAAGACGCGGCTACTAGCAAAGAAACACTAAAACAGCGACGAAAGAAGACTCAAATAACACCAAACTCTACACTAACGCATAGATCATGATTTTAGAAAAATATAGAAACTGGTTTCATATTTTTCTGAGCTACGGTTGATTTATTAATAATTTTCGAAGTTTAAATCATTTTCTGAAAATATTAAATAATTTCCGAAAAAGAAAACAGACAAATAATTAGCCTGCTGACGTCAGCATGACGTCATGCTGACGTCAGCAGTGGGGTCCGCCTAGGATGACGTCAGGAGTGGGCCCTGCTGACGTCAGCGTTGACCGGTCAACGGTCAACGGGGTCAACGGTCAATGGTCAGCGGGTCAACTCTGGTCAGTGGGCCCCATGTGTCAGTGACTCACAGAGTATGACAGGTGGGTCCCATACGTCAGCGCTGTTAAAAGAAAAAGAAAAAGAATAAACGATGGCTGGGCTGGAACTGGGCCGAAAGCGAATGGGCCGGAAGAGTTTAGGGTGGTTAAACAGACTTAAACGCGAGCATTCGGCCCACGAAGGGGTGGCTGTTGGATCTGGCCCGGTGGACTGAGTCCACGGTGCACCGTGAGATGGGTCCACGAGAGCCGGGTGCACGGGATCTAGGTGTGGCCGAACTGGGATCGTCTGCGCGTGCGCGTGTGTGATGCTGGTGTGGTCCACGGTGTGGCTTCGCCACGGCGCGACGCGACGCGCGCGCGACGCGCTCTGGAGCACGCCGGCGGCGACGGTCGGCGGCGGTTCTCGCCGGAGAAGGCTCGGCTCGGGGCTAGATCGGCCGGGTTAGCTTCGCTAGGGCTCGGCGGTCACGGACAGGGTGAAAAGGGCTCGGATTAGGGTTTGGCTTGGGCTCCCGACGTGCGACGGCGATGGCACGGCCATGAACGCCGGCGAGCACGACGGCGGCTCGGGTTTTTGGCGCAAAAGTGCTCGGAAAGGAGATGTGCATGTGCGCGTGCAGTTCCAGCAGCTGCTGGAACGCTCCTGGGTGCACACGCGCGGGCACGTGGTCACCCACGGCCGCGCGTGGCCTCGGCGTTCGCGCGCGGGGCGAGCGGAGCTCGGCCGCGGCGGCCTCGGCTGCGGGGATCAAGCGACGGCGGGTTGCGGGTGCGACAGCGGCGTTGGGTTCCTGCAGAAGAAGATGGCCACGACTCGACGGTCGGGTCCCAGAGGCTGGCAGCGACGGCGGCGGCGGAAAACGGCCGGAGACAGAGAAGAAAGGGGGCGAAACGCGGTGGCTCACCTAGGGGTCTCGTCGTCGTACGCTGCAGCTCGGGGAAGGCTCGGCGCAGTCCGGCGGTGCTCGTGCGCTTCCTCTCGTCCCTGGTCCGGCTCCTCGTCGGCGAGTTCACGGACGGCGGCGCCCCGGTGCTCGGTGTCGACGCGGGGAAGGCGACCGGCTCCTCTTCTTCCCTCGGCTTCCCCTCCACTGGCTCCCTCGGCTTCTTCTCCCACTCTTCCCCCTCTCGAATTGGATCTAGACCCCAAGGGGGCGGCGGCGGCGGCTCGAACAGGGGAGGCTCCCGGTGCTCCGATTTATAGGGCGGCGGCTAGGGCTTCTCGGCACGGACGGCGAGATGGGAGTTGGGGACGGCCGCGGACACGTGTTGCCATCGCAACGGGCCGCACAGGAGGTCGGGTGGTTGGAGTCACGGGCGGCGCTCCGCGGGAGAGAGAGAGAGCGGCGAGAGGAGGACGATGACGCGGGGGAGGAGACGACTGACAGGCGGGGCCCGGCGTCAGAGAGAGAAGCGGCGACGCGGAGTCGACGCGGTGAACGGCTGGGCCGAGCTGGGCCGAAAGGCCGGCTGGGCTACTTGGTTCGCTGGCTCGGGTAGAAGAGTTGGAGGTGGTTTCTTGGACTTGAGCTGCGGGAATTCGGCCCACGAACAGTTAGAAGGATTGGGAATTAGTTTAGTCAATTAGAGTTTGAATTCAAATCTAGAATTTGAATTCAAACCAACAAAAAATCCAAACAAATCCAAATAAATCCAAATCACACTAATTCATCCTTAGCACTTCAAATTGATTTTAAATTTGAATTTAAATTGCCTAAGAATTTAGGGAGCAAATAGAAGACACTCTTATATGTTTGTTTGCATGCACACAATTCCACCAAAAATTTTTAAATTCGAATTTTTGCACTCAACAAAACCTATAGGAATTTCAGGGTTGTTACAATTTTACTATGTACCTAACTTTAGCGGAAGAATGCACTACATTATATGGGCGGTGATGTCTAACCGAGTAATCCCTTAGAAAAAACTTAAGGTCTTCCAAGGTATCAAATATCATCCCCTTCTCAATCAACTCCTTTCCGCTATCGGGTTCAAGGGAACTGAGGTGTAACGCCGAATCACAATAGGCTTTCCGTGGATACGAATGGAAAAGTGGAACCTCAGGTAATTGAACATTAACAGCTTCCAATTGTCTCAATTCTTCCGCTGTGAATGGACGCACCAACATACCAGAAAGGGTTCTCATATGACCTTCCGTAGGCGGTGCTTCAGCAAATGGGGCTTGAGATTGGCCACGCCTTCCTTGGTCCATATGAGGTGCTTCCCGTCGTGGTGCTTGCTCACCAAGGGGTGTTCCACCTCGTGGTGCTTGCTCACCAAGGGGTGTTACAGCTCGTGGTGCTTGGCCCCCAAGTGGTCTTTCACCCCGTGGTTCTTGAAACACATTCGGTGAATCAAGTTGTCGTGCTCCACCACCAACTATTGGTACGACTTGTGGTAATTCAACCACATTTCTCGGCTCCACCCTCACCTCCTCTTGCGTAACACCTCCCTCGTCGTCACCATCCTCTTCTTCTTCTGAACTTTCAAATATTCATCAACATCTTTATCTTGCTCCTCAAGCTCGAATGTACCCGGATCAAAGTCGTTCGTCCTACGACACTTATCAAAGTCACCTTCATCATCTGAATCTGGATAGTTCGCTGGATCTATATCCTCTTCATCATCTTCCTCATCAACATCGGACACATCAACCACAACCTCCGCTATCCTTACTTGAGAACCATTAACTACCTCCTTATAACACATCCAATCATTCTCCGACTCAATATCCATTAGCAAATAGTGGCACTGTTTGGCACCGGCGTCAAACCTACCACGAACACGTAACTCACTTCCATCCCTCTCAAGTTTGAACATGGTTGAAACCCTTTCAATAAGCTCATCAAAACTAGGTGCACTATCAAATCGTTGAACTGTTTGATCCATATTTTCAAACTCTCCATTATCAAGTACTAGACCTACAGAGAAAATATTGACTAAACGTTCAATCTACACATATCCAACAATCAACACTACAAACATGTGAGCAACAAGAAATTAATGTACACCATACAGTACACTACATGATCATCCATACATAAACATTTATCATATGAACATATATACTCTAACATACATTCCAATTCGAATAACAGTATTAACTTATCACATAATTACACATATACATTTCAACCTACAATTGCATTTCAACCGCACCTGACAATATATATAATCCAACCTACATTTCAATTCAAAACCTATATATATACATTCAACCAATATTTCACAACTTCACATGTCCTATCCAATTGCACATGTACATTTCGTTTCAAAAATTATCTAGTTCAACCTACATTAGCATTTACAACTAACCATTCATCACTACTTGCATCCTCAAAATTTTTTTAATTAATTCTCTTATCAATATCTATGCACAAAATTTTTAACGAAATCGTTCCATGCAATTCATTCTACACGAAAGGAAGACATCACCATCAATCACATATACGATACGACGCAACAAATTGTAGCCGATTCGTACTAAATCAACCATTTCAATTCAAACCCTAGGTTCACCATACCATTGCCAAATCCTTCAAAATAAATGGAATCGAGGGAAAATAAACCGGTAGAGTGGAGGAGATACCTTGTGAGAACGATTTTCCCACTTTTCCCCCTCAAATCGGGCCTTGGACGGGGTGGATCTAGGAGGGGGAAGTGTTGGGTGCCATGAGGGGAGTTCTTGCCCTCGGCCTCGGGTGGGAGCAGGAGGAAGAAGAAAGAGAGGAGAGAGGGGCCGGGCCCGACCGCGAACCGTTATAATGCTGAGTCGCGCCACGATGGCTGGCGCGACTCAGCCACCACGTCAGCGCCGCGTCGGCAGGGAATCTTCGGCGGCGCGTCGACGTGGGAGCTCGGTCGCGCCACTGCATGTGGCGCGACTCAGTGGGGAGTCGTGCCATGAGGCCTGGCGCGACCAAAAGGGCTACTTCTTGAAAATACAGTTCGCGACGGGTTATTTTTAAAATTTTAGATTTAAAAGGGCTTTTTTTAAAAAAAATTCTGGCGCTTTGCAACGCCGGCTAATGTGCAGGCGATTCTATGTTACTGTACCTATGTTGTTTCTACTCTCACTCAGGGGCGAAGCCAGCCAACAAAGCCACCGATGTCAGCTCTAAAATTAATAGTGCATAACAGTAATTTTCTATTGATTTTACCGAAAATCGTCGATGTCAACTGACAACGGCAACAAGGGCTAGCTCCGCCCCTGCTCTCACTTTGTACCTGGTAGCACCTGCTCCGAATATGCACTGTCGCACAGTTGGGCTTTGCTTAGATACTTCGAAATGATTATAGACCACGGATCTAGTTGATTAGGATGAACTATTACCTACTAGGAGGTAATATGTTTATTAAATATTTATTTATATACTTTTTTAATAATTCCAAAAATAGAGAGAAACGATAAGAACTATCCCCATATTAAATCATGGTAGAGGTTCAGGTTCCGTACGGGTTCTTTAATTTTCCTTTTGTAGACGTGACATGGGCATTTACTATTATTTTTAGAAACAAAATACTAATATTTTCTTCTCACATTTCATCAATTTAGATCTAATAGGATCTTATATGTGAAACATGACATTTTTCTCGTAACATAATATGGGTGAGTTGTAATATTTTTTTTCCTAACCTGACATGGGTAAGTTTTGTAACATTTTTCCTATTGTGACATGGATGAGTTATAACATTTGTTTCCTAATGTGACATGGGTGTACGTGTTATAACGTGTCAATCTTTTGTAACATGACATATGACACATGACAGATCTGAATTGTATTTGGAAGTACGCGATCTAATTTTCTTAATAAATAGAAAAGGAAAATCTATCCAGATCTGACATGACAAAACTTGCAAAATAAAAGTGTAGGGGGTAGGGTCTAATTTCCTTGATATGATCTTACGTGACATGAACTTGAGAAAAAACTGTATATATTCCTAAGATTGTATATCTGACAAAATTGAGAAAAATATTATGTAACATGTTTTAGAAACATGACAAGTCCAAACCATTTTAACGATTTTTTAAGTGGATAGTTGTATCAAACATACACATTCTAATATAACAGTACGTGTTCATTTTTTATTTTGAAGAACGGTGAAATAGATCTAGCAATCCGATCACAACGTGGCTAATAACTAACGGGAGTGGTGCCGGGTAAATAGGATAGACAGTTTTTTACCATTTTATTTTTAATCCTTTATTAAATGTTTCATCTCTCATAAAATTCAATGGTCTAGATTTATTTGACCTGTTACCTCTTAGGAAGTAATCAGAGTACCTTAACATAACCCCGCACGGTTAGAATAAACAAGTTGTCAGCCACGTGTTTTATTTAAATCTTGGAATGCTCCATCAAGGTTTTCTAAAATTTGTCTGTAGGTATTAAAAAGTACCGATATCTGCTACGGAGTATTCTGCTTTAAGAAAATCACATGACTTGATTTGTCTTTAAATATATCTTTATGACATCAGAGTTTATCATTGTTGGTGTTGATGTAACAACAAATAATATCTTGCTTCCGTTTGAGATAGTAACTTTCAGTAAAACATACCCAACGGTCTCTGTCCGATCCGAGAGAATCATCGATCATCGGCACTTTAACGTGCGAAGAGTAGAGTCATGTATGCCTCTTAACGTTTAGCCCGAAACAGGGGGAGACCCCTTCTGTTTCATAAGTACGAAAAACAAAAAATAAACATTTGGTCCAAACTTAGCTAAAAAAATTTGGTCCAAAAAAGTACTGTGATATCTTTTTTCCCAAACATAAGTTCACTTCTATGAACTCAAACATCGAAATATAATACCTCTAAATTTCTCCGAAAGAAGATCACTGTACACTTGCTCATATCAATAAGCAAATCGCATACTAATGAAAGACTAATAATTAGCTAGAAACATAAACACCCACGAGTGAACTCAAGCATCCAGATCTAATTCATTTGAATGTGTAAGCGGGCATAGCTTGAGACTGATAAGGTTACTATAGACTTCTCATTATCAATAGGAAAGTCACATACCAGTTAAATAATAAGAGCATCTCCAAGATATTAGCTAAAAAGACTAATCAAATTTACTGATTTAGCTACTCTCAAAAATAGATTTGACTAACAAATAACAGGGTAATCCAACAGATTCTGTAAAGATGGCTAGTGTGGGGCCAGGATCCCTAGGGCCACTCATCTAAGGAATTAAACTACTCAATATGGAGAGTTATGACCCGACTGCTTTGGACTAGCCGGATAGGGTATAGGACGATGTAGTCAAGTAGTAGAACTACTCGTATTCATGATAGATTACCTTAATGTAGCCTTCCAGGTCGGATACGAGTAGTCTTTGTAATAAATTTGTAACTCTGCTCCCCGAGTATATAAGGAGGAGCAGGGACCCCTCAAAACAACTCAACTCACATACAATACAATCAAACACACAGGACGTAGGGTATTACGCTACTCGCGGCCCAAACCTGTCTAAATCTTTGTGTTGTTCGTGCACTATCGTTCCTAGAACTCGGCGAGACCCACTAATCTACTCCCTGGGATACCCCCAGATAGACGTGCTCGACATAATTCGTCGACACTTGGCGCCCACCGTGGGGCCTCTCGCCGAAAGTTCGCCGCCAGGGACGATGGGATTCACCCTCTTCAAGATTGCCGACGTCGAAGAAGGAGCCACCTTCGTTTTTGGCGCATGGACCTTCGTCGCTGAAAGCGATGGTAGGTTCGCAAGCTACCTCGTGAACAACTCCGGCTCCTGCTCGGCGCCTACTTCCAACTCGATCTCGGCTCCAATTCCGAGTTCAATCTTAACCCCAAGTTCGATCGAGATTCACCAGGTCGAGTCCGGGTACAACTCAATCCCAGTTATGGAAAGAGCAGGGAACTCCGAGCTGGCCACGCCATCGGACAACCCCCCATATCGCCCCCCAAACGAATTCTCCAACGTAACAAATTCGCATAAACAGAGTCGTACCACAAAAGCAGAGGCAAGGACGACTCGGGAGTCCCACTCAAAGCCAAGTCACCCTGAAGACCTCGAGCCGGCATCATCGTCATCGATGGACAACGACGATGACTTCACCATCCTGCTAAGTGATGCTCCCGATAACGTCGCACGCCTACATCATCACGCTCACTTCAACACCAAGTTCGTGTTAGAGGAACCACTCGTTCACCTCCCGTCCGGCCTAGTCGTGACCTGAACACCGGGAGGACTCGCCGTTCACTGGCCCGGAGCGATTCCGGCCGACACCTCCCAGGACAACGACTCAAGACTTGCTGTCGTCATACCGGAAGAACTCCCCTTCCAAGACGGCAAGACTGCATCGCTCACCACCCCAACTGAAAGCTCGAGCGATAACTTTTCAACCACTCAGATCGTCCTCAGCGATCAAGACCCAAGCCGTCAGGTGTTCATGGCTGGCAACGAAGACCAAGGCACTCAGTACGATCGCGAGTTGATCACCGACGTTTCTGAAGAGGAACGCACTGCTGACGGAGAAACAGAGGAGCAAAAGACCGCGCAACAAGCAAGGAACGCCAAGCGCAAGCAGAGGCGCCTTAACGCTGCGCTACACGCCAATGCCATGCAAAACCTTACACAGGATTTCGACATGGTCGGCGATCAGTTAGTATCCCAAAACGCGCCATTAAACATCTCCGTCGCAGCAGAACTCGTCAGGGCCATGCTCGACACCCCTGCGGTCAGACAAGTGCTCTCACTCCTCGACACGGCTCAGAAGGCTACGAACCAGGCGAATCCTAGCCACCACACTCCAGACACCAGACGCCCAGACGCTGAGAGACCACCCCCACATGAAGCTTCAATCGCGGCCACAGGAGGACATCGACATGGCCAAGATGCTAATCGCAACCACCAGCAGGGGAGAGGACGCAGTAACAACCAAGACGCGGCAAGGCCACGAGATCGAGACCTTCGCAACGTCATTAATGACAACCGTGATGCTCGCTCTATCATTCAGTCGAGTCAACAACGGCGCATGGAATCGGAACTCCGTCGCCGCGCAGACTACGACCGTAACTACGGGCCTCCTCCTCACCACAATTACAGAAACCGACCACGCGATCAAGAACGCCATTACAACCGTCATAAAGAACGCCGCAACGATCGCCGGGGAGAGGACCGTAACGATCGTCACTAACATCAAGAGTCCTCAAATTACAGCGATCGACCTCCCCAAAACCACAACCGTGGACGACAATACGACTCCGACCATAGCACCTCTAGCTTCCGGAGTGATCGATCACCAGGCGACAAATATGACGGCTTTCCAGCCTTTTCCAGGCGCATAAAAGAGATCCAATGGCCAAGCAAGTTCAAATCTACAGGAATTGAGAAGTTCACGGGCAAACAAGACCCTGAACAATGGCTCCGAATTTACTCTACAGCCATCCAGATGGCTGGAGGATCCAACGATATCAAAGTCAGTTACTTCCCCGTTATGCTTGATACCACGCCCCTAACATGGCTCGAGGGCCTCCGTCCCGGGTCCATTGATTCCTGGGATGATCTCACCAGGAAGTTTACCACCAACTTCCAGGGAACCTGGGCTCAGCCCGGAACCCGTTATGAACTGGCAGCTTGCAAACAAGGAAAAGGAGAAACCTTGCGAAAATACATCAAGAGATTCTTCGATAAAAGAGCTACAATCGTTGATATCTCTGACCGGGAAGTAATCGACTGCTTTCATGACGGTCTCTACACCCGAGAACTACACCGTGAGTTCGGCCGCCGCCGCCCAGAAAACATCAGCGAGCTACGACGCATTGTCGCCGAATGGGCAGACCAAGACGATCGCGAGCGGGAGCGTTTTGACAGACATCGTGATAACAATATCAACAATCACAACAAAGACAACGGCGACCGACGTAACGATCACCCAAACAATCGGGACTTCAATCGCGATAACAGGAAGCGCAAGCCAGACAACACAGTCGCGACGGTCCAGCGCCCTAGTCGTAAGACTCGTTCAGCGACAGACGTCATGAACGGTCCTTGCCCTTACCACCCCAATGGCAAGCACACAATGGCGAAGTGCTTTCACCTAAAGCAGGAATTCGATAAGCAAACACCAGATGCTCCCAAAACTGACAAGAAAAAGGAAGACAAAGATGATAAAGACCCTGGCAATAACTTCCCAAATGTCGAGAACGTCGTAGCAGTACTATTCAGTGGGGAAACCCTGAACCGGTCGAAGCGCGCCAAGAAGCTCACTCTGCGAGAGATCATGGCGATAGAACCTGCCACCCCAACATACTTAAAGTGGTCAAAAGTGCCCATCACATTCTCCAGAACGGACCAGTGGACAAACTTTGCAAATCCGGGCAGATACCCTCTGGTCTTAAACCCAGTCGTGGCGCAAGCCAGACTGACTAAAGTACTCATTGATGGAGGCAGCGGACTCAGTGTTATCCTCGCAAACACGTTCAAGAAGATAGGCCTAGACATTACAAAATACCTCAAGCCTACAGACGCTCCATTCTATGGCATTGTCCCAGGCAATGCAGCAATCCCCCTGGGCCAGGTCACACTACCAGTTACCTTCGGGACGGAAGCAAACTTCAGAACCGAGTACATCAAGTTCGAGGTTGCTGACTTCGAGACCTCATACCATGCGATTCTTGGGCGACCAGCCCTCGCCAAATTTATGGCGATCCCGCATTATGTATACTTGGTTCTCAAGATGTCTGCTCCTAAAGGAGTACTTTCCCTAAAAGGAGACTTAAAGGTATCATATGATTGCGACGTCGAGGCAGTAGAATTCGCCGCCACTTCGCATATCCCTACCCAGATGCTGGAAGTACTCACCCTGGCCAAGAAGTCGAAGGAAGACGACCTAGAAGTACCCAGCAAGAAGTCAACAAGTGCCAACTTCAAGCCCTCCGAGGAAGTACAGCTCAAAACTGTAAATCTTGGGACGGGCGATCCGTCCAAAACTGCCCTTATAGGGGCAGATTTAGACTGTAAATAGGAAGACGCGCTCGTCAAGTTCCTCTGAGATAATAAAGATATTTTTGCTTGGAAACCATCTGATATGCCTGGTGTTCCTAGAGAACTTGTCGAGCACAAACTAAACGTTGACAAAAACGCAAAACCCAAAAAACAGTGCCTTCGACGATTTGCTCAAGATAGACGTGAGGCAATAAAAGAAGAACTCGCCAAACTACTCGCTACCGGCTTCATCAAAGAAGTCTTCCACCCCGAGTGGTTGGCTAATCCAGTGTTGGTTCGGAAGAAAAACAACAACGAGTGGCGGATGTGTGTCGACTACACACATTTGAACAAGCATTGTCCAAAAGATCCCATGGGACTCCCCCGCATTGATCAAGTCGTCGACTCCACGGCCGGATGCGCATTGCTCTGTTTTCTGGACTGCTATTCAGGATACCATCAGATAGCTCTAAAGAAAGAAGATCAGATCAAAACATCTTTCATCACTCCCTTCGGCGCTTACTGCTACACAACCATGTCTTTTGGATTGAAGAACGCTGGCGCCACATATCAGAAAGCCATACAAACGTGCCTATCTAAATAAATTGGGCACAATGTAGAGGCATATGTTGATGATATAGTCGTCAAAACAAGGCAGCCGGATAATCTCATCAGTGACCTTCAAGAGACGTTCGACAACCTTAGAACATTCCGCTAGAAACTTAACCCAACCAAATCTGTCTTTGGTGTTCCGTCAGGAAAACTTTTGGGGTTTATGGTCAGTAACAGGGGCATCGAAGCCAACCCGGCAAAGATCTTAGCAATCCTCGCCATGGGAGTACCGAAGAACGTAAAAGACGTCCAGAAGCTGACAGGATGCATCGCAGCCTTAAACAGATTCATCTCAAGATTAGGAGAAAAAGGCCTCCCTTTCTTCAAATTGCTTAAAAAGCAGGATAAGTTTTCTTGGACGAATGAAGCAGACACGGCATTCGAAGAACTCAAAACATATCTATCTACTCCGCCAGTACTCATAGCACCTCTGAAAGATGATCATCTATATCTATACATTGCAGCGACAACCCACGTGGTCAGCACTGTAATAGTAGTTGAAAGACAAGAGGATGGCCATGTATTCCCAGTACAGCGGCCAATTTATTACATCAACGAAGTACTCTCCGAGTCCAAGATTCGCTATCCTCAAGTCCAAAAACTACTATACGCCGTCTTCATCACATCACGCAAGCTACGGCATTACTTCCAAGCTTTCCACATCACGGTCGTAACTAAATTCCCGCTAGGCGAAATTCTCAATAATCCAGATGCAACAGGTCGTATCAGCAAATGGAAGGCTGAAATCGGAGCATACCACCTTGACTTCACATCTCAAACAGCCGTCAAGTCCCAGGCTCTTGCTGACTTCACAGTCGAATGGACAGAAATTCAAAATTCTACGACAACCACTAAACCTGAGCACTGGGTCATGTATTTTGATGGATCACTCAAACTTGAAGGAGGAGGCGCAGGCGTACTTCTTATATCTCCTAAAGGAGATCAACTTAAATATGTTCTTCAAATCCTCTTTCAGGTCACCAATAACGAAGTAGAGTACGAGTCTATGCTGCACGGGCTCCGTCTGGCTGCATCTCTCGGCATCAAGCGACTTATTGTTTATGGCGATTCGGCGGTGGCCATCAACCAAGTTAATAAAGACTGGGACGCCTCTAAAGAGACAATGGATGCCTACGTTCATGAAGTTCGTAAACTAGAAAGAAACTTTCTAGGCCTGGAATTCCACCACGTCGTTCGTGACTACAACGTCGCCGCAGATGCCCTGTCAAAGCTAGGATCTCGGCGAGCCGACGTCCCAGCAGAAATATTCGTCCAAGAACTACTCCAGCCATCTATTAAGGGTCCAACACGAGCTGAGACCACGCAACCCCAGTCCCAACCAGAAACTCGGATCATGGTAATCGACACTGATTGGATGGCCCCTTTCATCGAGTACTTGAAAAACCACAAATTGCCAGAGCAAAAGCCAGAGCAAATACGCATTCAACGACGAGCCGCTAATTACATAGTAGTGGATAATGTACTCTATAGGCGTGGGGCTTCGGCCAACGTCTTAATGAAATGCATCACAATTGACCAAGGAAAGGCCCTACTACAAGAGATTCATAGCGGCGTGTGTGGCAATCATACTGCCTCACGAACATTGGTTGGCAAAGCTTACAGAGCAGGTTTCTTCTGGCCAACAGCCAAGCACGATGCAGCGGACATCGTCAAAAAATGTCAAGGATGTCAATTCTTTGCACGACAAGCTCACGTTCCAGCACACGACCTCAATACTATGCCACTATCATGGCCTTTCGCTTGTTGGGGTCTTGATCTCGTTGGTCCCCTTACCAAAGCTCCAGGGGGATTCGAGTGGCTCGTCGTGGCCATTGATAAATTTTCTAAATGGATCGAAGCAATGCCTTTAGTAAACGCTAAAGCTGCTAATCTGATCAAATTCTTTGATGGTATTGTCCAGAGATTTGGAGTTCCTCACAACATTATCACAGACCTCGGTTCTGTATTCACCAGCGAAGAATTCCAAGACTACTGTGACATATATTCCATTGAGATACATTATGCTTCAGTCGCTCATCCTCGTGCCAACGGATAGGTGGAAAAAGCAAACGGTTTGCTACTGCAAGGGTTAAAACCCAGATTGTATGAGCCTCTAAAGAAATATGGTGGGAAATGGGCAAAAGAGTTACCCGCGGTGCTCTGGGGGCTACGCACCCAACCCAGCAGAGCCACTGGCCAATCACCATATTTCTTGGTCTACGGTTCCGAAGCAGTCCTACCGGCTGATCTTCTATGGGAAGCCCCGCGTTTGGAGAACTACGATGAACAACTCACTCATCAAGAAAGATCTCAAGATATTGATGGCGTCGACGAAGTTCGAGTAGCAGCCCTTATTCAGAACACGCGTTATCTTCAAGGATTGCGTTGCTTTCATCAACGCTCTGTTCAACCTCGATCTTTTACTATAGGAGACTTGGTACTATGGCGAATCCAAAAGACTGAAGGGTTACATAAACTTATGTCTAGATGGGAAGGTCCTTTCCTTGTAAAACAAGTCATTGGACCCGGTACATACAGGCTGCAAACATCAGAAGGAGAGGAATTACCAAATGTATGGAACATAGAACATCTCCGTAAATTTTACCCGTAACACGGGATATTATATTAGAGACGTTGTAAAACAACCATTGTTCTCAAATTAATAAAGTTATGTTTCCTTGTCATCTACAAAGTCATGACATCCTTTTTCTCATTAGATAAAACTATATCATGTTCATTACGGCGATAGCCGTCGTGTGGTATCCGAGTAGTTTTCTACTCCCGCTCAAAAGAAACTAGGATTTCCCTTTAAAAGGAGGTATCGAACCACCCAAAAATCTTGGATGAATTACCCTCACCTATACATGGTTGCAGGCGATAATCTTTTTTCTTTTGACTCTGTGGCTTTTTTCAACAAAAGCTTCAAGAATCAGTGTTATACCAACTACACTCATTCTTCATAAAAATCACTTAAAGGTGCTCTAAAGTACTAAAAAGTACAGCATATGCCTATGCGCATAACTTCTCGCCCTGCATTAGCAAGGTTGTTAATCCTTAACAAGGCTCGATTCAACTCCTCCTAGTTGCGAACCTCATACGACCACTGGATTACTCAAACTATAGTTACTCATCAAATATACTACCCACAATACTTCGCATATGCACAAACTACTGGATATTACTTACATAGTGATATTTCCAAGTGGATTACTTTAAACAAGTATCAGACGTTATATACACGGACAACTATCCATATCGGATCAAAAACAGAGTATTCGAAACGAGTAGTTCAAATTACAGTGCAGATCTACTCTAATGAATCAATAAAAGTATCTGCGACTGGCTCTGTTTCTTTCACCAATTCCTCGAATCCTTCGATTTCCATCCCTTCTGGAAGCTCTACAACTTCAAGTTTGGCGTCTGGATTGTGCACCTTCACCATTGCTAGCAACTGATTCACACACTCTTTCATGGTATTCTTATAGAAATCAGTTATCTGTCCAGGCACTGCGCTGATCCACTCCAATAATGACTGGTTGATAGTAGTAACACCCTCTGGTGTTACCATGTCAATGATGGGGAGCACCGCTTCCTCTATGGCCTTCTTCTCAGTTTGGAGATCCTCCACCTCTTGTTGTTTGGCTTGTTGTCCTACCAAGGCCTTGGCGCAAGCTTGTTCCATGTCAACACGGATCTGGTGCTCCTTGGCATATTTTCCTTTCAGGTCTTCAACCTCTTTTTCCAAGCGGGCGCAATCTTCGGTTTTAGATTGAGCCAAGTTATACCATGAAGTGCTGGTGCTCTGTTCTTCAACTAATTCTTTTTTCAATCCTGCAAAGGCGAGACAAGTCTATGATTACACTTCATACGACTAAGTTAATAATTAAATATATAGGATTTGCTCTACTTACTATTGTTGTCTCGGATCAACGCCCGATTGCGAGTATCCATTCGAGATTTTTCATCTCCCATTCCCTCGAGTTGCTTGTGTAGTCGAGAGACCAATTCTTGATTATCAACTTGAGCTTTTTCGCGCGCCTCATAGGCAGCCGCAAGATCTTCTTCGAGTTCTTTTATTCGAGATTCCAGACTGGCATCTCTATTCTTCTCCATTTGATCTACCAAAGCCTGCTTGGACGATAGTTAGTAACCAATGTATTAACTATTTTCTATTAAGTTTTCCTCTTACCAGAGCGGCTGCCAGGTGTTGCTTCAGCTGCGCAGCTTCATTGTCCATAGTCCTTTCTTGTGGCGGTGGAGTACTTTGCCTGATAATAATGTTGGTGACTTCTCCAGCCTCCAAACCAACCTTCATGGTTTTACAAACATTTAAATTCTGGTGAATATATAGAGCAAAGGCTATATGATGTACCTCCATAATTGACGGTGACCTTTCGGCGTCTCCCTGGTTTGCAGTTTCTACGGGGTTTGTTTCTGAAGCCAAATGAACATCAGATTGCTCTTTCTCTGCAGACTGGTTCAGACCCGCAACTCGGCCGCTTTCTTCGACAGCGCCAGGGAGGACTTCTTCTTCATTACGCTCTGTCTCTTCAGCTTTTTTTTGATTGTTCTTGTGGCGCAAGTGCACCAGATGAAATCCTTCACAAAAAATGCAAGATTCAACAGCTGAATTATGGCTCAATTGAAAGGATATCTTGATTTAACAAACTTACTTTGTTGGCGCGGTGGTTTTTGGCTTAAAGTTGAACTTCTTCAACTTTAGCACGCCCACTTTGGAGCTAGTTGTACTCCCTGTGGTACCACTCGCCATGGCACTTGTAGTTGAAGAGCTTTGAACAGCAGTGATAAATTTGGAAATCTTGATGCGCCGACCTTCCTCTGCTCCAGGCACGTATGATCCCCCAGGGACATCTGACCGAGACCGAGTGGTTCTTTTTCGTTTCACCCCTGTGGGAACTCTTGGTACTATGTCTAGATCCTCTGTTTTTCAAAAAACAGTACATCCAAATTAGACGGAGGAACGTACAAAGTACTCGAATTAAATCATGAAGATTTCTCTTACCTTGAAGATTAATGTTGACACCAAAAATTGGCACCGGGAAGAAGCTGACATGTGGGCCAGATTTGGTGGAAAGATACCATTCGGTTAGGAGGCTTTGCTGGAGCATTCGGCAGGAGACGCTCTGCGGTCGGGAGCGCGTTATCATTCGGCAAAGGTGAAGCATTCGGCAGGAGACGCTCTGCGGTCGGGAGCGTGTCATCATTCGGCAGAGGCATTGTTCCGCAAGCAAAGAGTGGTAGCATTCGGGAAGACATGATGATGTGGATCAACATAAGGAAAAGGCCGGTTCGAACATGGAAAGCAATATGGGCACGAAGATTCGTCATTTATTTTTAGAAACAAGTGTTGAAGTCGTGTCCGACTAGGAGTTGTATCAAGACCTGGGTATAAATATAAACCCATGGCAATTGTAGAAAAGAATCACGATCAATCATACAACAAACCGGCCCCGTGCCAACATTCGAGTCCTTTAGTCGAGTCGTCGAGTTCTTCGAGAGGAGTCATCGATCCGTCGACCTCCGTAAGTACCGGCAACCTTGTATCATGCTTAGTATCATGCGGTGGATTTAAGCTTTGATGCAAGTAGTCTTGTTACCATGCTTAGTATCATCCGGTGGATTTAAGTTGTGGTCTCAAGAAGGTTCCTCTGTTAGGTCATGAGCCATGCGGTGGGCTAAGATCTAGTATGGACCAAGTTATCGGCTCTGTTAGATTTCGGCAAGATCTAACAGATTCATTAAGTTACCCCGTGTTGCTCCGTTTTACTATGTGCTTAATTCATGCAACACACCTTTGCCCAATCTAGATCGGCTAGGATCGGCTTTGCTTTATGGTGCAACGATTTATCCCTTCACAGCCGAATCCGAAACCGATCTAGGTTGCTACGTGTCGCGGGTTCGAGCTTATCGGCATCGTGTAGATCTTGACAGAACCGGGTATCATGCGGTAGATGCAGGTTTTTGGGTCGTCTTAGAGCTAATCATCCGGTGGATTAGAATTCGATTCGATCTGATAGATTTATCTTTACCGATTAGGCTTGTTCCTTCGCCATGGACCCCGATTCGGCTAAATAGCCGTATTCGGCAGTGCTCTCACGAGTGAACGTGTGTTCGTGGGTTTGCGTTGGGCAATGAATGCTTTCAGCCTTTCACGATTAGATTGTATCATGCGGTGGATTGATCTAGTCTGATTGGTGGTGTGGCCTCAAACGAGTCGGGTGCTGCTTTCGGCCTAACTCGTTTGTTGCCATGCTTGACGGGTGCTGCTTTCGGCCTATGCATTCTTGTTTCAATGTAAATTCGTGACTTTGTTGTGGGTTCGTAACTAAACATCGAATGCTTTTAGCTTTTCATGGTTAGATTGTATCATGCGGTGGATTGGTCTAATCTGATTAGTGGTGTGGTTACAAACAAGTCGTATCATGCGGTGGATTAACTTGTTTGTTATCATGCTTGACGGGTGCTGCTTTCGGCCTATGCATTCTTTGTTTACTGCGAATTTATGATCATGTTTCACCCTTTCAAATTATTTATCATGCTCTGTTTCTCGTTAATCGGCTATGAGTATATGTTACAATGTTCATTTGGTTGAAAGCCGATCTTTCGTCATGCTTACGTCACGCATTCGGCAGTGCGTTCCTTGCGTACCTTGTCGATTGCCGAATGTGGGTTTAACTGCCGACAGATAGCTTCTCTGTAGCTATATGTCTCTCAAGATTGGCTTCGACGCCGCAAATATGGAACTGTCTGGTCTCACCCGGCACGTTCCAGGTTTTGATCTAAACGTTTTTATCCCTTTGTTAGTTTTCAGGCAAACTGACTGGCACGCTTCCGGATTCAAAAGTCAGGGCCACGTGTGAAGCCAGCTTGTTCGGCTTGCTGTGTGCTTGGCGTGAGGTGCGGATTTTACGTCAACACACTTTTTGGCACGCTCGGTGGGACACACACAAGTTTTCAAGATGCCTGAGTTGAGCAACATCATGGATGTTACTTTGGAAGAATTGTCTGAAGAACATCAACAGATGGTAAAGGTTGCTGCTAACCAATTCATTAACAAATGTTTGCTGTCTTTCGCCAAGAACAGGAGTGGTGCACCTTTTCTCAAGTCCGATCTGCCAAGAGTTCTCCTTCCTGGGCAATCTGATCTTACTGAAGAAGAAGAGAAGGAGAGATTCTCGGGCTTGTTATACAAAGCTTTGGGAGAGACAATGACCAATCACAATGCTGCGTTCTTAAACAGTTTTCGGCATATAATGATAAGCATTTTTGGTCAGCAAGTGGATAAACCCTTTGAGCAGATACATGGGCAATTGGGTGGCCCGACATACTTCAATGTTCAAGCACCAGTTCAGAAACCACATGGTAAAGGGAATGCTGATGAAACTGGAGGTTCTGGTGCTAAAGATATAAATGGACAACCGATTCGGCAAGATCCTCAGCTTGCATTGCCGAAAACTCGCACATACGGTGATATGGCATTCGGTACCACAGGGAATCCGCCTGCTTCTGCTTACAAGATATCTCCCTTGAACAACAGACTGCAGAGGGATTTGTATGGAAACGGATATTCAGAGTTTATGGATTACAATGCTATCGACGCTCTTCCGAATCCTGGATATGTTGGTACTGCAGGTATGCTTGCTGGAAGACCAGGGTATCAAGATACCAATATCGACCTCATGGTGCAAAAAATGACCGATGTATTGCAAAATCAATTCGGTCTGAAGCCTAAAAGTCAGGGATACATGTACTCGTCTCCTTTCCCTGAATGGTACCAAAGGGTATCATTGCCGAATAGAGTCAAGGTGCCTACAGAGTTTACTAAATTCTCAGGACAAGATGATACTAGCACTGTGGAACATATAGCTCGATATCTGATGCAGCTTGGAGAGGCTTCGGCGGACGAGGCTTTCAGAATCAGATACTTTCCTTTGTCACTAACGGGTCCAGCTTTTACATGGTTTGCTTCTTTGCCTGCCCAGTCGATTTGCACCTGGAAAGACCTGGAACAGAAATTCCATGCTCATTACTACATTGGCAGTACCGAGAAAAAGTTGGTTGATTTGACCAGCTTAAGGCAGAGGAATAATGAAACACCTACAGAGTTCCTCAGGAGATTTAGGGAAACTAAAAGTATGTGCTTTTCTCTGAACATACCTGATGATCAACTAGCTGGTATGGCTGTAGCTGGAATGCTGCCTGCTATTCGGGAGAAGCTATTCGGGATGGAGTTTGATGATCTGGGCCAGTTGTCGCACAGATTGGCCTTGATGAGTAACCAGGCGTATGGTTTCAAGAAAGATTTCAGATTTGCTAAAAATAATGATGTGGCTGACATCTATAACCAATTCCTTGAAAGAGCAGATCAAGAAGATGAATATGAAGATAGCGAGGAGATAGCTGCAGCAGAGATAGTGTGGAGCAAAGAACCAGTTACAATGACTCAGAAATGGATCAAACAGATGAAGGGAACATATGATTTTGATGTGACTAAAGCAGACAAGTTGTTTGAGTTCCTGGTGAAAGAAGGCCGAATCAAATTGCCAGAGGGGCATTCTATGCTTCGGCCTGATGGAGTGAAAGATAAGAGGTACTGTGGATTTCATGATAGAAATTCTCATTCCATTAATGAATGCAGAGTCTTTAGGATGAAGATTCAGAAAGCTATCCAGGAAGGGCATCTGAAATTCGACAACAAGATGAAACTGGACAGTAACCCTTTCCCTCAGAATATGATCGGGTTCTCGGTTAATATGGTGAATGCTGTTCCATCTGGAGAAAAGGGAAGATTGAAAGTTTTAACCTCAAAGAAGGCAAGGCAGGATGGTTCAGTTGATCCCACTCGGCAGATCACAATTGAGCAGGTTCGCCAGAAAAATCTTCGGTTCCCGAATAACCGATTAGAAGTGGGAGAATCCTTTAAACCTAGAGTTACTACACGTATTCTCCTCAACAAATGGCAGCGTCAGCAAGAAAAAGAGCGTTTTCAAAGGCGTGAATACGAGGAGGAGAAAAGAAGGCGCGAAGAAGAAAGATTTGAGGAAGAACAAGAAGAGTATGCTCGAGAGCAGGAACGTGCGCATTGGGGGTGTGCATTCTTCAGACACTGTTGGAACGAAGGTTTGAAGCTTCCTACATGGAATAATTGTCCTGAATGCAATAGTAGATATGATGAGTATAGGCAGGGAACTGCCAATCGCCGATCTGTCCATGAAAGAATTGGCAGGGTGCATCCTAGTGATGATCGGCGTTTTAATGATCAACCAAGAAAGAGACATGCTGATCACAGATGGGTTGATCATGAGGAAGAAGATCGTGAGTACGTTTGGCAGAAAGGGCAGTGGTGCCCACCTGGTTTAAGAAGGAGTCAGAAGAGAAGAGTTCAACGCCTGAGGAATCAAGAATTAAAGCAAGCAAGACCTAGGATGAAATCGATATGGCTCCCAAAAGACAGGCCTGACGAACATAGTCATTCGGCTCCTACATGCATGGTATGTTTCTTGCCGAATGAATTCATGGCTCCATCTAATCAAATTGTACAGGAAGAAATATTGCCCGATATGGATGATGCCGAACAATTTGGGTTAATGGCACAATTGATGTTGAACAAACAAGCTGTTTTTGAGAAGCCAACCCAGAATCGGCACATGAAACCACTATACTTGAAGGGATATGTTAATGGCAAACCATTGACCAAGATGTTTGTCGATGGAGGAGCTGCTGTCAATGTGATGCCATACACCACATTCAGGAAGCTTGGTATGAGCCTTAGAGATTTGACACCAACGAGCATAATTCTAAATGATTTTGCTGGAAATCCTTCGGACACCAAGGGATGCGTGCACGTTGATCTGATGATTGGGTCCAAGACTCTGCTTACGACTTTCTTTGTCATTGAAGGCAAAGGGGCATATAGCTTGCTGCTTGGAAGGGATTGGATTCATGCGAATTGTTGTATTCCATCTACTATGCATCAACAGCTTATTCAGTGGATAGATGATGAAGTGGAGATTGTCCAAGCAGATGATTCAATAAGCGTGTCAAACATGGAGCCAGCTTTCTGGGAATATCAAGGCATAGATTGTTTCTCAGGCAAAGACTGGGGAGAAGGTCCTGTGGCACCAGCCAGCAGTGATCAGCAGCCGATCGAAGCAGTCGGCTCTCATAGTAATTTTTGATGGAAAATCCAATTGATGGAACTGATGGAAAATTAGGACGTGGATTTGTGTCGGCCGATAAATTAGAAGAAGTGGACATTGGAGATGGTGATAAGCCAAGGCCGACATTTATCAGTGCTAATTTGGATTCGGTTTTCAAAGAAAAGGTGGTGACATTGTTAAAGGAATACAAGGACTGCTTTGCTTGGGATTATTCGGAGATGCCCGGTCTAGACCGTTCTATTGTTGAACATCGGTTGCCAATCAAACCTGGATATAGGCCTTACAAGCAACCACCCCGAAAAATCTACAAGGAAGAAGTGTTGGCCGATGTGAAAAAGGAGATTGAAAGATTACTAGATGCAAATTTCATTCGGCCGTGTAAATACGCGGATTGGATCTCTAATATTGTTCCTGTCTATAAGAAAAATGGAAAGATGAGGGTTTGCATAGATTTTAGAGACCTAAACAAGGCTACACCCATGGATGGATATCCAATGCCTATTGCTGATTCATTGGTCGATGCTGCTGCTGGATTCAAAGTGCTCAGTTTCATGGATGGTAACGCAGGATACAATCAGATTTATATGGCATTGGAAGATATAGTAAAGACAGCTTTCAGGTGTCCTGGACACATAGGGTTGTTTGAGTGGGTTGTCATGACCTTTGGATTGAAAAATGCCGGTGCAACTTATCAAAGGGCTATGAATTATATTTTTCATGAGTTGATCGGCAAGATTGTGGAAATATATATTGATGATGTGGTGATCAAATCATTGGATCATGAGTCTCATTTAGCCGACATAAGGAAAACTCTTGAATGCACCAGAAAACATGGGCTTAAGATGAACCCGAACAAGTGTGCTTTTGGAGTTTCGGCTGGAGAGTTTCTAGGATTTTTGATACATGAAGGGGGAATAGGAGTTGGTAAGAAAAGCATGAAGGCGATTGATGAAATTGTTCCTCCGACTAATCTTAAAGAGCTACAATCACTGCTAGGCAAGATAAATTTTGTGAGAAGGTTCATATCAAATTTGTCACAAAAGGTGTTACCTTTTTCCTCACTGTTGAAAATAAAAAAGGATCAAAAGTTTGTATGGGGTGACGAACAACAGAAGGCTTTTGATGAAATAAAGGAGTACATGAAGAAGCCACCAGTATTGGTGCCTCCACAATTGAACAAGCCTTTCAAGTTGTACGTGGCGGCCGATGCCCAAACTATTGGATCGGCCCTCATTCAAGAATTTGAAGGGAAGGAAAAAGTGGTTGCATACCTTAGCCGAAAGTTACTAGATCCAGAGACAAGGTATTCGGCTATAGAGAAACTTTGCTTATGTGTTTACTACTCCTGTACAAAAGTTCGGCACTACTTATTACATGCCGAATGCATTGTGTATTCAAAGTTTGATGTGATAAAACACATGTTGTCTATGCCAATTTTGAACGGAAGGATTGGCAAATGGATTTTAGCTTTGTCTGAATTTGAGTTAAGGTTTGAATCGGCAAAAGCTGTTAAGGGACAGATTATTGCCGATTTCATTACTGAACATCATGATACATCGATAAATTTGCTTAACATTGTTCCTTGGGTGTTATTCTTCGATGGATCTTCATGCAACAAAGGTGGTGGAGCAGGTATCTTATTAATTTCACCCAAAGGGGAAACATTTGAGTTTGCTGTTCCCATTCAATCTGCTGTTACTAACAATCAAGCTGAGTATGAGGCATTGCTCAAAGGGCTCCAATATTTGAAAGAAGCAGATGCCATTGCGGTTGAAATTTTTGGAGATTCAGAATTGGTCATAAAGCAATTGAATGGTGAATATGAGTGCAAAAGTGATACCTTGAGGAATTATTATGAAGAATGCAAAGAAATATTGAAGAGCTTTCGGTCAGTAATTCTACAACACATTCCTAGAGGGGATAATGGAGAGGCAAATAGATTGGCCCAAAGTGCATCAGGTTATAAAGAGCTTCGAGAAGTTTTTGCTGATGATGTATATGCATTCGGGAGTAATCTGGCAGAAGGTGATTGGAGAAAAGAGATTGCCGATTATCTGGAGAATCCATCCCGAAAAGTTTCTAGAAAGCTCAGGTATAAAGCTTTAAAGTTTGTTCTTCTTGATGATAATTTGTATTATAAATCCCTGGATGGAGTGCTGTTACATTGCTTAAATCATGAAGAAGCAAAAAGGCTGATGAGTGAAGTACATGATGGGTTGTGTGGAGCACATCAATCGGCCTACCGAATGAAGTGGGTTATTAGAAGAACTGGATATTACTGGCCGACAATGTTGGAAGATTGTTTTGAATATTATAAAGGATGTCAAGACTGTCAGAAATTTGGAAACATTCAGAGAGTTCCGGCATCAGCTTTGAATCCCATTGTCAAGCCATGGCCATTCAGGGGATGGGGAATGGATTTGATTGGCCAAATAAATCCTCCATCTAGCAAGGGGCATAAGTTTGTACTTTTGGCAACTGATTATTTTACCAAATGGGTTGAGGCAATTCCATTAAAGAAAGTGACGTCGGAGAATATGGTTGAATTTGTTAAAGAACACATCATTTACAGATTCGGGATTCCTCAGACAATCACCACTGATCAAGGGACTCAATTTACATCTTCAGAATTCAGAAATTTTGCTGAAAGTATGGGCATCAAATTGTTAAATTCTTCTCCTTATTATGCCCAAGCTAATGGTCAGGCAGAGGCTTCTAACAAGATTATGATTAAAATTATACAGAAAAAGATTGATCAGAAGCCGAGAAAGTGGCATTCGGTACTCAATGAGGCTTTATGGGCTTACCGAATGGCTCCACATGGGGCTACACAGACGTCTCCCTATGAGTTGGTGTATGGGCATCATGCTATTTTGCCATGGGAGATACAATTAGACTCAAGGAGAATAAAGTTGCAAAAGGATTTAAGTTCTAAAGATTACAAAGATTTAATGATGGACGAATTAGAAGATTTGCATATGATTCGTCTCAGGGCCTTGGAGAATATTGAGAAGAATAAAGTGCGAGTTGCTAAGTACTACAACAAGAAGGTGAAAGTTAAGCAATTCACAGAAGGTGATCTAGTTTGGAAAGCAATATTGCCGATTGGAACCAAATATGCAGCATTCGGCAAGTGGTCCCCAAATTGGGAAGGTCCTTTTAGAGTGGTTAGATGCATGCCTGGAAATGCATATATTTTGAAGACATTATTGGGAGAAGGATTTGCTTCTGCTATAAATGGAAGATATTTGAAGAGGTATTATCCCAGTGTTGAAATCGATCGGTGATTGATATATTAATTTGCCAAACAGCCGATATTCGGGAAGAAATCGCCTTCAGAACAAATGTTAACAGAAAAGGAAAATGGCCAGTACTGAATGTATTGCCCTTAGCACAAAATATACTACATCAGATGATTCATGCAAGATCACAAAAGATAAGTTTTATTGCCGAAATTCCATAAATCCCTAGTACAAACTAATGGAATAGCTTGTTCAAGACGGACTGAGGATGAATGGAATCGGCAATGGCGGCGCCATGAGCGTCAAGGCGATCTATGGAAGTCTCGATGTCGTCAATCTCCTCCGGGTTACCATTAGTGAAGCCGGTTGGTAGCCTGGAGTAGTCGGTGTTGGTGTGCGTCGACATGGCGACTAGGCCTGCGGCAGTGCCCAGACGGATGCCGTGCGAGGCCACCTCATCGATACGGCCCGCCACCGCGCCGAGGCGAGCTTCTGGTGTGTCCCCAGGAGCATTCACCTTGTTCGCCAGCTCATTCATCAGCACCTTCAGCCGATCGAGTTCGGCATCACGCGCTGCAAGTTTACAAAAGGGGCAACAGATTAATATCATTCGGGGGATGAGATTAAGATTGAGCAGATTGCAGAACTCACCATCGATGACTTCGAGCAGTTGCTTGCGCTCGTGCTGCCATTCGAGGTCAGCAATCCCGGCTTGCTTGGAGATAGCCTCCAGTTCGCGACGAGAGTCGTCGCGCTCCGCCTTGAATCGGCGGGCATCGCCGTCCGTGTAGCGGTAGTCGTCCGATTCGAGAGATCGATCAGACGAACTCGAAGATGCCGCAGGAGCAGCGGCTGGAGCTGCAACTGGCGCACCAGCGCCAGCAATCCATTGGATTACCCTGGAAGAGCGAAAAGATTCGTCAAGAAAGAGGGAGGAAATCTCGAGGAGAACAGAGAGAAGCGAGTAGCTACTCACCTGCGGCGAGCACCGGCGCGACTTCCTTCGGCCTCATCAGCGGCCGGGCGCCTCCTGTTGTTGTCGGCCATTGGAGGTTCCTCGGAATTACTGTGGATGGGGAAAAGAATGGCTTGGGCCGGCAAGAACTTGGAAGGCGAAGAACTTGATGAAGAAACCGTGGGCTGCCTGGGTGTTTATTTATAAAACCCGCAGAGGAAATCGTGGCCAAAGATCGTGGCGCGTATTCCGAAGAGTTCGGAAGGTGGAAAGGATTTTCCTAGCCGAATGGCTCCCATGTCGCTTGGGATCCTTGCCGAATCGTATTCGGCTTTGACTGGGTAAGATTCGGCTGCGTTAAGTTAAAAGCATTTTTTAGCTTAATATTATTTGTAGATGATCTTGCCGAGTGAGTTGTTCACAATGATGGAGAAGAAGAGTTAACAGCTACGAATTCACAAGATGAGGCAATTATTCGGCTACAGGTTATTGGTTACAAGTTACAAACCCAAGTATTTTGAAATTACATTTGTGGCATTGGAAATCATGTTGCTAATGTTGTCTAACAAGTTTTTGTCAGCTTCTTGGGTGTTAGCCAGAGCCTTGAGCTTTGCCTTGAGTTGTTTATCCTTGTTCAGAGTGGCTGAAGCTTCTTTTCGTATTCTTTCTGATAACTTGGGAAGCTCAGCAATATTCTTCTCGTTAGCTTCAATTTCGGCCGATAAGCGTTGCAATTCGGCTTCAAGTGCAGCTTTCCTGGCCTTTTTGCTCTCAAGATCAGATACCAGCTTGGTCAACAGCTCATTATTCTCTTGATCTTGAGAATGCAGGGCTTTTACTGACTGCTTGATCAGAGATCTTTTTTGCTCTAAGGCTGGCAGAGAAGATTGATTGCTCAAGGCTTGCATCACTGCTGCGAATTGCTGATCCAATTGAGAGACTGGCTCCAATGCGGTCTTGATGTCAGCTGGGAGTTCTTGATCAATGGAGTCCAGTACGTCTCTTAATGAAACAGCATGTGTAGCCTGGTCTTGGATGCTCTTATTCAGTAAGGCTAAGATGTCTTTCAGCTTTGCTTTGGTTTCTTCTGATAAATCTTGGCTAGAAGTAATCTCTTCTCCTTGTTCGGTAACCCAGTCATCCACAGCAAAGGAATAGCTGGGTGATGAAATGGATTTCTCCTGAAAAGGGTTCTTGCCGAATTAGTAAAAGAATTGCCGAATGAGAGAGAGTCAAGAGAATTGAATGATTATGTTTACCTCGGCCCTGGCTTCCCGAGTGGGAGATGGAAGTGTTTTGAGTTCCATGATGGGAGTTTGTGTATCTGGCTGAGGAGAAACCGGAGTGTCAATTGAAGAGGATTCTATTCCTGTTTCTGGAAGGGGCAGCAAAGCTGAAGACGAATCATGAGGAAGGGAAGAGCTTTCCAAGGCAGGATCTGTTGAAGCTTGTTCTGCAGTTGACAAGAGAGTAAAATGCCGATGACAAGAAATTAAGAAAAATGAAGTGGTATATTTTTTACCGTTCAATGAGGCATCGGCAATTTCTGTGCTAGCCAACCATTGCTGAGCTTTGGCCTGAAAAAAAAAAAAAAAAAAAAAAACAAGGAAAGATGAAGTTGAGCAGAATATTATTGACATCATGGCCAAAGAAAGAGAGATCTGACCTGGATGATTTTCTTGGGAACCACTTTTCTTTTCTTTGTGCCTGAGGAGGCTGCCAGGGCAAGGGTCTTCCTTTTGACAGATGATGGCCTGGTGATTTTTGGATCCAGGATGGCTTGTCTGGCCATTATTTGAGCTAAAGTTGGGGATTGATATCCCAGAGCTGAGATTGGGCCTGCTGCCTTGTATACAATTGCCCTGGCAAGAGGGGCAGGTATAATATCCTGCAAAGATGGTAAAGTCAAGGTCAAGTTGGATCTTTATTTGATTGAAAGTGAATAAAAGCTGAACATATTACCTCTGAGCTTGGTTGGTAGTCTGACATCAACTCGAGACAGAGAGGATGAATTGGCACATTGAAGATATGATCATGAAGTTCTTGCCACCAGATTATGAAGCTAGGGTGTGCAAATATTATTGGCACAAAGGGCTCAGGTGCATAGATTGTGTCACAGCATCTATAAGGGAAGATTCTTCTTGTTTCTGTGGCATCTTTGATGATTTCCCTAGGCTTGAGAAATTCATGAAGGAATAGCCTTGGGGGCACCTGGCCACATCCCAATTGCCTGGCTGCTATGTTCGGCTGATAGTATTCATATGTGCTCTGAACTAGTCTTCCCCCATGAAATTCGGCTGGCAGGATACAAGGATGGATGAAAGCATTGAAAATTGCTATAGAATGTACGTCAGTGCATCCAGATTCAAAGCCGAATTCACAGGGGAAGATGAGGTTGTCATTGTCCAGATATGGAAACCAGAGAGGATGATCAAAGCCTTTGAAGAAGAGCTCAAATAATTCACAGATATTTTTGTTGATGGATACAGTAGAAGCAGCTTCTCCATAAGTTTGACAACCTTTGGTCTTTTTGATCTCTCCCTCTGCATAGTTGATGGAAGGGAATTCTCTGCTGTTGAGATCAATGGCAATAATCTGATGCATGTACAGTTGTAGCCACATCTGGACAAACCACCAGGGACCATTCACACAAGGTATTTTCTTGTTGGTGTGCATCAATTGGGTAGTTTGATTAAGCATGTGATAGACGCTGCCCAGGAGGTATTTTCCCAATGGGATGAGTTTACCAACAGCCAGTTCTTCAGCCATCACGATGTGGTTCAGAGTTGGCTCATTGGCTTTGCCACAGAAGACATACCTGCACAGCCACATATTCAGGAAAGCCCTGTACTCTACATCGGTCAAGGGGCCATCAGACATATAGTTTTGGATGTATCTTTTATATCCAACCCCTGTTTTGACTCCTGTCTGCTTGGAGGAGCCCTTGTGGTCATATGGTCGAACAGTTTCTGTTATGTTCAGACCAGTCATCATATATACATCGGCCAAGGTGGGAGACATTGGACCATGACCGAATAAAAAGGCGTTGGCACCATTGGACCAGAAGTGGCAAGCTGCAATCAGAAGGTTCTCATTCTTGGGTGTTTCAGCCAATGACAACTCCAAGCAGTGAGATATGCGCAGACGATCCCAGTTCTGTGTTTGGGGGCTTTTATCATCTGATATTCTCTTGTACCAATTCCTCCAGCCTGCGATCGGGGGGAGAGGCCAGTTCTTGAAAGTGTCTTGCCACTTGTGAGGATTGGCCAGAGAGATCTTGAACGGGATCCTTTGGGATTCGGCTGCGATGAATTCAGAGGGATCTGGGTTCCCTACAGGGCCGAGAAAATACGATGGAGATTTCTCTTCAAAAGGGATGAGGATTTCGGCAGCTAGGGCCTGTCAAGCATGGAAAAGGATAAAGAGATTTGAGACAGGAATCAAGAAAAGATTGTCGAATGAGCTTGGAGAGATTAAAGTTTACCTGAAGTGCGAAATCTTGATTCGCCATGAAGAGGTTGAGTCTTGAAACGCTGATCTGAGCGGAAGCCTCGTGGATTCAAAGGAGAATGGCGGATGTCGAGTAGAGTTGGCTTGAGAATGTTTGGTGCTTGTGGTCGATTCCGAAATAAAGATCACCTTTATCCCGAAATCGAAGGGGCATGTGTTGACACCAAAAATTGGCACCGGGAAGAAGCTGACATGTGGGCCAGATTTGGTGGAAAGATACCATTCGGCTAGGAGGCTTTGCTGGAGCATTCGGCAGGAGACGCTCTGCGGTCGGGAGCGCGTTATCATTCGGCAAAGGTGAAGCATTCGGCAGGAGACGCTCTGCGGTCGGGAGCGTGTCATCATTCGGCAGAGGCATTGTTCCGCAAGCAAAGAGTGGTAGCATTCGGGAAGACATGATGATGTGGATCAACATAAGGAAAAGGCCGGTTCGAACATGGAAAGCAATATGGGCACGAAGATTCGTCATTTATTTTTAGAAACAAGTGTTGAAGTCGTGTCCGACTAGGAGTTGTATCAAGACCTGGGTATAAATATAAACCCATGGCAATTGTAGAAAAGAATCACGATCAATCATACAACAAACCGGCCCCGTGCCAACATTCGAGTCCTTTAGTCGAGTCGTCGAGTTCTTCGAGAGGAGTCATCGATCCGTCGACCTCCGTAAGTACCGGCAACCTTGTATCATGCTTAGTATCATGCGGTGGATTTAAGCTTTGATGCAAGTAGTCTTGTTACCATGCTTAGTATCATCCGGTGGATTTAAGTTGTGGTCTCAAGAAGGTTCCTCTGTTAGGTCATGAGCCATGCGGTGGGCTAAGATCTAGTATGGACCAAGTTATCGGCTCTGTTAGATTTCGGCAAGATCTAACAGATTCATTAAGTTACCCCGTGTTGCTCCGTTTTACTATGTGCTTAATTCATGCAACACACCTTTGCCCAATCTAGATCGGCTAGGATCGGCTTTGCTTTATGGTGCAACGATTTATCCCTTCACAGCCGAATCCGAAACCGATCTAGGTTGCTACGTGTCGCGGGTTCGAGCTTATCGGCATCGTGTAGATCTTGACAGAACCGGGTATCATGCGGTAGATGCAGGTTTTTGGGTCGTCTTAGAGCTAATCATCCGGTGGATTAGAATTCGATTCGATCTGATAGATTTATCTTTACCGATTAGGCTTGTTCCTTCGCCATGGACCCCGATTCGGCTAAATAGCCGTATTCGGCAGTGCTCTCACGAGTGAACGTGTGTTCGTGGGTTTGCGTTGGGCAATGAATGCTTTCAGCCTTTCACGATTAGATTGTATCATGCGGTGGATTGATCTAGTCTGATTGGTGGTGTGGCCTCAAACGAGTCGGGTGCTGCTTTCGGCCTAACTCGTTTGTTGCCATGCTTGACGGGTGCTGCTTTCGGCCTATGCATTCTTGTTTCAATGTAAATTCGTGACTTTGTTGTGGGTTCGTAACTAAACATCGAATGCTTTTAGCTTTTCATGGTTAGATTGTATCATGCGGTGGATTGGTCTAATCTGATTAGTGGTGTGGTTACAAACAAGTCGTATCATGCGGTGGATTAACTTGTTTGTTATCATGCTTGACGGGTGCTGCTTTCGGCCTATGCATTCTTTGTTTACTGCGAATTTATGATCATGTTTCACCCTTTCAAATTATTTATCATGCTCTGTTTCTCGTTAATCGGCTATGAGTATATGTTACAATGTTCATTTGGTTGAAAGCCGATCTTTCGTCATGCTTACGTCACGCATTCGGCAGTGCGTTCCTTGCGTACCTTGTCGATTGCCGAATGTGGGTTTAACTGCCGACAGATAGCTTCTCTGTAGCTATATGTCTCTCAAGATTGGCTTCGACGCCGCAAATATGGAACTGTCTGGTCTCACCCGGCACGTTCCAGGTTTTGATCTAAACGTTTTTATCCCTTTGTTAGTTTTCAGGCAAACTGACTGGCACGCTTCCGGATTCAAAAGTCAGGGCCACGTGTGAAGCCAGCTTGTTCGGCTTGCTGTGTGCTTGGCGTGAGGTGCGGATTTTACGTCAACAATTAACTTGCTGGCCATCCGAGTCAGCTGCCTTCTCGTTGGATATCACTTCAAGTTCTTCTATATCGTCGGCGATTGCCTCTGTTTTCTCATTCGACGGCTCCGACTTTTCTGAAGAACTCTTTCCAAATTTCTCCCAATCTTGCGGAGAAAGACCACCAATTGGCCCGTCCGAATCAGTGGCTGACTACATGAGAGGAATCACCATTGAGACGCATGTTAATAATGACTACAATTCAAAGGTTTCGAGTACTTACAGAACTGGGAGATTGGCCTTTACAGAATTCTTTTGCAATGTATGGCTTCTTATTGTTCACATTGCTGAACATGCGCGACAAGCGCATTAGCACGGTCTCATCTGCGAGTTCTTCTGGTACCATGCGAGAAGGATCTGTATTTCCGTCATACTTGTATCCAAGATTGACACGCTCTTGGAGTGGTTGAATTCTTCTCTTGAGAAAACTGAAGGCTATCCCGACTCCAGTTAAGCCCTTGTTCTTCAACGATTGAACTCGCTTTAGTATGGCAGGCACATCCTTGGCTTCTTCAGTGGTTGGCTTAGTGTTCCAATTGGATAGATCCCTGGGATACCATCCATCTTTGACAGGACAACTTTTTCCATGGTTCCCTGCTGTATTACAATGACACGGGAACAAGATTAGTGTATAACAATGTGCACTGACAGTAAATACTATAGGAAGAGTACTCGTTTTTTGGCTACTCACCGATTATGAACCACTCGGACTTCCAGTCTCCACATGATTCCTTCAGGGGCATGGAGAACCATTGCTCTTTCATCCTTTGGCGGAATTGAATTCCCGCCCCTCCAACCACTTCCATCCTTTGGAAATTCGGATGGGGCTTTACATGATACAAAGTACGGAATAAAGCAAGATTTGGATCGATGCCAAGGAATGCTTCGCAAGCATGCACAAATACGGCGATATTTAAAATTCATTAGGATTCAGATGATGGAGTTGGAGTTTGTAAAAATCAAGGAGCTCACGGAAAAAGGAGGAGATTGGAAGACCTACTCCGCGCTCGCAAAACGACACAAACAAAGGGATTTCATTTGTGTTTTCCGTGGGAAATTGTGCGTTGAAGCAAGCCGTCCACTCTAGAGTCTCCTGGGATAAGAGCAAACCTTGCTCTACCAAGCCATGCAGGTCTCCTTCCTTTGCGGTGTAATACTTCCAAGCATCAGCAGGGGAAGGATGAGTCTTGCAATCTGGCTTCGTGTTTGGATCTACCAAGGGAACCCTCTTCCTTGATGCCTTCTTCTCCACAGGCTTAGCAGAAGAGGCATCTGCTTTCTTCGAGCTCATGGTTGTAGATCGAGTTAAGACTTTGCTCTTCTCACGCATTCACTAGAGAAGCGAGCACGAAAATTTCAGAGTGACAAGGAATGTTTGACGAGGAGGCCAAGGCTATAGCTCTGGGCTAAAGGTTAAGGAAGCAATGGAAGGTTTCACTCCAGATTTATAACTTTCGGTTAAGGTTACTGTTTTGAACAGTATCAACGGCGTATCGCATTCCGTTACAGGGGATGGTTCGGTTAGTTTTTCCCGGCGTAAATTTCGGATGACATTACAACAGAATCCTGATGGTTAATCAGATCTTCAATTCAAAGATATTCTTTTGATTGAAAGCTCGGGGGCTGCTAACGGATAATCTGGGATTTGATTTCCTTCCGAGATTTAAGGCGGAAAACAGTAGAAAAAGATCTTTGACTGGTTTTAACAAAACCACTCGTGAATACGGAATTACGTTTGATCAATTCTTACATTTGAAGACAACTCGAAAGTTGTTATACTTGCATGGATGCTCGAGAAAGCATGCTGATTCTTATGACAATAATTATCAAGTATGTATTGGGATTCATGGCTCGGAGTAAATAAGGGGAGCAGTACTCGATCCAACGACTACTTAAAAGTACTCGTGGATTCGGGGGCTGCATTTGAAGGATATAATTTCTCTTAAAACTATTATGCTTTATCCAAGATCTTTGAATAGTTTTAACAAAACTACTCGAAAGCTCGATAACGTTAACCAAGACCTTTGACTAGTTTTAACAAAACTACTCGAAGCTCGATGGTTGCATCTACTCGGTGCGGACAATTAGACTGCTCAGGTGAAATTCAAGATTAGTTTCTTGAACCTTTGACTGCTTAAACGAGCATTCGGAGGCTCGGGGGCTACATTTATTGGGTACATCAAAAGATGTACTTTAGTGAAACTACTCGTCAGAAGAGATTTGAGCGTCTTTGGCTTAGCTCTAACTACTCGAAGATATTGAAAAGATTCAAGACTTGAAGTAAAGGCGCAAGATGCTCGGGGGCTTGTGGGGCCAGGATCCCTAGGGCCACTCATCTAAGGAATTAAACTACTCAATATGGAGAGTTATGACCCGACTGCTTTGGACTAGCCGGATAGGGTATAGGACGATGTAGTCAAGTAGTAGAACTACTCGTATTCATGATAGATTACCTTAATGTAGCCTTCCAGGTCGGATACGAGTAGTCTTTGTAATAAATTTGTAACTCTGCTCCCCGAGTATATAAGGAGGAGCAGGGATCCCCTCAAAACAACTCAACTCATATACAATACAATCAAACACACAGGACGTAGGGTATTACGCTACTCGCGGCCCGAACCTGTCTAAATCTTTGTGTTGTTCGTGCACTGTCGTTCCTAGAACTCGGCGAGACCCACTAATCTACTCCCTGGGATACCCCCAGATAGACGTGCTCGACATAATTCATCGACAGCTAGTGAGGTAGGCTAGCTAAAAATGGCTAGCAAATGAGGTGGGATAGAGAGCCACTAAATTTGGAGAGTCATTTACAGAGTCTGTTGGAAACGTTTTTTTCTCTAACAATAGCTAAATTTAACTATAGAAAACGATTTGGGTAGTCTCTTGGAGATGCTGTAACACCCACGAGTGAGCTCAAGCATCCAAATCAATCCATAAGTCCGTATGAATGTCTCCATCAAAATATTAAGCTGGTATAGTTTGAGATTGATGAGTTTACTACAAACTTCTTGCTATCTACAGGCAAATCGCATACTAGTGAAAGAATAAGACATGTGAGTGACCTCAGGCATCCAAATCTAGTCTATATAAACATCTTCATCCAAAGACTACGATGCCACAGTTTGAGATTGATGAGGTCACTACAAACTTCTCCCTATCAATAGGGAAATCACAGACTTTCTTGGCCTTTTCTTTTAGAACCCTTTGAAAGAATAACATCCACGAGTGAACTCATGCATCCAAATCTAATCCATATGAGTGTTTGTATCAAAAGACTAAACTGGCATAGTTTGAGATTGATAAGGTCACTATAGAGATCTCATATAACATGCATATCATATACTACATCTGTTCCAAATTACTATTTGTTGTTGACTTTTTTCGTAATTTTTGACCATTCGTCTTATTTAAAAAATTTGTCCAAATATACAAACCAATAAGTTATATTTGAAGTATATACAATGATAAAGCAAGTCAGATACAAAATAAATGATAGTTGTGAAATTTTTTAAATAAGACGAATGGTCAAACGTAAATCAACAATGAATAGTAATTTGAAACAGAGGTAGTACCAAAAATAATAATTAATTAGCCGAGATATAGACACCCATGAGTCCAAAACTCCAAACGAAATGGACAATTTTCGCTGCAAGGTACTAGCCATTTGAGCTACCACGATATTTCTTAACGAAGCTTATAAAGTTCTTCCAAACATACAATGGGCTTCCTGACAATGCAGACTATTTCTTTCCTTCCGATTTTAATATAAGTCTCTAAATTTATCAATATCTAACGACTTACATCGGTTAATTGGCAACACAGAGGTTGATATTAGTGGATCTTACTCTGAAAAACACTTGTATCAATATTGTCAATATTCTCTAGATATATATTCAAATTTAATGCACTAACTTTAGTGGAAGACAACCTATCGTCGCCTATAGCGACTTCTATACTGTGTTTTGAAAAAAAAAGTTACATTTACCACATTCTGATAAAGTAATGTTTTTATTTTTTAAAAAAGGGGGCAAGGATACCGTGCTGCTTTTCATATGTTTGTTGTATATTCTGCTTGGAACGCCCAGTTTTCCCGAAGGCCCATTCAGCGCCGAGCCGAAACAGAACTTAGAAGACATCACGACCGCTAAAAAACATAACGCTAATTTGCTGACGCAAATGATGAGCGCGATTGTTCTCCAGGTGTCTTCACGATCTCCTGCCTTCACCTCACCTCCGGGCTCCGGCGTCCTTGATTAGACAATTCCATCAGCACGCGCCACTCGTGCTGTGTGCTGCAATTCTGTAGAGGATATCGATAGTGGAGCGAGGAGCTGATTGTACACTTCCTGTGAACGGACGGAGGTCGGCGGCCGATCTGCCATTGTGGGGGCGCCCGGCGCCGCGCGTACGATGCCACGGCCAGCCGTCCGCGCGGCCGGACCAGGGCGGAAATTCCAATCTGTTTCTTTGGATTTCTAAAAAGTTTTTCTTCAGAAAATCTTACATGCATAAAATATTAAATAAAATTTATTTATAAAATATTTTTAAGAATTAATGTAACTTTGCACGACGAATCTAATGAGCCTAATTAATCCATGATTTATTAACAATACTACAGTAACCGTCATCCAATCATACAGTTAAAGGTCTCATCAGTCTCGTGAATTAATCCTGAGGTTCTATACGTAATTTTTTAAACTGATTTTATTTAATAGCTTAAATTAATGATTAAATATGTACGGAAAATTTTTCGCACTCCAAACAAATTTTAATACCGATAGCCGAGCTGAAAACAGCATGGCGTGGGCAGCTGCGCCGGGCAGTGCAGGTGCGGTGTGCCGGCTGCTCCTCCTGCTTGGCGCGGCGCGGCTCATCCCTCTCGATCACGGCACCGCTGTTTTTTTAAAAGGAAGCAGAGCACTGCTATGTCGTATAAGAAGAAGATGAAGCATTCGTACATTACGTGTCAAAGCGTATATCCCCACACAAACAAACGCACGCACACAACACAAACACTACACCACCACCCCCGACTATATGGCAGAGGAGTATGAAGTAGTCCGTTGACACCTGCGTCGTCGTCACCAACGCTGTGCCATGCCAAAGCCGCAGCCCGCTGCAGGTCCGAGCGGCCACCTGAGCTCCTCCAACATGGGGCCATCACCCTCAAGCCACACACCCCGGATCGTCGATCCCTCTGCTCCAGTGAAGCTTCAGTAGAACACTCTCAACACAGCACCAATGAAAACCACTTATCCTGGCCACTCTGCGTGGGGGCCTCGCCTCTTCCACCGCCTCATACTCCTCTGCCAAGGACTCAGATATCTGAGGCCACAATGAAAGCATCTCCTCTGCCTAGCCGTCGCCGAGATCACAACTGCACCATGCGCGGCAGCTCAAGCCCTCCAGCACCCATAGGCCCTCAGCACCTCCCTGGCAACATCACTGGCCGATCACCAACACCACTACCACAAGCCAATGCGGGTCACCAGATGTGGCGCCTCTAAGGAGAGGACGATGCCTAGGCGCCGCCGTCGCACGAAAAGGTGGACAAGGTTTTCACCTTGAGGTCCCAAGGTTTACACCTAGAGAGCCCCGCGCGGCAAAGGACATGACGCCTTACCATGGTGCCCCCAGCAGAAAAAACGACGCCTCAAGGGCGCTGCCACCATGGTCGCTGACAGGCGTATCAGCGAAGGCTTTTGCCCGACTCATCGCCATGCCTGCCGCCCGCACATGGCCGTGGCAGAAGCCCGCTCCTCATCACTTCCGTATCACTCTACCGGAAGAAGTCCGACGCAGCCCGAAACACCACCACGGTGCCCTAGCAAGCTCCAGCCGGGCCACCCAGCCCCACCACCTAGGTGGCGCTGAACCAACAACACCAACGGGGAAGGAGATGGGGGGCACCTGCTGCTGAAGACGTCCATCGCCGGCCATGGCCATACCCAACCGTCAACCGAAGCCAGCCGAAGCCGGCCGCCGCCATATATCCGGCCGGCTCCCCCAGCCCACCGTCACCAGCTGAGGCCGGCCGCCACGAGCCACCACCGCCAGAACCGGCCGCAGGCGCCCGCGGCCACCGGCTGCACGCAGGCGCCGCCGCCCGCAAGAAATGTCGCCGCCACCCGTCCGGTTCCGCCCCCCTCTCCACCACAGCGCAAGCGCGTCCCCTAGCCGCACAGGCCGCCAGATCCGGGCGACGGTAGCCCGGATCCATGGCCCACCGCCACCGCTGCCGCAGTTGAGGCCGCCGATGCCGGCGAGGTCCCCCAAGGTCGGGACGGCCGCGCCCGCCGTCACCCGCGGAGGAAGGGGAGGAAGGCCGCGCCGCCGCTTTCTAGGGAGCCACGCGGACCTCCGGTGCTTCCTCGAGCGGCGGCACGGCGGCGGGGGGAGGGGGAGCGGCGGCTAGGGTTTCCCGTCCGGCCGCCTGCGCGGGGCGACGCGAGCGGGCCTGCGTGGTCGAAAATCCATTCACGGCGTCGCTGTGACGCTGTCGATCCACTGGCACGCACCCTCCAGCACAGCAGCGGTCGGCCCACCAGACACGGACTGGCTGATGAACGCGCGCAGCTCGGCACGACGGCACCTACTCCCCGCACATCATCACATGACACGACACGACACGAGCGCCCGCCCCGCCATCTCAGCTCAGGAGAACACACGCTGGCTGGTGACTCGCGCGCTGCCCTCGCAGAAGCGGCGGACGGGCACGCGCGGCGTGGCCACGGACCCACCCACGCGCCCCAGGGGGTTTTCTGCTGGGAGAACGGGAGCCATCGTTCAGTCAGGTAGCATGACGCACCGTCGTTTAGCCTGCGGAGGAAGAGGGGGACATGCCAGTCGGAGCGCAGCCAACCCCTTCAGCCCTTCCCACTTGGATTAGTTATAGTTATCTTTAGGCCTTCTCCAATGGTTGAACTAGCACGTCAGCTCTAAGCACTTAAAGAGACAGCTACTCCAATGATCCAACTCTTCACATCTAACTTATAACATAAATGACCCCACACATCATCCTCACATAATTTCGAAATATGTGTATGAGACTGTCTCTTGAACAAGAGCTGGCTCTTAGCTTTTTGCACTGTTCACAGATTAAAAAATTTATGAGATAGCCTAAGAGACAGTCATTGGAGAAGACCTTATAGTGTGCTCAGAGGCTTCAGGGTATCTTTTCAATCTACGGTTAGTTCTTCGAAGGTGGATTTGGTGCCCTCTCAGCTGCATGGACCTCACGATAAGGTAGCAGATGATTTTTGTAGTGCTCACGGCTATCTTTATCAGATTAATGCACTATAAAAAACCATTTAGTGCCAGAAAATGCTGTTAAACCTTTTCGTCACGGCCGAGCCGTGAGTCGTGCAGTTCTAGAATGAAAACGATCGGAAGAAGGTTCCACCACTTTTACTTTCATATTATTTTCTCGAAAACAAAAACGATACGATATTATCGGAAATGAGAACGACGTCAGTATTTCGATAATATTGAAAACGATCGAAATCCATCAAAACGATATTTGGAAAACGGTAAACACATCAAGCTGTAAAACATGACAATAATCCTCTAACCTGACCTATCTCATACCACAGATACTAACGATTTATGTTAATCCCGCCCTACATAGTCACATACATGTTACACAGCAATAAAGCCTGCATAGTGGCATACTTGCTTATATAGCAATGTACCGGGTTGATTGGCGCTTGTGGAAACTTAAAAATCCGATAATTACCGGGGTAGAATACCGATTAAATACGATATTTTTTTGAAAACGAACGGTTTTCGTTTTCGTTTTCTCGATAACCGTTATCGTTTTCGTTTAGACCTTCAATTCAGTAAAATCTCGAAAACGATTCTCGATAATCAGAAATTATCGTTTTCGTTTTCGCCCTTGTTTAGTTCTCAAATTTGGGGACAAACTTTGGACTTTTGGGGTACATGCGCCACTGCAGCATTTCGTTTGTATGTGTAAAAAATTATCCAAAAATTAATTAATTAGGCTCAAAATGTTCGTCTCGTAGAGTACAACAAAACTGTGCAATTAGTTTTTGATTTCATCTACATTTAGTACTCCATGCATGCTATGACAGTTTGATGTGATAGGAATCTTCTTTTTGCATAGTGAACTTTAGGAATAAAATTTGGATATAAACAAGGCCTACCATCCGCCTGCGCACAACAGGCTTGCTTCACTTACTGGTGGTCGAATGTACAGGCCGCATTGCCCAAGGAACAGCGTGGCCGGTTGCTGCGTGCGGCCTGTCCCGTGCCCCGCTGCGGCCCTGCACCCTCATCACGACCCCGCGGCCCGATCCGCTGCGGAGCGGAGCCCAAAAGATGGCACCTGCACCGTCCGAAAGAGAAACGCACTGGCGAGCCGAGCTGTTGTGATTCGTAGAGATTTTGGCCGCTGAAGTTGCGTCAATCATGCCCTTAAAAGGGCCAGCATTTGGTGGCTTGTGGACACCCTATAGCAAAAGCTGACTAACCGTTTGCGCTTAGTGCTACCGCCAAAGGGGTGGATTTGACGGAGACGGTTCTGATGCGTGACTAAAGTTAAGATTCCAACAAGTAGGCCCTGAACTTCCGCAGTTTTTCTCCGATCAGCTAGCAACAACAGCAGTAGCACCGGGGCTTTGAACCATGGAATTAGCAATCGAGGTGGAAAATGAGTGTGAAAGAGGATTGGCAGACGTACTAAAAGTTTCTTTATTTGAGGGCTAAAAGTAACGAAAACGTTGGCAAAAGGTGTCTTGGTAACTCTCGAAGCACTCCGTTTTTTTCGCCAATGCGTGATCTGCAGCTACAAGAGCTGTTTCTTTGTCCTTCTAAATAATATATAGGACATCATAGCATTTCGTTTGTATTTATAAATAATTATTCAAACATTGATTAATTAGGCTCAAGTTGTTCGTCTCGCAGAGTACAACAAAATTGTGTAATTAATTTTTAATTTTATCTATATTTAGTACTCCATGCATATACCGACATTTTGATGTGATGGGAACTTTCTTTTTATATAGTGGAATTTGGGGTGAAATTTAGGAACTAAACAAGGCCTAATCGATTCGCACGGAGTATCTAGGCCTTGTTTAGATGCCAACTTTGGCATCGCAAAGTTTGGACTTTGCCACTGTAGCTGTAGCATTTCATTTGCATTTGTGAATAATTATCCAAACATTGATTATTTAGGCTCAAAATGTTCGTCTCGTAAAGTACAACAAAAATGTACAATTAGTTTTTGATTTCATCTACATTTAGTACTCCATGCATGTGCCAATATTTTGATGTGATGGGAATCTTCTTTTTGCACAGTGGAATTTGGGCCAAATTTGCATCTAAACAAGGCCGATGTAAATTTTGGGGGGGCCAAATTTGGCCCAAAAATGTCACTTCGTCATAAATACGACACCGTAACATTTCGCTTTTATTTATAAAAAATTGTCCAAACATTGATCAATTAGACTCAAAATGTTCATCTTGCAAAGTACAACAAAACTGTGCAATTAGTTTTTGATTTATCTACATTTAGTACTCCATACATGTGCCGACATTTTGATGTGATGAGAATAGAATGGCAGACGTCCTTCTGCTTCCCCCGCTCCCGCTCCAACCCGGCGCCACCATCCCACCCAGCAGCCCCCCGCCGCTGCTCACTCCGAGCCCGGCGGCCACCTCCTCCTCTCCGGCGTGGAAGACCCCTCCGTCCAGCGGCCTCCCGCCGCCGCTCACCCCGAGCCCGACGGCCACCTCCTCCCCAGCACGGAGCCCTGTCTCCCCCTCAAGGACCCCTCCTTGCGGGCTTACAGGGCGGAGCAAAGCCCAGCGATGGTGCCGGGATACGCCTCCTACAGGCAAGTCCGTCGGCGCCACTCCCATATCATTCAAGGCTGCCCTTTTGGAGGGCATTGCTGCGCTTGGACCTGCTCCGGCCCCGGAGGCTCCATCCCTCCCGCCGACGGCCCCTTCCTGCGGCGTCGCGCCTCGTATGGTGGTGCTGCTGGTGAAGGCCCCTTTGGTGGTTCGCGCTGGTCCTAACGCGGACGGGTGGACCACCGCGAAGAGTAGAAGGTCGCGCAAGGAGGCCCAGCGCCTAGCGCGCCGCCCCCGCCGCCACGTCCCAGTCGACCTACGCGGCAAATGCTTCAACTGCTTCTCTACTCATCATCGCGTGGCGTCCTGTCGGTCTAGCCCACGGTGCTTCCGCTGCCAGACAACGGGGCATCGCTCATACAGCTGCCCAAGGTTGGTCTGGCGGCCGGTTTCTTCCTCACCGGCGGTGCTGCGGCCTATGGATTCCCCAGCGGCACCACTGCCGCCTCCAGCTGACGACATAGCTGGCGCCGGTCGGCGACGCCGGAGATCTCGCAAGCGGGGACGTGGTAGTGGCAGGTCTAACCCGGCCTCCTCTCCCACCCCCGGGGGTTCTGAAGCTTCCCCTTCCCTCGCCTCGAGCGATGATGATCGCCTGATCACCGGCGCTGGCCACTCCATGCGGCCGCGTCATGTGATCAGTCGCTCGGTCGCCATTGCTCGGCGGGAGGAGGAACTCGTCGGCCGCGCGCTCGTCATCTCGGTGATCGCGGATAACCCCGGTGACCTTGCGGGCTCCATTGTTCCCGCGGTGGCTCAACGGTTCGAGATTGAGGAAGCTCTGCTGCCCTTGTACCCTTTGGGTCCGGCAAGCTTCCTTTTGATCTCACCAGATGTGGCCACAGCATCTAGAATCTCCAACGACAGAAGATCTTTCTCCTTCCCTGCCGGTCGCCTTCACGTTGCGCGCTGGAACCGCTTTGCTCAGTCTCCTTCGGCTGGGACGCTACCTTCCGCCGTGGAGCTGGAGCTCAGGGGGATCCCAGCGCATGCCTGGGACATGGATACAGCTGCACAACTGATCAGTGATTGCTGCCTCCCCCAAGACATTCACCCTGAGACGGCCATGCAGAGGGACACCTTCCGGCTTGCTGCCTGGTGCTCTGATCCGGGCCGCATTCCCCCAGTGATTGACCTGGAAATCTCTGAACCGGTGGTGGCGGGTCTGGGTGTTCGTCAAGTCAAGCGCTCCCTCACGTATCCTGTGGCAATTTCGGTCAGGGTTCTCGGCAGCCCTTCACCGGTAGATGACCCTCCGCTGCCTCCTTCGGCCGATGGTGATGACTCTGGCCGGTGCCGATGTTGGCAACGCCGGTCGGTCTCTTCTCCGGCGCCGACGGTGGAAGGCGAGTCGGGCGCCGCCAGGGGGGCCCACCGTGTCCCTGTGCATGCGCGGCTGGGCCCATCTGGCGCTGGCTGCAACGACGACGGTGCCCGAGGCGCCTGCTGGGATGCCGCGCACGGCATTGATGGCCGGTCTCCCCGGGAGATGGACCAAGTTCATGCTGTGGCCGCGGCGGCCGCCGCCTCAGTCTCTACATCCGCTGGGACGCGGCTTCGGCCTCTCCGCGAATGGCAGCTGTGGTTACGCCCGAGGCACCATTGCCCTCCATCCCTTCGCATGGCGGGGATTTCGCGGCGGCCCCGCTGCCCCTGGCGTGCGACGGCATTGTCGAGCTGGCTCCGCTGCCCCAAACGTCGACGGCCTTGATAGCCTGGGAGGAGACCAAGGAGTTATTTCTGGAGGCCAATTGCTCTCCCTATGCTGGGCCTTCGGAGGCTTCTGGCCCACCAAATTCTGAAGAAGACTGGAGCCCAACGGCTCCACAGGAGACTGCGTCAGAACCAGCCCAAGTTGTGCAGGCCTCCCGCTCTGATGGATGTGGCCCACACTTGGTTGCCCCCTCGACTGAAACAAGCAGGGCAACAATTAGCATTCAGCCCATCCTCGATCCAGTATCGGAATGCTTCGTTGAGCCAGTCGCTTCTCCTGCCCAGATGGATAAGGAGCGAGCCGCCCCAACCTGCGCCATCGATGGTCGGGGCGAAGCAGTATCCTCTATCGAGTGTCCGTTGCAGCACTGTCCCCCGGCAATGGTGGGGGAATTAGCTGCACCTGCCTCGGGGGATGTGGCGCCTCCTCCACTTCGGGTCTACTCCCGACGGCGGCAACGCACTAGGGCTGGTACGCCGCCACCAGCTCCCGATTCCAGCGAGGGGGCAGCCTTGGCCACCCCAATCGAGAAGCTCAGTGATGTCTGCAAGCCTGTGAGCAAGCTGCTTCCCCAACCAGTGATCCCGAAGCGAAGAAGGAAAGCTCCTCCGTCCGGGTCGCTGCCACGCTGCAGCCGGCGCATTGCAGGAGCTAATCCCTGCTCGCCGGAACCTGTGATCTCGGATGCGCAAAAGCGGGTTATGAGACAGCTTGGTTTTGATGACCGAGAGGTAATTGATCCTGCTGCCCAAGATCGATATTTCAAGCTTTATAAGCCTCTGCTTTCTGAGTCCAACCTCTGTGCTCTTGCTGCTATCTTTGGTTGGATGGTTGGGGAGGGAGAGGAGGCTCGCTCACCTGGTATTCTCGTGGGGCTGTAACTGTTGTCCTTGGGTCGGTTTCTAGCTCTTGATAATAATGAATCATGCATCTATTCTTATTTGGAATGCGCGGGGGCTCAATCAGAGGGACCGCCGAAATTCTGTCCGGGATACTATTCTTTCTAGTAATACGGATATTGTCTGTCTTCAAGAAACCAAGGTTGCAGAGATGTCGCAGCGCCTATTCGTCTCTGTGTTTGGCTCTGCTTTCGACAAGTATGTTGCACTACCGGCTATGGGAACTAGAGGTGGCGTCTTAATTGCCTGGAAAGGAAGTTCGTGTCAAGCAATTGCCACAAGAGTGGACTCTCATTCTGTCTCGGTTCTATTCTCAGAACAGGAAGGCAGAAACTGGTGGCTCACTGGTGTCTATGGACCATAAGAGGATGAGGAGAAGGTACAGTTCCTACAAGAGCTTCGGGATATTCGAGCCCTCTGTAATGGACCTTGGTTGGTAGCCGGCGATTTCAATCTCATATATCAAGCTGCTGACAAGAACAATGCTAATCTGGATAGAGCAATGATGGGTCGTTTCAGGCGATTCCTTGATGATATGGAAATCAAAGAAATACCTCTACATGGGCGAAAATACACTTGGTCCAATGAGAGGCGTTCACCCACTTTGGTCAGACTAGATCGAGCATTCTGTTGTATGGAATGGGAGGGGATTTTCCATGACTCAGTACTACAGAGTACAACATCAGGGGTATCTGATCACTGCCCTCTCATTTTGGGCCTCAAAGTTAAAACCAGTGGCAAACGAAGATTCCATTTTGAAAGCTTCTGGACCAAGGTGCCAGTTTTTTGGATGCTGTGAAGCAAAACTGGGAAGCTCCTGTGCAATCTAATTGTGCAGTTGAGCGCCTATTTTTGAAATTGCAAAGGCTCAGCAAAGGTCTGCAAAAATGGGGACAGAGGAAGGTGAGGAACATCAAAATTCAACTTGAGATGGCCAAAGAAGTCCTCCATCGTCTTGAAATTGAAAGAGACTCTAGGGACTTATCTGACAATGAGGAATGGCTAAGAAAGAAACTCAAGCTTCATTGCCTGGGATTAGCGTCCTTGGAACGTACGATTGCCCGGCTGCGTTCGAGGATCCTATACTTACAGGAAGGTGATGCTAACACATCATTTTTCCATCAGCAAGCAAGGTACAGAAAAAAGAAGAATTTCATTTCTAAATTAAAGGTTGGGGACCAGCTGGCTGTATCTCAGGAGGATAAACAGGCTGCAGTATTGAATTTCTATGAAAACCTTCTTGGGCTGCCCGAGGAGAGGGAGTACACCATAGACCTTGCTGAAATTGGATTACAGCGACACGACCTCTCAGCTCTAGATGCCCCTTTTTCAGAAGAAGAGGTGTGGGCAACTATAAAAGATCTGCCTCCGGACAAAGCTCCAGGACCGGATGGTTTTACAGGCCAGTTCTATAAATCGTGTTGGAACATTATCAAGGGAGATATCCTGATGGCTCTTGACGCCATATATAGGGGTCATGTATTTAAGTTTCGGCTCCTGAATACGACCTTCATTACTCTGTTAGCGAAGAAACAGGATGCTGTTCAAGTACAGGACTACCGGCCTATAAGTCTGGTGCACAGCTTTGCTAAGCTAGTCACCAAGATTCTGGCAAATCGTTTAGGCCCGATTCTTCCCACATTGGTGTCCACAAATCAAAGTGCTTTTGTGAAGGGTAGACGAATTCATGACAACTTCATGTTTGTCCAACAGATGGTTAAAACCTTGCACAGAAACAAGAAAAAGGAAGCCCATATTCTTCTCGAGCTGGATATTTCTAAAGCTTTTGACTCGGTTTCCTGGCCTTTCTTGCTAGAGATTCTGAATCATGTGGGGTTCGGACGAAAAATGGTGTGATCTCCTATGTTTGCTCTTGTCTTCCTCCTCCACTCAAATATTGATGAATGGAGAACCGGGTGAGCCTATTATCCATCGGCGTGGCCTCAGGCAGGGCGACCCTCTCTCCCCTATGTTATTCATCTTGGTCATGAACGTCCTGAATTCATTGGTTGAATATGCTACAAGGGAGCAGCTGCTGGCACCTTTGGCCTTTCCTCAAGCTCGGCATCGAATTTCCTTCTATGCCGATGATGCAGTATTATTTTTTAGGCCTATAAGAGAGGATCTTCTTGTAACTGGGAGGCTGCTTGAGCTTTTTGGACATGTATCAGGGCTTCGAACCAATTTATCCAAAAGCTCAGCTTCTCCCATCCATTGTTCTGCTGAGGAATTGGCCCTCACAGCAGATATTTTGTCTTGTGCTATCAAGGAATTCCCCTGTACCTACCTTGGGCTGCCTCTCACCATTGGTAGACCTCCCAAGGAAGTCTTGCTGCCTTTAATTGATAAGATTGCTAATTATCTCCCAGGATGGAAGGCCTCGTTAATGAATAGAGCCGGAAGATTGGTAATGGTTCGAGTAGTTCTTACCGCTACTCCCATTTATTTTTTAATTGCCATGGACTTGCCAAAATGGGTCATCAAAGCTATTGACAAGAGAAGAAGGGGTTTCTTTGGCAAGGACATGATCATGTTAACGGTGGCAATTGTCTGGTGGCTTGGGAAAGGGTGCAGCGGCCGCTTGAGTATGGTGGACTTGGTATCCATAATCTGGAGCTTATTGGGTGTGCTCTAAGGATGCGTTGGCTTTGGGCAGAAAAGACCGATCCGGAAAGACTTTGGGCTGGACTTCATATTCAGGTCCCCCACAAGGCCCAGGCCTTATTCAACATTGCAGTTAATGCCATCGTGGGAAATGGTGAGCAAATTCGTTTTTGGACTGATAGGTGGCTGGATGGACACACTATAGGTGAATTGGCCCCAAATTTATTCGGTGCTGTCCCCAAGCGCACAGCCAAGCGCAGAACAGTAGCTCAAGCACTCCATAATCTGTGTTGGGTAGATGACATAAAAGGTGCTCTCACAGTTCCGGTCCTATTGGAGTACCTGCAGGTTTGGGACTTGGTGGATGGAGTGGTTCTTCAGCATGATGCTCCTGATCAGTATGTTTGGAAGCTAACTCCATCTGGGGAATACAACAGTAAATCTGCTTATGCTGCCTTCTTTGTGGGAACAATTAAGTTTGGTCCCTGGAGAAGGATCTGGAAGAGCTGGGCGCCTCCTCGCTGCAAGTTTTTCATTTGGCTGGTGTTCCATAATCGATGTTGGACTGCTGACCGACTTGCTAAGAGGGGGCTGGCACACCCAGAGGCGTGTCCCCTCTGCGATCAGGCTGAGGAAACCATCCACCATTTGCTGGTCGGATGCGTTTTCACTCGTCAAGTGTGGGCCTTGATTTTTCAGTAGCTAGGCCTCAACAATCTGACTCCAGATCCTTCTGCGTCTCGTTTCTCCAAGTGGTGGTGGTCAGCAATCTCCTTGGTGCTTAAAGATGACCGGAAAGGTTTAAATTCCCTGATTATCCTAGTGGCTTGGGAGGTCTGGAAGCACCGCAACTCCTGTGTTTTTGAGGGGACTAGTCCTAGCATTCAGGAGGTTCTCCGGGCTGTTCACACCGAGGGCAACCATTGGTGTAATGCTGGAGCTAAAAAGCTCCAGGAGCTGTTGTTGAGGTCGCCAGCTTTGGGCATTTAGGCCCTTAGGTCCATGGTCATGTTTTTTCCTTTTATTTGTGGTGCTTCCTTTTTAAATTAGTGTGGGTTGTACCTTTTTCTCTCTACCTTAATGAAATGACACGCAACTCTCCTGCGTAGTTCGAGAAAAAAATATTTTTTTACACAGTAGAATTTAGGGGGTGGAATTTAGGATCTAAACAGGAACTTGGGAACTAAACAAGCCCTAGTATGACAGTATGCTAGGCACTGAGGTGTGCCTGCTCTCATTTCCGGGTAACGCTCCTCATTTTCTTTTCGTAAGGACCGCCGATACATTTTCTTTGCGAGAAACCGTATACAAGGCCTAGACACAAAATTAAGAAACCGTAGACGACATATAAAAAGGGACGGAGAGAGTATGAGTAAATAAATACGAACCTTTTTCTCAATTTTCACGAATCTAGACACAAAACACAGCCAAAAAGCATTCGAGTTCGGGATGAGATTACGCTCTGACAAAAGCAAGAGATAAGCATTCGAGTTCAGGAGTCGGTGAGTCGGTGAGGGTACTGCCATGCCATGCTGGTCACAGTGCCGCGCACCGGTAGAAGCCGGGAAACATTTGATTTTGCCTGCAAGAACTAGGGCCACGAACTCCACTGACCACAGTGCCGCGCAATGTCAGCTGTCCTTGGATTTTTTTACATTATTACTTCTCTTTTTAAATAGAGGATCAGAACAGAAGCAAAGCACCACGCTGGTGTGATTTTGCTTTCCACCCGACGACGGGGCCTGCCTGAAAGCGTGAAACCCGGCCCTAGGCAGGCACCGCCTGGCGCGGCGCGAAGCCGGGGTCGGCGAGAGACGAGCGAGCGAACCCAAGCCGACAGCCGGCACGACCCGGCCGCGTGCCGGACCGGCTCCCGGCGTGGGGCGCGTGCGCACCAGCCCAGCCTCTGCTCTCCTTTCCGCTTTGCGGCTGTGGGGGCCACGGACGGGGTCTCTCGCTTCAAACTTCGAAAAACGGGTCGCCTTCCCCGTCTGGCCGTTCCCACCACGGCACATGTCCGTCTGTGCACCTGCACGCGGCACGCCTGCACTGCGCCATCATACCATTTCCCATTCACCGCCTGGCGCCATCAGCCTGCGCCGTCACCGCCGCGCTTCCGCGGTCGCACTCCGCCGAAGGACCCCGGACCCAAGTTTCCCTGCCCGCCGCGCTCGTCCGTGGCGCGCGCCGATGGACGCGTCCACGCCCAGGGCGGCCGCGCCGCCGCCGTCGTCGAACAATGCGGCGGATCACGTCCTCCTCATCCCGCCCGACCACCCCTCGCCACCGACGCCGCCGCACGCGGGCAGCAACAGTAGCCAGCAGCAGCCCAAACCCTCGCAGAACCCCGAGAAGCCGCCGGTGGTCTCGAGCCCCTCGCGCCCGCCGCTGCCGCCCGCGCTCCTTCGCCGCCGCTCCTCCATCTCCAAGCCCAAGTCCCGCTTCGTCGAGCCGCCCACCCCGACGCACCCGGACTCCGCCCACCCTTCCCCCGTCCACCCCGCCGCCGCCGCCGCCGGCTCGCTGACCGCCACCCCGACCCACCGCGCCGCCGCCGTCTCCACCCCGCACACCCCCGCGGACGCCGACGACGAGGAGGACCTCTTCCGCAACAGGGACGGCTCCCGGACCTCCGCGGCGCGGTGCCGCCGCCGGGCGCGCCTCGGCCTCGAGCTCTCCGTGCTCGTCCTCTTCCTCGCGCTGCTCGTCGTCAGCCTCGTCGCGCGCCCGCTCCAGGGGCGCGTCCTGTGGGGGCTGGAGATCTGGAAGTGGTGCGTCATGGTCACCGCCGTCTTCTCCGGCCACCTCCTCAGTCACTGGCTCGTCACGCTCATCGTCTTCGCCGTCGAGCGCAACTTCCTGCTGCGCACCAAGGTGCTCTACTTCGTCTTCGGGCTCAAGAAGAGCTTCCAGGTCTGCCTCTGGCTCGCGCTCGTGCTCATCGCCTGGTCCCAGCTCTTCGACCGCGAGCTCGGACGCCCGTACAAGACCGCCAGGATCCTCAACTACGTCTCCAGGTTCCTCGCCTCCATGCTCATCGGCTCCGTCATCTGGCTCGTCAAGACCTTCCTCATGAAGCTGGTCGCATCCACGTTCCACCGCAAGACTTTCTTCGATCGGATCCAGGAGAGCGTGTTCCACCAGTACGTGCTGCAGACGCTGTCGGGCCCGCCGCTGATGGAGCTGGCGGAGAATGTGGGCCGGGAGGGAAGTGGGCTTGGGCGGGTCAGCTTCAGCAGAGCCAAGGAGGAGAAGGAGAAAGGTGTGCCGGAAATGATCGATGTCGCCAAGCTTAGAAGGATGAGCCAGGAGAAGGTGTCAGCATGGACGATGAGAGGCCTCATCACAGCAATCCGAAGTTCTAGGCTGTCAACCATATCTAATACTATCGAGAGCTTTGATGATGTCGATGGCATGGAACAGAAGGATAAAGAGATAAATAGCGAGTGGGAGGCCAAGGTGGCTGCATATGCCATATTCAAGAATGTCGCAAGGCCCGGCTATAAGTGAGGATCGGAGAACTTAAATTATTTTTTCAGTAGCCATTTCTTATCTATCTGCATGCCTTAACATGTGCAGTTCATTTCAATTGTTTGCATAGGCACATTGAGGAGGTAGATCTGCTGAGATTTCTCACAAAGGAGGAGGTGGACCTGGTGATCCCACTGTTTGAGGGAGCATCAGAGACAGGAAAGATAAAAAAGTCTGCTCTGAAGAATTGGGTGGTAATGAGAAAACTGAATGCATTTACTATCACCATTTTCCTTCTATTTCAGATTTTATAGGACCATATTATAGGTTGGTTATTTCTCATGGCTAGAATTTTGGTTTTACGCACTGGTGCAGTCTTAATTGTGGGTTCTGAGACCTGTGTGGTAGCCGAAACTTGTAATTGAGTATGCAAACATAGCCTAAGTTGCATATTTTGAGGATTATGATTTATGCGTTTTTATCATCTGCTTTAGTTTTTAATTATTTTCAAATCACACCGCATTGTTTAGTCCTTGCAAATTAGTTGATTCCTTGAAACAGAAAACAATACAACCTGATGAAAATAGCTCCTGTTTGTTTGGTAAATATTGATGCTCCATCAATCCATCATTGATATAGACATTGAATTGATTCATGCTGGATGGATCTCTGTTTGCACTCCTGATCTTGTTCTACTACCAGGTCAAAGCATACCTCGATCGCAAATCACTAGCACATTCTCTGAATGACACAAAGACAGCAGTTATGCAACTTCATAACCTCATCAGTGTGATAGTCGTCATCATAATCATCGTCGTCACACTACTGTTGATGGGCATTGCAACGACCAAAATCCTCGTTGTCATCTCGTCCCAACTTCTGGTTGTTGTATTCATATTTGGGAATGCCTGCAAGACTGTATTTGAGGCCCTTATATTTGTATTCATCATGCATCCGTTTGATGTTGGTGACCGCTGTGTTATTGATGGAACACAGGTAACTTCTAGGCCACCCTTTCTTTCTGGCACCTGTTTCCATTGATTTCCTATGTTATGTTGCTGACATGGATGTCCTCTGATGATAGATGACTGTCGAAGAAATGAATATATTGACTACTGTTTTCTTGAAGAATGACAATGAGAAAGTGTATTATCCAAACTCTGTATTGTCCACAAAGCCAATCAGCAACTTCTACCGAAGCCCTAACATGTATGACACGATTGATTTTGCTATTGATGTTTCAACTTCGATCGAGAGCATTGGAGCTTTGAAGTCCAAAATCAAAGGGTAAATTCTGTCACTTAATCTGAACTGTCATAGTTCATATTTTAACTTCAGAGGTTGCGGTTCAGCATAGTAGATATTCAAATCTGCATATGATGTGAACAAAGAATCTGAACGTAGTCTCATGTTCATGTGAATAGGATTTGTATCCATGCTAGCAATTGTCATTGGTCCCTTACTTTCAGGTACTTGGAGAGCAAACCAACACATTGGCACCCTGTACACACGGTAAACCTGAAGGACATCCTGGATGTGAACAAGATCAACATGTCTCTGTCTGTCCAGCACACAATGAACTTCCAAAACATCAGGGAGAAGAACCTCAGGAGGTCTGAGCTTGTCATGGAGCTAAAGAGAATATTTGAGGAAATGTCCATCCGCTATCACCTTCTTCCTCAGAAAGTTGAGCTCACCTATGTCGGCTCAAACCCATTGCCCATGGCTGTTGCTCATACAAGATAGAAGATGGGTAGCTGTTATACTGACAACTGATGAGTGATGACTGATTTCATGGTGTCAAATGGCCAGACCATGTCACCAAGTTACCGGGCCAATGGGGAACCGCAGATGCACTGGTACTACCAACCAAAGGTTCAGAGAAGGCGACGACGAAATTGTCCACGGGATGAGGAACGCGGCCTGGTTCAATGTTCCCGGTCACTATAGATCTGACAACTAATCTCTAGGTGTGTAGCCTGTACTCAAAGTTATTCAAACTGCATGCATGCTGGAATGATCGTGCTATATTTTGTGCCAGATAATGAATTTGTAAGCGATGGAATTGTGAGTGGTACTGGTGATTGATGCTTCGGGCCATAATCTTGTGTTTACCATACGCCCTGTTCGCCTGGCTTATCAGCAGCCAACCAGCAGTATTTTCTATCTGCACAAACCAACACCAGCTAGCAGTATTTTTCTCTCAGCACAAATTAACACCGGTCACCCGCCAGCCAAATGACCATAACCCGTGACTTTTCATCCTTCCGGTCGATTCCACCTCCACTCTCCCAAGTAACAATACATTCGGATTCATTCTTGACATTCTAAACATGTGGCTCCGCACTTTTGACATTATAAAGTATAAACATAGAGTTCGCAAATTTGACATCTACATCAATGACACATTAACGTACCTGCCATTTTCCATTTTCTAGCGACTGAAAGGACCAAAATGACCCCGAGCACATAGGCTTATATGCTCCATCAATTTCCCGTCTCTCTGACCGTGGCGATTTGCCCATCGCCTGCTCGTGGTGCCTTCCTTGACGCCTCCGACTGGCCGGCCGCTGGCCGCAGTGCCTCCCTGGCTGGCCGCCCGGCCGCCTGTTGGTCGGCACAGCCGCAAGCTACATGCTCGGCTTCCCCGTTGGGACTTGGGAGCTGCCGGCGCTAGTGGCCGGGGATGACTGAAGCATGAACAAAATAGAATGAGGCGTGCAGATTTCAGGTGCTTGCGCAGTGCAGGTGACTGAAGGTGGCAGTATAGGTGATTGCGCATTTGGTGAAGATTACTTGATGCAGTTAGACGAAGATAAAAAATCTAAGGGATGATTGATTGGGGATTCCGGCGTGTGCACGTTGACACCGGCGGACGGAGGGCAGCGCCCTGGCAACCTGCGATCACGCGAGATCTTGGCAGGCTGGACACAGGTCTCGGTGCAGTTTCAACTGCACCGATCTGATCCGATCTAACCCTGTTATTTTTTTTTATTTTCAACCCGCCCATCGTTTGGTGACAGAGCCGGGCTCGAACTGTCACCGCTGAAATCTTGCGGTGGCTACCGAGCCGGACTTGAACTGTGGGAGCTGTCCCCTACACACATGATGCAATACAATCTCGCGTTCAATATACCCAACATGAATCCAAGACGAGCATGCACTGTAAGGAAAACAAGGTACAACGGAGGGGATGGTAACTTCAAAACCAAATCATCCTTGTATATACATGAAAAGTAAGAGAAAATAAAATACAATCCCAATCCAAAACCAAAAGCTTCTAAGCGTATGAATCCCTGTAGACAAAAATACAAGCATGCGAGCAGATTGGGTTGGATAGAAGAAGAATCTCGAGCAGGTAGCACACCGATGATCATGAGCATGTCGACGACGCGAACCAGGAGATCGCTGGTGTAGTGGTGTGCAGCTCCACCAACGGTAGTTATGCACACGCTAGCGCATCGATCCACAACGACGCAGCCTCGTTCCATTGACATGCACCTAGAAATACATATGCAAATCCAAAACCATCGTCGTCCCTGCGCATCAAAGAAACAAACATATCAAAAGAGCACCTTGAATCAAAGGCAACAACTACGGAGAGCATAAATTAGAGAATCGGAGATTAGATTGGAAAAATCGAGTAAAACCGGGGAAAGCGGTGATTGAATTAACCTCGGCCGGGTTCCCGGAGCTGTCGAGACCTCGGAGCTGCCTGCCACGTTGGGGCACTGTCGCCTGAAGAACAGGAGCTGGAGGTGACGAGGTAAAGTATACATTACAGTCCGATACGAGATACCTACAAAGGATGAAAGACACATATGGCACGATGCAGAGAGAGGCCGAGGCCGCCGAGCGTACGCAAGATTGCGGGAGACACGTTCAGAGCCGGTGCTTGTGGCACCTCGCACGGCCGTGCTGACAGCATGTGAGGCCATGCTAAGTATATATGTGGTCATCGACAAAGTTATGCTGCACGGTAAATTGCTAGGAGGACGCAAATTAAAGCAGACCTTGGATGTAAGTATTATTTATGTGCCAATATGTTGTCGAGAAAGTTCATATATATATATATATATGGGGAAGGTATACTCTATGGCCGGCCATAGAATAGTTATTCTGTAGTCACCTCTTTTTACTGTAGTTTTATGTAGTAATTTACTATAATTTCAATACATATTTATGGTAATTGGGTTACTATAACACACATGGAGATATTTACCATTATATTATAGTAAACTACTTAGTAAGAAGTTACTAAAATCTCGTGAATTACTATAGTCTATGGCCGGTCATAGAATAACTATTCTATAGCCACTTTGAGTTACTATAATTACTGTAGTAATTCACGAGATTTTAGTAACTTCTTACTAAGTAGTTTACTATAATATAATGGTAAATATCTCCATGTGTGTTATAAGTAACCAAATTACCATAAATATGTATTATATATATATAAATATAAAACCTATAGTCTATGGCCAGCCACTTTGAGTTACTATAATTACTATAGTAATTCACGAGATTTTAGTAACTTCTTACTAATCAGTTTACTATAATATAATGGTAAATATCTCCATGTGTATTATAGTAACCCAATTACCATAAATATGTATTGAAATTATAGTAAATTACTACATAAAACTACAGTAAAAAGAGGTGGCTACAGAATAACTATTCTATGGCCGGCCACAGAGTATACCTTCCATATATATATATATATAGAGAGAGAGAGAGAGAAAATTCATTCTACACGCACGTGTAGCTACACCCACATGTGTATCTCATGATATATGATGAATCTGATTCAACGAAGAGTATGCACATGTAGTATTGATGATACTAGATTATCTGTGATGATATATACGTTGGGTATGTAAGCATACATTGAGTATATGTACATACTATTTTATATAGTATTATAAATGTATACTCAAAAATATATTTAAAAATAGGGTTGATTTTGAAAAATTTTCATGTAACTAGCTTTGAAGTATCTTAGAATTAGTATATGAACATACTAAAAATGATAAACTAGTATGCGAACGTACGTACAATGGTACACTGATAGTGGGTGTATAAAACTCGTCATATATATATATATATATAGGAAAATTTCTTTCTACATGCGCATGTAGCTACCTTCACCTGTATATCTCATGTTAGAAGATGTGTATGACTCAATGAAGAGTATGCACATGTAGTATATGATGATACTAGACTATCTGGGTGGTATGTAGGTTGAGTATATAAGTGTACTTTAAGTATGTGTACATACTAATTTCTACATACTAGTATAATGATATAATCATAATAAATTTTAAAAATAGGGTTGTTTCTGAATTTTTTCGTGCAATTCGCTTTGAAGTATCTTAAAATTAGTATGCGAACATACTCAAACTGATAAATGAGTATGTGAACATACACACAATGATATATTGATGATGATGGTAGCTACAAGCGCTTGTAGATAAAACTCGTCATATATATATATATATATATATATATATTCCTCATGCATGTGAACACGACACCATCAATTCTATAAACTCCAAAATGTACGTATTTGTAGATGTCGCCAACACCTATCAGGAATCGCACAAGGTTTCGCTTTAGTAACCCTACGGTAGTTGCTGCTGCATTGTGGCCGATGGTGGTGTCATGTGGCTAGCAGTTTCTATTATTGTGATGTTTGTCGCGGGGTCATTTTCACCTTGGGCTTCCGTGTGATAGTTGTTGCGTTATAATTGTGTTGTTTGTATTTCATCTTCTGTACCAATGTATAGGTTTGTATGTTAATTGCCAGCTTATGTTTAAAATAAATATATATTAACTTTAACTTTTAAATTTATTTGGGTAGTACAAATAGATGGTTTTTTTAGCTGGAGCAACACACGGGCATATTTACTAGTCCAACAAAAGAAAATATAGGTACACATAAAGCCTATGGCATTTAGGTTTAGGTTTGGTGAAAAACACCCTCCAACAACCTCTTCAATTGGATATCCAAATATATATATTCTCTATTCCGGATTTCTCGCTAGCCAAAGATGAAGAGCGAGATGACTCTTTAGACTACGCACAAGATATATAAATAATTTTTAATCAAATAATTCTCTAAATGATGATTTAGAGAGTATATTTTAGATAAGCTCTTGGAGATACAAATGCAAAAAAAGAGAAAGAAAATTATTGAAAAGATAGAATGACAAATAAATCAATGTGCTACTATATAGATGTCAGATTTACGAAGTTTATATTTACAATGTCAAAAGTGCCAAGCCACGTGTTTAGACTTTAGAGTATTAAAAATCCGAATTTCTCGTCAGCTACCTTCTCTATTCTCTTTCCTTTTTCTCTCTCCGTCTTCTTTCTCTTCTGCTTTATCCTCCCCCATCTTCGATAAGGATGGTGGCACAAGCTCTTTCTCTCCTTCCATGACAAAACTCCATGGGTTACAGATGGCTAGGGGGGCTGAAATAATAAAATAGAGAGAAAGAGGAAGAGAAATGAGAGGAAGAGGAGGAAGAAGAAGTATGAGGAGGATCAGCACCCCCCAGGGGGCAATCCTGCCTCCGCCGCTGGGGACAAGGGACAGTGGCTGGTGCATGCTTGGCAAGATCCCGACGGATGTCTCGACGCGAGCGGGTTGGTGCGGCGGCGGCGCCCCGGTGTAGGAGTTGCGGGGGCAGGTGCTCCAGCCTCCGCGCTGTGGCGGCGAGCCCAACGTACCGACGACTGGGGAGGCGGTGCCCCCGCGAGCAACGGTCGGGAAGCGGCTCACCCCAGGCCGGGATCTCCCGCGACCTGCTCAGATTTTTTTATTTTTCTCTAAAATAGTTTCATCTATGACTTTTTTCTCTTAAGTTTTGGGCTCTATAGTTGTTGATCTGGTATTTTCTTTTTTCTTATAAACATACTAGCAAATATGCCCGTGGCGACACGCACGTGCTACTTTCATTTTGCCGGCGACCACGACGCTGTTGTTTTGACGATGAAGAGTCCTGGGTTAATACTTCATAGTGCATGTCACTTTTGGTTCATGTATATTTTGATGATGAGTAGTGCTGGGTTCGTACTGTTTCGTCAAGCGTGTTTTGACGAAAAAAGAGCCCGACAGGTGGGGTCGTATAAGGGATAATGTTTCAATGACTGGTGGGTCCGTCAGCTGTCGAAAGTTTTGGATCTTTATAGTATAGATAGATGTTTGCTTTTAATTATTTGATTACATAACTTTTTATTAAAATGTTCATAATGTTTCTCTTTTTGATTTTTTTTGCTTTATTTTTTGTTTCTAAATTTTTTCTATAATTATTAGTATAATTTTTGTGACGCAACTTTTTTGCATAATTTTTTTGTTTGTAAAATCTACTTGTGTAATGTTTTGTCTATATAACTTTTGTAGTTTTGTTCATAACTTTTTCTTTAATACTTTTTTGAATTACTTGTAGTTATTCTTATTGTTCTAAATACTTACTGTAATTAACGTTTCGTGTCAAAAGTTCTGTGCAATATATTTTTATATATTTTAATGTAATTTTGTTTCTAAACATTTTGTCACACGTTTTCTATCTTATTGTTATGGGGACCACAGATGATAATGATTTTTCTGAGTGTGGGACCGGCAGACTCCATACATGCACTTTTTTTTAGTTTGAGGAGCAGCTAGTTTCCATCCGGACGGTTGCCCGTAAACCGCTTTAGGGTTGCCTTTGACCCCATTAGGATATGTTAAGACCCCAATAGTAGGTAACAGTGATTAATCACAAAATGCTCTTAGGCTGTGAGAGTGAAGTTGGCCTTACAAAGCACATAGCCCCATGTCTCGTGGGGGTTGTGAGGAACCGAACACGACGGACTAGAACGGTTGCAAACACATTACAGGAGAGGAAGTGGGTAAGTGACATCACTGGTGCATTGACAGTCCAAGTTATTCTCGAATATCTGGATCTCTGGGAGAGATCGAATGCCATCGGGCTTGAGGGTGGCACACCAGACCAGCTGGTTTGGAAATGGACTGCAGACCATACATTTTATATAGCATCGGCATACAAGGCTTTCTTCATTGGAAAGACTTAGCTCCATGGGCGAAGGTATTGTGGAAGACGAAGGCACCAAACCGCTGCAAATTCTTTGGTTGGCTCGTGTTACATGGTCGATGTTGGACGGCGGCGAGGCGCAAGCGCCATAATCTGTAGGAAGATGACCGGTGTGTTTTGTGCGATCAGGATAGCGAAACAACTACGCATCTCCTGCTCGGGTGCTCTTTCTCGCGTGAGGCCGTCTGGCTCCTGGTGTTGCAACCGCTGCATTGCCAGCATCTCTGCCCAGGAGCTGTTGAATCATCTCTATCCGACTGGTGGCTCTCTGCACGGAAGCACCTCTCGAAGATGCAAAGAAGATCCTTTGATTCATTGGTACTCCTCACTGCGTGGATGTTATGGAAGGAGCGTAATTCACGGACTTTCAACGGCATGCCAACTTTGGTAGTTCCTCTGGTGCAATCCATCTTCGGTGAGGCACGCAACTGGTCAAAGGCTGACTGTGCGGACCTGTCAGCAACTTGATCAGGCTGTCACTGATGGAAATGGTAGCCAAATTGTATCCATGTAATTGGTCGTTGATGTGTCGTCTTCCTCTTTTTCTTTTTCTTGGCCCCTCGAACAATCTGTTCTAGAGGCGGGTTCGTTGTAATTTCTTCTTCGCTAATACGAAAAAGAAATGGGACTATTGAAGCTGTCTACATTTAACTGGAGAACCCCTTTCAATGGGCCTATAGTTTTCCTGGCCTACACCGCACAGAATAATATGAACAATCGCCAAGGACAGTGCAATTGTCTATTTGTCATGTCAAGTGGCATGAATTTTCGTTTATATTTAGGCGAACAACCACCATCATTGTTGCTTTCATTTCTTGATGTTTTTCATCCTTAACAAGTTAGGTCTGAATTTCGGGAGCAAATTATAAGGCAGACGGAGCAGCCCCCTGCTACTGTGTCGTTACGTTTGATGTTGACACTCATGAGACGTGGACATCGCCTGATCGGCCCAATTTTGCGCGGCCAAGCTACTTGCACGTAAGCACGTTGCCTCGCAGCTTTCGGATGGAATAGAAGAGGTAGGTTACTAATGGAAAGCTGGACCTGTAACTGACAAAGGGCAGGAGATGTGACCGGTAGGGACCGGCGATGGTGGCAGCTGTTGGTTTTAAGGAGGAACCTCTCTGTTCCTACGGGCAGATGCACGTACCGATCAAATGTTAAACATGATTACTACTGCTACCTCCGTTCCAAATTACCATTCGTCTTATTCAAAAATTTTTGTAAATATTATTTATTTTATATGTGACTTGTTTTATTATCGTATATATTTCAAATATAATTTATTGGTTTGTATATTTAGATAAATTTTTTGAATAAGACGAATAGTCAAATATTATGGAAAAAAGTCAACAACGAATAGTAATTTGAAACGGAGGTAGTACGTGACTCTATGAGCATAGATGTTTTATTGCCTTCGTCGCTCTTAATTTCGAGCAAATTGGGTGAGAGTCCTTGAGTTTACGCATTCAGATTTGCGTAGGAACACTCAGCACCGACAGGAGAGCCAAATGCTTCAACTTCTCGTTACAACACATGCATCTGAAGTGGACTCATAGGGTGCATTAGTTTCGTCAATTTTGTGTTGATAAATGTCCTTCTCATCTCTTTTTTTTTTGGCGTGAAAGAGTGGCGTCGGCTGTGGGTCTTGATGGTTTCCGTGGTGCAAATTAAACATCCCTTTAGGAATTCTTTTTAACTTTGAAAATAAGATCCATTTTGGTTTTGGAGAGCACATTTCACCACATTCTCCTGCTGCTTACTTGTTCATAGTTTGTGCTAGAGAGTCACGTGGGTAAGCAATGGGGACAAACTAATCAAACGGAGTAACTCCCTACCTGTTCCTTGCATGTGGATTTGCCTAACAAGATGTATAATTTCAGAGCATGGAAATTGGTATGTAGGCATATATACAAGGCTACTAGCATGGTTTTTGAAGTACTCTACGCAACTAGCAATGATATATAATAGTATTTAACAGGAGTACACTACAACGAGAGCACAAGAAGCATTGATAATATTATTTTAATCTATAGTTCCGAGGAGCACGTGCAGGCCAATACCTCAATGGAATAATCCTATTCCTATGACCTACAAACATGAATGCAAAACCCAATTTGATGCGTGCAAATCTAACATAGTACTGATCAAGCATTACTTTTATTCCACTATCATGCATTTACGCTTGTCGGCATCACCTTTGATTTCTCTGTAGAAACATTCACGTCGATTTTTTTTTGCACTCGAATCCAGCACCATATATGCAGTAGGTACAACTAACCGAGATCATGAGTGACCATTAGAAAGGAGTAAGATGGAAGTACCACAAATAGATAGCATGAGGCAAATCGATGGTACCTTAGCGCATGAAAAACTAAATACGAATTACAGTCGAGAACGCAGAACGATTACAGGCAAGTCGATCGTGCGTTCTTGTTGAGTAGCAGCAGGCCCTAGTCATGTTGATGGAATTGAAGTAGCAATAGGACCTAGTTGACGAAAGCAAAGCACAAGAAGCGTTGTATGGTTTTGGAAATACTTCAGCTCTCTTTTATGGCCACATGATAGTTATATTAACTAATGATCTAATTTGATAGTTGTATTAACTAAGGATCTATTGGGATAGATTTTTTCTATAATCTAAGTGTCTGTTTGGCACAGCTCTAGATCTGAACTCCAAACTAGATTTGCATTTTCTATACTAAATTAAAGTACTTTAAATATTAATATTTAGTACAAATTATAAGCAAAATGATTCATCCAAATAATATCTATGTGTTCCCAACTCCAACTCTAGAATTTCTTGAAGCTTATAATACCAAGCTCCAAAAACTCCACAGATTTTCTGAAGTTGGAGTTGAGCCAAACATGGCCTAAATATAGGAGAGAGAGATTAATTCATTAGATGTGACCGGGAGATACCTTACACGAATATGCAAGAAAATTAAGATATTATTAAGTGATTTTTCTGGATGGATTTTATTGTTTTACATGTGGCAAATAGTTTTAGCATTTTCTATTTTTTGTCGAAGTAGCCAACAATTTTATTTTCCTTTTTTGAGTGGCGCATGGGACATTCTCTCTTTTTTGTTGTTGATTAAAGTAGCCAACAATATTCTTTAGTTTTTTGTTGGCGCATGGGAGAGGCAGGTCATGGGGCCGTAGGGTCTCTCGACCCTGTTTTGAACAGGTTCAGGAAGGCTAAAGCGGGGTCAGAGGAGGGTAGGTTAAATGCAATACGTGAAGGCTCCACATGTTTTCCGATTAATAATAGTAATTAAGCAAGAAGCAATACTTATGTAGAATATTGTTATAATTGCAGAGGTGGATAATTTTAAAACAACAGCTGGGTTACTCTATGCTGTTTTTCATAATAACATAAGTGAGTAATTTTTTTAGAAAATACACTATATCTATGGCTATGATTATTAATAATAGTTAGAATATATTAAATTAACGGTCGGATGTTTCTGTTTTCTAGAATTTTTAGAATTTATTTTTTCTTAGCACGTCTTAGAGGATTAACGTGAATGCTTAACAGTAAGACGAGATGGTTTGCTCGTGAAGGAAATCAGGCAATCAGCTGCCACAGTTTGCAGCATGCCATACCTACCACGATCATACACACACCGACAAGCGCGCGACAAGAACTTGATGCGCATACGTATATTTCACTTAGAAAAGCACACGTATATACGTAGCTATCTCGTACAGTCGTACTACGTACTTGGCTGTACGTCTACGCCAGCTGCTCGGGCATCTGAGGCGGAAGCGGAACCCGCCCACTCCTCTAAGTCCTCTTCGTTCTCGAGGAACGATGCCAGGGCCCTCACGTCGTCCATCCAGCAATCGCCGCTGCCGGAGAAGCACGGCTCGTCGTCGTCGATGCCGGCGAAGGTCGAGGCCGCCGAGCTGCAGTCATCCAATCCTTCTCCTCCTGACGCCCCCACTGCCCCGGCCGTTGGCGTCTCTCCCGGGGGCGGCGTGTCCGCCCCGTCCCGGCGGAAGAAGATTAGCCCACCCGTGCACCGCACGGCCTTGGGCGCCCACACGGCCGCCGCCACCGAGGACGTCCCGGCGGCGGAGCCAGCCGACTCAGGGTCCGCGCGGGGAGCGGCGCCGCCCTTCTGGCCGGTCTCGCAGCTGCCCGACGGCGCCGCGGTGGCGTGTGAGCTGGTGTCGGGCGCGCCGACGGCGACGACCCTGCCGCCGAAGCCGGCGCCGACGACGACGGTTCTCCGGCCGAGCGTGCTGTTTCAGTTTTTTAGAAAAGGGATGCTTTATTAATTTTCAGTTGAATACATCGAGTTGATACATCCACCTGAAAACAAGTTCCCGGCCTCTGCCATTACAGCACACAGCCCAATAAAAGTTTGAAACAAAGCCAGACACTACTAACAGCCAATCCTACGGCTAGACTGCCATCCAAACGCCCGGCCAAAACAAGCCTTGGCCAAACCGCTGCAAGAGTGTCCTTCAATGATGGCGGTTGAAGGATAGCCCATGAACGGAGCCAATGCGACGTTGTGAATATGACCTGCAAAAAATTTGGAGTTTTATTATCAAAAACCGCTGCGTTTCGACATCGCCAGACCGCCCAACATAAGGCCGACGCGCCCACAAACACCAGAGGTTTAAAATTTAGTGGAACTAGGTTAAGCCATCCATTAAACATATTATTCACACTAAGTGGTTTAGGTAATCCCCAAGCTGCATAAACCGAGGCCCATACCATACGTGTGAGTCTGCAATCGAAAAACAAATGTTGTATAGTTTCGTTTTCGTGACAGAAACAACATTTTTTACTACATTCCAATTACGCTTGGCAAGGTTATCTTTAGTAAGTATAACTCCTCTTCTGAGAAACCACATAAAGATTTTGACTTTTAATGGAATTTTTTATTTCCATAACCTAGTATTTGTTCTTGGGATGTTTTGATGGATTAGAGCCAGGTAATGTGTTTTAACCGAGAAAACACCTTTCCGATCCAGACTCCACTGAAAATCATCCCTGTCATCTGTGAGTTCTACGTTTCCCAATCGTGCCACTAGGTTATTCCACATTACCAATTTAGGACCAATCAAATCTCGGTGCCAGGAAATATCTGGGATCGTTGTGCTGAGCACGTTCGCCACTGTATCCTGTTTTTTGCGAGCTATGTTATACAGTTGTGGATATTGATCACGAAGAGGCCTGTTTCCTAGCCATTTATCTTCCCAGAATCTTATCTGTGACCCATCTTTTATAATAAATGATCCAAATTTTAAGAAATTATTTTTGACCTTCATCGGGCTCGCCCAGAAGTGAGAGTCCCCGCTTTTCCATTGAGCCTGAACCAACGGTTTGGCCCCTAGATATTTATTGCGTAGGATCTGTTGCCAGGTACCATCTGATGTCAACAAACGATACAATCATTTACTGAGCAATGCTGTGTTTTTGAGTTCTAGGTTGTGAATTCCTAATCCCCCTTGTTCCTTTGGTAAGCATAGGATATTCCATCGAGCAAGTCTGTATTTTCGCTTGTGATTATCACTTTGCCAAAAGAATCTAGACCGGAAGTAATCCAACTTCTTACGAACCCCTTTTGGAATTTGGAAGAAGGACATCATATACATCGGTAAGCTGCTAAGAACTGAATTAATTAGTGTGAGTCAGCCTCCATATGAAAGGTTTTTCCCTTTCTAACTACTGAGGCGGCTCTCAAATCGTTCCTGGACCCTCAACCAATCGTTATTAGACAATTTCCGATAATGAATCGGAATGCCGAGATATCGAATCGGGAAAGTTCCATGGTTACATCCAAACAGTTCTTTATATTATTCTTCCGAATTCTTGGCTTACCCAAAACAGAAGATTTCACTCTTGTGAAAGTTAATCTTAAGACCTGATAATTGTTCAAAGGCACAGAGAATGTTCTTCAGGTTTTGGGCTTGATCCAGATCATGCTCCATGAACAGAATAGTATCATCAGCATACTGTAGGATAGAGAGGCCATCATCAATCAAATGAGGAACCACTCCTTGTATCTGATTGTCTGTTTTTGCTCTGTTAATTAGGAGAGTGAGCATATCCGCTACTAGGTTGAATAGGATGGGGGAAGTGGGTCTCCTTGTCTAAGTCCTTTTTTTGTCTGGAAGAAAGGTCCTATCTCATCGTTCACGTTGATTGCGACACTACCACCTGATATAAAGGCTTTTATCCACTCAATCCATTTGGACGAGAAACCCTTTAACCTAAGTGTTTGTATCAGGAAATCCCATTTGACTTTGTCATAGGCCTTTTCGAAATCAATTTTAAATATGACCCCCATTGAGATTTTTCCTATGAATTTCATGAACCGTTTCATGCAATGTTATGACCCCTTCCAGTATATTCCGCCCGCGCATGAAGGCGGTCTGAGTCGGGCTGATAATATGATCTGCCACCGCATTAATCCTAGTTGTCGCCACTTTAGTGAATATTTTAAAACTAACATTGAGTAGACAGATGGGTCTATATTGCTGAATTTTGTTGGCCTCTCTGATCTTGGGTAACAATGTGACTACTCCAAAATTGAGGCTAAACAGTGGTATACCCCCATTGTATAACTCATGGAACATATTCAGCAAATCCTCTTTAATCGTGTCCCAGAATTGTTGGTAAAATTCAGCAGGGAAACCATCTGGTCCTGGGGCTTTATTATGTTCCATACTAAAAATTGCATCTCGAATCTCCTTTTCAGTGAAAGGAGCCATGAGAAGTTCATTTTCAGCATGACTAACTTGTGATATGTCATCATTTCTTTCGTCCATACTAAAGTGGCTCTCATCCGCAGGGCCGAATAATCCTTTATGAAACTGAGTGATGTAATCTTTGAGATGTTGTTGGCCCTCTATTTTATTTCCTTCATGATCTAGCAAGAATATTCTTTTTTTCCGATGCTTGCCATTAACTATCATCTAGAAAAATTTAGTGTTGCTATCATCCAGGAGAACATTGTTAATTTTGGCACGTTGATAATACCTCAGTTCCTCCTCTCTTAAGAGTTTTGTGAGGTCCTCACGAGCCATCTCGAGCTGCTCACGCTCCCCATCAGATAGATTTCTATGTTCAGCTTGAATGTCTAATGACTGCACGACATTCTAGAGAGTATTCTTTTGCGCCTTGTACGTCCCATGGTGATGGCGTGCCCACCCCCGAAGGTGTTTCCGCAACGCCCCCATCTTCCTATTCCATCTTTGGACAGTGTTTTGACCATGGACCGTGGAATTCCATATCTCTCTCACTTTCTCTTTGAAATCTTCGTGTGTCAACCAACCCAGCTCCATCTTAAACTGCATGGGTTGTCCAGAAAAGGCAGCATCGCCTGTCTCCAGAAGTAGAGGTGTATGATCAGAAATTCCTCGGTCGAGTGCCCGAACCGAAACTAGCGGATACTTTAATTCCCACTCCGTACTTATCAAAACCCTATCCAGTTTTTCGTATGTTGGATCTGGGAGTGAATTTGCCCATGTAAACTGCCTACCGGACAACTCGATCTCCCGTAGATCAAAACTATCAATGACATCATTAAACAAAAAAGGCCATCTCGGATTATAGGTGTTTTTGTTCTTTTTGCGGCTGTGTCTCATGATATTAAAATCCCCCCAATAAGAGCCGGTAAAGGATTTTGTTGGCAAGTCCGTACTAGTTCTGCTAAAAAGGCGGACTTGAATTCATCTTGAGCTGGACCGTAGACTGCCATCAGGATCCATTTGAAGTCATCTTGTCTATTGCGCAGATGGAATTTTACAAAAAATTCCCCTTCAACGATCATAGAAATATCAAGAACTACAGCATTAATTCCTAAGAGTAGTCCCCCCGATCTTCCTCTAGGTGGCAAGCAGTGCCACACAAAAATCAGCATTACCAGATAACCGATTAAGATTGGCTCTCGTCATATCTTGCCGACCCGTTTCCATGATTGCAACAAAGTCTAGATTATGCTCTCTAATTGCCTCCGAAATATACCGGTATTTAGCCAAGTCTGCAAGACCTCCGCTATTCCAGTAAAATCCTTTCATTGGGAAAACTTGTTATTTTGTTTTTGTTGCTTAACCCGACCCTTATTCTTTTTGGATGCGGATTTAGTTTTACGACCCGAAACCTGTAAATCACAAATTTTCGTGTCCAGGTCTAAGTCATCTAAATCCACATCTGTTAGGTCTTTAACTAAGTGCGATAAAAGATCATTGTTGTCATCAAGATCTTCTCCATCACTAAAGTCAAAGGGATTTGCTATGTCATTTACTTTTCCTAAGCTTCGCACCTTTGGTTGAACCACTGTTTTGTTAACCTCTATTTTATTTAGTGCACTATACGAAATATTGATTGCATCTGTATTCCTGCCTAGTGACACTCCAATAGAATTTAAATTAGAGATACAACGATCTTTGGATAGCTTACCACTGCTAGGCCGTTTCGGAGTTGCTGATGGTTGCGATGCTGGGATGCCATCTAGGTTCCTAGCCGCGGTACGTTTCATAGCCCGTTCCAAAACCAGTTCATCTGCAGTCGATATACCATCCATAGACATAGTATAATTAGATCTTGCACTACGGCGTTTGCCATCAATGATAACTGATCCGTTGGTAGGAGTATTAAATTCCAAACCTGATTTAGTCGATCCCAAAGCCATCCCACTTCGAGGAGTTAACTGGCTCGGCACAATTGGGCCATATGTAACCAAAGCAGATTGTGGTGAGTTACATTGATGAGCGTTACTATTTTCATAAGCGGATCGAATCGGGGATGAGGTAGATGAATCACCTGTGTTGGACAAGCCCGACGACAACGTCGTAAACTCGATCTGTCCTGCACCTATCCCTCCTGTCGTCACAGTGAAACCGGCCACTGCTTGATGGCCTTCCTCAGGAGCCTGGCCTGCTGCGGCCGGCTGCCCGGCAGCCTGGCCGGCAACCATAGCGGCCTGGCCAGCCCCGGCTAGCAGTCCAGCAGCCTGGCCAGCGGCTGTTGCCTGGCCAGCACTAGCCGGCGTCCCAGCCACTGCGGCTTGGCCAGCTGCGGCCAGCGGCCCGGCAGTCTGACCAGCCGCCTCGTCTTCCTGGCCGGCTGCATCCATCAGTTCAGCGGCCTGGCCGGCTGTGGCCAGCGCCCTGGCTGCCTGGCCAGCAGTCGCTGCTGCCTGGCTAGCTGCAGCTGAAACGTGGCCAGCCACGGCCAGTGGTCCATTGGCCAGCAGCCCAGCGGCCTGGCCAACAGCCGCTGCAGCCTGGCCAGCTGCGGCTGCAGCCTGTCCGGCCGCGGCCAGCGGCCCGACTGGCCCCACTGCTTGGCCATCAGCCGCTGCATCCTCGGTATCAGCCTGACCAGCAGCCGCTGCGGCCTGACCCGCTGTGGCTGCAGCCTGGCCAGCCGCGGCCAGCGGCCCGTCTGCCTGGCCAGCGGCCGCTGCAGCCTGGCCAGCCGCAGCCAGCGGTCAGTAGTTCTTGATTTCATTGTCTGTTCGGCCCGGCAGCCTGGCTGAGATCAGAGACCACCTGCGATGTGGTAAACCACTTAGCTTTCACGACTGACACTGAGGCGTTCACGGTCATCAGTGACGTGAGGCACCCACACCTGTTGCCGAGGAGCTTGTGGAGCCGGACGATGAGGTCCTCCTCGTCGTCGGAGATGTTGCCGCGCTTGATGTTGGGCCGGAGGTAGTTGAGCCACCGCAGCCGGCAGCTCTTGCCGCACCGACGCAAACCTGTATCACAGATCACACGCATATCAGCATCTCAGTCAGAAGTTTCTTACAAGAGGATTAATTCAAGCTAGCGCCGCCGTGTAGATAGCTAGCAGTAAGTAAATCTTTACCGGCTCTCTGTGGGACTTCCCTCCATTTGCCTTCGCCATGGGCCTTGACGTAGGCGGCCAAGATGTCATCTTCCTTGCTCGTCCACGCCCCTCTCTTCACCCCTTCCTTGGCACAGCACGCCCTCCTCCCCATCTCGATCTCCCACTCTGTCTCTGATCTGCGATGCAGCAGCAGGTTTAGTACGTTTTGTGCTCGCGTCTAGCTCGCTCGGCGGCGTACTTATGGACACGACGTGGCCGGCCGATCTCTCTGAAGCACTGTCACTACGTGGCAGAGTTGAGGCCGTGTGTGCTGCGCGTACGCAGGCGCCATTTCTATTGGCGTAGTGACGGTTTGAATCTTTATGTTGGAGGATGGAGCGAACGCCTTCAGAATAACCGTACTTTTTACGTTGCGGCTCTTTTTTCGTAAGAATCTCACGTTTAGATTTTTAGAGAAACGAATTGTGTTTTAGACCCAGGGATCGACGTCACGGTTCACGACGCCGAGGTAACACGTCTTTGCGCCACAAATCCTGACGCCGAGGTGCCAGTGTAATCACATAAGCCACCTCATCTTTCCATGCTGGCACCTCGACGCTGGGATTCGTGGCGCCGACTTCTAGCATCCAAAAATGTAATTTGTTGCTCTAGTGGTCTAAACGCGAAAAACATCTGGTGCCCTCGGCGGCATGTGCCCCCCGGCGCAGAGATGGACACGTGTGAATCGGTTTGGCGACGAGGATTAGCATGGTTGATGGATTAGTTCTAACACCTTGTTTGGTTAGATAAGCACAGATGGGTATAGGCCTATAGGGGGTGCATTGGTGCATTTTTGTTTTGGACTTTTCCGAATGCATGTAAGCGCTAAAAGACAATAGACCACTGGGGGATGCGGCACTGTACATTTGATTCATGGTACTCAGACAAGTTTTTTGTTTGGTACCGGAAGAGCTGCAGAGAGGGGGCTATAGACAAAAAAAAAGATTCGGGATATTATGCGGCTAACACAGCTGCTCAAGAAACTGATCTGGCAGAATTATTTTTTCTCTTATGTGTAACTCGTAAAAAGATATCTTGGATTTAGTTATGACCTTTTGCCCGTCTATGTTGATCAGCAAAAAAACTGTCAGACTTATGTAAAAAATATTTTTTTCTCCGGAGTATAGAAAAGGCATTTGTTCATATATAAACATTGTGGATGTACTGATCTATTTCATGTTACTAGCATGTACAAATAATTTCTATACTTGGACAATAAACCATGTTCCAGTTTGTGTCAGAGAAAAAAGATCTTAACCAAAGTGCTATTACATATTTACATGCATTGTCCTCGTAGATAAAAATATTTGCATGCATTGTGCTGCCTACTAAGGTCTTGTTTAGATGCATATTTTGGGGATGGGGATTTGGGGGTTTGGTGTCACTTCGTAATCATTGCGTCACTGTAGCATTTCGTTTGTATGTGTGAAAAATTGTCTAAAAATTGATTAATTAGGCTCAAAATGTTCGTCTCGAAGAGTATAACAAAATTGTGCAATTAGTTTTTGATTTCATCTACATTTAGTACTCCATGCATGGGTCGACATTTTGATGTGATGGAAATCTTCTTTTTCATAGTAAACTTTGGTGTTGCTTTTTGAGATCTAAACAAGAGCTAACGGCAGGCCCAACCGAGGCGTACGAAATCAGTGGCTTCAATGACCACGCAAGCAAAAAGTTGTTGGGGGTACCGGTAAAAGTTTTCGTCGTCCAACGCAGCCATGCCTTCAGGGCAGGCCCAACCGAGGCGTACGAAATCAGTGGATTCAATGACCACGCAAGCAAAAAGTTATTGGGGGTACCGGTAAAAGTTTTCGTCGTCCAACGCAGCCATGCCTTCAAGGGTCCGAGCAGGACCAGCATGCATCACTTTTTCCTTCTTTTCGGTACCGCTTCTCTCTTTCTCTCTCCTAAGCTACGCTACTTCTGCAAGTCACACTGACAGCCTGCGAGGCTACTAAAATCTTCCATGGTGGAGTCCGAGCCTACCTGGCTTCTCAAGCCATCAATGAAGCTCCCGCGTTGGGCCTGCCCTAAGTGTTGTTCTAGCAAACTGGTCAGACACATCTGAAAAAGTTCAGCCTGGGAAAGACTCAAGATAAGACTCAGAAGAAAAGTTTTTTGTTTTGTAGTAGATCATCATGCACAGTACACCATTGTAGTGGGGACAGCCTGCTCCAACCCATACCGTGGGCCCGCCGGCGACGCGACAGCTCAACGTCTCGGCGCTCACAGCTTTCAAACTTGCAAAAAGTTTAGCCGCTCAATCCTGTGCTAACCATGCCGGCGCTCTGTGGAACTGGATTAAACTCTGGCGCGGATCCTAAAGCGACGTATGCATGTGAGCGAATCCTACGGCTGCATGTAGGGAGGGCATACGTCGCCCGGTGGCAGGAAAGCCGCGCTGGGTCTAAACGTGAGTTTCTTTCAGAAAAAAGGTTAAAATGCAAAAAGTGCTGTCAGCTGTCAGAATAACTGCTCTGCTCGTATGGTATGCGAGGGGTGTCCGTCAAGCCTCGCTGATTTTTTCAAAACAGCTCGATTCTAATGATCCGCATTGAGTTTGGGTGGCAAGCTAGTTTGCTTCCTCCGCTGGCTCCAAAATGAAGCACGTTGCAGGCTCCAAAATGCAGCACGTTGCAGTTGCAGCGAAGCTGTGGGTGATTTTTACAGATGGGTGTCGTTGTCGTTTTAATTTGGTGGCAAACGTTTTTGCATATGCGAGCACAGAGCTGTCTTGTGTGTGTGGTGGGCCCAGAGTGTCAGTTCATGTCCAAACTTACCATGTCACCTAAAGCATGCTGTTTTGTGATAATATGGTAAAGTTTTATGTATTTTTTGTGAAATTAGTTTAAACATATTACAAGTTTACTCCAAAATTTTGGGTGCTTTGTTCTTCACTTAGTAATTCTTTCTGCCTTGTTACAGTAGTGCACTCTCAGATTCCCACACAGCCCACAGATAGATTCATCATGTGAAACTATCTTGATGATGTACTTTCTGTCCTCTATCCATCTGTACGTGACAGTGTAGTATGAAGCTAGGGCTAGTACTCAAAACAGTAGCTACGGAGACCATACAAACATATGTTTCACAGGATCTGCAGATATAGAATAGGGAATAAGGTTCGTTTCAAAAAAATGGGAAATAAGGCTACTGTCCCTTCGACAAAGACTGCTAAATTTCACAGTAGCATCGCAACAGCATTTCCCAAATGGTGTGCATACTATAGCATAGATGCACAACAAATGGCACCAATAGCAACTCCGAAATAACTGGACAAAGAAGCATCAACGTGGTCGATGCTTTTACCGCAACGGTGGCGGTGTTTCCAAATCAAGTAGGAACCCACGTAATGTAGTACTCCGTACATGTAGATCACCAAGATGACAATGAACGGGCAAGTTATTGCGCCGACAACAATTGGAAGCAATGAGCACGGTAATGGTATGGAGAACAGCATCTAAATTCTGAGCGAAAATCAGCATCTAAATTCTCACACAAGGGAATCAAGCAAACATCTTCAGCAGCCAAACAGAGCGTTCATATAGTCATTGTAGCTGTAAAGCTTCACTGTGGTTGTGTTTAGTTTCTCTCAACTTTCCAAACTTTCTATCGCATCAACATCACATCGAAACATTAAATATAACAAATGACGCATGCATGGAGCATTAAATATAGATAAATAAAAAAACTAATTGCATAGTTTTGATGTACACGACGAGATGAATCTTTTGAGCCTAGTTAGGTCATGGTAGCACAACAATTACCACAAACAAACGAAAAGTGCTACAATGTGCTACAATGTTCGATGGGACTCTTTTCACCCATTTTCACGGATCTAAACACAGACTGTGTTTGAAAGATGCCTGCCAGGCCCTGCAAAAATACTGAAACAATTATTGAACGTCAACATGTCTGACGAACAGTATCGTCAACATCTAGGAAGATAAGATGTCTCCATTTTTGTACTGCAGCTAATTAAAAGTAGAGAAAAAACCGCCACTACTTTTGCCACTATGTCTGACAAACAGTATCGCATAAGCATGCTCTTTTTGAGCTATCATATACCACTGATTAAAAAAAATAGTATATAAAAGATCTAATGGTTGAAAAAATTGTATACTAATGTAGCCTTTAATAGTGTAGTATAGGTAGTATAAGATGGATATTACAGATGGTATAAGATAGGTATTATAGATGGTATAAGGATACTATTGAACAGTCTAGAGAGCATGTTCGGCTGTCCAATCCCGGCTTATTTCGGCTTGTTTCGAATACTATTTATTCTACCGGCCAAACACCGTTCATTCTATCGGCCGAACAGGCTCGACAAATTTAGACAAATTTTATATTTTCGCTCTCCTTGTTTCCGCTCCCCGCTTCGGACGGCAAATCACCAGCGGGCACGGTTTCATGTCGGTTGGCGCCAGACTCGGCGCTGTTAGATCTGTTGTGTCGCTAATACATTGTAGAAGTGCGTCTGGGTGGGTGTGTTCATGCATATGTGCTGTGTGTTGTATGTGAAAGAGAGGGGATCGAGTTCATACCGTCCCCGCCGGTCGCGGCAGCTCCTGTCGCCATGGCCGGTTCTGTTGGTGGAGATCTGCACAAGGCAGCGTCGCGTAGTGTAGTTGTAGGAGTGAGTCGCGGTTGGAAATCCCGCCGGCCTTCGGGTCGCCACCGGCACTGGCCTGGAACGGCGAGGGAGTCCGGCGTGGACGTCGTGGCTGCGGTGGCGGGTCTTCCCGTCACTGCCCGCGCTAACCCTAGATCGGATTGGTATGTCGGTGGGTCTGACGGCTCCGGTCAACCTCGTAAGTAGAGCCGGCGGCCCCCACCTCTCTTTATAGCGCAGGGTGACAGGGGCCCACCAACCATGGGTTGGGTTGAGCGCCCCCGATCAGGGCGCGGATCAAGGCCCACGGCCTTTGGACCGTGTGGGCTGAGAGATCAATCTAACAATCTCCCCTTTGATCTCACATTCGCTTTCCTTTGACTTTTACTATTTCCTTATCTCATCCTAGATTTGTGTACAGAGCATATTTCATCGTCACGATCAATTATCGATGGAATCAATAGCTACAATACACGCCTCTATTCAGAAATAGATTCTTTATTCCTTTTGGGCCATGTGAATCCAGAGATCATAGGCAATACCTTAGTCCCATGCCGGCCACGTGTTCCTTGAACACGTTGGGTGGTAAGCCTTTCGTTAGCGGATCCGCGAGCATCTTCTCTGTTTTAATATGCTCGAGACTTATGGTGTGATCCTGGATTCTATCTTTAACAGAATAAAATCTTATCTTTATCGACTTGGTAGCCGTACTTTTCTTATTATTATGAGCATAGAACACTGCTGGCTGGTTATCGCAGTACATCTTTAGTGGTCTTTCTATACTGTCTACCACTCTCAATCCTGGTACGAATTTCTTTAGCCATTCAACTTGGCAGGATGCCTCGTAACATGCTATAAATTCAGCATACATCGTAGATGTTGCTGTCACTGTTTGCTTGGAGCTTCTCCACGATATAGCTCCCCCTGCGAGAGTAAAGATGTAGCCTGTCGTGGATTTACTATCATCTCCATCTCCCGCAAAGTCTGAGTCTGAATACCCTTCAATCTCAAGGGAATCAGTTCTTTTATATGTTAACATGAGGCCTTTTGTGCCTTGCACATACCGTAAAGCTTTCTTCACCAATTTCCAGTGCTCGAGGCCTGGATCTTTCTGATATCTGCCAAGTATATTGGTAACAAATGCTAGGTCAGGGCGTGTGCACACTTGTGCATACTGTAGGCTTCCGACAGCTGAAGCATATGGAACTGTCTTCATTTGTTCCCTTTCATAACTGTTCTGAGGACTCTGAAAATCCCCAAATCTATCGCCCTTGACTATTGGCGCAGGAGTAGGCTTACTCCTCTGCATACAGAACTTTTCTAGAACCTTTTCCAGGTACGTCTGTTGAGATAATCCTAATACCCCATCTGATCTATCTCGGTGAATTTCGATTCCCAAAACGAATGAGGCTTCGCCAAGGTCTTTCATATCAAAGTTCGAGGACAGGAACTTCTTCGTTTCCAATAATAGGTTGACATTGCTACTTGCCAGTAGAATGTCATCCACATAAAGGATGAGGAAAATGTAATTTCCTTTCTGAAATTTTGCATAAATGCAATTGTCCTCAACATTTTCAATAAACCCGAAATTCTTTATCGTTTCGTTGAACTTCAAGTACCACTGTCTCGAAGCTTGTTTTAACCCATAAATGGATTTCTTTAGGTGGCATCCCATGTGTTCTTTTCCTTCCACGACAAAACCTTTGGGTTGAGCCATGTAAACTTTTTCTTCAAGATCCCCATTAAGGAATGCCGTCTTTACATCCATCTGGTGCAATTCAAGATTGAAATGTGCCACCAATGCCATTATGATTCTGAAAGAATCCTTACATGAGACCGGAGAAAAAGTCTCATTGTAATCTATTCCTTCCTTTTGTGTAAAACCCTTCGCCACAAGACGTGCTTTAAATCTTTCTACATTCCCTTTGGAGTCACGTTTCGTCTTGTAGACCCATTTGCAGCCTACTGTTTTGGCTCCTTTAGGAATTTCTTCTAAGTCCCAAACACGGTTGGTACTCATCGATTTCATTTCATCTTCCATGGCCTCAAGCCACTTGAATGAATTTTCGCTTCTCATGGCTTGTTCGAATGAAATAGGATCATCCTCCATTCGAAATTCTTCTGTGTTATACACTTCATAATCATCAGGAATTGCTGACTTTCTTGCTCTTTGAGACCTTCTAGGGGCCTCTACATTTGGAACATTTTCTATTGGAGGCTGTTGATGCTCCCCCTGATCTGCAGCAACATTTTCTATAGGATCCTGAGGGACAGGTTCCACATTTGCATTCGGTGTTGCCACAGGAGGAACCACCACAGGAGCTGGAGCCGCAGTGTCTGGCTCCGTCGGCGTAGGCTCAACAGGTAGTTCGAAAAATGGCTCCTGAATCATTGGATTGGGTGCGCACACCCGCCTCTCCTCAAGATCAATCTTCCGAGCTTCCATGCTCCCCCGTATCATTTCTTCTTCAAGAAAAGCAGCATGTCTCGTTTCCACAAACTTTGTGACTTTGTCAGAACAGTAGAAACGATATCCTTTTGATTTCTCTGTGTAGCCAATAAAATGGCAACTCACTGTCTTGGGATCTAGCTTCCCAATGGTCGGGTTGAATATCTTTGCCTCAGCAGGGCTCCCCCACACCCGTAGGTGATTCAACGAGGGTACTCTGCCCGTCCACAGCTCATACGGTGTCTTTGGCACCGCTTTACTGGGAACTCTGTTGAGAATATAGGTGGCGGTTTTTAAAGCCTCCATCCATAAACTCACTGGTAGTGTAGAGTAGCTGACCATGCTTCGCACCATATCCATAAGGGTACGGTTACGTCTTTCAGCGACTCCATTCTGCTGAGGATCGCCCGGCATAGAGTACTGGGCAACTATACCGGGTGTGTCGACCATAGTATTCCCCTCCACGGTCGGAACGTACTATCTTTATCTTTAAATTATGTTGATTCTCAACTTCAGCCTTGAATATTTTAAACTTATCCAATGCTTCTGATTTTTCTTTTATTGGATAAATATATCCATAACGGGAATAATCATCGGTAAAAGTAATGAACGAGTCAAAACCATCTATACTTTTAACTGAAAACGGACCACAGATGTCTGTGTGAATTAACTCTAAAACACCTGCGGTATGTTCAGCATTTTTCTTTGTAATCTTTATGTATTTTCCTTTGATGCAATCAACGCATTTATCTAAGTCTGAGAACTCTAGAGGAGGAAGAACGTCATTCTTAACCAGCCTTTCTATTCTCCCCCTCGAAATATGGCCTAAGCGACAATGCCATAATTTCGACGACGTGTCTTGAGTTCTCTTTCGTTTTCTATTATGAGCTATGGGTGGGGATACAAGCGCATTCACATCACATACGGAATTCACACTTTCACGTAGTGATAACAAATAAAGATCATTTTTCTTAAAAGCAATAGTAGTAACTGTATCTTTAAAATCTATCACACACATGCCATTTCCAAAATGACATCCATATCCATCATCATCTAGACGAGATACACTTATTAAGTTCCTCTGTAAACTAGGCACAAAGAAAACATCTCTAAGAAATAAATTAAATCCGGTGTCGAGCTTTAGGAGAAGGTCGCCCACCGCCTTCACTTCTGCTTCGACTCCATTCGCGACTTTAATTCACCTTTCGTTTCTTTGAGTAGTTCTCGTCGAACGGAATCCCTGTAAAGAGTTTGCAACATGAATTGTTGCTCCTGAGTCAATCCACCAAGTAGATGTGGAATAATCTATATACAGAGATTCATTTACGAATGAAATAACATTCTCACCTTTCCTTTCCATGATCATTTTTAAGTAGGCGGCACAATTTTTCTTGTAGTGCCCCTTCTCCTTGCAGTAGAGACACTGATCTTTCTCCACTGTGGTTTGCCCATCCTTAGGTCTGTGCTGCTGGGAGTGCTGAATGCCTTTGCCCTTAGAGGAGGGATTTCCTTTTGCGTTGTTAGACGCATTGTTGTTATTTTTCTTCTTTTGCACGTGGTTAACATTGTTACCACGTGCTATCTTTATCCTTTCCTCCTCTTGAGCCAACATCGCTATGGTCTTTTCTATGTCCCATTTCTCAGAACTAACATTGTAGTTAACAACGAAGTTCTCAAACTCATCTGGCAATGAAGCAAAAACCAAATGAATGATGGTACTCTCTTTCAAGTCCTCATCCATTGGCTTGAGCTTATTGTTTATGTGAATTAAGCGATGTATGTGCTCTCTGATGCCGCCTGTGTACTTGGCGTTGATCAACTATTTGATCAACTGAGAGGCGTAGGTCTTTGAAGAGCCAGTGTACTGACTCTTTAACTTCGCCAAGTACTCAACGACATTATGACAATCTTTAATTGCCCCAAAAACAGAAGGCTCTATGGTGTTCTTGACCACTGCCAAACATTTCTTGTTAGCAGTAATCCATTTGGCATTCTCTGTGTCAAATTTCTGTTTGCTGACCGTATAGGCCTGCTCTGTCTGCTGCCAAACAGCATCTCTCACATCAGCCCCTCTGACCGGCTTCTCAGGCTCAGCTGGAACCGGTGCAGTGAGGACCCAGTCCAGCTCTGTCATAGTAAAAAAGAAGTCCACCTTTTTATACCATTCATTATAATTATCTCCTTTAAGAATGGGAATGTCCTTGATGGAAACCATCATGGAACCCGCAGCTGAAATTAATTCATATTAAGTGAGAATATTATAACATAATGACAATGCCTTATTACATTAAACTTCATCACCTTTGGGTAGAAAAAGGAATAATGCAATAATCAACATCTATAAAATTATAATATTGTTACTATCAACTTTGGTCAGAAAATAACAATATCATAATATTCTGAAATTTTATCTATGACTTGAAATCAAATTATCCCTTTAGTTCAAATTGAAATGCAAGTCAAAATAAATATCTAGCAGCGGAAACTTTAAATAAAATCACATGGACAGTAGCAAAATACTCTATTTACCCTCTGAAAATTATCCCTTTGGTTCAAATTTAAACAGGGGCAAATTCTATTCAAATTTCTATTCAAATTGAGCAAAATTGACTGAAATCAATTCAAATAAATGCGAAAAGCTACTGTGCAGAACTGTTTCTGTTGGGCCAAAATGCAGCTCGCGGCTGCGGCCCAACGTTGTTTCGGCCTGCTGGGCAAGCCTCTCGCGCGCGCGGGCCGCAACCTGGGCCTGGGCCGCCAATTGAGCCCAGCGCCGCAGCCGCGCCCCCGCCCGCGTCGATCTCGGCCGTTCATCAGATCCGACGGTCGAGCGCTGAGATCGGAGGTATAAAAACCTCCGCCGAGTCGCGCGTCGCCCAAACCCTAGGTCATTTGTTTCCTCCGCGCCGCAGCGCTCCTCTCTTCTCTCGCTGGCGAAACGGCGCTCAGCGCTGCGCCGCCGCGCTTCGCCATGGCCGGCGGCCACACGCCGCCGTGCCGCAGTCCTTGCGCCGCCAGTGGTGCTCCTTCACCACCCCTCTCTGTTCCCCTCTCTGTGCTAGCCGTAGCTAGGTCTACGCGCGTGCGCGCGCGTCGTCGGTGGCCTACCGCCGGCGCGCCGCCGGAGCTCCGCCGCCACCATGGCCGGCGAACTCCGTGCGCTCGGATCTGTGCGCGCGAAAACGGCATCGTCATGCCGTCGCCGCCGCTCTGCGCCCTTGCGGGCCTCCTCGCCGGAGTCGCGTGCGTCTCGCGCGCGGCTCCGTCGAGGAGATCTGTAGGGGTGATGAGGGTGGTGGTGATGTCGCCCGTGGACGGCATACCGAGGTAAGTGGACTCTGGATCTATGGTTAGGGTTAGGGTTTGGGTTCGATTTGCTTTCTTTTTCTCGGATTTCTCGTGTATCCCGAGTGGATCTACTAGCTCATGGCTAAACTGATACCATTGTTAGATCTGTTGTATCGCTAATACATTGTAGAAGTGCGTCTGGGTGGGTGTGTTCATGCATATGTGCTGTGTGTTGTATGTGAAAGAGAGGGGATCGAGTTCATACCGTCCCCGCCGGTCGCGGCAGCTCCTGTCGCCATGGCCGGTTCTGTTGGTGGAGATCTGCACAAGGCAGCGTCGCGTAGTGTAGTTGTAGGAGTGAGTCGCGGTTGGAAATCCCGCCGGCCTTCGGGTCGCCACCGGCACTGGCCTGGAACGGCGAGGGAGTCCGGCGTGGACGTCGTGGCTGCGGTGGCGGGTCTTCCCGTCACTGCCCGCGCTAACCCTAGATCGGATTGGTATGTCGGTGGGTCTGACGGCTCCGGTCAACCTCGTAAGTAGAGCCGGCGGCCCCCACCTCTCTTTATAGCGCAGGGTGACAGGGGCCCACCAACCATGGGTTGGGTTGAGCGCCCCCGATCAGGGCGCGGATCAAGGCCCACGGCCTTTGGACCGTGTGGGCTGAGAGATCAATCTACAGGCGCCTCCCCGACGACACAGTAGCACCGCTGGGAATGCGGGCGGCCTGGGTACGCGGCCGATGCGCTCATACGCATCGCCGGGATGCGTGCCGGCCGGCGGTCCATGCGCGTCGCCGAGATGTGTCTCAGCCGATGGTCCATGCGCGTCGTCGGGACGATGTGCAGGAGCTGCACGAATCTGGTTCCCGGCGACCGGGCCGAAGGCGGGATGCTTCTGTGCCACCGCCGGGGCGCTACCCCGGAGGACTCAACCAGCAGCACAGCGTCTAGTATTGGCTCACGCTCGACCTCCACTCCCTGCTGCGCCGCCGTGCGGGTCGCCGACTCCCGCCACGCCGAGCTCGCCTTCGTCCTGTTCTTTGGCTCCCTCAGCTACGAGCGCCACTCACGCTCCATGCTGCCCGTGAAGGTCACAGGGACATGACCTCGCAGGAGAAGCTCGTGAGGTCCCTCGCGAGCCGGTAGGCGACGTCCTCGGGCCCTGCAGCGGCCGGCCAGGAGAAGGTTGCGGCGGCCGGCGGCAGGCCAGGAGAAGGCTGCAGCGGCTGCCCAGGGCAAGACCGGGGAGGACGTGGCTCCGGCGGTCACAGCAATCGGCGACGTGGCCTGGGACATGTCACATGTCCGGCTGACTGATCTGTCACGGCGGCCGAGGAGTCGAGGACGCGCAGCAGCGACGGCTGGGAGAGGAAAAGAATTGGTGGCCGGGAGAGGAAAACGATTCATTAATATAGTTATTGTGTTAATTATTAAATTATCCATACTTATACCATATATTATCAAAGAGTGGTATAAGTACTGTAAAAGTGCTTTTTTTAATACTAGCATAAGCATGCTTTTTTTATTTCTAACATAAGCATGCTTCAACTCTCGTTGTTTCACATCAAAGCGCCAGAACTGCACAAGCATGCCAACATTTTTCTGTTCATGTCATCTCTGATGTTCTAACCACCAGGTGTGTGTGCCTTTTAACCCCATGCCATATGAAGCATAATGAACCACCAGCTGCCCGTCGATTCCAAAGGTCTGCGATGGCAAAGGACAATCGTTAGAATACACGCTTCTGTTAGCGTGGATGAGAATGTGAAAAGTGTTCACCGATTTTTTTTCTTAGAGTTATAAGTGTTTCACTGAATTATTCATGCAAATTCCCTAGTTCCTTGCAGGGAGCTGCAGGAAGCATTTCAGTGTCTAAAAGTTATTCATATAGATTCTGAATCTCTGTTAAACTAAATCCATGGAACATAATAAAAACAATTTTCATACCTGCTTTAGAAGAGGAAAAAGAAGAGAAGTATATCTTTATCAACTACATGTTATTTGTCAGTAAGTGTCGAGATCTAAAATTGAAGGGAACACATGCAAAAAGTGGCATCAAATCTACACTGTAGAAGTCAATTATCCACTCAGCTGGGCTGGGTGAAAATGCATTGTTTACATGGAGAAACTGCAAATAGAACAGAAGAGGTTATCCATTAATTTCCAAAAGTGCACCTCTGTTCCAGGTTAACGTGTACAACTGCACATTAAAGGTACCACTGTATCCTGGTGGATCTGGTTGCCAAGAAATACAATTATTTTCAGAAATTTCTCAGTTCCAGCAATCTGACAAGTGACAACACAAGCAGCTGCAGGTTAGAGATTCATCGAGCGAAGATAGGTGCCAACTGCATTTTTCTTCTCTGAAAGACGCATGCACCAACTGCATTACCAATATGATAACATCCGTGAGTAATTTATCTACGAAAATGCTTCAACCCAGTCGTCGATCTATTGGACGCCTCCCACCCATTCCGGTCCGCCGTACCCGCTTCGACTTCCGCTCACTCTGCTTCCCTCCCTGTCCCGTCTTTTTCGTCGTGCGCCGCTAACGCCGCGTCCGCTCCTCCGTGCGCCGCTCCTCCACGCCATCGATGCCGCGCCCCTCCTCCGCCTGCGCGCCGACACTGCTCCCTACCACTCTCTGCGCCGCCGCCGCAACCTCGGTCCTCTCCACGCCGCCGCCATCGCCTCCCCTTCCCTCTCTTCTCCGCGCCGCCGTGTCGCCTCCCCTTCCCGCTCCTCTGTGTGCCACCGCCACCTCCTCCAAACTCCTCCTTGCCGCGCGCCGCCGCCTCTCCGCACCTGCTGGTAAGTTAGGATAGGCATGAATTTGGATGTTCTGACAAATGATTTATAATATTGTAATTTAGTTTTTTTATTGTTGCATTGTAATGTTGCATATGTTTCGTAATATGTGATATTTCAATCGTGATTTTTGTGATGTTTCAATTGTGTTTTGCGATGTCGTATGAGGTGTTCTCGGATGTTTCAATAGCTGAATTCCAAAGTTCTAATTCTTCCAGAGAAAAAAGGATCCAGGTTGATTGTTGCATTAAACATTACCATCTGTTGTCATAGAAATTTATTTTTTCTTTGAATTTCGTGAGATCCGATGATGTTATTTTGATACTACGTCTCATGTTGCAAAAAACAATTCTTGATGTTTCATCTTCTAATTTTGTATGTTGCGACGGACGGTCCGGACGTCCAAGCCCTAGCAGGACCCGTTTATCTATTCACTAAAGCAGAACCTCTTAGTTTAGTGTTGGTAGAAATGACAGTATCTTACTATTACTAATTGGAGGCTGTTTTTGGAGCATCCACGTTAATCCTCACGAGACGCGCTAGGAAAAAAAAGATAAACCTTAGAAATTATTACAAAAATCATAAACATCGGACCATCAATTACATAGACTATATTCTTCATCTTTACTAATAGCCATTGGATATCTTATATTTTTTAAAAATTACCCAACTATGTCATAATAAAAAGTAGTATAAAGTAACTCCTAAATTTCTGTTTAAATTATCCACCTGCCATTATAAAACTGAAATAATACCTATGAATTACCCATTAATATTGTCTTTTCTTACTATTTCTAATTAACTATCCTCGAGCTTTTGTTAATCTTAAAAAGCATCCTAACCTTGATCATCCCTTCTCACCTAATGGCTAAATCTCCACTGGCCGCACAATAACGCACGTGCCCTTTGGTGTTATTGAATCAATCTATGACCCGGCCTAGCTTGACCTAGAAACAAACTACGACGACATTGCCGTACGTGCTCAAAGTCCAAGACCTGTTCTTCAGAGATGCCATGGACAACAGCCATAGATCAAAGCTTCATTCACTTCATCAGGGCCAACCAGCTGCCCCTGGCCATATGCACAGTACGGGTCGAAGAAGCATCGCACGGCCATGTTTTACAACCTGCTGGTGGGTTGGTAGCTGTGAATCGATCTGTGTACAACCTGGAGGGTTTGTAGCTCATCTGCAAGAAAATGATGCATGAAAGCATGGCTACACACGATGATGCATGCATGGGAGCTTGATTTCAATGTTCTATCTATCCGGTGAACTGTACTGCTGCATCGAGCTTGAAGACTTTCTGCATTTTTGTGCCGGTGCTCCAAGCGACATCCTCAAGAGATGATGAGCGAGAGTTGTTTCGGTCTATTGCTACTGCTACACTACACTCACCCTCCACGGAGCATGTCAACAAGTTGTAGGCCGCCAAGATGCGCTGAGAGGCATGCAGCAACCGGTCAACTTGCGATACACTCCTACAACGTGGTATGCGGACGCACAGCCTCAGTGATCATCCCTTCTATGCATTCTTATATATATTTAGTTTTGATGCGAGCATGCTTTAATGTCTTCTAACTTATTTTCTCAATTATTCTAGATCTCCATACTACTAAGAGCCATTCCACATTATATATATATATATATATATATATATATATATATATATATATATATATATATTATATGTTTGCTCTTGCTTTATTCACACTAAAAAAAATTTGCTGGCTTCAACATGGCCCATTCTTGTTTTGAGAGCCTTCAGCCATAGTATTCTCTATTTTGATGTGTGCATGTGTAGATATAAGACATTTTCCTCATATTAAATAAGAACTGCAACAAACATAATGAAAAATTATATTATTTTTTAAACAGAAAGGAGATATGTACTGATTAATTGGCACACCATTGTATTAAGGTTCTGAACATTACATTTTTTTATAGCAAGTTTCATAAAATCTTTAGCACCACATCATCCAGGTCACAGTTCATACAAATCCCCTTTGGTTGGGGTACCACTAGACAGTGGATGAAACAAAATAAAATAGGGTTTATACAATGGTTTCGTATACATCTCTAGGTTCAGGTCAACTTCATTTATGGTCCAAAAATGATCTTTCATCTTTAATTTCCTTAAGGAACGGCATTATTTAGAGTGAAAATTGAAGGTCAAGGCTGTTGATAAGATTATTTTAGAATTTTAGGTTAAAATGAATTTAGGCTGGCATTTATGGTGAAAACTGGACTTGCTTTTGGATTCCTTTTTATTGCAAATTTAAAGAATGGCGCTTCCAAGACAATAAAACAATATCTAACATTCTAACTGATATAAGGTATTCACATCCCTAGGTGCATAAGACAGGTAAATTCTTGGACTGTGCCAAACTAAAGTATTACTGAGATATTCGCAAAAAGAAAAGTATTAATGAGACACGTTTTCTCTAAGAAAATTAATGTTGTGTCCTCATCCTCCCATTTTCAAGAAAAATAGTTTTACAAAGGAAGGTAAATATGAACATCCTCAAGAACAGTTGTAGTGCAATTAGCAAGGAAAAGGTGGAACATGCACGACCTTATTAGAGGCATGGATAGTTGTTTAAATATCATATAAAAGCACCATTTCATCATGTTTATATTTAGAACAACTAGTCTGCCCCGTGCAGTCGCATGGGTTGATGGAGTAGTGAGTACTCAAACATCTTTTCTTTTAACAAACCGGGATGAGAATTTGCCAGATTCTTTGCATATCGAACGAGTTTTTACAAACTATATGGGCGGCTTAGAGCAATGTTAATAACAGCGCTAGGGATGTAAGAAAATGTGAGCTCATGCAAACAGGAGGAGCGGTGGCTGCGGATCCCGCCATCCTTTAATGTTCTCCATGGACATCAGGCCATAAGGGCAGGTGCATTGCTACACATCAGCGGTCTTATAGGTCGTGCAGTGCCACGTAGGATTTTTGTTGATGTGAAGGAGAGAGAGCGATGTGAGAGAAAGAGGTCGTTGCTTCGCGAAACAACCGCCTCATGAGCTAAATTTTAGGACTACGAGACAACTCCTCCACCATTGTATGGGTTTTATTGCCATGCAAACAATAGTATTTCTTTATTTTTTCATAAATTAAGGGATATTGTATTACTGCGAGACAACCAAAACAACAACCCATTGTATAAGTTGTCTGATAAGTCGTCTCAAGATTACGTGTCACTATATGTGACCGCCTATTAGACGACACCAATGTACCTGTCCTAAGAGCCAGGCGAGCGGTGGGGGCAGATATAGCACAGTGCACATCGTCCGCTTGAACCAGCATCTCGCGACTCGCCCACCTCTCTCTCTCCTGCTTTCTCTCTCCCATTTAGCCATTATTTCACCGCTTATTAGTCTCGCTCTCGGGCCTTCTCTAATGGTTAGCTTTTAGTTAGGTCATAAAATATTTTTTTCATATTTTAATAGAAGAGAGAGACGTACTTCGAGATTATATGAAGATGGTGGATAGAGTCATTCGTATTATGAGCTATGTGCTAAGAGCTAGATCATTGAAAAAGTTATCTCTTAGAGTGCTTAGAGCTAGGTACTAGCTTATACAATCGGAGAAGACCTTAAAGTCTAGGAATTATGGCCACGAGGCTTAGTGGCCTAGCTAGCTTGAAGCAGGTTAGTCCACTGAAACTTCTATCTACTAGTTCTCTACTCTGCATCCCATTCCGTTTTGGTTAAATGGAAATAGAGTTAAGCCTCGCTCTAAAGAAAAAGTTAAACAGCCACACAATAACCCCATGACACCAAATAAAACGAATATCCTTTTTGACAAACATTGGCGAACTACGAAGTAATTTAACATCAGCCAACACCGACACGATCGAATGAGACTGCATACAGTTCTCTCTTCTTGTTGGTATACGACATGTTAGTAATTGGTCCTCCACATAACATCACCTATCAAAGTATTAAATGAGCAAACCACTTGCATAGTCTCCCATCACGGCATTTCCTCTTGCTTCCTTTTGGCTACGGTTGAGGCCACGTTGCTGCAGGACGATGCTCCATCATATCATCACGCAATCATTAATCCCCAGGTAAGTGCTTAATTAGAGTTATCTCCCCAAAATTATTGGTCTTTGTGGCTCAAATTTGTGTTTTTGTTTTCATGCAAACTGATAGTAAATCAACTGATAAAGTTCTTTGTAATGAAACTTGTCCACTCAGGTTTAAATCCTCGACTCAGAAAGGTCTTCGCGTTTTTCTTGATTTATTCCAAAGTTTAATTACTATTATTCTTTTAGTAGTAGGCGACGGTAGCGAGACATCTATGGTAACTTCGGTAATCTCGACATCTGTTGGCACATTCTCACATATGTGCTCCTAGGGGGTAGAGTTTGCATACATGTGTTCATAGGGTAAGTGTGCATGCGTGGTAGCCTCTGCGTGGTGTTTCATATAAAAAGTCCTGTGTTTTTGTGGCCGCAAGTTTTGTCATTGTTGGCCACAGGCCACAGCAATGGATAACACCTCAAGTAGGTGAAAACGTGTATTTCTGAAAATGTAGAATAATCTAGTTCAGATGAATCTTATAGGAAGCAGTGGCGAGAAGAGAGGACAAGATTTTAGATCTCATTGAGCCATGACAAGATTCATCTAAACTTTCCTGACAAGATTCCAATTAAGATGAATCTTGTTCAAATTTCAGTATAATCTGGTTAAAAAAGAGATCTCATTGAGCTTGGAATCTTGAACTTGGCCGACTTGAGCATCGGCACACCGACGGTCAGCCGAAGTAGATGACTATACGCGAGACGACTGTGATTTTTGAGCCCTGCCACCATGGTCCATGGTAGTAGGGTCAAGAGAGGACAAGAGGCTTTGGGGTGGAGAGGTAAAGAAGATTGAAAAATATTCGAACTTTTTTTCACTTGTTGGGCTCGTTGGTCTCTAAGGCCATTGGAACTCCAGCGTACATACAAGGGTCCCCTAAAAGGCCTTGTTAACAAAAAATCGAGCGAAATATAGTCCTCCTTGGGTCACCAATGGTGTCGGCTCAACCGGAAGCTTATGTATCCCTTACTTAATCGTGATCTAATGCTGTACCTTATACAAAACTAATGTCACGTCGCTCTCAAAAAATTGTCACATCAGTGCCTAGGCAGTAAGCTTTATCTTCACGACTAATTACACCAGTGTACAACCACATTCAATGTGACTACTAAGTTAGTCCTGGAGTTATTGTCATTATATTGTAAAAATTATGCTAGCGGTCAAAACTTATTTGTGCCACTAATCTTATAACAGCACAAATCGTCATTTGTATTGGTGGATGCGGAACCTAGCATAAATAATTTACCACAAATCTAAATGCAAAAATACCAGAAAGTATTTTAGATTTCACAGGGACACCAACTAAGGATGAAATTCTCAAAAAGTCAAAATATACATGCATTCACATAGAAGTCTTTTGCCTCATGCATAGCTTCCTTACAATATCAAATACAACGCAAATCGTGTGCGTGATGAGAGATATTGTCTTTTATTTATTTCACTTCTCCAAATCTTATGTTGTGCATCTAGTGCTGTAAACAATTTTATGTGAAAAAGTTTTGGACCTTGTCGAACACTACAACTTTGGTATAGAGTTCACTTTTGCCTGAGATCATTTGAAAAACAAAATAGAATATTCATTTTAAATTGGATATGAGAAATGGCAAGTAATATTCGTGTCGATAAACAACCTTAAATAAAAAGGTGGCTAACTATAAAGTTTTAGATCTCATTGGGCTCTTCAATTTTGATATAAAGTTGATCTTTATCCAATTTGGTATAGAAAGTTATGATTTTTTACACTAACAAGATTGCTTTGATTTCCACTACAGTCTGCATAAGCAAATGCAAGCACAAATCAATTTGTGTGGGCAATCGTCTTTAAGTGCCCGCTAACAAAAATGGACGTTATTTGTGTTGGCATTGCTTATATGGTTCACCGGTACCATTTGTGTTAGCAATCGACAATAACAACCGGCAATACTAAATGGGTGAGGCGTAACACAAATCACTTTTGGAGTAGTGTTAAGGATGTTACAATGACATATATTATTGTGTCATGTTAGCAAATGTGATGATGTGGCAAAATAATAATAAAAAGATGTGAGAGGGGTTTGAAAGCATCTAGGTCCCTAAATTGTGTTTTGGTAATTCATGACAATCACGGTGGACTAACAATTTCATTGAGATATGAGAATAGGTTAGTCCGCGGGATATGATGAGCCCTAGAAATGTGCTATGACTATATGTGGTACGCTATGGACTCAAAGGAGCTCAAGGCAAAGGTATAAGATAGGGATTTTCGATTTTACCGGTCAAGCGGTGTTTAGTGGATGAATATTGACCGGATTATAGGCTAGATAGCCGTACTATCAAGAGGGGTCAATATCTTTTGCTTAACGATTCCATAATGTCACTTTGCTCAAACTATTGCATTGCATGCATGAGGGCTAACATCGTTTGAGAAAGTGGGAAAGATAGAAAACGGTAACAGCGGTTTTTCTAACTAATGGCGGACGGTCTGCCTCGCTTGGGCCGGATTGTCTGGGGGTTCGGACGGTCCGCGGCCAGCTTGGCGGATGGTCCGCCGGTATATTAACTCGTGTGAAAATAACTAAGTCCCAAATGGCTCCGCGAAGGATTTTGTGAGGCGGACTGTCCGGCATGTTGTGGCGGACGGTCCGCAAGCAAAATTTTTACACAGAGACGTTTCCGAGCGTTTGAGAGGACTTTTGTGAGGCAGACAGTCCGCGGGCAAAAGTTTGAGTTTTGGCCGGTTGATTTTAGTGTATGGCGGACGGTCCGCGTCTGATGGGCGGACGGTCCGCCAGTCTCTAACGGTCACTTCGGACACACCTCTGACACATGTTCTAGCCGTTGGGACTCTGAGGCGGACGGTCCGCCAGTTGTACTGCGGACGGTCCGCCAGCTGCGTTGTTTGAACGTAACAGCTAGATTTCGGGGCTGGAAGTATAAATACTCCACCCCCGGGCTTGGGGAAGCTCTTTTGGCACATTTGAAAGCTTCCTTGAATACTTGAGCATTCCCCCACCTCTCTCTCACTCACTTGTCTTAGTGGTTGCATCTTTGTGAGATTGAGAGTATTCTAGTGCATTGCATCAAGAGTTTGAGCTTTGTGGCACCAGGGAGTCTTCAAGCAAGCGTCATTGGCTTGTTACTCTTGGAATTTGCTTCCTCCTAGACGGCTTGGAGCTCATGGTTCCTTGAGCACTTCAAGAAGATTGTGAAGTGGCCTTGGAAGATTGGTGTGAGAGGTCTTGTGCTCACCTTGCCGGAGTGGTGAAGAGCAACACTAGTGAAAAGAGATTTGGAGCGGTTCATTGGTTCTAACCGGCTCATAGATCAAGCGGTGCCTTGATAGAGGAGCGATTGAACATTGAATCCATCTCAACGTGGATTACGGGTGACCGGCAAGTCATCGACACCACAGGATAAATTCTTGTCTCTTACTTGTGATTTGTTCATTGTTCTATACATTAAGCCTTTACTTTGAGCAATTTATTTTCATAGAACTTGAATTGTTTCTTGTCATCCTAGGTTGCGAACCTCAACATAGGCTTAGACTAGCTAGAGATTTAATTCTTCGTGTGTTTCTAATTAAATTCTCTAGTGTTGTGATTGAATTTTTTAAACCGCCTATTCACCCCCCCTCTAGTAGGTAATCCTAGATCCTACAGGGTTTCAACTGGATAAAGGACAATTTGAACAAGACACTAATATATGCGTTCTATATATGTCCATGTCATATGAATGCCACTCTACAAGCTATTGTCTTTAATTCTTAATGTCTATCATCTATAGCCCATGTAATTAATCTATCATGAAGTCAGTATTGCATCCTAATGCAAAATTTAGTAGTGTCTCATGTATATGTTCTCGTGTTAAAACTAGATCATATAAGAGAGTGTTTTTCTTCATCACTTCATCGTCTCTCATTCAATATAGTGCCGCATAAATTAAAAATCTTAGTGTAATTAATGTTACAAAAACTATGCATTTAGGACCACCCTTTAAAACCACATGGGCACACTTTTTCGATGTTTAGACTAGCAGTCCTTCATGGAGTATCTCCAATATGGTAGCTTTGTTCAGATGGGATGATCCTCATGGTAGCGCAAAGACATAGAGATTGGATAAGTTATGGCCAACAGGATGATATAAAACCCTATGTCTTGTATTTGTGGTATTGTATTTGCATCATAATCCGTGTTGAATAGCGTAATGCGTGTTATAGGGATCTATCCGCTAGTTATTTATCAGGAAATATATTAGCTTTATTTACAACGAAATTTCCTAAATATCTGGCTAGCATCTAGTCCTGTCTCTAGCTACTTGAGACTTGAAGTGATTGCCAATTTGTTCCATGTGTTATCCTTCTTGGGAGAGTTGGGTTGAGATGCTTCTTTTGGTGATTGGCTAGATCATCTTAATAATCTTAGGGCATTCAGACTCCGGAGTGTGCAGAGTTCACCGGTCTTAAGCCTGACGTGGCTTTCTTGAGGTCGCCCTTATACACTCCAGCCTCGGTCTTAAGCCCAAAAATCTCGTGGCCGGGTCTCAGGCTAAAGATCAGGCCTCAAGGAGTAAAAAATCGCAAAAAGGAGCTGAGCGGGAGCGGGAATGAAGGAGTGTGACAGATCGATGCATTTTTTTAAAACTCAGAGCGGGGCCAGCCTTAAGACCCTCTCTGTCTCATACATACTAACGGCGGCCTTATCCTCGCCATGAGACCCACCTAAAGGCTGCCTTAGCCATATACGTCTGTGGTCCCTTAATAATCTTTTGGCCGGGCGGGAAAAAAGTGGGCTTCTACGGCCCATGAGTTTTTTTTGTTGTTTCACCCTAAAAATGTCATAACTTTCTTCTCAAGTATCCGTTTTCAATGTTGTTTGTACCAATAAGTTCGTGACACTAAGATCTATAAAATTAGATCCATGATACATATATTTTAATATAGTTTTTATATGCTAAGAACTTGTGTTGATGTATGTTTTAACTATGCAGGAACTTATGTGTAAACTTATCAATATAAGTTGATAGTACATCTTCTTTGAGTAAGTTGATAGTACAACTACATACAAATCGATACATATTCTATATCTTAATAATGTATTGATAACTTCTACATAAGTTTGATACATATATAAGTTAATATGTAGTCTTTATAGTACTAAGAAATATTAATTGATATATTCATTATGCATAAGTTGATCGCACCACCACACATAAGATATTGACAAATACATATACAATATAAGTTGCTAAATAATTTAAAATCTCTATATAAATTAATACATATTATCTTCACAAGTTTGATACATAGTTTTTACTTGAGTTAAAATATGAAGAAATATAAACTGATAGAATAAGAATGCATGAGTCGGTAGTATTGACAAATAAGATGTTGACAAGTATGCACATAATATAAGTTGATATATGCTATATAATCTCTACATAAGTTGATATATTATCTCTACATAAATTTAGTACATATATAAGTTGATACATAGTATATAGAAACTGATAGTACTATTGATAGAACCATTATATAGGTTGTGACAATGTAAAAGTTTTCATGCATTCTATAAATGTATTGATATTAATAAGTTGATACAAAAACATATTTAGTATAACATATTATTTGAACGGTCATATTGATAAAACGTGTCTATATAGGTTGATATTTAGGTTACCGTACAAGATCTTCATAAATTGATACATGGTCTCCATATAAGTTGTTGGATCACTTCATATAAATTGATATTATAATTAAAATAACTTCAAAACATATACAATATAAGTCTTGTTTTGCCGATCTCTAGTAAAGAAGATATCGGTGCAAACAGAATAAAATTTGGATATCATATAAGAGAGATATTGCCATTTAAAGATCGTGCATAAAGTGGGACAAAATTGATTGTCAAAACAATATTTATTTTGAGAGGGAGAGAGATAACTAAACTATTAAAACTCACAAGTCTATGATATTATTTAGCTTGAACTGTGAAGCTTGGAAGTTTCACCCGACACTGCTCCTGATCCGTACTGGCCACGAGGCATTTAGAAGTAGGAAAAAGTATATTTTTGATCATCCAACTCTTGCCTTAGTTTAGTTTTGGCCATTGAACTCAAAAACCGGGTATCTTTGGCCATCCAACTATCAAAACCGTTCAAATTTGGCCATCGGGTCGGTTTTGATGGTGGTTTTAATTTTTTATTTACAATTTAGTCCTTAGATCTTAAAATGATTATCACTTTTTACTGTACCTCCGATTTAGGTGATTCTTGCGGTCACGCATTCATAACAGTGAGCTTTATCTTTTAAAATAGTCTTTATACTATTTTATCACCATTTAATATATTATTTTTTTATTGTTTTTTAATACTAATATAAGAAAAGTAAAACAAACAGTTAGAAAATAATATGTCCATGATTTTAAAAGATAAAGCTCATCGTTACGAACGCATGACCACACAAGAATCACTTAAATCGGATATATGAGAAAAAAATAGTAATCATTTTAAGATCCAAGAACTATTTTATTCAAATAATATGTCCTTGAATCTTGAAATGATTACTATTTTTTCTCATATATCCAATTTAAGTGATTCTTATGGTCATGCGTTTGTAACGATGAGCTTATTTTTTAAAATCCTGGACATATTATTTTCTAATCATTTGTTTTACTTTTCTTATACTAGTGTTTTTACACAACAACATAAAAATAATATATTAAATAGTGATAGAATAGTATAAAGACTATATTAAAAAATAAAGCTCACTGTCATGAACACGTGACCGTAAGAATCACCTAAATCGGAGGTACGAGCAAAAAAGTAACAATCATTTTAAGATCTAAGGACTATATTGTAAATAAAAAAATTAAAACCACCCATCAAAACCGTCCCGATGGTCAAATTTGAACGGTTTTGATAGTTGAATGGCCAAAGATATCCGGTTTTAAAGTTCAATGATCAAAACCAAACTGAGATAATAGTTGGATGGTCAAAAATAGACTTTTTCCTTAGAAGTATATAGAGTACGTGTGGATAAATGTGTTTATAAAGACGAGTGTGCCTAATTGTCCGTGAGTTTAGCGATTTGGCCTTTTCACTGCCCCCAGTCTTTTGTCATTTCGCACAGTCCAACGGTTTAACTAAATGATGTCCGAGCTAGCTTCACTGACATGAGCCCGGTAAGTTTCGGAGTGATTAAAAATGGTCCTAAAACAAGTATTACAAAGCCGATTTATTACAGAAATAGAAACGGCAATTGACGTGGTGTCCCGATATAGATGTAACTTTTCCTTGCGTAAATCGTGTCTCCCTTCAAAGTTCTGACGCGCCCCATGCCTTGATAGCTCAAAGCCTGAAACACTACCTCGGCCATGTTTGGTCTCGTTTAGATCCAAATTTTGGTGCCAAGCTTTGGCCCAAAGTTTGGCCTTTATAATAAACTAGCAAATATGCCCGTGCCTTGCTACCGGTGAAGACCATATACTATTTACCGATATTCTATGTATCGAATCTATAAAAATTAATCTATATATTTATTAAAAGAGAATAATGCAATACACATATCATTGGCCCAATTGTTGTGCTTAACTTTTTTTTTTAATCTGTGAGGGCTAAGGGCGTTGGTTAAGAGGTACAAATCTGTTGTTCCGAATAATTTTTTGACAAATCACCGTACCAATTATAATCAGCGTTCCTAGAACTGCAGGATGTGAGTGAGTATATATCCATCAAACACACCGCGTAGTCACCTCCTTGAATCCTTGAATCCTACGTCCGGTTCTTGAGGAACCACGGGCAGCTCTCTTGTTCTTGCTCTTAGTAGTTGTGTTGTTGCCTCCCATTAATTATTTGTCTCTGATGACATGCATAAAAGGAGTGGACAGGTGCATGGGATGGAGCGCACCATGCAAGGGATGACGGCTAGGAGACGTACGTGCTAACTTGCATATACTTGGATATCTTGTGCACCGAAGTGATCCTCTAAAAGACTGAATAGCAGGAGAAGCAAGCAACCAATGACCGAGATGGTCTTTGGATGGAGCAGAGCTAGCACGCCATGAGGTCAGCGCCAATAAACTCGGTTATGTTCTTGCCGTTGCCCTTGAGATGTCGAGGTCGACATCATCGGAGAGGAGCATGTCCCTTACCGTGGATGCGGAGGATTTCGCGAGGTGGCCGCCGGCCTCATCTCATCTGGCATCATGCAGATATCTCGATCTCCTTGTCAAAATTGTCAGAGCATACCTCCTGCATGCGCTGCCATGAACTCGACGATGCATGCTGCTGCTGGGCATAGTAAGATTGAGGTTGGTTTTGACGACGACGACGCCGGCCGATTGGTTTTGTTGGTTTTTTACAAGGGCTATGATGTACGAAGGAGACGAGGAGCTAGTCGGTGGTCAGTTGGAGTAGAATACGGGAACAATAGATTTAGATAGACATGGGATCTTTTTTGTTAGCCCTGTTGATTGCAATTGTGGTGCACAAGCAGGTTGACGGAAGCATTTCTCTCGGGATTTTGAGGTCGGCGCGAATTAGAAAACGACTGACGAAATTGAGGGGCAGAAGCAATACTGCTTGCTTTAGAATTAGGAATATAATAAATTAGGTAAAGATACATTATGTTTTTTTAAAAAAAAATACAACATAATAAAGGATGGTGGGTTGATTTCTATAAATATTAGGGGGGTTTTGTAAAATTATGACGTACCGCGGAAGCAATCCTTGCTTTATAATTAGGTAGAGATAATTAGGTAGAGATATGTCACTGTAGTCTTTCGTTTGTATTTATGAAAAATTGTCCAAACATTGATTAATTAGGCTTAAAATGTTCATCTCGTAAAGTACAACAAAACTGTGTAATTAATTTTTACTTTCATCTACATTTAGTACTTCATGCATGTGTCAATATTTTCATGTGATAGGAATCTTCTTTTTACATTGTGAAATTTGGGAGCTAAATTTGGGATCTAAACAAGGGCTTAGTTCCCAAATTTCACCCCTAAATTTCATTGTACAAAAAGAAGATTATCATCACATTAAAATGTCGGCACATGCATGGAGTACTAAATGCAGATGAAATCGAAAACTAATTGCACAGTTTTATTGTACTTTACGAGACAACATTTTGATACTAATTAATTAATGTTTGAACAATTATTTAGAAATACAAACAAAATGTTATAGTGTCGTATTTATAGCAAAGTTCTAATTTCGACATAATAAAATTGAGAACTATACAAGGCCCTCGATAGATTCACTCATTCACACCCGCTGCGCTTGTGCTTGTGCAGCCACGACGACTGCCCGATGGCACAGCTGGCCAGTACTGCATTTTGCCGCGGCGAGTACAGTCAACACGAGCAGGGTGCACGGAGCAGCTAGCGCGGCCAGCCAGAGCCACTGGCCACTGACCCGGCCAGACGACGCGGCGGGTCATGGCCACCCCTGACCGACCGCCTGCATCGCACCTCAGTAGAATAATGCCTCACCTGCGCGAGGCAGGGAGGGGGCACCGCTACTGCGCTGGACGGCAGTCTCGTCGGCTTGCTCATGCTTTCCCCCGCCACGGGTGCCGCGCCCCGACAAGAGCGAGCGCGCCGTGAGCTCGTCGTCCTCACGTGCGACGCGAGCTCGCCAGAACCAGTGCAGTAGGCTTTGAACGGCCGGCCGGCCCCTCCGCCGCGCCTCCTGATTGGGTCTCGCTCAAAACTGCTAGAAAAATCACCGGCGTGAGCTGCGTCGGAAACACGGGCCTTGTTTCAGTTTTCAAATTTCACCCCAAATTTTACTATGTAAAAATAACATTCACATCCCATCAAAATATCGACAAATACATGAAGTACTAAATATAGATAAAATCAAAAACTAATTGCATAGTTTATTGTACTTTACGAGACGAATATATTGAGCCTAATGAATCAATATTTAAACAATTATTTACAAATACAAACGAAATGCTACAGTGCCACATTTATAGCAAAGTGTTAAGTTTGAACGTCCAAACTTTGAAACTAAACAAGGCCCGGGTCCGTTTGGTAGGTTGCACGAGCTTATGTGAGCCAGGCCCATCTCAGCCAAGCTGAAGGCAGATAACGTGTTATATTTGATTGGTTGTATATACTGAAACTGGTTGAGAAGAGATATTATTTGGTTGTGCGCATGAAATTACGTTAGATAAAAAATTATTAAATATCCATCTATATAATTTTATTTTATATAATCATATTATAATGGTCTTTATTTGCATTGTTATTATTTAAAAATATTTAAAAATATATTTATACCATTTAATATATATACTAATCAATGTACTAATTATGTCATCATTTAAGTAAATCTTGCACTGTGCGAGCCAGAAACGGAGGGAAAATTCGTTTTCCGGGAGCCAGGTTCGGCGGCAGAATCTGCACCCGGCCAGACAGACTCTGACGGACACGCAGGCAACCGAACACACGTGCCTGCACCCCGTGAGTCTGGCTCAGGCCAGATGCAGGAAGCAAACGCGCCCTATGCGTTTAAACCTACTGATGTTTTCATTGAAAGCATATTTCATAAACCAATATTATTGTTAGAGTAAAATGGATGTCGAGACACTAAATTTATACCAAATTCTCACCTGAATCACTTAACTTGCAAATGGTACATAATACATCATCAAACTTGCATTCATATTCACTATAGGTCATTTTTCCATGTTTGATCAATTCTACCATCTGGAGTCATTAAACTTGCATCCTTGCTCACCAGAGGTCCTTTTTCTTCCATGACTAATTGATCTACTAGCTGGTAACAATGACATGGATCTGTTCATCACATGTGACACGTTTGAGGGGCTAGAGGTTTGTCTTAGTTGTACCATGCAAATTAGGAGTACGGGATACTCAGTTGCAGAAGATGTGCAGTTCTGAAGATTTACAATTCATGTTGAATTCACGTCACTGAAATACCATAGTCTAGGATATATCATTTTTTTCTTTGATGAAATGATATCATGTTTATATAGAGAAGGATGATACTTGTAAAATTTTATTTGTATTGCTATTTGTGTGAACTTAAAAGTAGTTTTATTAATAGTGGACTCAATTATAGTGAGCTACGAACAACATTTTAGTGAAGATATAAATTCATGAGTTTTATATATTTGTGTAACATTGTAAGATTATAAAAGTTTGGACAGTTAGATTCTTTAATCTGCACAATAATTTTAAAATAAAAGGGATAATAATATGTAAAGAAGAAATATAGGTTGATGGAGCATATTAACTAATCTAATAACTCAAATTGGGTGTCTTGGGTCTCCAAAATAGATAAGTAGGTTGTAGGTGGTCCTTATTTTTCTCTCTCGAATCTTAGTATGTCACTGGTTATCATAAGAGAACAATGTTTACAAGTGCTGATGAATTCTCTATATCTATCCATAGGTTTAAGATTTTAAGTTGGAGAAAGGAATTAAAAATCAACTCTAAACATTCTAAATCTAGGACGAGGGATGGTAATTGAGAGCGAGTCGCTTTTTAGGAGGTGTCGCTATAGATTATGAAAACCAGCTAGTATAGAAAATCTGTAACTTATATTGGTAGCTTCATAAAATTAAGTTCACATGTAATTGTAATTCAGTTCATACTGAATAAAGTTATTATTAAGTTCACACAAATGACACCATAAATAAAATTTTGAAAATATCTCATGCTTCTATGTGTAAATATGACAACATTCCATCAAACAAAAATAAATGGTGTTTCCTTAACTATAACATTTCTATGACTTGTGAACTCAACATAAATAGCAAATCTTTAAGATTGCACATCTCGTACAACTAAGTAACACGTACTCCTAATTTCCATTCACTTAACTTCAGTAAACCTCTAGTCCTAACAAAAGGTCCCATGTGTCGTACAAATCAGTGTAATCTCCTGATAGAATAAACTAGACATGCAAAAAAGGACTTCCGGTGAACAAGGATACAAGTTTGATGACCCCAACTGGTAAGATTTGTCAAATATGAGAAAAAAGACCTATGATGAGTAAGGATACAAGTTTGATGATGTATTGTGTACTATTTACAAGTTAAGTAATTTGAGTGAGAATTTGGTGCAAGTTTAGTGACTCGGCATGCATTTTACTCTTATTGTTATACTCCATAAACTAAAGCTAGTTATAAACAGACATGTAGATTGGAACATATATAGGTATAAACGGTGTATAGATATAGTAACATTCATAAATAATATTAACAGAACGTAATTCATAGATATACTCGTCAACACAGAAACACTATATATTGTAACCCGGAGATGAACTATCTTCTATCTATACACTCGCTGATTTCTTCTTATCGTGAAGATTTACAGTGGAATCATTACAAAGAAAAAGTAGTGCAGAACATAGTCGTTCTGCTTCGAGCGGTCACGACAACAAGAACTTTAAGATATCGCTCACTCGCCTCCTTAGTCCACGTCAAGTGGAAGGCCCGGTAGCTCAGCGTCACAGCACGAATTGGCAAAAGAACGGAGAGAACCGGGTGATACCCGCGCGTTGCTGCGAGAATTTGTTAAATAAAATTTTAAAGTGAAATGTGAAAAACATCAAAGTGATTGTATTGCAACGTTCTTTAGTAAACATTATACATAGAAATATGACTGATCATACATGTAATTTTTACTCATGTAATTTGTAATTGCTACTCACAAAAATGTGGCCACAGAAAATCGATTGAAGAATAAATAGATGGTCTAGAGGATGATGACATGGCTTAGGCTGTGTTTGGATCCTTAGTCCCTCAAATAAGTGACAATTAGTAGCATTAAATATAAACTAATTATAAAACTAATTGCATAAGTCATATCTACTCCGCGAGACGAACCTAACAAGCCTAATTAACCTATTATTAGTACATAATTATCAAATTATTACTGTAGCATTATATTGTCTAATCATGGACTAATTAGGCTTAATAGATTCGTATCGTAAATTAGTCCTAGCTTATGTAATGCATTTTGTAATTAATATATATTTAATACTTCTAATTAGCATTCTTCCATTCGACGTGACGGGACTAAAATTTTAGTCCGGGGAACCAAACACCCCCTTATAGTGGATAGTGATATGGCTCATAGTGGATGATGACGTGGAATGGTTGCATGTTGAGAGAAATCCAACCATGACTTGATAGTGGGTACCAATTATATAGGTTATATAGATAAGATCGTAGGAATTCCGCATACGTCTGTTACGAACTTATCGATAACCTACAATAGAAGAAAGAGTAAAATGCATGAGTGGATCTAAATTTATCTCGAGGTGTTACCTATGTCTCTGAACTCTCTAGAAATATTTTTATGCCATTAAGCTTGTCATGATGTATCGTCTGGGTCCCTAAATTCACAAAATATATTTCTAGGTCCTCGAATTTGTACAAAGGTGTCATCCAGATCCATAAACTCTTAAAATATATTTCCATAAACTCGTCATGTGTATTGTCATGAGCCCAAGCCCGTGAGAAAACGAGGGCTTCACCTTATTTTCACACTAAATATCTCTTTTTTTTTCGCCACATTCTAAGAGTTTAGGACTCAATGATACGGCAAGACAAATTAAGACAAATTAAGTGCTTCAAAATAAGTTTTGCTGGTGCTTTCCCCGCCGCGGACGCCACCGAGCCGCGCCGCGACAAGAGCAAGCGTGCCGTGAGCTCGTCGTCCTCACGTGCGACGCGAGCTCGCCAGAACCCCGTGCAGGCTTTGGACGGCCGGTCCCTCCGCCTCCTGATTGGGTCTCGCTAAAAACTAGTACTAGAAGATCACCGGTGTGAGCTGCGTCGGAAATACTATGTGTTTAAACCTACTGAATACTGATATTTTGGTTTGAAGCATATTTCGTAAACCAATATTATTGTTATACTCTATAAATCAAATCTAGTTATAAACAGACATGTAGATTGAAACATATATACGTATAAACGGTGTACAAATATAGTAGACTTACAACATTCATAAATAATATTAACAGCACGTAATTTATAGATATACTCGCCAACACACAAACACTATTATATTGTAACATGGAGATGAACTATCTTCTATCTAGGCACTTGCTGATTTCTTCTCATTGTGTAGATTTACGGCAGAATTATTCGATGCACGAAAGATTAAAAAAGGCAGTGCAGAATGTAGTTGTTCTGTTTCGGCAGTTGCACCGCTAGAAACCTTATTGTCGCTTTCGTGTGGATTTCACGAAGGTAAGGGCTTGATAATACCGCTCTCTTCTCCTTAGTGCACGTCAAGTAAAAGAACCGTTGAGATCCGGCAGCTTAGCGCCACAGTATAAATTGTTGAGAACCTATTATAGAAGAAAACCGGCGGATGTCCAATTAAAATATTGAAGAAAATCATCAAAAACACTTTACTATTAATGGTCACGTCGTATACTATTAATCTACAATCAATTCCCTTTGTTCACTCATCACTCAACAAAAGATGAGAGATCTTATATTTAAATTAATTTGCACTAATTTAAACTAGCATTATAAAATTATACGTGCCATCTTCCCAGAAAGCTGTGAGATTAGGCATACTGGCACTAACTAGCACTAACTAGCGGCCGTGTGTTTACTGAGCCCTGGCAGACTGGCACTGAGATCGATCACCTGGCCCTGGGTGGATGAGTGAGGCATAAGCATAGTACGGGGTTGAGAAAGAACCCACGGATGTGACAAACGATCAAAGGCAGAGCAGCAGTCCCCGCAGAGGAATCAGGCAAAGGAATCAAAGGCGTGGCCGCGTGGATCACCGCGAAAGTGCTGACAAGGCTTGCATCACAGTCACAGGTCGGAGGAAAAAAAAACACATCAGCTCGGATTGCTTTGGTCCTTACTAAACGAAAACGTTACACAAACAAACATGCTAACATTTGGTTTACGTACGAATACAAACAACAAGCAAGATCAAACACAAGGCTAGGCGGCTAGCTGGAGTCCTAGTACTGCTTGACTTGGTTCAGACGGCTTCAGTCTCTGACCGAGCTGCGTGGCCTCCTGCCGAGCACGGACGCACGCAGAGGCGGCAGGCGTTTGCAGCGGCGGGATGGCACCGGTCGATCACTCCTCCCTGTCGGCGCGGGCTTGCAGCAGCTACGGGAGGCGCGCGCCGATCACTCCCCTGCGTGATGGAAACAAATGGCAGGCAGAGCCGATCAGCAAATGAATCAGATGGCACGCAAGGAATTACTAAAAGGTTGAATCTTTTGCTCGTGGACTAGCTCACCGTTGTGGTACCGCGCGGCGGCCGCCGCCGCGGCGAGGTCGGAGGGGGAGGACGCGGGGATGGAGATGGAGAGCTGCGTCGCGTCCTCCGCCGCCCACGGCCTCGCGTCCCCGCCCTCCCGCGGCCACTCGTCGAAGAACCGCCGCAGCGGCTTCTCCGCGGCGGCGGCAGGCGGCTTGTCGAGGCTCAGGTCGGCCCCGAGCGCGAGGTAGTGCCGCCGCTTGAGCTCCGCGTCGTGCAGCTCGTTGGGCTGCCCGTGGCCTCCGCCGCCTGGGAAGAATGACGGCTGCGGCGGCGCGTAGTGAGCGTGGGCGTACCTGTGGTAGGACGGCGGCGGCGAGGCCGCGACGTGGTGGAGGCCGGCGTCGAGGTGGAGCTGGAGATTTCCGGCGGGGGCGCGGGTGGCGCCGTGGTGGGGATGCTGGTACTGCTGGTTGTGGTGGTGCTGGGCGAAGCCGGCGGGCGCGTCGGGCGCGCGCGGCGGCGAGATGGAGAGCGCGGAGGGGCGGTACGCCCCGGCGGAGGCGGGGGAGGTCGTCACTTCCACAGGCTTTCTTGAACGGCTCTTGCCACGGTGGATGTGCTTCTCGCAGTACTTGGAGTCGCCGTGCGCCTCCCTGGAGCAGCGCCACTTCTTGCCGTCCGTCCGCCGACACCGCCCGGGCTCCGGGTCCTCCGCCTTGCGCCCGAACTGCGCGCCGGCGCCGTAGCATCCCCAGTACCCCACTGCACACGTACGCAACAGAACAGAGCACGCGTCAGCCCAAAAGCAGCCAGAACGTGCCGGGGAGCTGGAGAAGAGAGGAGAGCAAGCGTGGGGGACGTACGCGACGGCGAGGTGGTCTGGGGCGGGAAGGCGAGGGAAGGGGCGGTGTCGACGCCGGTGGCGAGGCGGAGCGGGAGTACGAGGTCGTGCGGGACGGGCGCGCCGGAGGCCATGTACTTGTAGATGAGCGCCTGGTGCTCCAGCTCCTGCCACTGCGACGCCGTGAACAGGCGCCTCCCGCCGCCGTGGCCGCCGCTCAGCATCATCTCCCCTCTCCTCAAAACACCAGGGCGCGACCCAGCGGCGGCGGCGCTGAACAGAGGACGGTGGAGACAGCGGCGGCAAAAGAGCGAGCTCACTCACACTCGGCGACGATGGATGGATGGATGGATGGAGACGAAACGGAGGGAGTTTAATACTAGTCTCTCGAGGTTTGTGGTGGTGGTCTGGAGGGGCGGGCTCGGGAACGGGAAGACGTGCCCGTATCATCATCCGCCATCATCATGCATATGGCGGGTGGGTGTCAACGCAGGCGCAGGTTGGCGGGCAGGCGTGTGAGGTGGTGGTGCAGGTGCAGTCGGGGCGGCAGAGGATGGGTCACTTCGGTCAGTGTTCGCGTCAGGCGCGGCGCAGAGCAGAGCAAGAGTGCGCGCTGCAGAATCTGCGTGCGCTGCCAGGCTCGGCAGGCCGCTGCAGCGGCGCAGGGAGCAGGGGGGGCAGCAGGCCAGCAGCTGCGCAGGCGCTCGGGGCAGGCAGGCAGGCAGCCTGGGCTGCTGGCCGGCTGGCACCTGCCGCTGCGCGCGTGGGTGATGAGCGGAGGGAGGAGGCGCTCGCCCTGCTGCGCGCAGCACAGTGCGCGCCCGGCCCGGCCGGGACGCCAGTACTCCTCTCCAGCCAGTCTTTGAAACGGGGAGGACCAGACCGGACCGGGCCGGAGGAAGAGAGAGCGGCGGTCTCCATTCTCCGAGGGCACGCACAGCAGTGCCCATGGCCGTGACGGGGTGGTGGAGGTGGATGGCTTGGCTGGCAAAGGGTCGACGGTCGAGTCTCGAGTGGGAGGCAGCAGTGAGCTGAGACTGAGGCCTGAGCTAGTTACTCGTAGGTACTACGGAGTAGTAGCAAAGGCTTGGGGGCAGGGCAGAGAAGTGAGAAGAGATGCTCCCTCGCGCTCGCGGCTTCCTCGGCATGCCGTGCTCACAAACAGCCTCCTGTCGCCGAGACTGTTACGACATGAATTGAGACTGGCCTGTGCTGCCTGTGCCGATGCGCTTTGTTGACCCTTTTCCTTTTGGGTACTTTCCTTTTCCTAGGTCATAGCCCTCAAAGAGGGCTCTGTGATGTGTTCCCTCTCGCTCTAAAATCTCTGCAGAGATCAATGCATGCATACGGAGTACTCTTTTTCTTTTTGCCAGGCAATGCATGCATACTGTGCTCCTAAGGACTTATTAAGTTGATTTCCAGAATTGAAGAGGCACAGATATCATTTAAAGATGGAAGCCAAAGATCGAAATAGACTACACTGTCCTTGGCAAAATAATAAAGCAGGTATAGTGCCTTAATGATCTACTGTGTGTCAATGTGAAGCGGACATTTTCTCCATATACGAGATCACCGCCTGCGAGTGTCACTCTGAATCTCTCTTAATCCTAACTAAAGCAGATAATCCTTTCATATACAATTGAGAGAAAGAGATCTGGACATCAACCGGTGCATTCTATGATTAAACCAGCACCCATTCTTGGTGAAGACCTTCACAGCTGCTATTGTTGATGTGAAGCTTCGTCTTGGGTGAGATTTTCCCTTCAAGGCAGCTTCTGGCGATATAAGCACATAGACGTTCAGCAGCTTGGGACAAACAGGTGCCGTTTCTGTTTGTTGTGTCTATCGTCAAGATCTCCAGAGCAGGGGCGTTCTCCACTGCGTGGACTAGGAACTCAGCTTGGCCCTGGATGCCTTTGAAACCAGTGATGTAAATATTCCTCAGGTGCTTGTTTGGACACTTCGGGAGGTTCCTAAGACCCCCTACTACTGCATTCCCGTGGCCAGAGCCAGAGATGTTGAACTGCAAATATGGCAATAAAAAGGATGCTGTGATCAATACTTGTAATTTATGTGCAAAAAAACAAATGCATGTGCCAAAAATTCCTCATAATAAACATGGAAGGTGGATACCAGGTTACAATAACAACAATATGTACTTGCAGAGATGGTAGTGGCAATGGATATGCAGACAATAAAAGAGTACAGGCACTTTGCCATCTCTAGTGGAGAAAGCCAAACCTAGAAGAGTACTTACATCTATCTCCAGCTCTTCGATGAGAGGAGCAGCCCTCAGAAAAGAGGCCAAAGAGAGAATATTGTCCAGATCTTCAGGGGAGTGATGCAACAGCAACTTTAAATGCTTCAGCTCAGAGAACTTGGATGAATTTTCCAGCAACGCGGATGACTGAACAATAGGAAACCACGAGTCATGCCAACAGAAAAATGCGAGTACAGCGGCTTCAATGAAAAATGTGGATGCCAAGCATTGCTAGAACAAACCTTTAGTTGAAGAGGAGCTTGCAGAGTTAGATTTTGTACCCTTGTAAGCATTTTGGGAAGCACAGAGAGAGCATGTTCAAAAGTTATAAAATTACTAACAGCAATATCAGCATCCTTCAATTCCTGTGCTTTTTGAATGGTATGAACAGGCAGCTGGGCTCCGTTGTAGATAAAAGTCCTGAGCTTCACAGCATGTAGTTAGATCTTTGTCATCTTGCAGTGTGCAACGCGCAAGTATACCAGGTGGGACAACGGATGATCAACTATTAACTCATCTTCCAAATCACATCTGACTATACTCAGCCACTCAAGCTTAGAACAACCTGACAGCATATCTTGAAGATCCTTTCTAGTAACATGCAGTGAGTACAGGTCCAGCCTTATGAGCTTCGGAAAACCGCTGAACTGGGATGGTAGCTTCAAAGATACAAATCTTAGTTGAATTTGCTGCAGACGAGACATGGTTTCTCCATCAAGAAGTTCAAGGGGGAATAAATATCGTTCAATGTGGTTCATATAATTTCTTGGCACTAAATCAAGAGCTAGATTCTTCGTCCGCAACGCTGCTGCAAAACTAACCCAATTATCCAAATGAGCAGCTAGAATTCTGTCGAACTCAACTTTGATCTCGAGGGTTTCAACCACCTTGCCATGTTGCAGTTTCAAGACTCGATTTACATTGTCAACGAATTTCAGAGTAGGATATTTCCCTGGCATGTATTTTTCACACATTTTACTGGCATCAAATCTTAGTTTTGAGTGAATCATCCATGTGTTTTTCCATTTGCTTGACAGAACACTAGACCTTACAGCCTCTATGAGTTCCAATTTTGAAAATATAATGCACTGCACATCCTGCAGCAAAGCAATAAAAATTGTCGTGTTTGCAAATTTAGTCTTATATACTCAACACCAGTCTGAAAAGGAGAAATTTGACGCACCTCTGGAAGGTCTTCAAATTGAACATCATGTTTTCCCCTTTCACAGATTCGTTTGCGAAGGCCAAGATATGATCTCCTTCCTCTGCCAGGATTTTGGGTTAGCTAGTCCAACTTTTAAAAAGATAAACCTCAAATACAACATTGCCAACATATAAGAATAGAATTTGCCAAAAGCACAATATGAGCTTAATATGATCTTACAAACGTCTTAAAATCAACAATTAAATCCAAAATTTTCGTTAAAACAAGCTTAAAAGCCACATTGGGCAGTAGGGTATTGCATTTCACAGGCTTATTAGGCTGCCCCATTCCGGGGGTTTCATGATCATGAGCTGACACTCTTAGGGTATGCCATGGCCCACCCGGTATACCGCATACCTTCTAGATCCTTGTATTGTTCTTTGTTCCGGTGCTATACACATGGCAACTGCCATGTTTCCCTCTTAATCCAATATATTGTAGCTACAATGTGAGGGAGGAAATTATCGAACACCACAGTATTCATTGTTTCCCTTTAACTCAGTTTCAAGTGAGTGGATCGTAATTTTTGGCAGGCACTAATATTTGAGGGACCTGATCAGTGATCATACAGGCATAAAAAGAGGAGAAATACTTCCAATCTGGATAGTGTTTTTTTTCAATCCATAATTAAATCAATCAGTGGGTTCAAATCATCTGCATGTTTGGCTTGATCTGCATGGTTCTACTTAACGCAAGCGTGTGCAATGGCAAAAGGATGCTGGCACTACCCAAAGTCTGAACCCACTGATAAAAGATTATACAAGTTGGTTGGTTCCAGGGTTTGGTGATCCAATAGCGAAGATTCGATTAATCCAACAGTTGCAATATTTTTAAATACCATAAACAAACATGCTTGTAGACTTGTAGGACAAGTTGAAAGGTTAACTAAACCTGCAAATACCTCTACAATAGAGGATAAGAACTGCTACAGGTAACATACAGAAAACTGCTGTATGCCTGCACATTTATATCAGTACGGCTGTTCAAGAGATCGATTCCAGGTAATTCTTGGTGTAAGGAAATTCTTTGATGAATGAACCCTAAATGATGTTGCCCTTTTATATATTCTATAAACACTAAAATTCTGATGAGCTTTTGTATATCTCGTTGGCTAGCTAAAAAAAGAAAAGAGATAAAAAAATTGCATCCAAGACTAGCCAACTCGATAGCTATCTTTTCACGCTAGCTATCTCCTCCCCTTCGCTAGGTACGCCAGGTGCGATCTCCATCCATGCTCGCTAGTTTTAAAGTATCCTTTGGTTTACCCCTACTTTTGGTAAGCTTTTTATTTTTTAGCTAGCCTCTTTATGTTTAAATTTAGCTAAGATTATTGCTAGTCTATTGGAGAGGCACACGGAAGTCAGAGGCAATCTTTTGCTACGCGTTACGTCATCCCAATCAATAGGCAATGTGTTAAACACTGAATCGAAGCATACGTGTGGACGATTTGGTTAAGGTATAGTACCTAGAGCCGCCGCTCGAAGACTTGGCGCGGTAGCGGGCTAGGGCTCCGCGAGCGTACTGGGTGAAATACCAGGCGCCGATCGCGAAGTCGCAGGCGCCGACCACGATGTTGGTGACGCCGGCCACGACGTCGACGGCGACGATGACCTTGTCGCTCATAGGGATCGACTCGTCCTCGCCCAGGCCCTCACGAGCGTCCTTGAGGCGCCTCAGCGCGCCGCCGACGCGCTCCACCCCGTAGCCGAGGCGCAGCAGGCCGCCGGCGACGCCCGGGCCCGGCAGGCTGTAGCTGTAGACGACGACGCAATCCGCCGCGGCGGCGTCCTCCAAGCGGCGGCGGCGCATGTTGGCTTCGGTTCCGTGCGCCGCCGCCGACACGGTGCGCATCCTCGCCAGCATGGCTCCGGCCTCAGAACGCTCTCCCGGTTCGGCTGGCGCGAGGGTGGGCGGCGGAAGCCGGATGGCGACTAACCGGGGGTTTTGGTGGATTCGAAAGCGGTTGAGAAATTGCAGTGTCGGGTTGAGTTAAAATTTGACGACGATGTGCAGGATCGGTGGGACGGGTAGTCCTGAACGAACTGGATTACATTACATTATCACAATTTGCTATCCAACTCGCTATCCAAGGCAGAGGCACATTCTCAATAGAAAACGCAAAACCGATTCCTCCAAAATTTATTGAAGTTGACAACGAAATCGTTGCCACGAGCCAGGACGCAAAATCATTCAGATTGAGTGCGAACATTATAAGGCGAGTCTCAGTGAGGATTCATGAAAGTTTCATGACATTAAATTTGCTGATACGGCAAAGTAGACAGAAGGTAGAGTTTCATGACATATAAAACACTTCTGACACGATTACTTAGTTTTTAGTTTAGATTACTGTGTTATACAGTGAAACTGTGCACTAAGACTGACCTAATATACAACGCGTTTTCTACTGTGCTAGGCTAGAGGGACTGGTTTGCAACCAAAACTTTGGTACACCCAACTTTTGGCTTGCCAATATTTAGAAAAGATGTGAGACATGGGCAATATTTGATAGAAAATCAATTGGTGGCCAAGAAATTAGCTTACCAAAGTTTTGGCAAATTTTGGCATCAAACCAAGCAAGCTCTTTAAATCTCACATTCTGTGACACGTTTGGTTAAATTTCCAAACATAACATGTGAACCAAATGATTGGATATTTCCTGGTCAAGTTACAGTTGAGAAAAACAAACTAAGTACTTTACAAAGAACATACTCCTCCCTCCCTTCTAAATAATTAATCGTTTTGATAAACATACGGCGCGTTTGGTTCGCGTCATGGAACGATGCGGAACTATCCGATCCTCCATCCGAGCCTAATCTTGTTGTTTGGTTTGACGTACCGGACGAGTCCGTCCGTCATCGGATCACCCCACAAGCAGGCTAAAATAACGGACCAACTGATTCCTCTCCAAACCATCGTATGAGCTCATCCTGCACCAGCCAGAGTCATCCGATCCTATCGATGCTCATGCCATGCGGAACCAGCTGATGCTGGACAAGATCACTCTTCAAACCAAACATGTCAATAGTGTATATCAAGTGAATAGCAACTTTTTTTAGCCCAATCCTAAATTATCTGAACACGATCAATATTTCGAGTATTGAAGTCGAGAAATTTGAATTTATAATCAGAAATTAAGGTATACAACCCTGGAACGTGATTTTCCCTAATTTCGGTTACCAGTTGTTTGTCCGTGATACCATCATGATTGTTAAATTGTAAGTGTTTTGCAACATCATTGTCAAATTGTAAGTGTTTTGCTTAGTTGCTCAAGTGTTTGCGTGACGCCATTCTGATTGGTAAAATTGTAATTGTTTTGCTCAATTGCTCATGCTCAACTATGCCAAATGTGCTATAAGTTCATGTTTGGATCGACCCCAACTAAACTTTAATCAGCTAATTGCTAGAGTTAAACTTTAACCAGCTAAAGCTTTAGCAACTAAATTTTAGCTAGAGTGTTTGGATCCTTAGCTAATTGAAATGATTGGACCATGCTACCCCTTATGAAAATAATAGAAAAAAAAGGATGATGGCTGCATTAATTTGAGGAGGGGCAATTCCGTCTTTAGATATGTTTTAGCTGGATTCAACCACCTAGAGAGATCGTACACTTTTTAGCCTACAAACGAAATAGTTAAAATTTAGCTAAATTTTAACAGCGGTGGATCCAAACATGACCTAACATAATCGGGGTATTTGATATCCGGATCCAAAAATCAAGCTACCCGAAATTTTAGGTTTTTCTTTTTTTTTCAGGTAAATTTCACATAGCACGGAGTTTTAAAAACCGAAATTTTGGAATACACAAATTATCCGATCTGTTGTTTTTCCAAACAAATTCCCCGAATGACCGCCCCTACGGAAGGTTGGTTTGTGGTTCGCAAGAGACAAGACGACGACAATCACAATCAACACCACAGGCTTGCTTAGTTTGAATACGGGCCAGGTGTCCTCCACCCGCGAACAAAATTTGTCCCCGAGTCCCGTACTCAACAGACGCGGGGCCCACAACCTCAGGGACGCGTGACGAATATCCACGCCTTCGATCCGCTCCTCCTCGCGATCTCGCAGAACCAGCGCCGCGCCGCCACCCCCACCCCCACCACTCCTCTCCAGCCCCGCCGCAACCGCGCCCCCTTCTCGGCCCTTCCAGGAGGTTCCAGGCCCCCAGCCCCCCCTCCAGCTCCGAGTGCCCCCGCTCCGCCGCCGCCCGGCCGAGCAGGGATGGGGTTCATCGGCGCGCACGGCGTGGAGACGCTGAAGCGGTACAAGTACAGCGGGGAGGACCGCTCGGTGGTGGCCAAGTACGTGCTCCAGCCCTTCTGGAGCCGATGCGTCACCCTCTTCCCGCTCTGGATGCCGTGAGTATAGCCCCTCCCCTTTCCCTCCTCTCGCTCCCGCTGAGTGAGCGCGACAGGTTCGAGTGGTATGGTACCCCTGCGGCCCTGCGCACCTGCGATTCACTGTGATAGGTTCGAGTGGTACCCCCTGCGCACCTGCGCGATTCGCGGTGATAGTTTTTTTTCTCGGTTACATAGTTACAATTCCACTGTTCGATAGGTGTTCCCGCTGCGTGGACTGTTACTGGTCAAGTAGTTGCTGTCTTGCTGCGCTTTCCCTAGCTTGTAGCAAGTGCTGGTCAGTACGGTATGCCGATTAGGAGTTGTTTGTGCGTAGTGTTGTTGTGCAACCTGTGAAAGGCACAGAACCCTGCCTACGTTTGGGAGTTAAGCAGGTACTTACTCAGTAAGGGATTGATATGACTAACTTCTGGTTGCTACTATCTAAAACTGTATTGGTGAGACATAATTTGTTGTGTATGTGTGTCAACTAGTCCCGGTATTATACCTGCCATTTTTCAGTAGCCCATGGATTCTGCACCAATTGCTGTAAACAGAGCAAGAATAAACTGCATGCACTGACTGTTGTTCATAGATCAAATATATGAGGGTGGGCCAATGCAGAAATTTCATTCATATATTTAGGCAATGATCAGGAAGTACCCGTCAACCTGCCTAGTGTAGACACATCTTTACCTGTAAATTACATTTTATTTGGTCACTCCCCTGCATGGCGAATGGCCGAATGGTTGGGTTGGGGGGAAATGTGAACTTAATGTTTCTGAAATTCATGCTGTAGAAGTAGTAACTTTGCAAAATGCTGACCTTCCCGGTGCAAGCATACTAAAATATGTGAGCAATATGTTTTGATTGGATGATTTTCTTGTACAACTAAGTAATTGCGGCCTAGACAGCAAAATGATCTTAGTCCCCATGTTGCAAACATCTCATTATTAATAAATTAAGCTTTAGACCTGTGCAAACACCATGTTTTATATTGCGCTTTGTTCTTTCCTTCCCAATAGTTTGGTACTAACTTATAATTTTCTTTTGTATGCATGGTTTCACAAATAGACCAAATATGGTAAGAGATCAATGACCACATTGTCAGTACCTCGTTGGATTCATCTCATCTGGTGCAGCACATGGTTATGCTTTCCTACATTTCAGATCACGCTTACAGGATTTATGTTTCTAGCTATATCAGCGCTGCTTGGTTATGTAAGTGTCTTCCTTGCTTGAATTAGTTGCATTTTTGTGATGCTGTTAACTAGTTACAAAGACCCCAACCTGTGCTTCTTTTGATGCATTCTATACTTCATGATTGCGCCCTTCATTTCTTACTCGTTGTAATGATAATCGATTCTGCAGATATATTCACCTCGCCTTGACACTGCTCCGCCTAGGTGGGTCCATCTTGCCCATGGATTACTTCTCTTCTTGTACCAGGTTTGTGAAACCAATTATAAGATTCTAAATAGGCAATTGAGTCGTCGTTCTGATTCCTTTTTCCCCCTCATTTGATTACCAAAGATCGATGCATTGCTTATTAAAAAGTATTTAATTTGAAGGTTTTGCAATGGCCCTGCTTTTCCTATATTAAGATTTAATTCCTGCCAAGAGAGACAAGAGCCCTGGGAAACAAGGGTATTGTGTCAGTGTTAATGTGTTTTAGTATTTGTAGCTGACTATTGAGTAAATAGCATAGCTGTCTAGGGATAGAAGTGTGGATTGTGTGATTGCTCTAGGTGGTTGAATTTTTGTTTCCATGTGAGCTTTTGCAGAACAGTTTTTGTAGCTTAGTTGCAGGTCCAGGAAGTTTTAACTGTTAGGGTTCAATTGCAATTTAAACATGCTTGAGTACGGTCAAAATCAGTAGTCAACTAGTCATTTGACAGAAAAGGAAATAATATGTGTTTCATGTAGTCAAATGAGAGCAAACTACTCTTTTGGCTTGATACTATGTGCCCTTTCTGGTGGTTTTGATTGCTACGAAGGTGTCTGATATAACATAAGACTTGCTGAACTTTGAAGTACATGATTGCTAAACTGGTTTATTGAGCTCAAACTATCATGCATTAACATTTACAGCTTTCAAATCCTTTAATAAACAATTATGGCATTTTATCCTACAATCTTGAGATATGGACAGTTTTACTTGGAAACTCAAGCCTGTCTGTATCATGTTATTTGTTGAATGTATTTCCTTATGGACACTAAAACAAAGTTCAGAACATGCTTTCTTGTCTGCTGGTATGCATAACAGTTCACTAGTTGTCTAAATAAAGTGAAGACTGTGACGGCAGCTTCTTCATACTTGTGGTAACGGTATAATATTGCCTTATAGCAACTGCTTTAATGGTATAATTCTGTCCCCATACTAGACTTTTGATGCTATTGATGGTAAACAAGCGAGGCGTACTAGCTCATCAAGTCCTCTTGGAGAACTTTTTGATCATGGTACCTTTTCCTAACCCTTATTTTCTCTTTCTTTTCTCTCTATTAGTATGGCACCTTAATATCTGTGAATTGTTATTTTACAGGATGTGATGCACTTGCATGTGCTGTAAGGATTTTCTAAGCCCTTTTGCCTTGTCCTCCTCCTTTGATCTTTGAGATATTTCTCTGATTTGTTGTTAGTTTGAAGCCTTGGCCCTTGGAAGCACCTTGATGTGTGGAGGATGGACATTCTGTTTCTGGGTGGTTGCTGCTGTCCCGTTCTATCTAGCAACCTGGGAACAGTAAGACCCTTGCCTCATTTGTACATAATCTATATTTGAGCAATTTCTCTCTTTTTTTTTCCAAATCTTATTATGTTTCTGATTGTTGGATCAAATGACTAAATTTGCAATGTTCATTACCAGGCTTATAGTCTTTGTACCTACTGCAGTGTTAAGTTATCTTTGACGTTATCTAGTGTGTATGTCACTGAATTTCTTTTGTAAATCATTGTTCTGTACTCCATGGAATGTGATGTGATGAGTGACAAAATAGCTGTACTTGGATTGCCACCCTCATGATAACTTCCACAATAACTGGGAATACCTTGATGCCTTGGCATGTGTTTTCATTTTTCTTCTCTCTAAAGATGACTGTCTTAAAAAGTGTTAAGGCACCAGACAGGCAGTGGGGGTGGTGCCTTGTGTGTCATCACTGGTTAGGCGGTGAGCAGTCTTAGATCGGAGGATCTTGCTTAGTGCCTCTGTGCCACCTTGGCAGACTAGAAGGCCTAGTTTTTAAACAGCGGTACATAATTGCTACTTTCTCATTGTTCGTGGTGGATGGAGGTTTTGGTGGCACAGGCAGTAGAGGAGGGAGCCTTGTAGCGCAAGGGGCTGGGGAATTCTGAAATCTTCTTTAAGACCTGCTTTTTTTGTTTAGGCCTTTTTTATTTCTGTAAGTGTGTGCGTGGGTGGGTGGGTCGTAGAGAGAGGGAGAGAGACAAATGAGTGAATGACATGCAGCTCTCCTGCACGTTTGAGAAAAAAATGATATTCAGTTTTCTATATTTGTGGCATGAAGAAAATGTGCTAGTTCCAACCATTGCTTCATGTATTGTTGGATTGTTGTTGTTAATGTTTGAGTTTTCATAGTGTCTGCTATATTACCAAAGGTCTAGAATGTTGTTTATAAATAATTTCACTTGTGTCACCAGCTTCTTTACAAATACTCTCATCCTTCCTACGATAAATGGACCAACAGAGGGCCTGATGTTGATCTATATGTCCCATTTGTTTACATTTCTTACTGGTAAACCCCTCCCCCAACCCTCAAATCTCGATATTCAATTAATTTTCTTCTTGAAAATTCTATTATATTCTTTTTAAATGAGAACTTGCACTGCAATTCATGTTTGTTCTCTCAATCTAGGCGCTGAATGGTGGGCACAGGATTTCCGGAAATCACTACCCATTTTCGGTTGGATCCCACTTCCATTTCTTTCTGGTATGCACTGTAGGAATTATCAGATATCTTCACCATTTCCTGTAAATACAGTATTAATGCCTTATTGTTGTTTGACTGCAAGCATATAGGTATTGCTGTGCTCTTTGCTGTATTATGATATTTGTTTCTTTAATCAACTGGATCTGTTTGACAGCAAGTGCAAGCGCTAAAGTAACTATTGCTGTAATTGTTTCTAAAGTGTTTCTTTTGCTTGTTTCAGAAATTGAAATCCCCTTATATGTTATTGTGCTGATTCTTATGATTGTGGGCGCTGTTATACCTACTGTTAGATCCAAGTAAGCCTGTATTCCTTTTTCTCTTTTTCCCCAGGTGATTTTGTGATAGTTCCATAACATGAAGCGCGGTCTACTAACGTATGTGACTATGATCTTGTTGCTAATGGTTCGTTCCCCCCACCCCCAAGCCACAACAACACTCACCCACCCACCCCAACCAAAAAAAGTACATGCAAATATTGATACCTTCCAATTTCATGGATCAGTCGCTACCTTCGCAAGTGACTTAGGTATTTTCACCACTGGACAAAAGCAATAATGATAATTGATAACATAACGGTGCTGTATGTCTCATGTTTGCTATAGAACCGGTTCTACCAATATGTTAGTGTCATTTGTATTCAGTGCCCAATACTGCTTACAAATATTGATTCATCCACTTCCATTACCTTTTTTTGCAAGTGATTTGTGTAACATTTGCCACAAGATGAAGCAAGAATAATAGTAAATAAACATAACTGTGTTGCCCATGTCTTGTAAATATTTGCTTACAAGTGATTCTCCTGTTGTCCAGTGTCAGTAATGTCCAAGAGGTAGTTGAAGCGCGAAAAGGAAGCATGGCACTGGCATTAGCGATGGTAAGCTTTTGACATTTCTCATTTTGTTAATGTTTGAAATTTTAGCAGCCTTGGCTTTTCTACGTTGCTTTCAGATATAGTAAGCAATCAGTTTCTGTTAAGAAACGTGCATTCTTTAGTATTGTGTTTTTAACTTTGTGTCTATTAGTAGAACTTTTTCTTCATTAAATTCGTATATGTTTCGCACTGCAAGTGCTGAAAAAGCAAGACATTGAGTTCCCTCCAATGCATTTAGCCCCCTAGATCATCTAAACTGTCAAACTTAGTTGTTAATTTTAATGTGTCTTTAGTTCATCTCAGATACTCCTAGATACTAAGATGTCTTACCTTTGTGTTTTTCAAAGTCTCAGGTTGCATGCTTTGTTATTTTGTATAACCTATTCAAGTCACAATTATGAGGACTAGGAACGAAAGTTTTCTTACCTCTACGGACACCACACACCATTAGTGTTCAATTCAACTTTTTTACATTTTTATACTTGGCTGCAGATCCTTCCTTTTATTGCACTGTTAGCCGGAGTTTCTATCTGGTATGTCTATTGGACAACTATTTCTTGCTTGTTGTATAGGATACAGCTTATGAAATCTAAATGATTAATGATATAATCAGGTCCATGTTATGTGTTATGCAGGTGTTATCTTTCTCCTTCAAGTATTATGAGGAACCAGCCACATTTGCTTGTTATTGGAACTGGCTTTAATTTTGGATATTTGGTGGTAAGTTTCATTGTTTTTTTTGTTTTTAGACTCCGTAAATCATTCGATGCAGCAGAGATTTATATCTAATTTTAAATGTCCAACTTTATTTGCAAAAATTCTTTGTCATTGACTATTATATAAAGTGGGTTTGGTCCGACAAAGCAGCCTCAGAAACCACTACCCAGGTTACATACATGTTATCCCGACGTGATTAGTAGTTTAGTCCCATACTACCATTAGACACCTTACCTGGATATGAAATGTCTGACAGCATAAGTGAAGCAAAGAACCTGATGACTGAGTGAACTACATATTATAATTGGATGTAATTTCAGTAGTCGCATGATGTTCTGCTTCTGTAGCATTGTGTCATTGTGTGGTTTCGTGGAGGGACAAAACCAGCACAAAATATTAACCCGTCATCAACCCTTTCTATTTATTCCTAAAATTACTGTTCACCATCTCATAATGTGACTAATTATGCATGGACAGGGAAGAATGATACTTGCCCATCTGTGTGATGAGCCCAAAGGTCTAAAATCTGGGATGTTCATGGTATGACTTTATTTAATGTCAAGTCCTCTCATCTTCATATACCAAGTTCAGGTCATTTCAATTGCTAACTAAAAATCTCTTATTGCAGTCTCTGGTGTTTCTTTGTTTCCCGATTGCAAATGCTCTTATTGCAAAGATCAATGATGGGTAAGCTCGTGTTTATTCCACTTGGTACTGGTAACATCTGGAGTCAATTGTTTTATAGCTACACTGAATGTTTCAATCTTCTTACTGGCAGGACGCCTTTAGTTGATGAGCTTGTGCTGCTTATTCTTTATTGTGCATATACAGGTGACCTTTTCAGTTTAATAATTACACAGCATGTTAAGAAACCCTATCTCTTCCTAGGCACTAGTATTCTGTTTGTCCATTCCATTCTATTGTATGATCTGTATCATGCCTCGTGGGACAAAAGGTCATGTGTAGATTTATAAGGTGCCGATTCAGATAGAGATGCACAATACAAGTGTGTCCAGATTTAATTTTCGGATTGACTTATACCAAGATACTGATTAGTGTCTATTGTCTATTTTCATTTCCTAACAATAGGTCACAAGCATAATAAAGCTGCACTATTTTCCCTTTTATAGCTGTAGCACTGGGCATTCTCAAGTTCATATCATGTAACTATGCATCTCAAAAGTTTGCACATGCTGTAGGAAACACATCCTCTGCAGTATGTTTAGTTCTACCTACTGTGGTCACCTTTTATGCTGATTCTTCTGCTTGCTTATCTAGTCACAATCATCATTTACATATTGGCCTTTTTCATTTTGTGACAGTGGGTCTTTACCTACACCTTGCTGTTTCGGTTGTGCATGAAATCAAGGATGCCCTTGGAATCTATTGCTTCAGGTCTGGAAAGCTCAGTGTTAGCCTACTATTCGAAAACTGTCATGTTTTAACTAGTAACCTCCCTTTTTTTGCTGCTGCTGCTGACAGGATCACTAGGAAGGAGGCTTGAATGCAGTCTGGATATATTAGTTCACAAATGCTAGCAGGTAGCAACAATTCATCACCAGGAACACTGGAGGTGTGCCGCTGGAAACACAACTCACCACTATCATCTGTTGATTGTGCTGATAAATCTAGGGATTGTAATTCATAGTTATCTTGGCCATATAACAGTGTAATGTACATTATGGGTTGCAGATGTGTAGTAGTAATAGGGCCCTTAGAAGATACTGTACGATGAAGGGATACAGATAGTGTTGGAAGCTTTAGAATCATGCTTGGAGAAAGTGACTAGCATTTATGCGTGCTTAAATCATGGTTGCCCATCGACTACTATGTTTCTGACTGTTAGCTTCGTCGTGTTGGCAAACCTGCTGTGGCCGAAGGCGTCGGCCCATGCTTTACTTTGTCGGCGCTTGGCTTTACTTTGATAAAATAGTGGGTTACTTCAATGTTCCCTAGGTCCTACCGGAGCTTCGTGTTTCTTTTAATCAACAGATATGGTGAACTTGTACACTTCATTTTATCTTTGCTTCTTGATTATAAAGTGTAATAGTGCTTTTAACACTAACCATACAGTGAGTCCTTTTCTTTATGAAAGTTGGGATTACAAAAAGTTTATTCCCTCGCTAGCAAGCTTCTACTGCCCAATGATTGAATTGGACTTCCTTTCCACAGAACCCAAGATGGTTGACTAATAGGTTCACAACTCCTACGTAATGGTAGGGTCGATGAAGAAAGCGCTGGGTTACTTTCTAATTTCTAGGATTCGCAGTCGACGGTAGTATACAGGGTGGTAAAGGTCCTCAAATTTAGCCCGAGGGATTAATTACCCACCCCAAGTCGACGGCCTCGTTTTCTTCTCATAGGCCTTTGGTTCGAGGAAGAATTGAAAGGGCCGGGTTTGAGAAAGCGCTGTGGGCCCTTGGCTTTCCTGATAGCAGTCGACGGCCTCTTTTTCACCTCATGAGCCGTTGCTTTGAGGAAGAAACAAAAGGGCTCGTCTCACGATAGAATTCGTTCGCTCGGGTATCTCGCTCGTCTCTCGGGCTGCTCTTAACGGCATGTCATATGGCCGACTGCTCTGTGAAAAGTTGGCCATATGTATATAGCAAAAAGTCCATATTACCTCCCTCAACTATCGTGTTTGTCTTCTTTACCTCCTTTATTATCAAAACCACATGGCACCTCCCTCGTCTGACAATTCCGGTCATTTTTCTCCCTAAATGGTTTTTAAATGTGGTTTTTAGAGTAATTAAAATTTCTAATATCTAACTTACTCTTAAAAAAATTATTTTAGCTTAAAAAATGAAATCAGTTCCATATTTTTGTAGATTTCATACTCTATATTCTAATGCTTAATAAGTTATTTAAATCTTTTATGATCATGATTTGATTTTTTTTGGCTAAAAGTTGCTCATGTTTTTTGGCTAAATCTTTCTGAGTGACATGCATACCTAGTGGCGAGCATAGTAATGGGGCGGACATGGCAAGCAATGACTATGTCAGGAGAGGTGGACATGCATGTGGCAACAACTGGGACATGATTACACTCATTTTTAAAAATTAAAATTAGATGATTTTTAATAAAATAAAACTTTAGCCTGGCTCGTTTAGCTCGTCTCAAGTTGGGTTTCAAATAATAAAGGAGATCATAATAAATAAGAATAACTTAATTTTGAAGAAAAAACTCGGAATAAATAACATGAGCATGTTTTAGCCAAAAAATACCAAATCTTAATCATAAAAGATTTACGTAATTGATAATTAAGCACTAGAAGATAGAACATAATTTTAAAGATGAATCTGATTTCATATTTTTTTGAGCTAAAACAAATTTCTACATATTCTCTAAAAGTAAGTTAGATACTAAATTTTTAATTACTTTTAAACTACCTTTAAAACCGCTTAGGGAGGAAAAATGACCGAAATTGTGAGATGAGGGAGGTGTCATGTCTGGTTTTGATGATGAAGGAGGCAAAGCCGACAAACATGATAGTTGAGGGAGGTAATATGGACTTTTTCCATGTATATACAGTGTGCACCACAATTTTATCTGCTGCCAATTGACACTGAGTATATTCCAACCAACCCCCTTGCATTGTCAAAGCACAAATAACAGCGAGGCAAAAAAAGAAATCGCCATTCTTGACAACTAAGGAAATGGTGATGAGCGCCAATGCTCGCTCAGCTGGGCCACCAGGAAAAATCGAAACGGTGACCGTGACAATGATACGCGCCGCGGCCATACCCATACGTACGACGAGGACACCGGCCACCGCACATGAGCGGGGGCGCGTACGCACCCTCTCCCCGCTCCCGGCGCGTCGGCTTCCCGCACGCCCATACCGACCCCCGAAGCCCGTCGGCGCAAACCAAATCATTCGAGGTGAAACGGAAACAGCGACGGCTTGCTTGGTTGGCTCGCGACGGGGAAAAGGGAGGGCGAGGCTTGGAGGGACGCACGCACTCGATGGCGGCGTATCCGCGGCAGCAATGATGCGGCGCTTTCCGGGTTGGCAGGAGGCCGGTGGGATCAGGGGGCACTCCGACGCGACGAGGGGTGGGGGGAGCGTGGAGGGTGTTTGTGAGTGTGTGCTGCCGCTGGAAATTAGTGGGGAGAGTACAGGTAGTTCTCTCTACTTGCGCAAGCCGCAACGGCCCCATACCGCCGTGTCTCTGTTCGTACGCTGATCATTGGCGGCGTGAAACGATGCTAGTACCTTCCAACGCTTAGGTCCCCCGTCCAGGATCCAGGTCGGATTCCAAACAATCTATACTCTCCCTGCTCCCCTCTTCGCTCACAGCCGTCATCACGAATTCTTCATAAGGCTAGCTTTTGAAGTTCCACAGCGTGCGACATTTTTGTTGCCGAAATAAAAACAGAGGCTCCTCGGACGCGTTGATGATGCACCTTCGGGGAGCACGGCGCCCGGTGGCTACCGGAAATGGGGCTCCTTTACCGCAAAGGCTACCAGCGTCCGTTTGCGGTGGCCACCGATCTGGGCGGGCACGAGCGTCGAGGCTGGCGAGCGAGCCTGCTGCCTCCTCCCTCGCCGTCAGAAAAAAGGCCTCGCCTCGCACTCCCTTTCAGCTCGCCGCAAACGGTAAAGAGGCCGCGACGTGTCGCCGGAGGCGGGCCTTTCAGAAAGTTACCGCGAGGGAAAAAGCAAGCCCTCGGCTCCGTGGCGAGGCGTACAGGCTCTCGTTGGGTTCGTGTCTTTTGCCGACGGGGATGGGAGGACGGAGGGGCCAAAACAAGTGAGAGCGACGGGTGAGTGAGGTGGATGGGGCTGGTCAGGGCGCGGCACGCTTTGCGAGTGCCGCCACCGACGCGCGGGACCCGCGTAGCGGCATGGCCGTGGCGCTGGTGCGATGCCTGCCTTTTGGCGCCCGGCGTCTCGTCGCCGGCGGGGCCGGGGCCTCTTGCTGCGCTGCGCTGCGGCGGGAGACGTTGACAAACCAGCCGGCGGGACGGACGCTACGGCTGGCTCGTCGCTTTTTTTTTTTACTGAGCGCTTCCCTTTGTTTTACTCCTACGGTAACGGAAAGATTTTTACCGCGCCGCTGCTGGTGGTGCGCAGAGGTCACTGCACTGCAAAGACCGTGCGACGGGCCTTGTGCCGTGGTACGCGCCCGGTACTGTGCACGTCGGCCCCTGCCCATTCCTCCCTTTTCGCGGGGTACCCTCCCCCGGGCTGGCTCCGGCTCGTGTGGCGGCGACTCCTCACTGATGGGCACACCGCAACAAGATACTACGCTCAGAAACACACGGCTCCCTCTCTCCACCCGCAACGCCCGGCCCGGGCACGAGCGCGGGCCGTGGCCGCGGAACAAATGCGTCTGCCTGGCTCGATACATGGGTGCGCGCGGCTCGCCGCGCTACGGATTGAGCGTTGCTGCCTGCCACAGCCACAGGAGCTCCACCGTTCGGTCGTGCTATACGTACGCATACGTAGAGGATCGGAGTGAAAAAAAGCTCTCGTCGCTGTTCTAACCTATTAACTGCCGCGGCCGGTAATGCCTGCCCCTTTTTGCTCGTCGTCGGTCATGCATGGGGGGAAAAGAAAAGAGAGACGCACAACAGTGGTACGTTCGGGCAGCAGCGCATTTATGAGACGTGCCATTTATTCGTCCGTCTCCTCCGGGCCAATAATAATTCACGGCGGCACGAGAAGCCTCTGAGCCGGCCGAGCTAGGGCGCTCCACCAGCCATGGCCATGGCCGGCAGCCTCATCTCTCGCGTCCTGTCTGCTTAGTAGTAAGCCGGCCGGTGCTTTGCACTTTGCAGAAATTGCAATACGGGGAGTATGTGTGGTCGGCGTTGTGGACTTTACGGTAGTACCTGTACGGGGCGGTACAAGGATCGCCCAGCGGATTCTGGTCGCGGATCTTGACCGGAATCTTGTCACGGGCGGAGCGTGCATGCTGTGAATTGAAGAAGCCCTAATCATGCGGCGTTATGACGATATATACTGTTTGACGCTTATCCTACATGTGTACCTTCTTGACGTACAGACCTACTGTACAGCCTACGACTGCCGTATGCAAGCTGCTTGGGCTTGGCCGCTGTTGGGAGTGGTAGTACCGGTACCTACCCATGCACACAGACACACCGCTGTGTCCACTGTACTGATGGAGTCGAGTACGTCGACGTATCGCTACGTGCTCCTACGGATAGTGTTTCACTCACACCCCCGGCCTGTATTTACGTACGTTTTTTACTGAGCCATGGATCGGAGATCAATCAAAACCAGGAATACCAGGCACTACACACTTACACGGTAGCCATCTGCCACTAGTGGTAGCTGCAGGCAGCTAACCATCATCTCTCTGTAGAGTACACATCAGTGAACGGCTTCAAATTTGTGACGTGACGCACGGACCAAGCGGCGCCGTCCGGGCACTGCACGCGCTGCATGAACGGCAATGGGCATGGGGCCGGCTATGGCACAAGCACAACCGCACAACGCTACTGCCGCCGTGGCTCCGGCCTCCGTGTCGTCCTCCTCCTGCTGCTGCGAATCTGCGACGCGCAAAGTGGAGCAGCTAGAGGAGAGCTGCCGGTGAGTTGACTCCTCAGTCCGGCCGGCCTCCCTGAGCCTGAGCAGGTGCGTGCATGCAGCATGCGCCACCACCACCATGCCCATTGCAAGTACCAAGGCGAGAGAAGGAGCAACTGGAGTGGAAACGGATGGACAGTTGAGAGGAGAGGAGCTCAGTAGCTCACTGCTCACTTCTCAGCCCGGGCGCGTGCATGCCTGCTGGCTGGCTGGAAACCGTGAGTGACAGTACAAGTCGTCTGCCGATGCCCAGCACAGCATCTGGACGTGACCTTTTCTATTGCGATATACTCTCCGGCGCCGCGCGCCCGTAGCGTAGCAGTACATGACAGCTCTCCCGTCGTCCAAAGCGGACCTGGGTCAGGGTAGCTTGCTTTTGGGCTCGCCGCTCGCGAGAAAGAAACAAGAGGGTAGAGCAAGCCCGGCGCCGGCAGTGACCGGCGGATTTGCGCGGCCATAAAATACGGTGGTGCTGGGGGGAGGCGAGCGAATCTCTGGAGGACGCCGGCGACGGTGCCGCCGTCCAATCGGCCAGGCACGCGGAGTACGTACGCGGCCATCAGGTTAATTTATGCACGCGAAAGCGGGCATGATTAGCTTGAGGAATACGGCCCCCGGCCCGGCGAGTCTTTTAAAACTCCGTCGCGTGATGACGGATTGGATTTGATTTGATCCCAGCTAGGTTTGCTTTCGGGCTTTCCCGGCCTCCTCGCGATCCACATGCAGCTCAGCTGCTAATGGCCCCTGGAAAAAAAGGTTGCCGGCGTGCGTCGCCCTCGGAGCGAATCATATGTAAGACGGGGACAGGCAGCTTATTATAATTATATACTAAACCCTGGCCTTTTTCATCTTTTTTAAAATGTCTCGGATAGAGATAGTGGTGCTGGTGGCTAGAGTACGTGCTGCCGAGCTGGCGCTTGTATCCGTATCAGGGGCGCTGCTGCTCCCGACACCAACAGGCAAACAAACCCCCGGCGCTCGATCAGCCGGCCTCGTGACAGAGCAGTAACCCCGCTGTCACGGAAGAGATTTAAGTGTTAGCCGTCGCGCTGCCCCGCGGCGGCCCGGCCCCCACCGGCAAGGGAGCACATGCGCCGCCTGCCACTCCCCCGCCGCGCCGCTAGGATGGCCGGCCCCCACGTCGTGGCGCGCGACGTATTGACTCGTAGAGGCGTAGAGGACGACGCCGCGCGCGCTGTAGAGCAGCAGCACTGCAGCAGTGTCCGGAGCGTCCGTACGGGGAGCGAGGCGCCGGTGGCGCGGCGGGGGGGCCGGGGCCGGACGGCGAGGCCGTGCCGGCCGACAGCAACACGCGCGGGGCAAAGGACCCGGCGATTGGATTGGAGAGAAGGGGGGCAGAGATCGTTGCGATGCCCGAGGGGACGTCACGCTCGCCGCCCGGCCGGGATTGATTGACGAGCCAGTTCGCGGCCCTGCCCCGTTCATCCGGGGGGGCAGAAGTGAAGAAGAAGAACATTTCCGCCACCCCTCCCTTGAGATCTTGTACTAGCAGTAACTGCAGTAAACACTATACGTAATCTACTGTTGATTTTTATTTATTTTTGGTTCGGGAAGAAAGAAAAGACGAATGCCAGGATGTGGCAAACGTTGCTGTAAAGGAAGGCTATATACAGTAGATATAGCTATAAACGACGCATGTATGTATGTTTCCGGCCGACGTCGAAATGGAAAGCCTAACGACACCGCGCAAGCACCGTCTGATCGATGCAATCGCAGCGCGGTGTGTGTGCAGCTAGCGTCAGCGTGTATCAAACATCAATGCGCTCGCTGGAGGGGAACACTGCACGTGCGCACAGTGGCCTCGCTGGAGCCGAAAACCCCAACACCACCCGGCCTGCTCGTGCATGCATGTGAGCTCCTCGTCATCTCGTTACGCGCCCCATGCTCCGTGTCAGATCGAGCCGGCCGAGGCCGCACCAGCAATGGCCATGCTGATGGAATGGAAAATGGAATGCTTGGCTGAAGCCAAAGGGAGCATCATCGTCCTCCTGTCGACCTCGGCTCTCCACCGGCCACCACACACGACTACACACTACACCCCAGCGCCAACGCTAAACAGAGTGAAATCAATAGCAAGAGTAAAGTAGCTGCAGCTGGCTGTGGCGCTCGTAATGAACGGAGGCCGGCCGGTGCGTCTGCGCGCTGCCGCACCTGAAAAGGGGGCCTGCCGTGTCCTCGCGACAGCAGGCGCGCGCGCACCCCACCCCTATCCGTCCGTCCGTCGTTCACCTCCTCCCTCACTGATCAGCGATCGCCTCCTTCCGTATGCCTATCTTTCTCCGGTCACGTGGCCGAGAGCGTGCCTCTGCGAGGCCGGCCCGAAAGCTACGGCGTACCCAGCGCACGGCCTCCGGATCCCGGTACCCAGATAATCCATGTACGACCCAGAAAGCTTGGCCGTAGTGGACCAGACGACGTTCGCGCGCGGGTATGTACGGGTAGACGAGTCCAAGTAGACGAGTACGTACGTTGCGGTACGTGCTAGAAAAAGGTATAGTAGCACGTACCGGCCGTGCGCCGCCACCGCTCGTACCGCGGAGAATCTCTGCCCCGGCCGGCGGGGGCCATCGCCGCGGCATAGAGATGGTACACTACTCGTACAGGTCTACAGCTAGCAGCGGCGCCCGAGCCGGCCCAGGCAGGCGTTGCTGTCAGGCCTTGTTTAGTTCCGGAGCATGTGTCTCTTCGTGATCATTGTGTCAGCATTTCGTTTACATGTGCGAAAAAATGTCTAAAAATCAATTAATTAGGCTCAAAATGTCCGTCTCGTAGAGTATAATAAAACTGTGCAATTAGTTTTTGATTTCATCTATATTTAGTACTTCATGCGTGTTATGATATTTTGATACGAGGAAATCTTCTTTTTGCATAGTAAATTTGGGAGTTGATTTTTTTAACTGAACTCAGTAGAGTGCATGCTGAGGTGTGCCATGCGCGCTGTACAGCCATTCGTTTCCGGCGATGGGATTGGGTCCGAATATGTGACAGGGGCCAGGGCGCAGGGCACGCACGCCGCGCGCATCGGTCGGCGCGTCGCGAGCAGCGCGCGGAACGAGCTCGTGCTCTCGTGCGTGCACGCCCGGCCCCCTTATCGGCTGATCATCATCGTGGTCGTGGTGTGTCACGGCTCATAATCCCGTGTCGAGAGTGCTGTGCTCGGCAGCAGCCATCAGCCACAGCCAGCAACGACGTAACTGTGCTTGTGCTGCGTCCCTGGCGCCATCAGAGGGGTGAAGCTCTGTCTGATCAGGTGGGATGAGATGGAATCCACTGTGCCTCACGATCATCGTTGTTCGTCACGGCTCCTGTGTAGGCGTGAGAGAGAGAGCGCGCGACTGGCAGCTGCCCAGCTGAACTGAGCAAGCAAGCGCCGCAGACGATGGGAAGAAGAAGCATTGCCGCACAAAACGAAAGCTTCCACTGCTAAAACTAATGAGGCATGACGCGCCCGAAGCAAGCAAGCTGCCTGGCTCCTGACTGCTGAGCTGAGCCGCCGCTGCGGAACCACTTGTCGCGACGCTGCGACGGGCCTACCTTGCAGTATACGGAGGGGGAGCGGGCCCACGGCCTTTCCTTCCGGTTCCGCCCACCCACGCGGCCCAGCTGCGCGCCTGTCAACTGTGCACGCGCGGCGCGGGGGGACCCCGCGCGGCACCAGTGGGTCGAGCCGGAGGAGCAGTAGCCGGTGCCGGCCGCAACGAGCGCGCGCCGAACGGGTGCGGCGGTGGCCCGGGCTTCGTACGGCCGGCGCAGGAGCAGGAGGAGGAGGGGAAAAGCCCTGGCTGCCTGCTGCGGCGCCTGCGCGACGTGGGTGCCGCGTGCGGGGGCAGGGCAGGGCAGGGTCGGGGCACGTGAGGGTTAGCGAGGTCGGGGACGGGTAGAACGTCGTGCTTCGGAAAGCTCCTCTTCAACCGGGCGATGGGGAAGAATGTGGTGAGTTGCCAAACTTGCCGTTCGCAGTTCGCTGCATCAAGAATTCGAGACGCTGAACCAGAGGCAGCAGCCGTCGGATAAATGCTGGGCATGTGCGGGTTAAGTGTGGAACTGATCGGATCGGAGAAGGCAGCTTGGGCTGCGGTGTGGAGGTATATGTTCGAGAGGATGATGATACAACTAGGAGCATTGAAGCAGCGTCTTAAAACTCGTCCGGTTCAGAATACAATGGGGGTGATCTTGATGTGGTCTATGAGCAGGCAGAGCGCTTCGACTAATGATTTTTTCATGTAATAAATATAATATTTCAAAGAAAAATAAGTGAATGCTTACAAAATAATTTCCATAACAAATGTAATAACGTATATCTACACTCCAATCTAGCCATTTTGTTCAGTTATATTTATTTTATGCTCGATTAAAAAAAGTTTGACCAGTAAAAATTCTAGAACGAGGTATGTTCTTAGCCTTGAGTATTCTAAGCAATCTAGGTTTTTTTAGATAATGAAAAATATATTGTCCGGCCTTAACCAAAACGGCTACAGCCAAAACATAAACATGAAAATTACATCCCTATCAAGGGGCTCTAGTAGTCCTACGCTAAGTTGGACACCGACCACCATTGAAGATTGGATGCTTCTTCTAAGGCAACAGCACGACATCCGATTGTTACGGCATCTAATGTCACCTCTGCCTTGAGCTAACTACTGAACTGGGTGTCCACACGGGAGAACTGTCCGGCCTTGGCGAACAAGAACTTCGACGACACGCCTGCACTGCCGCCGCCGGCCTGGAGAACCAGACTAGGTTTTCACCCAGTTATTGATTACCCGCAGGCGCAGCAGGAGACGGACTGACCAACAACTTCAGCGACGCCTTCAACAAGGTTTGTGTCACGGACACATCCACCACCGCCAGCCCGGCTAAACATGCGAGGCAAGGATTTCACCCAAACCACCGCCATCACCATCATCACTGTGCCTGGCCAAAAAGGTCGTCTTCACCGGAAGGACACCAACAGATTCGCTCAGGACGTCGCCACCGCAACACGAGACGCACGCCGGCCGCCGTCGACGAAACACCACCACCTGGAGCAAGGTTCTTCCGATAAAGGGACAACACCAACTCGGGGAAGGCGGCGGCACGGCTGCTAGCGAAGTCCGCCCAAGTTGCCCGCATGGGAGCGAAACGGAGCGACGGAGGCATTGGATTTGCTACACCTCCGTAGCCTCCATGCCGCCAGGGACGGCAAGAGCCGAAGGCAGACCTGCCGGAGGCGGCTCAGATCTACCGCGGGCCACGCCGCCGCCATCGGGGCATCTGCCCCGTCGGACGCCGCGCCAGTGAGGGGGAGGGGGCCCGGCCGTCGCTGCGCGTCGCAACCGCCCGCCCGCCTGAGCCCGACCCCGGTTGCCACCGCAAGGCCGCGCACCCGGCCGCCGCCGGCCGGCCCGCCATCATCAGCCACACCCCGTCACCGCTTGAGCGTCGGGCCGCCGCCGCCGACCTGCGCGCCCTCCTCCGCAGCGCCGTCCGTCGCCCTCTCACCACGAGCGCCACCGCGATCCAGATCCGCGCGGGGCCGCGCGACCCGCCGGAGAAGCTCCCCGCCGCCACCATCTCGGAGACCACCAGGCTTCTGGTGATGTCCGACGGCGGCAAGGACGGTTGGAGAAGATGGAGGGAGGCGGCGGCGGCTTGGATCTGCCGCCCGAGCTGCCTGAGAGGAGGCGACGCGGGGGCTCCGATTAGATCTGAGAGGAGCTGCTGTGGACCTCGTCAGTAAGTAATCTAGGTTATAGACCTTTAAAGATGCAATATAATTTTTGGTTTATACAAAAATGAATAACTCTAACGCCTCGTGTGGTTGTAAATACATGTGGGTGGAATTTGGATCTCCCAAATCTCCTCTCTTGATGCTACCGTGAACCTCGTGCAGTCTTAGTTTACAAAATAAAACAACAATTTTTCATAGAAGAATCACTAGGGATATTCTTAGGCTGCGTTTGGATGTATGCATTGGGGCTCTAGAAATGGAATTGGCATTGAATAGCACCGAATACTGCTGTTTGGATGTCTTAGGCATTGGAATTGGAAATCTTCCTCAATGCCGAAGCGGTATTCGCTATGCCTGCGCTCCCTCGCCCTCAAAACCGAGCCGGACACCTGGGTATTGGCTGGCATTGACTCACAGTTCTCTCGCCTCTCTCACCCGCCCTCCTCCCTCCCGCCGACAGGCCCGTGAGACGCGCCGCCCTCCCCCTCCCTCCGGCGGCAAGCCACGCCGGCGAGTCGCAACTCCCTCCCCCCTCCCTCCACCTTCGCTTCCCGCTGCCCTCCCCTTCCTCCATCGATGGGCCGCGCCGCGCTCCCTCCCTCACTCCGTCGGCGGGCCGCACCGAGCTCCCCTCCTTCACTCCGCCGGTGATGGCGGCCCGCGCGTGGCTCGACAGAGAAGATGTGTGCGGGGCTGGGCGAAGCGGCAGCCGGAGGCGGCGGTCCGTGCGGGACTGGGCGGAGCAGATGCGCACGAGGCCGTCGGCGGAGCGAGGGAGCGGCAGCCGGAGGTGGCGGTCCGTCCTTCTTCCTCATGGTCAGCGGCCTATTCTCTCTTCTTCCTTCGGACCGGCAGCCTTCTCCGGCGAGACGTGGGCGGCGCGCGGGAGCACCGCCCCGGATGAAGGGGGCGGCTTTCTCCGATGAGGTGTGGGGCCACGCGGGGGAGCTCCGCCCTGGAAGCTGCCTTCTCCGGCGAGGGGTCGGTGGCCCGGGTGAGCGCCGCCGCCGGTGTGTCCGAGGTGGAGAGGAGGAAGGAGATGGCCAAAATCAGATGCCAAGGTATGGATATCCAAACATGAATCGGTATTTGACCAGCTTCTTTGATTCAATCTAGCAATTTCATCTACATCCAAACAATGACTTTTGAAAGTGCATCTAGGCGCTTATATGTTTTGGTGATTTTGGATGACAACATGATTTGTATTTAACTTGTTTGCTTAAGTATATGAGCAGGGTTTTATTCGTATGGACATTCATATAATATACCTGTTGAAAAGAACATGTGCTTATTACTGGTATAAATGACATGAGAGCAAACAAGTGAGTGTGATCCCATACAACTAAGCAATACAATGACAAGTGTGTGAAAGTAATAAATGAGACATGGTCTTATGCAAATTGGTTGGTCTCATTGATAAGATACTTGTCAAAGGTTTTGGGATAAATTATTTAAAGAAATTAGGATTTCTTTGGGCTTGATCCATAGCTATGGTTATATTCAAATTGGGACCGATTCTATGGATATTATGTGGTCTCAAGTGCATGGAAGCTTATGGACGAGTTATCTACCAAAGACAACATACAAGACAATAGTGAATACATTTCAAGTTAATTGAAGACATGGATTTCATTGATGATGCAATGCAAAGCGAAGCTTAATTTGGCAAGAGAGGACGGAAGGGATCAAGCTAGATGGGAGTGACATTCCTAACAAAGTGAAGGGCAAGTTGGTCTTGTAGCCGAGGGACTTTGTTGGTGGAAAGGTCTAACATTATAGTTTGGTTTCTATACGTCGATCAAGTCATATCAAGTGAAGCAATGCGAAGCATCTAATCTTTATTGATCATATAGTGGAATGGCTTATGAATTGTTTCATACAATGGAAATTCTAAGCCATTGGCTCAAGATTGGATTTGCTCAGCAAGACATGAAGTGTTGAAGCCCTCAAAGTTGAAGATGATCAAGTATGGCATCAATGAAGATATAAAAGCTCAAGTGGTAGATTCTATTTATTGTTTTTATCTTGAGTTTAGGAATGCCGTACTATCAAGAGGGATGCAACATTAGTTGTCTTGACAACACCAAAAAGTGCTCAATAGATCAACCCATGAGAGATAACCTCAAGAGAGAAGTCCTTTAGGGACTTAGTGTGCTGAGGGGACCAAAACCGGTCTGACCGGTTTTGGAAAGCGGTCTGACCGCTTTTGGGGCTCTGACAGGTGTAACGGCTAGTTGGTTTGAAAAACCGGTCTAACCGGTTTGGGAAACCAGTCTGACCGGTTTTCCAATGGCTATAACGGCTAGTTTGTGTTGTGTGGGGTATTTATACCCCATATCCCTCTCTTGTGAGGGGTGCTGGTTCCATTGCCTTTGTGGCACGTCCCAAGCCTTCCCAAGCACCAGCAAGCTCTCCCCAAACCTCTCTTTGTGAGTGTTGATTGATTTAGTTCATATCTTTGGATTTGGGTTGAGGGATGCTTTGTGTATGAGCTATAGAAAGATTGAGTGAGCTATTTGCAGCCACCAAGAGCATATCCATAGCTTGAGCACTTCCGGTGGAGTCTAGCAACCAATTGAAGCATTTGTTACTCTTGGAGGTGATCCTCCTAGACGGCTAGGTGTCGCCGGTGAGCTACCGTGAGTGTGGTAAGCCACAGATTAGTTGTAAAGGCTGGCCTTGCCTCCTTCGTGGAAAAGGGTCAAAAGTTAGTGGAACCCGAGGAAAGTGGCTTGGAGTGGATAAGCCCGCCTTTCGTATGCCCTCAACGGAGAGTAGGATTCACCTTGTCTTTGTGACTGCCTTGGTGGCATCGGTGAATCCGAACTTCGGGAAACAAATCATTGTCTCTCCCATTTGGTTTACTTCACAAGTTCAATTCTAGCACTTATATTCGCTTCCGCATCGTTCTACTTGGTTGTGCTCTACTTGTGTGCAGGGACTAAGTGGACCTGCTAGTTATCATCTACAGGATCCCATCACCAAGTTTGGTTTGTGCTAGAACTTGTAGAGGGGGTTAATTTACATAGTTGGTTTTCTCTGTGGAAAACCGGTCTGACCGCTTTGGTAAAGCGGTCTGACCGCTTTCAAGAAAGCGGTCTGACCGGTTTTAGAAACCGGTCTGACCGGTTTCTGTACTAACTGTGTGAAAAAGTTTGTAATTTGCAGATTCACCTATTCACCCCCCTCTAGGTGACTTCAAGTCCTTTCAATTGGTATCAGAGCTTGGCCTCACATCCAAGCTTAACCGCCGTGAGGAAAGATGTCGACGACTTGTGAGGTAACCTATGAGCCACTAGCTAGTGACGGCTCAAATTATTCAACTTGGTCTTATCATGTGCTTAATGATCTTAGGGCCATGAGTCCTATTCTTGAGCGGGTTGTAGTTGAAGGCATTGATCGTCCTAGTGTTGATTGGAGCGTGTCCAATCCAACCGAAGATGAGATGAAATGCTTTCAACTCAACGCTCGTGTCGCTAACTTCTTATTTGATGTTGTGAGCAATGAAGTTAGAGAAATGATTCTAGAAGATGAAGCAACTCTATTCGATGCTCATCTTATTTGGGCTCGACTTGAGAAGCTATATGCCAACATCAAGAGCGACAAGCAAGACCAAACAAATGCCAAGTCACATGAGGAGAGCTCTACATCAGCAAAATCATGCACCAAGCCTCATGAGATGACCACCGTGGAGCCACAAGATCAAGACAGCTCAGCTGCCTGCTCCCTGCCAAAACCGGTCCAACCGATTTCCCAAACTGGTCTGACCGGTTTGGGCAGGAAGGGTGCAGCTGGCTGCAAGAAAGGAGGCTGTCGCCGTGCAAGCAAAGTTTCAAGCTCACAAGCAATATCATCCTCCAATGATGAGGCACTCATATATTACAAGTCCAAAGAAGATGAGAAGGCGGAAAACTCAAAGGATGAGACTATCCTAGCTCTTATCAAAGAGCTTGAGGAAGTCAAACTCTCAAACGCCGCTTTGGTTTGTAAGTATGATGCCATTGTTGATGATTATGCTTGTGATGCTCTTCATATGGCTTTCATAGAAAAAGAAAACAAAATGCTCAAGCAAAAATTAGAATTAATTGCTAGCAAGCATGAGATGCTACAAGTGACGCATGAAGAACTCTTGTGTTCTCATGAAGAACTTGTAGAATCATATGCTTCGTTAGAGATTTCTCATGAGATTATAATCACTTCGATAAAATCAATTGAACCTCAATCTCACACATGCACATGTTCTCCAATTCAACATAACTTATCATGTGCTAACCCATGTTGCTCTCAAGCAAAACAATCTTGGTATGATAAAGTGTGTGTAGAGTCTTGTGACGACCTCGTTGCAAAAGAAAATGAAGAACTCAAGCAAGAGGTGGAAAGGCTCACAAAGGACTTAACAACGCTTAAGAACAAAAGCAATGCACAACCTTCTCAAGATAACCGTGAGACCATGGTGAAGAAGCTTGAGAAGGGATCAACCGTGCAAAGCTCGTGCATTTATCAAGTCAAGTCCAACACAAGCCAAGATCAAGGCAATGGTGAAAAGTTGGCTCATACCAAGTGCTTCACTAAGAAAGAAGGCAAGCCAACACTCTCCAAAAGGCAAAGAAACATTGAAAAGAGAAGATGCTTCGGGTGTCTTGAGAAGGGGCATCCAATTGCTTCATATCCAAGCAAGGTGGGACTACACCAAGAGAAGCCCTCTATCAAGCTCAACAAAGGCTTTATCAAGGCCCAAGCAAAATTCAATGGAGAAGTGGCTGTCAAGAGCTCAACACATCAAAGTGCTGCTTGCCCTGCCAAAAGCGGTCTGATCGCTTTCACAAAGCGGTCTGACCGGTTTCCGGCAGCAGCAGCCAAGCAACTCAAGAAGGCATCCAACATCAAGCACAAGACATGCTACTCATGTCGGGAGAAAGGACATTTTGGTAAAGATGGTCCCAATGGTAAAACTACTAAACCCGACATTGTCCATTCTATGCATATGAAGCTTAGGGACTCTCCAAATGCTTCTTGTGCTTCCAAGGTGATTAAGGCACCAAAGAGTGGCACAAGAGCAATTTGGGTTCCTAAGCATATTGAGACTAACAACATCGGACCCAACATGAGTTGGGTACCAAAGCATGCTTGATAAGCTTGTAGGGACTACAAGATGCATTGGTGGCTTGGCTTGAATGACAATCTTCAATGATCTACTAGCAAGCCAAGAAAAATTTCTTCCGCTCCATACTCTATACCCAATGATATCTCGGTAACTTTGCACTTAATTTATTAAATTTGAGTCACTAGTGCCGTTGGTAGGATCAAGTGTCTCTAAGCCTTTGACTCATGAGACGCTTGATAGTAACTTAGATTTCTTTATTGAACTTTTATTCATATATGCCATGTGATGCTTTTAATGGCTCTCTAGTAGAGCAATATTGTGTAAAGTTGCAGTGGATCATGTTCCGACGAAATTTGCATCAAACATCGGAAATCCACGCCAATCGGTATAAGTCTGGCAAAACCGGTCTGACCGGTTTGCTAAAGCGGTCTGACCGCTTTGGCCCAGACAGTTACAGTTTGAACACATACATGAGAAATGAAGATTTAAATTAATGATTTAAGCGTATGCCACGTGGTATGTCTAACGGCTCTCTAGTAGAGCTAAGTTCTATCATTTTCAGGGTGTACCACACAAGATCCGACACTTAGGCCGGAAGATCCGACCAGATGATCCGGGCGGCTCTGTGTTGAACTTCTCCCGACCGGATGATCCATCGGAAGATCCGAGCAGAAATCGGTCTGACCGGTTTCCCAAACCGGTCTGACCGGTTTGGCTCAGAAAGTTGGGACTCGGCTATTTGTGTGAGAAATGAAGACGCAATGAATTTGTAGTCGCATCAATGAGAGATCACTTCTCTCAAAATTGGAGTTGTCAACTCACCTTGTGATTCATGACGGTAACCCTATAACCATCCTTATCATGAATCTTAATCTCAATTTTTGTTTTGGCTACTCACCGTAATATAGCATTAAATTCCTTAAATTGATTTAATCTTTCAAAACTAGTGCATATGAGTCCTTTCTAACCACATCAACACAAATGCACTAAAATAAGGAATTTGGTCTATATTGTGTGGCCTCGTAATTAATGGCACATGTTATCATGCTTTTATAAAAGTCATTGATTATGAAATCATGTGTTGTGCACATTAACGTTTTCTCTCTATGTTGATCAAATTGATTATGTCACGAGAGAACTCATATGGACAAAATTGATAATCTTGCACAACACATTCTACTAGAGGCAAAGGTATGTTTTCGATAAACTAGTATTTACCTTGTGCATCTAGGCTCTATTATGCTAGAGTGTGCATTTACATGCAAATATATAAAGCTCTCATGCGTCCATTAGATATTTGGTTAACACTTTCTTGGTGAATGGTGTAAGCTAAATTTGTTAATGTCGTTATGTGCTCAATATATGTGCATGTCTTTGGGTGACATATGATAGATTTTGAAAAACCCAACTAGCATGATAGGATTGTGCAATTGTGAAAATATTTGAGTTTCGGTCTTTTGACCATTGTCAATCTATTTGTGACTATAGTTACCCTTGCTTGATTGATGTCTAGTCACAAATAGTGAAATTTTCTCAAGTCCATAAATCTTTATCTATCTCATCCATCTCTTCCTATATCTCTTGGAAGAAACAAGAGAAAATGGCTTTATTGGATATCATATCTTTTCTGAGGAAAATCTTGAGAAGTTGAAGACCATGCCTATCACATACACTCTTAGATCAAGTCAACAAGTTTTTGGAGCTAAATTTCCACCATTTCAGACTAGTCTCAGCTGACAGGGAGCAACCGGTCTGACCGGTTTGGGCCCAGGAAGCTGTGTGAACTTTTCTGTAGAAATTCTTGGATTTTTGAAGGATAAATTTCATCATAATATCTTCTCAGATCAAGGGAACAAGTTTTGGAACATGTTTGAAGCAAGATCCGACCTTGGGTCGGAATATCCGATAAGAAGTTCCGAGCAGTTCGGTCTCGAGTTGTTTATGAACCGGAAGATCCGACTTTGATCGGAAGATCCGACAATCCTCGGAAGATCCGGGGTTCCTGACCAGATACAACTTCCTGGGAGAAACCGGTCTGACTGGTTTCACAAACCGGTCTGACCGGTTTGGCCCAGGAAGGTGGCCCGCGTGTTTTACTGGCCCCTCGTGATTGTCTCTCTCTTCCCATACTCATTCACCACGCCTCCTTCTCTGTCATCTGTTCTTCACCGCAAGGAGGACCTTCCATGGCGATTTGAAGATCCATCCAAGGAAAAGTCGTTTTCTCTTCGGATTTGGAGTGTCCCAAGGCTGCTAGATCGGATCCCCATCAAGTTGTGCACTCAAATCTTCATCTCCTCTCGAGTTCAAGGTCCTAAGGTATTCAAATCCTCCCATCACCCGATCTACTCACTCGGTAAATATCTTTCAAAACCCTTTGGTAGAACATCTTCTGGCATGCCTAGGAACCAATCCCTAAGAGATGAATCGATTTGGTGGGCTACATTTTGCGCAACAAGGATTTGCATCTTCACTGCCAAAAGCGGTCTGACCGGTTTTTGAAACCGGTCTGACTGGTTTGGGCAGTGAAGGCTCAAGTCCCTGTTTTGAAACGTGTTTGCTCACATATGGACTAGGGATAGCTTGTACTACAATATCCTTTCAATGTCCAGATAAGTACCTGTCCAGATTGATCCCCAACTCGTTTTGGCTCAGCTCAAGCAAAAGCGGTCTGACCGGTTTCTGAAACCGGTCTGACCGGTTTGGCTCTGAGCTGACCCAAAACTTGTTAAAGGAACTCAAGTTGATCAATTATCTTGTCAATCTTCTTCTGGGGACTTATGTCATGCATACCATCTTATGTGACCCAGGAGAAACAGAACAAGATGCCAAGAGGATCGCATGCCGAAAGAATCAAAAAGGGGCGTCACGATCCACCTGTTGGCAGCAGCTCACAAGCGGGCAGTGGCAGATCTTTGAGGCCTAGGAGGCCGAAGAGGGCAGTTGAGTAGCAGATTGAAGAAGTGGATGTAGTGGAGGACACCACCTCTAGTGATGAGGATGATGTTGAGGATGAACAATACCGGGTAGAACCACATGTGGATAATGATGATGAGGAGGAGATGGCTGCAGGTGAGGATGAGGAAGAGGAAGCAGGTGATGATGAGTCAGTTGAGGCAAATGCCCCTCTCGTTCTTGAGATAGTCAGACCCACTGGCCCAGCTAGTAGGAGAGTGACAGATTACCTCGCTAGTGGGATGACTGATGTCGTCAGGAGGTTGAGGAGGACTAGTCCACTCGATGTGGATAGGACAGCCACCGATTACAGATTTTGGACTCTTTTTCAGCAGGACTTTTATGCCACAGCTATTATGAAGAAGACCAAGATCACATCAGATGCACAGTATATCGACTGGGAGTACATGAGCAAGCAAGACAATCATGTGTTCAATGAGATCATCAGAGTGTGTTCTGAAAAGCGCGTCAAACATCTCATGGGCTTCAGGCACAGCTGGAACAAGGAAGTCATTGCTCAGTTCTATGCCACTGTGTACTTCGGATACTACGAGCAGGGTGGTAGGCAGGAGAGAGCTATGCATTGGATGACAGAAGGACATCGCTATCACATCACTTACACTGCCTTTGCTACTCTCTTGAGGGTTGATAATGAGGATGATAACACCGTGAAGATACATGATAGTGGTGTACTAGAAAATTTAGAGTTAAAATTCATGTATCCAAGAAATCAGAATGGCAGCTGGGGGAAAGTGAGTAGTCTCTACACCTACTATGGGACCCTTTATAGGATGCTCCGCAAGACACTCACTCCTAGAGATGGTAACACCTCAGATATCTCACTCTACATGAGGAACTTGATGTATTATTTGAGGATTGGAGAGGAGACACCTCCCTTTAGTGTTGCCGATTTCATTTGGCAGGAGATCAAGGCTATTTCTGAGAGTCCTCAGAAGATTTGTGCCTATAGCCCTTTCATCATGCTTATCATTGAGAGGGTTACAAATTTGAAAATCAAGAAGGACACTCAACACAAGCCATTGAAGCCTCCCGTGCCTCACAAGTTTCGTATGCCCTCTCCACCACAGGAAGAGCCTCCACATCAGCCAGATGACCAGCAGGGGTAGCACACTCAGCAGGGAGGCGCTCAGTTTCAGCAGCCTCTGGCTGAGCAGCAGCAGGCCGGAACCGGTCTGACCGGTTCCCAGAACCGGTCTGACCGGTTTGGGTCTTGCAGTGGTGCACAGCCAGAGGGACGGACCACTCCCATCAAGTTCATATCTATGTTTACAGGCATTTGCAAAGGTCAGAGGGATGTCCGGGTTGATATTAGGCAGCAGAGGCTAGAGAATAAGAAGACTCGTGATGAGTTCAAGAAACTGCGCGCCGTGTTGAGTCCGAATGATCCGCCATCACCTATCTCTCCACCACTTGAGCTACCTGAGATACCCCCGCTTCGAGACATCATGACCGATCACATGAATGCGGGCTACTTTGAGGAGTATGGTGACATATTTGGATATGGACACGTTGGGTCGAGCTCGCAGCCTCCACCACCCCCTTTTCAGTCAGTTGGTGCTCCAGGGACTATGCCATACATGCCTACTTCAGAGGGTGACTTGTTTGGTTCTTCGTTTGGGTTTGCACCTCCAGGACCTACCTATGCAGCTGCCACACTCCCGTCCTCTTCATATGCATATGGTGGCACATCTTCATCTATGGCGGGAGTTCAGTTCTCGAATGCACCATCTCCATCTCCCGGAGATTTTGCTTCTCAAGCAGCGGCGTCTATCTTCGGACCCACTTCTGCTCCTAGTCATGGTATGTCTAGCACATCTTTATCTTAGACCATGACTAGCACATCCGAATCACTCTAGATTATCACTTGCACATTCAATTGAGTGAAGGTTTTCATTGGACTACATCTTCTTCGTCAGATGATCATAGCCCTACCTTCTAGCAGCGGAGAAGATTGGATGCATGATGGGAGCGTGACTACAAGCTTCTCAAGGCCCTTTATGGATGATTGATGACAAAGGGGGAGAAGAATGGATTAAAGCTTATCTAGTTGATCTTGTAGTCGTGTAGTACTTTGGATGGATGTAATAAATTCATATCTTATCTATTTGTGGACTTGAGAACTTGTAATGTGTGCTACTATGTGTGTTGAACCTATTTATGTATTCTAAGTGACTACTTGCTAGTGTGTTATACATGTCTTGGTTGATGCTCGCTGTGCATGTGCTGTCTGGGCAAAACCGGTCTGACCGGTTTGCCAAACCGGTCTGACCGGTTTGGCCTGAGACAGCACATGTAATTCTTTTTCCATTTATTGAGTGTTATACATGTCATATGCATCACAAATTGTTTTATATTGTCACACACACTTGTTGCACATATTGGATTCTGAGATATAGTGGGAGCTCTCATTTTTATTGCTTATATGTGCATTTGGCATTTGAGGCCGAATTTTTGAGATTTTATTCAAAGCACATATTAAGGGGGAGCTCACTATATATCTTAGTCATCTAGAGCTTAAATTTCATATCTTTTTGTAAGCTTTAATCATGTTGTCATCAATCACCAAAAAGGGGGAGATTGAAAGTGCATCTCGGCACTTATATGTTTTGGTGATTTTGGATGACAACATGATTTGTATTTAACTTGTTTGCTTAAGTATATGAGCAGGGTTTTATTCATCTGGACATTCATATAATATACCTGTTGAAAAGAACATGTGCTTATTACTGGTATAAATGACATGAGAGCAAACAAGTGAGTGTGATCCCATACAACTAAGCAATACAATGACAAGTGTGTGAAAGTAATAAATGAGACATGGTCTTATGCAAATTGGTTGGTCTCATTGATAAGATACTTGTCAAAGGTTTTGGGATAAATTATTTAAAGAAATTAGGATTTCTTTGGGCTTGATCCATAGCTATGGTTATATTCAAATTGGGACCGATTCTATGGATATTATGTGGTCTCAAGTGCATGGAAGCTTATGGACGAGTTATCTATCAAAGACAACATACAAGACAATATTGAATACATTTCAAGTTAATTGAAGACATGGATTTCATTGATGATGCAATGCAAAGCGAAGCTTAATTTGGCAAGAGAGGACGGAAGGGATCAAGCTAGATGGGAGTGACATTCCTAACAAAGTGAAGGGCAAGTTGGTCTTGTAGCCGAGGGACTTTGTTGGTGGAAAGGTCTAACATTATAGTTTGGTTTCTATACGTCGATCAAGTCATATCAAGTGAAGCAATGCGAAACATCTAATCTTTATTGATCATATAGTGGAATGGCTTATGACTTGTTTCATACAATGGAAATTCTAAGCCATTGGCTCAAGATTGGATTTGCTCAGCAAGACATGAAGTGTTGAAGCCCTCAAAGTTGAAGATGATCAAGTATGGCATCAATGAAGATATAAAAGCTCAAGTGGTAGATTCTATTTATTGTTTTTATCTTGAGTTTAGGAATGCCGTACTATCAAGACAGATGCAACATTAGTTGTCTTGACAACACCAAAAAATGCTCAATAGATCAACCCATGAGAGATAACCTCAAGAGAGAAGTCCTTTAGGGACTTAGTGTGCTGAGGGGACCAAAACCGGTCTGACCGGTTTTGGAAAGCGGTCTGACCGCTTTTGGGGCTCTGACAGGTGTAACGGCTAGTTGGTTTGAAAAACCGGTCTGACCGGTTTGGGAAACCGGTCTGACCGGTTTTCCAACGGCTAGTTTGTGTTGTGTGGGGTATTTATACCCCATATCCCTCTCTTGTGAGGGGTGCTGGTTCCATTGCCTTTGTGGCACGTCCCAAGCCTTCCCAAGCACCAGCAAGCTCTCCCCAAACCTCTCTTTGTGAGAGTTGATTGATTTAGTTCATATCTTTGGATTTGGGTTGATGGATGCTTTGTGTATGAGCTATAGAAAGATTGAGTGAGCTATTTGCAGCCACCAAGAGCATATCCATAGCTTGAGCACTTCCGGTGGAGTCTAGCAACCAATTGAAGCATTTGTTACTCTTGGAGGTGATCCTCCTAGACGGCTAGGTGTCGCCGGTGAGCTACCGTGAGTGTGGTAAGCCACGGATTGGTTGTAAAGGCTGGCCTTGCCTCCTTCGTGGAAAAGGGTCAAAAGTTAGTGGAACCCGAGGAAAGTGGCTTGGAGTGGATAAGCCCGCCTTTCGTAGGCCCTCAACGGAGAGTAGGATTCACCTTGTCTTTGTGACTGCCTTGGTGGCATCGGTGAATCCGAACTTCGGGAAACAAGTCATTGTCTCTCCCATCTGGTTTACTTCACAAGTTCAATTCTAGCACTTATATTCGCTTCCGCATCGTTCTACTTGGTTGTGCTCTACTTGTGTGCAGGGACTAAGTGGACCTGCTAGTTATCATCTACAGGAGCCCATCACCAAGTTTGGTTTGTGCTAGAACTTGTAGAGGGGGTTAATTTACATAGTTGGTTTTCTCTGTGGAAAACCGGTCTGACCGCTTTGGTAAAGCGGTCTGACCGCTTTCAAGAAAGCGGTCTGACCGGTTTTAGAAACCGGTCTGACCGGTTTCTGTACTAACTGTGTGAAAAAGTTTGTAATTTGCAGATTCACCTATTCACCCCCCTCTAGGTAACTTCAAGGTCCTTTCAACTTTGGTATTGGAACCTAATACCAATACTAGTCCGATTTGACATTGAACCCAATTCAATACCAAGGCCTCCAATATCGACATCCAAACGAAGCCTTAGATAGATCACATACGTGACCGGATTTTCATTTGACGATCAATATTATTGTCTTCTTTCTCTATCATTCTCTAGCAAATCATCTCTCTGTCTACATACCCCCTATTCGTTTGGCTTATCAGCCACTAGTCAGCAGTACTTTTTTCTCAGAACGAATCAGCCACGAGTCACCAGTCAGCAGTATTTTTCTCTCAGATCAAATCAGCCACGAGTCATCAGTCAGCAGTATTTTTCTCCCAGAACAAATCAGCCACGAGTCACCAGTCAGCAGTATTTTTCTCTCAAAACAAATCAACACCAGCCACCCGCCACCAGCCAGACAAACAGGGCGTATCAGTGCACATACTTGCCCTTGCCTCCCATGACATCTAGCTATTCACAATGGCATCCCTCGCCCCCAATTTTGCCACTCTTGCCTAACCATGTTGATATCTTGCTTTTTTTCCACCACTGGTGGCGACATCATCCACCTAGCACCCGTTCATTCAGTCTCTCTTCTCGCTATTTTTTTTGTAAAATCGTGATATATATATTTCTGTTGTATCATTTTGCAAAACAATTCGTCATTTGTCCCTGAATCAATCCACCGCCTATCATATCTATACTGTAAGGATCCACTACAATTGAAAACACTTCTCACCTAAAAAAATTCTACCCACCCCTCACGGAGAACCCACATGTCAGGTCCAACGATGGAAACGACGTGAAATGTTTTCACAGAACGATGTTTCTAGAGAATTTTTGTCGTTTTAGACATTACTTTTCTCACCATAGAATTCTTTTTACCCACCCCGTGTACCCACCAATCAAATAATATAAAGTAACCCTAACAATAAAAGTATTAATCTATTCCTAATTGTATTCGGTCCGTGCATGGGGTTCGTGATTATATCAGGCACGGTTTACATGCAACACCACTTCCTGGGGCGTGTCCGATATGGACTTCGCTTCCGTCACGGACTGGCGGTCGTATAAATCCATGCCGCAGCCTTCCGTGCGGCACAAAAATGCAAAGAGATTTTATTGATCTCGATGGAGCGCAAAAACCATCGGAGCCGGGAAGTCGTCGCCATCCAAGTTCGTTTTTAAGCAGGCTCCGCTGGCCATCTGCTTCGCACGAGAAGACCCATGCTGTTTTCCAAGGATTGCTGCCAACCATATCGCAGACCCACGATACTATTTTCGGTTGAAATACAAAAACTTTGCTGCTTATTGTATATTTGGTAATATATTGTGTAATGTTTAATATCAATTTTATTTGTCAAAATATCCTTTGTTATGTTTATTGACATGTCACGCGTAGCAAACGGAAGAGGATTTGACCGGATTAAAACAAATAAATATCAATCAATCTTGAAGAACCTACGAAGCCGCTCGCTCAGCATCGTTGGCGTCGGCCGCGAATGGAGCTCGAGCGAGGAGCCATGTCGCTCGTGTGCCCCCTCTCCCACCCCCCTTCGGGCGAATGGAGGCGTCCTACGGCCAGTGGCCACGCCCTGCACGCCGGTCGCATGAACTCCGTGATTCTCGCCGGCCGCACGTGCGCTTCGTGAAAAAAATACATGGTAGCACACTAGCATTGATCAACTCCAACCGTGGCTGCTCTCCATCAGGTGTATGATGAATAAAGACAGTGATCAGGTTCATTGTCGGGGCCTCCGAAAGTCCGAGGTGAGATGTTTACGTACCTAGGACTCGCAGATGCATAGAATCATTAGAAAATTAGTGCGGTGTGATTTTCTTGGCCAGTAAAACTGTGAAATTAGATTATATTATATGTATTAGCAATTTTAATATTGACGCTTTACACCATGCTATGTCTATCTTATTTTTTTTCTTGTCGTTAAAGGCATCACCAATGATGTTAGCCTCGGTTCTGACCAAGGTGGTATTTTTATCAATGCTTGAAGTCGATGGATTTGAAGTTCTTCAGTTGGTGACCAATGTTCTTTAAGACAATTGAAGGCCTTCAAACATCGACATTAATTTTCATCATTGGTTAAAAAAGATATTACACAAATCAGATAAGCTTAAATCATTTTGACCTCAGTTTACTCTTTACCAAGTTATCAGTTAATTTATCAAAAATTGGTTTAAGCTCACCCTCAAATTAAAGAAGTAAAATTTTTGTTTACTATGTTTTATAATACACACGCGTGTGTCGCGCGTGTACTCTACCAGTCATCTTAAAAAATTAACCCTCACTTATTGAATCAACCCACCATCCATCACACCATTTTGCGAAAAAGTCCCTCACTTAACCTTGAATTAACCAACCGTTCATTATGTCATTTTACAAAAAAGTCCCTCATTTTTCATGTTCGTGAGGAAAAAAAGAAAAAAAACTAGCCACCGATATTTTCTAGCAAACTCTTGATCTTTATGTCAACTAACCCACACCCTCTTTTTCTAGCAAAATTTTGTTGTTTGGCACTAAAATTTAGTTTTTGTTTACATTTAACCCTTACTGCCTTTAGAAGTTCATATCCTTTATGTTTTAAATACTCCATCCGGTATCGTATTAGAAGTCGTTTTGGACAAGATTTGAGTGAAACGTTGAGAATATAAATCATGAATAACATTTAAGTCATTAAGTCTGGAAATGTGAAAAATCATATAAATAGATTGGTCTTGACAAATTACTTTTATAGAAATATACATATATATGTTTTTAAGAAATATTTTTATAGAAAAGTGGAGTTAAAGTTGTGCTTTGGTGGTCATGTCGCTGTCCTAAACGACTTCTGATATGATACGGTACCCGAGGGAGTATGTTTTTAGGGATTCTTACGTAATCCTGTGTCCTCCCACCAACTCAGACTAACGCATTGATCCTATTTATTACTCGTCGAAATGAGGGTTGAGGGCCTTCCTTATTTGCCAAGGATCCGAGAGACATTTCGAAGACAAAGCTTTGAACTTAGCAGCGTCGAATCTGAACTTCTCGGTGCACCCACGCTTCTTGTTGCCCGGGGTGTCCTCCTCTCATCGCCACCGGCCCCATCACGACATGTCGTGCTGCTCCCCCCTACCGCCGCCCCAGCCGGCTTGCCTCCCCCGCGCGCACTAGCGGCAGCTCGATCGGAAGCCGTACGTGGCGGAACCGGGGAACCCGGGACGGAGCAGCTGCATGCAGCCTGCATAATCGAACTGAACTTCTTCCCAATTTCCATCCCAGGCCTGCGTAGATCCTTCAAAAACCTAAACTTTTCATCACATCCATATCATATCAACGTCACATCAAAACATTAAATATAGCAAATGACGCATGCATGAAACACTAAATGTATGTAAATAAAAAAACTAATTACATAGTTTTGATGTACACGACGAGACGAATCTTTTAAGCCTATTTAGATCATGATAGGACAACGATTATCACAAACAAATAAAAAATACTACAGTACGCTGCAGTGTCAGATGTGACTTTTTCACCCAACTTTACGAAGATCTAACCACAGCCTGCCTACTCGCTCGTTCATGCATGGTTACAGTTACGACTCGAACGCTCGCTGCTCTATCCGCTGCTGCGCGCCAATCACACGATTCCGCGACTACGATATGGACGCCACTCTGACAGCCATGGCCAATTCGTCATGCCTGTCCCGGCCCAGCGCGCGAGCAAGCGAGCTTCCCCTTCCCATCCCCGGCCATGACTCCCATTCCCAGGAGAGGGCGACACCATCACGTGCCGCGCGCGCCGCGGCCATCCCGGCCGCGGCCGGAGCGCCACCGCCTCGCACTGTTGATCCACCGCACAGTGGACGCTGATCAACACCCCCCCCCCCCCTGCGCCACCGCTACGGCCTGCCACTGCTGCAGCCTCCATCACAGTGCCTCCAGCCAGCCCACTGTTGCCGCATCCGCCTGCGCGGTGACCTCTGCCTCCGGTTTGCTGCAAGAGCTTTCGAAGGGTAAACGGTAAAGGATAGAGAGCCAGAGGAGATCGAATGGACGGTGAAGGAATGGATAAATCCAAAGGAGGATGAGGGAAAAGGGGGCAAAAGCTAGAGAGATAAAAGGAGGGAAAAGCAAGGCCCTGACATTTGCCGCAGAGGCCTGATAAACGTCACGTGATCACGTTTCTGTGCTGGGGCCAATCATGGAGAGCTGACGTGTGGGGTACGGTGAGCTCTGTCCCCACATGTCGGTAGCCTGGTTTCATTTCATGGAGCCCGCTTAGGATGTGTCGTGGTAGGCACTCGTGCTCATGGTTTGGACCCCTCAAATTAACGCCGGCCAGTCTCGGTTCAAGTTTGGGTAGTTAAATTTAGTGGTAATTCCACCATGTTCAGATGGTTATCATTTCACGTATGTATCATCTTGAAACCTTAGATTGCTTGGTCTTATTGAATGGCTCTCCATCTTTGATTGGTAGTCTTTCTATTTATATTTGCAACTCATTTAAGGTAGGTCTCCATGAATAGCCGATGGTTGGAGTCGACCTTAACAACCTAGTAGAGGACAATGATTTAGAGTGTGTCATCAAAGACACTGAAATCGTGCTAAAAAAAGGACACTGAAATTGTACATGGCATTATGCATATTTTGCCTGTATGTATTGGCATAAGCGATGTCCTTGTTGGCAACTGAGGGTTTGGTTTGCTGTCATAAGCGTAGGTCATGAAGCTTGTAGAGATGATCGTCGCTGATAGGTTTTCATGCCAACAATCGTACTTACCTTTTCTTTCATCTCGATTGTCAAATTCTAAACAAATGCAACATCATGTATATATGTATATAACAGGGAATGAGAGTATATTGAAAACAACCTCCATCCCTTAGCGCATACGTATAGATTATCCATATGTGGAATTGCACTGTAGTGATGATACGGCCTGTTGCGGAAATGCAACATGGTCACTATGAAAGTATGAATAAAGCCTCACCTTCTTCCAATCAAAATTTAAGACTAACAATCAACAGCCGAGGCTTGATAGCGACCACTGTGTCTGGTCATGATCGTACATATTTCTTTGGTCTATTATTAGTAACAAAATTTTTAAGAGCAAAAACTTAACTCAAAATTGAATCGAACCATTAAGATCTGGTTTGTGTTTCCGCAATCAATTGCGGCATGCATTTTGCCATCTCGCACCTCTTTTCTGATCTCCAGTTGAAAGCTCCAGCATAGGCCTATTCACCCCAGGAAAGATCAACACAATGGATCCAAAACACAGAAGTGTGCTGGCCCACCTGCAGGTGCCTCCTGCAAACTCGCACAGCCGAGCAATTAACCCAATCCAAGCTCGCAGGCCCCGCATGTCAGTTGTACCATGCCCCTCGATTTGTGACTCGAGTTCTACTGCTCTAGGCCAACCACAGATGATAGAGAAAAACACTGTACGACACTGATGTGACCTCTCAGTGTCCTTCTCTCTCCCCCTCTCTCTCTCGTCGTCAGTCATCACAAGAAACCACTCTCTCTCTCTCTAAACTGCCTCCCCCCCTCTCTCTCTCTAAAAAACTCCAAACTTATAGCCTGCTAGGAAGCTACTCCCCCTCTAGCTTAGCCCCTGCCACTCTATCGCCCAGCCATACAGCTACTCGCTGTCACTGAGCCGAGCGCGAGAACCCACGAAACCAACCGAGAGCTCCGCCCCATTAAGGCAGGCAGGCTCGCTGCAGCACGCTTCGCGCTCCATCGTCGTTGTCCTCTCCCTGTAATGTCACTCCCCCGATGCCTGCGCGCAGCTCAGTGGCCATGAGGACGACGGCCGCGGCCGCCTCCCGTGCTCTCGTCGCCCTCCTCCTCGTCGCCGTCGCCGTCGCCGACGACGGTTGGTGATCTGTTTTCCTTTTTCTGTCTCTCCCTATTTCTCTCTTTTCTTCTTTGGGCGTCCTCTGGTTGCGTACTGGGGAGCAAAGATTCAGGGGGTTGGGTTTGTTAGGATTGGTATTTTATTAGCGCCGCAAGTACGCGCTTTTGGAGGCGTGGTGATTCGCTTGTGCTCCATTCCCATTTTTTTATTGCCATAAGCGGAGTCTAACACTTAACTAATCCTTGTGATTTGTGCCATTCTCATCTCATCTCGTCTTCTCTTCTTCCTTGCCTGGAATCTCGTAGCAGCCTCAGCCCTCAACCTTGTTCACCGATGTTTCAAAATGTATTTTTTTGTTTTGCCCCCTTCATGTTCTGATTTTGTTTTTACATGCGCCGTTTTCTGCTTGTTCTGCTGCTCGTTCGAGCAAACTTTCAGAAGATTAAGAATGGTTTGAGCATCATACCCTCCCTCTTTCTTTGGCTCTTCAGTGCCGCAAGCATTGGTTTTTTCTAGTCTGTTTTTTTGTGTGTTCGTGAGTCGTTTCTTTGATTTTTCTGCTCAATATGATCCTGCTCCCTATGTGGATGAATCCTGTCTTTCACCATTATGCTATTTTTTGGGCTTTTCAAATCTGATGCTGCGCAACTTAGTTTGCTTTCTTGCCTTCAAAACAAGAGGAATCCTTGTTACTAGCATGTTAACCATGTCCCTTTCTGCTGATATTCCTTTTGCCGAACCGTCTGTACAGATTTCTACCAATCTGTAATCGTTTGTATCGCTGTTCTTTGTGCTAAGCTAATGCCGCTAGTTCTACATCTTGCAGGGTCGACGCTGCTGGAGATCAAGAAGTCCTTCCGCAACGTCGGCAACCCACTGTACGATTGGGCCGGCGATGACTACTGTTCCTGGCGCGGCGTCCTGTGCGACAACGTGACCTTCGCCGTCGCTGCTCTGTAAGAACAGTGTCCATTAAAGTTGCGCTCCTTTCCTACCGGTTGAGATGTGTGGCCACTGATGCGGGTTGGTGCCAATGCAATGCAGCAATCTCTCCGCACTCAACCTTGAGGGCGAGATCTCTCCAGCCGTCGGCAGCCTCAAGAGCCTCGTCTCCATGTACGGGTCATTCATTTCCGTGTTTATCCTAATGGCTGAGCTGTTGATTCGGTTGCTGTTTTCTGACATGAGGTACTTGTGTGCTTTGGTATGTACATCCAGCGATTTGAAGTCAAATGGGCTGTCCGGGCAGATCCCTGATGAGATTGGTGATTGTTCGTTGCTTAGGACACTGTGAGTTATATGAGTTGTTCTGATGTTTAGGTTGTGGGTCTATGCATATTTTGCTCATGATTTGTTCAATCTTCCGTTCTTGGTTTTAGGGACCTGTCTTTCAATAACTTGGATGGGGACATACCGTTTTCGATATCAAAGTTGAAGCAACTTGAGAACTTGTGATGCTTGTTCTTGCTGAATGGATACAATCATACAAAGACAGCTTGTTGTCATGGCCAAAACTGACCGTGTGCTGTTGTTTGTGATTTTCTAGGATATTAAAGAACAACCAGCTTATTGGCGCTATCCCATCAACGCTGTCGCAGCTCCCGAATTTGAAGATCCTGTAAGACGCTATAATACTACATGATTCTTATAATGTGTATATAGTTCAACAGGGTGGTTCCAAAGTTCTAATGCTACTCATTGCAGGGACTTGGCCCAGAACAAATTGACTGGGGAGATCCCAAGACTTATCTACTGGAATGAGGTTCTTCAGTACCTGTAAGTCATCCTTAGCCTCGTTTGGATTATTAAAAGAAAATGTACTAGTGCTGGACTGCCACCACTACTGGTACTGTATCTACATTATTAAGGGCCTGACCACTCAGTAAAAGCCAGGCAGCTGTATGAAGTTTTTATGGTTTGAATGGTCTTGTGAAATGGCATTAATCCCCAATCGTGCATAAAGTGTTATAGAATATCAAGTAATTTCTTCTATTTTGGCGGCTAAATTGGTCCATATAATTCATTACGTAGGGGACTGCGTGGCAATCATTTAGAAGGAAGTCTCTCTCCTGATATGTGCCAGCTGACTGGCCTTTGGTACTTGTAAGTTCGTTGGGTGCCTAGTTAATTGCAAGTTTGTTATGTTCCCTCAATTGTATTTTAAGCCTCCCATTAATTTGATCATCAGTGATGTGAAGAACAATAGCTTGACTGGGGTGATACCAGACACCATTGGAAACTGTACAAGCTTTCAGGTCTTGTACGTATATGCATTCTTGCCCTTGTGAACTAAGCTATTTAACTTTCCATTATGATTTTCCTAACCTTTTCTACTGGTAGGGATTTGTCTTACAACCAGTTTACTGGATCAATCCCATTCAACATTGGTTTCCTACAAGTGGCCACACTGTATGCCTCTTTCCTTTTTTCACTGAAAAAAATCTAGCTACATGCCTAATATTTATAAGCTTACCTGCAAAAATGCACACATTCTGTATTAGGTCCTTGCAAGGGAACAAGTTCACTGGTCCGGTTCCTTCAGTAATTGGTCTTATGCAGGCCCTTGCTGTTCTGTAAGTCCGATGATGAATTCTGTAGTTATTAGATTATTGGGTAATCAAAAAATGAGGCATCACTTCCTCATTTGTCATTGATGCAGGAAATACAATTGCTAATTGATAAAACCTCTTACTTTTCCAGAGATCTGAGTTACAACCAATTATCAGGTCCTATACCATCGATACTCGGCAATTTGACATACACCGAGAAGCTGTAAGAATTCTTATCCCCCTAAATCTAGTTCATTGAATTTTTTTTAACCGATACAACTCACCCCAAGAAAAGTTTGATGTGAGCATATTTCTGCGTTAATAACGACCATGCATGCTGTGCTTATAGGTACATGCAAGGCAATAAGCTAACAGGGTCAATACCGCCTGAGCTAGGAAATATGTCAACACTTCATTACTTGTAAGTTTTAGTGTTTTTTTTTTGTTTTATGGATATGGAAATTCAGGTTATTTATGGACCTATATGTGTTGACAAATTATATGAATTCAGAGAATTGAACGATAATCAACTTACTGGGTCCATCCCACCAGAGCTTGGAAAGCTTACAGGCTTATTTGACTTGTAAGTACCTTTAAGGGACCCTTTATTACCTGTCATGTGAGTAGTGCTTCCATCCTCTCCTGAAGACTATATTGCTTGAAGACAGCTGATTTTACTGATTTTACAGGAACCTTGCAAATAACCACCTTGAAGGACCAATCCCTGACAATCTAAGTTCATGCTTGAATCTCAATAGCTTGTAAGAACAAATAAATCATGAAGTTTTGCAGCTCATTTTCACCATCACAAATACATATTTGACGTGCTAATTTGCTTTTACAGCAATGCTTATGGCAACAAGTTAAATGGGACCATTCCTCGTTCGTTGCGGAAACTTGAAAGCATGACATATTTGTAAGTTCGAATATGTTTTAAGCCTTAGTTGTGCTAAACATGAGTTGAATGGATTTTGTTTCATATCTTCTGCTTTGGCATTGATTACTAACTTATGTCGATGGCCACTGTTTTTCTTTAGAAATTTGTCATCAAATTTTCTTAGTGGCCCTATTCCTATTGAGCTATCAAGGATCAACAATTTGGACACCTTGTAAGATTTCATCAGCTTGCACTTTTTGAGTATCGATGCCATGCTATGATTTATGTAACAAAGATATACATACCAGGGACTTATCCTGTAATTTGATGACTGGTCCAATTCCATCAGCCATTGGCAGCTTGGAGCATCTATTGAGACTGTAAGTTTTTGGACTACTGTTTTTCAGATGTGTTGTCAGGTTCATGTACTGACATTGACCATGTTTTTCTAGTAACTTGAGCAAGAATGGCCTGGTCGGATTCATCCCTGCGGAGTTTGGTAACTTGAGGAGTGTCATGGAGATGTAAGTGCCTCGTTTTCTAGTTCGGAACCCTTTTACAGATTAGTTCCTTGCTTACTATTTTGAATAATTTGACTGTTGTTTCTAGTGATTTGTCCTATAATCACCTTGGTGGCCTGATTCCTCAAGAGCTTGGAATGTTGCAAAATCTGATGTTGTTGTAAGTTTTATCCTTTGAAGTCACAGTTTTTTGTTTGTAAGTTTAAATTCGGAAGGAAGGCTTCTGATTCATCTATTTATTATTCATTCATGTAGGAAACTGGAAAATAACAATATCACTGGAGATGTCTCTTCACTTATGAACTGCTTTAGCCTGAATATCTTGTAAGCTCATAAGCAGAAAACTTCTAAGGATGCACAAATATATTTTTCTAATGTTATCCTTATCATTTGTGCACAGAAATGTATCATACAATAATTTGGCCGGTGTTGTCCCTACCGACAACAACTTCTCACGGTTTTCACCTGACAGGTATTGTTCTCCACCATTTCTGTCAATATTTGATCTGTTCGCTTGGACTTGGAAACATTTTTAGTTTTTGGTTTTATTTCAGCTTCTTAGGTAATCCTGGTCTCTGTGGATATTGGCTTGGTTCTTCGTGTCGTTCCTCCAGCCACCAAGAGAAAGGTAAGAACAGTTTTGCATTCATGAATTGCTTTTAAGTAAACTTTATTCACATAATAATTTTCCATCTTTTCTTCCCCTGGATTTTGTATGCAGCGCCAATCTCAAGGGCTGCGATACTTGGCATTGCTGTGGGTGGACTTGTTATCCTCCTGATGATATTAGTAGCTGTTTGCAGGCCACACCGTCCACCTGTTTTCAAAGATGTCACTGTAAGCAAACCAGGTAATGCATTGACTAAATAAATTGATTCTTTCATTACTTTCAATTTGATACCATGTCTTACTCATCAATCATCATGTTTAGCTACTAACAAATTTATCAAACAATACACTATTTTCTTGACTTCTACTTGATCAGTAGTTTACTTTTGTGAGTTCTAACTGATTGCTCAAAGTTGATAAACTAGAACAGTATTAATACCTTGTAATAGATATGTATGCTGTTGCAGTGAACAATGGACCCCCCAAGCTGGTGATCCTTCATATGAACATGGCCCTTCATGCATATGAGGATATAATGAGGATGACTGAAAACTTGAGTGAGAAATACATCATTGGGTACGGGGCGTCAAGTACAGTTTACAAATGTGTTCTGAAGAACTGCAAACCGGTGGCAATAAAAAAGTTGTATGCCCACTATCCACAGAGTCTGAAGGAATTTGAGACTGAGCTTGAGACTGTTGGTAGCATCAAACACCGGAATCTAGTCAGCCTTCAAGGATACTCGCTATCACCTGTTGGGAATCTTCTCTTCTATGATTATATGGAAAGTGGTAGCCTTTGGGATGTTTTACATGGTAAGTCCAGTCAGCTAACTCATTCACCCAGTACTGTTTTTTTGGGTCTAGGAATCATGAAAGCAGTTTAGTGAAGCAATCAGTAGCTAGCGCCCTCTATGCTTCTCTTCATTTCAACAGTCCTGGTTTGTTTCTTTCAATAGTCTTGGTTTGCTTCCTTTCAATAGTCTTTGTTTGCTCATCTGTCACATAACATCATATGGCTATCAAGACAGTTCATTGTTTTGACAAAGACAGTTCATGGTTGTGGTCTTGTGGACAGACAGAATTACTAGGATTGCGTCATGACGAAACTCTTCTGTTATTTCAGAAAGTTCAACTAAGAAGAAAAAACTTGACTGGGAGACTCGCATCCGGATTGCGCTCGGTGCGGCTCAAGGCCTTGCTTACCTTCATCATGACTGCAGTCCGCGAATAATTCACCGGGATGTAAAATCAAAGAACATCCTCCTTGACAAAGATTATGAGGCGCATCTTACAGACTTTGGCATTGCAAAGAGCTTGTGTGTCTCAAAAACTCACACGTCGACCTATGTCATGGGCACTATTGGCTACATTGATCCGGAGTACGCCCGCACTTCCCGCCTCAATGAAAAGTCTGATGTCTACAGCTATGGCATTGTTCTGCTGGAGCTGCTGACTGGCAGGAAGCCAGTGGACAACGAGTGCAATCTCCATAACTTGGTAACTATTTTTCAGTCTATAACTGTTTTCTTCAGCTGATATTGCTTTGGATTCCAGTAGTGCCCAATAGTTGCTGAACAATGACCATTAGGCTTGTGTTTCTGCAAGGGGACCCAGCAACATGAAACCTAGCATGTGAGTAGATCTATCTGCACTGTAGTCCTGCTGTGGACTGGTGAGCTGATCCACTGGATATGCCTACTGAAAGCTCCATTATAAGTTGCTGTGTGTCCGTCACCTAAAGCCTGCCGTTTGTGTCCCCCTGTCATCAATAATATAGATGGAAGTAAAAAAAAATGAACAGGATACCAGTGGTTTTTCATGTGCCCAGTAGCTTTTGCATGCTTTGATGTGACATTCGTAGTCATGTCAGTTTCAAATAGGCAGACCCATCACCCAGAATGCCAATGCATATGCACAGCAGTGATGATAAAATTAGGAGTCATATCAATGTTACAGTATTGATCTATTCCTAAAGTTATAATATGCCTGACTGCTGCTTAGGAAGTAAAATTATATAATATATTGATGGATAGTCAAGGAAACTTGTGCGCAATGCTTCTAATTAGCAGATGTCAACTATGCTGTATTTTAAGTTCTGATCAGGTTATCAACAAATGCTTTGACTGCAGATCCTATCGAAGACGGCGAGCAACGAGGTCATGGAGACGGTGGACCCTGACATCGGGGACACCTGCAAGGACCTCGGGGAGGTGAAGAAGGTGTTCCAGCTCGCGCTCCTCTGCACCAAGCGGCAACCCTCGGACCGACCGACAATGCACGAGGTCGTGCGTGTCCTGGACTGCCTGGCGAATCCTGACCCACCGCCAAAGTCGTCCGCCCAGCAGCAGCTGGGCCAGCTGCCACAGCCACCGCCGTCCGTCCCAAGCTACATCAACGAGTACGTCAGCCTGCGGGGCACCGGCGCTCTCTCCTGCGCCAACTCGACCAGCACCTCGGACGCGGAACTGTTCCTCAAGTTTGGCGAGGTCATCTCACAGAACACGGAGTAGGGGGAGAAGATGCCTGGGAGTTCAGCAGCAGGCGGCGGCAGATGATGATGGTGCAGGTAGTGTAGTAGCTGACTGACATTTTGTGGAGATGTGCTGGGCTGGTTACTAGTAATGCAGGAGATTAAAAAGTGACTCGGTAGGGTGGTGTTAACTGTAAAAAGTCACGTTCCTCTAGAGCTCCCTTCTTCCTCCTCCCTCTTTTACCACTTTCTTCCTTGGATCTAACTTAGGAGGCTGCATTGTTCATCTCTCACTCCTGCATGATCCAGATCTTTTGTCACTTCTGCCGTGTTGGAATCATGGGAGGCGGTGACCTTCATCTGCATGAAACTACCAGCCCCTGTTTCTTGCTGACCTCTGTATCCGGTAACCCTAGTTTCTGGGATCAGATTGGTGACTGACTGGTGTGCAAGCAGCCGATTAGCCTGGGTTTTTCTGGGATTTTTTCCTCCCGGACCTAGGCCATCCCGTGGCCCCGGGCACCTGGAGGCCGCCATGTGCCCGGTGTGCGGATGTCGCCGAGCTCATGGACGGACGCGTCGGCCCGCGGCGTGTCAGGGACAGGCGTAAATGATGCGAGGCGAGGTAGCAGTTGTTGCAGAGCGAGCGCATGGTGCGCTGGGGCCCCGGCCGGATGGGGGTTGCAGCGTGAGCGCGGTGGTGACTGATTGATTGAGGCGTGGGCCAAGGAAAGGAAAGGATGGGCGGTGCATGCAGCCGGCGCGAGCGCCCCAGGACGAGGAGCAACGCCATCCTCGTGAACCCGCGCGGGCGGATGAAGAGCGAGAGCTCCGCCGCGGCTCGGGGGATTCTCAGCCGTGGTAGGGCAGGGTTTGGGAGTGCGTGGGTCAGGGATCAGGGATGTGAGAACTGGACGTGCCATGCATGGCGCACAGCAAAATCGTCGGCAGTTGCCACCTCGCCATTTGCTGGCCGGCAAGTGAGATTGATTGAGCTCGGGAAGATCAAAGGATTCCACCACAGTGAGCCGAGTTGGCAACCAGGATTCAAATTACAAATTTGGCCCAGTGAGCCCATCGGACCAAGTATTTAGCTTCCGGACAAAGTGTTCTCTCGATTTGGCCCACCCACATAGCTCGGCCCGTTACTTCGTCGGACCCAACCGACAGCAGGCACCGCCGCCACTCATTCCATTCCGGCTGCTCGACGGCATCTTGCCCAACGCTGGCGACTTGGCGAGCCCCGTGGAGACGTCGCTCCGCGTTTTCACATAGCGTTACATGTAAATAAGCTTTGAACACCATTTGCTCCTGTAAAGAACCTACGGTAATTTAATAATCTAACAATGCAAACAAGAGAACATGTAAGGCGATAAAATGAAGCACGACCAATAATGTCCAAAGAGACGAATTCAGGTTACGTAACCGGGTCTGTCTACGTGTCACTTGGGTGATTTGAAGGCTTTCCACGCTCAGGTGATTTGACTTCTAAAATCACCCAAATAGTAGTCCGATTAAGAATCGAGTGAAACAAGGGACCCCCTCACCCAAATTTTGTGTCCACCAGATTAAAATCTAATGGTTAATAAAATTACAACTCTCAGGATTAAACTTCACTCGTTGGAGATACAGAATAAATACTAAAAGCACATAAGCAAATCATTATGCCTCAGCTACTGAAAAATGGCTCGATGCCAAAGAAAAATATAAAGCTAGATCTTACAACCCTGAAACAATTGTCTAATATCAACTTTACAAACTCATTGTAGACAAGTCTAACACAAGAACAATGGAGATAAGGCCCAGGTAAATTTTGTAGGCTTTGCCTCTATTCCTCTGTCCAGGTGATTTGTGAAAAGAGCCAAACTTACATGCAGATATCAAAATGATAAATTTATAAATTAGAAAAGCAATCAGAAATAAGCTATTGTTCTAAAAAGAACTGAGATTGCGGCAAGTGAGTAGAAAAGCAAAAAGGCAGAAGCAAAATTAATAAAAATGACAAAAATACAAATTAAACAGACACTCAGAAATATTCTATGGTTCTCAAAAGTACAGAGACTGGTGCAAGTGAGTGGAACCCCACAAATGCAGAAGCAAAATTAACAGATTCAATTTAAAAAACAGATTCCATCAAAAAATTTCTATGGTTTCCAAAACATCATAGATTGGGGTAAGTGAGTGGAACCCCACAAATGCAGAAGAAAAAAATGTCAAAATTAATAAAGTGGGTAGCACATATAACCCCAAAGACTGAGTAATTGCAGCATTAAAACAACTAGTGTGCAGTAATTGCTGCGTGAAACAAGAGGGCCAAAACACAGAGTAGAAGAAGGGAGTCTGAGAACAATCAAGTGGAAGAAGGGAGACAGTTGTATTGATCTGCATTCTGTGTGTTGGTGACACAGGAAATAAGTCCAGGGAATTCATATTCTAAAGTGCTGATGGGCCTCATAGAAATATGAGTCCAAAAAACCAGAGACATCACTAATGGGCCTTGAAAAATAATTCAGGCCCAAAACAATGAACCAGGAAAGCCCCCATATAGAGAAAAAGATCAGGCCCATAACACCCAAGGGCAAAAAGGTAAAAAAAGAACAAAAAGACTAACTTGACTGCCAAGTAAATCACACCACGGGACATACCTTTTCGCTGGGGGGGGGGGGGGGGGGGGCAGCACGAGACAAACTAGATCTATTGGGAAAGAGACCAATCTGGATCTCACCAATACGAGGGATGGGAACAGGAAAACACCAGGTCATATTGATGGATGGACCTATGAATCAAGGGAGGCAAATCAACTGCAGGAAATGAACACAGGATCATCAGATGGGAGTAGACTTCAATCTCAAGTAAGTCTAATTGAGATTCACAAACCAGTTTAATGAGCAATGAGCAATTGATTTGGATCAGAACATTCAAAAAAAAACCAAATGTAAAGCACATGTTACTTCTAGAATACTGTGATACGAGTCTAATTGATGTTGAAATTGCAGGTACAAGGTAACATGAAAGAGACAGGAAAAGAGAAGGAGAATTCAATTCATAATCTTGATGACACGTTGGTACCAACTACATATGAGTGTAACAAGGTAATTATTTTAGGTTCATATAAACAGGAAAGCCTATATGCATATATGTTTGATGTTATTCAAGTTTACATCTTGGCCATATGGATATGACAGTAGAACAATACTAGAATTTAAAAAGAAACAAATTGTCAATAAAAATTATAGGCTATAAAAATGATTACTAAAACCATAGTGATGATGTCCATTAGAATTAATTATGAACCGAAGAAAATCATACATTATTTTACCTAATATTGTGGCAATCTTGAATTGTAGGAAGTAGGATCAAACTCAGGACCAAAAGAAATAGAAAAAGGAAAGCAACATATTGTTAGCACTGTGGAATATCAACATTTGAATAATGTAGAAGGTGAAAGAGGAACAAGCCACAATGCACAGGTAATGTTTTATTCTCTATAAAAAACAATATGATTTGCAAACAGAAAAATTTAGATTCATATATATATATTTTTACATATATAAGACAAATACTTGTTAATTTCCTATGTATTGATTTATAATAAAAAATTATGTGCATGTGGTATGTTCAGATGCAGCAAGAAGAATGGGCATTGGCAAGCTTGCAAGGTGGGGGCCGAGGCTTGTCAAATCAAATATTATATGATCTAGGAGAAAAATGTGCAATACATGTACAATCCAAAACAGGTAAATTTTAATAACTGATAAAAGAACATGCCCAAAGTATTGAGATATATTGCTTCCATGACAAATAAACATTTTTCAGGGATATTACACAGATTTGATATTTGAACAGATCAAAAATTCCCAAGAGGAACCAGGCTTTGAAAACTATGGTGAGGTAAAGATGTTAGGAACTTTATTCTCAGTTCACAATGATGACAGTGTGAGTGTGGATGTAAATATGTTAAATTACATATGTATTTTAACAGGGGCTACCAAAATCATTTACAGAGCTACTCAGTGGTACATTTGGTTATGAGGTACAAACATTCATCAAAATGTTTCATTAAATGTTAGAATATTAAAAAAACTAATTCGTTTATAATATTGGTGAAATGCAGGAAATAGCGTTGCAACATACTCAACTAGTTGGGCTTGATGAAAATACACATACACAAATGGATGCATCTAATAAATATAATATTGTAAGAAAAACAATCTATAAAGCTGAAAAAATGAAAAACAAATTTGATATATAATATAGAGAAAAACTAACCAATTTCTTTTGAAGGTGCCAATGCATAGCAGTACAGGAGAAGAACAACCTATGACTCCTAGGAATGACACAACAACAAATTTTGAGGCAAGTCAAACAATATTGAAGAACAAAGTTTTGTACACTGAATAATATAAATTAGAAAATGTATTCTAAAGAAAAACAAAATTTTGCAGATTGAAGAAGAAGCTGAGGAAACTTCTGAGGAAAGTGATGTGAATCATGATGACGAAATCTACCAAAATGATATTTTCAGTACAATGCATTTAGAGGAGGTGAGACTCAAAACAATGATATGTCAAATACAAAGAGACCATGTTATGCGATTGAAACATAATACTAACGATGTGATAAATTAATTATTGACAGGTTCAAACAGTTGAAAGGGATGAAGCAGAAACTTTGGTTGCATCAGCAAATACAAGTGAACAAGAAAGAAGTAATGAAGGTGAAACAAATGGGAGCCAAGTACTTACGGAAGAGGAAGTAGAGGAATTCATTCGTAGTGAGCAACATGCAGCTGCTGAAGGAAATAATGCAGATATTGACAGCAAGTATACACCACAAATTGGAATGGAATTTAAAGATAGGAATGATGCTCACCACTTCTTTTCATTCTATGGATTTCTTGCTGGATTTGAGGTAGTGGTTGCTCATGTAACTAGGACATCAAGCAAAAAAAGAAATCATGAGATATACAAACAAGAAATGAAATGCCATCGTTATGGAAAAGAAACAAAGAAGAAGGGTGAAGATGGTGAACCACTACAGAGAGTAAGTGTGTTATGGAGGTAAAAGAACAAGGTGGTATACGGAAGGTTGTTAGACTCGATTTGGAACACAACCATGAGCTTAGTCCAGAAAATAGAAATCAACTATTCAGTGGGAAGAAATACATGACCGATATGGAGAAGGGGATAATAAGGACACTAAATGACAATAACATACCAACCAAAAAAATGATTGCAATCCTTTCTTACCTTAGAGGAGGCTTGACGGCACTTCCATACAAAACAAAGGATGTTCAAAACCTGAGAACAAAAATAAACAGAGAGATTACAGGCAATGATATGACATAAGCAATGGATTACTTCAGGAAAAGAAAAGCAGAGGACCCAACATTCTATTACAGATTTCAAGTTGACAATAGCATGAAGGTGAGAAATATTTTCTGGAGGGAAGGTATATCACTGAGATGGTATGCAGAGTTTGGTGACTGTGTTAGCTTTGACACAACATACATGACGAATAGGTACAACCTTCCCTTTGCACCATTTGTTGGTATAACAGGTCATGGGCACACTTGCCTGTTCGGCTGTGCATTTTTGGTAGATGAAACAACAGAAACATTCAAATGGGTTTTTGAAACTTTTCTTGAATCAATGGGAGGAAAGCATCCAAAATCAATAATAACTGATCAAGACAAAGCAATGAGATCAGCTATAGAGAAAGTGTTTTCAAACAGCAAGCACAAGAATTGCTTTTTTCATATCAAATCAAAGTGCTACAAAAAAAATTTGAAGTGTTTTGCAGTGAATAAAGGATTACCAGAGAAGTTTGAAGATGTCGTTAATTTCTCAGTGACTGAAGAGGAGTTTGAAATGCTCTGGCAATAGATGATATCGGAATTCAAACTTGAGAACAACAAATATTTCAACAAGATGTGGGAAACAAGAAGCAGATTCATACCTGTATATTTTAAAAATGAATTTTCCCCCTTTATTCAGAGTACTGGAAGAAGCGAAGGAACCAATGCAAGGTTTAAGGATAATGTGGGACCTACATACAACATAGTGAGCTTCTTACGTGAATATCAAAGAATTGTGGATGGAATCAGAAACATGGAGGAGATAGAAGACAACCAAAGCAAGCAGAAGAAACCAAAAGAACTACGCTATGGCTACACAATAGAACAACAGGCAATGGATTTGTACAATAGGAACATATTCCTGAAATTTATGAACCAACTTAACCAAACAGAGAAGTTCAAATACAAGGATATAGAGAAGGGAAAATTCTTTGAAGTATGGTACAAATCAAATCAAATTTAGAAGCGGGAAAGGATCAGAAAATATATAGTGTTGACTAACCTGACTGAAGGTGCAGAAGAATTCAGCTGCATTTGTGGTAAATTCAACAAGGATGGAATCTTTTGTGCACATATCCTGAAAGTCATAGTTGAAGAGGAAATAAATCAAATACCTGAGAAATATTTTATAGACCGATGGAGAAAGAAGGATAAGAAATTTCAGATCCTTGTAAGAGAGGATACTAGCCCAACTCATGAACTTTAAGGTTTAACATGCTATCAAGAAAGGCGGCAATATTGACAAGTAAGGGTGCAAAAAAAGAAGCAGTAATGCAGTACCTGTATGGGGAATTTAAGAGGATTGATAAACACCTTGACATACTGTTAGAAGAAGCAGATCTAGAAGTATCATCAAACATAACTCAGCAGGAAGAGAGCACACACAGGTCAGAAACATCAACATCAATCATTCATCCAGAGATTGTTGTGCTTGGAGACCCAGATAGAATTCAACAAAAAGGAAGGCCAAAGAACCTAACAAGACTGATGCCAATGGTTGAACAAGAAAGGATGAAGAGGCAAAAGCAGCAGCAAAGAAGATGAAAAACAAAAAGGCGAACAACTCAAGTAAGATGTAACAGAAATATAGCTTTATAAGACCATTGTCCGTATTGATTGAAAGAGAAATCTATACATTGCTCATTCAAAAAATCATACACTGCAGGTCCACAAGCTAAAAGCAAGAAGAGGATGAAGACATCAAAGATCAAGCAAGATAACTCATGAAGATGAAGAAAAAAGAAATTGGCATAAAGAATTCAGATCATGATGGAAGAAAAGCATTGTATAAGTTTCTCTATAGGCAATATAGTGTACTAAATGTAATCGAAGTGCATCAGAACATTGTTTAACTATCCTATTACAGCATTTCTGAGGATGTAATGCTGGCAAACAGCTAGAGTATGTGAAGACTATGAAAACATATCAATTAAGCAGCATATCTTTGGACAACATTGGTTATTCCTGCAAATTGAAAAACAATAGATTAGAAGAATTGCAATGAAGGAACAATTGAAAAGTGTAAGAATGTTAGATGAAAATGGCAACATTATATAATTACAAAGATAGTACACTGGAATACCTCACGTTGGAATTGAGTAACACGTTGCATCATTCCAGAATTCTTAGGTTGAAAAAACAAATCATTAGCAATCTTGATCCTAATGTTTGGAATGTCTTCAGGTGCAAAAACTGAGGTAAGAAGGGATCTTGGGGAAGTCCAATGTTGAATAAACATCATAGCATAAATTCCAGAATCAGAGCTAGAAACAAAATTTAATATGGATAGCATTAGGAAACTAGGTTAACAGAAACAATGGTTTGAAGTGAAAAAAATCTTATTTATATATAAATTGAATTATGTAACCAAAATATATAAATAAGAAAATATATAATTAAATAGAATATAGTGACAATACATTGAAATGACGGTGCAATCAAAGGTGTAAAAAATGTAAATACATACCGTGAAGACAAAAAAATAGCTGAAAATAGTAAGATTAGTATAGAAACTCACATATTATCAAGTGGTTGTTGAGGTACAACAGGATAGATGAACTCATAGTCTTCAAATCCCATTTCAAGATGAATATATTTGTCCCAGTGGTATTCAAAAGATCCTCTCTGTAGAGAATTAATATGCATAATTTCAGATAATGTAAAAATGTCGTGAATTTAAAAATGTAGCACAATGGATAATAGATAGACTAACCATCCTTTCACGAACATCTTCTTGATAGTCATCATTCTGATTGAAAAAGGAATCCAGCATTACATATTTCTTGTCCTTTATGTCTACTACAAATACAAACCAATGCTCCTCATTAAAGGCTGGAAAGAAGAGCTGCAGAAGAAAGCGTACATCAACTTGAATTTCCAGTGTATGTTAGATTCAAGATAACTAGAAATAAAAACTAGGAAATATATTACTTACCATGTTTGAATGATTCAGTGGCCGAGCTTTATGTGATCTTTTAAATGCACGAGCCAACAAATCATTGTCAGCCTCATCAATATCCTTAAGTATATTTTCCTATGATAGAAAATCAACAAGATAAGACTACAGATGTAAAAGATGATGCTGATTAGAGCACACAAAAAATAATAAAATAAAAATATTGGAGAAAAACTTACAGCTATATTGGAGAAAAAGTAATGCCTCTTTGAGTCTTTTGGATGACCATTGGGCTTTAGGAACAAACTGTAGCAAAAGGCGGATACAACAAAGGTTTTGACCATCCCACCTGGCTTGAGAGATTCACCTAGTGCCCAATAAGTGCAACGAACACCAGACAGATTTACAACATCCTCTCTATATAAAATTAAACATAATTAAACATAGATATATTAAATGAGTGTACATATTCACCAAAAATACAAACAAAAGGTAGTTTACAGAGAATAGCACAAAATTTAAATATAATTAAAGACTAACCCTTGGTATTGAGATGTGGCCAAACTGTAGATTATCTTATAGTTTTGAACTTCCGACTTGGAAACATGAAACTTATTGGTACCAATCACATAATCACCTCTGAAAAGAGCACCAGGCAGAGCAAGTCTCCTAGGGCCATGAATCGGCAATTTACCTCCAGTTTTTTAATTAGAAGTTCTGAGAGGCTAAGAATAAGAAGTACTGTCAGACGGTGGACGAGTAGATGGGGGATCACATGGCTGATCTTCACGAGGAGTTGTCAAAGACTTTCCAGAGTTTGGCAAATTGGAATTGTAAATAGCATCAGATTTTTTAGTCATCCGTCAAACACTTTCAGACAAAATTGTTTCAGCCAAAACTATTACTTCTGGACATACCTGATAAATTAACAAGCAATCATAGGTAAACGTTAGAAAAGAATATAACAAACAAATATATGAAATAAAATGAAGAAAGAAATATACTTTATGGGGTAGGTTGGATTGTGAATCCTTTCTAGAAGAAGAAGGTTTGGATCCATTTGGAAACTTGGGCTTACTAATTGGAGTAGGATGAGGGGTGAAATCTAAAGTTTGCATCACAATATTGGTCTGTTAACATAGAAAAATCATAAACAATGTAATGAGAAAGGATTCAAACCCTTTGTGACAAGCCAGGAGATATGTTTTCTTTGTTTGAACCAATCTACAATAAGGTACAATTTCAGACAATAAATAATTTTATAACGAATGAAGTAACAAGGTACAAGAGAAAAAGAAATAGCAAATAATTAAATCACCTTTTGTGAAGAAAACCTAGATAAACCATCTCTGGGAGATGGTGAAACTGAATCAGGAACATAACCGCCATCATTATCAAGCATAATAACATCATTATTAGATGAAGCTTGGCCAATAAAAGAAACATATTTCTTCAATCTTTTGGATCCTTCATTCTTTTTGGAGTCAACAGGAGCATTCATGTTAGTTGAATTATGTGGCTCAAGTGTTTTAGAAGGGGCGCCATCAGCTTTCTGGTTGGACATACGGTAGAGAGGATCTGAACAGAGAATGCATAAACAATGTAATAATAATATAGGAGAAAAGTAGTACAAAAATTATTGATAAAATGACTAGAATAATATAATGATGTAAGTGAATGAGCGAAGAAAAAAACTTACGACTAGATGGATATCCAGAGCGTGGAGGAACAAATCTAGAAGTTGGGTGTGATGGGGATGGTGTATCACAGTCTAAAATAAAGAAATAATAAACAAAGTAAATCTATGGATAACAAATATAGCATATAGCACATAAAAGTAACTAATGAACATATAGTATCAAAAGACAAATATGGAAAAAGAACTAACTGTTTTGGTTTAGCCTTTTCATAACTCTTGCAATATCATCATTCGCCAACTGTACCCAACAAACAAAGATAATGAATGAAATAAATAGATGAGAGACTTGATTCATATAAAACAGGTACACAAATATAAAAAATGTATTACATTTGCAATAGAACTTTTCATTGCCGAATGAGATAAGTTCGGAATGGGCAAAGGATTAGAACTTCTGTTAGCTTCAGGAATAATGTTGCTTGTTTCAGGAGAGCACTGAACAAAAATGGACACGTTAGAAAAGATCACTGTCAAATGTAAAGTACAATATGTAAAGGCGGACATAAACAAGAAATGTGTTAAAAAACTAACCTGATTAATTTTAGACTTGTCAAGCTCATATTGAGAACAATACACAGGATCATTGGCATCTTGTTCTGTGCGTGAGAGTAATGCCATTGAACAAATACAATAATTAGAAAAGAAATTAGCCATGATAATAATAACAGAATTAGTTGACAATATGAAAAGTGACAAAATAAATATTTCATGTAAAATGTACCTTTATATATATGGATATGTATAAATGAAGAATGAGCAGATGTGTTTCCATGAACATCATGTTGACTGCCAGCTTGGTCAGAAGGTTGTATATGTTCAGAAGATTTGTCAATATCAACATCATCAGGACACGCGTTAGCGACAAGGCTCAAGAGCTCCAAGACAAACTTCTCAGTACGGGAATCAATGGAATAAGCATGCTTTAATAATTTACAGAAAATATCTTGCATATCATCATGCAAAGAATTGATGGAATTGACATCCATATTGATAGCTATACCACAATTGAAGCAGTATTTCTTAATGAGCTTAGAAATATTGGTCTTCAAGCTTGCAGAAAGTTGGCAACCAGAACATGACTCAAGTTTCTGATTGAAATTAGGTCCAATACAAGTGCCTCTGGATTGTATAGAAACTTCAGATCCTAACAAATAAATTTGAAAATTAAGAAACATACATAATTAAATAGAAAAATAACATCAAAAGGTAAATATAGAAAACAACCCAGCAAAAAGGTATCTTTGAGTAGCATGTACGGGACACATCCAGTAAAGGATGATATCCAAAAGAACCTGAAGGTTTCATGTCAAATTGGACATAATCCTTTATCATCGCTCCTTTCCAAACTGAAATACGAGGTATAGAATCTCGTACTTGACGAACACCAAAATCAACATAGTCTAAGTATATGACCTATGATTTGAACAAAAATATAATAATTAAAAACTAAAATATAACAATTAATAATGAGTTATAAAAGTTGCTGAAATATTATAATGACAAATAGAGTATACAGGAAATAAAAAAACTTACTGCAAGGTAATAAAGGCAACCACCAAGGGTTCCAGGTCCTTTTGAACTTTTCACATGATTGAAACTCTTGATAGCATCAAGTAACCAACCCAAAATATAACCACTCCAGTCATATTCTTTTGCATTCTCAATGTCTTCAAAAATTCCAAAATATTTATAGCAAGGAATCGTTGATGAATTAGGACACAGAAAGCTGTTCATGGCAACTAAAATGAAACATATGAAGACATCAACATCGGATTTGCATTTATGCTTTTCAAGCCTGTTGGAGAAAAATGATACCGATGAGATCGATTTCTTCTCAAACATTGACAAGACAATAGCTTTGCCGGCAGTAAAATCAACAGGAAATGGCCTGTTAGTCATAGGGAGACCAAGCACAAGATGAACCGATTCTTTGGAAAGTGAAATAACATTGCCATCCAATACAATATCTCCTGACCTATGATTAACATTCTCTGCTACCCATTTTGCAAACTTGTTTGGGACAAAGCACTTGTCGAAATGAAGAAGAGATCCAAAACCAAAAACCTCAATAACTTTCTTGTACTGTGGGGTCAAAGCATCAATGACCGAAGAAAAATTGGTAACAGAGAACCTTGTGAAAGCATCTTTAGATCTTGTTATGGAATTTTGTTTCATATCCTAACAAATATCAACAAAAAGAAAACATTTCAGGGAAAAGAAATAAATCAAATATGAGGTTTGGATACACCAAGAAAAAAAAAGAATGAAAACTCACCTCATGGCATAAAGACATTACCAACTTCCTCTTTAGATTTTTAATCTCTGCATACTGAATAAGGTAGAAGCAAAAAAGTTAATTAACCAATAGGCAACATGCAGAACATTGATTTGAAAAAAAGAGTAAATTGCACCCACCATTCAACAACTCGGCAGATGGGTGCAAATTGGTCCAACATCTTGTAAAATGCTTAATTTAGTACAATAACTTGACAGGTGGGTGCAAATTAATCCAGCAACTTGCAAAATACTCATTTTAGTGCAACAACTTGGTAAATTGGAACATCCTTAGTCCAAATATTACATCGACAACGTATTTTCTAACGTCGGGTCATAATAGAAGATATTCACATCGAAACAAATTATTACGTATTATTTGGCCATTGATTTCGAGTTGCAGTGGCAATGCATTTAGGTAAAATAAGAACCTTTAATGTTTAGGAAGTTAATGTTATCCTCAAATTAATTATTTTTTTGAAAGAAATACCCCAAGGGAGACCCCTGAAGTTTAATGTGCCTCACCCAAGATTTGAACCCTGGGTGGGAGCCTTCTAGCTAGTGGCCTTTGCCACTGCACCATGAGCTCCTTGGCCTCAAATTAATTATTTTGATATAGTGATTTAATTTTGAGTAAGAATATTTATCTTTATATTCAATATTGATGAGTTCACCCATGTTGTTTGCTACATATTTGATTATATGCATTATTCAATTAAAAAACAATATGCTGATACATAATAATAGGATGTTTTAGTAACTAGGCATAAATATTTTAAAGCCTCCTATACTTATATAGAAATAGAAAAAGACCTAAAAGGACATAAACAAATTTGCTTTCTATAGAATTGTTGAATAAATGAGCCGAAGCGCAAAAAAGAAAACAAAGGTTCCAAAGTTTCTTTTATGGACTTCTGGCTTTCTATTATAATTCTGATGGTGTTATTTTATAATATGATTGCATTTAGACTAATTAATAATAAGTTTTATATAGTTGAGAAGCAACAACCTAATAGAAAAAATATAAAAATTATTCATAAGTTCATCTACTATGCTTAATACATTGTTGTTGTAAAGTTTGGACTGTAAATATATTGATTTGCCAAATTATTATACTAAATTAAGTATTTTATAAGTTGTTAGACTAATTTGCACCCACCTATCAAGTTATGTGTCAATCTAAGCATTTTATAAGTTTTTGGACTAATTTGCACCCACCTGTCAAGTTTGTGTACTAAATGGAGCATTTTACAAGTTGTTGTACTAATTTACACCCACCTGATAAGTTATCGTATGGTGGATGCAATTTACTCTGAAAAAATATGAGTATTAGGTACTATCTTCACTATACAATGACAAAAAATAATACCTAATAAGAGAAAGCAGAATGCCACTACAATGACCAACAACTAGCTATAGAAAAAAGCAACATGATATATTTCTATATTACAGGGACTATTTCACATATAAATTGATCCCCCTAAGTAAATATATCTTCTAAGAACTTGCAGCAACACCTGATACATTGACATCCCATGTAGATTTATCGATATATAAAATACGAATAAAGAATTGACTTATCCAAGAAGCCAAATACTTGCACTTACGTCCTTGAGAACTTGTTTGAAAGCGGCACGCTTAATACTTTCATTGTCATCAGGAATTGAGTACTGTCAAAGAAGATTTTAAAAACAAAGAATTAAACAATTAACAGAAATACAATGTTGTGATATGCAAAGTGAATAATAGAAACAAAATAATTAAGTTGAAACATAACGTAACAGAACTACATACATTAGATTCATGAAGTCCTTCACTCTCATTATCAGGATAAGAATGAATATCTTGTATATCATCATTATCTGACTCCTGGGTACTGTCTATATCTACAAAATCTTTAGACATTCTCGTGGACATATGTAGTATAGAAAATTCATTTAAATACAGAAGAATATGTTTAAAAAGAGCGTTATTGAACTAAATGTAGATACCTAGTCATTACATGGCATGGACAAAAGATTCAACGAGTAAAGAAAAGAAAAGTTTAAATGGCATGGATACAAGATTTAAACTAGAATTGACCAGAACAAAATTCCTACTACTTAATTTAAAAGATACAGAACAATAATTAAATGGTAAAATAAGATTATACTTGTTAATCTACAGTACTTGGCCAATATAATATTCACTAGAAATCAAATATAAACTTAAATTAAATTTCTACGGTATATTAATATGAAATGTACTAGAACATGACATATCATTTACATTAGGACTTACACCCGGTAACAGGTGAATAAAGGAAACAAAAGTTACAAGGTATGAACACATGATTTACATTAGAATATAGACTGTCATGTGCACATAAATAGACTGTGGCATGCATGTAAATACGCTATAATGGTACTTAACATCATTACCTTTTGTTTCAAATGACAAATGCAGGTAGCTTGTGCACCTACTCAAACATCTTCAATGCTGCAGATATCAGAAGAATTAGTAGAATGCATGTGTTGTGAACCTTGTGTTCGATATAATATACACATTCCATCATAATATTATCAAACACTCATCATTAGGCAACAATGTATGCAGTACAAGATACCAGTATGATGTTAACATATCATGATTATTGTAACAAATCAGTGACCACAAACACTGCACATTAGGGAATCCCTCAAATATGTAGCAGCATTAAAAACTACATAGAGCAATGAAAGCAGACACAGATTCATGTGAAGAGAAATAGAAACTAACAGTACAACACATCTATGGTGTGAGTAAATCAAACTGGACGTATAATCAAATCACAAAACGGATGAGACAAAGTCAACAGAAGGACATTGAACTCGTTGATAATTAATCCAGCAGAATGATCAGATTCCATTCAATTAACTAAACAACATCAGACTAGAGATGTGAACGAGAGGGCGAAATGAAATTGAGTACGAAAATGAATCAGCTATTTGAAATTAACTAGGCCAAACTACAGTGCATACTCCAATCGTCGATTCCATATGAATCCAAACAACAAATCAAATCAATGATATCAGGTGAACAGGTCGGTGAGGTAAAACTAAACACAAAATCACCTAAGCAGCAGACATACGCGAGTCTAATCGGATCTGCGGCGTCAAATCAGAAGGAACAAATGGATCTGGCGGTTAAAATTGTAAGAAAAGGAAGAATAGATAGACATACATGAGTCTAATCGGATCCGCGGCATCAAATCGGAAGGAACAAATGGATCCGGCAGCCAAAATCGCAAGGAAAGGAAGATCAGACGGAACCATAGAAAAATCGCCTCACCTGGGACCTGACCGTCGCCTCACCTGGGACCTGACCGGCTTCGGGAGAAATGAAAGGTCGAAATGAACTTGAAGCGGCAGACAGCACAGAGCGGTGAAAATATCAGCACGGCTTTCAAAAATTCAAACAGTACAGCTGACAATGGTGACCCACATGTCAATGGGACATACATAAGCAGAACGGTAGAAGAAAGACAGACCGATCAGCACACATCCGACGACCAGAAAAATCGTGTGACGACGAGCTTCAAATCACTCGCGTGAGGTACAGCTTTCCCTCGAAATATTCGTTGCTATTATGCTCATCGTACACCAGACTGTCAGCATGTGCTTGCTTTTCCATGTTTGCGAAATAAAAAAAAGTTATAGTACTATTTACAACAGTTTGATGTACGCAGCATATTTGTGGTAGCAATAGGGAGCCTCTTAAACACAGAGGGAGATACAAGGCACATGCGACTTCTTGCAAAACTAGAGTCCTAGAGAATACAAAGTTTTGTAGTTGGCAATATTCTTCCACTAAGGTTTCTTAGACTGACTTCACGGACCCGAGAGAAGAAGGCATCCGTAGCTGCTCCATTATAGCCCCCACAATTTTCCTTATCAGATCTGAAAGCTGGATCCAAAGTTAATATCTCCAGCACGAGTGCCATTTCCACGATGTTCAGCAGAAACTCAAGTTGACCTGTGCACGCTATAAATCCTGTAATATACAAATTCTTGAGATGATTATGTGGACATCGTGGAAGGCTCATGAGAGGCTCCCAGCCAAAATGTGTAAAGGAGCAAACTCTTATCTGCAAAAGTTGGAGGGGAGCATGATGAGTAGACATCCAACCCATAGTTCAATAACTGATGTACTCGTAAAAATGGGAGAGAAATATAACTGCTAGTCAAAAGTAAAAACAATAACAAAACAACAGAAATTGTTGCCAAATGTCACCACTAAGTATTACATGAAAAAAAATCAAATTCAGTTTCCCAAACAAGTTCCATACACATGACAAGATGGCTATAAAATAAATAGGGTGATGCATACAGCAATACAATTGGTTCCTTCAATTTGCTTTTGGCTCAATGTACACCCTATTATTAGAATGAGGTTTTAGTTTTGAACTCCCTCTCAATCGTATCCAACTATGACCAAAAGAGAGAGAGAATGCATGTCGGCTAAATGAATGGGAAAAATACAAAAATTGAGGGCCTTGGATTGATTTAGTTTGGGAAAGGGATGGAAAAATGTTCTATAATGTTTTCCTTTTCTTTCAGATAAGCTCGTGATCAAAGTCTGATGAGGGCAAAGCATGACCAACAAGATGTTTTCTGAGGACTTGTGAAAGTTGGAGACAGAGATAAATACATGAGCTCTGGTCCTGCTGGATGCTAATTAAAGCATGTGAAAAGTTGAAAAAGAAAACATAATAGGTGGTAATCAGAAAAGCAAATACATGAAAACATCTTTAAAATACAACTGCAGCAGACATTTAGGCCCTGTTTGGATCCACCTAAACTAAAGTTTAGCCAGCTAATTTGTAGCGGTTTATTTTAGCTAGCTAAAGAGTACCTACCTAAACTTTAGCTAGGGAGTGTTTGGATCCATCAGCTAATTAAATTAATTGGACTATCCTAACCTTCATTAATTATGGACAGAATTATGTGATGGTGGGATTTTCATAAACATGAGGGGGTATTTTGGTCTTTAAACTCGTTTAGCTGCGTTTAGCTAGGCTCAACCAGCTAAAGAAATCGTGTACCTTTTGGCATGCAACTAAAGTTTAGCTGATGTTTAGCTGCTCCCGTTTGGATTCCTAGCAGCTAAACTTTAGCTGGTGGATCCAAACAATGCCTTAAATTTTAAAACGAAGCACAAGTAGTATTGCTAGGGGGAAAAGGAACATATAGTACTTACATGTAATTCGAAGTTTTCAAGCAGAGGAGCTGCCTTTAGAATAGAGGCCAAAGAAAGAATGTTGCCAGCATCTTCATGTACCATATATAACTCCAGCTGTAGGTACTTCAGCTTAGAAAACTCACAGCTGTTTTTTAGCAACATGGGCGCCTGGAAGGTTGACAATTGAAGTTTAAAAGCACTAATGCAACATGAAAACTAAAATAATGAGAAATGGAATAGATATCAAACCTTTACTATTGCAGTAGCTCGCAGATAGAGAGATTCCACACTTGGAAGCACTGTAGGAAGTGTAGAGAGAGTATACTCGAGAGTTACAGAGTCAAAAAATAAAGACGTGCATCTTTCAGCTCCAGCGATTGACTGAGGTCAATTGAATATCGGCTCCCTCTGCAATCAAAAGTTTTGAGCTTCATGGCATTGAGTTTTATTCCGGTTACCCTGCAGTGTGCAACGCGCAAGTATAATAGGTTGGGCAATGGGAGATCAACCTTCAGTTCGGCATCCAGATGACACCCAACAACCCTCAACCACTCAAGACTTGAGCAACTTGACAACATATCTTCAAGATCCTTCGCTGTGACATCGACGAATCGCAGATCAAGCTTTCTTAGATTTGGGAAACCGCTGAATCGACATGGTAATTTGAAAGACACGAAGCCAAGTTGAACATTCTGTAGACATGATGCGCTTGGAGTGTCCAGAAGTTCACTAGGAAGTAAATACCGATCATTACGACCAGGGAATTCGGCTGGCACTAGATCAAACACTAGATTCTTTACATGTTTTTTTAGGTAATGGATAATATATTACCCGGTCTTGACCAAAATGGCTACGACCAACCAAAAAACAAGAAAATTACATCCCATCAAGGGGCTCTAGTAGTCCTACGCGACCACCAAGATTGCTATACACGTTTGTCAGACCTTACGAAGAACTGAAAATGCTGGACACCAACCACCATTGATACTTCTTCCAAGTCAACAGCATGAAGATTTGATTCAGATACTGTCAACCAACATCTGAACTGTTACGCCATTCAATGCCTCCTCCGCCTTGAGCTGAATACCGAACATAGTGTCCACACGGGAGAACTGCCCGGCCATGACGAACAAGAACTTCGACGACGCGCCTGCAGTGCCGCCGCCGGCCTGGAGAAACCAGGCTAGGTTTTCACCTAGTTATTGATCAACCACGGACGCAACAGGGAACGGTCTGACCAACGACTTCTACAACGCCTTCAACAAGGTGTGTGTCACAGACACTTCACCGCCGCCGATCCGGCAAAACATGCCGGACAAGGATTTCTCCCAAATCGCCGCCACCACCGTCACCACTGTGTCCGGCCAACGAAGAGGTCGCCCACACCGGAAGGACACCAGCATCTTCGTACAGGACGCCGCCACCGCAAGACAAGACGCATTCCGGTCGCCGTCGACGAACACCGCCACCCGGAGCAAGGTTCCGCCGGCAAAGGGACGGCACCAACCCGTAGGGAAGGCGGCTGCATGACAGCTAGCGAAATCCGCCCAGATTCTTTGCATGTGATGCCACAACAAACTCAACCCAGTTGTCAAGATGAATAGCCAGCTCCCTGTTGAGTCCAAACCTGACCTCAAAATGTTCGACGAAGTCGGCTTTGTGTTGCTGAAGGACAGAATTGACATTCCTAATGAATTCCTGGGTATATTGTTCTGACCCATATTTACTTTTGCTGCTGCACATTGTCTTGCCATCAAACCGAAGTTTGGGGTTTATCTTTTGGACAGATCGCCACTTGCTGCACAGAACACTAGATCTTACGACATCCTTCAGTGGCAATTCTGAAAGAATTGTGCACAACACGTCCTGCATCAATGATGTGCTCATCAGGACCCCCAAAATCTCCAGTTTCACTCACACCAGACACCAGTATGGAATGAGGTAAGGCAACGTACCTCTGTAAGATCTAAAATTTGAAGTTTTGCCCTACTCCTTTTGAAGATTGAATTGCCAAGGCAAGACCTTGCTGTTTTGATTTTGCGCCATAGATTATCCTCCATCACCTGTAACAGACAAAGGGAAGGTTAGTTTTTCAGGAGAAGGCAGAAATGATTGGAGACCATTACGATCAAATTTCTCATTCTACGTGGTAGAGCGAAAGTCCCAGTTAATCAAAACTCCGCAGCCACTACTTGACTAGACAAAGGCAAGAAAACTGGAGGGGAACAAGAGACTTGACTTGCCTGGACAGTGGACACCGGGATTGTCCTCGCCGCCGGTCAGATACCCTCTGCTCCTCTTCCGCACCGTTGCTTTGGCTTTCTCCCAGATCCAGCGCAGGCGGCGAGAGGCCGGTTCGGTTCGCAGGAGGCACCCGATTCGGGAAGGGAGGACGGGAGCCGAGGCCGAGTCGCCGGCGGGTTTGCTCGGACGCCGATTTCATCAGGGCAAACTAGTTTGGCTTCGCATGGGCCTACCTTGTCAGTGAGAACTAAATGCGCGGGCCAAACCCGAGACATTTCAGATCAGAATCGATGGCAAACCGCAAATATGCAGCCAGCCATGTTTAGATCCCAAATTCCACACCTAAAATTTACCGTGTAAAAAGAAGATTTTTATCACATCAAAATATCATAGCATGCATGGAGTACTAAATATAGATAAAATCAAAAACTAATTATACAGTTTTATTGTACTCCGCGAGATGAACATTTTGAGCCTAATTAATCAATTTTTAAATAATTTTTTACACGTACAAACGAAATGGTACAGTGACGCACGCATCCTAAAAGAAGACCAAAGTTTGGCTCCCAAATTTGAGAACTAAACAAGGACCAAAGGTTCCAGACAATGGAATTTTGCAAGTCACGCAGATGATGAGTAAAGAGAGATTAGTTCAATTGTTAGCGACGATTACAAAACTTGACGGAGAACGGAATAAGATGTTCAAACATGAGAGTTGATGATCGAGAAAGACTCATATGGGACACTACCTCAAGGAAACCGAAGTACGAGTGCACAACTTCATGCCTCTATAAACCACGAGAGCAATTGATCTAGCACACTGAATATCAACCGACCTGTATTCTGCATTCCATTTTTTCCTTTATAAACTAGCAACAATTCAGAACAACAAGCTTATTATCTGATAGATACAGTTCAAAATATTTAATAAATTTTACCAGCAAAAAACAATCCCTAAGCCATGTTTCTGGAAATAATTACCTTATGTTAACACAACACGTTATTCTGTTTCAAACAAAACCTTAACTAGACATCACTTTACTATTGTTGGTTACTAATGTACCTCAACTGTGGCAAGTATGGAGAAAAGAAGAGGTAAACAACATTGTACTGAAAATATTAATCAATAATGTTAAGCAACCTTGACATTTAAACATATACTGATAGAAATCATGCATCTTGAGCATTCAATGGACCACATTACAATTTTAGTATTCAGATCACAAACCATAAATCATTTTAGTTTTTTTTAAAAAAAATGAAAAGGGAGAATAAATAAGTGTCTCCAAGACCAGAACAACATATTATACGTATTTGCATTTCAATAGGTTCCTCGTGGAACTGGGAGAAAAGGGCCTGTACATTAGGATTCAGAATACAGCCTTTGCAAAACCGAGCACAGATTAAACAGATCAGAACCGTCAGTCCGTCACTAGGTATAGCTCCCCTGCAGCATCAATGTACATTTCACTGATCATTACAGTTCAGACAGTATGCTACTGGGGCAACCATGGTGATGACAGAGCAACCTGACAGTAGGAGATAACACTTTCAGCCTCAGACGTCTTCCACTGCAAAATTAACGCCTGTGACATCTTCACCTTAAGAAGAGCAAAATTTACCACAAGACTCTGACTTTGAGTCTGAACCACTGGTCGCCAGATAGATTGGTCATGCTGAGATGCAGACACTAGCATCCGTCACCGCGAGCCAATGATTGGAAGACCTTGTCCACCTCAGCCAAGTCTGTAACAACGATGGTCGAAACATCCTTCAACACGATTGACGATGGAAGCCCTGAAATGCTAATCGAGCAAAAAATAATAATTCTTCTCCTTTTTTCAAAAAAACACTTTCCTCACTAATAAAAGAAAAATAGACTATTACACTGAGGTCTTCTGGCAGACCACCAGAGTACCAGACCGTGTGCACCACGACCAAGTACCCCACACCCCAGACCCAACTGTCACTACTTCAAGCTCTTCCTGTGCATCCCTGGAGCATCCTCCGGACAAACTGACGGCATCTGGAGATCAGCTGGGACCGAAGGGCCGCTGGAGAAGTGGAGACGACGCCACCTTGTGCTGGACCTCCTCTGCAGCCAGCGACAAGCACACTCATTGCCACCCCTGCTGTTGCCTTGAGAGGAGCTTGCAGGATCTAGAGACATTGTCTTCTAGATTTCTTTGAGCTGGTGGAGGCATAGCTTCACATGAACATTCAAATTCTAGTCTGTAGAGCAATTGAATCACCAGGGGCGCTAAAAAGATCTTGTCTTACTTCTCAATTTCATGGGTAACAAATCTGAAATGGTGAAATATTGCAAACCACAAACAAGTCATGATTCCTCAAAAACATTTAAAACCATACAAAAAAAACAGGGAGACAAATTGCAAGAAAACAACTCACCAAAACATAGATCACCATAGAGATTGCCCTTGACGTAGTCGTCATGCTACCGTGTCCTGAATTTGAATCAGGAGCACTGCAGATGTCTTTCTTTTCCTCATCTAACAGTTTTTCTTGTGCAGTGAAATGATGAAATATGCAACTCACACGCCAGCCAAGTTTCCTCAACAAAAAAAATCAACAAAGCAACCCATGTTCCAGAGAATAATCATCCAAGCTCATTTCCCAGTCATGTGGCAAATCAACAGAAAACAGTACCAGCACAAAAGCAAATGTTTGTAGCAACCAAGAACTTGTTAAATCAGTAACCACAATCTAGTAGAGGCATTCTTCCAATCTGCCAGACCTTTTTGCAATGTTTGCATCTACAAATACAATTCCAGAGTCTACTTAGCCTGCTTTGAAGAATAGAGTCCTCTATGGAATAAACATTTGTGGATCAGAGGGAGCATTTAAAACAGAGGGAATCCAGTACAGCAACAAAGCAAAGCTTCCAAGGAGATAGGATCTAGATCTCTGCTCTTAAACGCAGGTTGACAGATCGTGGCAAACCCGCATTGTACAAACTTATATCCTATCTTACAACAAGAAATAATTTTTTTATTAAAAAACAATTCTAGAAGTTACATATAAGAAAAACTCGCATTCCTCTGATTAGAAAGAGACCTTTACTAGCATGGTTTAATAGAAATCAACCTCATACACCCTTTACGGAAGGTGGTATTAGTTATTACTTATTAGCATCAGATATTCCCCTAGACAGAGTCATCATGCGATTGAGCCCCCATGAAACAGGAGCACTGCAGATGCCATTATCTTTGCTTCTCGTCGTCTGCCAATGTTGTTCATAGGGCAAAATATTGCAAGTTTGCAACTCAAACATCAGTTACGGTAAGATATAGCAAAACCATTAGCACAATACCAGCAAAATTAAAATCAGCACAGACTGTGTTGCAGTACTTCAAAATCAGGACAGCTTTCGAAGTAGTGATGAAGAACTCGTTAAATAGGTTAAAATGAATTTTAGACAGGGCATTCTTCCAGCCTGCAATAGCCTTCATAACTTTTGCATCTACAGACACATTCCCCGGAGCCCACTCAGCCTGCTAAGTGGAAATGCAGAATTTGGGGATAAAGTTGGGATCTAAACAAGGCCATATATACTCCCTCCATATGGATTTTGCCATGATCCACCACAGCAGTCAAGCGGGCTTCGACGAGGAAGCGCATTCAGATCTCCGTTCTTGTGCAAACAATGCTAATCATCAGGCTGGCATATCAGAATACCCCGATGAGAAAAATAAACTGAACATCTACACAGTTCGGAAATGAGGCTTAAACCCAAGTTCATAGATCCAGGGCCTCAAATAATCAAGGAATCCACACGAAAACCGATTGAATCTCTCAAACTATAACAACATCACGGGCATATTACCGGAAAAAAAGGAAGAAAAGCGCAAGATACAATGAGCAAAGAAGAAAAGGCAGGGGATACGAACTGAGGTAGCATCGGCGATTCTTGCTCCGCCGGCCCCTAATCAGCAACAAAAGGCGCCATGGATTTTGTTGGCTGTTTTGCCCCCTCGCCACTCGCTTGCACGGATCTGGTGGATAGCGCCCGGATCTGGTGGAGGCTGTGATGGCTGAGGCTCCCGCAGTCCCGCGTGGCGGCGGCTCCGACGCGCGTCGCAGCCGAGCCGGAGTGGAAGAGCCCGAAGAGAACTGGAGATGCCAGGACCCGCGGGCCGCCCGCTGGAAGACTAGCGCCTGAGGCCTTGTTAGCCCTTGTTATTCCCAAAGTTTGGCCCCCCAAATCCACTACGGAAAAAAAAATCTCGTCTCATCGAAATACCGGTATATATGGATCAAGTACTAAATATA